>OY728133.1:189892948-192392948 GCA_963277665.1 Viscum album | reverse complement strand
GTTGAACCAATTTCAAAGGAATGATGTTTATACTCTCATGGTACATCCCAATAATCATATTATTATTGTAACTAAGATGGTTTTTAAAAAAACTTTATGGTCAAGGAATTATAATTCATAATAAGTATTAACTTATTGCTAAAGTATATAATCAAGAAGAATTTAATGATTATGGTGAAACCTTTTCACTCGTATCATATCTATAATCCATTATAATCTTGTTGGTATTAACTGCTCATTTTAATTTTAAACTTTTTCAAATGAATGTAAAAAGTGATTTTTTAAATGTATTTATTTCTAAAAAAAATTTATACCAACCACCTAGTTTTGAAATTATTAGTTTTCAAAATCATTTTTTCAAGTTAAAAAAATTTATTTACCATTTAAAACAATTCCATCGAGCTTGGTATGATAGGTTAACTAAATTTATTTTATCAAATTATTTTAAAATTAGAAAATTAAATTATTCCCTTTTCAAAAAAAATGTTCTATTAATTATTTAAATTAATATTGATGGAATTATTTTCATATAAACTAAAGAAACTATTTATAATGAATTTTACAATTTAATGAATAAATATTTTGAAATGAGTTTTATAGGAGAACACAAATTCTTTCTTAGTTTTCAAATTTCCCAAAATTTTGATGTATCCTTTTTAAACCAAAGTAAATCCACTAAATAACTTATAAATATGTTATAATGGATCATTATAATGTAATTAAAACTCCCATAATTAAAAATTTTAAAAAAATGTTGGATGAATTCGGTCAATCAATTGACAACAAGCTTTATCAAAGTATGACTGGAAGTATACTTTACCTTATTATGGCCCGTTTAGACATCATATTCAATGAATTCATTTTTGGTCATTTTTAATCTAATATAATGGAATAAAATTTAAAATATATCAAAATAAATTTTCATTATTTAAAAGGAACTAAAAATCTTGGATTATTTTATCCTAATGAAACCTCTTTCAAACTTACTTTTTTTTCAATGCTGATTTTGGAGGATTCCAACTAGATAGGAAAAGTACTAGTTGAAATTCTAATCTACTAGGAAAATATATCATCTCATTTATTAGTAAGAAACAAAACTCTATTACTATTTCTATAGATAAATCGGAATACACATCCACTGGGAATTGTCGCACCCAAGATATATGGATGAAACATACTCTCTTGGATTTTAGGATAACATATTCTTTTTTCCCTATCAAGTGTGAGAAAACTAGTATTATTAGTATCTCTAAAAATACTATTAAACACTCTCTCACTAATCACATTGACTTATGGCACCATTTTCTATGATATCACTTTTAAAAAGGTGATATAATTCTTGGATTTTTTGCATAAAATTTTAACTTGTCGATATCTTCACTAAACCCCTTCCTCTTTATCTATTTGAATTCATCAAAGGTGGGTTGGGTATGATTATATTTTGATTATTATTTATTAATAATTTTAAATATTAATGATTTTTTAATTTTATTTATAAAATTATTTAGCAAAATGGATTTAAAATAAAAAAATTCAAAACTTTTCATAATTTTGGGGAAAAAAAGTGAGCACAGTACTCCAAAAAAACATTTATGTCTGGATACAAAAAAATAAGATGTTGATATGGTGCAAATTATATTATGTATTTATCCAAAAAAGATTTTATTGGGTTTTTAACCTTTTCTCTATGATAGGCATGGTGAGTGGTCCATTACTGCGCACCTAGTTTGACACTCTTGAAGAATTTTATGTGGTTTATTAATATAATATTATATAAACCTTAATGACTGAATGAATTTTAAAAAATATCTTCTAAATATTTTATTTCTTTATTTTAGATTTTTATTAAAGGATATAATCCATTTATCTCATTTGTTTCATTATTTAATGGATATCTAATATTTATAATACTGAAATGATCCTAGAAGATATTCCCTTTTTTAAATTTTCTTTTTCCAAAGTTTATTTTACTTTTAAGACTCTTCAAAAATTTCTTTACAAAGCCTTTAAAATTTTATCTTTTATATTTAATCTTAATATTTATTGAAAATATCTCTTTATAAAATTTTATTTAAAATTTTCATTTTAGCCTTTCAAATTTCTTCAAAGATTTTAATTTCATATCTCTTGAATGATAATTAATGATGATAAACATAGTTTAAAATTATATCTCTATTTATTTTCTAACCCTAACCTTAACTTATTCTTGATAATATCAAAGAGGGAAAAATATCTAGTTTTATGAGAAATAAATATTTGGTTTTATGTCATATAATTTTTTGTGGGGATAAATTTTATATTGATTGGAAGATGTTAGTTGTTGGGAGTATCTTTTTATAGTTGTTATTCAAAGAAAATATTGATATCTCTATAAAGTAAAAAGTTATTATCCTATTTTTTATGTTCCTATTTTAATTTAATTATTTTGGGTTTTTGGAGTGCCTACTGAGTATGTTTATACTCACCTCTGCACGGGCTTTGCCCGCACATGTTTGTGTCTTGTGCAGACCACAGGCCTTTCGACGGAGTCCCAGGAGGACCCGGAGCAGGCGGAGCTTAGTGAGCAGGTGTGACCGAGGAGCTGATCGGCGGGTGTTTGGCAGTGTTTACCCTCCTTCTGAGCAGGTTGAACACTTTGCAGTTTTCTTTTTGTGGGCCATGTTTTTCCCTTTTGTACTTTTTCTATACTCTGGTTGGGATAGATGTATGCATGCAATTTCTTTTTAGTTTTATATATCTTTGCACTATTTCATGGAGGTGTGTGTGGGTGTGTGTGTACATGAACCTTAGGCTAATGCCTCCCATGTGTGTGATAGCCTACTCGGTGCTGGACGCCAGCCCCTGGCCTATTGGAGGCGGTCTTTGGGAGTCGCAGCTCGAGCCCCGTTGGTCCGGGTCGTGAAGGGCATGCCGAGTAGCTTCTCAATCCAACAGAAGCCCACAGGCCACCTGGTAGAGGAGCACTGTCTAGATATTGCAGATAGGTAGTAGTAGTGAAGTCTCCAAGAGTCCACCAGCTAGTAGGTGTTAACAGTAAGATTTATTGTAGTAGTGGGTAGTACACCAGCTACCTAGTGGAGGCTCTCAAGTTCCTAGTAGAGTCACAAAAGTAGCTCTGAGCCCAGAATTTATAATGGTCAAAATACATAAAATATAGTATTCAATGGTTTAAATACCCCTGAAGAATTCTATAATATTACTGAGACTTTTGGATATAATAAATAGAGACCTTGGTGTCCTTGTAAACTTAATTTCTCATCCAATATCTAATGTTAATGCTCTATGATTTTCAATTTCTCTCAAAGTTCTCTATTTTCTAAATATTATTTTCTCCACTCTACAGTGTGTAAAAAATTGTAATATCTTATCACTCACTTCTATTATTATCATTACCTCTTAGATATATTCATATTATTTGATAGAATTAAGACCAAGATAAAAAAAATTGCTTCCTGATAAATCCCCTCCTCTTCCTATTTCTTCTAATTTTGGTACTCACTGCCGTTAAAGTGATGGACTTTGGTTTTATTTTCATTTAATTTAAAAAAGAAAGGTACTATTATTTTGAGGTTTCTATATTTCCCATTAAATTGTTAGTGTCTATTGTATTTATGGTTTATTTTTATTACCTAAAAGTAAGGGAATGTTTTGTTATCTTGGAAATCATTAAATCCAAGGGACTAATACATTAAATCCTCAAGTGATTGAGGTGGTAGATGTAGGTATGATTTAAGAGATATTTCTAAACTTCTTTACCAAGTATTGTGTCTTATTTACTTTATAAAATTTTAATTATTTATTTATTTATTTAATTATTTTAATCATTTGTTTAATCCAGAAATTAACTCTTATTTTTTTCATTTTTTGAATCTCTTTTTGTTTTTATTCTTCCATTTGTTATTTATAATTGCACCATTGCACTTTCAACTTTGATTATTTTATCTTCAGCAGATTTTAATTTATTCAATGTTTTAAATAGAAATTTATTTTATCTTTGTTTTTATCCTTTCATTTTTTAAAAGGTAAATTAACCCCTTCCATTTTACTCAACTATAACTTACAATATTCACTTATATGAATAGGAAATTTAGAATTTATATTTTTATAGTGTTAATCATGTCAAAAATCCCCATCCCATCTCTCGTACATCTTTCTCTATCAATGGTTATCATTTTAATAAATTCATTTAAATATAAGACTAAAAATAAAACCTTATAAATAATCATGTGAAGTTTAGAATGAAGGGGTTTTAAAAACAAATGAATCACTCAAATGAGTTATACAAACTTAGTCATCATTAATAAATAAATAGGAAAAAAATATTTTTTAGTAAGTTTTTTATTACAATTTCATTTAAATGAGTCCAATATTAGGGAAATATATCATAGGAAATAATGGGATATGCCATGTCATCATATCAATTCCTACCAAGATGGGTCTACTCATGATGCATAAAACCCATAGAGGAAGGACCAAATGAAGGAAAAATAAAAATGAGAGTTAGAATACCTCTGGTAGTTCAATTTTCCATCATAATTATGTTGTATAAACATATTTATCAGTTAAATTTTGATTCCTAACCATCATATCTCTTGAATACTCACAATACCATATCAAAGATACCTTAATTTGTTCTAATACTATTATATAATGACCTGACTCAGGCTACCTGGTCGAACATGAGTCGGACCGCTATAGGACCTCAGTCGCACCTCTCAATCGCTAAAGGTTGGCATAAGCACCTAGGGATAAACAATTCACATATAGGATATGTTTTAACCTATTTTATATTTAACCAGTCAAATAATAATAAACATGGAGTTAATATAAGATTTAATAATGAACCATGGGGTTAACATACCTGAAATCTACTTGGAAAGTATCTTCCAAAGGACCCTCACACAATATAAACCTAGTAAACACAAGATTCAATAACTAGGCGAATAAGTATATATAGAATAACAAAAAATCCATGAAATACATAAAAAGGGTGAAACTAGACCAAAAACCACTTTACATGAAAAGTGTTAACCAAACATGCCCTAAGGGGCGAAAAATGGGAAGGCGCAAGGTAAAATAATTTATATAAAAAATCAAGGAAAATCCTATTATATATGATCCATAAGTCCATAAAAAACTATAAAATATTATTCCTTAACTTTATATACTGCAATCAGAAACCTCCCATGCTCTAGGACACTCAGGTATCATAATCATGCACCTTTTCTTTACTCGGGTCATATAAAATAGGGTCTACATGCATTCTCAAGGAAACATGTATAGTGTGTTAGTATAAATCACCCCATGTAAGTCACCACCTGACCTCAACTAGTTTATCATAAATTCAGTGTGCAATGTAAGAATATAAATTAGGAAGGTGATAATTGTATATAAGCAGTCAAACAATGGGTTTTGGTAAGCAAGTAGCCATCTTGAATATATAACCATGTTGTTAAAATAAAAAAAACAATAAAGAATTCATATCATTAATACTTTAATAATTTTTATCCATACCATTCAAACCTACTTCGATCCAAGCTCAAAATTATGAATAGGGTGCTTTTCCACCTTATGGTTCCTACCATCAAGTATGTCTGTGACAAATAGGCCCCGGTAACAGCAAAGACACCCCACCTTAATATGGTCGTCTGGTCCTAGCCGGCCAGGTACCACCAATTGCCCCACAGACATGTGGTCCCACCCCTGGGTCCCACTAATATGCTTGAATGGTACATCTGACTAATTAATGTCCCCACATGCCAACACATGTTCTTTCCAGTGTGATTTGTCCTCACTCACGCACGCCCTGGAAAACTTCTTAGAAGGTCATCCATCCTAATCAATACTCTAGGCCAAGCATGCTTAACTGTGGAGTTCTAATCAGGTAGGATCCCAAAAAATAAGGTTCACCTTGTTAAAATGAGTCATATAACCATGTTATTAAAATAAAAACAACAACAAGGAACTCATCTCATTAATACTTTAATAATTTTTATCCATATCATTCAAACCTTCTGCGATCCAAGATCAAAATTATGAATAGGGTACCTGTCCACATTATGGGTCCTACCATCAAGTATGTTTGTGACAATTGGGCCCTAGTAATAGCATAGAAACCCTAACTTAATAGGTTCATCAGGTCCTAGCCCAACAGGTACCACCAGTTTCCCCGCAGATACGTGGTCCCCACCCTAGGTCCCACCCACGTGCTCGAACGGGTCATCTAACTAATTAATATTCCCACAGGCCAACACAAAATTATGAATATGGTACCTTTCCACCTTATGGGTCCTACAATCAGTATGTTTGTGACAAATGGACCATATTAATAACACAGACACCCCGCCTTAACATGTTTTTCGGGTCCTGGCCCGCCAGGTACCACCAGTTTCCCCGCAGACACGTGGTCCCCACCCTAGGGCCCACCCACATGCCCGAACGGGTCATCTAACTAATTAATGTTCCCATATTCCAAAACAAAATTATGAATAGGGTACCTATCCACCTTATGGGTCATACCCTCAAGTATGTTTTTGAAAACTGGGACCCGATAATAGCATAGACACACAGCCTTAACATGGTCGTCAGATCCTGGCCCGCCAGGTACCACCAATTGCCCCACAGACATGTGGTCCCCACCCTAGGGCTCACCTATGTACCCAAACAGGTTATCTGACTAATTAATGTTCCCAAAGTCAAACACATATCCTTTTCAGTGTATTTTTTCCTCACTCACACACACCCTAGGAAACTTCCCATAAGGCCACCCATCCTGATCACTACTCCAGGCCAAGCACGATTAACTGTAGAGTTCTAATCAGGTAAGCTCTCGAAAAGGAAGATGCACCTTATTAACATGAGTCGTATCATTTAGTCATTTAATCCTTTATCATTCTGGGATGTTACATTCACACACCTTTAGATAAAAATGTCCATGTTATGGGCCCTACATCTCAACCCAGGCAATGCACCACACTTAAGGCTGGGTTCTAGCTCTGATACCAATTGTGACAATTGGGCCCCGGTAATAGCACAAACACCCTGCCTCAACATGGTTGTCAGGTCATGGCCCACTAGGTACCACCAGTTGCCCCATAGACTTGTGGTTCCCACCCTGGGGACCACCCAGGTGCCCAAATGTGTCATCTAACTAATTAATGTACCCACAGGCCAACACATGTCCGTTCCAATGTGCTTTTTCCTCATTCACACACACCCTAGGAAACTTTCCAGAAGGTCACCCATCCCGATCACTAATCCAAAACAAAAATGCTTAATTGTGGAGTTCTAATCAGGTAGGCTCTCGAAAAGGAAGGTTCACCTTTTTGACATGAGTCATATAATTTATTCATTTAACCCTTTATCATTCTAGGGTGTTACAATGTCTATCATAACTCATTCTCTATCGGAGATGTTGTACACACACATGTGTGTGTGTGCATGCATGCATATCAATAATCGTATTCCATGAGGGACACTCTCTCCTTCTAGGGAGTAATAGAATATACATATATAGCACCCTCACTTAATAGGTCTCTTTCCTTCTCTTAAGGAGGAATGAATGTGTGTGTTTGTTTGTTTGTTTGTGTGTTCGTGTGTTCGTATCCATATATATATGGTATCCCTCTTATATATGAGGATTATCTCATATTATGAATGTAAAATATCATATGTATATATGATTCCCCTTGCGATAGAAATTCAAATACCTTAGGTTGGAACCTAAAAAACAAATCTCAATAAATATATATCCAACATGGAGAAACATAAGTCCATATATATAAAATATCACCAAAAGAAATATATAAGCACAATGATCATGTCAATGTAAAATAAAAAAGCATAAATCATAGTTATTTTCTCAAGAATCAGACCATAACCTATCAATTATTCATGCTCAGTATACAGGTGTCTCAAAAAAATATTCATTAACTCCAATAAGTTAGAACATAACAAGGCATACATAGTTTTTTCCAATTTAGTAAATTATTCTTGAATTAATCAATTTCTCAAGTGAATGAGTTTAAAATGAGTAACACATATGGTTATCCCTTGAACGTGTTATAAATAACATAAAACATTTGAGGTAATTCATTTCATGGCTTACTTATCAATAAAATTCAAGAGAATAAGCATGGGTGTGGGTTCTGAGAAAAATCCTCATGGATCAATAAGGGAAAACCCATTCATTTTGGTTTCATCAAGAAATTTGTTTTATTAGGATTTAATTAATAAAACCATTATATAGGTAACTCTCACACTTCTCTATACCCCCATAATAGTCACACTTAGAGAGTATGAGATAAAGAAAATAAGATCACCCACCTAAGACTATGAATATGTGATTTCCTAAGCCTAGAAGGAAATATACAACACCATAAACTTCATTTGGGACCCTAGGTTAGATCAAAGGAAGGGTTATCTCATTATCCTAATTAAAAACCATGAATATAACATGCTTGGGAGTGGCCTTACCACAAGAGTGGTGATTATAGACTCTAACTACCACCTATATGTAGATCGGTCCAAATAAGAACTTGAATCTAGACCCTAAAAGAAATTTTTGGTTGAGAGATACTTGAATCTACTGAAAATATAGTAAGAAACCATAAAAGAAAGGATATACTACTTTATCTTAGAATATGGAGGAATTATATGGGGAATTAATGGAAAACCTGAGTGAAGAATCAAGGATTGGTTGGATGGATATGGATAGAGGTGGAGGGGAGCTCCCAATATATGAAGCGGGGTGAAATAAGGGAGGAAAACTGAATTTTGGGTTTTATAGATTTAATTTTATGTTTAATTTAGTAAAATTATTTTTTATTCCATTTAAAAAATATGGGGGCCCACCAGAACTCTCATGGGAACCACCAGAACTATGGTGGAGGAGGTTGATTGACACTACCTTGGCCACCATAGTTCTAGTTTCTCCCACTAGAATTTCAATGGGAATTTTTCTCATAAGAAAACTTCTAGTACTCAAACTAATTTTTAAACTAGGCCCCCTATATTCCCCAAATCCCATAACTAAAACCATTTTCATTTCACATTGAATTTGAATACATTTGTTGGAAACATGGTTAAATTGAAAAAAAAACATTATTATACAGTTGGAAAATATGTGGACATCATTATCATAACATTATATACACTAATACAAATTAAAAAATGTTTTTTAAGAATCATTATGGATTGGGATACAATTTATTCAACTGGTACAATAGTTGAATCCAAACCCAAGAGGCCCAATGGTGACCCATAAGAGATGAAAATATGGGTGATGAAATTTGGACCCAACTTTTGTAAGTAGGACATATGTTGGGATATATATATAAAATTGGGATTATTACACTTTCATTATATATACATCTTTAATGAAATAGTGTAAAAAAATCAAGTCAATATTCAATGCCTAAGTCATTCATCCATACAAATAAATTTGGTGGATAATTTTATCTATAATATCTCACTTATACCCATGGATCATTAACTTCATTTGGATCTATATTATGTAAATTATTAGTAAAAAGTATCATATCCATCATTTTCAAAGTATTTTAGACTAAAATGAGATAGAAGGGTTCTTATGATGTATATTTACTCATATTTTTCTTCCTTCCCATTCCATGGAGTTCTAAACTGTTTGTGGTCATCTAGGGGAAGAACCTTAATGTAATCCCAAGCTTCAAATTGCAATATTTCAAGTGTCCTTATTAATTATAGGTTTGAGTTCAATTGTTATTCTTTTTTATTGGTTCTTTGTTATATGTTGGTATTATCACCTAAAAATCAGTGGAATATGAATCATCATGAATTTATGCATAAACTGAATCGTGTAATGATTTGAGCTCATTAAACTCTTTTCTATCCCTTTATCTTTATTAAGAATTTTTATTGGATGAAACTTTTGATAAATCCAGAATATAACATTTAATAATAGGTATGTTATTGTAATTATTTCATCTTAGATAAATAAACAAACCTAGATATCACATTGAGTTCCTCGTGTGTTCCCTTGATGAATTTTGGTTATGAAGTAGTATACAAACCACTTGATCGTCAATTGTCATGACCCACCTTATTCAAAATGAGGGAAGGGATAGAAATATTCTGAGACCTTCCTTCCTCAATATAAAGGAGAGATAATAACCCATGATTCCCACCTCCAATAGGCCCTGGGGTGGAGACCAGCACCAAGGGTATAGAAATCTTACAAAAATGGGAGGAATTAACCTTTTTATAGTAACCAATATCGGGAGATAAGATGTATCAACCTCAAAAACTACAAGATAGATATATTTATATAAGGAAACCAAAATCCATCACATATGCATGTTTAAAGTAAAACTGCTATAAATACAAGAAAAACTCCAAAGTACCAAAATAAAACTAAGAAGAGACACAAAAATCATCCCCAACATATGAGCTAGTAAGGTCCATCATGGTCCATGTAATATCCCTAGAAACTTGAAATAGTTGTATATACATAGGGTGATCATACAAGTATACTCAGTAGGAAAAACCAAAGTCACCCGTGCACAAGTGGGAGAAGCATACTAATGCCCCTGTGAGAAAACAACAAACACCAACAACACCTATCAAGGAATACTAACCACCCAACCTCACCAAGGCACACTCACTAAGTAACGCAAATAAAGTAATGTAATATAATAAGCACATCGATATTTGGGTACCCCAAACCACTTCCCACTGGTTAACTGGAACATCCTGATGCATCTACCTCTTTTATAAGCCTCACTGGCACAACCCACCTATACACACCAGGATATAAACCACACACATCCTACCCGCAAACACCTAGGCCACTACCACACCGCAATCATGCCTGTAGACACTTGGGCCTCACACATACCACACCCTGCCCGAAGACACCTGGGCCTCATCCAGAGATACTTGGGAAACAAACCACCTTTCACACATCTAATACCATAAGTCTGGTATTAAACCTCAATCCAATACAGCCTACGTGAATAATTCATGGGTGATAATATATCTCAAGCCATTACAGCATGCTTGAAGAGTCTTGGGTGATAGATGCCTAGAAGAGGGAGTATAGAAGATCCAATAACCATCCATCCATCCTCCCACCAGGATATTGGGAAAGGACACCCTCCCCCATAACAATGGGGTTGTTTGGAACGTAGTGCTCAACACGGGTGGGGTGTGCATAGAAATCACAATGAACTAAAAGTATGTATATATATATGTACCAAACACTCATCCCATCCTATGGGGTTCCAAAAATACAACCATCCCACACATAAAAACTATCCTTGGTGTTAACCCTATATGAATAGCCACACAACAACCATAACCAAAACATAAATCCACCCCTTTTCATTTAACCAGTTGTCATTCTGCATTATAATTTCATTTATTTATTTATTCCCATCCCTACCCAGGTAGCTACCAAACACTGCAAATGTTATAAGGTGAAGTAACCACACAAACCACTACCAAAACCAAGAAAGGAAAGAGGTACCAAGGTAAGGAATCCATTTTAGCACCCATTCATAAAAATAATAGAGACAACCATCTTGCAGTCTCACTACACCCCCCCCCCCACCCCTCTTGAACACCCATTCAACCACTACCAACTATCATTATTCAAAATTATCCCACTTAAACATCCTATCACAACTAAACTCGGCAGCCCCGCTACACAACAACACCACACCCAGCACACCCATAAACATGAAATCATGGCACAACCCTATCTTACAGCCCTGCTTCCCAACCACTACCCAGATTTAGTACCACTGCATAACAAGTCCATCTATTCCACAATCAATCAATCTCTCAAACTGAGATACCATCACACCACCAGTACCTCCCCATACACATAGTCGCGCCCCCATCCATAGCACCACACTACCAAAACTCACATAGGGCACAAAATATAATAGAACAAATTACACAACCACACCTATCAAATAGGTTGAATTAATATTTTTACAACACTATTATTTAAATTCCACTTTGATAAGAAGGGTGATCACATAAGGGTTTTCATCCCGGGGCATCCATTTCATTTAACCGGGTATACATGATTAATCATATTAATATTTATAGAAATTATTCACAAGGAAATAATAACAGTTATAAATAATCACCAATGCGTAGGCAAAGAACACCAACAACAATGATTTTCAGAAGCCACACAGCCACAACAAATCACATCATCAACAAATATAATAAATAAAACAGGCAATCAACATCAATCCACTACCAGCCTGTTATCAAGTTCGTATTATCATTTATATTTGTTAAAAGTTGGATTCTACAGTTTTCACAAAAGATAATTATTATTCCCACCCTACATGTTATATAATTAGAAGAGAGACAAATTAAATCCCTACTTGGAATAGTATAAGATCAAAAAATCTTCCTTGCGTCAAAAACAGAGGGTTGCACGAGCAGCGGGAAGGAATCCAAGGGGAAATTCGATTAATGGCTATGGAACAACACACAACTCCATGGGGAGGAAAAGATCTAGGCATGCCAATATAAAATGGAAACACATGGTGAAAATAATATCTTAGTTCAAAAGGTCCAGATCCTATATCAATAGAAGGGAGACAGTTTCAAAGGCTATTAAAGTCGAATCATGGCCAAGATCATATAGTTTGACTATATCAAAGTCCCCCAAGAATTATAATATTAAATATATAATTAATATCCTTTAAAACTCCCTTATAAACATCCAAACAAGGATTTAAACTTGGTTTACATCAAATAAAATGTAGGAGGGGTAAAAGTAGAAAATGGGGGAAAACTAGGAAAATTGGGAATGAGTCACCGATGGGTGAGTCACCAACACTAACAGTGAGTCACTGATGGGTGAGCTACCAAAACTGATCCATTGACATGACCTACTGATGCCTGACTCACCGACTCCCTGACTCACAGACATCCTGACTGACCGACACCTTGACTCACTGACACCCTGACTCACCGACAATGACGCCCTGACTCACTGACACCAATGACCTGACTCACTGACACTAATGACATGACTCACCGACTCTGATGCCCTAAGTCACCAACACTGATGCTCGGACTCAACAACACTGACACCCTAAGTCACTGACACCGACACCTTGAGTCACTGACACTGATGCCCTAATTTACTAACACTGATTCCCTAAGTCACTGACACCAATTCACTAAGTTACCTATAGAAAAACTGTAAATTGAGGGAAGGTATAGAAATATGTTGAGACATTACTTCCTCAAGATGAAGGAGATATAATTACCCCTGAGTACCACCTTTAATAGGCCTCAAGGTGGCAACCAGTGCTAAGGGTATATAAATCTCACAAAAATGGGAGGTATTGCCCTTTTTATAGTAACCAAGATCGGGAGATAAGATGTATCAACCTCAAAAACTTAAAGATATATATATATTAGAAAACCAAAATATATCCCATATGAATGTTTAAAGTAAAACTACAAGAAATTCAAGGAAAAATCCAAAGTAAGTACCAAAATAAAACTAAGAAGCGACACAGCAACCGTACCCAATGTTTGAGCTAGTAAGGTCGAGCACGGTCTGCTTAATCTCTCTAGAAACCTGAAACAGTTTTATATATGTAGGGTGATTATACAAGTATACTCAGTAGGAAAACCCAAAGTTACTCATGCACAAGTGGGATAAGCATAATAATTCCCTTATGAGAAAATAGTAGAAACCAACAGCACCTATCAAGGAATATTAACCACCCAACCTCAACAAGTCACAATCACCAAGTAACATAAATCAAGTAATGTAATATAATAAGCACATCGATATTTGAGTATCTCACACCACTTCCCACTGATTAATTGGAATATCCCGGTGCATTTAACTCTTCCACAAGCCCCATTGTCACAACTAGCCCATACACACCTGGGATACAAACCACACACATCATTCCCACAGACACTTGGTCCACTACCACACAAAAATCCTACCCGCAGACACCTGGGACTCACACATACCACACCCTTCCTGATGAAACCTAGGCCTCATCCCAAAGACACCTAGGAAACAAACCACCTCTCACACATACAATAACATAAGTCTGGTATTAAACATCAATCCATTACATCAATGGTAGTCATTGAATCACTTTTTGTTTATGGTCACACCCTAGGAGGCATCCTAGTATAAAATTAGTAGCATTATAGTTTTTGGTGTTACAAATCAAGGATTAAAATATCTAAACCCTGTCTCTTGAAGTAATAAAGGATGAGCATCTAGGGATTTCCTTGACTTCATCGCACTCTAATCATCACAACAAATCCTTATTTTATCTTAATATTTACATGTGCGAATTTTATTAAATTAACCAAAACACCTCATTCATACAATGTTAATTGTATTTTATAAAATTTAAATCTTCATTTAAATTTATGGTATAAGGTTTTGTAGGATATGAACTAGGGTTCCTTATCTACTAAATAAAGTTTGGTGAAAACGAACATATAATTTGACACATTCGATGGTGTTCTCAAACTTTATCACTATTGTTGGGTATCCATGACCATTTTGTTTATTTCCCCTTTATTTATCTAAATTATTTTTTATTTTTATAAAATTTTCTATTTTTTATTTTCCCCTTTATCTTTATTATTTTTCATTTTTTTATCATTTATAATTAACTTTTCTTTCTATCTCTCTCTATCTCTATTTCTCTTTTCATCCTTCTACTTTTTATTTAATTTAAATTTTATAACATAGTTTTTAAAGAAAAAAACACTCTTTTTCATCCACACATTTTATTTCATAACTCGATCGGGCAATGAAAAATTACTAGAAATAGACCTATAAATTGAAAACAATATTTACTCATAAATTAGATCTTATAAAGTTGGGAGATCAAGTAACATTGAGGAACCCATTATGGAACCTAAAGGGGTATCAAACCAACCTAAGAGTTAATAAATTTAAACACTTGAAAACATGGCTGCAAATGATAGGACCTTAAAAGAATTAAACACCCCTAATGTGGTGTAATAACCTACATATATCCAATACCTTGAGGAAGTGTCCAACTTTGATCTGAGATTATGCCTCATCCACCTCCTTCAAAAATTTAATGTTCATCCTGTTGATGTCCACTATAAACATCTCAAAGGGTTTTACATAGTGTGTTCTACCATGAAACACAAGGTGTTTCTAAAGGCCACATAAAATTTAGGTATTTCCCTTTCTCCCTTGATGGTGTAGCCAGATATTAGTTATACTAACTTCCCACAATAATTGGTGGATGTAATGGCCTAAAATTTCTCTTTCTATAGAATTTTTTCTTCAAACTGAACCACATCCATTATAAAAGAAATTTATGGAATTAGGAAAGATCAACATCAGTTAAATGTCACCTTCCTTAAAGTGGTAAAAATAGAGGTGATAAAATTACTTACTATTAGGATCATCTATCCTATATTTTATATTAAATTTTTTAGTCCAATGAAGATTATTTTGAAGAAAACTTGAATAATAATTTTGTCAAATTAAAGGAATGAATTGGTTCCCACACGTGTGAAAAATAGTTGGCATGTCCATATTGACTACTATAAGCAAAATTAACACATGAAAATGACCACTTTCCACTACATTTTATTGATTAAATGATAGAAATATTAGCTATTAAGTCTGATTATTTTTTTTAAATGGATATTCAGGTTATTTTTTAAGGTTTTGGGGCATAGAAAAAGTGGTTGGACTCATGCCTAATAATGATTTTCATATATTTCAATGGATAGATCCAAATAAATTTATGAATATATCCCTGGAATAATCATAGAGTTTATATTTTCATATATAATTTATAATTATTTTATAATAATAATTACCTCAACTTAATAATTATTTTTTTGTTGATGATTAAATCGATCATTACTCTCATATTATCGGTACAATGAAGAATCCAAAGTGGAATTCATACAATGACATCCAAACATGCTCCAAAAATCTTGGAATGTCATCATTGGAACTCTATGTGCTAACTAGGAGAAACCAAATACCTTACATAATTCATCATTGATCACAATAAGAAGTTTTTTGGTCTTGAAAGAATTATTCTATTGTTCTCTCTGTCATGATAGGGAGGAGGAGAATTGTCTCATGTTCTTGTGACCATTCTAAAGAAGTTCTCTTTAGTATTGAGAGAAATATCTTGAGAGGAAGTGTTGTAAACAAAAATTCACATCACTCTAATAAATGATATAAAATGAAATATATAGTTAAGGCTAAATATTTGATAATTCAATTGTGGACCTTCATCAAAAATTCTCTCTAATATATTCCTCATGTAAAATATTATTATTATTATTACTATTATTATATTTAATGACATGTGATAACTCATGAATATTTAGATATAATTTCTTAAATAAATGAATTAATATTAATTTAAATGATTTTGAATAATCTATGTCATTTTTATTGAACCCTTAACTCGATCAGTTAATCCCCCTCGGCTATAACAGCTTGCAAACATTACCATCCAAATTAAATGTCATAAAAAATATTTCATTTCAATACATTCCCAATACCTTTTAGGTTTATATTTTTATAGAATTAAGATAAAAAATTAACTAAAAAAACTCATTTCTTTTTCAACTAATGTAAATTTTCCCACTATATAAACAACTACTTAATCTATAACAAGTCTTTAACATCTCCCACAAATTCATCACATAATATGTCATTCTAGGCACATCTTATGTATTAATTTTATTCATATCCTAGGGAAAAATAAACATAAGAAAGGGTTGAGATTATATGATCATTAAGGGTAAACATAAGTGATAATAATCAAAGATCATAAGTGAGCATAAAGATAAGCATATGGGTATAATTAAGATATATGAGATATGTATACCTATAAAAGCATAGATCATGGATCATTACATAACATAATAATGCATTATGAAAATTTCACATATCATAGAAATAAGGAATACTTTATATTTATATAATATCCATAATTATTTAAATAATAACATAGTAGATCATGTAGCAAAACCTATTTTTCTTAGTGGATTAGGCTTCACTCACGTATTTTCCTTAGTGGGTCGGGCATCACTCACTTGTTTACTATAATAGATTAGAAACCAAAACCTATTTACTATTTTGGATCAAGTATCACTACTTGTTTCACCATTATATCATGAGATATAAAGATTTACCCAAGGAATTGGAGGGCTATAAAGGGACCACCCATCACTTAAAGATTAACCATACACATGTGTGCCATAAGAAAACATATAACCATCATATAATTAAAATATAGAAATAAGAATGGGTTTCATAAAACTTTACAATGAAAATCATTCACTTTTTTTATATCATAAAAACTCATGGAGATAAAATGGGTTTCATTCAACACATTATAAATAACCCATGGAAATAAAATGGATCTCATGTATTTTTCTAAAGGATTCACATAAGTAAATCATTTATTATTCCATCAATAATCCCAACATGATAAACCCATGGAATATAAATGGGAATCCAATTACATAAAGTAAATTTATAGGTAAATAACATTCATTTAGGACAGTAAATCATATGGTAGTTACACCATATAGATAAGGGGTATACAGATAGTATAATAATTTTCTATAATTAATCGATGTATGGAAACTAGGTAAACACCATTCAATCAAAGGAATCAAAAATAGGGTATTCACATAGGAAATAGAATTATTAGAATCATAGAAAATAATCTATATTAGCTTTCTAAAAATAAGGGGAGAACATTAGGGGAAAAGAAAATATAGACTTGAAACAAGGATCCAATTAAGAGATGGAGGTTCTTTCTTAATAATGTTATATTTTTAGGTAAGAGAACAATCAATTAGGAAGCTTTGAATCAAAAGATTAATTATCCCCATAAATATAAAATTGAACATCATATAAAATGGGAAAAAATTAATAAATAGAATATATAAGGCTTGAGTTAAAAAGAAATCATATAACTCAAAGAAATAAATTTAAGTTACCAAAGTCTCTTACGGACAACTTAGTTCATGAAGTATGAAACTATTAAAAGGGGGTATATGAGGTAAAATTGTAAATACATGGTAGTAAAAGTAAAGATACCACATAATAAAATCATAGGGAATAATTTACCCAAATTATGTGAATATTTTTTAGAAGAATAATTAGAACTCTATGAATGAGAATTGAGTTTAAAAAAACCCTTACGGATTGAGAAGCATTTAAATCAAAACAACTTGAAAGAGAGAGATTTAAATTGAACTTAAAATTACCATGAATAAAAGTTAATTCATGATATAATATCTCAATTAGTAAGAATATGCACCTTATAAAATAAATTAGGTACATAATACAAAACATGTCTCAAATATATGAATTTGAGATAAAAATCCTCAACTTGGTCCCAATTCATTCTACACTTGCACTAAATGTCCTCACTTCTTGGATTGTATCCTTTGGTAAGGCATTAAGAATTTGAGGAGTGGTATTTTGAGAAGAAAATAATCACTTTAAGTTACTAAGGATTGTTGAGAATAGGTTTGGTTGTATTTTGGATTGAAAATAGGGGGTTGTGGTGTGAGGGGAAGCTAAGAGAAGAGATCCTCTTTTATAAGTGAAAAGATATGACATTTTTGTAAATATTCAAAAAAAAATTAATAATGAGAAGCCACACTCAAGTAAAGTGACTCAAAATTTTGATAAATAATGGGGTTTGGAATAGATAAGGTCAATAAAGAATCAACAAAGTTTTTTATCACATGTATTAAACATATTTCAATCCCTTTTCCCCTTGAATTATTACTTTTACCATTTTAGTTTTTATCATGGTAACTAGTTTTTACCTAAGGTAACTTAATTTTTATGATAAAAAATAAAGTAGTCCTTAATAGATAATTTATACATACTAATTATAAATTTGAAATCATTTTTTTATTCAATTTCCAAAAGTGATAAAAATTAATTTTTTAAATATGAAATGTATAATGTATTAAAAATATTTTTTTGAAAAATAAATATTAAGTTATAAAATGTAAAGTATGGGTTTGTAGATTAAAACAAGAATTTTTTAATTTATAAATTCTCCTATAAAATATATATTTTTCATTATAAAAATGTTTCATGAATTTACAATTCATACTTATATACTAATAATTTCATAAAAGTCGTGTTATTATTGGGCATGTATTATCTCAAAAATACTTTATAAATGTTATTGATTTTGATGCTCACAAATATCCTTGTTTTATTTACTGATGAAATTACTTTAAGTGAATTTAAGGAAATTATTATTCATCAGAATATTTATTCTCAAATTATATTAAATTATTTAATTAGCGGGGAATATTTATTAAAGTGTTTGGAATTCATTTTAACATATTCTGGAAACATTGTTCATGCCTAAAATTGTTAAGTGTAACATAAGGAATAAACCCTATGTTAAAAATAGCACATATTGATCATTAACCCTACACTATCAGGAAAGTATGTTTCAACAACCCTACGTTTGGATACAACCCTATGTTTGAGAAAAGGGAACGTATGGATTATCAACCCTACGCAAGTAAGAAACCCTACATTTAAGGAAACAAATGTATGGTATATCAACCCTAATTTTGTGTTTAACCATACATTTTCAACCCTACGTTTGTTATTTTTTCATCATATAAATGAACCAACGTTTTACTATTCAATGAAGGAGTTTTAAATCCACAATTTTATTCGATATTTATGCAACGGTATTGATGGAAGTAAATATCTATAAAAGTTATTTTATAACTGATTCAAAGGATCGTTATGATCTATTCAAAGACTCATATTCAGTGGAGTAAATTATTCCTATTTTTAAGGGAATTTATGACTCTCCTGGATGATTTAAATTTGAATATATGTGATATTTTGGGTGAAATTATTGGATATACTCAACCGAAAGAAAGATGTATTCTCTATAGATTTGATCAGGGTATTTTCGATATGGATACGATATACAACTTCATACTAGTGAATATCTTTTAAATATAGAACTGCTACAAAGAATGAATGACTCTATTATTTTCTAAAGAGACTATACTTTGAATATATACATATTTCAACCTCATACTGTTATGTAACTACTACTATTGTTTTTTTCTATTCATATTGAAGATCATTTGCAAACAAGATCTCTTTAAATATATTCTTACTTGAAGACATTCATATTTAAAGAAGAAGATTCATATTATGTCAGTTGTTATTGAAACTATGAAGTTCAACATGTAACATCATCAAATCAAACTATTTTGATTTATTGGAGTTTCAACTGCTTGCACTCAGTCATGTCTAAGTGTAAGCTTCTTATACAAATATGTGGATATTCGGTTCTTTGTAAAATAACCATAAGGATCTATAAAATCTTGTAAGGTGTCAACTTCTTGCACTCAGTTATGGTTTAAAGGCCTTGTGATAAGAGGACCTTTCTAGTGAAAATCACCAAGATCATAGAGAGAGAATTGGTAGAGTGGACTAGGGAATCTTTATGCCCCAAACCATTATAAAAATTGTTTTGTTCTTATTTACTATTTATCCACTACTCATATTACTTAAAAAATATAACACTTCATATCTTTATAAATTGAAAAGTATGTTAAACTCTAGAATTTTTCAAGATTATCAAAAATAATCAATTCACCTCCCTCTTATGTAACTTTGTATTATTTTGAACTAACAATTGGTATCAAAGGTGATATTTTTTATAAAGAAGATAAATATCTAGAAAGAATAAAAGTATAAGGTCTATACAAGGAAGATGTCAATGGATGATCCAATAGAAGTTATATTTATGATTCATGATCTATATTTTAATAGTGACAGTTATGGATTTTGTAAATCACGTATGATCATCTATCTAAAGAATCTTGGATTCAAATTCTATTTAAAGATTATCACTCCATATGTAATTCTTAAGAACCATAGGCTTGGGATGCTACACAAGAATCTGAATATGATATCAACTCAAAAGAAATGAATTCCATCATCTATGGACTTGGTCCTAATGAATTCAATCGATTATCACAATTCCCTAATAACTATGAAATGTGGAATATAATCATTTTTTTCATATAAAGTAATAGATAATATTAGACAAATGAGGTATGCTACTACAAAACTAAAGTTTTACATCTTTAGAATTTATGATGGAGAAATCATCACACAAATTAACATACGGATAGTAGAAATTGTTAATAATATTACTGCCTTGGGAGACCCAATTTCACAATCAAATCAAGCACTAAAAGTACTCAGAGTACTTCTCATAAAGTGGAATGGTATATCTGAAGCTATTCATCAATAATCACCTATCAATAATTTTACTATGAAGGAATTAATTGGAGCATTGATGATGTAATAAGTAGAAATGAAATCTGAAGTTTAAGATCGCAAAATATTGAAATGGTAAAACAATTCTCTTAAGGTTACGTCTCATAAGAATTAAAGTAAATTACGAGAAAATTTAAAAATATAAAAATATTTAGACTGTTCAGATTATGATATGGAACTAGCTCATCTAGCCAAGAAATTTAGAAAATTCTATAAGAAGAAAAGAGGCTTCAAAAAATCCTTCAAAGGAGATGATAAAGGATCTAAAGATGTCAGATGTTATGAATGCAAGAAGATGGGTCATGTCAAACCTGATTACCCCCAACTAAAGGAAGAAAGAAAGAAAATGAAAAAGAAGATCCAGAAGAAAATTAATTATGAGAATAATGGAAAAAGGATCCATGAAAGAAACTTGTATTGTATTTGAAGACTCCAACAGCACCACCAAATCTGATTTAGAAAAAGAGCCACAAAATCTAAAAGAAAATATGATCTTTATGGATAAGGAAGAAGAAGAGGTGCAAACATATTACTCTTCTTCCTCTAAATCTGATAGATAATCAAATAGTAAATTAGCTACTTACTACTCAATGCTAGAAGAGAAATATTATTCTTTAATAAAGAAGTAAAAATCACTGAGAAACGTTCATAATGTTGTATTGAATGAAAAATATGTAATGTTAAAACAACATTAAGAAATAAAAGAAAAATTTAGTAAAACTACATAAAATTTTGGTGATAATGAAAATAAAATAAAAGAATTATAGAATGAATTAGAATCATTTAAAAGTGTTACAAGTATTTTGACAAAATAAGAAAAAACTATAAATGAAATTTTTGAAAAAAAATTGTTAAAAGAGAAAAATACAGAATTGGAAGCAAGGGAGAAAAGGAAAAAATATATAAAAATTATTTTGTGACCAGTTCTAAAAAAACTATCTGATTCTACTGTGGAATAAAAAACATTACACTAACAACTGTTATTTAAAAAATCCTCAAATAAGTGGTATTAAAAGGGATTTTATCTTCAAAAATATGTCTAAATCTAGTAATATAAGTTTTGGAAAAATAAGTTAGATCTGGATACCCAGATCTTTGCTTGCTGACATAGCTGGACCCAAGAAAATATGGGTACCAAAACAAACAAGTTTTTAAATGGTTTTATAGGTAAAAGACCATAGAAACAAAAAAATGATATATGGTATATGGATAGTGGTTGCTCCAGAAACATGAGTGGAGACTCTACCAACTTCTATAAACTGACTCAAATGGATGGAGATCTAGTTACTTTTGGAGATAATGTAAAAGGAAATATTGTTGGAATTGGAACTATTGAAGATCCAAATTCAATCTCAATCAACAATTATTTTATGTACAAGGGATAAAAACACCCTGATAAGTATTTTTCAAATTTTTTATGATGAATTTTTCATTGATTTCTCTAACAATTCCTACTCCGTTTTCAAAGATAAACTAGTTAAATTTAGATCACCTAGAACTAAAAAATTTTATACTTGGGATCTTAATTCATTGTGTAAGAAAAAGTGAATTGTTTAACTACTGAGACAAATGATTCATGGATTTGGAATAGTAAACTTAGACATTGCAATATATATATATACACTATATAAACTATCTAAGAAACAGTTAGTTTCTGATTTTCCTAGTCATAAATTTGATAATGATAGATTCTGTGATGCATGCCAAATCAGAAAACAACACAAATCATCTTTAAAATCAATTAAAAAAATTATACATCTAAACCATTAGAACTTATCCATATGGATCTATTTAGACCATCTAGGGTAGAAAGTTTGGCTGGAATGTTATGTTTTTATGTTTTAATTGATGATTTTTCAAGATTTACTTGAGTTTATTTTATAAAACTCAAAAGTAAAGTATTCACTATTTTTGAAATATTTTTAAAAAATGTTAAAAATAAAAAGGATTCTAAAATAATTTCATTAATAAGTGATCATGATGGATAATTTGAGAATCAAGAATTTAATTCTTTTTTCTCAAATATGGGAATTAAACACACTTTTTATACACCAAGAACACCTCAAAAAAATGGAATTATTGAAATAAGAAAAAAAATATTCAAGAAATGGAAAGGACTATGTTAAATTAATACAATATTACTGCTTATTTTTGGGCAGAAGCTATAAACAAAGCCTTTTATTTCATGAATAGAATTTTAATAATACTCTTTATTAAAAAGACACCCTATAAATATTGTAATAACAGAAAACCTAAAGTAAATTACTTTAAAGTATTTGGATTCAAGGTGTATATCTTGAATACTAAGGAAAACCTTGGTAAATTTTATCCAAAGGCTGATGAAGAAATATTTATAGGATATTATGATGTTTCTAAATCCTATAGAGTGTATAATAAAAATTCAGGGATTTTTGAAGAATCAATTCATGTGAAGTTTGATGTAACTGACCCTTTCATTAAAAAGAAAGATAAAACAAATAAGATTATAGACTATTTTTACAACATGAGACTTGAAACTCTTAAGACTTATTTTAAAGATAAATGGAATGTGATTTAGTCTAGTCTAGAAGAACATGAGATAGAAGAACCTGAAAGTGTCTTACCTATAGATTCTAGAACCTTAAAGGATCATCCTTTAGAAATGGGTATAGAAAATTAGATATAGGAGTTAGTACTATAATAAATGTAGGAAACTTATTTGAATTTTCTACCTTTATATCTCAATTAGAACCTAAGACTATAAAATAATCTTTACAAGATGAATGTTGGTTATTATCCATGAACTAAACAAATTCAATAGAAATAAAGTTTAAGAATTAGTGGACAGAGCATCCAACTATGCAGTAATAGGAACCAAATGGGTCTTAAGAAATAAAAAGTATGATTAAGGTATCATTACTACAAAAAAAGATAAATTAGTAGAAAAAATATACATCCAGGAATAAGGGATATATTATGAAATATTAAGCTTGCTTTTATTATAAAATGGATTTTCTATGGGATTGGAAGACCCTAATATTTTTAAGAAAATTGTTTTTTATAATATAATATTAGTATAAATTCATATTGATGATTTTATTTTTGTATCAATAATAAAAATCTTTGTAATAATTTTTCAAATCTTATGAAAAAAATAATTTGAAATGAGTATGATGGGAGAATTGAATTTCTTTTTAGAATTTAAAATTTATCAAAAAGAATATTAAAATGTTTTAAATAAAAGTAAATATATTATTGATTTATTAAAAAAAATTGGACTAGAAACTAGTTAGACTTACACAACTCCCATGTGTACTAATGTAAAACTTGATTTGGATGAAGCTGGAAAACTAGTTGAAAACAATTTATATAGATGTATGATAGTTAGTTTACTATATCTTACTACTAGTAGACTATACATAATGTTTCTTGTATGTCTATGTTCTAGATTTCAGTTAAACCCAAAAGAATCTCATCTTACTGTCATTAAAAAGAATTTTCAATATTTAAAAGGTGTTATTTTTCAATATCTACTTTATCCAAAAACCTATTATTTTAATTTAACTTCATATTCAGATGATAACTTTGTTGGATTTACATTATATAGGAAAAACACTTTTGGAACCTGCCACTTTTCATGAAAATTTTTAGTATCATAGTCAAGTAATAAACAATATTCAGTTGCCTTGTCAATAGCCAAGGCAGAATATAAATATGCTGAAACTTGTTGTGAAAAAGTGTTGTTAATGAAACACATCTTACTAGACTTTAGACTTATTTTTAATAATATACCTATTTTATTTGATAATACCATTACAATTAATATTTCCAAATATCTTATAAGTCATTCTATAACCAAGTATACTAATATAAAGTATCATGAAATAGTATCACATATATTATTATATCCTTTATAACTTAGCATATCATCATCATAATATCACAATATCAACCAAGTGTATATCTTTAAGACACTACAATATATGTACATACATTGTACCTCAAACTATCACAGTCTATGCACGTACACCTGTGGGAAGCCGAAACCACCACGTCTGAATATAAATATATGTTATACCTAAATCCATTACAGCCCAAACATAAATTTATATTAAAACCATGAACCATCATATCCATAGTAGAAACACACCCTATACTGTGAGCCATTATAGCTCAAGATACACCTACTCGTCTATGTCTAAAGGGGTAGTGGGGGAGGGAAAGAAGTCGGACATCCATTCCATCACCATCTTAAATGTTGTAGAAAACACCCCCAAAACATTTGGGTATTGGTTACCTTACCGATGCAGGTGGGGTAGCATATGAAATCAAAAAATATAGATAATATCACACACAACCACACTAAGGGAAACTACCTAGAATTAGAATCATCTACTACTATCATCACATAGGACTCCTGACTCCCATTGTTAAGGTCTAGATATCAAATAAGCATTCAAGCATCAAGATTAATATTAATTAATTCATTAGTAATTAATTAATATTATTCCATTTTCATTTACAATATTAAAATTTTAATTCTCTAATCCATGTTTTGGTAACACTAATTATTCTTTTCATATATTCTCAAGTATGACATAATCATTTGTAAATAAACAAGAACCAACTATGATCTTTAAATTAATTAATTTATCAATTCATAAATTATTTGAGTACGATTCATCTTATATCACACCCCATGTTTTATTTATTATTTTATTTGATATTATTTGATATTATTTTGAGTTTTCAGAGGTTTTATGGAATTTTGAATCAGAAATTTTTATTTTTGAAAATATTTTGAGGGACACATAGTTATCCAAAAAAATTTAGGAAACCATGTGATGATCGTGTGGTGTTTTCTATCTTGGGAAATTTCCATTTGGAATGGTCTATGTACAATTTTTTAAACTATGCAGGGTCCTAGGAGTAATCGTGTATGGTTTTTTTGGTCTAGTGTCCTTCACACAGTTTTTTAAACTATGTTTCTCAACCATGAAAGTTTCCTGATTTTTTTAAAAAAAATATTTTGTTTTTATTTTCTTTATTTGTTTTCTTTCTTCCCCACTTCTCCCCCTTACCTCCCTCGTGCGGCCCCCCTCACCACTGGATCCACCTCTCCCTCATGAATCCCTCATTTTTCACTCTCATATGCAGCCTCCTCCCCTCTCCCCTTCTCTTCTATCATGCACAAAATCCCTCTCTCGGTCATGCATCATTATCTCTGATTTCCTCCATTTTGTATCGATCTACGATGTGATCTTCATGGTTTAGGTTTGACCCTCCTAGGTATGTTCTCTACTTTCCTCCTATCTCTCTCTTTAATCTCAATTTCATACTCCCTCATCACCTCAATTTGATTTTTTTCAAACCCTAGGCCCTATCTTTTACCCAATTTTTATGGTTTCTTCAGTGATTAGGGTACATGGTGGTCTCTTCTTCCCTGGTTGGGTTTCTTCCATCAAAGGCAGCATGTTCTAGCTTATCGTGACTTGATTCTGCTTTATTTGAGGTAAGTTACCCCATGTATAGGCTTTAAATTTTGGAACCCTTTATTACTTTTCATTATAAACATTTTATTTAATTAAATATGTCTATGTGTTTTTGTTAAATTTGACTTTACCAAGGTTTAAAGGTGTTATTTATTTCAAGTGGAACTTGAAATTCCAAGTATTTTAAAGGTATTGAAATAATTATTTAAAATAAATTAAGATGTTTTGAAATGGTTTAAACCCATTTTATTCCAGAAATAAATCAAAAATCTTATTTTTATCCCTTTTTAGGCTTTATGTGAAAATTGAATCGAATTCTTAAAGGGGGTTTTCAAATGGATTTATTTATAATTTATTTTAGAAAATATTTGGAAATCGATTTTTGAATGGAGTTTTGAAATGCCAAGTACTTACGAGTTCTTTATTTTAAATTTGGTTTTTTGATGTAAATGTGACTTTTATAAAATGTCTCTTAATACACACACACACACACACATGATGGTTCTATATATATACAAATATATATATATATATATATATATATTCATATGAGAATATGTGAATTTTTTCAATGAGATAAATAGGTTTGTGTGTGTGTGTATGTTAGGTCAAAATAATAAAAAGATACACAAGAGGGGGGAATTGTGTATTTTTGATAATATTAATATATTCTAGTATTTAACTTACTTTGCAATTTATATAGATATCTAGTGTTCTCTTCTGTAAGTAATATGAGTAGCGAATAAATAATAAATAATAACACAATAATTTTTATAGTGGTTTGAGGCACAAAGATTCACTAGTCCACTCCACCAATGCTCTCTCTATGAGCTTTATGATTTTCACTAGAAAGGTTTTATTATCATAAGACCTTTAAACACCAACTGAGTGCATGCAGTTTACACCTTACAAGACTTTACAGATACTTCTGGTTCTTTTACAAGGAACTTAATATCCACAGTTTAGTACAAGAAACTGACACTTATCCACGACTGAGTACAAGTAGCTGAAACTCCAATAAATCAAAAGAGTTTTATTTGATCTAATTGATAGTTTCTTGATCATAGTTGCAACAGAAACTGATAGAATACAGATCTTCTTCTTAAAATATGAATTTCTTTAAGTAAGGATAGCTTTAAAGAGATCCTAGTTGCAAATGATATTTGATATGAATAACAACAAACAAACAATAGTAGTTACATAGAAGTATGAGGTTGAAATATGTATATCTTCAAAGTGTATCCTCTTCATAAAATAACAAAGTCACTTAATCTTTGCAGCAGTTTTGTATTCAAAATATATTCACAAGTATGCAGTTGTATATCATATGAAAAAAATACTCTGATCAAATATATAGAACACACATCTTTCTTTTGGTTGAGAATATCCATAAATGTTTCTTGGAATATCCAAAATATTCATATTCAAATCATTCAAAAGATTCATAACTTTCCTTAGAAATAGGAATGATTTAATCTATTGAATATGAATCTTTAAAATGATCATAATGAGCCTTTGAATCGGTCATAAAAAATCTTTGAACAGATCTTTCCTTCTGTCAAGACCATTGCATAAATCTTGGATAATATCACGGATTTAGAACTCTTTCATTGAATGGTCAAATGTAGGGCTCCTTTATGTGACGAAAAAACACCAAACATAGTTTTGAATACAAAAGTAGGGTTGATATACCATACATTTGTTTCCTCAAATCTATGGTTACTTCCAAATGTAGGGTTGATTAACCATACTTTCCTCTTTCTCAAACGTCAGGTTCCATACTTACATAGGGTTGATGAACCATACTTTCTGACAACATAGGGTGGATGATTCATACACATTGTTTCAAACATAGGGTTCTATCCTTACATTATGCTTTCATATGAAGGGTATGAACAGTGTTTCCAAAATACATTAAAAGGCATTCTAAATACTTTAACAAATATTCCTTTCTAATCAAAAACTTGAATATAATTTCGTAATAAATATTTCAATAAATATTAATTTCCTAGAATTTACTTAAAGTAATTTTATTAGTAAAACAAACAAGGGTATTTGTGAGCATAAAAATCAATAAGATTTATAGATTATTGTTGAGACAATACATTCCCAACAATCTCCCCCTTTTTGATGATCATAAAACCCATAACTAAATTTATAGAAAATGTAGGAATTTTAAACACAAAAATAATATTTTAAAGAATACAACTGTTTTTTTACAAAAATTAATGTTTCAATGTATTATTTTGATTCAGAGTATTATTTTTATGAATTGATAAAAAAAGTTATAGAATGTTTTGTTTACCCAATTTTCTCCCCCTTTTGTGACATCAAAAAGAAATTATTTAAAAAATGGATTAAAACACATTCAATGTAGCACATAACTCTAAATGAATTTTATATTCTAATTTATAGAAAAATGAAACATTTATTCTAGAATTAAAATTGAATATAAATAATAATAAACATTTAGAATAATAAAAATATCTTTTATTAAAAATATTATTTATGAATACACTTGTGATACTAGCTGAGTAGGTTTAAAACTGAGGACTGGATGATTTTGAAAGGGATGGATTTGAAGAGGTTTCAGGTTCTAGGGAAGCTTGAGTAGTCTGTAAAAATTCCTTTAACTCTATCATCCATCCTTGTAATTTTTTTGAAATATTTTCAATTATCTTCCTCATAAAAATTATTAAGTCCTGACCCACTTTTAAACTTTAAATTATATTGAATTTAAAAAATTCATGCATCTTTTCTTATATCTGTAGAAATAGAGTAAGTTTACCACTTAACCAATTGAGAAGAATTTTGATTCCTAGTTCACTTGAGGTAAACTGGGAAACAAAATCTCTCTAATTATCTAACAGTATATTCATAGGTGCACTATTACACTAAAGTGATTGAAGTCTATCATTTATATCTACCATCACTGAAGTAATTTCTTGAAATCTTACGACTAAATATGGAAAAGTTGGTTGTGAAAAAGTAGAATCTCTAGATTGACTACCACTTCTTTTGATTGACTCAAAATAACTTCCCAAATACCATTTTAAATTAGCGAAATCTATTTTGGAAATAGATTAAGATTTTAGTTTTCCAAATTGATCTAACATTTCTTTTTGAAAATCATAAAAATCTCTTCTGTAGATTGAATTTTCTCTAAGATTATTCAATTGAGTCTAAACAGATTGAAATTCCTCTCTAGGAACAATTTAATTTCTTAAATAACCAAAATATTTTCTCGCATCCTCTAACTCACCTTACAAACTAGAATTTTCTTCTTTTAGATTGTTGAACTGAGCAACAAATCCTTGAATCTAATTTTTCAAAGAATCAGTAGATTTTTCTTCATGAACTTGAGATTTTTGACCTCTATAAACCAAGTATAAAGATTTTTCTTTATTAGTCTCATTATAGGCAGAAAATTCAACTTCAAGAACTTTTATTAACTCAGCAGGTTCAAGGGGTTCCTTATACATGGAATCGTGTATTATTGAAATTGATTGATTCTAGATTGACCTTAAGTGTTATCCACTACTAATTGAACTTGATCGTTTTCTTGAGCAATTTATTAGACATTTTATTTAGTATGAGGTTTTTGAGACTATTATTCATCTTGATGTAGAGATTCATTCTCTTTTGTTTTGACTTGAAGATTTTATGGTGGGTCTACTTCACCAGCTACAACAACCACTAAATCAGGTGCTTGATTTTCAGTTGGATGAACTGTAGTTTCTTCCCTATTTCTAGGTCAAATGACCAGGGTCTTAGCAAGAAGTTATTCCAAGTTTTCTTTAGGAGATAGTGTGACATCTCTCATGGATTCTGGGTTAGAGACATCGTATCTAATGCAGTGTCTCTTTGGTTGAACTTTAGCACCAATTCTTGATTCTGTAACTTCTTATTTATAAATTTGGAGCACAATAGCTAATCCCAAAATTATTTTCTTCCCTTGAGTAGCAGGACTAATTATTTTTTGTTTTTCTGTACCAATAGGTAATAGTGTTCCTTGTTCTGGACTCCAAAAGTATCCTATCTTCCTTAGAGTTTCAGCATTTAGAATGTTGCTATGATGACATTTGGAGTATATTGTTATATTCCTAATTAGGATTTTTTATGAAACAACATTGAAATTATCCTTCCATAAGGATAAAAAGACATACTCGTCGCCTCTTGGAAATAGTGGTTTATGTAACTTAACATGTATCTTAGGAAATTAAACTTGATATCACTCATCATCAAAAACATTATATACATATCTAGATAAAGAATCTTCTTAAGTTCAGCATTCCTTGGAATTATAGATGACTGAAAAAACTTGACCAGTACCTTCTGGTCAGTGTCAAGATCCTTAACAAATATTTTTTTAATCTGGGTGGAGCCTAAAATAAAATACATAATATCCTCTGATTTATGTTCTTGGTTTCCTATTCACCAAAGATTAAAATTAAAAACCCCTTCGTGGGGACATTTGAAAACTTTTTCTATTTCCATAGAAGTGAATGAAAATTTTGTATGATAAATATTAGATACAATGACATCCTTAGTATCACCAAAATTGTACCTACAATTTATGAATAACTCCTTTACTTCTATATCAAAAATAAGATAGGTTTTTCTATCCGAAAAAAATATATTTTCTAGACCCTTAAAGGCTAAGGAATTTTTCAGAAAAAATATTTGTCTGATTGATCCATTTGAAATCTATTACCTTTCCTTGAAAAAAAATTGTAGGTAATGTGATTCATTGTTCCACTTGGTTTGATTTCTTTTTCCATTGACATTATTGAGAATCTGAAGGATTAAGGTTCTAGATTCTAGGGTTTCAAAGGAAGACGAGAGCTCTAGAAGGTGAAAGGGTTTTGAAATCTTAGGGTAAGAGATCTGAGAGAGGAAGGGTTTTTCTGATGATTTGAGTGACGCGGTCTAGTTTCTTGAGGTGATCACGCAATGTAATCATTAATTTTTATTTTGAAAAGTTGTACTCATTTTTAAAAAAAATCAAAATAAAATCTCATTTTTATTTAAACAATAAGTAAATGGATAAAAAACTAAATAAAAAAATTAACAAGTAAATCAATGAAATAAATTAACAAACATTTATTTGAAATTAAATATTTATAACTCCCCATTAATAAAATCAAAACTTTCAGTTGGAACCGGTTTAGTGAAAATATCATCTAGTTGATATTTGGTATTTACAAATTCTGAAGATATATCCTTTTTAAGAACATTATTGCTTTGAAAATGATGTCTTATATCAATATGTTTAGTTTAGAATGACTTATTGGATCTTTTTGAAATATTAATTTCACTAGTATTATCACATAAAATAGGTATATTATTAAAATTAAGTCCAAAGTCCAGTAAGGTGTGTTTCATCCACAACACTTGTGCACAACAACTGTCAATATATATATATATTATACCTCGGCTATTGATAGAGAAATTAAATGTTGTTTCTTAATCGACCATGATACTAAAAATTTATCTAAAAAGTGACACGTTCCTGATGTGATTTTTTTATCCAACCTACATCCTCCCAAATCAGCATTTGAATATGAAATTAGATTAAAATCAGAGGATTTTGGGTAAAGTAGATATTTAAAAATATCACCTTTTAAATATATAAAATCCTTTTAACAATAGTAAGATTAGATTATTTTGGGTTTGAATGAAATCTAGAATATAGACATATTAAAAACATTATTTCTGGTCTACTAACAGTTAGATATAGTAAACTACCAATCATACCTCTGTATAAATTATTTTCAACTAGTTTTCCAACTTCATCCAAATCAAGTTTTACATTAGTACACATGGGAGTTGTATAAATATTACTATTTTCTAGTCTAATTTTTTTTAATAAATCAATAATATACTTACTTTGATTTAAAACATTTCCATAAACTTTTTGATAAATTTGAAATCCAAAAAAGAAATTCAATTCTCCCATCATACTCATTTCAAATTATTTTTGCATGAGATTTGAAAAATCATTACAAACCTTTTCATTTGCTGATTAAAAAATAACATCATCAATATAATTTTTCACTAATAATATATTAGATAAAACAGTTTTCTTAAAAATATTAGGATCTTCCAATACTATAGAAAATCCATTTTTTATAAAAATGAGCTTAATATCATATACCAAGCTATGGGTGCTTGTTTAAGGACATAAATAACTTTAGTAAGTTTAAAAATAAAATTTTTTAAATGATGGTTTTCAAAACCTGGTGGTTGTTCAATATAAAATTTCTCCATTAAATATTCATTTAAAAAGGTAGATTTTACATCCATCTGATATAATTTAAAAATAATATGAGATGCATATGCTAGTAAAAATTTTATTGATTATAATCTGGAAACATGTGAAAAAGTTTCATCATAATATATCCCTACTTCCTGATTGTATCATTTTTCTACTAATATATCTTTTTTTGTAATGATCCCTTGATCATCCTGTTTATTTCTAAAAACTCATTTGGTTACTATCACTAGATAATTGGTTGGTTTGTCTACTAATTCCCAAAATTTATTTCTAATGAATTTATTAAGCTCTTCTTGCATAGTTAATAACCAATTTTCATCATTTAAAGCTTATTCAATAGAATTAGGTTCTGATCGAGATAGAAAGGTAGAAAATTTAGCTAATTTTCCTATATTCCTTCTAATTCTAACTCATGTGTCTAGGTTTCCTATAACAGTTTCTAAAGGATGATCCTTCAAGGTTATATACTGTCTAGGTAATACACTTTCAAATTATTCTATTTCATATTCTTCTGAACTAGACTGAATTTCATCTATTTTATTTTAAAAATCTTTCTTAGGTAATTCAAGTATCATATCGTTAAAAGAGTTAATAGTTTCATTTGTTTGATCTTTCCTTTTTTCAAAAGGATCAGTTTCATAAAACTTCACATGAATTTATTCTTCAACAATCTTTGGTTTTTTGTTATACACTCTATAGGCTTTAGAAATAGCATAATATCCAAGAAATATTCCTTCATCAGCCTTTGGATCAAATTTACCAAGATTTTTCTTAGTATTCAAGATATAAATCTTGTATCCAAGTACTTTGAAGTATTTTACTTTAGGTTTCTTATTATTCTAAAGTTCATAAGGTGTTTTTTTTTTTAATTTGTCTTATTAAAAATCTATTCATGATATAGGAAGTTGTGATTAAAACTTCTTCCCAGAAATAGGTAGGAAGACTATATTCATTCAATATAGTCCTTGTAATTTCTTGAATAGTTCTATTTCTTCTTTCAACAATCTCATTATGTTGAGGTGTTCTTAGTGTAGAGAAGGTGTGTTTAATACCTAGATTTGGGGGAAAATAATTAAATTCTTGGTTCTCAAATTCTCTACCATGATCACTTCTTAATGAAATTATTTTAAAATATTTTTCATTTTGAACAATTTTATAAAAGATTTAAAAAATAGTGAATACTTCACTTATGAGTTTTAAAAAATAAATTAATGTAAATCTTGAAAAATCATCTACTAAAACATAAACATATAACTTTTCGACTAGACTTTCTACTCTAGATAGTCCAAACAGATCCATATGGATAATTTTTAGTGGTTTAGATGTAGCAAATTTGTTAATTGATTTGAAATATAATTTTTGTTGTTTGATGATTTGGCATGCATTACAAAATCTATCATTATCAAATTTAAGACTAAGAAAATAAGAAACTAACTATTTATTAGATAATTTTTAAATTGTAAATATGTTGTAATGTCCAAGTATTCTATACCAGATCCATGACTCATTTGTTTCATAAATTAAACAATTCATTTTCTGTTTACATAAGGAATTAATATCCAAAGTATAAACATTTTCAGTTCTAGGTGATCTAAATTTAAGAATTTTATCTTTGAAAAATGAGCAGGAATTGTTAGAGAAATCAACATAAAATCCATCATCACAAAGTTGAGAAATACTTATTAGGTTATGTTGTAACCCTTGTATATATAGTACTTTGTTAATTGATATTGTCTTTGTATCTCCAATAGTTACAACTCCAAAAATATTTTCTTTTGCATTGTATCTAAAGGTGACTAGACCTCTATCCATTTATATTAGTATATGGAAATTAGAAGAGTCTTCACTCATGTGTCTGGAGTAGCCATTGTCCATATATCATATAGCATTTTTGTTTCTATGGTCTTTTACCTGCAAAAGCATTTAAAAACTTATTTGTTTTAGTACCCATATTCTCTTGGGTCCAGCTATGTCGGCAAGAAAAGATCTAGAAATCCAAATCTACCTTATTTTTAAAAAACTTATATTACTATATTCTGACATTTTTTGGAAATAAAATCCCTTTTAATACCACTTATTTGAGGATTTCTTAAATAAAAGTTGCTAGTGTAATGTCCTTTTATTTCACAATAAAAGTAGGTAGTGTTTTTAGAACCGAGCACAAAGTAATTTTGTATAACTTTGTTTTTTATTCCTTATTTCCTATTTCATGTTTTTTTTATTACATTCTTTCCAAGAATCTCATTTAGATATTTTTCTCCTTTAGTTAAAATACTTTCTACACTTTTATATGATTTTACTCCATTCTATAATTATTTTATTTTATTTTCATGATCATTACAGTTTGATGTATTTTTATTAAATTTTTATTTTAGTTCTTGATGTTGTTTGAACATTACATATTTCTCATTTAAAATAGTGTTATGAGTGTTTTTTAGTAAATTGTGCTTCTTTATTAAAGAATAATATTTCTCTTCTATCATTGAGCAGTAAGCAGCTAATTTACTATTTGAACAGCTATCAGAGTCAGAGGTAGAAGAGTAATAGGTTTGTAACTTGGCTTCTTCCTTAGCCATAAATCACATATTTGTTTTTAGATTTTGAGGCACATTTTCTGAATCAAAATTGGTGTTGTTGTTGGAGTCTTCAGATACACTCAAAGTAGCTTTTATAACTTTTTTTCCTTTATGAACGTAATCCAATTTCTTCTGGTTCTTCTTTTCTATTTTCCTTATTTCTTCCTTTAGTTAGGGTCAATTAGGTCTAATATAACCCATATGCTTGTATTCATAGAATCCAACTTCTTTGGATCCTTTATCATCTTTCTTGAATGATTTTCTGAAGCCTCCTTTCTTCTTGTAGAATTTTCTAAATTTCTTGGCTAGTTGAGCTAGTTCCATATTAGAATATGAGTAGTCTGACTCTTCTACGATTTTGATATATTATTTTGATTTTATTTCATTCTTCTTAGATGTGACCTTAAGGGTGGTATTTTCCCTTTTCACTATCTTGTGATCTTGAGTTTCATCTTATATTTCTGCTTCGTACATCATTAATGTTCCAATTAATTCCTTTGTAATAATTTTTTTGACAAGTGGTGAATGTCGAATAGCTACAGATATGTCATTTCACTTTGCAGGTAGTAATATAAGTACTTTCAGTGCTTAATCTAATTGTGAAATTGGATCTCCCATGGCAATAATATTGTTGAAAATTTCTATCAACCATCTGTTCATTTGTGTGATGTTGTTTCTATCATACATTCTAAAGGTGTTAAAATTTAGTTTTGTAGTAGCATACCTTATTTGTATGATATTATCTGTTTCTTTATATGAAATAGTGATTGTTTTCCACATTTAATAGGTAGTAGATCATTGTGATACTCGATTGAATTCATCATGTCTGAGTCCACAAATTATGAAATTCATTACTTTTGATTTGATGTTATATTCAGCTTCTTTTACCTCATCTCAAGTCTTTGGTTTCTTAGGAATTGTATAAGGAGTGATGATATTCATATAAAACTTAAATCCTAGATTCTTAAGGTATATGATCATGTGTTATTTCCATCATCCATAGTTTTCACCATTAAAATATGGAGCTAAAACCATAAAAATACATTCTCTTGGACTAGTTATTGACATTTTCTTTGTATAGACCTTATTCTTTTAGGATTGTTAGAGATTTATCTGCTTTATCAAAAAATATCTCATTTGATACCAATTATTAGGTCACAATAATTTAAATATACACAAGAGGGGGTGAATTGTTTCTTTTTTATAATCATAATAGATTCTGGCATTTAACTCACTTTGAAATTTATGCAGATATGAAGCATTCTATTTTGTAAGTAATATGAGAAAAGGATAAACAATAAATAAGAACACAATAATTTTTATAGTGGTCCAGGGAACAAAGATCTCCTAGTCCACTCCACCAATGCTCTCTCTATGATCTTGGTGATTTTCACTAGAAAGCTCCTCTTATCACAATACCTTTAAACAACAACTGAGTTGAGGAAGTTAACACCTTACAATACTTTACAAATCCTTCTGGTTCTTTTACAAGGAACCGAATATTCATAGCTTAGTACAAGAATATTACACTTATCCATGATTAAGTACAATCATCTGAAACTCCAATAAATCAAAAAAGTTTGATTTGATCGAAATGGCAGGTTATTGATTACAGTTACAGTAGTAACTGATGGAATATGGATCTTCTTCTTCAAAGATGGATGTCTTCAAGTAAGGATAGATTTGAAGAGATCATGGTTGCAAATAATTTTTGATATTAATAGAAACAAACAAACAATAGTAGTTACACAACAATATGAGGTTGAAATATGTATATCTTCAAAGTGTGGCCTCTTTAGAAAATAACAGAGTCACTTGATATTTTTCAATAGTTCTATATTCAAAAGATATTCATGAGTATACAGTTATATATCATATGAAAAAATAATCCAATAAAATATATAGAATATATATATTTCTTTCAGTTGAGCAGATCCATGAATATTGTCTGAAAATTTGCAAATATTTAGATTCAAATCATTCAAGAGAGTTGTAACTTTCCTTAGAAATAATTATTATTTACTCTGTTGAATACAAATATTTAAAATGATTATAATGATACTTTGAATTGTTCATAAAATATCTTTGAATAGATCTTTCCTCCTATCAATACCATTGTATAAATCTCAGATAATATCGCATATTTAAAACGCCGTTGTTGAATAGTCAAATCCAGGGTTCCTTCATATGGTGAAAAAATACCAAATGTAGGGTTGACAATGTAGGCTTGAATATAAAAAGTAGGGTTGATGTACTATACATTTATTTCCTCAAACATAGGGTTGATTAACAATAATTATCGCTTTCTCAAATGTCAGGTTTCATAATTATATAGGGTTGATGAACCATACTTTTCGATAACATGGGGTTGATGATCCATATGCATTATTTCAAACATTGGGTTTCATCCTTACGTTACGCTTGCATACGAAGGGTTTGAACAATGTCTCTATAATACATTAAAACATGTTCCAAATACTTTAACAAATATTCATCATTAATCAAATAATTTAATATAATTCTATAATAAATATTTCAATAAATATTAATTTTCTAAAATTCACTTAAAGTAATTTCATTAGTAAAACAAACAAGGATATTTTCAAGCATCAAAATCAATAATATTTATAGAGTATTTATGACACAATACATAACCAACAAAGTGTATATGAGTATAACTAGGAAAGGTTTTTTTCTCTTTGGGTTTATAAAATGTATTTGAAAGGACCGTTTGGTACCTTTAATAGATTTTTCAAATGTGTGTGTGTACAAGCTTCTCTCTAACCCCATTTAGTTTTTATTAACTTAGATTATGTCCCTCATGGTGTGATTTGTATTCCATATTATGTGATGGTTATTAAATTGGAGTAGTTTCTTGAGGATATGGAGATGAGTCTAGGTAATTTGATGTCCTCTATGATGCTTTTATTACTCCCTATTTTATTATTGATACTTATCATTGGTTGGGATCGTTTCTTGTTTACTAACCCTTGCTTTAACTTGGTCCTGGGAACCTGGGTATCTAAGTGGTATTCTTGACTTATTATACACTAGATAGTCACACACTACTTGTATACCCTCTAGTTAGTGATAGGGCTAGATAGGGTGTGTCATTCTGACGAGGTTGCATGCAGGCTAGTTGGATGGCTTGTGTTGGGACATAATATACGCTGATGGGTTGGTCTGTGTTTAGTAAATTATGGGACTATCTTGCTTTAATACTTAGGGTAGATCCCATGAAACCTTATCCTTAATTGGTTGATTGACATAGGGGGATTTCCTCTTGATTCTTTATATTCCCTTATGTAATTGATATGTGTGGCACCTTGGCCAATTCTCATTTACTCCTTGTATTTGTTCCTTTGATGATATGGTGCCCTATGATTATTACCTTTATTTACTTTGTGTGAGTGGGGTTTACTAAAGTTGTGGAATCTTTTTAAAAAGAATTATTTTACCAATCATGGGTGTTTTCTAAAAAATGATTTCAAATGACTGGTTTCATTTAAATAAAATAAAATAAAAGTTTATAAAACGGTTTTAGAAATTTCTGGGTTAAATGTTTTGAACTAAAAACTGATCTTTTAATAATGTAGTTCAAATTATAACTAAATGGATATTTATTTTAAAGTTTATATATGGGGTGTGATTATCTTTTTCATGCCTACTAATATTTAGTTCGCATTAATATATCATTTCAGTTTTAGGTTTTTATCCAGATCTTGGCTGCTCTTGAGGGCATTAATTTATCTGATGTGAGTTGTTTATTTTATTGCATTAATCTTGTGGTTTATATTGCCTAATTTTGTAGGACCTACTTTTAATTTTAAATAATGTTCTATGTGTGGCCTTTTATATGATTTACCTTGTCCAAATAGGCTTTTAATGCTTTCTATGAATGGAAGGTGGCTATATTTGTAGGTGGCCAAAGCAAAGATATTTGGTGGTGGGTTTTTGTGTGTTTATGCATTGTAAGGGAGGGATACTAGGTGTGAGGAGAGGGATTTTTTTTACTTTTATTTAATTCTTTATAGTTTATTTTTTCATATTTGATTTGGCACTTATGTCTCGTATATGAACGGGTCATGCCGGTTTTTCATTAGTTTTATGTTGCTACTTATACTCTAATTTGAGGGTGAAATCATTCTCAAGTAGTGTTTCCTTGATGCACAAGCACTTGTGCCAGCCTGTGGAGATTTAGAACTCCCTTCAATCTCTCTCGCATGCTAGCTCAAGCATCTGATGGATGGCCGACTCAATATGGTTCATGAAAAAAATGTATCAGAGGATTTGGGTTCTTTTCTCCATGGGAACCTTGACTCTTTCATGAGAAGCCTGTGTGTCATTTGGGGTGTCATGGTAGGATAGAGTTAAAATTTTATCATCGGGTCTCATGATTTTGGTCATGAATGGGTGTTTGATCACCCCCTACCACGATGAATCTTAATTCATCATGGGAAGTTGGGATTATAATTTTGAGTTTGAAATTTTATTTGATTACCATTGATGATATGTTTATCTTCATTAGCATGGTTAAGTTGCATTGGGGGTCTTTGATGTATCTTAAGATGAAAATTGAGATGAAATTGAGGTGTGAGGTTGGCTAGCATGGCCTAATGAACCATGCAGTAATCAGTGTACTTGATCCCAAACCCATTTTAGGAACCATTGCATGATCAACACCTGCCTCTTCAACAATTTGGTCAAGTCAATCATGTTTATACATCCTTTTTTGGTTTTTCTATTTATACATCCTAGTTATTATATCACCTTTAGTAATGTTGGAAAAGGGAAAAGGGAAAAGGTCCAAGGTTGATCTTGTGACATGTTTCTATGGTCGGTTTGGTTTTTTTTAAGTATTGTGCCTTTTTTAAAAATTTATTTGATATGGAAGAAGGAATTTTATAAAATGTTCTTTTGAAATTATTTTTATAGAATTTTTAAAAAGGATATTTTAGAAAAAGTTTTGTAAAATATGAAATTTTAAAGGAGAATTTTTAGAAAATGTTTTTGAAAATGCTCGATTTCATTTGAAAACTTTGAATGTGTTTTAATTTTGAAATTGGATTTAGAAGTGTTTTAAAAGGTGAATTATTTTGAAATGTTTTTAAAAAGTGGAGGATTTTAAAATATGGGGTTTCATTTCTCTTTTGTGGCTTTTAAAATTAATGGTTTTAAAAATAGGTGATTTGAAATTGTTTTGAAAATGGAAGTTAAGTTTTTATTTTAAAATGAATGTTTGAAATTTTGGAAATGATTTTTTTAGAAAATAGAGCATTTTGAAATGGGTTTTTTTGGAAGCATCATATTTTTTTAGTTTTTTTATTTGTATTTTTTCATTATTCAGTGAGACTTTTTAGTTGAGCATGTGAGGCATGAACTATTTGGGTTGATGTTTTGTATTATTTGAATTCAGCCTCTTCGAGAGGTTATGTGAAGGATGGGTTGTTTGTTTCAAGTGATAAACCTCCAAGTGATTCTCTTTCTCACAAGTGTAGTTTCTATAGTTGTTGTCCCTATCCAGATTCAAAATCGAGTGGTGAGGCCATATTCTTTCTTACTCTTAGCTTTATCTCAAGGTTTCTATAATCATGCCCTTCCTTTTTCGGGGTGACCTAGGTTCTTCATAGGCATTGGTAGATCTTTTGTTCTTGGAATGAATCTTGGTTTTTAGTTTTAGTGGTTTCCTTTTCGGTGGTTCAGAATTAGTGAGAGCTTTGAGGTTTCCTTGATCCGACTATTTTTTGGTTGGTTCTATAGGGATGCTTATGGGGATGTTGGTTGTTATTGCGATGTTTATTCCTTAGTGAAACCCATGTTTCTATGGGTTGTGTTTTAGAGATGGTAAATTAGGAGTTTGTTTTTTGATGGTTTGACCATGGGTGATTTTGGGTCGGTGTTTGGGTAACTAGGATGGATGACCTTCAGATAGTTGATCACCTGAGAATTCTATTTCTTTTGTGGTCCAATGCAAGATGGTGTTCTGGATTTGAGGTCTCAGTTTACCCATTTAAGTAAGGTGGTCCAGGTTTAAGACCCATGTTGGTTTTTGTATTAAAATTTACCATAGTTTCTAATCCTTTGAGTTGGTATGTTTAATAGAGGTATTGTGGTTTTTTTTTGTTTGGTGTAAATACTTCTTTTATGGTATTACATCCCTTGGAGCATGTGTGTTTAAATAGTGTGGAGACTTGGATAGGTCTTAGTGTTCCTTAGGATTTGTGAGCATTGGTGGTTTGGTTTTTCTTGGATATGTTGAGTGTTGTTTGAGGATACACTTCTTTGATTTTGAGGAATCATACTAGTTGATGTATTTTATCTTTTGGTAATGGATTTATGGTAGTAAAAATATTTATGGTGAGGAGAATTGTCACACCCCATGTTCTATTTAATATTTTATTTAACATTATTTGATATTATTTTGCATTATCGAAAGTTTTCAAGAGTTTTGGGTTGGAAATTTTAATTTTTTTTAAAATATTTTGAGGGTCGCATGGTTAGTCAACACGATTTGGAAAAATTTATGGTATGTTCTGTCTCAAGACAATGTTATTTAACACGGTCTACACATGGTTTGTTATACCATGTGGGCACCTAGGATTTACCATGCGTAGTTTTTTTTTGGATCTAGTGGAATTTGCATGGTTTGCGCGCGGTTTTCCAAACCGCATGCCATAACTATGTATCTTTCTAATTTTTTTAAATAAATTTTTATTTTTTTTATTTATTTATTTATTTTATTTCTTCTCCACTTCTCCTTGTTACATCCTTCCCCACCATGCACAACCTCCCTTGCCACCAGCTCTTTGTCTCCCTCTCTCCTCCCTCATGTCGCACCCCCTTGCAAGGCCTCCTCCCTCTCTCTTTTTCTTCTGTCGTGCGCAACACCCCCAGGACGACCCCCCCCCCCTCAACTATGCCTCATTCTCTCAGATTTCCTCCTTTCTTGGAAATCCATGGTGCGGTCTTTGCGTTTTAGGGTCAAACCTCCTAGGTATGGTTTCTACTTCAGTTACACTTTATTTGAGGTAGGTTATCCCCTGTATAGGATTTAAATCTAGGAACTCTTTATTTCTTGGCATTCTAAATATTTTATTTAATTAATTATGCACATGAAATTATGTTAAATTGGATTTTACCAAGGTTTCAAGGTGTTCTTTATTTTCCATAATTCATTTAGGTGAAATTTCAATTGGAACTTGAAATGGAAGTATTTTAAAGGTATTGAAATAATTATTTGAAATAAATTGAGATGTTTTGAAATGGTTTGGCCTTGGATGGGTTTAGAAATAAATTAAAATTTTTCATTTTGGACCTTTTAGGCTTTATGTGGAAATTGAATCAAATTCTTCAAAGGGGGGTTTCAGATGGCTTTGTTTATAATTTTTTTTAGAAAATATTTAGAAATTTATTTTTGAATGGATTTTTGAAACGCTAAGTACCGAGAAGTTCTTTATTTAAAATTTGGGTTTTTAATGGAAATGTGACTTTTATAAAATGTCTCTTAATATATATATGTGTGTATGATGGTTCTAAATATATACACAAGTATACATACATATATATTTATGTGAACAAATTCACATGAGAATATGTGAATTTGTGAAATGAGATAAATATGCATTTATATATGTGTGTGTAAGTGTTTATGAGTACACTAGGAAAGGGGTTTTTCTCTTTGGTTTTCTAAAATGTACTTGAAAGCCCTGTTTGACACCTTTAATTGATTTTCCAAAAGTGTGTGTGTGTGTGTGTGTGTGTGTGTGTGCAAGCTCCTCTCAAACCTTGTTTGGTTTTTTTGACTTGGATTTTCCCCCTCAGGGTGTGCTTTGTATTTCATATTGTGTGATGGTTATGCAATTGGGGTTGTTTTGAGATGGAGACGAAGGTCAGGTTGTGTTATTTTATATCATCCATGATACTTGTATTGCACCCTGTTTATTGTTAATGCTTACCATCCCTTGCTTGCTCATCCACCTCTGCTTGTGCCCTTGACCTACATTTTTTCCTTGGTCATCCACCAGCTTCTGTCTTACATAATCTTTGACCCAAATTAAGTCCACATATTTCCTTCCATTATAAATATTGCAAGTTTTATAAACATCATTGGGTGACATATGTTCCTTGATTAGAAACGTGGGCAGTGAATCCTTTCAACCTTGTTCATTCTGATGTATAGGGTATTTTCAGGGTTCCTAACCATGTTTCTTTTATTGATGATTACTCTCAGATGACATGGCTATATCTCCTTCATGATCATTCGAAGGTGTGTGATATTTTCAAAACCTTTTACCATGAAATTCACACTCAATTCTCCAAGCCTATTAAATGTATCCTCTTGAAAAATGTCCAAAAATATTTATCCACTTTACTTTAACAGTTTCTCAAGAATAAAGTCATCATTCATCAGAAATCATGCCCTGATACACCTCAACTGAATGGATTGGTCGAGCATAAACATCACCATATTTTGTAGACTATGGGTTCCCTCTTATTCCACATGCAGGTGACTCTTCTTTTGGGGGGGGATTCCATCCTTACTGCTACATACTGCATAAATCATCTTACTTATTCTATATTTTAGGGGGATACTCATTTTGGGGATCTATTCTCCTCTCTACCTCATCACCCAGTTCCTCTCTATGTGTTTGGGCATCATTGTTATGTCTGTGACACTCATCCCAACTTCTCAAAGTTTTCTCCCAAATCCCTTTGCTGCATCTTTCTCAGATATTCATGCACTCAATGTGGATACAGATTTTTCTCTCCATACTTACGACGATATATCATCTCTATTGATGTATTTTTTGTTGAAAGATCTCCTTTATCTCCTCCTTATCCCCCCTCTTCCCATCCAGACACCACCATCAATTTTTATCTCCCTCTCATCATCCACCCACCTCTATCATCAATTATTATCTTCCTATCATCATCTACCGACCTCTACCTCAGATGTCCCACTCTACAGATCATCAGTTTGGCACCGTTTACTCTCATCACCCATCGAATGTGTCCCCTGTCCAAGATGAGGACACCATCTCCTCAGTTTCATCTAACACTCCTGCTCTGGAAAAAGATGACTTTCCCATTACATTGCAAAAAGGTACTCGGTCTTTCCAGAATACTCCTCTTTATGCATCCTCATACAAAGGTCTCTCTGCTCTGGAGATGATATCTATTACTTGCATGGTTGGAGACATCAACTCTCACCCTAGGTGGCTTCAAGAAATATAGGATTAATTACAAGACATGGACGACAATCATAGGGATTTGTTCCCTCTTCTGGAAAGTAAAAAAGTGGTAAAAAACAAGTGGATTTATATAATATTCCTGAATAAAGATGACACTCTTCATCACCTTAAATTCAGAATTATGGAAAAAGGATTTTCTCATACATATGATGTTGATTATTTTGATATCTTATCTCTGGTTGAAAATATGACATATGTTCGCTTATCCATCTCTCGTGTCACTCATCATCATTGGCATCTTCATAAACTTGATGTCAAAAATGCATTTCTACATGGTTTTCTTGACGAAGAGGTATATCTGCAACAACCTCCTAGATTTTGTGCCTAAAGAGATAATTCTCATGTATGTCAACTTTGTCGCTCTCTTTATAGACTCAAGTAGTCTTCTTGTGCATTGTTTGGAAGATTCTGCACAGTCGTCACTACATTTAGCCTATATCAGAGTATGAAAGTCCACACTGCTGTTTGTTTGTGTTGATGATATCATTATAACCAGGAGTGACTCAAATGGAATCACCCATATCAAGGTGTATCTTCAACACCAATTTCAAACCAAAGATCTAGGTCCTTTAACATACTTCCTTGGCATTGAGGTCTCCTTTTCTCCGAACACCATCTTTCTTTTCTAATGGAAATATGCTTTGTATATCTTGTAGGATGTTGGTTTGATTCAAGCAACTATTGTTGACACTCCTCTTGATCTCAGGGAACTATCTCTTTATGATAACAAAAAACCATATCCGCACCCAGAGAGGTACCATCGTCTTTTGGGAAAACTCAATTATCTAACCATGACTCATCCAGACATTGAATGCGTTGTCAGCAAGGTTAGCCAATTCATGAAACATCCAACAAAATCTAAATGAGATGTTGTCCTTCTCATTTATAAGTAGATCAAGAAAGACCCTACTCATGGTCTTTGGTATTCACATCACGATCATCTGAATATTGAGGCCTTATGTGATGATGACTATGTTGGCTGCTTAGCTACTCGGAAATCTACGTCTGACTTTTCCATCTTTCTGGTAGGTAACTTAATATCATAGTGCAATAAGAAACATACTGTCATCTTTTGATCCAACGTTGAATCAGAATACCATGTGATGACCATGATCGCTACTGAAATTCTTTGGCTTCGTCATCTTCTCCATGAGATTGGTTTCTCGCCACAGTCACCTGCTTATATTTGGTGTGATAATCAGACAACCACGAAGATTGATTCCAACCCCTTCTTACATGAACGCACGAAGCATATCGGGGTGGAATTCCACTTTCTTCTCCATCACCTCGAGCATCACTGTGTTAGTTTTAGCTACATTCTGATGGCTGATCAGTTTGCCGACATCTTCACCAAAGGCCTCCCATGAGCTCGACTTGACTCTCTCTGTACCAAGATGGGCATCCATAGCATTAATGACCCAGCTTGAGGGGGAGTGTGTATGGTCTTAGTTGATGTATTCTTTCTTTTTTTGTGGGACTCTTTTCCAAGCTATCATGTACTAGTTTGATGGAGAGTATTAAACCCAGTTTATTGTATTTATGGGTAAAGGGTATTTCCCAGTCCCACATCGGATTATTTCAACTTGTAAACTTTTTCCTCTATTTATAAAAGAACATATCCATCGATAATAATATTCATTGTATGAATTTCCAATTGGTTATTCTCCCTGTGTGATTTTCCAGACTATTAAATAACAATTATTCGTGTGATATAACTAGATTATTATCTTTTTAGGGTTAATCACATCCTTTTAAACAAAGAAGTTAAAACATGATTAATCCACACTCATAAAAAAAAGATAAGCATTTGATCCCCTGCATATTAGAAGCTTCAATAATTCATTTCACCAAGAACAAAAGAGATAAAGTGGCACACGTAGGTTGAGAATTAAAGTGGAAGCCTCAAATGAATTTGCAAAAGACTCGAAAGATCTTGAAGGTGAGATTTTGATTAACCGAACTCATGAGGAAGAATGAAACTAGAAGGAGGGAAGGAATTATTTTATGTTTAGAAAAATATAGGTCTCACAAATATCTCTTCTGAAATTTTCCACTTAATTCCCATTAATTTTAATTTCTTATTTCAATTCCTTTGGCACTCATCTTAAGACTCCTAAAATTAAGGCAAGTCAAAATATCTCATTTAGATCTCTTAATCTATTCAAAACCACTAATTTTCACATTGAATTGCTTAATTTCAACAACCTATGTAATGATATAATAAATAATTTACATGATTATTAATATTAATTAGATAGTTATATTCATTATAAAAATATTAAGTAATTTTTTTTAAATCAAAAAGGAAAAAGTTTTAATTAAACTCTTTTATTATATAGTTTTATTTAAAAAATTAAATTATAAATTCTAGAATTTGAATTATAAAAAATAAATATAATTTTTTAAATCATCATATAAAAATTAAATTCGGATAAAATTTTTGGATTTTTTAGAAAATATTGATTTTTCAGGGAATAGTTAAAAATACCGATTTTTCTAAAAATGTCATTTTTTCAAAAAAATTAAGTAATTTAAAAGTCCCATTATATTTTAAATATTAGTTCAAGTAACAAAATTATTATTTTTTTATATTTAATCCACTTAAATTCTTTTGAATCAACTTTATATTGTATTTTAGAATAAGTTTATTTTTGGGATTAAAAACGAGATTTTTCTGAAAATTGTTTTAATGTGCATAATGTTTCTCCATTTTAATTAATTAAGATAATCCCTAATGATTAATGTTTTAAATGAAATGTATATATTATATATTATTAAATAATAATTGAGATTCATACAATGATTATTATTATTCAAAGTTAATATAAAATCATCTTTTTCTCAGAAAATAAACTTCTTGAAAATTCGTTTTTTCATTGCGTCTCGGGTTTTGTTTGAGATTAAATTTTGGAAATTCTATGAATTTAATTTTATAAAATGGATTCCGTATTTTTAATTAGAATAATTTATATTATATAATAATGTTAACTTAATTTTTGACCATAATGAATAGTGAAAATAGTAAAAATTAATTATCGCGGTTAAGGTAAAAACGGATTCACCGGGGGACTAAACTAAAAATATTAGGGTTAAAATGAAATAAAAACTTGTTTAAAATGATGAAAATATTTTGACCTTATCATGCCTAATTCTCTATAATGGTCTATTTTGGAGTCTTGCGGCATGTGAAAAATGTGAGTACACCCTTTTATTTTCAAAAATTACAAGTGTGTCGATCTTCTCACTTATAAAAGACCACACTCTCTCCTCTCATATTTACACCTTAAAATCCATTTAGCTTTTCCATACCCTACCCATATATCATAATTACCTATTCAAGACCTATATCCTTTAGTTTGATCAGAAATTCATCCTAAGAAGGCTTTGGGTGCTTACCTAATGAAGTTTCCTGAAGAAGAGGTATTGTGTTTAATTGGGCATCTTTATTTTATTTCTTATTTAATATTCTTAAAATCTTATACAATTATGATTATATAATAACACTGGTATATCCCATATACTAATATGTTATTATATTAATTACATAACCTAAATCCACTTCTTCTTCCATCAAATGAGATACGAAATCACTATTTGTGTGTACGGTGAACTATCGTCTCGCGAACCGATGTCATTCATTTTCCATCATCGCTTGTTATAATAATGGATTTAAAGTATATATATGATATTTATAAAATATTTGTACTTTTGGGGTTATTATATTACATATACCTTCTTAATTTCTATTCTGTGGGGATATAATAGCATCGCTCGTGTGTACGGCGAACTACCGCCTCCCGAAATGATGTGATTCATTTTTCACAAATGATTTACATGGAAGGTAATAAGGATAAAGATAATGAATATATGTAATATAAATGATATAATAATGATATTCATGATAGATTTATCATTATTAAAATATAATATATCATTTTCTTATACTGAAAAATGATAATGTTGTTTGTGTACGTGTGGACTACCACCTCTACAAAGCGATGTGATTTTTTTTGTCATTGACACAAAAAATGAATGATATATATAAGTATATTTAATTAAATAATATTGTATTTATTATATGTTAGTCATTCTAAAAAGATAAAATATTTATTACCTTCTTTTCATAATGATCATTGAAAAATGGAAACGTTACTCATGTGTACGTACAATTTATCGTCTCCATGATTGTAATGTAGTTGATTTTTCATAACCATATTTTATATTTGGTTTTAAAAAGTAAAATTTATGTATAAATGGGATAATTATGTGATGATTATTATTCTGAAGATGTTGAATAATTTTTTCTTTGACCAATATCCAACCTACCGAAGTAATTTTTGTCACATAACCCAAATATCATGAAAACACCCGACATAATGGTAATAAGTGAAATAAAAGTAATAATAAACTTAAAAAAGATTCTCAATAAAGTAAATAACTAAAATAATTTTATTATTCAGGAATATAAAAAACATATGTGATAAGTCAAACTCAAGGTAAGGGACTTCATCTCAATTTCCTTTCGTTGAGACATATTTTGATGTTATGAACCTATATTATTTTACGAGGTGTATATACAACCCATTTGACAAGTTATATAATGAATTTATATATTCTAGTGATATTTAAAGTTCTGTTTAATTTTATTATTTTGTGGGTTTTACGATTCAAATGTCTCTAAAGTTGTAAAAGACTTCTTAAAAAAATCCCCTTTTAAAGTTTTCCTTAAAACTCTCTTTCTTACATGTCCTTATTTTTAAAATGATTTTATGAATGTAGTTATATGGATATGAGATTTTAATAAAGGAAATTTTTATAATTCTTTCAAAGTTTTTCAAAAAGGAATCTTTGTACGGAATGTTCGACTTTCTTTACAAATGACAAAAAGGAATGTTCTATTTTAACGTATAAAATGATGACTTTTTGGTCGTTGTAACCATTATTTGAAGTTTGGCTTCCTTTACAAGTTTTTTTGTTTTATTCAAAGAAAAACCACTTTCTAATTTTTTTGTTATTTTGGTATTGAAAATGGTTTTTTAAAAGAAAACTATATTTTGGTATTGAAAATGGGTTTTTAAAAGAAAATGGTATTTTGATATCTGAAAGTGATTGATTACGAGTTTAAAAGAGTTTTTCAAATGTTTTATGATGAAAAAGTGCAATCATAAAAATGTTTTATTAATAATATGGTACTTGATCATTATACATGAGAAATGGGTGTGTCTAGATAGCACCGGGTAATCCCATTACAGCTTATATGTTGGGTGCACCTAGATAGCATCGTGTGAGCCTATTATAGCTTAAATTATGGGTGCCCATAGATAGTGCTTCAATTCATTGGGTAATGTTCCTTATATTAATAGGAAAGAATTAGGTAGTTTCCAAATATTTTCTCCTATAAATTTAATTGAGATCTATTTACTCCTGGAACGGGTTTAAAAAAGGTTATGAATGTGATGCTCTATGTTTCCAAAAAAGGGTTTTGATATGCTTGTTATGAATTTTAATGATTTCTTTCTTTATCTCAAAGAACATTGAGATAAAGGTAAAACATTTCATGGGTTTTCATGTTTTTTACTAGACTAATGGTTTTATTTATTTTTATTTCCCTTACTGAGTTTTTTATGATCATCTCATGTACTAAAATGTTTTTCATAGGGTTTAAGGATGGGGTGGGGAAAATAAGAGGTAAAGTTGAAAGTCGTGAAGATTTTCCATGAGAATAAATCACATTTTTTAAAAAAAATATATATTATGGGAAAATGGATACTAATATGAAGTGTCCACTTTGTATTATATGGTTTTTTTATATATGAGTTATGACCTAATTATCTAAAGCTCTAAACCTGAAAAGATCCTCAAAGTAAAAGAAGTGAATTCTTGACTAAAACTTAAGATTATATTATTTTTAAGACCAGATCCTTACAGTTGGTATCAGAGGTCCATTTAGATAACTTTAGAGTTTAATATAATGATAATATCATACCCTTGAAATATTTTACCTTATGGTTAAGTTAAAATGATATAGCATTTAAAGATTATCATGATACTTGGTTTAAACTATGTTTGTTCAAAATGAAAAAAAATCACAAAGTAAACAAGGAAGTTGTAGTGGGAAGATACTGAGAGGAAAATATCCTTCCAAATCAATATCCCGGTATGGTTGGAATTGGAATAGAATAGTTTGTTGTAGTGATGGATCAGTCGACACAAATTATTAATGGTGGTGGTATCCATGCTAGAGAGGAACCCAATCTACCCTGAAGGAACATGTCTATAGTGAAAAAATTCATGAGGAAACATCCCCCATAATTTAGTGGATCATCTGACCTGGTAGTATCCAGGATGAATCAATTCCTTAAAGAATATATTTAAAGTTATGGGATGATTGGAATGTCAAAAGGCAATCCTTTGTATTTTTCATTTTGAAGGTGAGACTTCACAAGATTGATTGAGTATGTGCTGGATTTCATTTGAGATGCTAATAGTAAAATTAATATATTTTAATCAGGGTTGAAACCAAGTTTATAGAGAGCATTGGATATATGATAATTTAAAAGTTATGAGAATGTGTTTCATTGTGCCAAGAAAATTGAGATCGATTTTACTGACACATATGTTCCTCAATATGACAACAGCATGAAAATGTCAAGGTGGCCGAAAATGGAGAAGCGACTAGCTAAGTTCAGAGGTAAGACCCCAAAATGTTAAGTGAGGTAAATGAAATTTCAAGGAACGTTTGATAGGATCTAGAAAGTGTTTCTGGTGTGGTCAGTTTGGTCACAGGGCATGTGAGTCTAAAGAAAAAAGTCATGAACAACCAAAGAATGGGGTAACCGAAATTCATCCAACAGTGAGGTGTTTTAGTTGTAATGAGTTGGGTAATTATGCTAACATGTGTCCAAATTTAGTTGCATCTTGATCGAAAATAGAAAGGTGTAACAAAGTCATTTACTATTACTATAATTGGTGTTGGGCTGTCGAATGAAGTGGTGACAGATATTATACTTGTTTATTCAAATTATTCCAATGACTTGTTTGACTCTGGATTTTTTCATTATTTCGTTTCTGAGAAATTTAAAAGAAAAATATGAATATCACCACAATAAAATAAGATATAACTTTTGGTAAAAACTTAGGGTGGAAACATTAAAGGAACCAAGATTTATAGGAATCTTCCTATTGTTGTTAATGGGGTGGTCTTTCCTACAAATCTTGTTGAACTCTCCATAGTAGAGTTTGATATCATTATTGGTATGAATTGAATTTCATTTTATCATGCTAAGATAGATTATAGAGCTAAGAAAATTATGTTCAATGATTTCATACCTTTGATAACTTAACAAGAAGTTGAGAAACTGTTTAAAGATGGCAGTGAAAGTTATTTAGCTCATGTTGTTGAAAATAAAGAAACTATTCAAATTAGTGATGTGCTGGTGAATGAATACATGGATTTATTTCCTGATGATTTATGATTTTTTTGGTGTTATTCATGATTAGGAGGTTGATTTTATTGTTGAATTAGTGTTACATGAAAATATTGAGAGTATGAGAGAAAGGGAAGTAAACAGAGTGTATTGATATATCCACAGTATGTATATAGGAGAGGTACATGAATACAACAGGGAGGGAGATAAGTATAGGTGTGGAGGAAGGAGAAGTTAGGATAGGAAGCTCCCTGGAAGACCAATTCCAAAAGAGTAATATGAGTCCTCCTAAGGACCAGCCCGTGCAGCAACTCCCAAGTTGAGTAAGAAGTAGAAGAATATCATTATCCCCTCTCTTTCGCTGACCCCCCTTATTTATTATCCTACCCACCAACTAAAAAATCCCAACCACTTACTATAATAAATTACAAAGTTTCCCCCACTAAACAGATAGTTGTAACAAACTAACAGCTGGAAACTAACAAAATAACAGCTGGCTACTAACAAACTAACCCAATCTTAGCCCACACCTGGGTAGCCCCTTATATTCCCTATATTCCTAAAAATTCACTCCCACATAAAAACCACCTTATCCTCAAGGTGGGACAACTCAATCATTGCTCGGATGTGCATTGAGACATCAGTTCTTAGTGGCAGCTTTGGTGGAGGCCTCAGTATCAACGCATCTTCGATGGAAGACAGCAACATACTTGGGAAAACTAGGGAATCCATTGTAGGTGAATAGCTTTTCTGGTATAATTAGCCACTGAATTTATAGGATTTTGAAGCCTCGATTATAAAGACTCGTAAGATTCAAGGAATTTTTTTTCTTAATTTTCATTTTAATTTTACAAGAACGCAGTTTCTGACGGCATCTGATTTCGAGGCCCGGTGTGCCCGGAATCAATTTCTGAAGTTTAGCTCGGGTACGTTTAGTGAACGAACGAGCAGGTTTTTCTATCTTTTGAGCCGGTACTCGAAATTGAAATCCGAGGACACCGATGAACTCGCAGCGCCGATATTTTCTTAAGAGGACTTTTACCGTAGGTGCGTTTTCTTGGGAGGAGAAGTTAAATTTTGGGGTTTAAGGAAGAAATAAATAAAATTGTGAACAATTTTATTTTTGTTAACCAAGGGAGTTAAATTCTACCATGGGAAGTTTTTGGTGGGAACCACAACCACCCAACTTACCATGTTTGGATATGTGGGAGGTGGGGCCCACACGAGACCCTAACCCCCCTTGATCTTCCCATAACCCCCTTGACCTCCCATAACTCACTTCCCTCTTAAATTTTGTAACTCCACTTTAACTTGTGTAACTCTCCCCTCTCTCCTCTTTAATTTTGCCAAAACACATCTTAAATTAATTGATTAAACCTCTTCAATTAATTTAACTAAGTGTTTGAATTTTTAAAAAAGTTTGAATGCATGGAAAAATAATAAAATAAGGAGATGCCTTATTTTATTTTTGTGAGTTTTGTTGTGTGAGAGAATTTGGGAGAGAGCTCTTCCCTCTTCTGAAGAACATCATCTCCAAACGAAGAACGACCTTCCGACTCGGTGAAGAACGCTCTACATTTTCTCCAATCCTTTTTCTTCCTCTTCCACGACAAGGAAGGAGATGCCGACCATGGAGACCGACGCCAACAACAATGTTCTCCTTCTTCTTCCGACGTTGACGGAAGCGATACCTTTCTTCCGCGACACCCGACTACCCCGACGTTCGACTACCGCGACGTTCGACTTCCACGAATCGACGACGTGCGACGTCAATTTCGAGGTAGGGAAATTTATTTGGTGTTCTCTTATCTTTTGAGAAAAGAACGACGAGCGCGGACCAACCATTTCCAGGTTGATCTGCGGAATCGTTCGTTCATGCAGGTTGATGTTGAGGTTTATTGATTTTGCCGTGAAATATTTTTTTATCGTACGTTGACTTCTATTTGATGGTCGCTTGCTATCATTATAAAGGGAGGAGGTCGGACCGCACAAACACGGCCGACCCTCCTCCCCCTTGTTGTTGATTATGTTGCGGTTCGGAAGATGGCAGCACGGTGCGACGGCACTGCGCGGGAACCTGGAGTGATGCGGCAAGGATGCGCGGCGCCGTCGTGCCGCGCCATCAAGGCCGAACAAAAGTGTGGTCGTAGTTGGGGCCGCGAAGGCGAACGGAAGACTCCGCAGTTGTTTCTTTTGACGTGCGGATCGTCGGGCATTGACGGAGCGGGCCGCAGAGATGATTTGATGTTTCCGCAGTGAAGAACGGAACCCGGGATGAGCATCGGTGTCGGCATCCGGAGGCGGCGGCCAGCACCAGCCGACCCCCCGGAGGCAGCGGCGCCCCGGCGCGCCGCCTGGAGAAATCGCCGCAGTGGCGAGCTGGCGGATCCTGCAGCCGCGCGGGATCCAGAGGGGGACGCGGCGCGCGCCGCGTCCGCGGAGCACCGGCTCGCTGGCCGAGCCAGTGAGCCACCCGGCCGAGCCGGGCTGGCTTGGGCGGACCGGTCCGGGTCGTGCCCAGTCGGGTCGACCCAGTTCGGGCCGACCCAGGGGGGTTGGGCCGGGTCGGTACGGGCCCAGACCCCCCGTTTTTGGACCTTTTCGGTATTTTGCCCATATTCTGGGCTACGGACCTCCGATCGACGCACCGTCAGCGGAGATGCGATCCTTGGACCGAGATGGTCGTTTTGACATATTGCACTCAAGGTTTAGGAATACTTTGGGTTCAGCCGTGTTGGTTCGTACACGAAACCAACCGGGCCCTCGGAGCAGAAACGCTCGTAACTTGAGCTACGGACGTCCGATTGACGTGACTTCAACTTTGTTGGATTCCTCTTGATGAGAAGGAACTTTTGGCATACTTATCTTGAGTTTTGGATACAGTTGGATTGTGGCCGAGTTGGATTGCACCCGAAATCCAACCGGGCCCCTGGAACGGAAAAGCTGATATCTTTCAGACCGGACGTCCGTTTGACGAACCGTCAGCGGCGTTGGTGATCACATGGAGAGACGGTCCCTTTGAGTATACCCTATGAGAGTTCGGGGTACAGTTGAGATATGGCCGTGTTGGTTCGCACACGAAACCAAACCGGGCCCCGGGGACAAAAAGGCTAGTAACTCACAGACCAGGCATCCGATTGACACACCGTCCGTCGCGTTGAGACCCCTATGACGAGGCAGTTATTTGAGATACTTCTTAGTGGGACTTTGAGATACTTGGAGTATCTACTAGTAGATCATGGAGCAGACCCTCCCGGAGACAAGCGTACGGAGTACGGAGACCGTGTAGCTGGTTGTGACCTGATGACTGCTTGTCCGATTCGATTCGGAGTGACTAGCATAGCCCAATGGGGAGCACTACTTTGTGAGGTGGAAGACCCATGGCGGAGGAGCACTACTGTGTGAGGTGGCAGACCCGCGGTACTCGACAGGAGGAGTACCTCAGCAGTCATAGGTTGGTGAGCAGTACCTCGGAGACGTGACGGGATCACTGTACTCCCAGAGACGGAGCTCTTCAGCAGTTACGGTTTCGATAATGAAAATCCTGGTTTGAGCTGAGTCTATGACCTTTGTGTTTACCTCAAGATTGAGATGGGTTACTTGATAACTTGGGTATATGTATGGGCATATACCTAAGTAGAGGTTATTTGTTGAGATCTTCTTTTTGGTTATCCTTGTGGGTTTTAGTGAGACCTTGAGGGTCTCGGGGTCCCTACTGAGTATCCTTATACTCACCCCTGCACGGGTTATGCCCGCACCTCATTGTGTTGGTTGCAGATGACGGGCAGTGCTGACGGAGGCCGAGTGTTCGAGGACTGGACGGTACCCGGAGGTGGACCACACGATGAGTCAGTACCCGGAGGTGGACCACACGACGAGTCAGTACCCGGAGGTGGACCACACGACGAGTCAGTATCCAGAGGTGGAATTCACAACGAGACGACACACGGAGGAGGTTGACGGGCGAGAGCATTGAGGAGCTGTGCTATCTGTACCTACCCTTCAGGTAGGATCCGAGGAGGATGACCCAGGAGCTGCTTCCTTTCTTCTAGCTGTTGTCTTTGTTCAATTGTAACTATATTTCCAGTTGGGTTTGTATTCTGGCCCATTTACTTTTTAGCACTTTCTTTGTACTTAGTGTTTTACTTCCGCTTGTACTCTATGGTGTTTTGTTACTTTTATAAAGGAAATTCCTTCCCAGTTATCGGGATTTACGCCTTTGGTGCTAGTCGCCAGCCCTTGGCCTATGGAAGGCGGGCTTGGGGTAGTCACGGCACGGGCCCTGAGGACGGGTCGTGACATCGATGAAGCTAGAAACCAAGTAGTCTTCTTCCTTTTTAGCTACCCTCCCTGTAACGACCCGAAATTTTGAATAAATCTTATTTCCTAATTTTATGTGTTATTTTATTTTATTTTTATACTCAACAAAAATGTTTCATTTGATAACATGAGTATAATTAAAATGAGACTATTGGGTTTTGACTATTATTTGACCATTGGTCAATATGACCGCTGGAAACTAAATGTTTTTATTACTGTCTCTAAATACAAGCAATCTTGGTTAATTAATATAGAAAGAAGATTCGATGGCCTCACCCAGTAGTCTTGGACCGATCGAAGCCCATATAACAGAACTTGGGAAGGAGGTAGCACCACTGGGCTTTGCTCTGGACCAAACCCAAGCTGAACTTCATCGTGTGAAGCTAGAACGGGATCGCCTTCGCGAGAAGTTCAAACTGATAGAAATTACGACTCGTGCGATGTTGGTCGAGCCTCCCTCAGATTCTCTCACCTTAGCACACCTTACACTTAGGTCCTATGCTGGTGTGATAAGGGGCTATGTAAGGAGACCGTAATTGCCTTGTGTAATCCTTTGTTTTAAATAAAAATTTGGATTTCTTCTTATGATGAAGTTTATGAATTTTCAAATGTCCAGATAAATATAGTATGAATATTTTTGATGAATTTTAGAGAAAGGATATTTTAAAAATGTTTATGTAAACCTTAAATAAATAAAAATGTGTAATGATTTTCAAAAAATGGTCTTCTACAATTATGTTCACTATGAAATTTTGAGTCTAATAAGATCAACTTGATTTTTAATGAATAGTAAATTATGAATAGTGATTTTACGCTTAGGATTAGTAATGTGACCAAATGGATTAGTAATCTCACTTAAAGAAAGTATTAATATAATCTAGGCACCTTGATTAAGTAATGTGATTCAATAAAATGGTTAAATAACAGTTTCATAAATTATTATTCAAGTATTAGTTTTTTTCGGGTGAATAGTGTTTTTTAATTAAAAATTTAATTAAAAATATTTAGAAAATTATTTTTATAAAATGGATTTCATTTTTTAACTCAGAGCACCGATATTATGCTATGGTAATTTTTGGGGTTTTTTCTGAAAAAATGAATTTTCGGTGAATAGCGTTTTTATTTAAAAATTAAATTAAAAATATTTAGAAAATTATTTTTATAAAATGGAGTTCATATTTGTAATCAGAGCGTTGATATTTGGTTAAGGTGAAATTTTGGGATTATTCTGAGAAAGTTGAATTTTCGATGAATAGTGAAAATACAGTTTTTAAGTTACAGGTGTCTAATGACATCATTAAATGATGTATTAAATATGTAATCAATATGGTCAACTTATGAATAGTAAGATAAGGTATGAGGTGTCCCAAGTGGCCAATACCATGGGCAAATACCATGGGCAAGCCCATGGTTTTGCCAAAACCACTAATGAGGTGTCCCTTGGCCATTAATGCCTTGTCCCCTCACTTTCTCTATAAATACCAAGCCATCCTCTCATCCATTCAACTCCCCACTCTCCCCCAATGAAGTTCTGGTCTCATTACCTCCCAAGGAGTCCTCCCACGGTGCCCCCAAGCCCTCAAGGTCCCAACCTTTGAGTTTTAAGAGTTATGTTTTAAGGTAAGAGATCTGACCTCTCTCTTTCATTTCAAGTAATCTCTTTTATGTCATTCCTTTTATGCTACATGTTCTTATGTTGGAGGATGTTATTTTATACTCCTCTTACTGACCTTTTTATGTTCATATAATGAGAGATCCCCTCTTACTCTCATTATTTCGTTTTATGAAGTTTTAAGTGGCGTCGTTAGGCTGCCGAAATTTTTGTAACGGACTCTTTCTCCCTTCTCATTTTTCAAGATCTATTTTCATGTAAAATATTTCAAGTTCCTTTTTATTATGTTGGGGTATGATCTCTAAATTTATCATACTGATCTTTTATGATCATATGATTAGAGACCCCATTTTATCTCTTCAATTTAGTATTTTGAAGTTTTAAGTGGCGCCGCTAGGCTGTCGAATTTTTAAGTGGTTCTTCGCCCTTCTCGTTTTGAAGTTTTACTTTCATGTCAATTCCTTCAAGTTCCTTTTTGTTATATTGGGGTATGATCTCTATATCTATCATACTGGACTCTTATGTTCATATGATGAGAGACCCCATTTTATCTCTTCAATTCAGTATTTTGAAGTTTTAAGTGGCGCCGTTAGGCTGCCGAATTTTTAGGGGATTCTTTCACCCTTCTCATTCTTTTCAAAGTTCTACTTTCATGTCAAGACTTTCAAGTTCCTTTTTAATTATGTTGGGGCATTATATCTATATCTATCATACTGGACTCTTATTTTCATATGATGAGAGACCCCATTTGATCTCTTCAATTCAGTATTTTGAAGTTTTAAGTGGCGCCGTTAGGCTGCCGAATTTTTAGGGGATTCTTTCACCCTTCTCATTCTTTTCAAAGTTCTACTTTCATGTCAAGTCTTTCAAGTTCCTTTTTAATTATTTTGGGTCATTATCTCTATATCTATCATATTGGACTCTTATGTTCATATGATGAGATACCCCATTTGATCTCTTCAATTCAGTATTTTGATGTTTTAAGTGGCGCCGTTAGGCTGCCGAATTTTTTTAGGGGATTCTTTCACCCTTCTCATTCTTTTCAAAGTTCTACTTTCATGTAAAGTCTTTCAAGTTCCTTTTTAATTATGTTGGGGCATTATCTCTATATCTATCATACTGAACTCTTATGTTCACATGATGAGAGACCCTATTTGATCTTTTCAAATCATTGTGTTTGAAGTTTAAGTAACGTCGTTAGGCTGCCGAACTTTCATAAGAGAAATCTAATTTTTGTCTTTCTTCCATGTTTTTCATTTCAAATGGTATTTCCTTGAAATTTCATTACCATGATCATGTATCCTTCTTATTCTGTCCATCTACTGTTTTATGGGTCATTTATGAATGTTTGACCCATTTTCCCTCTCTTTTTAATGTCTTCTAAAACCTCGTAACATAGCCATTATGTTGCAGAATTTCCATCTCAAAATGTCTCTCTCTTTTTCTAAAGTTCTTTTATATTATTAAGTGAATACTCAAAGCTCTTTATTCTAAAGGGGTATTCACATATATACTAAAATGTTCTATTTTAAATTATGGGATTTACATACATGAGACCCACCTTCCTTTTCTGTGGGTTTTAAAGTGATGTAAAGATCATGTCTTAAAAGCAGTTTTTAAAACGTTATGATTATGAAATAAAACCCATTTATTTTGTGCTACATGGGTTCTTTATGAAATTTTTGATGATGATATATGTGGCTCACATGATAATAAAGGCAAATTTAAGGGTGCGCCCTGATAGCGCTCCAATGCATTGGGTAAAGACTTAATCTCTAGAGATGACCATTTTTAACGACGCCTTGGTGAATAACCTTGGTAATTTTTAATGACACCTTGGGGATGGACCTTGGTGAAACGAAATGATTGTCAATATTAAATGTTGCAGCCACATCTTCAAGTTATGAAAAATGTTATTTTTATTATGAAATGCCTCATGATTTCTTTCTCATGCCTTAAAGTTCTTTTCATGTCCTTATTGAAGTATCTCAAGTTCACATGTAAAATGTTCATCTTGTTTCCCTTACTGGGCCTTTTTCTCACCCTTTCTTTTGATGTATGTCCCCAGGTTATGAGATGCAGTAATGAACCTAGGATGAACATAAGGAGAAGCCTTTCAAGTGTTTAAGAAGAATGTTTTATGTTGTTTTCATGTATTATGTTCCTAGTTTCCAAGACACTAAACCTTAAAGATCCTCAGTTTTGTGTAATGTAATGAAAGTTTATGTTATAAAAAGGCGGGATTCTATACTCCCAACTATAATTTTCACGTTTTTAGAGAGATCCATATCCTCCTATAAATATTCAGTAGTGAAAAAAATTATCCACACACAAAAACCAACATCAAGAATAAACTGTTGGCAATACAAGTCATCCCTCTATAACCCATACAGAAAAGAGTTCTTGGCCAAGAGTTCATCGGGAGAACAATCCAGGCCATATGCAACTTTGGACTCCATTGCAGCAACATTCAGTGAAATTTATAGACAGTAAGGAGTAAAACCTGAATTATATACCATTGAACATGTAGTTCCCTATCCCTTAGAAACCACAACCCTGCCTTCTACACTAATGGAATGAAAAATCAAGGTCCCATATCCCACTTCAACCAATCTGCCTTGGACTGCATTTACGTAAAGATTCGTAGCACCAAACATGGTCATTCCCATAATATTTTTCCCTTTTTGATTAAAAGATATTCCAGTCATTTCTAACCTCTTGGTTTCCTTTCCAACAAAATCAGCACCAACACCTGGTGGAGTCATTGGCATGTTCATAAAATGTATACAATAGCTGCTCATGTTGATAACTGATCCGACAAGAAATTCATCTATACTTGGAAACCAAGTGGCTACATTGTCCATATTGTAACTTATCTCTACCATAACTTCAAACACGGGTTTCTCAAATTGATCTTTCTTGTCTTGTAGTAAAGGATTGGGCCACACCTGAATTGACTTTTGCTCCATTGTATTTGTACCCAAAGGAAGTATATCAATACTGAAGAACTTGACTTCTATACTCCCTTTATCATACCAAAAAACTACTTGTGTTTCCTTTTTTCCACTTTAGCATCTAATATTCTTGTTTGAAGAAGCTCGCTCAGCTCACTTGGTACCTCGATCTTCTTTTTCAAAGCAGTCATTGTTGGTAAACATACAACAGTTTTTCCACTTGATGTCGCATCATCTTTCGCCTTACTATGCTCTTTTCGATCCAAGCTTGGGAAAGTAAGATGATTTTTCCCTACACAAGGAGTAGAAAATGAAACTACTTCCTCTATTTTGTGTTTCAACTGCTTATCCAAGCTAGATCTTGGATTTGAAAATACCTCTTCTGACCCCAAAGGGGTGAATTTAGAGTCAATTCACTCCACTATCTCACTACTAACATTCCTTTTCTTTTTAGACTAAAGACTTTTCATACTCACTACCAAATACCCATGAATACTAACTAAACAATCTAAATAATCTTTTTCATGAGATCTAGGATCCAACAACATCTCTTTTTCTAGTACAGACTCTAATGGTTTCTCTTGCACTGCCAGTGATAAAGGCTAAAGTGTAGCTCAAGCAGACTGTCATTGCATTACCTTTCCATTCCCTCACATTTTCTACTCTATCAAAAGACCTCTTAGAAATGCTACTTCTCCAGCAAAAGAAGTAGATCTCAAACTAGGAATAGGTTGTTGCTCTTTACTGATCAATCAGAATGGTGTTTCTTTGTCTGATTGGTGCAATCATGAACTCATCTATCACAAGTGTTCTATTTTTCCATGTTATAGCTTAACCAAATTTGCTTGTATAGTGAAAAGCATCTGTAGTATACTCTCTGCTACTGACTCTACTACTGCCACTCTATTCTCTATACAATCTGAACTCACCTCCTTTATGGCTACATCAAAATCTACTTTAGAAGGATTCACCAACTTTTCTTTATCCATTGTCAAGCTCTATTATTTCCCTTATATATATTTTTTATAAATTGTACTCATATATACCCAATGAGTATTTCCCTACATTGGTGTCCCTCTCTAGTGAATAGAATTTTCCAGCAGTACAGGTCTCCATTTTCCAGCAGTAGTCAACTTTTCTACTTGGCATATCCACATCTATAAAAAGAGTAACAGAATAACTATTGTCTTCCTAGTGTTCGTGGTGCTCGAACCAGCAGTCGCCAAAGTGCAATGTCTTCCTTTCAATGTTCGCACGGTGTTCTCTCTATGCAGTGGTTGCACTTCACCAGTGATTTCACTTCCTAGCATCGGTTTCAGGTTCTTTTACAATAACAAATAGAAAAATAATTCACATGGCACTTCTAGTTGTGATCCTCCTCTAACAACCAGCAAGCTTGGATCATCTACTTAGCTCACGCGGAACTCCCCAGCTGCTTCCATTTCTTTTAGAACGGTCACGCCTCAAAATTGTTGTGTAATAGAAAATCACTCTGTGACTTGCGATTAGTTTTTCTCCAGCTAGAGAGTTGTTTCTACAACGCGTAAATGTTGATCCTTAGCAATGATCGTCTCTCTTCTCCAACAGTGAATGACTCTCTCTCTCTCTCTCTAGATAATTTCCCAAGCAGCGAACATCTTATTGTGTTCAGTTCTGCTCCAACAGAAATCCTGACCAACTCCAATGTTGCTTCTTCCCCATCCAACGTGATTCCTTCAATAGCGTACATCCCTCTTGCACAACACCTCCCCAGTGGAGTTTCCAAATTTTTATGTGAAAATATTGAGAGTTTGGAAGAAAGGGAAGTAAATAGAGTGTATTGATATATCCACAGTATGTATACAACAGAGGTACAAGAATACAACATGGAGGGATAGAAGTATAGGTGAGGATGAATGAGAAGTTGAGGATAAGAAGCTCCCTGGAAGACCATTTATAGAAGAGTAATCTGAGTTCTCCCAAGGACCGGCTCGTGCAGTAGCTCCCAAGATGAGTAAGAAGTAGAATAATATCCCTATCCCCACTCTTCCACTGGCCCCCCTTATTTATTCTCCTATCCGCCAGCTAACAAATCCCAACCACTTATTATAATAAATTACAAAGTTTCCCCCACTAAACAACTGGTTATAACAAACTAACAGCTGGTAGCTAACAAACTAATAGTTGGTAGCTAACAAACTAACCCAAACGTAGCCCACACCTAGGAAACCCCCTATATTCCCTATATTCCTAACACTTAGTGCCTGATGCTAATCCTATTTCTAAACCCCCTTATTGAATGAATCAAGTGGAACTTTTAGAATTGAAAAATCAATTGCAGGAGTTATTAGATAAAAGTTTCATTCAACCTCGCAGTTCACCATGGGGTGTTTCAGTCTTGCTTGTTAAAAAGGAAATATTATTCAATAAGACTTGGCATTGACTATAGAGATTTAAATAACATCAATGTTAAGAACAAGTATCATCTTCCTCATATCTATGATTTGTTTGATCAGCTTTAGGGAGCTCAATATTTTTATAAGGTTGATGTAAGGTATGGGTACCATCATCTGAAGGTGAAGGAGGATTACATTATGAAGACTGCATTTTGGACTAGATATGGGCATTATGAATTTTTAGTTATGTTGTTTGGGTTTTCTAATGCACCTATTGTATTTATGGAACTCATGAATAGAGTTTTCCATAAATTCTTGGATATGTTTGTGGTTGTGTTTATTGATGACATTTTGGTATATTCTAAAAGTCAAGAGGAACATGAAAGATACCTAATTATTGTTTTGCAAACCTTGAAGGGAAAGAAATTGTATGAGAAGTTTAGTAAGTGTGAATTTTTGTTGCAGTAATTTTTTTTCCATGGACATATTTTTTTTAAAGATGACATAACTATTGACCCTACTAAAACAAAATTTGTTGAAGAAAGGTCAAGACCCACAACTATCACATAGATTCTTAGTTTTCTTAGATTAATTGGTTATTGTTGGAAGTTTGTTGAAAACTTTTCTAGGTTGTCTAGACCACTGACTAAGTTAACTCGAAAAGGAGTTAAATTAATCTAGACAAAAGAATGTGACGATTTTTTTCAGGAAATAAAAATAAGATTGGTGAATACTCCAATTCTGGCTCTGCTTTCTAGAAATGGAGAGTTTTTCATCTACAATGATGCTTCATTGAAGGGACTTGGTTATGTCCTGATGCAGAATGATCAGGTAATTGTTTATGCTTCAAGTCAGTTGAAACCCCATGAGTTAAATTACCCTACACATGACCTGAAATTAGTTGTTGTGGTTTTTTCTTTAAAAATTTGAAGGCATCATTTGTATGGAGTAAAGTGATCACAAAATTTTGAAGTGTATATTCACTCAGAAAGAATTAAACATGAGACAGAGAAGATGACTAAAACTGATCAAGGATTATGATTGCATGATTCATTACCTTCCTGGAAAATCAAACAAAGTTTTCGATACTTTGAGTCAGAAAAATAATGCTACATTAACCATGTTACATTTGGAACATGACCCTTTAGTTAATGATTTGATGAATTTTGGGCTAGAAGTTGTCGATGCAAGGACATCCTCTATTTTGTTTCAGGTTTTAGTGTAATTGACTTTTTCAGAAAGAATTAAGAAATCTCATAAGGAGGATCATGCTTTGCAAGAAAAGGTAGAATCTATTAAGAAGGATAAGTTGCCTGATTTTAATATTGATGAAGTAGGTTTTATGATTTGAAAAAAGATTATGTGTGTCTTGTGATTCCCAATTGAAGAAAGAGTTGTTGAGTTAAGCTTATAGTTCTATGTTTTTTGTTCATCCGGACAACACTAAGATGTGCAGAGACCTTTGAGAGTATTGCTAGTGGGATGAAATGAAAAGAGATATTGTTGACTTTACCATGAAGTGTTTGAATTATCAACAGGTTAAAACAGAGAAACAATTACTGAATGGAATGCTTCAACCTTTTCACCAGAGAAGAAATGGAAAAATATATCAATGGATTTCATGGTGATATTACCAAATATTTCTCAAGGTAACATTACAATTTAGGTTATTATTGATCGATTAACTAAATCTGTGTATTTTCTTACCATTTGAGATACTATGTTTTTGGATCAACTTTTTCGATTGTATCTAAAGGAGATAGTCAGGTTACATGGAGTTTTTATCTCTATTGTATCGAATCGTGATCCCAAATTCACATATAATTTTTGTAAAGGATTTGAAAAATCTTTGGTTGCTGAATTAAATTTCAGTACAACTTTTCATCCTTAAACTGATGGTTGGTCTGAGCGAACAATTAAGACTATGGAAGATATGTTTTGTTCTTGTTCAATGGATTAATAGGGAAGTTGGGATCAATATCTTTTTTGGTTGAGTTTTCTTATAACAATAGTTTTCATTTCAGTATATAGATGACATCGTTTGAAGCATTATATGGAAAATGGTGTCAAACGCTGGTTTTTTAGATGAATTGGGAGAAAAGAAGTTGATGGGACCATAGTTAGTAGAGGAAATGGTTGAGAAGGTGCAGTTGATTCATCAACATGTGAGGATGACTCAGAGCAGGTGGAAAAGTTATACTGATAACTAGAGGAAATATTTTTCTTTCGAGGTAGGTGATCATGTCTTTCTCTAAGTATCTCCATGGAAAAGTGTTATGTGTTTTGGTAAAAAGGGATGGATAAGTTCATGGTTCATTGGACCATATGAAATCTTAAAGAAAGTTGGATTAATTATCTACCGAGTGTCTTTGCCTCCGAACTTATTTGCGTTTTTCATGTATCGATGTTAAGGAAATATATGCCAGATTCATCTCATATTTTTAGTCTGAAAGTAGTTTTGTTGGAAGATAACCATTCTTATTATGAATAGAATGTTTAGATACTTAACTGTAGAGAGAAAGTGTTACGGAATAATTGAAAAGTTACTTATGCGTACGTACGATCCACTATCTCCATGATTGTAACGCAGTTCATTTTTTATAACCATCTTTAATGATTGGTTTTAAAAAGTATAATTGATGTATAAATATGATAATTATGTCATTATTTTTATTCTGGAGGTGTTGAATAATGACATCTTTGACCAATAGTCAACCTAACAAAGTAATTTTTGACACATAAGCCAAATATCTTAGAAACACCTGACATAAAATTAATTGATTAAGTAATTTTATATGACATGATAATAAGTGAAATAAAAGAACTAATAAACTTAAAAAAGTCTCTCAATCAAGTAAATAATTAACATAAGTTTATTATTCAGGAATATAAGAAATGTACGTGACATATTTTGATGTTATGCATCTATATTATTTTATGAGGTGTATATATAGCCCATTTGGCATGCTATATCATGAATTTTTATATTATCATGATATTTGAAGTTTTGTTTAATGTCAATATTTCATGGGGCTTACAATTACATTTTTTCCAAAGTGGCAAGAGACTTTTCTTAAAAAATTCTTTTTAAATTTTCCCTCTTTTTCCTTCCATGTTAATACTTTTAAAATGATTTTATGAATGCAATTATATGAATATGAGAGTTTTATAAAGGAAATTTTTTTCATTCTTTTAAATTTTTTCAAAAATTAATCCTTGTACGGAATGTTCGAATTTTTTTACAAATGATAAAAGGAATGTTCTATTTTAATGTATAAGGTGACAACGGCTTTTCTTCCATCATAACCATTATTTGAAATTTGGATTCCTTTACAATATTTTATGTTTTATTCAAAGAAAAACCCTCCTTCCCATTTTTTTGTATTTTGGTATTGAAAATGGTTTTTTTAAACGGTATTTTGATATTGAAAATGGGTTTTTAAAAGAAAAGGGTATTTTGATATCCGAAAGTGATTGCTTACGATTTTAAAAGAGTTTTTCAAATTTTTATGATGGAAAAGTGTGAGCATAAAAATGTTTTATTTATGATATGGTACTTGAGCATTATACATGAGAGATGATTCCACCCAGATAGCGTTGGGTGAGCCCGTTAAAACTTATATGATGGGTGTGCCCAGATAGCGCTCTAATGCATTGGGTAATGTCCCTTGTCTTAACAGGAAATATGGAGAGAGTTATCAAAGAGTTTCTCCTATGAATTTAATTGGACTGTAGTTAATTCTGACATAGGTTTAAAAGGGGTTATGAATGTGATGCTCTAAGTTTCCAAAAAGGGTTTTGATTTGCTTGCTATGAGTTTTAATGGTTTTCTTTGAACAAAAATTGTGTTTTCCATGTGAAAATGATTTATTTCTTTCACTCAAAGAACATTGAGATAAAGGTAAAATATTTCACGGGTTTTCATGTTTTTCACTGAACTAACGGTTTTCTTTCTTTTTATGTCCCATACTAATATTTTTGTGCTCATCCCACATTTGAAAATGTTTTTCACAGGGTTTAAGGATATGTAGGAGAAAGGAAGAATTCAAGTTGAAAGTCTTGAAGATTTTCCATGAAAAGAAATCATGCTTTGTTTTAAAAGTTTTATATTATGGGAAAATGGATACTAATCGAAAGTTTCAACTTTGTATTATATGGTTTTGTTATGTATGATTTATAATCTAATTCTCTAGAACTCTAAATCATAAAAGATATTCAAATTTAAAGAAGTAAATTATTGATTAAAAATTAAGATTATGGTATGTTTAAGGCCGAGTCTTTACATTAATTTCCGTTAAGAACGTATTACAAGTCAAAAGGCGAGGAAAAAATCTGGGATTTTAAGCAATTTTTTCTACTAATACACTAGAAGAATGCACTGTGTAAGGGTCACATGATTTTACCCTTACACAGTTGGTCACCCTGATGCTTCATTTGAAAAACATGGGGTTACCTATATGCAACTAAGGAATTCCAAGCCGACCCTTACACAAGCTTTGAAAATAAGACTGGACCCTTACACAATGATCGAACTACCCTTACACAAGATGCATAAATTTATCCTGACCCTTACGTGACTCAAGGGAACTCGATCTACCTTTACACACAGTTAAAAAAAAGCATACCCTTGCAGATGGAAGAAGGGATGCATAGGGATAAGAAAATTCTTCAGAAAAATAAGTTTTCGGTTAAACAAACATATAAATAATTAAGAATATGATTTATTATTAATTTCAAAATTCTAAATTACTTCCAAAATTAATTGAATCACTTCAAAAACTTCCAAATTAATTCCCAAACAATTTTTTAGAACATTTTAATTACTTTTATAAATCACAATACCATTTTAAAATAAGTTTAAATTACAAAATCTCTCTTAAACCACTAGGCACCTTAGAGTGACAAAGGAAAGGCTTGGGAAAATCTGGACCCTTGTATCAGATAACTTTCTAACAATTCTCATCCTCAAGAATTTAAAACAAAACCGGGAAGGAGAGAGGAAAAAGGAAAATAATCAAAAATCATGAAAGAATTGATGTTGTGCATTTAAGAAACATGTTACCACATAATAATTTTTTCAAAAAAAAAATTTTATTACTAACTAAAAAACCAATTGAACATTAAATTAACTAATTTGATTTATTATGATTCATAAAAATTAATTAATCTACCTGCTGCTATAATTTAGAACTCTAACACGTTTCATGTTAAATCGATTGATAATTTTAAGAAATTTAAAACATCCCAAGCATGACTTCTAACTTTCCATATTTAACATGATTTTATCACATTCTTTCTATTCAACTAACACAACTCTACCACGTTATTTATAAAATTCCTTCTGTTAGAAGATTCCATAACAAATACATGTAACTATACCAACGGTTCTCAAAACCATTGGTATAGACCTATACCAACGGTTTTGAGAACCGTTGGTATAGATTCTTTGATTTTGAGACCTATACCAACGGTTTTGGAGAAACTGTTGGTATATGGGGGACCTATACCAACGGTTTGGGGAAACTGTTGGTATGTGGTCTCTATTATGGACCTATACCAACGGTTTGGCCAAAACCATTGGCATATGTCCATAATAGAGACCCTATACCAACGGTTTTGGACAAACCGTTGGTATAGGTCCCCCCTATACCAACGGTTTGTCCAAAATCGTTGGTATATGTCCAAATTAGTGACCTATACCAGCGGTTTTGGCCAAACCGTTGGTATAGGTCCATATAAGTGAACTATACCAATGGTTTGCCCAAAACTGTTGGTATATATCTTATTTCTAGTAGTGAAAGTCATAGGATTCATATAACATGCATCGTAAATCATGAGTTAGAAACATCCTACTTTATTTTATAAGCTTGTTAAGAAATATTTATTCACCAATAACATGCTTATGAAAATATTGAAAAAAATTTACTGATTCCATTACTATTCACTACATGTGAATGTCATTATTTTTCAAGAGTTTTATTAACTCCCCATGATATTCCTTAACCAACACAAGCACTTACATCAACATAAACAGAGGTGTCGCAAACATACGAATCGAGGAAACACATATGCCACATCATGATATTGTATGTTTTGGGAGATTTTGACTCGTTCGCACGGTTTTAAAACGAATCATGAAAAATAACATACCATGGTGGGTGAAGTGTCCTCCCTCTTCATATGTTTGAGGCTATAACACATGTTACTTGTACAAGAGAAAATCATCCAGGAATACAAGCACTAAAAATCACTGACACATCATAAATAGAGTCACATGTACAAATTATGACATGCTATAATTTAATTCACAACATAGAGCAAATAATCTAATACTAGGCAACGAATAATTGAAAGATAAATATACATTATCCCCTTCCCTTGAACCAAGGATTGTATCATCGAGACTGAGTGAAGAGTGTATTGACTAAAGAAAAGGAAGACATACAAAGACCTCTTCCCCTGGACCAATCCTCTGTCATACCAGGCATGAGAGAAGAGTATATGATGCATGTGATAATTGCAACCCCTCCCCCTCAGACCGCATCTTCACATCACCAGTCCCGGGGAGAGTTACAGAATGACATGAACAAGGTTGGAGAAGCCCTTTCCTCGAACCATATCTCTATCCCAGCACCAGGCCCGAAGAATGAGTTATACTTACAGTCTTTGAAGGAAATTTAGGTATAGGTTGGTTGGGAACTAAAGGTTTAAGTGGTACAAACAATCGTGGCTCAAGGATTTAATTTGTGGGTTTTGATCGAGAGAACGAGGAGGCTTCCCTGTACTCATTCTGAAGGGCTGGCAATCGAAGAGTGGAGATAATTCTGGTCATTCACTTCAAGGGGCTAACAATCGAAAGGTTTCAAGCTCAACAAGGTGATCAAAGGTCTCACAACATATCAAGAGTATAACTCATAAAACCCCAAGCTGAGGGAAAACATCACCAACCGACAAGATGCCTTGCAGTCGAAGAAAGAAACTTGGCCTGAAGTCGATCTTGAAACACCCCCCACAAAACAACTCACTCCTCACAATTCCCGAGGAGCAGTAACAATCACCGCTAAGATGACTCACACAACATCATCACAACTAAATAAACTCGGTGCTCCTTCTGAGCATGAATTGATCAGAAGGCTATATCTGCCTCCTCTAACCAATCCCTTGTCTCATGATCTGAAACGGATCCCTTATACTTCTGTAGATTCTGACGATGAAACTCTTGGAGTGTCCTCCAAGCGTTGTCGTCGCCGACCTCCACTCTGCGACTATTTGATGACACATCTTGCTGATCATCTTCGATGTGAACCTGACGGGGCGTCGACCTGGAGCCATTCCTATAAAAAGTAAACGTTAGAGACTCCCAACGAGGGACACAAAATATTTAAGGATAGTTAATTAATTAATTAATTTTTAACCTATTTCCCATTGTATAGCTAATTTCATATTGAATTAACCGGTTTATTATGCATAGGTTTTCCGCAACAAGACAACCTAATGTAGTAGCTAATAATAACTATAAAGCAGCCCCATGGGCGCAACCTAGTGGTTGCGCCCTGTGGTGGTTTTACGAGAGGTTTTGGTTTCGAGCCTCCTCACACGTGTTTAGTTAGTATTTTTGTTTGTTAATATAAACATGCTTCATGCATTATTATCATGTTTTAGATAATTCCATGAGAGAGAAATAGTTATTCTGCTCGTGCATCTCTTATTTAATCAATTAATATAACGGGTTTTACATTGATTAATAGTTTCAAGCAACTAACCATGCTATACAATCAACAATAATACTACCAAAGATATGACCCAATATTTAGTAAAACAAGAGGCAACATCCACAAATCATAAAAACACATGCGATCACAATAGTTCGACCAATTATTTAATCTCCGCATCACGAGATGTTAATTATTTGATCATGTGATGCTTTCCATTTCAATCTTTAATATCCAGAATTATACTTATAATTCCGATCACAAAATATTAGGCAGGTAATACATCATACAGTTATCTGATTTCCATATTCGAATTTAACTCGAGTATTTTGCATGCGATTATTTATTTTCTCTTCCTAGATAATTACAGAATAATATAATTATTTCACAACATGTGATAATCCCAACGAATAAAATCCAACATGTAATTTCCAAATTATCAAACATTACTTAAAATGCACATGATTATCCTTCCATTTAAAAATTGGGTACAACCGGGAAAACGACACATGACGCAACAAAGAAAATACAGATAAACCGTTGGCCTGAGGACTTGACCCCGTGACAACGCCCCCCCACCCTGACCACCCCACCCAAGCATGAGGGCACAAAAAACGTGTTATATGGGTAATGACATATGAGTGGGCGCTACACCGCGCTTATTCTGGGCCCAACCCACCACCTGCGCGTCAAATGCCCCCAACTAATTTCAAGTGTGGCAAGACTCAAACCCGAGCCAGTTACGTTGTCAGAGAGTAACCGCCTTACACGGTACCACTAAGCCAACCCCGACCGACATTGTCCTTCCATTTCTCTAGTAACAAAATTCATTATAAAGGATGCCATAATTTCCTATTGCGATTCTCCCATTTATGGAATTATAAAACAATTCCTAACATTCTGAAGCATGATATTTCTATATTCTGAAACAATATAAACAATTTACGGAAAATTATTATCTTGCTTCTCTTTTCTGAATAATTTATGGATTATCAACTAATAGAAGGTTGCATGCAAAATTCTAGATAATCACAAAAATGATAATTTATAGGCACAACATGCGATTATTCAAGGTATCGAATAATAGTAATAGTAGTTTGCATGTGATTTCCAGATTTATAAAGGTTTTAACACCTCAAGTTACTGCATGCAATATCTTTAATTTTCATTGTCGAAATAATCATCAACAATATTAATAAAAATATGCTGACATGTGATTTTATAGATTCTTAAGACAATCACAATTATCTGCGACTATCCTTAATATTAAATATTATCATGGCAACACGTGAATTCCAGTTTATTTACAGGAGTACTGCACACATTAATTATTTCAAGTAAATTCTTTTATTCCAATTAATGAAATAACAATAATATTCACTCCATCCTTCTCAACTATTTTTATTTTCATTGTTTCTGCTTCCTGTTTCCTTTCTCCCATTTTCTCCGGTCGTAGAGTTATTGCCCTTGTGCCGGAACTGGTCAGCGTCGAGACCATCTGGACCTCCCTCGTGTCGCAGTCTGGGTCAGCAACTCTCTCCATCTTAATCCAGGTTTTCTGCTTCTTCTTAGTCCTCACACCAATACCCCCTTTTATTCCAGGAGCAACAACACTACGAGAGGCAATCCCAACCCGAGCCATACAACACTGAGTAGCCAAACCCATTAGCCACTATCTGGGATACCAGAACCAGAGGAGGAGATCGTAAGTTGGGTTGCATGACTTTTTTTTTAGTTCCTCTTGTTTTATGAACTGGTACTGGGAAGCCAACATTCCCAGGATTCACGGTTGTAATGTCACATTGCCGTCGTTGTTGTCATACCAAACATTGTTATATGATCAGAGGCTATTAAATTACACTGAAAAGTGATTAAAATTCCCATATCAGACGCCCCCTAATGGTATGCCCAGTTGATAGTTGGGAACCTAGGGCATCTCAGCCAGGGGTGTGCACGGTCGGTTTTTGATCAGTTGAAGACACATGTTTAGTCCACAACTGATATAAACCAAACTGATCGGTTTATATCAGTTACAGTTGGTTTAGATTGATTAAGGAAACAAGGAAAAGAAATCACATAATGCAACAATGATTCATCTAAAAAAGAAACCCTAAACTTTGTAGCCAAAGGTATTAAGATGATACGATGACCGTGATAAAATAAACACTAGAGAGAGAAGGGCTTTGAAAAAAACGATCAATTCAGTATTAGATTGAATGTAATAGTTTGATATACAATCAAGTCAACAACACGACATAGATTTAAAGTGATTTAATAGTGCGGGGCCAACCTGCAATGTGGTTTGATGACATATATTCTCTTAAACATCACATATGTTCATCGTGTTCCATTATAATGGAAAGTCAATAAAGATTTATGTTTTATTCAACTTTGATCAGAGAAAAACAATCATTACTCCTAGTTTCAACAATTACTTTTATGTTTCATTTAATTCTTTAGTTTTGGTTAAGAAAGGTTAAGGCTGCCAAAACCGAACCTTATAAAAAAAACCAAATTATACAATATTCATCAATCGATTTTAACCGATTTAAACCAAATTTCACCGGTTTAAGTCAGTTCGGTTCGGTTTGTTTTGGTTGGTTCAGTTAATCCTGCACACCCCTAATCCCAGTTATGTCGCATCTTGATATCTGGATTTGTGAAATCCTGGGACTGAATATGTGACACGTGAGGTGGGAATGAACGCTCCTAGAGTTGCACGTCTTTCTTCTGCCTCCTTAGACCATGCGAATGATGTTCCTTCTCTGCTGATATCTTCTTTAGCGTTCCACTGGAATGGGCAAGAAGAGAAGCAAGCATCAGAATCCTCAAGCATTCTTTGCAGATGATGGTGACTCTGCTGTCTCCAAGAAGCGTTTCAAAGCTCCTAAACGACACCAGAAAGAGGAGGAGGTGATTCTCTGCCTCCCTATTCCTCCACATTTATTCTTTAGGTTGTTTTTGAAGCTTTCATCGCTTTTGTTGTCCTTTCTATGGACTATCAATTTATTCCTGGGAATCCATTTTTACGTTACAGCTAATATCATCTGTGTTGAGCTCCAAAATTTTGAAAGAAGCACTTATTCAGCAAAGGGAGGTTCAAGACGAGGCTGAAGGACAAAATGCAAACAACCTTATCTTTGCAGAAGATAAAAAGTATAATGATGTCCTGGATGAAGGAGACATAGATGATTTTGATGGTTTCTCTGATACTGAAGTCCCATATGGTTTAAACGAGGCAAGTTGCAGCAATTCCACCCTTTTCATAGCTTTTCATCTTTCTTGTTCTATTTTGTATGCTGATAATAAATTGACATTTATTTGGTTTTTTTTCATTGACTCTGGGAGAAAATCAATATGTTTTGTAATCACTCTGAGATTTCTTGACCGGGCGACCAAAGCTTAGAAAATTATTCTGTCCTGAATTTCTCATGATTTCTCACTTCTGGGATTTCAGCTAGATGTAAACGAGGATGATGAAAGAATACTGGAATTTTTTGTTTCCAATAATGCTGGTCCACCAAGTACACTTGCAGATGCTATTGCTAAGAAAATAAAAGAGAATGATGCAAACACTTCCTCTGGTGGGTGTTGTACTGTCTTTTTTCATATTATGTGTGGATGTTGTACATAGTTTTGATGGATGATGTTGGTTTACTCCCTTTCTCCCCCTTTTTGTATCATTTTAGTGATTTAGTTTTATTTTGTTACATGATAGTATTATTTGACATTCATTTAATTTTCTGTTTACAGAAACCCAGCCTAAATTGGATGATGCCATAATAGAACTGTACAAGGGGTAGGCATTTAATCTTCTTTGGTGCCTTTACAATGTGTTTATGTGGAAAAGATTCTTATAGGTTGCTAATATTACATGCAGAGTTGGCAAGCTTCTCAGTAGGTATACGGCTGGGAAATTGCCAAAAGCATTGAAATTTATTCCCTCTCTTAAGTCATGGGAGGAAGTCTTATACCTGACTGAGCCTGAAAATTGGTCACCGAATGCCATGTACCAGGTTACTCGAATCTTTACTTCTAATATCAGCGATGATAGAGTTAGAGGCTTTTATAGGCTAGTTCTACTACCACGCGTGAGAGAAGATATCCGAAAGAACAAAAGGCTTCATTTTGCTTTGTATCAATCTTTGAAGAAGGCTCTTTACAAACCTGGAGCATTTTATACTGGAATATTGTTTCCGCTGTGTGAGGTATTTCTTTGCTAACAGTGCCTTTGTAATTTGTCAGTTACTGTCTGCGAGCCTGAATTTTGTTGATAGCCGATTTTCCAACTCGTCAACAATTATTCATGCTGCATGAATAAATCATATATCTGTGTCATCTGAGAAAATGATCAGAACTTTTGTATACATTTTTTATGGTTTAAGTTTCAGTCATGCATGTTGCCAAATAGAAGCTTAAGAAGCTTAATTTGAAGTGATCAATTATTTCCAAACAATTTGATTTTTTATGAAAAGAATGATCTTTTAAATATATAACGAGTAGCTATCCTATGGACGTTGAGGAGCACTTGTATAAGAGTTACCCTATGTTTCTCCATAATCTGTTTGATATTTTTTCAAAAGGTTGAATATGAAAAATTTGACGTTTCAGATTTTTTGAAAAGCTATTTTTGTTAGCTTTTTTAGAAGTAAAAAGTGATTTTTTTATTATGAACCAAACAAAAAATTGTTTCTGCCTTTTCTAGAATCTCTTTTTTAAACTACCTCTTCACTTGTTTTAAGCTAAAATAATGAGCCCCTAGAGCTTGTTATTTTTTAGGGCTTAAAGCACTTATTATTTAAAAAAAATAAAAAACCACTTCCCTAAAATTTAGGTTGGTTGTTTAAAATATTCTCAGAAAACTTAAATCTGAAAAAAATCAGTTTTCTACTTTTTTGAGAAGCTATTCTGATTAACTCGAACACAATTTTTTTATTATTAAACTGCTTAATAAAACTATCTTAAAATTCAATTAATTTTTAACACGAAACAAATTTATTCTTAGTAAGATGGTTAAATTACCAAGTATTTTGGTGTTGGCTGCCCGTTTCCATGTAATATGGAATTGGTTTATATTGCCCTGATTTCTTTTGATCTGTTATTCTCTTTATCCAATTGTTTGTTTTTGAATTTTTTGTTGTACAAATTTATTACTGCATATGAGTGATTATTTTCCGATCAGTCAGGGACGTGCAATCTTCGGGAAGCTGTTATTATTGGCAGTATAATCGAGAAGTGTTCGATCCCTGCTCATAAATCTTGGTATCGACTTATCACTCCTCTTGTGAAATCTAAGGGCTTGCCCACCCATGTTTATGTTTATTACACAGTCACAGTTTTTTTATTGTTATTTTACTAGTTTCCTAAGTTGATGCCCATGTGGAATGTATTATGCTAAACTTTCCCTTTAATCATATATACAGATTGTTCATCTAAACTATTATTGCAGTTGGTGTTTGTTTTTTTATAATGTTATTTTTGCATCGGGCAAATATTTTTAAGTTAGTGTAGATGACTTACTTAAGCATCTGTATCTATGAAGTTTACTCCTGTTTTTGTATATGACACGGGTGTTACTCTGTTCTTGATGGATTCACAGTGCTGCACTGACATGGCTTTGTAGGATGGAGTATCGTGGGACAACAAGGTATTTTGCATCACATTTAACAGTAATTTCATACAATGACTTCAAACTGCTTGAATATGCAACCTGTTGAAATGCTTTTTTTTTGAAAGATTTTTTTTCAGAAGCTTCTCTCTGGTCATATGAGCAAGGATAGTTGGAATGTTTTGCTTTATCTGTCTATGTATTTTGATTTTTTCATGCCCTTGCCTGCTCGCCTGTATTTAAAATCAATTTTGAATGTTTCTTAATGAGAAATAGTTTTACCGACTTTAGATCTTGCCGCTATAAAATGGTTAATATATATGAAAGGAACGTACAATTTTACAGGACATCAACACCAAAGAAGCCAACAGTGTAGGACAAGGTGGAATGGGGCTGCGGGTCAGGAATGTGTTTATCAATGTTATATAGATGCATTGACCAATTTTTGTTTATTTTTTGTAGCTATTTCATAAAGCTTATTCTAGACAAGAAATATGCACTGGCTTATAGTGCTGTTAATGAAGTTCTTAACCATTTTATGAGATTCTTCGACAATACAAGAACTATGCCTGTAATATGGCATCAATCACTTCTGACTTTTGTTCAAAGGTTAGTAATCACAAGCTTTTTCCTTTGATGTTTTTTTGACTTTCAGTTGAAAATTGTAAACTTTAATATTTGGTTCATATTTTATTTTGAAATACTATTTAGTTGGTTACACTGAAAAAAGTTTGAGCTATTACACAAGGCTTCTTGCCTTTAGGGTGGGTGTGGGTGTGGGTGTGTGTTTGTGGGGGTGGGGGGGACCTTTTGTCGTATATATATTTTCCTTTTTTTTGGTCTGTGCAATGATTCCTTTACGTCTTCCCATGATCTTGCAGCACACAGCAAAGCAGTTTGCCACTCGCATCCCCAAACAACTCATCTTCTTTCTTGTTGGAGTCTGTTTCCCACATCAGACTTATGGCCCGATGTGGTCTTTATCATTCATTATAAAATAATCCCAAGGGCTCCTTTAGAGAGAATACCTTGGGGGTTCGGCTCTCATCCTTTTATCATTCTACATGGTATCAGAGGGAACCTAATCCCGACCCCCTCCCATCTATTTTTTTTCCTCTTCCGCTCTAGGGTTTCTCAATATTTTTCTCCCCCACGGGGGCGGCGGCCTCCATGGCCTACGAGCTGTAGGTATTTCCCGTCCGCCCCCTGTGGCGGTCCTCCCGGCGGCATCCCGGCGAGGCTCCCGCCTCCTTGCGTGGCTCCCTGCGCGCGTCTCCCTGGTGCGCTCGACGGAGGACGATGACCTCTCCCACGGCAACCTCCCTGGTTTATCGAGGCTATTCATTCATGATTGTTTGAAGTGTTCTCGTGTTGTGTTTATGGACAACATGATTAGAGATGGGTTGGTGACTCATTGGAGTTGCAAAAGAATGTAGTTCTGCTGAGTTGAGGAACATCATGGCGTGAAGGGTCTTGTTGCGCCATGGTGAGGGTTTTGCAGGAGAAGAGTTTTACACTTACGCAGAAGCTTCACGTCACAGTCGGTATTGGTTGCGCTGTGAAGGAGATGAGGCAGAGAAGCGGTTTTCTCTTACGCTGGACATCACATCGGAATAGAATGCGGTTGCCTCATGATGAAGCTTTTGAAGAATTGCGGGGAGTTGATTGCGCCTTAAGCAAGAACCCGTGAGTTTTTGGTGCCACACTGTCTGGAAGCTGAATGAAGTCACACCGTAATCTTTTGAGTCCTGCCGCAAAGGTGAAGGCCATGCCACAACAAAGCTACATCGTGAGATTTTGGCGTGGTACTGGTTTTTGAGTTTTTGGAGACGTTGCGCCGTGAAACATTGGTCACGTCGCAATGATCTGAGCTCCAAAAATTCGGTGGTTTGCTGGTTTTAGAGATTTTGGAGCCATCACACTTCAACGCATCGGGCCACGCCGCAACATTGGTCAAAGGCAAATATGAGATATTTGAGATTTTGTTTCCATATCTTTCGGATTTGGCATGCCACAACGAAGGCCGTCACGCCCTAATGTATGAGATGCCTATAAAAATGAGTTGTCTTGCCCGAAAAAGAGCGTTGAAAAAGAGACGAATGTTTGAGTTAACCGACCGCCCATTCCAGGGAGCCTTTGATTGGGGATGAGGAGAAGAACAAGTTTGTATACATGATCCAAATTCCGAAGGCACTTTAGGTTGTGGGAAGCGAAGATCGATTGATTTGTTGGCGCTTGTCATTCTTTCTTGTACTTGGAGTTCAAGGCCATCTCTGTTGGAATGGTGGAGCTCGATCCATTGAATGATGTTGGGCCAAGTTCAGTCGGCTCGTACTGAATACCAGCCCGACAACTATCGCGGTTTGACCTTCGTGGTGAGGTTGTTTGGGGTTCTAGGGGGCAGCGCCCCCTTGGCTGAGGATTTGGGGGTCGAAGGCCCCTAACCCAACTTTTGGTATCGCTGCAGCAGAGTTGACCAATGACATTGACAGTGGGTACTGTAGGCATGTGAACTTCATTGATTTGGGCACTGTAGCGTAGACTTTATCAACTCAGGCACCGTAGCAATATAGAATATTGTGCGGATCTGGGTTTGCAACAATGCGGGTTACCGTAACACCGTGTTGCTTTATTTGCTCATTTTCTTCGAGCTAGGGTTTGAGATAACGTGTGTGCCGCGTATTTTGCTCACGAGAATTAGTGAAATTGTTCTACCTCCTTGTGGGCGTAGGGATTCTTCCAGAACCACATAAATCCTTGTGTTCTTGTTCTTTCTTTTTCTCTCGTTTACTCTTTCTGGAATCGTTTATCATTGGCGCACCTTGGTGTTTCTGTAACAATCTCCCTGTTGTTATTGATAATAAAATAGGAATGTGCACAACGGGATCACAACTGTTGTTCATTGGGGATTAGCCACTTGATGAAAAGAGTTGGCGAACCTTGTATTCACCCTTGTTGTGTGTGTTCTTTCTCTCTCTATCTCTCATCATCGCATTGTCACTATTGTGATCCAATTGCACTAACCGGCGATAGGAATAACGTGTTGATTGGGACTTCCTGTTTTTAGTCCCCATTGATTCACCCCTGGTGGTGGGATACTCTCTCTTGGGCCTATCGGTTTCTTCTAATTTCTTCCTGTTTCTTTCCTGTCCCCTTAATATGTTAAATCCAAACCAGTGAGAGAAATTGATCTCTCCTCATTTCTTTCCTTGCCTCTCAAACCAACCCTACTAAACAAACCCTAAATTGATTGCCATTTGTAGTGATGTAGGCTTGGTTGAATTAAACCTTTTTCTTTTGGGTTAGTGTTTGTTTGCCTTTTGAAATTCAGTAGACATGTTGGGCATTTTTTTTTGGTGGTTGGGTGAGATATCTTTTGTGGGCCTGACTGCCAACATCCATGTGAAAAATGTTAGAAGTTCCTTCAATTGATCACAGAATTAGAAAAGCTTTGTGAAAAAAGGAGAGACGATGATTTAAATGTCATTTATTATGCTATGATGCCTGGGTTTGTTTTGGGTTATGTGGATGCATTGAATGCCAAAATGTTTGGTTTAATTGTGAGAGGCCGTGTTTGGTTTTGGAAAATGTTTCATGATTTCAATTTCCAAAAAAGTATTAGCATATGATTTAGATCTTGCATTTTTGTTTTCCGGAAACATGAAAACAAGTTCCCCCCTAAGAATCTCTTATTTCCATTTTCAGTTTCTAAAAAATGTTTTCCATTTGCATAACACTATACATTTTTGGAAAACGAAAACTGAAAACGTTTTTCAAAACGAAAACATATAGTATGTGTTGGCAATGATGCATGAACACAAGTGATGAAGTTTTCATCACTGTCAAGACCAAGATTTATATATGGTGTCGGTTCTCTCTTTGGGTTTCTGTTGTTCAAAGGATTCACTAGGTAAAATATTTATAGTTAAAACAAACACTCCATTGCCTGCTTGTTTATTGGTTTGACTTGTGACAGAACCATCTAACTATTATTGTTAGTTGGAAAAGCTGTAATGCCGTCTATTGTGCACTACCTAATGTGAATTTGTGCATCTTTTGTCGGTAAGGTGTAGAATTTGAAGGTATGGTAAAAACAAATATAGAAGTGCATGATGACAGACCATTGGAAGGTGCAGTGAAGAGAAAGAGGATGTTCCATATTCACTAGGTAAAATATTTACAGAAGTGCATGATGACAGACCATTGGGGCAGGATGTTTGATGGAGGACACTGTGATATTTGAGAAACTGCTGAAGGGAAGAGGATAAATATTCTCGGCCATTGTCCGAGCGGAGACATTTAATAGTTTTGGAGAACTGTGTGCAAATTTAATGGTAAAATATCTTGAAAATATCACACACCTCAGAACGATCGCGAAGGAGATATAATCATGTCATCCGAGAGAAGTCATCAATAAAGATACATAATAATGGTATCCTAACAGACTGGGGACCCTGCAAGGATCCCATACATCAGAATGAACTAAGTCAAAAGGGTTAGCCGCACATGTCACCAAACGAGGAACATAAGACGCTCGATGATGTGTGACAAACTTACAAGATTCACAATGGAAGGAAATGTGCGGATTGAAATGAGGGCAAATCTTATGTATTACCGAAGCCGGTGGATGACCATAATAAAAATGTAAGTCGAGGGCACGAGCAAAGATGGATGGGCAAACAAGGGATGGTGGAGTATCAAATATGTATACCTCATCACTAAGACGACCTCTACCAAGTTCCTGATTCGCTGACCGCTTTTGAAAAACACCAGAGGATGTGAAAATAGCATTACAATTTAAATCCTTTGTGAGCTTATTGATGAAGAGAAGATTAAAAGGGTTGTGAGGAACATGAGCCATTGAAGTCAGGTGAATCGAAGGAGTTAAGGAGCATGTGCCAAATCCCGCAATATGAATCGTAGATTTGTCATCAACAGTAATTGCAGTGACACCGGTATACGGACGATAGGTAGTAAGCATACCTACATCACCCGTGAGATGATTATAAGTACCATAATCAAGCATCCAAACAATCGGTCGACGATTGACAGACTCGGTAGGGCCACCGGTCTTAACAATAGAGGCCGAAGAGGAGGCAGGTGACAAAGCAATCCGATGAGAGTGGATAAGTGCAAGTTCAGCCATAGAGTGTGCTAGGTTGTGATAGATAGTGTGTGGTGGCATGGGTGCTGCCATGACAGGAGAGAGATTAGGGGAAAAAAAGCTGGAAACGGGAAATTAGGCATGGACAATAGGGTATTGGTATGGATAACTAGATAATGCCTCGACAAGAATAGCCGGGTCAGTAGTATCAAGACGTGCAGGAACAACACGCAATATGACACTAATCGAATGTCTGACAAAAACAACCAGAGTGCATCAATTATGCGGCGAGACAACAATAGGGGCGCGCGGGAACATGTGTCGCGTTAGGAGCGGCGCCGGAGGAAGGGGCGGGTGGAGGTGCTGCCTGGGGGTGATGGTCGCAGTCGACGCATAGGTGTGCGCAGTAGGGACTGCGGATCGGAAGCGTCACCGTGTGACAGGAGAGTGCGAAGATCGTTAGGGGATGTGCACAGGAAGGGCCGTCATTAGCAGGGGCGTCGGGGTGCGCCCGGGTAGTCTCACGCCATCAGGGGTGGTGGGCGGAGGTGCATTCGCCTGGGGAGCCACATGGGTGGCCGAGCGCACCGGTAGGAATGTGCTCACAGGGAGGAGCGAAGCTAGGGTTTTAGCGCTGGGGAGAGGGCGACGTCGACGTGGCGGGGAGGAGCAAACGGGCCGGGGGGGGGGGGGCGTCGATCTGGGTGGAGGGGATGCGCGAGCCGTCACGTGGGAGGGGAGCCGCGTCTGGAGGGGGCTGCCGTGACCGTTGGTGATGGGTGGCGCATGGAGGCCGTCGTGCAGGGTAACGTCGGGGGGGGGATGTGCAGGCGGTGGTGCAGTTGCAGGGCGACGTCAGGGCGGGGGAGCGAGGTCAGGTGTCACACAGGCGATGGCTGGGCGCAGGCGCTGGGGGGTGGAGAGGAGAAACACGGGAGGGGAGGGCTAAAGTTAGCTAACCTCATTTGATACCATGTAGAACCGTACTCCTTACCTCAATGAGAGGCAGAGCCCTTTATTTATAGATAGAGGAAAATGATTACAAGATAGAACAAATCAATGTGGGACTCTAAAATACGCATAATTGGGTCCAACATCAGATTTTCAACATCAGCAACAGGATCTGCATCCATCTTCTTAGAGCATTCTCCTTCAAATTCCATTTCTTTATAATGCAAGGCCTTAACAAAGGCAGGACACTTCTGTGCTAAAGCACCAAGAAAATGGATATCAAAATAGGAAGAGGCTTTTCATCAAGTTCCATGAAGTCAACCAAGTTAATAAGAGTGACAAGAATTTCAGGAGGAATATTTGCCGATGAAAATGCCACCTCTAAGCTTCCAAGTGGCTGTTTTTGACTATTTCCATTCAGTTGTGGCCAGAAGCTAACAAATCCAGCCGCAAACAGCTCCCGACCAACAAAAGGCTGCAACTGTGCTAGCTTTGCACATGTTCTCATCCATTCTGCCCAGTTTTCCGTTGTACTATACTGAGAAGCCTCGCCAGCAGAACCCAATCGACCATCATTAATCTTGCAGCTTCTAAACTCACTGCATAGTAGATCCATCATAAGGGTCACTATCCACATTATTTAACAAGTCACTAATACCATCCACTGGGGGCTTTCGTCCTAATCTCTGGTTTGCAGTACTCCCGAAGATAAGTGGTTCGCCTCTTTTAAACCGCCTTTCAATCTCCTCAAACTTCTTATGCTCCAATGGAAATGCTGTGTCAGGAGAGCACTGCATGCTGAATGATGGTGATAGAATTTCTGATTCTTGAGAGTCTTTCTTAGTAGGGTAGCTCCAACATACCTGCTCCTTGCACTGCTGCATTTGTCAGTTTGCCGAACTGCCCTGTCTTGTCTTGTGCCACAAACCTTAGCTCTTGTCATCCCCTCGCCACTATCACCACATCTCGAGCTAGGAATGGAATTATTCTTTTCACGGTGTAAAGAAAAAGAAACGATCAACTCCGTTTCTTGCATTTCCTGTGCATCTGGCGGAACTTTCAAACACTCAGCGTCCATAGCAAGAGATTTAGAATGCGGACAGCCAGCAAGAGCCTGCACAATCTTCAACGTCTCTCGCGGTTCGTACACTTCTGGCCGAGTTGGATTGGACTCAGTCCACTCCGCACCATTCCTTTCCAGTTCAGATGGCTCAACAACAGCTAGTTTAAGATGATCGTCTTCCAGTGCAGTCCCAAAACGACCAAGGAGTTCTGCTTTTAGCTCCTCCCAAACGAGGTGCGGTCGTTGTATCAACATATAAAGCATCCATTGCTGCCCCAAACCTTCCATGCACAACTGCGCAACAGGCACTCGCAAATAGTGACGAGTCTTGTGAATCATGAAGTAGGTTTCGGCTCGTGCGATCCAAATTATCGGATCATTACCATAAAAAGTCGGCAATCCAACACACTTGGCTAAGGCACTGAGCTCAGTTTGCAACGCATCCTCTCTAGCATTCGTATTGGTGACCAAATGAGATTTCGAACCGAGTTCCTCAACTACAATATTCTGCCTGGTTTTACCAGAGTTTAGATCGGTACCTGTCTCGTCGGAACGATCTGGTTTTGAGTCGGTTTGCTCCGTGCTGTTCTTTTCCTGTTCTGACTGAATGGTTCTCAAAACTTGTGGCTCTGTCTCTTTGTGCCTCTTCCGTTCTAGTTTGTCCTATAGGACCAAGAGCTCTGTGAACATTTTTGTAGGCTCGTGCATCTGCCTCATTAGGATTTCTTTATTGGACTGGACTTCCAATACGTGATTCTCCAGGGCTTTGTTGCCATTCTCTCTGATGCAGAGCTTCAACAACTCTTGTTTCCAGCCACGTCTGCATCTCAACCCTTCATCGTAATTCTCTCAATGATCAAGGATCTCTCTCTGGGATCTCTCTCAATGAAAGCGCCTAACGATAGGTAGCAAATGAGGGAGAGTGAGAAACAATAGTGACTATTACTTCCGCTGGGAGTTACAGTAGAACAGGAAAGAAGAAAGAAGAAGAGATGGGGAAGGGGATTCCTTGGGAGGCGCTGCTCCCAGGGCTGAAGGCCTAACCCTCCAGACTCTTCCGTAGGAAGCCAAATGCCAAAATACCCCCCCTCCCCAACACACACACACACACACACACACACCTAACAACAGGCCCTCCCCATTTATTAGCCCCACCCCCACCCACCGTCCTACAACCCTGCCAGCTATAACCCCATCTAACACTTTACTAAACTTCCTTTGGCAGTTAATGATTACATCCAACCCGCTCCTCATACAGCAGCACTCCTAACACTTTCCAGGAGGACCACCCGGACAGCCCCACTGTCCTATCAATGATAATCAATGTCACCCAAGTTCAGGGCATTTGTGTTTGATGAGGATTATAAGTTTTTAGGCCCGATTCCTGTTGCACGGTTTCCTATTCTTGTGCCATTTTGATTTATGGATTTATCATCTCTAATTTATTGGTAACATGGGTTTTCCATGTATTAATTTACAGTTTTAATGAACGTTTAGATATAATTTTATGTCTAAATAATTGTATGCTGACTGGCAGCTCAAAAATGGCAAGTAATTAAAAACGTGGGCTGGTCCACGGATTGGTTTTGTCCATATACTTCTTAAGAAAGGTGGATCGTCTCATGGACCAGTCAGACTCACATGCCGACTGGATGGGGCTAAATTTGTCAGCCCATTACAATTGCAGACCTAAACAGTCGTAGCATTTTTGGGTCTGCTTCATGTGGGCTTTGGTCCCGGTCTAATCGTCATCCTTAATTTTTGAGAATGTAAAAAAATGCAAGTTGGTCTGTGGGCTAATATGTTTCACATGCGGGCTAGTCCGGGCTTAATTTTTTGAGAGCACCGTACGGGCTTTGGCTTGGCCCAGTCCAGTTCGGTCTGCCCCATTAAGCACCCCTGTTGGTACATCTGCTCCTCGGCTTGCTTACCAAATAGGCGCTACAACATTATTTAGGGAACATGCTCCAATCTTTTAACAGAAATCTTGGGGAAAGCCTATTTTCAATGTTTGGTTTCCACAAGCCTCTAAAATTTATGGAAGTGTTCTTAAGCATTTTAGGAAATATATGGTTGTGTTTGCTTTGTTAAAACAGTTATCGCTTTTTCAAAACAATTTTTTTTTAAAAATTTATAATTTTCATTTTTCATATTCTAAAAAATATTCTCCATTTACTTTATTCAACCCACTTTCTAATACATTTTTAAAATATGTAAATGGAAAATATATTCATTCATAAACCAAAGACAACATGATATTATTGATCCTCCATTTTTATTCTACAAAGAAAACAGTTCCAGCAATTAATTTAAATGATTTTGAAATCATTTCTTATAAATTTGAAAAATGGTATTTTTGAATCTTTAACTTTTGACCTTGATTCTTATCTCTTTTTATTTGTATCAGAACCATTTGTTATTAGATTCAAATCTCATAACAAGTCAAAAAAAAAAAAAAATCATAGTTCAACTTCATTAGTCCAATTGGCTTCCATTTGCACATTATTATTTTAATTCATGTAATTCTAGTTGGTGATATTTAAAATGGATAGCATTAAAGTGAAGGACCGATTTAAGAAAATTGAAATGACAGGGAGTCATTTTTTTTATGCAGTGATCAAAATCACCATTTTGCCACCATTTGAAGAACATTATAGTGGAAATTACCATTTTGGTTGCAGGTACAAAGAGGCTTTGACAAAGGGTGACAAAGACAAAATCAGGAGTTTGATTGGAAAGCAGATGCATAAACTGGTAGGAACGTCCCATCTGGATTTTATGCTTTATTATTATTACTATTACTACTACTACTATTATTATTATTTTTATTGTTTTTGATGTTCTGATTTTCTCTGTTCTTTTGAATTGTAGATGACTCCCGAAATTCAGAGGGAGCTGGATAGCAGCAGCAGCCGTGGTGAAAGGGGGAGCGGTCCGATGTTGATCTGTATCCTTTTTGTTTCTTTCATTCATGCACTCATGATTATTGTTGAAAAGCCGTCTTAATAAAACCTGTTTGCTTTTGCAAATTCTAGAACTCAATTATTATTTGGCTGTGTGCATTTGAGTGTTTTCAAATTGATATTGTAAAAAATGGTTTTATATTACTTAATTCTTTTCCAGGAATTTAAATTTAAGTGTTTTTTTTAGGAATGAAACATGCACCGTTCTTATTACAAATGGGAAGTGTTCTTATTACAAATGGGAAGTGTTCTTATTACAAATGAGAAGTGTTCTTATTACAAATGAGAAGTGTTCTTGGCACTTTTCATCTAGTATCAATCACAAGCTGTTTTACAACACTGATTAAGGGTCTGACAACAGTTACCGGAAACTGCTTATAGCATTCTCATTATTTCCTTGACTTTGTGTGACGCTTTTGTCCTTGCCAGCCGTGATAAACAGAAGAATTGAAGAAGACAGATTTGATGTCCCTGAGGTACCCATGGAAGAAGACTGAATTTTCGGCTAGCTCTCAAATCCGTGATTCGTGATTTATTGAGGAATGCATATTTGAGTTTTCTTTAATTTCTTTGTGTTTGGCTTGGCATTTGGAAACTTCATTTTTTTTTAATGAAATTTGATGTTTGTTTAAACTCATTTTTTTATAAGGTAAGGGAAAAAATCCCATTTTTGGCACATTTCATTCACATCCTTCCACATTTCCTAAATTTGTTCCCATATAGAAAAAAGCCAATTTTTTTTATTCAGATTAATATTTTCCCATAACATTGTGTTGATCTTTGTTGTCAATGAGTATTTTTTGAGAGTTCTGATGAAATGATTGATGTCTGGAGTTGGTCTGAAGTTTTTGGAACATTTGTGAATGGAAGGTTGAAGGTTGAGTAGAAGAATGGAAAAAGGTTATTTGCATTGAGGCCTGTAGGTTCCAATTGTAGGTAATTTTTTGGAACATTTTTATCATATAGGGTCTTTTGCACATGGAGTTAGGTCATTTATATTGATGAAGGCCTTTCGCGCGAGTCATGAAAGGTCATTTGTATTTATTGGAACTACACATCATTAGGAGTGTTGGAGTTGGTGGCTTAGAACCAACTATTTTGTACTTTATTCATTAATGAATACTTTATTATATCTTGATTGTTCTTCTGCGTGACAATATGTGTGATAATGTTTCAAGGATAATTGTTGCATTAAAGAGTCATAGCAGATCCCTGTTATGATGAGAATCCGAAAGTGTCATAACACTATTCTTGAATATATGTTTTATGGCTGAATGATATTATTTGAGGGACACAAATAATACAGGCCATTAGGGGTGATGACTCATAAAACTTTGAGGCACCTTCTCATGGTGTGCGTCCTTGGTAATATCCAAGAGGATATTATGAGAACAAGGCCCGTCAGTAAGAAATCCACATTTCATAGTGTCATTGGATGTTCCTATCTGCGAACATGTGTATTGGTCATTGGACTTTAAGATTATTATTAATGGGTATTACAATTCGCGCACTTAGATGCATTGACAAAAATTGTGACGACACACTGTTCGCAGCGAGGTAGGATACGTTGGGTGCGTCATGAGTAATACTGTATTAATAGATAATGCGAGAAAAGATTTGTTCATTCTGTTCCATAACGGAAGTAGATATCTCAGACCTTTTGATGGAATTGATATAGCCTAAATAAATCCATGACCATGGTAATAAATGAACGAGTTCAATTCCAGAAAGTCAAAGAAAGAATAATCGAGCACATGAGTTGATGACACTAGCATGCAACCCGCTTGATTCGAGATATCGTGACAAAAAGATTATATTACACGGTAATTGTTCGTATGAGGTGACACGTCATTGCGACGTTAACTTCTTTCTCTATGAGTTTCTTAACGTGTTGCTAGACGCTAACCTTAGACTTAAGGCAGGTTCCGCCGAATGCCACTAAGAAAGTGACCTAGAGGGTCACACACTAAGTGTGTCCATGTATCTCAGTTAAATATTAATTTAACAAGTTAAATAAAGATTATCCCTGACTGTGGTTTAATAATTATTTAAGGATGCCTAATCGCATTTATTTCGACACTAGTTATTCGAAATAATATATTGTGGGCAAAATAATATATATTTATTAGCGAGTAATGCAGTTACATTTATTTAAGAAATAAATAACCATTACTCAAGATCTAATAAATGTGGTGGAGGAAATAAAGAAAAATGAAAACAAGATAAACACGCTGTGTACATTGAATATACACACTGTGTAGTTTTCATGGAAAACGAGTACACGTCGTGTATTAATGATTACACGCCGTGTAGTTTTTCCAGTCGGGATTTTGAGGAAATAATATCGTTTTATTAAATGATATTTATTATAATCAGTGTGGACGCATGTCAAGGAATTAATCATTCGACATGGAGGTTTTCAATAAGAGTTAATAAAATAAATAAAACGCGTAACGCGTTTATTTATTGTCATAACTCTATAACCTCAAACCCGATTATAAATATCATCACAACCCCAACACTTTTCCATAATCGTTGTGCACAACAATTCTGGAGAATTCTCTCAAGCCCGAAAGAACTCCTTCATCCAAGAACGCTCTCAAGACCGAGAGAGATCCTCCTCCATCGGATTAAGGTGATCTAAGGCGGACAACGCAAGCAAAGACTTCTCCACGCTAGCACCCGGAGATTCCTTTGGCGACGTCTAGAAATACGTGGTGCACATGTGGATCATCACTAGAGGAAGTCTACACTTGGATTCTGCGACATAACGACGAATCACATGAGAACGTGACCGGAAAACATCAACGAAGAAAGAATTCCATCAAGGTAATTCTTGTCAATTAATTAAATTAATTATAACCAACATATGACGATCCTCTCGATGGTTCCAGGACCCTTCTCTTTCTTTTCGTTCTTCATTCTATTCCGAAGATCCGACGTTTTATTATCGTGACAGATCTCGGATTTAACGTTGTTTAACGCTAAAATTAAAGTTGGGAAAACCCACCAACGCACTTCCGCTGCGCCCAGAACCTACAAGTGGTATAAGAGGGAGTCATATCGTTGATTATAATTATTTAGTTTTTCGTTGGTGATTTACGCATTTAATAATTTAGTTGTTTCAATTCAAGTTAATCGTTCTTTAAATCTGAATCTCGAGATCTGTTCCCCCCCTCTCGTTTCTCGTTCACCTTACAGAAACGATTTTTTTCTTTTAATTTTGATTAAAATAAAATAGAGCATCTCATTCGGAGGTGCCAATCGTTCCTGGCCGTACAACACCAGACTACACGGCGTGTATTCGGAAGTACACGCCGTGTAGTCTAAGTTTAATGCATTGGACTGATTCGCCAAATCAGGTCGTGTAAATTGATCCTATCTAAGTCATAGATGACACTGTGTGCTGACCAAGAACAAGTGACACACAGTTTCCGGATCACACGCCGTGTGATCCACTGAACACGGCGTGTAGTCCCTTCGGGTTAGGGTTGGACCGTGTACCTCGTACACGACTTGCCCGGCCGGAAACCATGTAACGTGAACACTACACGACGTGTGTCCCACTGAACACGCTGTGTACTCCGAAAATTTCCAAAGTACAAAAACACGCCATGTTCCCAGGCGTGTACTTCGGATGGACGGTGAACAAAAGTATACGCCGTGTAGTCGGAACTACACGCCGTGTACTCATCCAAATTACGCAGATTTATTAAAATTTATTATTATATTATACGAACCCTTGAGATGTGTACCATGATGCAGGTGTAAAGCTGAGACACAACACGTGATAGATGTTTTATATATATGTGTTTAATTTAATATCTGCGTAAATGAGAATTTACCGGGTTGCCTTCATGGTACAAGTTACGTACAAAGATAATTTTAAATGAATTTATTTGTTTAAAATTATGACGGATGAGAATCTCAAAGAAATTCAGAAAAAGGATTTAAGATAAAAGGATTGATTAATTAAAGATAATTAATTGATTCGAGCGTGATTTATCTTAAACAAGAACGATTAAAGAATTGAATGCTAGTTTTATTTATGCGTAAATATCGTTGCATATATGGATGATCATGATCTAGACCAAGACCTTTGTATGTGAATGATTTCTTTTAATTTATTTATTTAAATTAAATTTGTTGGCCTGTGAGCATTCTCCTCATTAATATGTAGGACCCGCGAGCCCAATGTTTCTTTTATGTAAAAACCCCTTTTTACCTCTCACCTGCGTGTGTGATAAATGCATATGTAATGGACGGAGCTCCCAAGCTAGTGGAGGTGGCTCAAGTCAGACACCAAGGTGAAACCAATCCAAGGAGATACAAAGATGGACATGTGGAAAACTGTAAACACAAACTTGAAAGGTTCAAGGTGTTTCTCTCCTAAGTCTTGGGTTAGTTTATCAACCTCTAGATAAACTAACTAATAGAATAATCTCATGATCATACCATTTATTTTATTTCTATCAGTTGCATGGTTTATTTATTGTGGGTGTGTTGTCACGATCACACAATTAATGAATTAAACAAGCATGCAAGATGGAACTAAAATAAGGCCGACTTATGCGTAAAATACTATCTTAGACATGGTTAATCACTTAAGTATATCCCACTTAATATTAACAAGCATGTAATCAAAGATAATAAAATGGAAATTTACGTAAAAGGATAAAATCCCTCAAAGAAATATTAAGTCGGTATAACCTTCCATAATCTTAGTTGGAATCGAACCATAGTTCAAAGTGCTTGACCAACCCTAGTTGGGGTGCTTTCAATTATCGGAGAATGCTAATTCAAGGTTTTGGGTTAACTTGACTTGATTCGTATCAAGGGTTGACTGCCACAACTGGATATGGTGTGATCAAGAGGCAAAGGTTGAGGAAATCCAAAATAAAAGGATTTCAGGATTGAGGAGTCCACTCAACGGATCAAGGAGCTGTAAGTTAATGCAATTGGAATTTGGAATGCCTACCTAAAACCCTTCAAATTGCTTGACCAACCCTAGTTGGAGTAATGCGAAGGGCAATATGGATCCTTGCCACTAGAATATTCAGGCAACAGAATATTCCGAAGTCAATGGTGAGAGCTATTGGATTTCGATAAAATAGTGGGAGACTAATAAGTATTAATTTATTTATTTGTCTTAGTTTTATCATAATAAAGTACTAAACCTTTGCTCATCTTAATTTGTAGAAATAGTAAGAAAATGATTTCAAACATATCATTGCGAACCATACTCGAGAATGAAAACCTTCTCACCGGCACCAATTTCCAAGAGTGGCAGAGGCGTTTACGCGTCATCCTTCACCACGAGAGGAATTATATGTGTTGGAAGAGCCTGTTCCAGTTGCGTCTGGGAAAGATGTTAGTGATGAGGAATTATCTCTCTATATGAAACACATGGATGATGCCACATATGTCCAATGTTTCATGCTATCAGCCATGTCTAATGAGCTCTTAAAGCAACATGAAAACATGGACGCGTATAACATGATGTCTTACCTTAAGGATCTCTACCAAGAGAAGGCGAGACATGAGAGATATGAGATCTTCAACGCTTTGTTTACAACTAAGTTTGGAGTGTCTGCGCCAGCTGGGCCTCATGTAGTCAAGCTTATTGGCTACATTGAACGCTTGGACATCTTAGAGATTAAGTTCCCGGATGAGTTGCGTACAGATCTCATCCTATCATCACTGTCCAAGACCTTCTCTAGCTTTATTGTCAACTACAACATGAGTAACAATGAGAAGAGTCTATCAGAACTTCTGACCTTAATTCGTCAGGTAGATAAGGACATGAGACATGACAAACCCACATTCCTTATGGTGAATAAGAAAAGGAAGGACAAGACAAATGGGCCAAAGACTTATAAACGGTCTGAAGCCCCTGAGCGCCGTCCCTCCAAGAAGGGGAAGATCCAGAGGCAGGGCAATGAACGAGAGACAATATGTTTTGCATGTGGCAAGCAATGTCACTAGAAGAGGAACTGCACCCAGAAGCGTGGGGACACTAAAGGCGTGTTCGTTATCGAGTGTAATCTTTTCATTTCTACACATTGGGTATTAGATACAGCTTGTGGGGCTCACATCTGTATTCAAATGCAGAAACCAAGTAGATTTAGAAAGATTGCCAGAGGAGAGGTGGATCTTCGAGCTGCCAATGGCGCGAGGCTGACTGCATTAGCCATTGACGATTACCACCTCTCATTGTCGACTGAGATGATTTTGGTTTTACATAACTGTTATTATGTGCCTAGTGTTACCAAGAACATAATTTCTGTATCTTGTTTGGATATGAATGGATTTATTTTCAAGTTTGGAAATACGGGTTGTCTCTTTTATAAGAACAACGTATGTTATAGTATGACGCATTTAAATAATGATTTGTATGTATTAAATTACGAAAACCAAGTGTTGACAATCGATAACGAAACAAACTCACATGACTCATATATCACCCAGTTGTGACATCACTATCTCGGTTATGTAAACGAGAAACGCTTGACATAACTCTACCAAGATGACTATTTAGACTCTACTAAGCTAAAACCACTTGATAGATGTCACACTTGTTTATAAGGTAAAATGACCGAGCCGTCTTTCGGTGGACAAGGTGAAAGGGCTACAATGCTTCTAGGATTGGTGCACACGGATGTGTGTGGACCACTTCCAGTAGAAGTTAGAGGTTGATATTCTTACTTCATTACTTTTACTGATGATTTGAGTAGATATGACTATGTCTACTTAATGAGGTATAAGTCAGAAGCCTTAGAGAAATTTAAGGAATTCAAGAATGAAGTAGAGAATCAGCTTGGTAAGAAGATAAAGAAACTTCGATCGGATCGAGGTGGAGAATATCTGAACCAAGAGTTCATCGATCTTCTACGGGAGTCTGAGATTCTATCTCAGCTCACTCCTCCTTATACACCACAGTGGAATGATGTTAGTGAAAGGAGGAACCACACCTTGTTGGACATGGTGAGGTCAATGATGAGTTATGCAGATCTTTCATTATCCTTTTGGGGATATGTATTACAAACTGCAGCATACACATTAAACCGAGTACCAACTAAGGTGGAAAATGGAATTCCATCCGAGTTATGGAATGGAAAGAAACTCATTTTGTCGCACACACGTGTATGGGGATGCGAGACGTTTGTTAAGGTCTTCTTAGGCAACAAACTAACACCCCGGGGCATGAGATGTATCTTTATAGGATATTCCAAGGAAATGAAAGGATATTACCTATATAACCCTTCAGATAAGAAAGTGATTGTCGCCGGACAAACTGTCTTTCTTGAGAGGGAGCACATCCTCAAAAAGGATAGTGGAAGCAAGATTGACTTTGACGAAGTTGATGCTCAAGATACACAGGAGTTGGTATAGGAACAAGTTCCACAGGTCCCCGTGGAAGAGGTTCCAGAAACACAAGTACTGCGTAGGAGCTCAAGAGAGGTAAGAGAACCAGAGAGATTTGGTTTCCTAGTCACCGAGGGTGGTGAATCATTATTGTTGGATAATGATGAACCTCTCTTACAAGGAAGCAGTAGAAAGCTTAGAAGCTGCAAGATGGCTGGAAGCTATGAATTCTGAGATGAATTCTATGTATCAGAACCAAGTCTGGGTTCTGGTCGATGAGCCCGTTGATGTAAAGCCTGTTGGATGCAAATGGGTATTCAAGAGAAAACTGGACATGGAAGGTCAAGTTAGCACCTATAAAGCAAGACTAGTGGCTAAAGGATTCAGACAACGTCAAGGAATTGACTATGATGAAACCTTTTTGTCAGTTTCCATGTTTAAATCCATAAGAATCACACTTTCCATAACAGCTTACCATGACCACGAGATTTGACAGATGGATTTCAAAACGACATTCCTTAACGGGAACCTTCAGGAAGATGTCTATATAACACAGCCAGAAGGGTTTGTGACACCAGGTGAATCCAAACGGGTTTGCAAGTTGCAGAAATCCATTTATGGATTAAAGTAAGCATCCAGGTCATGGAACATTCGATTTGATGAAGCCATAAAGGAATTTGGTTTCATTAAGAACGAATGTGAGCCATGTGTTTATAAGCAGTTTAATGAGAATGCGATCGTTATCCTAGTAGTATATGTTGACGACATATTGCTTATTGGAAATGATGTACCAGTCTTACAGTTAATTAAGGACTGGTTGATTAAGTGTTTCTCCATGAAGGACTTGGGTGAAACAACCTACATTCTAGGGATTGAGATTATTCGTGATAGATCCAAGAGGCTGCTTGGACTAAGTCAGAGTACATACATTGACCAGATACTAAAGAGATTTAGTATGGAACAATCCAAGAGGGGATTAGTTCCAGTGTCACATGACCTACATCTTTCTAAGAAAATGTGTCCACAGACACAACATGAGAAAGATAGAATGAGTAAGATCCCATACGCTTCGGCTATAGGATCCATCACGTATGCCATGTTATATACCAGACTTGATGTTGCCTATGCACTGAGCATGGTAGACAGATATCAAACAGATCCAGGAGAATAACATTGGAATGCTGTTAAAACTATCCTTAAGTATATGAGAAGAACTAAGGATATGTTCCTAGTGTATGGAGGAGACGAAGAGCTTGTCATCCGAGGGTATGCTGATGCTGGTTTTCAGACAGATCAGAACGATCTGAAGTCGCAATCTGGATATGTTTTCTATCTCAATGGAGGAGCTGTAAGCTGGAAGAGTTCAAAGCAGCCAGTTGTCGCCGATTCTATAATGGAGTCCGAATATATAGCGGCTTTTGATGCAGCCAAGGAAGCCATCTGGATTCAAAACTTTGTCCAGGAGCTTGATGTGGTGCCTAACAGTAAAGATCCTATCACGTTGTATTGTGATAATACTACAACGGTAGCTCTTGCAAAAGAACCAATGTCACATCAACGAACAAAGCACATACCCCGAAAGTATCACCTCTTGAGGGATTTTTATCAAAGGGGTGAAGTTGCAGTGATCAGAGTGTCCACGGAAGAGAACGTGGCAGACCACATGACTAAAGGCCTATCCCAGCAGAAGCATGAATGTCATGTGAGAGCTAGCGGGTTAAAAGTTGTTAGCAGTTGGCTCTAGTCCAAGTGAGAGTCTGTTGGAGTTGATGGCCTAAAACCAACTACTTTGTACTTTATTCATTAATGAATACTTTATCACATCTTGATTGTTCTTCTGTGTGACAATGCATGTGATAATGTCCCAATGATAACTGTTGCATTAAAGGGTCATAGCGGATCCGTGCTATGATGAGAATCCGGAAGTGCCATAACACTATTCTTGAATATATTTTTCTATGACCGGATGATGTTATTTGAGGGACACAAATAATATAGGCCATTAGGGGTGAAGACTCATAAAACTTTGAGGCACCTTCTCATAGTGTGCGCCCTTGGTAATATCTAGGAGGATATTATGAGAACAAGACCCGTCAGTAGGAAATCCACATTTCATAGTGTCATTGGATGTTCCTATCTGCGGACATGTGTATTGGTCCTTGGAATTTAAGATTATTATTAATGGATATTACAACTTGCGCACTTAGATGTATTGACACAAACTGTGACGACACACTGTTCACAGCAAGGTAGGATACATTGGGTGCGTCACGAGTAATATTGCATTAATAGATAATGCGAGAAAGGATTTGTCCCTTCTGTTCCATAACGGAAGTAGATATCTCAGGCCCTTTAATGAAATTGATATAGCCTAAATAAATCCATGGCCATGGTAAGGAATGAGCGAGTTCAATTCCGGAAAGTCAAAGAAAGAATAATCGAGCACATAGGTTGATGACACCAGCATGCAACCCGCTTGATTCAAGATATCATGACAAAGAGATTATATTACACGGTAAACATTCATATGAGGTGACACGTCATTGCGACATTAACTTCTTTCTCTATGGGTACCTTGGCGTGTTGCTAGACGCTAACCTTGGACTTTAGGCAGGCTCCGCCTAATGCCACTGAGAAAGAGGCCTAGAGGGTCACACACTAAGTGTGTCCATGTATCTCAGTTAAATATTAATTTAACAAGTTAAATAAAGATTATTCCTGATTGTGGTTTAATAATTATTTAAGGATGCCTGGTCACATTTATTTCGACACTAGTTATTCGAGAGAATATATTGTGGGCGAAATAATATATATTTATTAGCGAGTAATGCAGTTACATTTATTTAAGAAATAAATAGCCATTACTCAAGGTCTAATAAATGTGGTGGAGGAAATAATGAAAAATGAAAACAAGATAAACACACCGTGTACATTGAATGTACACGCCGTGTAGTTTTCATGGAAAACGAGTACACGCCGTGTATTAATGATTATACGCCGTGTAGTTTTTCCAGTCGGGATTTTGAGGAAATAATATCGTTTTATTAAATGATATTTATTATAATCAGTGTGAGCGCATGTCAAGGAATTAATCATTCGATATGAGAGTTTTCAATAAGAGTTAATGAAATAAATAAAACGCGTAACGCGTTTATTTATTGTCATAACTCTAACTTCAAACCCGATTATAAATATGCTCACAACCCCAACACTTTTCCCTAATCGTTGTGCACAACAATTCTGGAGAATTCTCTCAAGACCGAAAGAACTCCTTCCTCCAAGAACGCTCTCAAGACCGAGAGAGATCCTCCTCCATCGGATCAAGGCAATCTAAGGCGGACAACGCAAGCAAAGAATCTCTACGCTAGCACCCGAATATTTCTTTGGCGACGTCCATAGATACGTGGTGCACGTGTGGATCAACGCTAGAGGAAGTCTACACTTGGCTTCTGCGACGCAACGACGAATCACATCGGAACGTGACCGGAAAACATCAACGAAGAAAGAATTCCATAAAGGTAATTCTTGTCGATTAATTAAATTAATTATAACCAACATATGATGATCCTCTCGATGGTTCCAGGACCCTTCTCTTTCTTTTAGTTCTTCGTTCTATTCCGAAGATCCGACATTTTATTATCGTGACAGATCTCAGATTGAACATTGTTTAACGCTAAAATTAAAGTTGGGCAAACCCACCAACGCGCTTCCGCGGTGCCCGAAACCTACAAGGAGTACTGTTGGGAGTGAATGGATTCGTTTCAGCTCTGAACTACACATGCCCTTTATTGGAAGGTCGATCCTGATCTTAGCCACATTCTCCTCATGCCTATGACGAGATTTGTGGTGTGAGAGTTGCAGTTGTAGTCTTTTCACCACCCTTGTGGAATTGACTTAAATAATACCACCTCAGATGGCCCCACTCGCTCCACCAGTGACACTTCTTGACTTTTAACAAGGTGATGATTCTTAACATGCCCATGCTTTTCACATTGATAATACTTTACCATCTTTATTGCTAGGATTTCTTACCCCATGTTGTGAATCCTTCCTTTCCCTCTTCTATGTACCAAGTGAGCTACTAACAACACTACTTGTAATGCCCCGACCCAATGGAACTTATGGTACTTTTACTCTTACGCTGGAGGTTTTTAGTTAGCATTTAGAGTTTAGACCCAAACATTGAGAAACATTGTGCTATGTTCAAGAATGCCACCTCAATGAATATAGAAAATTAGCATTTGTCCATTTATACATCAAATTATTCCAAAAGCACCCACAAACTAAATCGAAGTTCATGGTCACAACCCGAGACACCTTGGGGGGTGAATCAGGGTGCAGACTAAATCATGTTTTTTATTTTAATCCAAGTAGCATACGCTGACAGTGCATCGATGTACCAAGAGGTAATATTACTCACTGTATGTATTACAAATGTTTAGGAAATGTGCACTGCTGATCTTAGGGACACCCCATTTTCTTCCCCTCCATGCATTGTTTCAGTGAAGTACTTCACTAGTTTATAGACATGTGGGTCTCCATGATAGGAATAGTAAGCATGAGTCTGTGCATCTTCAACTCCAGGTAGATGCTTTATTGATCTTCACATTCGTCGCTTTCTCCTTCTGTCAAACCAGATGATATCAACACCTCATTGTGAGGGTTGAGTCTTCATTGTCTTCTAACATAGTAACAACAAATCTCTTTTCTTTGGATGGGAATAATCCCAATGAATAGATGTGGTCGTGATACACCGCCTTCCTTCAAGCCTTCTTCACATCACGAACCTAATATGGCAGTGACGATCTTTAACAATACGTTCGTTTCTCTCTTTCCTCCTCCCAAACCAGATGTAACAATATGTTCTTTCCTCTCTCTTTTCTTGAACACCAGATATATCGTTCCAACACTTCTCTTGTATAAGACCAGATATTTAGTTTTTCTCATCCTTCTTCTCTTTTTCTTTTACTCGCATATATTTCAATAACATCAGTTGAGTCTCTATTTTTATTTGCTCCTTATGCTCTTCTTATAGATTTCCAAAAAAAAGTAAGATATTTTTCTATATTTTGGATATGGAAACTCCATGAAAGCTACGATGTGATTTCTTCAAGCTTCCACAATTCTCAGTCCACCCTATTCACAATTATTGCATGGGATATTTTCCATAAACTCTTGATAAATTCTCATTTAATTCTCCACAATCTTCAGGCTTTACTTCTTCATAATATTCCTTAAATTCCAATCATCAAATTTATGCAAAATCTGCAAGAATCCTTAACTAATTTTGACCAAATTACCAATCATAAATTTCAATTTATAATAGGAATTTTAATCCACACGACTTTCTATAATTTGTTTGCATGCATGTGGATGCCATGACACAAAACCACTTATACGACACAACACTTCTTAAGACAAAACGCCCTTTGAAATGCCTGTTTTGGATTTCCTTATATTGCACAAGGATTTTGTAACCTCAATACATCTTTTGTTTCAGCATGGTCCCCATCCTTTCCACATTTCACAGCCACCATGACTTGTTATGTTGCAACCTTCATTATCTTATCGTTTCACTTTCACCACGATATTTGCAACATTGAGGGAAATGACTTGCATGACGTTTCAACATCTCTAGGCCTTTCATGATACATTGGATGAAATACCTGTGATGCGATCTTATTCCTTGATAGATTGCCAATTCTACCAAAGTATAAAACCTTATGTTCTAAGAAAAAACTTACACATCACCCACCCTAAAGGATATTACGTATCAACTAAATATATAATGTATCTCAAGGGTGTCCTTCATCTGCCTCATTTCAACTACTTTCCTTGAAAACATCTTACGTACCTAGGGAACTCTAGGAGTTTGTCAAATTTCCATTGAACTACACATATATTACGCACCACCTTTGAAAAACCTTATGCAATATGTAAGGATTTTCCCTTCTCCACGTTCCACCTCTCTAGATTTTATTATGCATGTATCCATGACTTGACTGAATTTTAGTACTTTGGAAAATTTGTAACACATCCACTGAAATCCTTATGAATACACTGCCTTTTCCAAATTTCAACATACACCTCATAGAATTATAATATGCATAATTGAAATATCTTACGTATTGCGTAAGATCCCTTCCTTTTTTGTTTTCTGCTAACTTTCAAAGCTACTCTTCTGGACTTCGAATGATCCATTCATCTTCCTGATTACTTTCAACAACTCCAAATCCATTCACTGTCATGAACCTTTCACAAACTTTAAATGTGGTTTCCATGTATATCGTAACCATATTCTTTTTCATTCCTTCATCTAAGACACCATGTCTTCTTAATGTACTTGTCAACAAATCCAACATACTTACTTATTGTCAATTATGCCTCTAAACTTCATAGGGGTAATTATATCAGCTTTACTCCCACTTTATCCACACACAAAATTTTCTTCAGATATTTCATGATCTCTATAGAGATGTTCTTGGGGGCAAGTTGAATCTTTTAAACTCTAGATTTATAGAATTTATACACCTCCTTTTTCATGAAATTATTTTCTATCCCATTTGATATAGGCTTTCCCATACTTCTTCAAAAAATCATATCCTCTTTATAGAACACTTGATAACACTCCAAAAAAAGGTTCATCTCTTGAACCGTTGGCTCTATTTACCACTTTTTGATACAAGATTCTTCTCAACAACTTATTGACTGAGCCTTTGATTCTTTTTTCCATTAGTGACACCACTTGTTGGATACCACTTTTTGAATGAAATAAACCCCGATTCAGACTTTGAACTACTTCCTCATTCCATATTCATCGTCTCTAAGAATTTTAGTGAATGAATTTACCACTAGGCATTTGAGTTATTGATAAATACTTTAACCCTACTAAACTGGAGCTCAGTGTAGGAAACATGAGTTTAAGTCAACACTCCCAAAGTTTTCCTTGTCACTCACTCACTTTCATAAGCTCATACAACTTTAATTCTCCCATATTCAACACTTCTAATGAACTTAGTAATACTCACACAAAAACCATCAGCAAATAACCAATAAAGACATCAAGGATGCGATTCATACCTCATGAAAATCCATTTGACACCACTTGTTAATTATAAACTAGTGATACCACCTTTTATTCATGTTCAAAGGGATTCACCTTTTCCAAATGAGGCTAAAAAACCTTTGACCATCAGTAAATAACTAATAAAGACACCAAGGATGCGATTCATACCTCATGAAAATCCATTTGATACCACTTGTTAATAATAAACTAGTGATACCACATTTTATTCATGTTCAAAGGGATTCACCTTTTCCAAATGAGGCTAAACAACCTTTGAATTCTCAACGCCAACTTCCCGTGAATACCTTCTATTCTTGGTACCAAATTTGAGTCTTTATTTCAGGGACACCATGCGATGGTTATGATATTTTCTTCCAGAAACTTTCAATATCCTATAAAAACAAAAAGGTGACACCCCTTGTTACTACATGAATAAATAAACCCGAGTTTCATAAAAAACTACTGCTTGTCCCTTCAAGCTATCTTCTCCTTTTTATGGTAATCAGATACCACTTGAGATATGGTCTGACATCACTTTTTGATCACCAAATTTTCCTTGATACCATTGGTTATATCAGATAAGGCTTTGATATCACTGTAGCTATAGATTAGTTCCTTCATTATGTCATTCCAGGTTCATCATTGAAACTCAGAGCGGTTTCTTGTCACCACTTATTCGGTTAGATTTGGACTTGACACTATTTGAGATTGTTGTTTAGGCCCGATTCCAAATAAGAACTGTAAAATCATTGACTCCACCCGCTGTATTTATTTTCCTCTATCTCAACCGCATCTTCTCTTCCACCTATTCATTTCTTCTTCCAGTATGCACACAAATATTCTTTCAATTCATACTTTCCCCATAGATTGTATCCACTCCTTAATTCTAAATCACTTCCAAAAAAGTTATACATAGTTAAAACACGGGGAGAGGGGTACCTATGACATCCTTAAGTTGAGGAATGAGGTTGTTCATGATGGACCAATCCTTTGTTTTAGCCATCTTCCAAGACCTTGTAGTGGTCATTATTTTCATAGCATTTATACAAAATTCACTTTAGATGTTGGATTTTGAATTCTCCATATTCTTTGGGTTTGGATTCATCTTGGTTACGAGATTAAACCCACTTGTACATGTTTCCTCCAATGATGCATTTCCTCTGCCATAGGAGGCCTCTTCCACCAACCTTCATCTCTTGCCTTATGGTATGGTTTGTGAAACCATAAGGCACGCCTCTTGTTTTTCTTATTAAATTTCCATAAGAATCACCTCATACATACATTCCCTTGATGAATCTCTCTTCAAGTGCACATCCTCCCTTCTCACAGTAAGAACAACTTCCTAATTTTTTTAATCTTCCAAACCTTCTTCCTATCTGTTGTGAGTGAATCATTATAGGTTCTTGGTGCACCCTTCACTACGACCCATTTTTTCCTCAAAGATAGTGAATATGTTTTCCATATTAACATATTTTCTTTCAATCTAGATCTTCTCCTTATATGTCACGGGAATGGTGGAATCCCTTATAACTTATTTTTATCCCTTCTTACTGCAATGTCTTTCCATATGAACATGATTAGAACATGTAAAAAATATACCATAGAAATCATACCTCATGTTGTCTCCTTTTGGTTGATATGTTAACGCAGTAGGTCTTCTTCTACTAGTGAGACCTTAGGCTTCTAGACACACACACACTCATTGTGTGTCCAAATCTTCCACAAAAGTAGAACTTTGTAGCTAATTTCCTTATAATGACCCAAAATTTTACAAATGAAATTCCATTTGTGAATGAATAAATGTCTTATTAAGTAATGTAGTTATAGAAAATGAATGAAATTCTTTGATTATTTTGGACCGTTATATAGTCTATCAAATTTAAAAGACCGTTAAGCATCATAACTGTTGATAATATAACTGTTGTACAGTGAACATTAAGGTTAGTATATTAAGGGTTATGATAAATTCTAATTAACACAGATTGAAGGAGTGTTGACCTCAACTAGTAGGATCATACCATATGAAGTCCATTTATCGGAGTTTTTGAGGGAGACAACATCATTGAGATTTTCCCTTGACCAAACCCAAGCTGAGATTCAACAACTAAAGCATAAACAAAACCATTTATGAGAGAAGTTCAATCTCATCAAGATCATTCCCCAAACCATATTTTCCAAACCACACCAACAAAGCCCCACTATTGCACACCTTACCCTTAGGGCATACACTGGTGTAATAAGAGGTTATGTATCTAAACCTTAACAATATGAATTTGTAATAAGAGGTTATGTATCTAAACCTTATCAAATAAATGACATAAAAAATGAGGTATCTAACGAATTTTTTACGTCGGTTATAAAATAACCGACGTAAAAAATTGGCAGCTGAGGCCTTTTTGACGTCGGTTATTTGATAACCGACATAAAAACCCAACCTGCAGATTTTTTTACGTCGGTTATATTATAACCGATGTAAAAAACCAACACACGACAGTTTTTACGTCAGTTATAAAATAACCGACGTAAAAACTGTGGTTTCTGATGTGTTTTTTACATCGGTTATAGAATAACTGATGTAAAAAACCAACACGCGGCTTTTTTTTACATCGGTTATAAAAGAACCGACGTAAAAAATGCGGTATCTGATACATTTATAACGCCGGTTATTATAATAACTGATGTTATAAATGTAATAAAATAGTTTATAACGTCGGTTATTAAATAACCGACGTTATAAAACATTTAAAAAATTTATCACGCCCCGTGGATTGTCTTTTCTGATTTTTCGATCGACAGACCTGGGACTCGTCTCTCTCACACTGAAAACCTAGAATCGACTCTTCGATCTCGTTTCATTAAACTCATTTTTACATCATCGTTTATCATATTTACTCTTCTCGAATCTATCATCTCCACTCGCAACACTCAGGTAAGCCTCCCACGACTTTATTTCGTTCATTTTTTTTCTGGATAGTCTATATTTACGTTTTGTGATTTTTTTGTTTAAACTAGGTAAGATTCTTCGATTTCGAACCCTCTTACCTTGTTTTTCCATCATCATCTTATTTATTATCACCAGATCTATTAGATCGACTCGCAATATTCAAGTAAGCCTCACCTACTTCTATTTCATTTGTTTTTGTTTCACGGATGCCCTACATTTATGGTAATATTTGTTGTCATTGACAAATAATGATCTCATTCACCTATATTACTGCAATTTATATCTAAAACTTTGTGATACACCCATTCTGTGTACTAGTGTGATTTATTTTATAAGTATATATGGTTTTTCATGGTGGAATGTTTGTTTTGGATCCTTGGTTGTTTCTATTTTGGGTATCACCTTTTGTTGTTCCATAAACTATTTACGTCGCTTATTCTCGTGGACTATTATAAGTCTTCATATGCTATTAAAACCCGATTCATTAAACAATAGAGCATTTTAGACTAGTAGGAGATATAATTCATGGTTCTCATTTTGAATAATAGCATGATACCAAAACTAGTAGCTTGAGGTTAAAATCCCTAGATATGCCAAAACTAGTAGCTTGAGGTTAAAATCCCATGGTTCTGGGGGGCTGTCCAGAGGGTTGAGGGCTGTCCAGGGTGTCCATGGAGGTGGGGTGGGTGGGGGGGGGGGGGGCAGTCCAGGGGTGTGTGTGTGTGTGGGGGGGGGGGGGTGTCGAAGGGGGTGTGGGGGGGGGGGGGCTGTCCAAGGGTGTGGGGGCCTGTCCAGAGGGTTTGGGGGGTTGTCCGGGGGGGGGGGGTGGGGGGGGGGGCTGTCCAAGGGTGTGGAGGCCTGTCCAGAGGGTTTGGGGGGTTGTCCCGGGGGGGGGGTTGTCTAGAGGGTTGGGGGTGTCCAGGGGGGTATCCAAGGGGGTAGGGGGTGGTGTCTAGGAGGGGTGGGGGGTGTCCAAGGGGTTGGGGGGTGCTGTCTAAAGGGGTGGGGGCTATCCAGGGGGTGGGGGGGGGGGGGGTGGGGGATTTCTAGAGGGGTGGGGGGCTGTCCAAGGGGGTGGTGGTGTCCAGGGGGTGGGGGGTGGTGTCCAAAGGGTTCAGAGGGTTGTCCAGAGGTTTGGGGGGTGTCCAGGGTGTCCATGGAGGTGGGGGGGGGGGGGCGTCCAGGGGTGTGTGTGTGTGTGGGGGGGGGGGGTCCAAGGGGATGGGGGGCTGTCCAAGGGGGTGGGTGGGTGGGGGGGGGGGGCTGTCCAAGGGGGTGAGGGCCTATCCAGAGGGTTTGGGGGGTTGTTCGGGGGGGGGGGGGGTGGGGGCTGTCCATAGGGTTAGGGGTGTCCAGGGGGTGTCCAAGGGGGTAGGGGGTGGGGGGTGGTGTCCAGGAGGGGTGGAGGGTGTCCAAGGGGGTGGGGGGTGCTGTCTAGAGGGGTGGGGGGCTGTCCAGCGGGTGGGGGGGGGGGCTGTCCAGAGGGGTGGGGGGCTGTCCAAGGGTGTGGTGGTGTCTAGGGGGTGTCCAAGGGGGTGGGGGGTGGTGTCCAGGGGGTGGGGGCTGTCCAAGGGGGTGGTGGTGTCCAGGGGGTGTCCAAGGGGGTGTGGGGTGGTGTCCAGGGGGTGGGGGGCTGTCCAAGGGGGTTGTGGTGTCCAGGGGGTGTCCAAGGGGGTGGGGGGTGGTGTCCAGGGGGTGGGGGGGCTGTCCAAGAGGGTGGTGGTGTCCAGGGGGTGTCCAAGGGGGTAGGGGATAAGTGTCAGTTGGGATTGACTATTGCATCGTGATTTGTGAGATTATGACATGATGATTGTATTGTTTCATGGATATTAGTGTTGCAATATGATTCTATTTGGTTATATATATTTTGACCAGTCATCAACTATGAGAAAATTATGGGTTATGGGGGATACCATGTCGTGGTTTTCAAATATGCGTAGTTATCCTGACACTATTGTGCCGTTATGATTGGATTTACATTGTGATTTTCTCCATCTGAGTTTTTATTTTAAATTTGATTTGATTATCAGGTTTACTACATTTTCTCCAATTTTCTATCAACCATTGGAGGCCCTATGGTTTTCTTTGATTCCATGGAATTTAAAACTATTATATCTATCTATATTTTCTTTTTAAAATCACATTCAAGCATATTTTTTTTAAATACGCATAGATTTGTTTTATATTTCAAAATTGTTTTACATTCAAATTATGATTTTTTTCATATAAACATATATTTGTCTTATCTTAAAAAGATGTATAATTTTGATATTTTTATAGTTAATAATGAGTCGAAGTTGGATTACGGCACATCGAATGAGCAATGAATATGAGGAAGGTGTTGATGCCTTTTTGGAATTTGCTAAACGAAATATTCCAAGTAGTGACATTTTTTTTTCTGTCCATGCCTGAAATGTTTGAATATGAAGAAGCTGAAAAGTAGAGAGATAAAAGATCATATGATTTGTTCATGGTTTTAATCCGAGTTACAACCCTTGGATTTGGCATGGTGAAACTGGACGGAATGTCACTGATGATGATGATTTGCAAGATGGTGACTCTGATAGAATTGAAGAAATGATTTCTGATATTGCAGAAGAACAAATTGAGATAGAACCGACAGTTGCGCGTCTATATGGTGATGTTGAAAAACTATTATATCCTAGTTGTATAGATTTTACGATTTTGTCGGTGGTGTTAAGATTGATTAACCTGAAGGCGAAACATGGATGGAGTGACAAAAGTTTTACAGAGCTGTTACAATTGATGAAATACATTCTTCCAAAAGATAATGATCTTCCAGATTTACATTATAAGGTCAAGAAAATATTATGCCCGATGGGATTGGGATACAAGAAAATACATGCATGTCTGAATGACTGTATGATATATAGGAAGGAATATGAATTTCTGTCAGAGTGTCCTAAATGTGGGAAATCACGGTATAAGGTGAAAGAAAAATCACAGGTTGATGTAGAGATTACAAAGATCCCTTCAAAGGTATTTTGGTATCTTCTTATAATTCATCCTTTCAAACATTTATTTTCTAATTCACATGATTCAAAAAGGTTAAGATGGCATGCTGATGAGCGGTTATGTGATGGAAAAATACGTCATCCAGCTGATTGTCCACAATAAAAGAAAATTGATGAGTAGTATCCTACATTTGGAAATGAAATTAGAAATCTCAGACTAGGGTTTTTCACAGATGGAATGAATCCATACCGGACCCTCAGTAGCACACATAGTTCATGGCCTGTTTTATTTGTAATTTACAACCTCTCTCTTGAAGTTTGTATGAAGCGCAAATATGTCATGTTGAGTATAATGATCTCTGGTCCGAAGTAACCTGACAATGATATTGATGTTTTCTTATCACCGTTGATTGATGATTTGAAACTTTTATGGGAGGATGGTATTAGGGTGTATGATTCTTATAAAATGGAATATTTTCAACTGCATGCAGTGCTTTTGTTCACTATAAATGACTTCCCAACATATGGAAATTTGTCTGGATATAGTGTTAAAGGGCATAAAGCATGTCCAATTTGTGAACAACAGACGTCATATTGTCAATTACATCATGGGAGGAAAACAATGTACATGGGTCATCGAAAGTTTTTTCCTATAGATCACTCTTATAGAAGACTAAAAAAGGCATTCAATGGCTCACAATAATTTGATATTGCTCCAAAACCTTTATCCCCTGATTTGTATTTTGAGAGGGTGAAAAACCTTGACGTGACATTGGGAAAGACATATAAATCTGGTAATGATAGACATATTTGGAAGAAAAGGTCAATATTTTTTGAGCTACCATATTGGAGATATCATGAAGTTAAACATAATATTGATGTCATGCACGTGGAGAAGAATATCTGTGATAGTTTGATTGGAACATTGTTAGATATTAAAGGAAAGAAAAAATATGGGTTGAATGCAAGATTAGACTTACTATCAATGGGAATACATTTGGAGTTAACTCCCACTCCTAATGGAATATGACCATTTCTTCCCCCGGCTTGTCATACATTATCGAAGAGGGAGAAAATTAGCTTTTGTCAGTGTCTTCATGATATCAAAGCGCCTCAAGGTTATTCTTCAAATGTAAAAAAAATTGTCTCATTGAAGGACTTGAAGTTGATTGGTATGAAATCTCATGATTGTCATGTCATGATGAAACAACTTCTACCAGTTTCATTGCGTGGAATATTGACCATTCACGTCAGAAAGACTATAATGAAGTTGTGTTATTTTTTCAATTCAATTTGTAATAAGGTGATTGATGTGAATGCTTTGAACATTTTGGAAAAGGATTCAATTTTTATACTTTGTCAATTGGAAAGGTATTTTCCACCAACTTTTTTTGATATAATGGTGCATTTAATGATTCATCTGGTTCGAGAAATAAAGATTTTTGGACCTATATATCTTCGTTGGATGTATCCTTTTGAAAGGTATATGAAAATATTGAAGGGGTATGTTAAGAATCTATATCGACCTGAAGCCTCCATTATTGAAAAGTATATTTCTGAGGAGGTTGAAAAGTTTTGTACGAGCTACTTGGATATGGAACAACACATAGGTTTGCCTCCATCTCATCATGAGCGAGTAAATAAGGAGGGAAAGAGGATTCGTGGCTTGAAAGTCAAATCTTTATCAGCTGAACAGATGAAGAAGTTAGAATTATACATCTTGAATAACATAGCTGATGCTCAACCGTATATCACATTGCATATTAATGAGTTGAAATAATGTCATCCAAAGAAGAAAGAAATGTGGATTTTGAATGAGCACAGCAAAACATTTTTGTCATGATTTAAAAAGACATTGCTTGGTAGATCAGATGTATCAGAGACATTAAAATTGACAGTGGGTGGCCCATGTTTAAATGTGATAACATGGTCAGGTTATGACATTAATGGATATACATTTCATACGAAAGCTCAGGATAATAGAAGTGCAGTTCAGAATAGTGGTGTATTGGTGTTTGCAGAAGCAATGCATTTTTTGAGTGCTAAGGACAAAAACCCAATTTCTGCATCAAGTGCATATTATGGAGTGATTGAAGACATATGGGAGGTGGATTACTTTAAAATTAAAGTTCATATTTTTAACTATAAATGGTTTATCGGTAATAATAGTGTCAGACACGATGAATTTGGAATGACAGTTGTTAATCTGAATAGATTGGAAGACACAGTTGATTCTTTTATAATGGCAACACATGAAAAACAAATTTTATATGTAGTAGATCAATCAGATATGCAGTGGGTTGTTGTTTTGCAAGGGAAAAAACAATATGTTGGTGAGGATGAACTTGATGAAGATGCTGATTTATGTGAGATCCCTACTTCCATGGAAATATTAACAGAACATAATGATGAGCATGTTGAAGACATGGTTTGTGCCATAAGGAACGATCACGATGAAGGAATTTGGGAAAACAATCCATTTGTACATTCCTAAAATTACATGTAACATTTATTTATTTCTTGTTTACATTTATTATTTTCATAAAATGGTAGATATTGTAAGTTTTTTATTTATTAAAACATGTATTAAAACAAAATAAGTATCAGTTTTTGTTTGTTTTATTTTTGTTTAGTTTACTTTATCATGTTTACCATTACATTAATTATATATCTATTGTTTTTGTTCAGTGATGATTAGTTTACCATGTTTACCAGGTTTACCATGTTTTAATTTTGTTTAGTTTACTTTATCATGTTTACCATTACATAAATTATATATCTATTTTTTTCAGTGACAATTACTTTACCATGTTTACCATGTTTACCAGGTTTACCATGTTTACCATCTTGACTATCTTTACCATCTTTACCATTGTTTAACATGCTTACCATATTAACCATGTTTACTATTACGTAACTTAGTACAATTTTCTATTTTTCGATTACAATAGTATTAAAATATTTGAATTTGTATATTTGTGAACTAATGTTTGTTTTTTTTATTTGAAGGATAATGACAGATCAATCAGTTGATCACCCACATGATTCTGGAGATGAGCATATTGGTCATACCTATGGGGAGAAACATTCACATGCTCCTCTTGATGTTCCCCAATCTTCCTCATGTGCTCCCATTACTACAAAGAGTTAAAGAGTTGGTAAACGTGGGTGCACACATTTAACAAAATTATCACTTTCCCGTACGCAGGATCAGAGGATACTCATTGAGTTTGATGAGGATGATATTTCTAGAGGTCCAAATGCAAAAGATTTTAAGAGTTTTGTATCCACTTAGGGTAAGAGAAAAGTAAGCATTTTGTATGATGACTGGAGAAGTGTGGACAAAGAGATAATATCTCAATTGTAGGAGACGATATTGGTAAGATCTTTTGCTATTGTTTTCCTATTATTTAAATGTTTCTAGTATATATAATATGTTTAACCTCTTCTTTATTAGATGACATTTGATATTCCTGACTCTGGAAGAGCCAGGAATAAATTCTTATCGATGAATTCCAGGAGATGGAGGGATTTCAAATCAACCCTCACATATGATTTTATTTTTGGTTATAGGAGTCATGACAATCCATGTCGTATATATCCTTTCATAGATGAAGACACATGGAGACAGTTTGTTGAAAGTAGAAGAAAATAATCATTTTTGGTAAGGGCAATGTAAAATTTTATAATATTTCTTATATAAATTATCTTATTATTATTTTGTTAATGATTTCTTATTCTTAATTTACATAAAACAAGGAAATATCATCAGGAGATCCAATCTAAAAATGTATACCCTCATAGTTTATCTCGGGGATGGTATACATTATTGGAAGAAAAAATAATGGCGGAAAAATTAAAAAAACTAAGAGCTGAGTCTTCAAGCTCTGGAGAGGTGGCCCCTCCACCCCCTCCATCTAGACATGAAAAATGGAAGAGAGCTCTAATGAGCAAAAAAGGGAAATATCTCTCAGAATATTCGAGAATCGTAGCTGAGAGGATTGTAAGATATCTATTTTATTTATTTAACTTAACTATTTTCTTCATATAATTTCAATCATTACAGAAATGTTCAATTAATTAATACAGGATTCTCTTGAGGAGAAGAGATCACATGGGGTATTTACAACTGCTGGGAGGAAAGATATTTTATCTACAACATTGGGAAAGCCCGAACATCCTGGTCGTGTATGAGGATATTCAGCAGGTGTATCGGTAAGAAAAGTGTTTCCACATTCCTCAACTACTTATATAGAGGGTGTTTATAAAAAAAATAGAATCCTTGGAGGCTGAAGTTCATAATATTAATGCAACGATGGAGGAAAATATTAGAGCATCGGTAGTTGCATATGAGTTGGTATATTTTATAGGAGATATAGTTCATTATCAATAATTAGAGGTAGATAATCAGAGGGTCACTGTACATGATATTATAAATAGATTAGCTCGAGTACCATTACCTACAAATGATGTGATGACAGTTGGACATAATATCATCCATTTTTTAATTTGTTCATCCAGACTTCTTCGACTCATTACCATAGAGGTATATATGTTATATCTTCTATTTTATTTTTTTATTAAAGTTGTTTTATCATTTGAAAACTAATATATTTTTCTATTTATTTTTACAGGAATACTTCAAAGGTAAAGAAATAATGTATAGACAACAACAAAGACAAATGGCTATGACATCAGATATAGATTCTAGTGGTTTTGACAGATTGTCAAGATATTCAAATTTGTTGGCGGATCATTATGAGTTTCCAATGGAAGATCATGTTTGTGGACATGCAATAATTGTGTGGATTATGAAAGCTGATATCATGGAGCTTGTTACTAGAGAAAGTTGGGCATCAACGTGGTGTAAATTTTTTCCATGTAAGTCTTTACACCTTTTCCCTACATTATATTTATTAAAAATGTATACTTATGTCTATTTTGTATTAGGTATCTTTATAACATTTGTGATAAGAATGAGCGGATAGATGTATATGGGTTCATGGACCCGCATTTGATTTCCCATGAAGCATGTGCATTGGACGAGGAACAAAGAATGGTTTATATTGCTGAAAGACTTGAACAAAATATATTCACACAATGTTGGATGATGCCTTTTTGTGAGAGGTATGAAACACATCTCTCTCAAAGAGTTCATTATCTTTTAACATAAAAAACCACTAAACTTAATTTTTTTTATCAGTGGTCATTGGATGTTAGGGGTTTTTTTCCCAAGGGAGAAGGCACTTTATTGGATATGCTCTGTCCATGGTGATGTGCGGGAAAGTTTTAAGAAAATGTTGGAAAATTAAGTTTCAATTTCTCAATAGTTTTCTATATTATAATGAATTTTAAATTTATCCCATTCGTATTATTTTCTAACAGGGGATGCATATACTTTGGAAAAAACACAAAGAAAAGGAGTGCGAAGAACAAATATGTAAATGTAAAGGTAAGTATCCATTTATAATTTATAATATTTGATTTATTACATACAAATAATATATTGAATTTACACTCATTCAAACAGAATTTTCATGAACAACAAGTCCTCATCGAATGCAGATATTATATGTTAAGATTTATGTATGAAATAATAACAACTGGGAAAATTGTGAACTTTGACCTGGTAAGATTTCCTTTTAAACTTTTCCATAATATTTCATTTGATTTATTAATTATATACGTTAACTACTATACTTTTAATTTGTAGCTATTTGATGACCCTCAACCCTATAGTGCTGAAGACATAAAACACTTACAAGTGGAATGGTCAAATTATTTTACAGGTTTGATTGATTTTTAGTTGTTTGTAGTGTAAAATGTAATTTTGAATACTATCATTGTAATTGTGTATTTGGTAGTCGTTTAGGTTGGATTTAGTTTTTTTTAAGTTGACATTTTAAGTTTTGAATGTTATATATGTGAATGTTTAATTTTGCTCTACTTCTTGTTTTGGTATACTTATGATGGTTTTTCTGGTATGAATTCTGGTCTGGGGGGAGAGGTTCCAAGGGTGTGTGGGTGGGGGGGGGGGGGGTGTTTAATGGGGTGGGGGGGTATTCAGGGGTGTGGGAGGGATGTCCGGTGGGGTGGGGGGTATCCTGGGTGTCCATGAGAGTGGGGGGGAATTCCAGGGGGGTGGGAGCGTTTCCAGGAGGGTGGAAGGGCTGTCCAGGGGAGTGGGGGGCTATCTAGGGGGTGTCCAGGGGTGTGGGGGTCTCCTGTGGGGTGAGGGGGGTTTCCAGGGGTGTGGGAGGGCTATCCAGTGGGGGTGGGGTGGGGTGGGGGGGGTCCAGGGTGTCCATGGGGATGGGGGGGGGGGGTAGTCCAGGGGGGTGGGAGAGGAGGTGCCACCATCCCTCGGGGGGCTGAATGCCGCTGGAAGGTACTCATCACTCCCACATGTGAAACATTTTTAGATCTTAAGCTTCGCATGTGGGAGTGATGAGTACCTTCCAACGGTATGCCCCCATAGGGATGGCGGCGCCTCCTCTCCCAACACCAGCTTTCCAGGGGGTGAGGGGGCAGTCCGGGGGTGTCCAGGGGGTGGTGGGGCAGTCCAGGGGTGTGTGTGTGTGTGTGTGTGGGGGGGGGGGGTTCCAGGAGGGTGGGGGGTGGGGGGGGGGGGGGGGGGTTGTCCAGGGGTGTTGGGGGATGTCCAGGGGGTGGGGGGTAGTCCAGGGGTGTGTGTGTGTGGGGGGGGGGTGGGGGCTGTCCAGTGGGGTGATATGGGTTTGGTCTGTTTTTGGTAACTTTTTGGTCCATTTCAGGGGTGTGGGAGGGCTGTCCAGGGGTGTGGGAGTGTTGTCCAGGGGGTGAGGGGGTATATAGGAGGGTGGGGGGATGTCCAGGGGGTGGTGGTGATATCCAGGGGTGTGAGGGGGTGTGGTGGTGGCAGTCCAGTGGGGTGAGGGGGTTCCGGTCTGTTTTTGGTAACTTTTTGGTCCTGTTTTAGGGGTGTGGGAGGGATGTCCAGGGGTGTGGGAGTGCTGTCCATGGGGTGGGGGGGGGTATACATGAGGGTGGGGCGTTGTCGAGGGGTGTGGGGGGCTGTCCAGGGGGTGGTGGGGATGTCCATGGGTGTTTGGGGTTGTCCAGGGGGTCGGGGGGTAGTCCAGGGGCGTGGGGGGGTGTCCAGGGGTGTGGTGGGGGATGTCTAGTGGGGTGAGGGGGGCTGTCGAGGGGGGTGGTGGGGGGTTGTCCAGTGGGGGCTGTCCAGTGGGGTAAGGGGGGATGTCGAGAGGGTGGTGGGGGGCTGTCCAGTGGGGTAAGTTTTAAATGTTATCAATGTAAATGGTTAATTTTGCTTTGGTTCTTGTTTTGGTCTACTTCTGTTTTTCTGGTACGAATTCTTTGTTTGGTTTCTAGTTGTTTTTGGGGAGAGCAGAGGACTGCTTTCTATTTTTTTTTTAAAAAAATTTGGTTTTTCACATTGGTTATTTAATAACCGACCTGATAAACACCCCCGCATAGGTTTATCACGTCAGTTATTAAATAACCGACGTGATAAACCATTTTACAGGTGTTTATCATGTTGGTTATTTAGTAACCGACGTGATAAACACCCTCCGAACTGGTTTATCACATCGGTTATTAAATGACCGATGTGATAAACCCTCCCCCTTCTGGTTTATCACGTCGGTTATTAAATAACCGACGTGATAAACACCCCCACACTGGTTTATAACATCTGTTATTAAATAATCGACGTGATAACCCCCCCTGGGTTTTCACATCGGTTATTTAATAACCGACGTGATAAAAGCCTGTGAAATGGTTTATCATGTCAGTTATTTAATAACTGACGTGATAAACACTGCGATGTTATATTTTTTACTCTGGTTTTTAACTAACCGACGTAAAAAACAATATTTATAACATCGTCCGTATTAACATCGGCTAAAAACCGACGTAAAAAATAAAAAAATAACCGACGTAAATGATGTTTTTTGCACTAGTGTCCTTATATGTCATTGGAATGGTGGAATCCCTTATAACTTATTTTTATCCCTTCTTACTGCAATGTCTTTCCATATGAACATGATTAGAACATGTAAAAAATCTCCCATAGAAATCATACCTCATGTTTTCTCCTTTTGGTTGATATATTAACGCAGTAGGTCTTCTTATACTAGTGAGACCTTAGGCTTCTAGACACACACACTCATCGTGTGTCCAAATCTTCCACATAAGTAGAACTTTTTAGTCAATTTCCTTATAATGACCCAAACTTTTACAAATGAAATTCCATTTGTGAATGAATAAATGTCTTATTAAGTAATGTAGTTATAGAAAATGAATGCAATTCTTTGATTATTTTGGACTGTTATATAGTCTATCGAATTTAAAAGACCGTTAAACATCATAACCATTGATAATATAACTGTTGTACAATGACCATTAAGGTTAGTATATTAAGGGTTACGATAAATTCTAATTAACACAGATTGAAGGGGTGTTGACCTCAACTAGTAGGATCATACCATATGAAGTCCATTTATTAGAGTTTTTGAGGGAGACGACATCATTGGGCTTTTACCTTGACCAAACCCAAGATGAGATTCAACAACTAAAGCATAAATAAAACCATTTATGAGAGAAGTTCAAGCTCATCGAGATCATGCCCCAAACCATATTTTCCAAACCACACCAACAAAGCCCCACTATTGCACACCTTACCCTTAGGGTATACACTGGTGTAATAAGAGGTTATGTATCTAAACCTTAACCGTATAAATTTGTAAGTTTTTATTTTCAATAAAATAATGATTATATTTATCTTTTTTTATTATTACTTTATAAATAATTGAATAATGAGTTTGATAAAAATTATAGTTTGGTACGATGAAATACAAATTGTATTTTGGAAAATACATTGTTTCAATCAAGACACTCTTTTAGATGAATTCAAGAATTTTTGAAATATATATTATTTTAATAAAATATTCTTATTAAATAATATTTATTTAAATATAAATGATAATATAATTTTATGAAGTCAAATGAATTTTTTATAAGGGCCAGAAAACTGTAATTGTAAAAAAATCTAGTATTTTTCAATAAATGAAGATTTTGATTTAAAAGTGTAAATTATAAAATTTAGAGAATTATTTTGATAAAATAAATATTATTTATGAAATTATCAGGTCAAAATTATCTAATGGTGATTTTTTCATAATTTGATGTGATAGTCGAATTTTTGGGTAAAAATTAAATGCGGTATAAATATACAATATGTATTAGGACAATATAAAAAATGAAAAGTGATGTAATAAATACTATAAAGAGCATACATAAAAAAATTATGTTTCCCCTTTAAAATAATGTGTTTTTGAAGTTATTTGATTAATTTTATAATCTCTTAATGAATCCTCCAAAACCTATATTATATTTTAAGATTTTAAAATCAATTTTTTACGAGCACGACTTACTTCCACATCACCAAGAGTATTATTTTAATGATTTTGGTTATTAACATTATAAAATATAGAAGAACAATCCTCTTGGGTGGTTTTGATCATTTTATCATATAAAGTTCAAAACCTAAGTTTAGAAATTATTAATGAATTCCCCTCTCTTTTGCTATAAAAACCCACCCAAACTCCCATTCCTATTTACTAAAAATAATTATAGAACTAAGTTACTCTACCTTTACCTCTCTAGATCACTCCCATGGTGTTCTCAATCTCTTAATAATCTCCTCCAAAGATTTTAGAAGCACCATCTCAAGGTAAGATATCCTCTCATTCTCCTCTTTATTCAAGAGCTTTATTTATATTATACCTTTTGATTTCCAATTATTCATGTTGGGATATGTTTTTACACGTCCCTCTTACTTTATTTATGATTTACAAGTGATGAGAGACCCATTTCACTCTCATTTTACCCTTACATGAATCTTTATATACCCCCATTATGCTGCCAAAATTATTTTGTGATTTTCCATGCTAAAAGTTTGTGTAGTGAATACCCATACCCATTTCCATTCAAGGTTATTCACATAGATATACCTATCCTTAATTTATTAAGGACTTTCATGTATGTAACCCACACTCCTTAATCATTGGTATTAAAAGTGATGAAAGAAATCATTCTATTTCATGATCTATGTGGCACACTTATGCACGTACATGATATGAATGTGACGGGTGGGCCCAAAATTATATAGTACTCCAATGAATTGGGTAATGTTTTTATCTCATGAGACACCATGTATGGTGCATGAGAGGTTATCCTAATCACACTAGGTAATGATTAATCAATAGTTAGCCTTGACTTATATTTATGATGTCATGTTTTATGTTGTTGCCACATTACCATGTTACACTACTACAAAAGTGGCCTTTAATAGTGCTAGAATAGGCCTTTAACATCGATAAAAAAGCACTAATAATCAGAGCATGGTAAAAAGCTTGAAGGTTTTATCAATGTTGTTAAAGAGAGTAAAATTATATTTTTTCTGGACATCCATGAGCCCGACCCCCTTTATCAGCACTTCCATAACACCTTTAACAGTGCTCCCCCACCTTTATCAACACTTTTCACCCCACCACCCCTTTTATCAGTGCTTGGTGAATTTCCAGCCTCATGAACGCCTGCCTAGATTCGAACCCTGCACCTCTCATTCGAAGACGGAATGCCTTTACCACTACATTGTGTTGTTTTGTTTTTTGTTTAATGATATTTTTGTTTATATATATATATATTTATTCATATATTTATATAATTATTTTTAAATAAATTTATACAATATGTGTGTGTGTGTGATATATACTTGTATTTATTTAAATATATTATATATTATATTCATTTATATATACTATACTATAATATAAATATATATATGTTTATTAATACACACAAATATGTATATATAAACATTATAAATATGTTTTTATAATGTAAAAAATAGTTAGATATTGTTTTAAATACATTTTTAGAATATGTATTTATTTACATATATTATAATATACATTTTTACGTAAATATTTTGATATATGTATTTATACGAGTGATTTATTATAAGTAAATATAAGAAAACATGCATATATTTAATTATAAATAAAATTACATTATGAAAAATGATAAAATTTCAAAACCATAATATCAATATGAATGTAATCCCTACTAAAAAATTTAGTCTCCACTAAAAAAGGCAATAAGACCCCCTTAAACAAGGCTGAAAATCCATTTAATGTTAAAAAATTGGGGTACCCTGACTAAAAACTCAGTTTTGGAGGCCTTTTGGGCCTTTTTTAACCTCAAAAATTTTGATATAGGTTTATAATGTCATTAAGGGAATATATCTCATCACAGACTTCGATTTGATATGTGGTAGAGCCGAAACAGACACCCGAATCAAAAGTTATGGCCGTTTGAAGTTCGAGTTACACTTTCAACTTATTTTAGATCTTTTATTATTTTTTTTAATTTTTTATCTTCAAATTGATATTAAATGACTATTAATCAGTAATAATAATCAAATTATTAATTAAAAATATTTTTTTTAATTATTTTATAAATCATTTTCGCTAAATATCTTATATATTAAGTGTAAATGTCTATTTACCTTATCTAAAACACATTTAAAAAAATATATATTATATTTATATCAATATAAATATATTTACATATTAATATATTATTTTTAATGAAATATTTTTTTTGAATTATGCCATTATCAACGCTACTAAAAAAATGCTGATAAAGGAGGATCTTTATCAGTGCTTCTAAAAAAACACCGATAAACCCCCCCTTTATCAGTGCTTTTTTACAAGCACTGATAAAAGACCCCATTTATCAGCACTTTTTTAAAAGTACTGATAAAGGGTGGGCCTTTAGCAGCGCTTGTAAAAAAACAGTGATAAAGGTTCCCATTTAACATTTTTTAGCACTGACAAAGGGGTATTTAACAACGTTTTTAGCTAGCACTGTTAAAACCCTAGCACTAGATAACCCCATTTTTATAGTAGTGTTACCTTTATATTATCATCTTATATCATGATTTGATGCTCAAGTTTATGATTTTGACCCCTCTTATGTTACCTTGATATACCTCTTTATTAACTTGTACCGCTTTACCCTATTCTACGCCTTGATTATTCCCTTATTGGGCTTTATAACTCACCCCTTTCTTATGTGCATCCCCAGGTTATCCCATGTAGTTTTTGAAGATCAAGGGAATTTAAGGTCATGCTATGTAGTTTTAGTTTATGTATCTATATTTATGTTTTAAGTTATTATGATATGTACCTAATTACATAAAGACACCGGGCCTCACGATCTTCTGAGGTTGTATTAAGTGTATCTTCATATAATAAATCATGAAATAAAGTGTATTAATGATATGAGTTGTCATAGTTGGTATCAAAGAAAAGTATAGTTATTTTTTGGGATTAAGATTATAAAACCCCAGTGAATGTCTTAGGGATAAGACTAAACATAAGAAAACAAACCTAAATTTTGGTAAAGTATAGAGTAAGTGGTTTTTAAGAAAATAAATCTCTATCTGGATACTACACGTGGATGTGGCTCTGGACTAGTTGTACCTAGGTGTAATAACCTTGAAAATGATGCATTGGGATGGACTTGATCATCACCTAGTGCACAAAAAATAGGCCCTACTACACACCTATTTTGACACTCCCAATGGATATGCTTTGATAAGTTCACAATCTCATTACGAACCATTATTAAGGGAACAAAATTGCCCATAAAATTTTATGTTAGGAAATAGATCATGTATAAATTAGATTAAAACCTAGAAATTTATAGGTTAAAATATATATATCATTTATGAGTAATCCCTTTTAATGTTCATGGTTTCCCATTTATGTGATTAATAGTTTAAAAATTTTCATCCCTAAATTTTCCCTATATTTTAGTCAATGGATGGAAATAAGAGGAATTGAGTCAACTACCTATGTGATGAACAATGTGTTGACTACCTAAATGAGATTCCCAACTTGATGAGAGCAAGAGTTGAGAACTTAATGGAAATATTTTCTTGATTAACTCAAGTTTTAATAGAAACTTGAATCAGGGTGAAAACACACATCCCCCTAAGAAAGATCAAGATGCAATTGATACATTTATGTGACAAAGGACCCCAACTTTCAATGGATAATCAGATCCTTTAATCACAGAACACTGGATCAAATCCATTGAAAATATCTTCTCCATAATTCAATGATATGGGAAAGATAAATTTGTGATGTATTTTTATAATATGGAGGGAGAAACCGATCAATGGTGGACTTTGATAAAAAATACAAAGCCCAAGGAAGAGATCAAAACATTGGAGTGGAAATAATTCTAGAAATTGTTTTTTGATAAATATTTTCCTCGCACTCTCTGACTTAAAATTTTGAGGGATTTCATTTCCCTCAAGAAAAATAACGACGAATCCATCACGTAATGTGAGGAAAACTTCATAAGAATTTCACTATATTCCTTCGGATTTATTATTACCCCTGAAAGTGAAGTTGACCGCTTCATTGGTGGGATAAAGTTGAGTCTACAAAAATCTTTGGCGATTTGAGACTTTGACAGATATGAGGAAATTTTCCAATGTTCCCTAAAAGTTGAAATGGAGATTAGTGAATCTCAAGGGTATCATGGGTATGTAGATAAGAAGATAACGGATTTTAATCATGGAAGTATAGTTGATAAATCTCACGGGGGAAAGAAATCCCAACATACCACTTTTCAAAAGTGTGGGAAAAAGAATCCTAGAAATTTACTAAAGGGGATAAATAAATAATTTAGGCATGGGAAGGGAACCTATCCAGTGATTGACGATGGGAGAAACCTACCAATGTGATAGAAGAAAGGAATTCTCTATTCAACTATCATCTTATTGTATAATGTTTCAACTACAAGGAATATAAACACTATGTAAATCAATGCACTAAGCCAAGGGTTTTCAATGACAAATGGCCAAAACAACCTCCAAGGACTAGAGAGAAAGGGCGAGCTTATTCCATTACAATTGATGAGGTGGATCCTGAGAATGAATTGGTGGAAGAAACACTAATTATTCATTCAAGGACAATGAATGTACAATTTGATTTTGGTTCTATGCATTCTTTCATATAACACAAGTTTAGTATAACTATTTAAGCACCATCACAAAACATAGAAGTAGAGTTATTAGTGAAAATGAACAATGGGTAAATTATTGAATCCCAAGTATATAATTCCTCCCTTGTCAAAATTTATGGGCTGGATTTCCCAAGTATATAACTCCTCCATATTGCAAATCACACTCTGATTCTATACAAGTGAAAAGAAGAGGATGAATCTCTTTTGGAATCATCATCTCAAGCATAGATATTATTTACTTGTGAGCAAGAATACCTAGATCAAATGATTGAGACTAAGGAAAATATCATCCTTAATGACATGCCCATTACGAGGGAATACACTAATGTGTTTCTTCAAGAAATTCCTAGCCTTCCTCCAAGTTGTGAGGTTGAGTTCTCAATTGAGATTATACATAGGGATTTTCTAATATCCAAGAATCTATATAGAATGACCATTATTGAACTTGAGGAGATGAAGAATAAACTATAGGATAATCTAGCTAAAGGGTTTATATGACCAATTGATTCAACATGGGGTGCACTGATCCTCTTCATCAAGAAGAAAGATGGGACAATGCACCTCTACATTGATTATAATGATCTCAACAAGCTCACAATACAGAAAAAGTATCTTCTTCCACAGATTAATGACTTGTTCAATCAGCCATGTGGAGTCCATCAATTCTCTAAGGTGGATCTTGGGTCGAGATATTATCAAATAAAGGTGAAGAAGGAAAATATACCCAAGAATACTTTTCATACAAGGTACAGACACTACGAGTTCATAGTGATGCCATTTAGACTAACTAATTCTCTAGTTATCTTCATGGACTTGATGAATAGATTCTTTAGAGATTTACTCAATAAATTTGTGGTAGTATTTATAGATGATATTCTTATCTACTCTAAAGGCAAGGAGGAACATGAATAAAATTTGAATGATGTACTGAATACCTTGCAAAAGGAAAATTTATATGTGAAGTACAATAAATGAGAGTTCTGGATGGATAAAGTAATATTACTAGGGAATGTTACAACCAAAAAATTGATATATATAAATCCTTCAAAAATAGAGGCAATTGAAGGATTACCCAAAACAACCTCTATGACAAAGATCCATAGTTTTCTTAGATTAGCTGGGTAATATCATCGATTTTGAGAGACTTCTCATGATTGTAAAGCCCACTAACCAATATAACTCAAAAGGGGTGAAGTTTTTCAGGAATAATGAGTGTGAAAAAATATTTAAAGAGGTGAATAAGAGGCTAATAACTACACCTGTTCTCAAATTACCCACTAGTGGGGAAGGATTTGCGATCTACAATGATGAATCCAAAAAGTATTGGGTTGTATACTCATGAAAGATGAAAAAGTTATATCCTATGAATCATGTTAATTAAAGATCCATGAGTAGAACTACCCAACACATGATCTAGAATTGGCTACAACAATCATCACATTAAAGATTTGGTGACATTATCTCTACCTAGAGAAGTGTAACATATATAAAGATCATAAAAGACTCAATTATATATTCAAAAAAAATATCAATATTCACCAATGAAGGTGGTTAGAGCTGATCAAGTATTATGATTGTTCAATCCATTACCATCTTGGGAAGGCGAACAAAGTGGAAGGTGCTCTGAGTAGAAAGGATCCTGCAATCCTATCTATGATGAGGATTGCAAGGGATCCAATATTATTGGAAATGAAAATGATGAACATGGGAATAATAAAAGGAACTTCATCCCACCGTTATAAAATAACTTCTCAACTATCCATTCTTGAGAGGATCAAGGAGGCACAAAAAGATGACGAGGTGCTGTAGAATAAATTTGTGAATATTTTGGAGTTCAAATTTTCTAAAGATAGAGTTATAAGGTTTGGAATTCGTACATGTGTCCCATCGAATCTAGAATATAAGAAGGAAATTCTAGATGATGAACATAAATCATCCTTCTCCATTCATCCAAGTATCACTAAGATGTATAAATACATGAAGTAAAAATTATGGTGGGATAACATGAAGAAGGTGATTGTAGAATTTTTATCTCGATTCTTGGTATGACAATAAGTCAAGGCCGAATGAATGAAGTCTAAGGGTATGATTCAACCATTTTCTATACCAGTATATAAATGCGAAAAAATTTCCATGGATTTCATCATAGGACTCCTCAGGACATCTAAAGGCAATAACGCTATCTGGGTGGCAGTCAATCACCTTAAAAAGTAAATAAATTTCATTACTATCAAAGAAGATTTATCACTTGAACAATTTACCAAGATATATATAAGTGAATTTGTAAGACTTTATAGAGTTCCACTCTCTATTATATGTGATCAAGATCCGATGTTTACCTCAAGGTTTTGGATAAGCCTTCAACAAGCATTAGATATAGAGATGAGTTTCAGTACTTCTTATCACCCTCAGACGAATGGTCAGTCTGAGAGAACCATTCAAAATTTATAGGATATGTTGAGATCATGTTCAATGGATTTAAAAGGATTTTGGGGTCAATACCTTACCATAGCGGAGTTCTCATATAACAACAGTTTCCATTCTAGCATTTAAATGTCACCTTATGAGGATCTGTATGGGAAGAGGTTTCAGATTCCAACATGATGGGATGAAGTTGGGGATCAGAAGTTGATGAGACCTGATATTATTCAAGAGATTATAGAGAAGGTTCAAACCATTAAACATCATATGAAATCCATATAAAGTCGACATAAAATCTATGTAGACAATATTTGATGAGACCTAAATTTTGAGGTTATAGATAAAGTGTTCCTTTATATATCACCATGGAAGAAAGTAATGTGGTTTGGGAATAAGGGAAATCTTAGTCCAAGATACATCACCCCTTAGAGATCCTCAAACTCATTAGATATGTGGCTTATCGATTTTCACTCCCACCTAACCTATCTCAAGAACACGATGTGTTGCATGTATTTTTATCGTGGAAGTAAATACTAGCCCCCTCACATGTAATGAATCTAGAGGTGGTACCCTTGGAGAATGATCTTTCATACGAGAAACAACTGGTGAAGATATTATATAATAGAGACAAAGTTCTATGAAACAAGACAACTCATCTTGTTAAAGTGTTGTGGCGAAACCATAAGTTTAAAGAAGAAACTTGGGAACCGAAAGAGGCGATGAAACAAAAGTGCCCTCATTTGTTTTAGAGTATGAAATAAAAATTTCAAGGGTGAAATTTATGAAGGGGGGAAGAATGTAACAACCCAAAATTTTATAAATGAAATTCCATTTTTGAAGGAATAAATGTCTTATTAAGTAATGTAGTTATAGAAAAAAATTTACTTCTTTAATTATTTTAGACCGTTATATAGTTTTTCAAATTCAAAAGAACGTTAAACATCATAACTATTGATAATTTATACATTGTACAATAACCATTAAGATTAGTATATTAAGGGTTATGATAAATTCTATTTCATATATAAGGAAGGTGCGATGGCTTCAACTAGTTAGATCACACCTTATGAAGCCCATTCATCGAAGATTCTGATGGAGATGAAATCATTGGGATTTTCAACTGACCAATCCCAAGACAAGATTAAAAAAAAAGCATGAACAAAACCATTTATGGGAAAATTTCAAGCTCATTAAGAACATGACCCTAACCATGTTTGCTGAACCACCCCAAGAAAGCTCCACCACTGCACACCTTACTCTTAAGGCATATGCTGATGTAATAAGTGGTTATGTATCTAGACCCTAACTGTTTTAATTTGTATGTTTTTATTTTTAATAAAATAATTATTATATGTATACCTTTTATCATTATTTTATAAATAATTAAATGAAGAGTTTGATAAAAATTAGAATTTGATACGATGAAACACAAATTATATTTTGGAAAATACATGGTTTCAATCAAGACACTCTTTTTGAAGAATTCAAGAATTTTGAAATAATATTATTTGAATAAAATATTATTATTAAATAATATTTATTTAAATATAAATGATAATATAATTTTATGATGTCAAATGTAATTTTTTTAAGGATCGGAAAACTGTTACTGTAAAAAAACCCAGTATTTTTCAATAAATAAAGATTTTAATTTAAAAGTGTAAATTAAAAAATTTAAAGAATTATTTTGATAAAATAAATATTATTTTTGAAATCATCACATATAAATTATCCAATGGTGATTTTTTCATAATTTTCTAAGATAGTCGAATATTTGGGTAAAAATTAAATACGCTATAAATACAGGTTATGCATTATGACATCATAAAATCCCCAAAGTGATGTAATAAATACTATAAAGATTATCCATGACCAAAAATATGTTTTCCCTTTAAAATAATGTGTTTTTGAAGTTATTTTATTAATTTTATAATCCCTTAATGAATCCTCCAAAACCTATATTATATTTTAAGGTTTTAAAATCAATTCTTTATGAATATAACTCACTTCCAAATCACCAAGGGTATTATTTTAATGATTTTGGTTCTTAGACTTATAAAATATTTAAAACCAACCCCTTTTATCCAAAACCATGGAAAGGTTTGTGGTTTTGATTATTTTATCATATAGAGTCCAAAACCTATGTTTAGAAATTAATAAAGAATTCCCCTATCTTTTGCTACAAAACCCACCCAAACTCCTATTCCCCTTCACTCAAAAATATTAGATCACGAATTTACTCTGACTTTATCTATCTAGATCCATCCAAAGGTTTTCCCAATCTCTGAAGAATCTCTTCCCAAGCTTTTAGAAGCGCTCTCTCAAGGTAAGATATCATCCCCTTCTCCTCTTTATTCAAGCACCTTCTTTATAACATGCCTTTTTGATTTTCAACTGTTCATGTTGGGATATGTTTTCAAACATTCATATTATTTTTATTATGATGTACCAGTGATGAGAAACCCATTTTACTCTCATTTTACCCTTTTATGAATCTTTATGTACCCCCGCTATGCTTCCAAAATTATCCTGTGATTTTCCATACCAAACATTTGTGTAGTGAATACCCACCCCCATTTCCACTCAAGGGTATTCACCGAGATGTACATATCATTAATTGATTGGGTACTTACATTTATTTAACCCACACTCCTTAATTGTGGTATTAAAAGTGATGAAATACATCATTATTTTGTATGATTTATGCATCACACTTATGCATGTTCATGATATGAATGTGATGGTTGGGTTCGAAATTATATAGCCCTCCAATGAATTGGGTAATGTTTTTATCTCATGAAATAACATATATGGTGAAAGATAGGTTATCCTAAGAACAATATGTTATGATGACTCAACATTTATCCTTGACTTATGTTTATAATGTTAGGTTTTATATTGTTGTCACATTCCCATGTTACCTTTATGTTAGCATCTTATATCATGATTTGATGCTCAAATTTATGATTATAACCCCTCTTATGTTAACTTGATATGACTATTGACTACATGTACTACTTTACCATATGATATGATTTGATTATTCCCTTACTGGTCTTTATAGATCACCCTCTCTTATGAACATCCTTGGGTTATCTCATGTAGTTTTAGAAGATCAAGAGAATTTAAGGGAATGTTATGGAGTTTTAGTTTATGTCTTTATATTTTTGTTGAAAGTTATTATACTATGTAACTAATTACCCAAGGGAACTAGGCATCATGATCTTATGGGGTTGTATTAATTATATCTTTATATAATAAATCCTGAAATAATATTTTTTAAAGATATGGGTTGTAATATTTCTTCAGGAGTCATCTATTCACTAGTAGAAAAAGATGATTTAGAATCACATTTTTTAATGTTAGTTTTATTATAACCAATGATAATAGTGATACATGAAGGGTTTTAACATCAATTATGATAAAAATGATGTTGAAATCCATTCCAAATGACTTTTAAGGTTAGTTTTTATTAAACCAATGTTAAAACTCATTCCAAATAAATTTTAACATTGGTTTTATAATAAAAAAATGTTAAAATATTAAAAAAAATATAATAAAAATAACAATCTCCTCATTTTTTGATGAAATATTTCTGAAACCCTCAGTCTATTGACTCACGACCGTACCCCACCCGTGATCAATCTCCCATATTCATTCGATTTTCATACTTATTTTTTCATTTTTTCTCCTCAATCTTCCATCATTCATGCTTCTTTCACATCCCTTGACTTCATTTAGTCCACTAAAATCCTAATCCACTCAACTCCCAACCACACTCCAAATTTTTTGTTAAATCAATTTTCTACTTCATTTTTGAAAAAATTTCTCCTTAATATTGTATTATTTTCCCTAGAGCACATTCATTGGACTTCAATATATATTTTCCATTATCAGCCTCCATATTTTGTATTTTTTTTAATTTTGGAATATTAATTAATTATTAGTTATAAATTTCATTCATCAAGTCATTTGTTTGTATGTATATCATTATCAATTATAGTTTTTTTGTTATAATGCGTTTAGGGCTATAAATTTTTGTGTGATTATAAATTGTTTGTGATTGTAAATATAGGTATAATTTGTTTCTGGTTGAAACTGTTTGTATTTATAAAATTTTTGTTATAATTTTTTTTGGTTAAAATTATTTTTTTAGTTATTAATTGTTTTTTTCATTATAATTACTTTTGGTTATAAATTCTTTTCTAGTTGTAATTTTTTCAGTTATAAATTGATTTCTATATATAAATTATTTATTAAAAATTTATGCATGTTTATATATTATATACTTATATGTTATATATATATATGTGTGTGTGTGTGTGTGTGTGTGTAGGGGTGTAATTTTGGCCCGGCGGCCTGAAAGCCTAAGCGGCCCGAGCCCGGCCTGGCCCGACGTGGGCTTTGCCGGGCTGGGCTGCCGGACCAAAATTATACCCCTACACACACGCACACACATATATATAACATATAAGTATATAATATATAAACATGCATAAATTTTTAAGAAATAATTTATATATAGAAACCAATTTATAACTGAAAAAATTACAACTAGAAAAGAATTTATAACCAAAAGTAATTATAATGACAAAAAAAATTAATAACTAAAAAAATGATTTTAACCACAAAAAAATTATAACAAAAATTTTATAAATACAAACAGTTGCAACCAGAAACAAATTATACCTATATTTACAATCACAAACAATTTATAATCACAAAAAAAATTATAGCCTTAAACGCATTATAACAAAAAAACTATAATTGATAATGATATACATACAAACAAATGACTTGATGAATGAAATTTATAACTAATAATTAATTAATATTCCAAAATAAAAAAACAGGCTTCCAAAGTTGCGCCTGAACCAACTGGCCCAAGTGCTACACCTGTTTTATTATCACCACACTGTATATATATATATCAACAATATATGTATATATATATATATATATCCTTATATATTAACAAAAATACTATATATATAATAATGTATATACATACATATAACTATTATTATATATAATTATAATGTGTGTGTGTGTGTATAGAACGATATATAATTATATATATATATATATATATATATATAATATTGTATATATATAAACAAAGCCATTAATAATATATATCAATTAAATGTGGCCTTTAAAAATCGATTATTAATATATATATATATATAAATGATTTAATATAATATATATATATAAAAACAAAGCTATTAATATATATATATATCAATGATTTAATATTATATATATATAATAAATTGTTTTATATTAATAAAAAAATAACACACTCACCTAATGATGCATGTCCCCCAACCTCAATATTTTTTTAAATATGTTGCAACTTGCATATATTATACATATATAAATCTATTTATAAAAAAAAATTAACCCGCCAATTTGCTCACCCCTCAACTCCTAATTATTATTTTTACAATTTTCTCATATTATATATATTTATATATACCAATCATTTAACATTATATATATATAATAACTTATTATATATTAACAAAAAAAAAATAACACACTTACCTAATGATGTTCGTACACCCCCAACCTCATTAATTTTTTTTAAATATGATGAAACTTTTCTATTATATATATGTATATATATATAAACAATTCTATTAATAATATATATATCAATGATATGATACAATATATATATATATATATAAAAAGTCATTAATAATATATATATATATATAAATGATTTAATATAATATATATATAAACAAAGCTATTAATAATAATATATATATATCAATGATTTAATATTGTATATATAATAACTTATTGTATATTAATAAAAAATAACACACTCGTCTAATGATGTTTGTGCATGCCCCCAACCTCCTTAATTTTTTTAAGTATGTTGCAACTTTCATATATTATATATAAATCTATTTAGAACAAAAATTAACCCACCCACAACGACGCACCTCCCAACCCCTAATTATTATTTTTTTACAATTTTCTCACATTACACACACACACACAATAACTTATTATATATTAACAAAAAATAACTACTCACCCAATGATGTCCACACCCCCCCAACCTCATTAATTTTTTTAAATATGATGAAACTTGCATATATTATATATACTATATATACATATATAAATCTATTTAGAAAAAAAACTAACTCATCCACCACTGCGCACCCCCAACCTCTCATTATTTATTTGCCCATAATATATACAGGTTCACATATATAAATTTGTTTAGAAAAAAAATACATAACCTCCCACTGTAAAATGTCAATAAAATAGAAAATAAACGTCCTTACAAATAAAATGTTTAACATTTAATAAAAATACATGTAAAAAACATGCATTTAAAAAAAATTAAAAATTGTTTCTAAAATTGTTTTAAATTAAAAAAAATTCTTAATTTTTTTTTTCATGAACATGTTAAAAAAATAAATGTAAATAACATTTTAAATAAATGATAAAAAAATATTTAAATAACAATGCTTTAAACTCACCCACTACTGTGCACCCCCAATTCCTCATTATTTTTTTTTTCAATTTACACAAAATATATATAAATTCACACACATATATAAATCTATTTTGAAAAAAATAACATATCCACCCACTGTAAAATGTTAATAAAAAAATGTTTTTACATAAAAAATGTTAAATTTTTAAACCAAATACATGTAAAAAACATGCATTTAAAAAAATGTTTTAAATTAAACGACTAATAATATATGTAAAAATTGTTTTAAACAAATGTTAAAAAATAGTTTAAATAAAAATGTTTTAAATTAAACGACTAATAATGAATGTAAAAATTGTTTTAAACAAATGTTAAAAAACGGTTTAAATAAAAATGTTTTAAATAAATGTTTTAAAAAAAGTTTTTAAAACAAACATTTAAATTAATTATTTTAAACAAACACTTAAAAAAACTTTTTACATTAAAATTTTAAAAAAATGTTTTAAACAGATGTTAAAAAAAAGTTTAAATAAAAATATTTAAATAAAAAAAATTAAAAAACGCTTAAAAAAATTATAAATAATTTAAAAAATGTAAAAAAAAATGTTTTAAAAAAATGTTAAAAAAATGTTTAAATAAAAATGGTTTAAACCCACCCAGTTTTGTACATCCCCCAACCCCTCATTAATTTTTTTATGATTTTCACATAATATATATAGATTCACATATATAAATCTATTTAGAAAAAAAAAAAATAACATATCCACCCACTGTAAAATGTTAATAAAAAATAAAATAAACGTTTTTACAAAAAACATGTTAAAATTTTTAAAAAAATACTTCTAAAAAACACATGTTTAAAAATAAATGTAAAAAACATTTTAAATTAATGTTAAAAAAATGTTTAAAAAAAGTTTAAAACAAACAATTATTTTGAAAATAATAAAAGCCCACCATGGCCCGACTTGAAAAAGCCCAGCCCAGCCCGAGGTAGGGCTCGGGCCAGGCTTGGGACAGTCTCGGGTCGGGCTCGGGCCGCCTCATGAGGCTGTTTGGGCCAGCTCGGCCCGACCCAAATAGTGGTCAACGGCCTGTTTTTTTGCCGGGCAAGACCGACCCGAGCCAAAATTACACCCTTATATATATGTTTATGTTTAAATATTTATATTTTTTAATATATTATTCTTTTATATTACAACTTTAGGTAATTAATGGATCACAATTGGATAACTGCATGAAGAACTAGTAATGAATATGAGAAAGGGGTTGAAAATTTCTTGTAATTTTATAAAAGAAATCTTGAAAACAAAGATTTTATTTTCTTTCCATGTGTAAAGTATTTGAATATGATAAAATTAGAGTATAGAGAAATCAAAGACCATTTTATTTTCTATGGTTTAAATCATAATTATACATGATGTATCTTGAATGGATAAATAAAAAACAAGTCAAGATCTAATGATGATGAAGATGTTCAATATGAGATAGAGGATTACCTTGAAGAATTAATCCAAATGCATACATAAATAGTCACAAAACTCTAAATATGGTTTCCATGTATATAATAACCATATTATTTTTAATTCCATTATACTAGAGACCATGTCCTCTTAATGTACTTGTAAAAAAAATCCAACCTACTTATTCTCAACACTTCTTCCAAACATCCAACAACTACTGTCAACAAAACCAACAAATTACCTCTTGGTTGAAACATTCTCCTTGATTTTTTTGACAATATTTCCTTAAATCCAACTTCACTTTATAAATCCAAGTTCTTCAAAACCAATTATCAATAAAATGAAAAGGGTCCCTTTTATCTAGATTTTTCCTTTAATATTCTTTCCCTTTTGGGTTTCTTCATATTTTACTTCCAAGATATCTACCATATATCTCTAAAATCCATAAGGATAATTATATTCAATTTAATCCCACTTTATCCACACAAACTTTTCTTCAGATATTTCATTATGTAATTAGATATGTTCTTGGGGAAAGATGAATCTTCTAAACTCCATAAATAGAGAATTTATACACCTCCATTGTCATGAAATTATTTTATATCCCATTTGATATAGGATTTCCTAGACTTCTTCCAAAAATCATATCCTCTTTAAATAACACTCGACAACTCTCCAAAAACAACTTTAGATCTTGAACCATTGGCCCTATTTACCACTTGTTGATACAATATTCTTCTCAACCAGTTATTTATTAAGAATTTGATTATCTTTTCATTAGTGACACCACTTATTGGATTCCACTTATTTTTTGAAACAACTCTCGATTTAGAATTCAAGCGAATTCCTCTTTCCATCTACATTTTCTCTAATAATTTTAATGAATGAATTTACCACTTGAAATTTGATTTTTGGATAAATACCTTAATCATACTAAACTAGAGCTCAGTGTAAGAAACATGAGTTTAATTCAACAATCCAAAAGTTTTTAATGACACTCACTTACTTTCATAAGCCCATACAACTTGAATTCTCTCATTTTCAATTATTCCAGTGAACTTATTCATACTCACATAAAAAACACTAGAATATAACCAATAAAGACACCATGTATGATATGTATACCTCATTATTATACATTTGATACCACCTGTTAATAATAAACTTGTGACACCGCCTTTTATTCATGTTCAAAGGGATTCACATTTTCTAAATGAGGATAAACAACCTTTGAATGATCAACACCAACTTCCCATGAGTATGTCATATTATCAGTACCAAATTTGAGATAGTATTTATTTTAGGGATACCAATTTATGGTTATGATATTTTCTTCCAGAAACTTTCAGTATCTTGTAAAAAAAATGTGATACCACTTGTTAGTGCATGAATAAATAAACATCAGTTTTATGAAAAAATGCTACTTATCCCTCAAATATATCTTCTCATTATTATTGTAATCAAATAACACTTTAAATATGTCTTGAAATAACTTATTTATCACTAAATTTGTCTTGATATCACTGGTTATATCAGATAAGGCTTTGATACTGTTATAATTCTAGATTAGTCCCTCCATCGTGCCATTCCTGGTCAATCATTGAAAATCAAAGTGGTTCTTTTCACCACTTATTAGGTTAAATTCATCTATGAAACCATTAAAGATTATTATTTAGGCTTGATACCAAAAAATAACTTAAATATTTATGAATCCACCCACAATATTTATTTTCCTCCATCTAAACCCCATATTATCTTCCACTTGTTCATATCTTCTTCTAGTATGCAAAAAAAATATTTTTCATCTCATACTTAACCCATGGATGGTATCCAATCATTAATTATACTTCACTTACAACAAATTTATATGTTGATAAAACATAGGGATAATGGTACATCTGAAATCCTTAAGTTTAGGAATGGGGTTGGTTATGATGGACCAATCCTTTGTTTTTAGCCTTCTTCTAAGACCTTGTAGTGGCTATTGTTGTCATACCATTTGTAAAAAATTCATTCCAGATATTAGATTTAAAATTATCTATCTTCTTTGGTTTGGGATTCATCTCAATTGTGGGATTAAATCCTCTTGTACATGTTTCCTACAATGATTCATTTCCTCCACCATAGGCGGACTCTTTCACCAACCTTCATCTCTTTCCTTATGGTATGGTTTGTGAAACCACCAAGGCATGCCTATTTTTATTCTTATTAAATTCTTATAAGAATCACCCCATAATTATATGGACTTGAGGAATCTCTCTTTAAGTTCACATCCACCCTTCTCACTGCTAGAAAAAGTTGCCATTTTTTCTTCATCTTGCAAATTTTCTTCCTATCTTTCTAATAGGACTATTGTGTAGTGATCCCAACCTTAGTAACCCATATATAAATTCTTAATTTATTACATTTTCATAATATACAAGGAATCATATCCTGAAAGACCAAATATTTTTATAGTCTTGGTAAACTAGATACATACTTGAGTATTTCATTACATTTGAAAACAAAAATTACAACATATTTTTTTGAGAATACCATTATTCCCTCTAGAATATCCTTGAACATTATTTATAGTACACTTATTGGATTTATGGGAAAGGAAAAAATAGGTGTGATCTCAAATGATTAGTAAGGGTTATGTATATAAGAAGCTATTATTAATCAATAATAATAATCAATATATAAAGGTAAATAAATGAACATACATGCCATGTAATTAATAAACTGAGAAGGAAGTGCATCCAGAGATAATATCAATGTGAAAATATCATGGATAATAATTAATATGGAAAGGTAAATAATTGAAAACAAATTCCATTTAATAAATAACTTGTATATCATGAATAGATAAGGTTTAATCAATATGAAAAGGTAAAAAACTAAAAACATATTCCATTTAGTCAATAAATTGAGAATGAAATGAATCTAGAGATAATATCATTGCGAAAATCTCATGGATAATAAGATAAGGAATAATCAATATGGCAAGGTAAATAACTGAAAAAACATGTCATTTAATCAATAAAATGATAATTAAATGTATCTAGAGATAATATCATTGAAAAAATCTCATGGATAATAAAAATTTAATTCTTAATTAAAGAAATGCTTAATTATTAGATGTCATGATCTCAAGAATCATGATACCTCTACCGTCATGACCTTTCATAAGATAGTTTATAACTATAGGTAGAAACCCGTTTAATTCTATCTTACTAATTTTCCTCTTGATACTAAAGATTCATTAATAAGATATATAATTCTGGGCCCCACTATCATTTCATGTCCAAATAATTCCTCACATATCGAATAATCAATTTAATTTATGAACAATGCAGCTTATCAATATCCATATTGAGTAAAGAATACGAATTTATCAATATTTTCCTGAATATTCAAAGAAATTTCAATGTAGAACACCGTATGTAAAATTGATATATATTTTAATAAATAAACATATCTATTGGACCCTCTATGCTATATTAGTTTTCATAATCACAAATAATTTCAATTCTACAGATTCTACTATTTCATGCCATTTAATATATCTAAGTAATTTAATTAAGTCATACTGTACAATAATTCCCAATAAGTCAATAAACTATATTTATGATTCAATATGTTTACAAGTGTATATTTACATGTATTTTTGGATGTCACTTAATATAGTAGTGTTCTGTGTAAGACACACAGTTCATAAGTTTCTTAGAGTCCCTAGCACCGGTAGTTTGTTTGACACGCCGATGTCCGACACACTGAAGTTCTACACACCGATGTTTGACACACCGATGTTTGACGCACCGATGTTTGACACACCGATGTTCGACACACTGATGTTCGACACACCGATGTTCGACACACCGATGTTCGACACACCAATATTCGACACACTGATGTTCGACACACTGATGTTCGACACACTGATGTTCGATACACCGATGTTGAAAAACCGATAACGACATACCGATGATGACAGACCGATGTTGAAAAACCGATGATGAAAGACCGATGTTGACAAACCGATGATGATAGAACAAAAATGACAAACCGATGATGACAAACCGATGATGACAGATCGACGATGACAAACCAACGAAGACAAACCGATGATGACAGATTGACGATGACAGATCGATGATGACAGACTGATGTTGAAAAATCGATGATGAAAAACCAACGCTGACATACCGATGACAAACCAATGATGACAAAACGATGATGAAAAACTGATGAAAATGAGTCATCGATACTTATGACTCACCGATAGTCATGAATAACTATTTAAAATTTATTCATTAAAATTTATTTCTAACGGTCACATTTAGACAAGTTAATGTTTATGACATTATTTAATGTTTTCTGTAGGACTATCTGTAGATAGTACATGGTACTTGAACATGGGGATATCTTCCTGACAACTGGACCTTGAAGTATAAAAGTATTACAAGCTCAACCTTAAAGACAACAAATGGAAAAAAGGAAAGGCAGACCGTGCAAATGTGGAAAACATTGAAAACAGAAGAACTCGAAGTTTGACATCACAATAAGTTCAATATTACAAGAAACAAACTGATGAAGCTATATGAACATCCTAACATCGAATAGATAAACCTTTTCACTCCTAGAAGCTAGAGTACAGAGGCTGAAATACTCTGTTTATAAGCCAACTTACAGAAAAGATCTCAAATATATTTTTCACTACATCCATTGAGTCCAGAGCTTCACCATATAACACACAAATATTTCTAAACTCTATTCTTCATTTATAACTCTGTCGTGATCTTGTGTTTACTTTTTGAGTAGTGTGTGCATCTATTGTTTCACACACACTTTCTCCTCTGCATAACTATAGTATACTAAATATCCTCACACTCAATCTCCTTTTACTCTTGTATTTCATGTAGAACAGTGGAAGAGATCCTATGTGGTCTGTTTGTTTGTTTTTCCCATGAATAACTGTGGTAGAGGTCAAGTGTGACCTGAACATCCATGTATACTATTGTGAACCCCGATCTAGGGTGTGGATAAAAATTTTATTAATATAAAATGCTTGGTGGTAGTTGATCACCAAGTAGATAGGACTAAGTCTCAGCTTGAGACTGAACCTCTTGTTTTTATCCACTGTGTATTTGTCTTTTATTTTAATTTAATCTGTGTTTAATTCATTTCAAGTAAAACTAAATTAAACTTTGATAGTTAGTTTAGAAAGTGCTTATATCTATTTTTAATCAGTATATTAGTTTCAAAAGTTTGACTAATCTTTAGATTGGTAAATATGAGAACTAATCAATCTTATGAGAAATTAATTGAACATTCGTGAATTTTATAAATTCACTACAAAATGACTTTTATTATATTTTAATTGGGGGATATTTTTCAAAGAACCAATTTTTAACTGAAATTTTTATAAATACTCAATTCACCCCTCCTCTTAAGTCATCTACTCCGACCAACATTTGGCATCAAAGTCAATAAAAAAAGTTTAAAAAAAATATTATTGTTAGTTTTTAAATCTTGTCAACTGTGATTATAGTTGTTTTTCAAAGATCTCAAAATTTCTATTATTTCTAAATTTTTATCTCTTTGAAATTATTTTACAATTTGTATCATGGATAATAGATTAGAAGGGTCTGCTACCAATAGACCAACTTTCTTTAATGGAACTAACTATGCTCAGTGGAAGCTTAAAATGAAAATACATCTAGAAAGAACGAGATTTGAAATCTGGACTGCTATTGAAAGTAAATATGAAATCCTTAAAACTTCTAGAAACAATTGGGATGAACCAACCAAGACTGACTATAACAATAATTGTAAAGCAATGAATGCTCTGTACTGTGTACTAGGTGATGTAGATTTTAACCGTATTTCTTCTTGTAAAACCGCACATAAGATTTAGGAAACTTTGTCTGTGTCTCATGATAGAACATATAATGTTAAAGAAATGGGATTAAATACATATACTATTAAATATGAAAACTTAACAATGAATCCTGATGAGTCTATTTCTGATATGTATCTCAGGTTCAATGAAATTGTGAATACTATGATTTATTTAGGAAGAGAAGTTACAACCAAAGAGAATATTATGAGGATTCTGCAATGCTTACCAGAAAGATGGAGTGGGACATCTGTATCTATTAGGGAATCATGCGACATTGATAAGATGCCAGTGAAGGAGTTGATTGAAAAATTAATTATGTATGAAGATGAATTGAAGGTAAATCAAGAAGAGGATGAACCCAAAAGAAAGTCTTTAGCTTTCAAGTCAACTGCATCTAAAAGTAAAGACAAGGAGAAAGTTCAAGCTACTATTGAAAGCTCTATTAGTAAAGAATCTGCTTTGGATAGTGATGAAAAAATGGCCCAACTATCCAGAAAATTCAAGAAATTTTATAGGAAAAATAATTTTTTTATAAATCCCAATTACAAAGGAAAGTATGATAATAAGGGAAATTGTAAAAATCATTAGAAGAGAAATAATAAATCTGAAGAGATAATCTGTTACAAATGTAAAAGGAAAAGACATGTCAAGGCTGACTGTCCAAAGTTGAAATACAAGAAAAAGTATTAAAATAAGGATATAAAGTATAATAAATTAATGAAGGCCACCTGGAGTGCCTATGAGGATAGCTCTAGTGAATCTTATTCTTCTCAAAATGAGAAAGATGACATGGCTAATTTGTGTTTTATGAAAACACAACCGAGGTAAACTACCTAAAGAGCTCTTTTAATAAGTTGTGGTACTTGGACAGTTGCTGTTCAAGACATATGATAGGGTATTTTTCAAGCTTTAAAAGTCTTATCAAGATTGATGTAGGACATGACACATTTGGTGACAATGGTAAAGGAAAAATCATCGGCCTAGGCTAGATTGGTAACCCTAATTCTATTTCAATTTCTAAAGTACTTTATGTTGATGGATTAAAGTATAACCTGCTTAGCATATCTCAATTATGTGATGATGGATTTAATGTAAAATTCAAAAATGATTCATTCCATGTTTTTTATGCCAAGAATAACTTAGAATTTACTACTTTAAGAAATGATAATGTATATGCTATAAATCTAGACACACTAGCCTCACATAATGTCTCTTCTCTAAATGCCTTTCACAAAGAGTCTTGGCTCTAGCATAAAAGACTAGTACATTGAAACATACACTCTCTTAAGAAGTTAACTAGAAAAGTTTTAGTTAAATACCTACCCAAATTAGAGTTTCTAGAAAATAATGTGTGTAATCCTTGTCAAAAATGAAATCAACATAAAATTTCTTTCAAACTAAAGAAAGAAGTAACTACTTCTCAACCTCTTGAGTTGGTTCACATGGATTTGTTTGGACCATCTAGATTTTTGAGTCTAAATGGGAAGCACTATATTTATGTTCTTGTAGATGATTTCTCTAGGTACACCTAGACATTTTTCTTAGCTCACAAGAGTGAAGCCTGTTCTCACTTTACCAAGTATGCTAGGACTATATAAAATCTTAGTGGACTTAAGATTAAATCCTTAAGAAGTGATCATGGCCATGAGTTTGAGAATAAATATTTTGAATCTTTTTTCTCACAAAATGTATATAATAATAATTTCTCTTCCTCTAGGATACCTCAACAAAATTTTGTGATAGAAAGAAGAAATATAACCCTACAGGAAATTGGCCAAACTATGCTTAATGAATATGACCTACCGATTTATTTCTGGGCTGAATCTGTTAATACAACTTGTTACATAATAAACATAGTATTAATCAGAACCATCCTTAAGAAAACTCCTTATGAGTTGTGGAATAATAGGAAACCCAAAGTAGGTTGTTTTAAAGTGTTTGGATGTAAAGTTTATATTCTGAACACTAAAGATAATTTAGATAAGTTCACCTCCAAAAGCGATGAAGGAATATTTCATAGATATTCTACATCAAGAAAAACCTATAGAGTCTTTAATAATAAAACCAAATGTGTAAAGGAATCTGTACATATCAAGTTTGATGAAAAAAATCCCTATGAGCCCAAGAAATCACTATAAAATATTAAAGAGGATCTGTCCAATCTGAACATTAATGATAAAGTCTCAAATCATCATGTGAAGGAATCTGTGAAAACCTATAGTTCTGAAAATTCTCCAGATCCTAACCATAATGAACCTGATCAAATTGAACAACCTAAAATAACTAGTCCTACCTTTTCTAGACCAACTAGGACCCTTAAATATCATCCCTTAGATGCTTTTGTTGGAGATTTAGATAGAGGAACACAAACTAGAGCTTTCTTGAGAAATTAGGTTGAACATCAAGCTTTCTTGTCACAACTTGAACCTAAGAATATCAATGATGCAATCAATGATGAATTTTGAGTAATTACCATAAAAGAAGAACTTAATCAATTTGAAAGAAATAAAGTTTGGAAACTTGTGGATAAACCAAAGGATACCTTGACCATAAGAACCAAATGGGTATTTAGAAATAAAGTAGATGAAGCAGGAAATATAGTTAGAAACAAAGCTAGATTGGTTGTACAAGGATATAATCAAGAAGAGGGAATTGATTATGAAGAAAACTTTGCACCAATAGCTAGACTTGAAGAAATTAGAATCTTACTTTCCTATGCAGCACACTTGGATTTTAAAATTTACCAAATGTATGTTAAGAGTGCATTATTAAATGGTTATATAATTGAGGATGTTTTTGTTGAACAACCCCCAAGTTTTACAAATACACATTTTCTAAATCAAGTGTTCAAATTATCTAAAGCTTTATACGGTTTGAAACAATCTCCAAGAGCTTGGTGTTAAAGGTTGAGTAATTTTATTATTTCTAAAGGCTTTATAAAAGGACTTACAGATCCTAATTTGTTTATAAAAATAATTTCAAAAGAAGTTTTAATAGCCCAAATATATATAGATGATATTATATTTGGATCTTCCAAAAATTATTTATGTAATTATTTTTTCAAAAATAATGTAAAGTGAGTTTGAAATGAGTTTGATGGGTGAACTTAAATATTTTATTGGATTTCAAATATTTCAAAATAAAGAAGGTATTATTTTAAATCAAAGTAAGTACACTAAATATATTTTGAAAAGATATGGCCTTGATTTAATTAAGTCTAGTGAAACCCCTATGAGTTCTACATGTAAGTTATATATTGATGAAGATGGAAAATCCATTGATCAAGCTGCATATAGAGGAATGATTGGGAGTTTGCTGTACTTAACTACTAGTAGAAAAAATATTATATTTAGTGTGTGTATGTGTGAAAGATTTCAAAAAAACCCAAAAGAATCACATTTAAATGCTGTTAAAAGAGTTTTCAAATACCTCAAGTATACAACTAATTTAGGATTGTTCTATCATGAAGGAAAACCTTTTTATTTATTTAGTTATTCAGATGCTGACTTTGGTGGATGTAAGTTAGATAGAAAGAGTACCTTTGGAACATGTCACTTTTTTGGAAAGTCTCTAATATCATGGTGTAGTTAAAAACAAAATTATATTGTATTGTCAACTATTGAAGTTGAGTACATTGCTACTGGTAGTTACTGTGCACACATTTTGTGGATGAAACACACTTTATTAGACTATGGATTTTAGTTCATACATATCTTCATAAACTGTGACAACACAAGTGCTATTAACATTTCTAAAAATACATTTTCTCATTTTAGAACAAAACATATTGATGTAAGATATCAATTTTTGAGATATCCTTATAAAAAAGGTGATATAATTCTTGAGTTTATCGAGACTGAGCATCAACTTGATGAAATTTTCACTAAACCCTTAAACTTTGAGAGAATGAACTACATCAGACATGAACTAGGAATGATAAATCTCTAAATTCCTAACAATCCTTTATTGACTTTGAATATTTCTTGAAATTGATCTGTGAAACCGATCTTGGGAAACATATCTCATGAAACCAATCCTTGAAAACAATCTCATGAAACCGATCCTTGAAACCGATTCCTTGAAACCGATCTCATGAAACCGATCCTTGAAACTAGTTCCTTGAAACCGATTTCTTGAAACCAATCTTTGAAACCGATCCTTGAAACCGATTCTTTGAAACCGATTCCTTGAAACTGATCCTTAAAACTGATCCTTGAAACTGATTCCTTGAAACTGATCCTTGAAACTGATTTCTTGAAACCGATCATGTAAAATTGATTCTATGAAACCAGTGTATTTAAGGACTCTTTTGAAATTCTGTCTGTTTTAAATAAAACAACATTGTTTTGTGTTTTCTTTTTTGCTGCATTTAAATTTTATGATTTATGATTTTACGATCCCTAAATGATAAATTGAATTCAATCCACTTCGACCTTTCACATTACCTTTACCTTAAAGCCTTCAGCCCTTTGTCACTCTACCTCATGACCCTCAACCTCTCAAATCCTTTAGAATCTGAATATTCAGAAATGGTAAGGATGAAGCACGCAATGGAAGAGCTGAGAAAATATGCATTAGCTAAGTGTTAGAAGGATGAGTCCAGTGGGACTGCGAAACCAAGCTTAGAAAGCTGAGTGGTTACAGCTGAGAAGGAAGTGTCTGATGAGTGGCTTCTGTTAAGAAAATAGTTTTTGTTGAGAGTACTGGAGTCTCAAGGGTGGATGAACTTGTTCTCAAACAATGAAAGGACTTATTATCCTCAGCTATTACATGAGTTTTATCGACATTTGAATATATACCTATATGGAGTTGAGGAAGCAAGAATGAAGTCGGTGGTGAAGGGAAAATAGATATTTTTTCATCTTAGGAATGGGATGAATGCTTGGAAATTCCTCATGAAGGTGTCTATACTGATTATTAGGGTAATATTCCACCTTACTCTGATTTATTTTCTTATAAAGATAATCTTAATGAGATAACTAGAAATGGAGAATCTAGGGGGAATACTGCCGATGAATTCGATGGAGAGGAAAGGTTACTTTTTAAGTTTATTCAACATCAAATCTGACTAAGAAAGGAAGATTTATCTACTATGAAGTATGAAGATGTATTCCTGATATATCTGTTGAAAAATGGTATAAAGGTGAACCTTTGTAGGTATCTAATGTTTCTTATTTCTGAAATGATAAAGCCATCCAAGAAGGAAACATGTTTGTACTATCCCAGGATGATCTATTCCATGTTAAAGTAGTTGGGCTGTGTGGAAGATGGAGATGAGATGATAAGTGAATGAAGTGGTTTCTACCTTCAGAAAGATATTTTCAAGAGGATAAAGATATTCTGGAACCCATGGAAGAAATTTTGGGTAGGAGATAAGGAAAGGGTGTGTGAGGAATTCAATCCAATTGACCATCCTACCAGACCAAAGGATCAAGTTGATCCAGGACTAAAACTAAGATAGGGACCTGTCTATTCAGATGAGGAAGATGAGGCTAAGTTTCTAAGGGAAGAAGGATATCATTTTAATTACAGGAGTGATCCTGATATTTCTGAAAGTCCCAAAGACATGTCTTATGGACCTGTGAGTCCACCTTTGTATTTACCCTAAATAAAACCTTTGTTAGGTGATGAGGATGAGGAAGAGATAGAGGTTACTGAAGTTGAAGGATATGTGAGTAAGTCAGATGAGGATTCTGATGATGATGATGATGATGAAGGAAATGATGAGCATGTCAGTGATTCATTAAAAGTGGGACAACAAGTGGTTGACAGGTCCAGTGAGGAATTTGTACATAGAGCTACTAATGGTGTTGTTACTGTTGAACAAGAGGCTGTTGATCATGGAGATTCTGGTCATGAGGACAGATCTTCCCATCCTAATGTTGAAAATCAAGAAATAATTCAGGAGCTGAATGAACTTATGGCTAGTGGCCATGAAGAAGAGGCTGAGGATCAGGTGCCTCAGATTGAGGAAGTTCCTGAAGAAGTTGAAGTGGATGGGGCACATGTAGAACAACAAGTTTAGTTGGTACCTATGCCCAGAAATGTTCTTTTAGATAGAGGCCAGGATGAAGAATAAGATGAAGATGAGATTGACCCTGAGCCTCAGGGAAGAAGAGTTAGTATTGACTCTATTGAGCCAAGAGACTAGACCTTTATTAGAGAGTGGAACAAAAATCCATGTCTCATTCTTTTTGGGCTAGATTATGACTCTGATGAGGAGAGGGTGCTTCCTCCTCCTGCTCTATAGTCCTGAGCTGAAGTAGAACCTTCTGCACCTGTTCCACCAGTTGTACCTTTAGCTGTAGATCCAGTAGCACAGCTAGTGCCTAGTGACTATTTCACTAAGGCAGATTTCAAGCTTCTCAAAAATGATCTCTGTGAGTCAGTAAGATCCTCAGTTGAATCCAAAAGTGAAGCCTCCATTTCAAGAGGTATTTTGGATGCATATGTAGCAAATATTTATGGTAATACAGGAGATTCAACCAAATATCATTACCACAGCTGAAACCATCATTATAAATAATAACTTGCTGAGAGAAAAAGTAAGGAAGATGAGAAATGAGTTAAATTCTCTAACATCTGATTTCAAAACCTCCTTTAGTGGTGTGCTGGAAGTTCTTAGGAACTTAGTGACTCATCTACTAAGTGTAGATTTGAAGAATTTACAAGAGGAGCTTGAAAAAATGATTACTGGTCCATCCAGTTCTCAAGGTGTGAAAAGTGATATTGCTGATTTAGAATCTCTCAAGGTTGTGATTAGAGAGGAATGTCAGAATCTTCAGAGTGATTACGACAAAGAAACTCTTGCAAAGGTACATAGAAATACAGACCTTGTGTACAATATTTCAATATAGTTCACAAATGAAGCCTCTATTGCTCAAAAATATATCAGAGAGAAAGTGGATAAATACTTTACTAAGATCTATACCAAGCATGATCTCATCAATAGCTTCAAGTTTTTAGCTGAAAATCTCAGAATTACTCCAGTAATAGAAGTCTTCAAGAAAAAAGTGACTCAATTGAAGAAGTTTACCCCTATGTTGACTAAATTCATGGAGAATAAGGATGATTTCTAGAATTCCATGCAATATGGTGGTGAAATCATTACTAATTTCATCAAGCTCCTCAAGACATATCTACATGTTCAAGCTGAAGCAATTGTGGTTCCTCCTACTGCTTCCATTGGCACTAAACCTTAGCCTCCTACTCCAATGACTGTCTCTCAGGCCCTTTCTTAGATTCACCCAGTCATTATCGAGCAACGTCAGAGCTGTGTTTTGTCAGAAAGAAGATCTAGCCTTGCCGAAAATGTCCCTACTGGTGTTGCCTTTCCTGGTGTTATCTTCAAGCCACCTGCCACTCCCAAACCTTCTGATCCTACTCTTGATCCTTTGGATAAAGGAAAATCACCTCAGAAGCCAAACCCTTAGTGGTGGATTGTCTATTTGAAAGGGATTTATCTCTTTATTTTGTTGACTGTACTCTTTTGAATATTAATGGAAATATTTTTTGTCTTCTCATGCTATTTATCCTATTTCTTTCTTTTTTTCTTAACTTTTTTTGCTAATCCCAAAAGGGGGAGAAAAGTTTAGGCATACATTATTAATTTAAAGGGGAAAAAATATCGCATAGGACACATGGCATGTATTCAACATAATCTATATACATATTTTTTTCTCTGATCCAATAATTGAGGGGTAGCTTTGTTTTAAAAGAAAAAACACACACAAGGGATAAATTTAGTTATACTGAACAATCACATTCAGTGGAGTATGCTAAGTCAAGTTATTATTATTTCTTAACTTCTAAAGTATGCCATAATTTATGATTATAAAAAAGGGGGAGATTGTTGGACCCTCTATTCTATAGTAGTTTTCATAATCACAAATAATATAAATTCTACAGATTCTACTATTTCATGCCATTTAATATCTCTAAGTAATTTAATTAAGTCATACTATACAATACTTTACAACTAGTCAATAAACTATATTTATGATTCAATATGTTTACAAGTGTATATTTACATTTATTTTTGGATGTAACTTAATCTTGTAGTGTTCTATGTAAGAAACACAGTTCATAAGTTTCTCAGAGTCCCTGGAACTGGTAGTTTGTTCAACACACTAATGTTCAATACACCGATGTTCTACACACCGATGTTAGACACACCTATGTTAGACACACCGATGTTCGACACACTGATGTTCGACACACCGATTTTCGACAAACCGATGATGAAAAACCAATGATGAAAGACCGATGTTGACAAACCATTGATGACAGATCGATGTTGAAAAACTGATGATGACAGACTGACAATGACAAACTGATGATGACAAACCGATGATGACAAACCAACGATGACAAACCAACGATGACAGATCGATGATGATAGAACGGTGATGAAAAACCAATGATGATAGACCAATGTTGACAAACCGATGATGACAGAATCACACTGACAGACCGATGAAAAACCGATGATGACAGACCAATGATGACAGATCGATGCAAATGAGTCACCGATACTTATGACTCACTGATAGTCTATAAGGAACCAGCCTTATTACATACATAATATGGAATTTAGTCAAGAAAAAACTTCCTTTTACATTGAATATATTTTTCAAGTTTAGAGCTTTAGAGAATTAGGACAATCATTCATGACATTATACATTATTACAGAGTGGATACCATAAAAACAGTTTCCATTTTTTTCAAAATATAAAACATTAAAACTTAAAACAAGACTCCTTGAAAATTATTAAACATTTAACATGGATTACTTACTTGTATTACACACCCATTAACCTGTGAAAAATCATTTAAAAACTTGGGATGAGCACAAAATCTCAGTAAGGGATGGAAAATAAGGAAAGATCACATTAGTCCATGAATACTCGTAACATATGAAAGCATTTTCAAAAGACATTATTGTCACCCATATATACTTACTTGGTGTAACATGAGATTTAAAAAATATCCACACAAAACATGAGAACATAAATATAATCATAAAGGTATCTTGGGGCATTACTTATATAATCTTATAACCATTATTGGCTACCTTATAATCTGTAACCCTCACGGCTACCTTACTTTATGTAACCATCACAGTTACACTTGGAGTAACCATACGACTGACCTCCAACATACACATACTGAATGAATTGGAGGAAAATATAGGTCCCATCCTTAATCATAAATAATTCCCAAGAACCAAAACATTACCATACAACATGAATAATATCATAAAGACATTACTTTTGAATTTTGTAAAACAGAATTTAAAAAGAGGTTTTTAAAAAGGAAATCCACTTATAAACTACATAAAATTGAAGAGAGACTTAATAGAGTGCATGGAGTATGTATATATACTATAAATAAACATAATAAAACATAATATAAATAGAACCCATCACACAAACAATTTAAATAGCTTATAAATAATGAAGTCAAAGGTTAACCCAAAGACTGGAAATCAGGTTAAGAATTCCCTTACCTTGGGTCTGTCTTACTTCAACCTTTTTTAAACTTCCTGTATTGTAACGTCCCAGTTCCGAGTGCCACTCAATGGGTGCCCCGAACCCGGTTCACCATGTGACCTCAAGCGCATTTACCCAAATGCCAGAGGCTGCCGACTAGTAGCGAGGGCCCAGATCTGATAGTGGGGAAACTATGACCTCATTTTTCAAAGTGTAGCGCAGCGAAATAAAATGGAAAGCATACAACAACAGCAGAAGCAATAAACCATACACATTTAAAATAAACAACTACAGTAAATGATAACCAACAGTTATATAGATGATTATGGAATATGTCTTAAGTTCTAAGAAAACAGCCAGAACATGTTACACAACAGTACAGTACAGTACAATACAGAGCACAGAAAAACCAAAAAAAAAAAATAGTCGGTAGCATCGCGGGCCTAAGCCTAGTCCCATGCTCCCCTAATCCTCAGCATCAATCAAGTATTTGTATAAGGAACCTTTCCCTTATCCACATCTGTAGAAACATAATCTGTTTGGGTCGAAAAGCATGACCCAAACAGGGTGTGAGAAATAAATCCCAGTAGGCACCCACCAAAGGCCCGTGTCCAACTGTGTGCAATAGTAAATGAAATAAACTAAGTAGTACTCAACAGTAACTAACTTTACCAGTTTCATTTCCATTTAAATATTCTTTTAACAGTTCAATTTAATAACATTCAATGCTCCTTATAACTAAGCCCTCGGGCTAATCATAACCTTTCCCTCAGGCTAATATAACCATGCCCTTAGGCTTACCCTCAGGTAATCAGAATCTTTCCCTCAGGAATTTCCCTCAGGCATAACAGATATTGCCCTCAGGAATAATAGGTGTCGCCCTAAGTCACATAAGTCATTTCCCTCAGGCATATGAAAATTTTTCCTCAGGCGAAATAGAACGTTTCCCTCAGGCTAATCAGTACCTTTCCCTCAGGATAAACAAACAATTCCCTTAGGCTAAAAGAACACTGGCCTCAGGTGCAAGTAACTAGGCCATGCCCAACATGTAAATAAGAAATTCACATACAATCCCTCTCAAGGAAATTCAATAAACATTATTATAATGGCATACCCTCGGGTATCCTGACCAAATGGCTAAATAGAGAAACGCACCCCTGGGGTGGTCCTGGATCCAAGCAGCGATCCCAAACAATAGTTTATTATCACATTTAGTTACCTATACAATTATAGGTATTTAAACAACCAAGGAATCATCCACATGACACCCCAACATGGGTTCGTATCACAAAAATACACACAAACGCACAAAAGTTGTAAATTAAACACCAAGCCACCTACCTCGATCACCCGTGATCGATATACCCGAACAACGCCTTCTGAAACGTCCAAGAATGTCTTAGATCTGAGGTAAAAGAATTCACATTCAACCTCAAATAACTTCCATTAGAGGAATAATTGGCAATAACTACACAAGGAGATGGGAGGGCTTACCCGTGCGGCTTCCAACGTGATCGACGGAAGCGGGAACGGATTCCTGACGCTTGATCTGGAGATCCACGAAGGTTCGGTCGTCCTCTCCCAAGCTCCCATCCGGTTCTAAGCCAATCCTGTGAACAGGGTTGGCTACTACCCATTTTAAGCGAAAAAAACAAAGTATACGGCGTGTAATTTTGACTACACGGCGTGTACTCCCCTCATTTACCTGTTCCTCTGACGGCACCGCCAAACTGTTCATCTGTCGATGTAACACCCCGAGATTTTATGAGAAGTAATCTTTTAAATTTATTTGTTGTCTTGTGTTGTATGATACACCAAGATTATCTTGCGCTATATGCAACACCGTATTATTTTGCAGTATACGCAACACTATTCTTGGATCGTGTTACACACAATTTCAAGTTCGTTTGATAGAAGTTATTCTACGCAACATTAAGTACAGATTTTGTTTAAAGTATAAATGAAATAAGTTTTGATTATGTTATACGCAACACCAAAGGGAGATTTCACTACACGCAGCCCTGACTTGGCTTGCATTACACGCAATCAAGACCTTCTTCGATAGCGTGTGTAGTACGCAATATCGAGTTTCACTAAACGAGATATTATTATAATATTATTATGAAATAGCCGTTATGAATAGTAATACCCACTTTTTGAAATTTTATTTTTCAAAATGGACTTCATTTTTGGATTTGGAATATTGAAATTAGCCTAGGGTGATTTTTTGGTATTTTTCTGAAAACTTTTAATTTTTGATGAATAGTGAAAACACTGGGTTACTATTTAAAAACCGACTTTTTATTTAAATAATTATTTATTTTATTTAAATTTATTTTAGGTCAAGATTGATACATAATACCTATATAATTTCAATGTAATTCATTGGATTCATTTTATAATAATTTTAGATATATACAAATTTTATTGAACTTTTCACCGTCTTTTACCCACCTCCTAGGAGAATTTGAAAATTTACATAAAACTTAATTTTACCGCTTCTGTGAGTGGAATTTAGAAAATTTGAGAGACATGGTTAATATCAAGGAGTAAAATAAGGTTCAATAAGATAAAAATAATTTTTGGCGAATAGTAACTTTTTACTTTTATTTACCACGGTTAAAAGTAAATAGGTAATTAAGGGTAAAAATGATATTATCATTACCCTAACACATGTTCTAATTCTATTAGATAAGTATAATTCGACTAAAAAAAACCTTAGGAATATAATATTATCATTTAGGTCCACTTGTATTAGATTAATACATTTATTATTATTTTATTTAAAAAAGTTAAAATAGTTAAAATCAAAGTTTAATAACTAAAACATTTTTAATATAGGTTTATACATAAGATAAATTAGACTATAAATATTAATTAGAAATATAAAAATATTTCTTACCTAATGGAATTTTATTTATAATTTTTAGACATTAAATAATTTAATTTATTTATGACACAATGGTGATGCAGTAATTAGCTAAATAATGAAATATTAATATAATTGATAATATAAATACCCAAATAAATGTAATTTGAGACTTTTTATGAATTCCACTAATTTTATAGGTTAATATGACATGTTAGTATTTATTTAATCAAATTTTTTAGAACTAATCATGCTGTTATGATTTTCACAAAAATCAATTACCAAATAGTGTCAAAATTGACATAAAATTGTTTTTAAAAAAAATATTATATTATTAATTTTATTCTATTCTTAAAAATATAAGGTTCGGCCAAATGACTTAGATAAGGTTATATATATTAATAATGAACCACTTGGGGTTATTTTGGCTTGTTATAGTAAGTTTATTAACCATATAGTGTAAGAAAACAAGAAGACACGATAAAAGTTAAATTATTTAACTTAGAGTAAAATATAAATGATAAGGTTAAAATAGTAACCTAAACTTGTATACATTCTATTGGTTGAGATTATTTAGACCCATCCCCACTTTATCTTCTAAATAAATCAATTTGGAGCTATTATAAACTGAATATGACTTTATTATAAAATAATATTTTATGTTTTTCCAAAGGTGCCCCTCTCCACCCTTATAAAAAGGGCACCCATTCCCTCTTCTCTTCACACCCTTTTGAGCCTTGAAGCTTGTAAAAACCTTGAAAATTTATCTTCTCAACCTCTCTAGTTATATAATAGAGGTTTTGGTATTCTCAAAATACCAACTCTTGTGCCCAAAGAAGAAGTTTAAAAGAGGTGCGTCGAAGAAGAGGTAATCTCTTCTACCGATTCTTTCAAGTTTTCTTTCTTCTTCAACTTATTCTTATTTAGTTGTTTCATTATAAAGTAATAACATAAGTATAAATAATATACTGATATGTTATTATAAATATTAAACAACCCCATTTCACCTTCTATCCATCCTATGGAAAATGAAATCACCGCGCGTGCGTACGTACGGAATACCGTCTCCACGCCATGGTGTAATCTATTTTTCCACCACCACCTTACTTGGATGGGTATAATGGTGTAAATAATAACTATATATGGTTATTATAACATCATAATTATTCTAAGATATTATATAACCCACTCTAATTCCATTCAATAAATATAGGAATTATATCATCGCTCATGCGTACGTACGGATTACCGTCTCCACGACGCGATGAGATTCATTTTCCATGTTAACAATTCAAGAATGATTATAAAGTATATATAATAAGTAATCATGAAATATATGACATAATAATGCTACTGGATTTATGTATATATATATGTATGTCATCTACTTAATTTCATTCAATTCAATAAGGAAACGAAAACTGCATTCATGCGTACGTACGACCTACCGTCTCCATGAACGGTATATTTAATTTCATTTATCTATCTATTATATATATATATATACTGAATATATATGATATATAAATAATTATTTACATTTTGGAATTAAGTAAATCATGATATAAGTAATAATAATATCAATAACAACAAGTCCAAACCCCTATGATAAATAAAATGATTTTACCCAAAACGATGCTTTAACATGGAATTTACAAAAGAATGGGCAATATAAAGTCATAAGTGAACCATATATGATATAATAACAATGAATATAATTATTTAATAATTCAATGACATTATTTAAATCATTATACAAGAGGTTCAGATACGTACGAAGCATATCAGACCTAAGGTAAGGGATAACTTTTCCAATCTCGTTTTTATCCGAGATTGTTTATTCGTAAGTATTTACTGGGGTTATATTTATTATCCTTGTACCTATTTTATAAATTTTTTTTCATGTATGTTTAAATTCTTTTTTACCCATTTTTTACTTTTACTACATGGTATGTAAGGAATATTTCTTTTGATTACCATACGAGGTACTTTTTGACTTTTCCGACAAAAGTATGAGAAGAATGTTATTTTTAACTTATACGACGTGAATGGATTTTTTACGGTTTCATAACAACTTATTTCAATGAATTTTACTCTACAAAATTTTATGACTATTTTCAAAAAAATATTTTTCTTTTAAGATTTCATGGCATTTTGTGAAAAGAAAATGATTTTGAAGAAGAAAGGATATTTTCCTCAAGAATTCATTTCAAGTGTTTTATCAAAATAATTTTCCATCTAAGATGACATTATTTCATATGTTTATGTTTCAAGTATAATGTCTCTATGATTTACATGGTTTTACTTCTCTTATGATGAAATTATATCCATTCATTTTATATGGATTATGTTATGATGGGATGATGTTTATGAAACCCATTTTATTCTTTGGGTTATGATGAATGTTTTAAGTTTATTTTGTGGCACAAGTAAGAATGATTTCATTATGAGATGGGTGGTACCTATATCTACCTCCAATGCATTGGGTAAATATTTATATCTCATGAGATAGACATGGCTGGAATGACAAGTTAATCCGGTTCAGTGATACAAGACTGAAACGAGGAGTGAACTCGATTCAGAAAGGGACTTTGTCCACTAAGATGGTCTTGGCAGCAATGACTTGGCTACTATGGAAATCATATCATGTACTTAATGTTTTTCCACAATTACAAGTTTTATTTCCAAGTTATTTTATCATGATTGATGTTCCATTATGATCTATTCCTTACATACTGCCATGTTTTATGTAATTTCTGAATATTTCGATGTTTAAACATTATGTTCATGTTTTTATGTTCAAACGTATATGGTTTGTTTTATTTTCTCCATGATTACCCTTACTGAGAATTTGATCTCACCCTTTATATGTTTTTCCCCCAGGATATAAATAAAGGTTTTAGGTAAGGAAATAAAAGGGGAAGATCTTTATGAGAGATGTTGAAGATCTTTCACCACGATTAGAATATTATGTTACGAGTTTCCAAAGACAATAAATTATTACGGTCCTTCGGTGTTTTTTTGTTATGTATTAAGTATTCCACAAAAGTAATTTAATGTCCATGTACGCCAAGCTTTGGGTCTCTACAGTTGGTATCATAGGAAAGGTTTAGTTAACCTTTGGAAACTAGGAAGCGAAAACTTTAGTGAGATCCCTAGAGATATTTCTAAGGTATGACTAGGGATGTCCCTAAGGATAAGTATAAATATAGGTAATAGTCCTAGAATTACAGTAATGATAGTAGAATTAAACCTAATATGTTAGATATTGAAGGTAATCCCCCTTGATTATGATTTTTTCCTCTCACACTATTCTTTTTGGGTTTTAGAAAATGGCTGGAAACAGGAATATTCACGATAATTGAGGATACGATGGACAGTGGAATGATATTCTTTATGAGCAATCAAATGAAATTGGATTTGGAAGTCCACATATCATTATTTTGCCTAATAAAAAATCTCATAATATGACCAATAATCTCAACTTTGGTAAGTTTACTGACTCAGTTAATAAGAGAAAGATGGAGTTTCATGATGATCATAGAGGAAAGAAAGTTCAATTTCCCCCATGTAAATCATGTGGGAAGAGGCATCAAGGAGAATGTTTCAAAGGAACTGGAAGATGCTTTGGGTGTGGAAAAGAAGGACACAAAGCCAGTAATTGTAAATGAAAAGGTTTAGTTAACACCATGGACAAGGATAATGGTATTTCTAAGACATTAACAACGGTTAAATGTTTTAAATGTGGAATGTACGGGCATTATGCAAACCATTGCCCTAAGGGAAAATCTCATAAAGAGAATCAGCATGGTCATATGGGTAGTATTTATGTGGATGATTATGAAGAGACTATAAATGATATATGAGATGAAATAAATGATGAAGCTCAGTCAGTGGTTTAAGAAGGCAGTGGAATAATTGTATGTTTATCAAGAATAATGTATGGTACTATGGAATAAAGAAAAATATAAGGATTGTTCCACTGTTGTCTTTCCTTGAGTTTTTTAAAGTATATGATGAATGGTATTAGTAACCATGAAAGGTTATTCAAATATTTTTGGAAGGTAGATGATATGTGCATAATGAAAAGATAACGAGATAACGAGATGTTTGATAGTATTAATGAGCTCATGATTGGTATAAGGACAAAGTGATATCATGGTTTGATTATATAGAAATTTTTGGGATTTTGGTATGTGGAAAGAGTTAAATTTTGACAACATTCATATTTTCACTATGGTTCAATGATAATTCATTTTTCAAGAGAATACATGATTAAGGTATTCAAATGTTTGTAATTTGACCATCAAGATACATCTTTTGATATATGAGGGATAAATGATGGTATTCACGTGCTTGTTATGTGACCTTTCAAGTAACCATTTTCTTTATACTATGAGATTGGACAGATGTATTTTGGATAAGCCTAAATATTAGAATGGATTATGTTGGACATAAGATAGTATTATTTAAGTATAGAACTTGTTTTTTGATATTATTTCTGGAATGTTATAATAGTATAGTTTTAGAAAAAGGACAACCCATAGGACGAGCGACAACCCGTTGCATCAGACAAGGATGTGGGAATCGAACCCACAACTGAAGTGCAACATGCCTTTATCACATACCACTGGCCTACAAGAAGTCCCTAGTTAGTAGAAACTAGTTTTATTATATTAAGCAGTATGATATATAAAGTATAAGTCCATTTTAGGAACCATATATGATTAATCTCACTATAGACGGACTTATGTATATTTGATAAATTTTGAAAACCTTATGTTTGAGAAAGATGGAATGACCTATCATTCTATCACATGATCTAATAACACTTCACGGAAGACAAATTCAACTTCATTTCTTTAAGAGATGAAGTGGAAATTGTTCAAGGCACAAACAATAGTGAGATTGTACCAAAATCAAGTAAGTATTTTTTTATTTAAAAAATATTAGGGAAATGATCTTGAAAACCAAAAATGTTGTCCTAGTGCCCTCATATCTGATCAATCAGATGGTACCTTAGATCATCACAAATTTATGGCTTTGTGATTATTGGGTTTATCATAGCCATTTCCTCTACCACTTTCCATCAGAACTTGATGGTTAGATTTCTCTTCCATATCCATATTTTCACCTATGTTCTTCTATGTGGAAACCTAGTGATGAGTTAATTTGGGTAACCGTTAAATTTCATACTTTAGTTTTTAAAGTGATGTTTTGGTATTCCTTTTTACGATGTGGGTTTCGATGAAAGAAACTTTCAAGTAGTAAACCATTTATAACCCCAACAAATTTCGAGGGCAAAATTCATATTAAGGGGGGTTTAATGTAACACCCCAAGATTTTATGAGAAGTAATATTTTAAATTTATTTGATGTCTTGTTTTGTATGCTACACCAAGATTATCTTGCACTATACACAACACCGTATTATCTTTCAGTATACGCAACACTATTCTTGGATCTTGTTACACACAATTTCAAGTTCATTTGATAGAAGTTATTCTACGCAACATTAAGTATAGATTTTGTTTAATGTATAAATGAAATAAGTTTTGATTATGTTATACGAAACACCAAAGGGAGCTTTCACTACACGCAGCCCTGACTTGGCTTTCATTACACGCAATCAAGACCTTCTTCGATAGCGTGTGTAATATGCAATACCGAGTTTCACTAAACGAGATATTATTATAATATTATTATGAAATAGCCGTTATGAATAGTAATACCCACTTTTTGAAATTTTATTTTTCAAAATGGACTTAATTTTTGGATTTGAAATATCAAAATTAGCCTAGGGTGAATTTTTGGTATTTTTCTGAAAACTTTTAATTTTCGATGAATAGTGAAAACACTGGGTTACTATTTAAAAACCAACTTTTTTATTTAAATAATTATTTATTTTATTTAAATTTATTTTAGGTCAAAATTGATACATAATACCTATATAAGTTCAATGTAATTCATTGGAGTCATTTTATAATAATTTTAGATATATAAAAAATTTATTGAACTTTTCACCGTCTTTTACCCACCTCCTAAGAGAATTTGAAAATTTACATAAAACGTAATTTTACCGCATCTGTGAGTGGAATTTGAAAAATCTAAGAGACACGGTTAATATAAAGGAGTAAAATTTGGTTCAATAAGATAAAAATAATTTTTGATGAACAGTAACTTTTTACTTTTATTTACCACGGTTAAAAGTAAATAGGGTAATTAAGGGTAAAAATGATATTGTTATTACCCTAACACATGTTCTAATTCTATTGGATAAGTACAATTCGACAAAAAACAACCTTAGGAATATAATATTATCATTTAGGTCCACTTGTATTAGATTAGGACATTTATTATTATTTTATTTAAAAAAGAGTTAAAATAGTTAAAATCAAAGTTTAATAACTAAAACATTTTTAATATAGGGTTATACATAAGATAAATTTGACTATAAATATTAACTAGAAAGATAAAAATATTTATTACCTAATGGTATTTTATTTATAATTTTTAGACATTAAATAATTTAATTTATTTATGACACAATGGTGATGCAATAATTACCTAAATAATGAAATATTAATATAATTGATATTATAAATACCCAAATAAATGTAATTTGAGACATTTTATGAATTAAACTAATTTTATAGGTTAATATGACATGTTATTATTGATTTAATTAACTTTTTTAGAACTAATCATGCTGTTATGATTTTCACAAAAAATCAATTACCAAATAGTGTCAAAATTGACATAAAATAGTTTTTTTAAAAAATATTATATTATTAATTGTTATTATATTATTAAAAATCTAAATTTCGGAAAAATGAATTAGATAATGTTATATATATTAATAATTAACCACTTGGGGTTCTCTTGGATTGTTATAGTAAGTTTATTAACCATATAGTGTAAGAAAACAAGAATACACGGTAAAAGTTAAATTATTTAACTTAGAGTTAAATCTAAATGATAAGGTTAAAATAGCAACATAAACGTGTCTAAATTCTATTGGTTGAGAGGATTTCGACCCATCTCCACTTTAGGTTCTAAATAAATCAATTTGTAGCTATTATAAACCGAATATGACTTTATTATAAAATAATATTTTAAGTTTTTCCAAAGGTTCCCCTCTCCTCCCTTATAAAAAGGGCACCCATTCCCTCTTCTCTTCACACCCTTTTGAGCCTTGAAGTTCGGAAAAACCCTGAAAATTATTCTTCTCAAACTCTCTAGTTAAATCATAGAGGTTCTGGTCTTCTCAAAATACCAACTCTTGTGCCCAAAGAAGAAGTTTAAAAGAGGTGCGTCGAAGAAGAGGTAATCTCTTCTACCGATTCTTTCAAGTTTTATTTCTTCTTAAAATTCTTATTATTTAGTTGTTTAATTATAAATTAATAACATCAGTATCAATAATATACTGATATGTTATTATAAATATTAAAAAACCCCATTTCACCTTATATCCATCCTACGGAAAACGAAATCACCACGCGTGCGTACGTATGGAATACCGTCTCCACGCCGTGGTGTAATCTGTTTTTCCACCACCACCTTAATTGGATGGGTATAATGGTGTAAATAATAACTATATATTGTTATTATAACATAATAATTATTCTAAGATATTATATCACCCACTCCAATTCCATTCAATAAATATGGGAACGATATCATCGCTCGTGCGTACATACGGATTACCGTCTCCACGACGCGATGAGATTCATTTTCCATGTTAACAATTCAAGAATGATTATAAAGTATATATAATAAGTAATCATGAAATATATGATATAATAATTCTACTGGATTTATGTATATATATATATGTATTTCATCTACTTAATTTCATTCAATTCAATAAGGAAACGAAAACAACGTTCATGCATACGTACGACCTACCGTCTCCATAAACGGTGTATTTCATTTCATTTATCTATCTATTATATATATATATATACTAAATATATATGATATATAAATCATTATTTACATTTTTTAAGAAATTAAATCATGATATAAGTAATAATAATATCAAGAACAACAATTCCAAACACGTACGATAAATAAAACGATTTTACCCAAAACGATGCTTTAACATGGAATTTACAAAAGAATGGGTAATATAAAGTCATAAGTGAACCATATATGATATAATAACAATGAATATGATTCTGTAATAAGTAAATGACATTATTTAAATCATTATACAGGAGGTTCGGATACGTATGAAGCATATCAGACCTAAGGTAAGGGATAACTTTTCCAATCTTATTTTTATCCGAGATTGTTTATTCGTAAGTATTTACTGGGGTTATATTTATTATCCATGTACCTATTTTATAAAAATGGTTTCATGTATGTTTAAAGTCTTTTTTACCCATTTTTGACTTCTACATGGTATGTAAGGAATCTTTCTTTTTATTACCATACAAGGTACTTTTTGACTTTTCCGACAAAAGTACAAGAAGAATGTTATTTTTAACTTATACGACGTGAATGGATTTTTTACGGTTTCATAATGACTTATTTCAATGAAGTTTCCTCTACAAAATTTTATGACTATTTTCAACAAAATACTTTTCTTTTAAGATTTCATGGAATTTTTTGAAAATAAAATGATTTTGAAGAAGAAAGGATATTTTCATCAAGAATTAATTTCAAGTGTTTTATCAAAACAATTTTCCATCTAAGATGACATTATTTCATATGTTTATGTTTTAAGTATAATGTCTCTATGATTTACATGGTTTTACTTCTCTTATGATGAAATTATATCCATTTGTTTTATATAGATTATGTTATGATGGGATGATGTTTATGAAACCCATTTTATTCTTTGGGTTATGATGAATGTTTTAAGTTTATTTTGTGGCACAAGTAAGAATGATTTCATTATGAGATGGGTGGGACCTATATCTCCATCCAATTAATTTGGTAAATATTTATATCTCATGAGATAGACATGGCTGGAACGGAAAGTTAATTCGGTTCAGTGATACAGGACTGAAACAAGGAGTGAACTCGATTCAGAAAGGGACTTTGTCCACTAAGATGGTCTTGGAAGCAATGCCTTGGCTACTATGGAAATCATATCATGTGTTTAATGTTTTTCCACAATTACAAGTTTTATTTCCAAGCTATTTTATCATGATTGATGTTCCATTATGATCTATGCCTTACTTACTGCCATGTTTTATGTAATTGCTCAAGATTTCGATGTTTAAACATTATGTTCATGTTTTTATTTTCAAATGTATATGGTTTGTTTTATTTTCTCCATGCTTACCCTTACTGAGAATTTGAGCTCACCCTTTATATTTTTTTCCCCAGGATATAAAGAAAGGTTTTAGGTAAGGAAACAAAAGGGGAAGATCTTTATGGGAGATGTTGAAGATCTTTCACCATGATTAGAAGATTATGTTCTGAGTTTCCAAAGACACTAAACTATTACGGTCCTTCGGTGTTTGTTTTTGTTATGTATTAAGGATTACTCCAAAGTAATGTAATGTCCATGTATTTCAAGCTTTGGGTCTCTACAGTCGACATGAGTACATGGCGTGTATGCCTCTAAACACGGCGTGTACTGTCGCCCAGTTGGCCACCGACTTACTATTCACCTACCGACTGACTACATGGCGTGTAAATACCTACTACATGGTGTGTAGTCAGTTTTTACACCTTTCTCCACCGACATGTCTATACTCCCTGTGTACTCATCCCACACGGCCAAAAGTACATGGCGTGCAGAAAAGTACACGGTGTGTAGTCCCAAAATTTAGGATTTTTCCCATTTTCCTTATTTTCTTAAAAACACTTAAGGAAAAGAGAAAATAAGAAACCCGTACCTCAAAAATAAGAACCGGGTTCTTAAAAAATTCCCCCCTTAAAGCAATTCATCCCCAAATTTCCCTTCCGAGGGTGGTGAAGATATAGCCGTGAACAACTCCGGCCAATGAGCATGTACGTCAGTCTCCCGATCCCAGGTTTCTTCTGCACTCAGCCATGCTGCCATAGCACCCGTATGAGAGGAACTGACCGGCCTCGAAGAACCTTCGTGCTCCTATCAACGATATGAATCAGATGCTCCTCAAAGGACACATCTAACTCAATCTCAACCTCCTCAGGTTGAAAGACGTGAGATGAGTCTGAATGATAGCAGCACAACTGAGATACATGGAAGACGTCATGCATGGATCAGTACCTCTGTGGTAACTGCAATTGATAGGAAACTGGCCTGACACTCTCTAGAATCTCAAATGGCCCTACATACCTCAGTGAAAGTTTACCTTGTATCCTGATCTGCCTGTGTCCCAACCTCGGCGAAACACGCAAGAAAACATGATCCCCAACCACGAATTCCAAGGGTCGTCTGCGGCGATCAACATAATATTTCTGACGAGACTGTACGGTAACCATCCGCTTCTGAATCAACTGGACCTACTCAGAAGTCTCCTGCATGAGACGTGGTCCCAGTAAAGCTACCTCACCTGCCTATAACCAGCACAAGGGTGATCGTCATGTCCTACCATATAAAGCCTCATAAGGTTCCATCTCAATAGTCGCCTAAAAACTATTATTATAGGCAAACTCAACTAGGGGTATCTGTTTCTCCCAAGAGCCCCCAAAGTCTAGGATACATGTACGTAGTATGTCCTCAAGCACCTGTATCGTACGCTCTGACTAACCATCGGTCTGAGGGTTGTATGCTGTGCTCAGAAGCACCTGTGTACCTAGTGCCCTCTGAAAACTCTGCCAGAAACGATGCGTAAAACGGGTGTACCTATCTGAAACGATAGAACGAGGGACCCCATGAAGACGTACGACCTATCAGATATATAACTTCCCAAGCTCATCAACACCGAAGGTCTCCTTGATTGGAAAAAAGTGATCTACCTTTGTGAGTATGTCCACAACAACCCACACGACATCATTTCCTCGAGGTGACCTTGACAACCCAGTCACAAAGTCCATTGCGACATCATCCGATTTCCACTATGGGATGGGTAACTGCTGTAACAGTCCGGCTAGCCTGTGATACTCTGCCTTCACCTGCTGACATGTGTAACATCTCATAACAAAACCATCTATTTCGCTCTTCATACCCGACCACCAGTACTGATGCCTCAAGTCATGGTATATCTTGGTAACACCGGGATGAACTGACCAGACTGAAACATGAAAATCCCACATCATCTCCTTACATATATCCCCTAGAACCCACACTCATCCATGGAAACACAATACTTCATCATCACCTATCATCCAACCAGGAGGAGGGTCCTCACTTGCCACCGACTCCCATATAACTAGTCTTTCTGAATCAAATAGCTGTCTCATCCTCACTCTATCCAGGAGGATAGAAGTCACAGCTAAAGATGAAAGATAGGTCTTCCCCTGACTATCATGCACCTCTAGATGCATCTCAGAGAACAAATCCATAAGCTTCCATTCACCACTGGCCTCCTGCACTGCCTGTATCCGAGTCTTCCTGCTCAGTTCATCATCTAATGAATTATCTTTACGAGGTGTATAAGCAAGATCAAAATTGAAGGACTGAAGGTATTCAACCCACCTTTGCTGTCTCATGTTCAAGTAACGCTGAGTAAAGATGTACTTGAGACTTTTGTGGTCCGTGAACACCACAAAATGTTCTCCCAAGAGATAATGTCTCCAACAGCACAATGCATGAACAACTGCAGCCAACTCGAGATCATGCGTCGGGTAATTCCTCTCATGTGGCCTCAACTGCCGATACCTGTACGCAACTACTCGATCGCCCTGCATTAACAAAACTCCTAGAATAATACTTGATGCATCACAGTAAACTGTATAGCTCTTCCCCTGCTCTGGGAGTATTAGGATCAGTGCTAATGTCAACTTTCCCTTCAGCTCCTGGAAGGCTGTCTCGCAAGATTCTTACCAAAAAAACTTCACACCCTTCTTAGTAAAACCCATCAACGGTGTTGCTAAGTGGGAGAAGTCCTGTATGAAGTGTCTGTAGTAACCAGCTAGCCCCAAGAAACTCCGTATTTCAAACACGTTCTTAGGCTGCTCCCAGGAAACTACTACTCTCACCTTCTCTATGTCTACTGAAACTCCTGCCTCAGAGATGATATGAACCAGGAAGTGTATCTGGTCCATCCAAAAGTGGCACTTTGAGAGATTAGCATATAGACGATGCTCTCTCAGTGTACTCAATATGATCTCAAGATGGGCAGCATGGTCATGTTGAGTGGGAGAGTACACCAAGATATCATCCACGAATACTACCACAAAAGAATCCAGATAGGGATGAAACACACGATCTATCAGATCCATGAAAACTGCTGGTGCGTTCGTGAGTCCGAACGGAATAACCGTATACTCGTATAGATCATACCTGCTCCTAAAAGTTGTAAGAGGTATATCAGATGGTCTAACGTACAGCTGATGATATCTTGATCTCAAGTCAATCTTCGAGAACACTCGTTCTCCACGAAGTTGATCAAAAAGATCATCAATCCTAGGCAAGGGATATCAGTTATTAACCGTCAACTGGTTCAACTTCTGATAATCCACATAGAGTCTGAGAGTACCATCCGCCTTCTTCACAAAAAGGACAAGAGAACCCCATGGAGAAGTACTGGGTTGGATAAAACCCTTTTCCTGTAACTCTTCTAAATATCTCTTGAGCTCGTACAACTCTGGTTTAGCCATCCTATAAGGAGGAATGGAAACCGGTTCTTCTCCTAGCACAAGCTCAATCGAAAAATCCACCTAAAACTCAGGAGGAAGACCTGAAAAGTCATTCGAAAAAACATCGCTGAAACGATCCACAACTGGAGTGAAATCCTTATGACAAGTCCCCTGGTCATCCAGATATAAGATCACAATCTGGGATGTGATACCACCTCGCCCATGATGCTCTGGTCCAGCTCGACTTGCCTGAATATCCCATTCACCTTTGTATAGAAACTCCCCGCCCTCTGGTGATGTGAAACTCACCCTGCGATGATAGAAGTCTACAAAGGCTCGAAAGGGAACCAACCAGTCCATCCCGAGAATGAAATCATAGCTCGTCATCTCTAAGGCATAGAGGTCCCAAAGGAAGTGACACCCACCAACCTCAAGGGGGCACTCCTTGCACTGACGCACACTAGCCGTTCTAGTTCCCAACAGAGTGTCTAACGTCATAACAACAGAAGAAGAAGAAACATAGAGCCCAAGGCTCTCCACAATGGGAAAAGATATGAAGCTATGTATAACACCCGTATCAAAAAGTACTGAAGATAAAATAGAAGCTACTAGGATAGTGACTCTGACAGTAGAAGGTCCGGGATCCTGCTCCTACTGGGTCTGTTACACTACATATGCCTACCCAGTGTCGCGGCCCTACGACACAGGCTGGCTACCCTGAGCTGTCCCACCCTGCTGCCTTTGAGATCCTGGTGTCTAGCTACCATGGCCACGACCACCATCCCTGCCTACATGACCTGAAATATTTCAATTCCCTGACTGGTAAGAAACTACTGGTCCTGCCCCCTCACGTAGAGTCTGCACATAACCCCTCTCACTAGCCACTGATGGAAACGCCCGGCAAAAGTGCTGCAGATGACCCATCTTTCCACAAGCTCAGCACTCCACTGGGTCTCGTGGACATTGCGGTCTCTTGTGCCCCTCCTTACCACACTGGTAGCACACGACCGGGCCACCTGAAGTAATCACCTGGATAGTACTGCCACCATGAGAGAAACTCATCTGTCGCTTCCTATTCCTAGTAAAAATAGTACCAAAAACTGGTGCCGAACCACCCTGGCCTGCACCACTAGCTTCTCGCAGGTTCCTCTCTTTAATCAGTGCCTGGTTCACAATAGCATGTACTGAAGGCAACCTAAAAACATTCACCAGTTCTTGGATGTCATATCGAAGACCATCCTCAATGCATCTGGTTCTCAGCGTGTCATCGCCCACCAGAATAGGTGAAAAACACTGAAGCTCGGTGAAGCGAGTAGAATAATCCATCACCGACATAGTGCCCTACAGCAGATTCATGAACTCTTGAGCTCGATCTTCCCTCAATGTCTCTAGGAAGAAGAATTCATATAAGGATATCTGAAAATATTCCCACGCCATGTCTCTGTGATTCTCTGATTGGGTGGTAACATCCCACCACCTCTTGGCGGAATCACGCAGCATATAAGTCGCGAGCTTGACCCTCCGCCCTGGAGGCGTATCAAGATGCTCGAAAATAGTCTACATAGACCCCAGCCAAGACTCCACAGCTTGTGGTCCACCATCCCCTGAAAACGTAGGCGGCTGCTACTGCTAGAAGATACTAGTCAGCTCGGCTATAGATGTGGCAGTCGACGGTGCTCCCTGAAAGGTCTGCATGAACTGCATAAAGCCTTCACGGAACTGCGCCTCTGCACCTGTGTCCGGTATTATGGCTGGTGCCGCATCTGGGTCTGCTGGAGGATCCAATGGTAGCCCATGGCCCACTATTTCTGGAGTATACTCATTGCCTCTCTCCTGGCGAACAACGCGTGAATGTCTCGGCGGCATGACACTACAAGATCAAACGCACACCTTAGATCAAGATTATCACAGTCTGAAAACGAAGGAACCAAAAAGGAGAATAGGAGGAAGAAGGCATTCATGATTTGAAAAATAATACTACACAGCGTGTATACTGACTACACGGCGTGTACCTGACTTTTCTTCCCTGCCCGAGTCCTTTTACACAGCCAAGCCACACGGCTCCCATTGAACAAAACTACACAGCGTGTATATAATCTACACAGCATGTATGGTGTAATTTTCCAACTGCCCGTGTCATTTCTGACACAATCGACTACTCGTCTTGATACTACATGGCGTGTTACACCCGCACACAGCATGTAAACTACCCCGTTTCCAATCCACACGGCTAATTCCACACGGTCTGTCCTCGAACAAGACTACACGGCGTGTTCCTCAGGTACACGACATGTACTAGACGAGCTTCTCCAACCTGTGTTGTTAGTTACATGGCCGGATACATGGCTCCAACTACACAGAGTGTTCAATATACACACGGCGTGTAAAAAAAAGGATTACATCGCCCCGTGTTGTTAGTTACATGGACAGATCCCAGGTCAGACTACATGGTGTGTTCCACAGTGGACACAGCGTGTATATATTAAGGTCTCCCCTGTCCGTGTTGTTAGTTACACGGGCGGACTCTGGGTCAACACTACACGGCATGAACTTCCGGTACACGGCGTGTTCGCCCCAAGCATTTCCCTTCCCCGTGTCCCCACCCACACGGTCTATGACACGGGAAGAGACTACATGGTGTGTACTCAAAAAGTTTTCTTTTCTTCTCGAACAGAAGAACATACACGGCGTGTTTAAGGTACCACATGGCATGTATTCTAGGTTTCTAGATAATATGCCTTAGAAACTTCTCTGGAACCCATAAAATACTAAAAAACAACACCTAAGTGCCAAATTCCGATCCGTGAGGGCCCATACTCCCCGCGAATCAAAGTTTGACATCTTATATGTGTTATAACCGGATAAACCGTCAATGATCCACCAAATTCCAGTAAATGAGGGCCCATACTCCCCAAAAATCAAAGTTTGATGTCCATTCTATAACCGGGCTCACACAATAATACCCTATCAAACATCAGATATCTATCAAAGCAGCTATCACAACATCATGATTTTACTAGCACAACGTCTATCACAACAACATGCAATGTCTAATGGACCTACATGGCATGGAAACTATGCATGGCATGTGATTTCTAGCATGTGCCTAAATAATGCATGAGATGGAATACCCTCATCTCATCGGGTTGCAACTAGATAGAACCCATGAATAAAATATAAACTGCACAATCACAAGTGCGTCACCCTTCGGTGAAAATCAATTCAACTATAAAATTGCAAAATCCGAAAAATTGCAACACGAGGTAAATTGGCTTTTCTCTGTACACGGGTTAGCTACGCCCGGACATAGATTATTACCAACTACCATTCTCGTACTATCCCTAACTAAAGCTCCAAATAGTAAGTCAAAGAAAAGAACTCCTCTGATACCACTTTGTAACGTCCTGGTTCAGGGTGCCACTCAGCGGGTGCCCCGAACCTGGTTCTCCACGTGACCTTAAGCGCATTTCCCCAAACACCAGAGGCTGTCGACTAGCAGCGAGGGCCCAGGTCTAATAATGGGGAAACTATGCCCTCATTTGTCAAAGTGTAGCGTAGTGGAATAAAATAGAAAGTATACAACAACAACGGAAGCAATAAACCATACACATTTAAAATAAACAAATGCAGTAAAAGATAACCAAAAGTTATATAGATGATGATGAAACATGTCTTAAGTTCTAAGAAAACAACCAGAACATGTTACACAACAGTATAGTATAGTACAATACAAAGTACAACAAAACCAAAACAAAACAGCCGGTAGCATCGTGAGCCTAAGACCGGTCCCATGCTCCCCTACTCCTCAGCAACAATCAAGTACCTGTATAAGGACCCTTTCCCTTATCCACACCTGCAGAAACGTAATCTGTTTGGGCCTAAAAGCATGACCCAAATAGGGTGTGAGAAATAAATCCCAGTAGGCACCCACCAAAGGCCCGTGTCCAACTGTGTGAAAATATGCAACAATAGTTTTCAGTGGTAAATGCACTAAACTAAGAAGTACTCAACAGTAACTAACTTTAACAGTTTCATTTCCATTTAAATATTATTTTAATAGTTCAATTTAATAACATTCAATGTTCCTTAGAACTAAGACCTTGGGTTAATTAGAACCTTTCCCTCAGGCTAATATAACCACGCCCTCAGGATTACCCTCAGGTAATCAGAATCTTACCCTCATGAATTTCCCTCAGGCATAACATATATTTCCCTCAGTCATAATAAGTGTCACCCTCAGGAACAGAAGTCACTACCCTCAGGCATACGAAAAGTTTCCCTCAGGAGAAATAGAACGTTGCCCTCAGGCTAAGCAGTACCTTGCCCTCAGGCTAAACAAACAATGCCCTCGGGCTAAAAGAACACTGCCCTCAGGCGCAAGTAACCGGGCCATGCCCAACATGTAAATAAGCAATTCACATATAATCCCTCTCAAGGCAATTCAATAAACATTATTATAATGGCATACCCTCGGGTATCCTGGCCAAACGGCTAAACAGAGGAACGCACCCCCAGGGTGGTCCTGGATCCAAGAAGCGATCCCAAACAACAGTTTATTATCACATTTAGTTACCTATACAATTATAGGTATTTAAACAGCCAAGGCCTCAGCCACATGACACTCCAACATGGGTTCGTAGCACAAAAATACACATAAACGCACAACAGTTGTAAATTAAACACCAAGCCACCTACCTCGATCACCCGTGATCGATATACCCGAACGATGCCTTCTGAAACATCTAGGAACTTCATAGATATGAGGTAAAATAATTCACATTCAACCTCAAATAACTTCCATTAGAGGAAGAATTGGAAAGAACTATGCAAGGAGATGGGAGGGCTTACCCGTTCGGTTTCCAACGTGATCGACGGAAGCGGAAACAAATTCCCGATGCTCGATCTGGAGATCTATGAAGGTTCGAACATCCTCTCCCAAGCTCCCATTCAGTTCTAATCCAATCCTGTGAACAGGGTTGGCTACTTCCCATTTTAAGCGAAAAAACAAATACATAGTGTGTACTTTTGACTACACGGCATGTACTCCCCTCATTTAACTGTTCCTCTGGCGGCACTGCCAAACTGTTCATCTATCGAAATGAGTACATGATGTGTATGCCTCTATACAAAGCATGTACTATTACCCAGCTAGCCACCACCTTACTATTCACCTGCCGACTGACTACATGGTGTGTAAATACCTACTACACGGCGTGTAGTCAGTTTTTACACATTTCGCCACCGACATGTCTACACGCCCTGTGTACTCATACCACATGGCCAAAAGTACACAGAGTGTGGAAAAGTACACGGTGTGTAGTCCCAAAATTTAGGATTTTTCCCATTTTCCTTATTTTCTCAAAAACACTTAAGGAAAAGAGAAAAGAAGAAACCCGTACCTCAAAAATAAGAACTGGGTTCTTACATGTATAATGGTTAAAAGAGTGTTATTAGTATTTTAAAGAAACATGTTCATGTTTATAATATCTTATATTATCATTTCATAATATCATTTCACCCTTTAATTGTTAGTATTTTACTCCTTGCACTGTTTTTGGGTGAGTTCTTTACATGATTTCTATGATTGGTTCATGGTGGATGTTCTTGTCGATTGGAAGTGAAATTACAGAATTGGAATGGAAAGGTATTTATATATTTATAGTACCATAATTTATACCATTTATCATTTTGATGTTTAATATGAGGATGATTCATAAGTTAAAACATTAATGATGTTCGTTTAGATCATTTTAGTGGTTCTTTGATAATAACAACCTCATTTTGTCTTATAAATTAGAACCATGAGTACAAAAGTATTCTAGAACCATGGAGGATTAATAAAACATATATTATAACCTAGTTCAACCATAGAAATGGTTTCATGACCAGACTTGAAATAATTAATGAAAATTGAAATCACATCTTCCACGATGTCGGTAGTTCGACACATCAAGGATAATGTTTTTATTCCTTGAATAAGTGGGAGAGGAGAAAAATAATGATGAGAAAATTTCCATAAACATGATATCATCCAGAATATACATTATTTCTAGAGATTTCATGCCTCTTGGGTAAGGAGATATGAATAAATAATAAGGAAGGAACTCAAAATAAAAGAATAAGTGAGAAATATCTTACAAAAATTCGGCAGCCCAACGAATATGCGACAGGGTTTTAGAAAACATTAAGAAGAGAGGGGAAAAGGTTGAACCATCCATAAATGAATCATAATATAGAATATATCAAGAATAAAAAGTAAATAATAACATGGTATGGAAACTTGAAAGTTATACCACATAAAAAAGAACTTGATTTGAAAAAGAAAGAAATTGATAATTTTCTTACCTTGTAGAGTAACCCTTAGAACTTGAAGGTTGGGAACTTAGGGGCTTGAAGAAACATTGATAGGACTAATATGAACTTAAGGAGGCTAGATCTTCATTTAGGAGGAATTGGGAATGAAGATAATGAAGGAATGGGTTGGTATTTATAGGAAAAGTAAGGGAATATTTTAATAATTTCCAAGGGACACCTTATGGGTGGTATTTGCAAAACCATGGGACTTCCCTTGGTATTTGCCCATGGTATAATCCACTTAAGAAAAATCACATCTTATTTAACTATACACAATTCTACCAGATTTATGACATCATTATTATATCATTAATGATGTCATTAACACACCGAAACTAAAAACTGTATTTTTTACTATTCATTGAAAAATCAACTGTTTCAGAAAATTTTTCAAAATTCACCATAACCATTTATCGACGTGTAAAATTAAAAAATGAAGTCCATTTTTTGAAAATAATTTTCTAAATATTATTAATTTAATTTTTAAATAAAATAATATTTAACTCAAAAATTAACAATTCCAATTCTGTAACTACTTCTATATCACAATGAAAAATTATCCAAGATGTTATTATCTTAAATCCTTAAAAAAATAAAATATTAATAAAAATTACTATTCATTAGGGTCATATTACTATTCATACTACTATTCATAAGGGTATGTTACTATTCAAAAAAAAATAATTTGGTTCCAATAGACTCTAAATAACATACTGAACACAATTATAGATGAAAGTTTCTTGAAATTCAAAACATAGAAGTGGAAAAGTTATGTTTTAAAGGCTAGTTAAAAATATATACTTAAAGTAAAGTTCAATACATTTCTATTTATTTTTAGAAAAACTTGGGGTGTTACATTATCCCCACCTTCTTAAAATTGTGTCCTCACAAGTTTACTTACTTATTAAACAATTGAGGGTATTTTTCCCTCATAGAATTTTCAGACTCCCATGTTGCTTTTTCAACCATGTGGTTCCTCCACAAAACCTTTACCTGGTGGATTACCTTATTTTTCAATACCTATTCCCTTCAAATAAGAATATGAACTGGTTTCTCTTCATAATAAAGGTTCTCTTCCAGCTGAACTGCTTCTGGGCTCAAGACATGTGATGAATCTGGCACATACTTTCTCAACATCGAAACATGAAAAACATTGTGTACCTGAAACAAACTCGGAGGAAAATCTACACGGTATGCAACTGTTCCAACTTTATCCAAGATTTAAAAAGGACCGATGAACCGTGTACTTAGATTTCCTTTCTTACCGAAACACATCACACTTTTCCAAGGAGATACTTTAAGGAAAACATGGTCACCAACCTCAAAAGAGAAGTCTTTCCTTCTGTTATCTGCATAACTTTTCTGCCTGCTCTGAGGTATCCTCATGTGATGCTGGATCATCCTCACTTTCTCAGCCACTTCTTCAACTAATTCTGGACCCATCAACTTTCTTTCACCGAATTCATCCCAAAACGTTGGAGTCTGACACTACTTCCCATACAAGGCCTCAAAAGGTGCCATCCAAATACTGGAATGACAACTGTTATTATAAGAAAACTCAACTAAATAAAGATGTTGATCCCAACTTCCCTGATAGTCCATTGAACAAGCTTGAAGCATATCCTCCAAAGTTTGAATCGTTCGTTCTAACTTCCCATCTAATTGAGGATGAAAAGTTGTACTAAAATTTAACTCTATGCCCAATGACTTTTGAAGTCCCTTCCAAAAGTTAGAAGTGAACCTGGGATCTCGGTCAGATACAATGGAAAGAGGAACTCCATGTAACCTGACTATCTCCTTAAGGTACAATCAAGAAAGCTGATCCAAAAACATTGTATATCAAATAGATAGAAAATGTGCAGACTTTTTTAGCCGATCAATAATAACCCAAATAACATTGTTACCTTGGGAAGTCTTTGGTAGTCCCACCACAAAGTCCATGGATACATTCTCCCATTTCCACTCTAGCACTAGAAAAGGATGAAGCATCCCCTTTGGTAACTACCACTCTGATTTAACCTATTGACATGTCAAACATTTCATGGTAAAATCAGTAATATATCTTTTCATTCCATCCCACCAATAATACTCCTGAAGGTCTCTGTACATATTAGTACTTCCAGGATGAACAAAAATGGATAACTATGAGCTTCACACAACAAATATTTCTTCAAATGAGAATCAATAGGCACACACAACCTTTTTACAAATCTTAAAACACAATCTTTATCAAGATTAAATTCTGGAAACTTACCCATTTTAACCAATTATACCTTTTTCTATAGCTCACGGTCTTCCTTCTGTGCTTGCTTAATTCTGTCTAACAACAAAGACTGCACTGAAACCTGAAACAAAACAGATGCATTCCTTGCACCAACAAATTCTAAGCCAAAATTCATCAAATCATTAATCAATGGATCATGTTCCAAACGTAACATGGTTAATGATGCATGATGTTTCCGACTTAAGGAATCCTCTACTTTGTTTGATTTTCCAGGATGGTAATTGATCGTGCAGTCATAATCCTTTATCAGTTCTAGCCATCTTCTTTTCCTCATGTTTAATTCCTTCTGAGTGAATATATACTTTAGAATTTTATGGTCAGTATATATTTGGAATTTGGTTCCGTATAGATGATGCCTCCAAATTTTCAAAGCAAAAACCACAGTTGCCAATTCCAAATCATGTGTGGGATAATTTAGCTCATAAGGTTTAAGTTGTCTCAAAGCATAGGAAATTACCTGATCATTCTACATCAAAACACAACCAAGTCTCTTCAAAGAAGAATCACTGTAGATTAAAAACTCACCATTTCGGGAAGGTAAGGCCAAAACTGAAGCATTCACCAATATCTTCTTCAGTTCTTGAAAACAAACATCACATTCCTCTATCCAAAAAAATTTAACCCCTTTTCGTGTTAACTTAGTTATCGGGCTAGATAACTGTGCAAAGTTATTAACAAACTATCTGTAATAACCTGCTAACCCAAGAAAACTACGAATCTCAGTAACATTTGTGGGTCTTGGCCATTCATCAACTACTTTTGTTTTGGAGGGATCAACTGTTATTCCATCCTTATTTACAATGTTCCCAAGAAAAGAAATATGTTGCAACCAAAAATCACACTTGCTGAATTTTCCATACAGTTTCTTTTCTTTTAAAGTATGAAAAACAACCCTTAGATATTTTTCATGCTCCTATTTATTTTTAGAAAATACCAGAATGTCATAGATAAATACAACCACAAACTTATCCAAGAACTCATGAAATACTCTATTCATAAGATTCATGAATACAACAGGTTCATTATTTAATCCAAATGGCATAACAAAAAATTCATAATTCCCATATCTAGTGCGAAAGGATGTTTTCGGGATGTCATCCTTCTTCACCTTCAGCTGATGGTATCTCGATCTCAGGTCAATCTTGGAAAAGTACTGAGCTCCTTGGATCTAATCAAACAAGTCATTGATATGAGTCAAAGGATACTTGTTTTTAATAGTGATGTTATTCAAAGCTCTATAATCAATGCAAAGTCTCATGGAACCATATTTATTTTTAACAAACAAAATAGAAGCTCCCCATGGTGAAGTGCTAGGACGAATGAAGCCTTTGTCAAGAAAATCCTACAACTTATTTCTCAATTCAAGAAGTTCTATTGAATCCATATGATATGGGGGTTTTGAAATTGGCTTAGCATCATAAACTAATTCAATTGTGAATTCGACTTCTCGATCTGGTATGACACTGGGTAACTCATCAGGAAAAATATCAAGGTATTCATTTATCACTGGAACATCATTAATTTGAATAGTTCCCTTGTTTTCAAAAATATGAGCAAGATAACTTTCATTTCCATATTTCAATAGTTTCTCATCTTCCTGATATGTTATAAATTGTATGGGTTCATTATTGTATACAAACTGAAACTCTTTCTGAAAAACAATTTCTTTAGCTCTACAGTCAATATTATCATGGTAATCAGAAATCCAATCCATCCCCAGAATAACATCAAACTCAACTAAGGTCAAAACAACAAGGTTTGTAGGTAAATTATTTCCACAGACCAAAATAGAAAGATTCTTATAATTCCTATTTTATATAACATTTCCCCTAGTGTTTTAACAACAAGTTCGGGTCTCATTTGTTGAGGTGATATTTTCAATTTTCTAGAAAAATTCTTAGAGATTAAGGAATGTGTATACCCCGTATCAAACAAAGCTTTAGCAAAATCTGAGTGAACAAACAAAGTACCTGATACAACTTCATTGGATGGCCTGACATCTGCTGACATAGTTGTAAAGGATCTCACTACACCTTTCTGATTTTAGTCTAGATTCTTTACATCATTCAGATCTCTCTTTGGGTAGGCATTTTCATAGTGACCCATCTCACCACATTTAAAACACTTTACAATTTTCTTATTAGGATTATTATTAGGATCATTTTCATTGCAATATTAGGCCATATGTCCAAACTTACCACATTTAAAACACTTCCCAGTTTTTCTAATACATTCCCCATGGTGTTTCTTTCCACACTTTTCACAAACTGGAAATTGGATTTTCTTACCATTAGATTTATTTGGTTGATTCTTACCCATTTCTTGACAACTGGACCTCTTCTTCTCTTTGTTTCCAAAATGCATGTGATCATCAGAAAACTCCATCTTTACCCTCTCAGCATATCAGAAAAGTTTCTCATAACTTTTGAATTCACAAGAGGACAACACCCTTTGATACCTTGACTTCAATCCTGAGTAAAAGCGGTTGGTTTTTCTATCAAGATCCAGAATAAGATTTGGAGCATACCTCACCATTCGGGTGAAGTTTGCTTCAAACACAGCCACTGAATCTTCCTCCTTCTGTTTCAATTCAAGGAATTTCTTCTCCATTATAAGTCACACCACCTTAGGAAAATATTTTTCAAGGAAAATACTTTTAAATTCATCCCACTCTAAGGCATAAAAATCCTCTCTACCCCTGATATTCCTTACCATTGACCACCACTTATCAGCTTCCCCTTCAAATTATAAATGTCGAGACTTACCTTTTGATTTTCTGAACATCCCATAACATCGAATATCTTTTCAAGGGCTTTGATCCATCCTTCAGCTGCTACTGGGTCAGAAGATCCATTGAATTCAGGAGGATGTTGTCTCATAAAATGTTCCACTACTATCATGTTCCATTATGGTACCTCTATTGGTTCTATTTCATGGATTCCACCACCATTTATTGCATGTGTTAGCTGAGCCATAACTGTCACAAACTGCTCGATTCAAATCCTTACCATTCCGGGCTGCAGTTCCGGAAGGATGTCATTCTGTCGGTGCCTCTCCTCTTCAGCATCCCTGTTCCTTCTGCAGACAACCATTCTGAAAAATGTATTAGATGAAGCAACATGGTAATCTTTAAATTCTAAAACATTTCAAATTAAACATAGAGTGAAAATCATTTATGGTATTCTATTAATATCACCCTAACCCCTAAAGTTATCTAAACCATCCTATGATACCAACTATAAGAACCCGACCTTATTACATACATAATCTTGAATTTATTCAAGAAAACACTTCCTTTTACATTGAAGATATTTTCAAGTTTAGAGATTTATAGAATTAGGACAATACATTCATGACAATACACATTATTACAGAGTGGATACCATAAAAACAATTTCCATTTTTTTCAAAATATAAAACATTAAAACTTAAAACAAGACTCCTTGACAATTCTTCAACATTTAACATGGATTACTTCCTTGTATTAAACATCCATTAACCTGTGAAAAATCATTTAAAAACTTGGGATGAGCACAAAATCTCAGTAAGGGAAGGAAAAGAAGGAAAGATCACATTAGTCCATGAATACTCGTAACATATGAAAGCATTTTCAAAAGACATTCTTGTCACCCATATATACTTACTTGGTGTAACATTAGATTTAAAAAAGATCCAAAAAAAACATGAGAACATAAATATAATCATAAAGTTATCTTGGGGCATTACTTACATAATCTTGTAACCATTATTGTCTACCATATAATCTGTAACCCTCAAGGCTACCTTACTTTGTGTAACCATCACAGTTACACTTAGAGTAACCATATGGACGACCAATAACATACACATACCCAATGAATTGGAGGGAAATATAGGTCCCACAATTCATCATAAATAATTCCCAAGAACCAAAACATAACCATACAACATGAATAATATCATAAAGACATTACTTTTGAATTTTGTAAAATAGAATTTAAAAAGAGGTTTTTAAAAAGGAAATCCACTTATAAACTACATACAATTGAAGAGAGACTTAATAGAGTGCATGAAGTATGTATATATACTGTAAATACACATAATAAAACATAATATAAACAGAACCCATCACACAAACAATTTAAATCGCACATAAATAATGAAGTAGAAGGTTAACCTAAAGACTGGAAATCGTGTTAAGAATTCCCTTACCTCGGGTCTGTCTTAGTTAAAACTTGTTTAAACTTCCTGTATAATGGTTAAAAGAGTGTTATTAGTATTTTACAGAAACATGTTCATGTTTATAATATCTTATATTATCATTTCATAACATCATTTCATCCTTTAATTTTTAGTATTTTTCTCCTTGCACTGTTTTTGGGCGAGTTCTTTACATGATTACTATGATTGGTTCATGGTGGATGTTCTTGTCGATTGGAAGTGAAATTACAGAATTCGAATGGAAAGTTATTTAAATATTTCCAGTACCATAATTTATACCATTTATCATGTTGATGTTTAATATGAGGATGATTCATAAGTTAAAACATTAATGGTGTTCGTTTATATCATTTTAGTGGTTCTTTGATAATAACAACCTCATTTTGTATTATAAATTAGAACCATCAGTAAAAAAGAATTCCAGAAAAATGGAGGATTCATAACACATATATTATAACCTGGTTCAACCATAGAAATGGTTTCATGACCAGACTTTAAATAATTAATGAAAATTGAAATCACATCATCCACAATGTCGGTAGTTTGACACATCACAGACAATGTTTTTATTCCTTGAATAAGTGGGAGAGGAGAAAAATAATGATGAGGAATTTTTCATAAACATGATATCATCCAGTATATACATGATTTATGGATATTTCATTCCTCTTGGGTAAGGATATATGAAGAAAGAATAAGGAAGGAACTCAAAATAAAATAATAAGTGAGAAATCTCTTATAAAAATTCCACAGCCCAACGGCCATGCGACAGGGTTTTAGAAAAAATTAAGAAGAGAGGGGACAAGGGTAAACCATACAGAAATGAATAATAATACAGAATAGATCAAGAATAATAAATAAATAAGAACATGGTTTGAAAACTTTAAAGTTATACAACATAAAAGAGAACTTGATTAGAAAAAGAAAGAAATTGAGAATTTTCGTACCTTGTAGAGTAACCCTTATAACTTGAAGGTTGGGACCTTAGGGGCTTGAGGAAACCTTTGGAGGACTACTATGAAGGTAAGGAGGCCAGATATTTGTTGAGGAGGAATTGGGAATGAATTTAATGAAGGAATGGGTTGGTATTTATCGGAAAAGTAAGGGAATATTTTAATAATTTCCAAGGGACACCTCATGGGTGGTATTTGCAAAACCATGGGCTTGCCCTTGGTATTTGCCCATGGTATAAGCCACTTGGGACACCTCACATCTTATTTAACTATAAAAAGTCTAAAATATTTATGAAATCATTATTATATCATTAATGATGTCATTAACACATCGAAACTAAAAACTCTATTTTTTACTATTCACTGAAAAATCAACTGTTTTAGAAAAATTCCCAAAATTCACCCTTACCATTTATCAACATGTAGAATTCAAAAACGAAATCCGTTTTTTGAAAATAATTTTTTAAATATTAATAATTTAATTTTTATATAAAATAATACTTAATTCAAAAATTAACAATTCCAATTCTGTAACTACTTCTATATCACAATGAAAAATTAACCAAGATGTTATTATCTTAAAGCCTTAATAAAATAAAATATTAATAAAATTTACTATTCATTAGGGTAATATTACTATTCATATTACTATTCATAAGGTTATGTTAGTATTCACAAAAAAAAGTTGGTTCCAATAGACTCCAAATAATATACTGAACACAATTGTAGATGACAATTTCTTGAAATTCAAAACATAGAAGTGGAAAAGTTATGTTTTAAAGGCTAGTTAAAAATATCTACTTAAAACAAAGTTCTATGCATTTATATTTATTTTTAGAAAAACTTGGGGTGTTACATAGTCATAAATAACTATTTCAAATTTATTAATTAAAATTTATTTATAATGGTCATATTTAGACAAGTTAATGTTTATGACATTATTTAATGTTGTTTGTAGGACTATCCATAGACAGTACGAGGTACATGCATGTGGGGAGATCATCCTACCAACTGAAACTTGAAGTATAAATGGATTATAATTTCAACCTTAAAGAAAATGAATGAAAAAAAGGAAAGGCAGATCGTGCGAATGTGTAAAACATTGAAAATATAAGAACTCAAAGTTTGAGCTGACAAGAAGTTCAATATTACAAGAAACAAACTTACAAAGCTCTATGAACATCCTAACATCGAAGAGTTGAACCTTTTCACTCCGGGAAGCTATAGTACAGGGGCTGTGATACTCTGTTCTGAAGTCAACTTTTAGAAAAGGACTCAAATATATTTTTCACTACATCTATTGAGTCTAGAGCTTCACCGTATAACACACAGAGATTTATAAACTCTATTCTTCATTTATAACTCTATTTTGATCTTGTGTTTACTTTTTGATTAGTGTGTGCATCTGTTGTTTCAGACACACTGTCTCATGTGCATAACTAGAGGATACTATATATCCCCACACTTAATCTCCTTTTACTCTTGTATCCCACGTAGAACAGTGGAAGTGATCTTGTGTGGTCTGTTTGTTTTTTTTCCCATGAATAATTGTGGTATAGGTCAAGTGTGACCTGGACAGCCCTGTGTGCTATTGCGAACCCCGATCCAGGGTGTGTATCAAAAGTTTATTAATATAAACTTCTTGGTGGAAGGTGATCACCAAGTGGAGAGGACTAAGTCTCAGCTTTAGTCTGAACTTCTTATTTTTATCTGATGTGTATTTTTCTTTTGTTTTAATCTTATTTGTGTTTAATTCATTTCAAGTAAAACTAAATTTAACTTTGATAGTTAGTTTATCAAGTGTTTATATCTGTTTTGAATCAGTAGATTAGTTTCAAAAGTTTGACTAATCTTTAGATTGGTAAATCTGAGAACTAATCAATCTTCTGAGAAATTAATTGAACATTCAAGACTTTTATAAATTCACTACAAACTGAATTTGATTATATTTTAATTGGGGGATATTTATCAAAGAACCAAATTTTAACAGAAATTTTTATAGATACTCAATTTACCCCCTATTGATTCATCTACTCTGACCAACAATATCCATGATAAATAATATTGATATTTAGGGTAAATTTAATGTCCAATGATCACATAAAAATAAATATTTCAAGGGAAAATTAATGACTACAAAAATAAATCAAGGAAGTGAATGACAATACTATCCTTGGTCAAAATAATCATAAACCATCCATAAAAAGAATAAGGATAGTATCAATTAAACATAAAAATATTTTATTAATAATTAAGGTTTGTTTTCATTAATGAATAGAAATACCATAAAAAGATATTAAAAATATTCTTGAGGAAAATAACCTTTTAATTTTGAAAATAACTCTTTAAAACTAAAAGTTCACAAAACATTTTGAATATACTTTTCTTTAAAAATAATATTTGGAAATTATAAAGGAATATTTAAAACATTAAGTGGTCATGGTGACAAGAAAAATGGTACTATTACTTGAAAAATTTCATGAATAACCAAAGGATAATAAAATGAAATGGTTTTATCATAAAATGATCAAATATTTTTCTTCAATGTAAATTCAAGTACAAACAATCCCAATTAAATGTGGGCGTGAAATAAAACCTTAAAAATATCATAACATTGAAGTGAGGATTAATCAATGAATCGATTATGTGTATCTGATATAAATACACCTAAAACAAGTGTAAATAAAATATAAGATAGTCAAAATTGTTTAAACACATAATTTTAGAGTGTCAAATATAATAAAGAAGTAATATAACCCCATGAAAATAAATTGAGTTATGAAATTCTTTACCACTTGGTAACTTTTAAGTCAAAAACCATTCAGATGAAATAATTCAAAATGAAACTTAAAATACCATGAGTTATTATTTAATAATGATATTAAATGTAAAATGGGAAGTATATACACTATATAAAATAAATTAGGTTCATAACATTATAATATGTCTCAATGAAGTGAAATTGAGGTGAAGTCCCTTACCTCACACTTACTTTTAGTTGAACATGATTTAACCCCCTGTATAGTGGTTTTAAACATGTTATTAAATTATAAAAGGACCATATTAATATTTATAATATCATATATGATAATTTTATAATATTTTATCAATCATTCATTAATAATATTTCATTATTTTCAATGTTTCATGTGTTAATTTCCTTGTCTTCTTAAGCATGTTTTGTTTTGAAAGATCCAGTTCTTGCACATATTATACAGTTCCATCATCTACAAAATAATAATCATGAAATAATTATCCTATTTTTACATCAATTATAATTTTAAAATCAATCATTAATGATGGTTATGAAATATGAACCATGTTATCATCATGGGGATGGTAGGTCGTACATATGCATGAGTAACATTTCCATTTTCCAATGATCATTATAGAAAATAGGTAATTAATATTTTATATTTAAAAAATTATCATAATATCATATATATACAATTTTATTTCATTAATTATTCTTATATATATATATGATCCATGTGGTGTGGGGATGAAAAGAGAGTCACATCGCTTTGTGAAGGCGGTAGTCCACATACACACCAATGATGTTTTCATTTTTCAATGTAAGAAAGAAAATGATATATTATATTTTAAAAAGTATAAATATGTAATTAATATAATAATTATTTAATTTATATTACATATAATCATTAAATTAATCCCTTTCACCTTCCATGTAAAGTGTTAGCGAAAGACAGATCACATCATTTCGCGAGGCGGTAGTCCTCTATACACACGAGTGACATTATCGTATCCCCTACAACATGGAAAGTAAAAAGGTATATATGATATAATTAATCAAGAGGTATAATTATATTATAAATATCATATATATTCTTTATATTCATCATCATAACCAACCATGAGAGGTGGTAATGAAAGAACAAATGTCATTAGTTCTCGAGGCGATAGTCCGCCATACACACTAATGATGATTTTGTAAATTTTTTGATAGAAGTGGGGATAGTTGTAGGTAATTAAATATACATAATAAAATCTAATTATATTTAATATATTGAGTTTATTATATCAACATGGTTTAATAATAATTTAATGAGGTGAAGAAAGAAATAAAATAAAAATTCTTGTTGAATAAAGTTACCTCTTCTTCATGTAACCTCCTTAGGTTTGCACCAAAGCCTTCCAAGGTTGAATTTATGAACAAAATTAAGATTCTATGATGAGGGGAAAGAATTTGGGAATTTATTTGGGTAGTTATTGGGTGAAAAAAATGGTTTTAATGTGTAAAGAAGATAGGATAGGGGGTGTCCTTTTATAAATGAGGTGAGTGGAACAGTTGTAATTTTTGAAAAGAAAAAAATGTACCCACATTTTTCATATGAAAAAAGGGTCCAAAATGGATTATTCTTTAGCCTTAAACATTATAGGGTAAAAATATTGCCATAAAATATATTTTATATAAGCTTTTAGTACATTTTAACCCTTATATTTTTAATTTAACCCCTGGTAAATTCATTTATACCTTAACTATGGTAAATAATCTTTTCTTTTTTCACTATTCATTTTGGTAAAAAAATTATGTTGAAATTATTATATATTATAAATTATTATGATTCAAAATATTTAATCCATTATTCCAGATTCCATTCAAAAAAGTGAAAAAAATTTAATTTAAAATTAATCCCATAGATGTGATGAGAAAACGAGTTTTCAAAGAGAAAATGTTCAAAAGTTTAAAAAGTTATTATATGAAAATTCAACATAAAAATAATTAAAATGAACTAAATATAATTAATTGATATATAATTGAACTAATTTTACTTTAAAACCAATTTAAAATATAATTCAACTTTATAAATAATTTAAATGAAAAGGCAGTTTTCAATTAAAATTCATTATTTTTCACTATTCATAAAAAATGAAACATTTTAGAAAAATCTCAAATTTTTTGTCTCAAATAATGAATAACTGAATAATTAAATAGGGGTTGAATTTAGTTCTTAAAATTTTCTTGAATATTAGACTACCCTCTTCAAATTATGTGAGTTTAATTATTTCCTTCATAATATATGTAGAAGAAATATAAAAACATGCTGACAGGAAATTAAAAACAAAGATTTATAGTGGTTCAGGGAATAAAAATACCCTAGTACACTCCACCAACACTTTTCTACATGAGATTTGTGATTTTCACTTTAAAAACCATTTTACCAGGTGCTCCCAGCTAAGTAAAAGCAACTATCACTTAATACAAAGGTCCAAGAGCTTTTAACCAAGGTCTCCCTTTACAAGACCTATCCACAGTCTTACACACTCTTTCAATGAGTGAAAACATGATAATAAGAACATATGATTTGAGTGAAATGTTTACAGTTCACAATTGAAAGAAACAACTAACAGTAGATGAAGATTTGTATTGAGAGAATGATAGACTTCAAAGTGTAGGTCAGGATGATCTTTGGTGAAAATGATAGAATTGATAAGTGTAACATGAATAAATTGTTTTCTTCTATGTATAGGGATTTGGTGTTTTGTGGTGTTTAATAATAAATCAATTCTCGTTCTTCATATTCCCTTTTTTTGTAGTAGCTTTCTCATCCTTTTATATCCTATTTAAATTTGAACGCATGATAATTATAATGGTTGAATGAGACATGCAGTGATCCTGAAAAGATAGGCTAATAAGGATATACAATTGAGCCTTCTAAATATCAGAATTTCTATTGTGGAAATGATGATAGAGATCTTCTCGATGTTCAGATTATTCTATTCATGGTAAGTCTTGTTCATACCGATATTTACTTAAATAGATAATCTCCTTATGATGTGCTGTAAAGGTATAGAATGACTTATCAAGAGATTATAAAAGTAATCACGCCGTTCTGCAATACAAGATATTTGTAGGATATCGAATGAAGGTACTGTTCATCATAAGATAACTTTTGTAAGATAAAGAAACTCGTCCTCATAAGATAAAATGCCTTCACTACAATGTAAGATAATTTTCTAGCATAAGATAAAGTGTTACTGTGATATAAAATTTACTTTTCTTCAACTTCTTATGGATATTAATATTATTCTCTTAGGATAAAGTCCTTTAATATTTTGTACTCTAACTGAGATATTTGACTTGAGAGACTCAACCATTATTCATAACATAAAGTCTTACATGGCACTTTCTAATTCTTTGCAACTGAATATGTTCTTAAAATATCATAAGATAAAATACTTTCATATCATAAAATAAATACTTGGAAACACGACCTAAGATAAACATAATCTGAAGAACTTGAGATAAAATTGTTAGAATAAAGGTAGGGATTTTGTGAATCATCAAAACACATAAAACATAGATATATTGGAACAATATATTCTTTACAACAATCTACCCCCTTTTGATGATCAAAAAACCTATGATATGGAATATTTTTTTTCCTACACTAGGTTTTAACTTTTTAAAAAGGAATATGTTTCCTTTTATTTTCTTTGAAGAAAAATATTTTCCCTTTCTTATCCCTTTTTTAGAACAAGGAAAAATTATATTCCTTATCCCCCTTTTTAAATAAAAAGGATTTTGTATTTTATTTTTATTAGTTTTTGAAATATAGAATAATTTTTTTATTTTCCTTTTATTCTCCCCCTTTTTGTGATATAAAAAAGAAGTACAATAAGGAAAATAGTTTATATTGCACACAGATAGTAGTAATCAGTTAACACTACTGATGATAAAAAGTATTTGGTAGTAAATAGAATTCATAACAAAATATTGAAACAATATAGAACAAGAGAATAATAGAGTAATATATTGAAGATAAATCATGAAACAAGAGTATTAAATGTCTATGAAAAAGATAAAGGAATAAAAAAAGTAAAAAATTTATAAATAGAATTAAAATTATTAAGGAAGTAAGATTATTAAATAAAAATAATAAGGTAAAACATTATGATCATTCAAAAAATATGTTAAAGTAAACAGATGGAAATGTTTTGAATGCCATAAATGTGGCATAATTCAAATGTTTTTTTTGAAAATTCCCAACCACCGGGCAAGCATTCTACAAACATGAAAGGGAGTGTATCAATTTATTTTTAGAAAATGTTTTTTTTAGGAAGATTCTTGAAGGATAGGGGTTGATCATGAGTTAATGAGTATGTTGGAAGAGAATCATTAACTTTCATGCCAAAAATATCACCCAATTTCAGTAGGGATTCTCAAAGACACCATTGATTTTAACAAGCAAACCTGACTGGTGTGGACTCGATGTTGAGATCAGCTTGATTTTCCCTCACCAAATAGAAGTTACCTACTTGGGTAAATAGTAATTTAGTGGATGATTCAAGTAAGGATAAAGGCGATTCTTTAGAAAACCATAGGTTTTACCTTTGATGAACCTATGAAGGATCAAATATTTCTTTAAGATATTGATATGTGAATAGGTGACGGTTAACAATCTATGATCTTGGCAGTTGTCTTCCTTGAATTTGAAAGAGTGCATCAACATAGGTATAAATCTTTTTTATCATATCATTCTTTCAATAATCTAGAAGAATTTTAAGTCTATTCCACACACATTGAGAAAAGTTTCCAAATGAAGTTTTTTAAGTCTCCCTTATTTGAAAAATTAGATATAAAACTTTTCAAAACTTCAAACTGAATTTCTGTTATACCAAAAAACAAAAACAATTTATTTTTCCTTTGAGATATCATGCCTATTTGAAGATTCTGAAAAGGGACCAGCCTCTCCCTCATCATCATCTGAGATGTCTGTCTTGAGACTGTTTACCACTACTTATTTTAGGTCTTAAAATTTATTTTCTAATTCTCCACATTTATTTGACAAAAAGACATCAAAATTTCCTATAAGTTTTATGATAAAACTTACATCCTTCTTTAATTGAATATAATTTCCTATGATTTTAGAAGATTTTGTTTTATTAAGTAACTTATTTATTTTTTTGATCTACCAATTGATTCAAAAACTTATTTTTGTGTAAACAATAGTATTATAACTTCATATATGACATTTATCTAAAGGTTTTGATAGATATATCTTGCGACAACTTCACACTAAAGATATTCAATAGCTGAAGTCATTGTTTCAATAACCTAGGATAACTCCATTATTTTTAACTAGACATCTAAACCTTGTGTAGCTCTATAAAAGGGTTGTTCTAGAAACTTATCTAAAATATATTGAACCAATAGTATTACTTCCTAAATATCAGCTTTCGAGTCCATCTGATCATACAAGACTCTTTTCAATTTGATTCAATGATTAGATATTTTAGAGTTTCAACTTTAGATACTAACTTTGAATATATCTGTTGAGCTTGTTCAGAAATACTTTTATCAACTTTCAGTGCTTCTTCATTTCAAACATATTGACAAATAGGTGTATGCCTTTCTTGTTGAACTTCAATTCTTTCTTCCTAAATATATTGATTTTGAGAAGCGTCAGGTACTTTATCCTCATGATGAGATTCTTGATATTATGTCCTTCTGATTCTTCTTTTAGTCATTCTTTCCAACTCTTGATAGTGAGACTCAATCAAGTGAGGATACACTCTTGATCTTACAAAAATTGTCTTATCTTAACCAATAGAAAACATTTGAGTGATAGTCGATGCCATCCTTTCTTTTTGAAATTGAGCAGGTACAGAGGCAGAAATATGAGGGGTCCTCTCCTGGTAGCTAGTTTGTGGGTCTGACAGAATAACAATCCAAAATCTTCATCTTTGTGTAAGAGTTTCTTTGTCCTCATGAACTTCTCTAATATCAGTATTATGGGAAGATTCTTCTATCATTACTGGTATATCATGCAAACTAGAATGATCCCCATGATTTAAAGCAGGGTTTTCTCCAGGCATAGAGGAAAAGGAAATCAAATTTTCAATGAAAAATACCAATGTAAAACACTTATTCTTAATACAATCGCATTTAATTTTGTCAACTATTGACAATAATTTGCATGGTTATCATCTAGAATAACTTCAGCACCCCAAAAAATGAGGGTTAATATTTTTCCTTATAGGTAGAAGTTTAGAGATTTGTTTTGGAAATAGAAAATATATTATAGAGTATATCATGCTAGATTTATAGGATTTTCTAATATTAATAAATAAACTGGAGTAATATCTTGAAAAACAATCATTTCAAACCCACCATTTCATTTAGAAATTCTCAACTGGATGAATTTGGTTAACACTTTTCTTTCATGCTCTAAATTATTAACTTGATTCTTCTTTATGATAATGGTTTCGAATAGGGACTTCATGTTTCTGAAGTAGAGAATCCATCCATGGTAGACAAAGAGATGTTGAAGACCAGATATCCTTCATGTGGATCTTTAAGTACTTCAGCTAACTTGTATGAGGTTAACGGCATATTTTTATGGTTAACAATTACAGTAACCAGGTCTTCATTATCACCAAAAGAAAAAATGGATAACTCATAAAACTCACAAAATTATTTCTGGAATACATACACATCCACGAATCATAAAAAACATACTCCCATCCTTGAAGGTTTATGAATTTCATAAAAAACATGTCCATTTTATCCAGCCATCGAAAATCAATGGATCATCCACTTAACAATTTTCTTGATATCCATTGAAATTTCAATCTACTAGAAGAGGAACCATCAGTTCTTTTTCTTCACCATTTATATAGGGTTTGAAGGATTGAAGGTTCAAAAGGGATAGGGTTATAGAAGGTTAAAGAAAAGATAGAGGGTTCAAAGGGTTTGAAAGTCATTTTACATATAGAGTAGATACACAATCTTTTTCTTTCATGGTAATCAAGCAGACATGCAGTGATTTTCAGGGTAATTATTACTAATAGTAGGTGGTGTAGCCAATTGGATATGACTAGTACTAAAAAATATGGCCCAAAATAAATAAATACATAAAGGAAATGAAGCATTTACTTTAAATATGAGAAATATACTATAAAATTTTATTTAGTAAAATTAAACACACCTAATTTAGACTTAGTAAAATAAAATCTATCAGCAGGAAAAGGTTTAGTAAAAATATTTTCTAATTATTTTTTTTTGAAAATGAATTCTAAATAGATATAATTTTTTTTGAGCATGATCTCTCAATAAATGATATCATAAATCAATTTGATTCATTCTTGAATAGTCTATTGCATTCATTGAGATGTTGATAACACTAATATTATCACATATGATTGGAACATAATTAAAATTAAACCCAAAATTCGTTAAGGCGTGTTTCATCCACAACACCTGTGCACAATAACTTCCTATGGAAATATATCCAACTTTAGTAGTTGATAGTACTATAGAGTGTTGTTTCTTACTTAACCAAGACACCAAGGATTTACCAAGAAAATGATAGGTTCCTGATTTACTTTTCCTATCTAATCTACATACAATAAAATAAACATCCAAGTATGAATCTAAATTAAAATCAAAGGTTCTTGTAAAAGAAGATAAATAGATTCAATTTATTTTATATATCTTTTGATTATTTTTGTAGAATTAAAATTCTATTCATTTGGAATAGATGAAAATATTTCACAAATACATACTGAGAACCTAATGTCTGGTCTACTTATAGTAAGGTATATTAAACTTCCAATGATTCCACTATACAACTTGTTGTCAACCGGTTTTCTAGTTTCATCTGATTCAAGTTTGATATTGTAACTCATAGGAGTTGAGTAAGTCTTATTATTTTCAAATCCAAACTTCTTAATTAAGTTGAATATGTATTTTATTTGATTTAAAATTTTTCCAAAACATTTTTGATAGATTTTAAATCCCAATAAATAGTTTATTTCTCCCATCATACTCATTTCAAATTCTTTTTTCATAAGTTTTGAAAATTTATTACACATTTTTTGATCTGAAAATAACATCATCTACATATATTTTTATAATTAAAATATCAGAGAAATATGTTTTCTTAAATAGTGTAGGATGTGTTATTCCTACAGTAAAACCATTTGATAAAATAAAAAAACTTAGTCTTTCATACCATGCCCTTTGAGCTTGTTTAAGTCTATATAGAGCTTTAGTAAGTTTAAACATAGAATTTTGAAAATGCGGATCTTCAAAACCATGAGGTTGTTCTATGTAAACTTCCTCCTTTAAAAAACTATTTAAATAGGAAGATTTAGCACCCATATGATATAATTTAAAATTTATATATGAATCATATTCTATAAGGATTCTAATGGATTATAATCTAGCTACAGGATCAGAGGTTTCTTCATAATCTATTCCTTCTTATTGATTATATACTTTGGAAACTAATCTAGATTTATTTATAGTAATTACACCATGATCATATTGTTTTTTATTATAAAAACCCATTTTGTTCAAATTACAAGATATTTCAGGGGTCTTTCAACTAGTTCCCATACCTTATTTATTTTTAATTGATTTAATTCTTCTTTCACAATTAATATCCAAGTTTAATCTAATAAGTATTCTTCTACATATTTTGATTCTAATTGGGATAAAAAAGCAGATAATTCTACTAAATTTCCTATGTTTATTTTGGTTCTTAATCCTTCATATAGGTTTCCTATAACTATTTCTAAAATATAGTCTTTAAGGTTTCTAGGTGTTCTAGGAAACACAGTTTCTGGTTCAATAGTGTCTACCCATATTGGATTTGGTTAAAAATAATCAAGTTACAAGTCATCATCCTTGTTGTCATTAAAGAGAGGTCCGAGTCTCATATTTTTGACTGAATCATTTTGATCATTAATTTGAATCATTTCATGAATGAAAGGGTCACTTTCATAAAATTTTACATGAACCTATTCTTCAACAATCCTAGAATTTTTGTTGAAAAATATATAATCTTTATAAGTGGTAGAATAACCTAGGATAATACCTTCATCAGACTTTGGATCGAACTTTCCAATATTATCCTTGGTGTTCAAGATGTAAACCTTACATCCAAATATTTTGAAGTATCCTACCTTGGTTTTTCTATTATTCCATAACTCATAGAGATTTTTCTTTAATATAAGCCTTATTTGTACTCTATTAATGATATAACACACTATATTAACACCCTAAGCCTAGAAATAATTGGGCATGTTATATTCACATAACGTAGTCCTATATTTTTTTTCCAATTTCTATTCCTCCTTTCAATAACACCATTTTGTTGAGGTGTCCTGGGGGAAGATAATGTATGCTTAATTCCTTGCTTAGAGTAATAAGAATTAAATTCATGATTCTCAAATTCACCTCTATGATCACTTTTCAAAGGTATGATTTTGATATCTTTTTCAATTTTTACAAGTTTATAGAAATTAATAAAAATAGAACATGATTAAATTTTGAGTTTTAAAAAGAAAACCCTTGTAAATCTTGAAAAATAATCAACTAACACATAAAAAAATGAATCACTAGCTAGACTTACTGTTATAGTAGGTCCAAAAAAATCCATTTGGATAAGCTTAAGAGGTCTAGAAGTAGAAAATTCTTTAATTGGGTTGAAAGATGAATTATGTTTCTTACCCATTTGGCATGCATCACATAGCTTCTTTCTGTCCAATTTATGATCAGGAAAATCAAAAATCAAATGTATTTTAGAAAGTTTTCTCAAGGAGTGAACATTGTAATGTCCAAGCCTTCTATTCCAAGTCCATGATTCATCAATTTCAATAGTTAAATATAAATAATGAATATCTAATGTGTAAATATTATCTATTCTGAGTGCTTTAAACTTGATACATTTATATTTAAAAACTAAGAAGAAATTGTTAGAAAAATAAATTGAATAACCATCATCACAAAATTGAGAGAAACTTTTCAGGTTTTTCTTCAAGCCTTCAATGTAGAGTACTTTGTTTATGAGAATATACTGAGTATTTTCAACTGATCCAATACCAACTATATTTCCTTTTTCAATATCACTAAACATTTCATAGCCTCTATCTAATTTGGATAGAGAATGAAAATTGGAGTAATCTCTACTCATATGAATTGAACAACCTCTATCCATAAACCATTTTTGTATTTCTATTCATACGATTAGTTCCCTATAATGACAAATCAAATAACAGTGTTCTTTTGTACCCAAATTATTTTAGGTTCAAATATTTTAGCTATAAAAGATCTAGGCATCCAAACTTACTTTTTTTTCAAAAACATTGGAAGCTTATTATTAAAGATCTTTTAAAGGAAAAACATTTTTAATTCAAAAAACTTGAGTATTTTTCAAATAAAAAATATTAGAAAATTTTCCTATTTTACCACAATGAAAACAAGTAACTTTGGGAAGGTTTTTTAGAGAAAGGCACAAAAGGTTTTCTATAAAGTTTAGATCTTTCACCTTGGATTCCAATTCCAAAATTTTCTTTTCTTGGTTGATTTTAAACAATAATCTTCTTTAAATAATCTTCCCATTTTGTAAATATACTTACAACATATTTGAAAATTTGAACCTCCTTCTTTAGGGTTTCAATTTTTTTGACTTGTTTACTATCTAAGATAGTAGATTTTTCAAGTTGAATTTTTAAGTATAAGATATGATTGTTCAGATTTTCCTCTTCACTAATAATTTTATTATAAGAGTTTTTAAGGGATTTATTTTTATTTTTCAGACTTTCATACATTATTTCCAATATGGTGCGATACTCATTTAATTCTTTATATGATCAATTTTCATTTTCCGATTCATGTCCATGCTCAGAATAATAATAAGAGTGTACCTCATATGACTATGCCATGAAACATATGTTGTAATTTTTATTTATAGCTTCAAATTCTAATTTTTATGATGTGCATTCACTAGAATCATCAGAAACACTCCAGGTGTCCTTGATAGGTTTCTTATATTTCTTATATCCAGTATTTTTGAAGTATTTATTTTCTATATTATCATATTTTATTTTTGGATAGTTAGTCTTGTTGTGTCCCAAATTTTTTCATTCATAACATCTCAACACTTTAGATTTGTCACCAATATTTCTGTCTTATTATAGGATCTTATGAAACCTTGTCTCTTGTTATAGAACTTGTTGAACTTTCAAGAAAATTGAGTGAAATCATAATTTGATTCAAATTTTCTTGAAAAATATTCTTCTTAAGTTGTTTCAGATATTTTTATTCTTTTTCTCTTTCTATCATATTTAGAAGTAGAAACTTTTGAAATAGAATTTTACTTTTTGATCATTTTATGCTCTTCACTTCCAGTTTCCATTTCATATTCATACATCATGAGAGTTCTGATGATATATTTTATCTTCAAGTTCTTGAATTATATAGATTGTATGATGGAGGATTAGATTCAACTACACTTAGGTGGTAATACTATGAGAACATTCCATGCTTTTTTGGGATCAGTAATAGGCATTCATAGAGAAAAAAATGTTGTTCACAATCTCAGTGAGTCTCCCATTTAGTTGAGTAATTCTCTCACCTTTATCTATTTTGAATTCATCAAACTTAAGCTTAAATGTATCATATCTAAGAGATTTCATGTTGTTAGTGCATTCATATGAAATTTCTATAGTGTTCCATACACTACTAGAAAACACACCTTTAATAGAACTAGAATCGGCCTTTATTAGTGCTAGAAAAGCACTGACTACCTTAGCGAGGTTAAAATTCCATGGCCTTTATCAGTGCTAAAAAACACTGATAAATGGTAGATTTATCATCACAAATAAAAGTGTTTATAAATCATACTTTTATCAGTAATTTTAAAAGCTCTGATAAAAGATACCATTTATCAGTGATTTTATTTAACGCTGATAAATGATGTCTTTTATCAGCACTGATAAAAGTATGATTTATCAGCACTGATAAAAGTATGATTTATCAGCGCATTTAAAAGAATTGATAAAGATATACTTAATTAGTTCTTTTATAAGCATTGATAAAGGGTATCTTTATAAGCTTCTTTAAAATCACTGATAAATCATGCTTTTATCATCACATTTAGTAGCATTGATAAAGGTGAAAACTGTAGTGTGATGTTGCAGCACACTACATCACCAGAAACAGGTAAAATGTGTTGCAACAACACACTACATTAGTAGAAATAAAAATAAAATTAGCAAAATAAGATACAAATACTGAATTTAAATGAAATAAAATTTCTAACACAAATACAAGAAAAATAAAACACCATTATAGAGTATTTCAGTTGTTTTTTTACTAAAATTAATGTAAATTTTGAATAAAAAGATGCAATTGGATTCATAATGGTCACACTGTGAGTCTAATTGAGGTGTGTCTAATTAATAAATGTTAAAAATGACTTATGGGTCATTTTTCTAAAGTACCAAAACAATCCAAATGTGTTTTCTTGGTTTTGAGTATGTTAGTTGTTTTTTTGATTAAAATTAATGTTAGTTTTGGATAAAAAGATTCACTTGGAGTCATAATGGTCACAACATGAATCGTATTGTGATGAAGATAATAACTACATATTAAAATTGAAATATAGATTGTTTTTCTAAATTACCAAAATAATTCGAATGTGTTTGCTTGGTTTTGAGCATGTTTGTTGTTTTTTTCAGTAAAATTAATGTCAATTTTGATTAAAAAGATGCACTTAGAGTCATACCGGTCACACCATACATTATATTGAGGTGAATCTAAATGATAAATTTCCCAAATGACTCATGTACTATTTTTCTAAAGTATCAAAACAATTAGAATGCGTTTACTCGGTTTTGAGTATGCCACATATGTTTTTTTTACTAAAATGTCATTTTAAACTGGAAACACATACTTTGAGCCATACAGGTAGAATCATGTATGGGTTTGAGATGATAACAATTCATACATGTCAAAAATGAATTATGAATCATTTTCCCAAATTATCAAGACAATACGAGTGCATTTTCTCAGTTTTCAATGATTGAAACTATTTTGTATTAAAATGTCAATTTTAAACTCATAACGAATACTTAGAGTCATATCGCTCACACCGTGCATCGTATTAATGTGAAAATGATCTATACACATAAAAAATAACATATGGATCGTTTTCTTAAAGTACCAAAATAATCTGAATGTTTTTTCTCAGTTTTGGGTATATCAGTTGTTTTTTTTCATTAAAATTAATGTTAATTTTGAATAAAAAGATGCACTTGGAGTCATACCAGTCACAATGTGCATTGGATTGAGGCACTACTAAATTATCACATCCCAAATGACTCATGGATAATTTTAATAAAGTATAAAAACAATTAGAATGTGTTTCCTTAGTTTTGAGTATGCTATGTGTATTTTTTACTAAAATATCATTTTAAACCAGAAACATGCACTTTGATCCATACAGGTGCGATCATGTTTGGGTTTGAATTGAGACTAATTCATACATGTAAAAAATTAATTATAAATAATTTTAAAAATTATCAAGACAATCAGAGTGAATTTTCTTGGGTTTTTATGAGTGACACTTTTTTGTATTAAAATGTCAATTTTAAATTGATAACGGACACTTTGAGTCATACCAGTCACAGTGTGCATCAGATTGAGGTGCGTTTGAACCCTATACATCAAAAATGATGTATGATTCATTTTACTAAAGTACCAAAACAATATGAATGTGTTTTCTTAGTTTTGAGTATTTCAGTTGTTTTTTCACTAAAATTAATGTCAATTTTGAAAAAGGCGTAATTAGAGTCATACTAGTCATACCAGTCATACCGTGCATCAGATTGAGGTGTGAATGAATTCTACATGTCTCAAATGACTCATGGATCATTTTATTAAGTATCAAAATAATCTAAATGTGTTTACTTGGTTTTGAGTATGCCACATGTGTTTTTTACTAAAATGTCATTTTAAACAGGAAACACGCACTTTGAGCCATATATGTGGAATTGTGAGTGGGTTTTAAATGAGTATTATTCATAAACATCACAAATTAATTATGAATCATTTTCCCAAATTATCAAGACAATATGAGTGCGTTTTCTCACTTTTTAGTGAGTGACACTTTTTTTTGTATTAAAATGTCAATTTTAAACTGATAACAGACACTTGGAATCATATCGGTCACACTATGGATCATATTGAGGTTCAAATGATCCCTACATGTCACAAATGATGTATATATATTTTTAATAAAGTACCAAAATAATCCGAATTCGTTTTCTCGATTTTGAGTATGCCACGTCTATTTTTTACTAAAATGCCATTTTAAATTAGAAAGACGCACAATGAATCTTGTCTTAAGTTATAAGTGTTGTGTGAAATTTTAAATAATTTTTCTCAAACACAATCTTGGTATGATACATATTCTACTTAATTATCCAACAATTTTATTATTTGCAAGCCATCACTTCTTATCCTCCTATGCCTCAGTCTCCACCTTGGTCTTCGCCTCTGCCTCCTCCTCTATGTCGGTCTCTAACTCCGAATATACCTTCTCCTTCACCTCCACCTTTTCCTATTCCTTCACCCCCACATCCACCTTCGCCTCCACAATTTCCCAAAAATTTTATTATTTTCATTCCAGTACTTCTAAAAAATTTATTTCCTCCATTATTCTTCTTCTTGAGAAAGAGATCAAAAATAATATATAAGCATTATGACACTAATTCCTCACATCCCAAATATCATTCAATGGTCATAACTTGTACTAGATCACGAACATAGCAGGTAATCACCTAAATTTTTTTCAGCATACATTCTGACAAAAAGTATGATGCCCGCTAATCTATGAACAAATTAATTTATTATTTTGAGTAACTCTGTTGTCAAAAATCTTGATAGTAATGAGAAAATATGTAAAAACAAATGATTATGAAATATATTTAATGAAATTTCAATTAAATTAGAAAATCACATATTGGGGGATGCTAGTATTTTCATGCTATATGATTTTTATCATAAATTTTCAAACATAATGTCCACAATAGATTGCATTATCTTGTTTCAAACACTATAGAAACATTGAACAAAATAAGTAAATTTTTTTTGAAATGTTTTGATAGTTAAATATTTCTATATATATGTTATTTTTTTCCATTTGTAGTAATCCATAGGCTTTATCTTTTCAAACACCAACTTCATGCCATGATCTAGCATGTATTTAGCGACTGCCCTGTCGTAACAAAATTATCATTAAAAAAAATAACAAACATATAATTTTAATTTCATCTATAAAATGTTGATTGTAGAATATTACATATTCACAATACACATCACATGTGGTCGGTTGGTTGGAAATCTATGCATTGAATCTAAAAAATAAATATTAAGGGTGTTGATGTTGGCTGCTATCAGTATCCACTACTTGATAAAAAAACAAAAACAATTAAGTAATGAAAAAATTAAAAATATATTTTATGTTATTAGATTATAGAGTTTTATCCTTACAGTGTATGAATTAAAAAGTGTCTGTTGTCTAATGTTTTTTTATTAAACGCTTCGAGTTACTTGTCTTTTTTTTTTCTCTATTTCTTCCTTATTCAAATTAATTTCTGGCATAGAAATGATACTGGGATTAATTATTCCAAATCGTGCTTCACATGATCTTTCCTTTATATAGTTTTAATATAAACCCCTATACAAAATATGAATAGTTATTAACTTTAATAAACATATTTATATCACTATTTGGATAGACGTATTATGAAAATGTACCTTATTTATGTATTAACAAATGAGATGCCCAACCATTCATGCTTGAGAATATCATTTAGAGTCTCGAGAACAATTCCATCTATCAAGGAATATTCATATATTTCTTATTCATATTCAATATAAGACATAGTTTTATCTTTAAATGTGATCTATGCATGAAGTTGTAATGATAATAAATGTTGCTTTGGAACTGGTGGGGGGAAGGTACTCTTAGAAGGTCATTTTGTTTTCTTAGTCAGTTCATTAGATTTTCTTGATTCGACCTTTCATTTATCCACCACTTTATCCATATTTAATATCATACCTCACTTAATACCTTTTATCATCAACTGCTACCTATTTTTCATATGAAATTTTTTGTTAAAGATGTACCCCATGTGTCTTTATAAGATTAGACATCCATGCTTTGAAAAATCCAATAACAGCTTCAACTGTTGTAATATCTGGACCATCATGTGGAACAAGAAACTCAAAAATCATCTCATAAGATACCTCAATATCCACTATCATGTTATTTTTTGGAAGGGGTTGATTGTGTAGTTGGTCTCTCAGGATATTATACACTATACCCATCGCAACACAGTGGTACGTGGGTGTTGATAGATAAAAATCATATACAACTATACCCTGTAGAATTTTAGTAATATAAAATTATCAAAAGTTGTTTGATTTAAATTTAGGAGAAAGAGTAATGAAAAAATTTATTACCTCAGGTAAGGTATTCAGTTGGGGGTAATGACTAGCCTCATATCTAGTAGGATCATTTGGTTCATGTGTAGATCTTCACTCCACCACTGGTTTGCTTTGATCCTTTCTTATACATTGGTCTGCTAAACTAGACTGTAAAATACTATCTTGCAGTGAGTCTATTTGTGTCTACATTCATCTCATCATATTATATTTATCTTCTTGTGGATTTATATTCTCGAAATATGTTCGAGGAGAGACTCCAAAACCTAATCCTCTAATGCGACTATATTATTTAGGCCGCTTCAAAACTACTAAAAGTTGTTTTTCTTCTGGTACGACCATTGATGATTCTTGTGTCTAAACCATATAAAAAAATATGAACATATTTATTTTTATTTAATATTATTATAAATCATTAAAAATTATAATTATTTAATACTTATACATAATCCCCATACTGATTTTGTGTTTTCATCAACTAATATACCCTCCTTATTTACATGAGACTCCTTCCATAGCACATGATGTGGGATAAAAATGGATTCAGATTTTGATTCATAAATCTGAATATAAACAAAAGAAAATATTTTTTTTAATATCACATAATTAAACTTTTATTATTTATTTAAAATACAAGCTAATTTATTCTCTAATAAAGTGTACCCCATCCTTTGCAATAGGGGTACATTGGTTTTAATGAATGTTCTTTATTTTTAGCACTCTTTTTCTATTTCATAAATTAAATTTTTTGAATCAAGTTGGATAAAATAAATAATTTCAAATAATATATTATCGATTACAATGAACCTGAAATGATTTCTCATTGCAAAAATTGTTTAAATAAATCCATGTTTCCTTCTTTATAATGTGTTCATAACTAAGTGGTGGGTAGGGATTTATTTTCTCCTCAACATCCCTAAGATGTAACTTCTTCAGAAGAGTCCAGAAGACTCTATAGGATTTTCCAGTAGGCATTAAGACAAATTTATTACAAAAATGTTCTAAAATAAATGAAGCCTTCAAGTAATAATGAAAAATAAATCAACATTTCATTATATTTTTTTTTAGTAAAATAGATAAAGTATATTGTGACATTAATGTTATATCTTTCCAAAGGATTTCCTTTATTACAGGTTGGATGTGATGTCATGAGTTAATATAAATCGGCACATTCATCCTCATTGTGAACTCAACATAACTAATGAGAATTGACCTATTATGGTCAATAGGTTGGACACATTGATTCCAACCAACCGAAAATTTTATACCCTGACTTCTTGCCTTGATAATTTTATTCAAAACCGTGATGCTGCATTTTTGTTGTATTTTTTCATCAACATGTTGTTGATCCCCTAATAATTTTATAGTTTCATCATCGATAGTATGTTCTTCCTCAGGATTGGTAACATCATCATGTTCAAAAGACATTATCAGCATGAGTATTCAAATATTTAATTTGTCTTGAATAACAACAATACAATACACTCCATGCATAAAAGTCCACAATTGCACACATCTTTCATGAAAATTGTTACTGTATTGAATAGAGATATAATACTTAAATAATACAATACAACTAACCTTAACTACCTTTATTTAATCTATCCTCAGATGCTTGACTTCCTTCCATAGCTTGATGATGGATTTGAGACTACTCATTCCCTCTTTCAATCTATCCTTCCTACCATCACTTTTTGGGTGGTATGTCATTAATGAACTTTGGAACCAAAATGATGGGAGGAAGTCTAGTTTGAAAGAGGAAGTCCAATCCATCATCAAGAGATGGAATACAATCAAGCATCTAAGGATTAAATTGTCCTAGGAACTTACACTAATGGAATCACTCAAAAAGTATCTTCAATTGAAGAGGAATTGAAATACATCCAATCTAATGGTATTGAAGAAATAAATCTCATGCCACCCACATTGAACACCACTTCTGTATAGTGATGGATTCATCAACTTCCAATTTTGGATATTTTTAATCCACCATAAGATCCCTCCAATAACATAAATCCTGTTAAAGGGTGAATTTTTCAACTTATGCTCAATATTGATCTAGAATTTTTTTACTCTTATAAATGAAATGAATCTATTAAATGCAATGCTAAATTTATTATTATGATATATTACCATAAAATATTAGAGGAACCATAAATACTTACCATCATTGAAAATTATACCACATATCTTAAAGTAGATCTACAATTACCTCTAGGAATGTCCTACTTTATGAATGATAATGATACTATCAGTTATAAAATATAATATTGGAGAGAGGTATCCCCATAACTCAATCAGATTCTATAATGAAACTTTAATCATATTCCATTATTGGTCTCACAAAATATGATAGGAAATATCTTATTTCTTTTATCATATTTAACAATTAAGGTGATATTGTATTTGTGCTTTGATCCTCTATTTTCACACAAACCATTGATAGAGTCATATTTTATGGTATCATAAATTGTATGATAAAATAGTTCAAATCCTTATATTTTATATATGTCATACAATATGATATATAATAGCCATATTCTATAGATGAACAAAGAAATCATTCATATCATAATATATGATATTGACATAATACAATATGACATTTTTTTATTCGAAAAACTAATAGATTAATACATTGTATCCTTGAAGAACAAGTCTCTGATACCACTTATGAGTTTTAGGGTATTATCATATGATCATTATAGGGATAAAAAATCTAAATAAGGGCTGATTCATCTCAAGGATAAATGTGAATAGAAAAAAAGAAAAAAACACCTATGAAATACTTGCAATATAGTATTAGTGGAATCCATCTTTATGATTCAATACAATATGATTGATTTATAACACTAAAGTAGAAAACAAAATATTCTAGCCTTTGAGGAGATTACACTAGCCTTCGATCAAAGAAATATTCTTGAGGACCCTCAATCATTGAAGGAGTGATAACACCTTAACCTAGTGATAAAAAATGATCAAAGAAGAAGAGAGATTTGGATATGGAATGAAACAAATGGTTAATTAAAATAGGGGGATTATATCACTTTATAGGGACTCTACATTTAATAAAGAGTGCCTTGAGCATTGACTGACATCTCATGGAAACTGATAATTTCATCACATTGGATTACTTCTTTCATTGAGTGTTTTAATAAATGTTTCAAGCCATCTATGATGATTATTATGATTTATAATTAATGAGAAAATATTTGGGAGAAGTATCTAAATTAATTCATACAATATCATATATTTAAGGCCCCACCAAAATCTATGTTGGTCATATGTCGTAGCCTATGATAAAAGTATATATAATCTTAAATTTCCATTTATGATTCAAGGATATCAGTAAATATGATATCTCTATTTTGTGCATTTTAGACATGGATAAAAAATTACATGAATTATAATACATAAAGATCCAAACCATCAAAAGTATATTTTAATCAATTTTTTTTATCTCTATGGTTATTAACCATGTTAGATGACTTTTCAAATTATTTTTTTATTCTATGAATTAATTATCTCTCTATTTTTATTAGTAAATCTATTATTAAATCGTATCTCATAGATTTATTCATCAACTATAAAACCATGGATAACTCACTTAATTTTGGGAAATACACTCTTTATATGTTGTTTTGTATTTCTAAGTCCATTTACCAAATTATTTCTCAACTCTATCCAATCTAGTAAATTTTTAAAAAATTTGTTGAGAATACTTTTCTCACCAAATAAATTCCCCATCACTCTTTGTAACTCATGGTTAAAGTTTAATAATAATCTTGAATTAATTAAAAAAACAATACTCTCACAACATGCATCACTAAAATAATTTTTGTAATTTGACTAACTAATTCAATATTTTTTTTGAATTCAATAAAAAATTATTCATCAAAATCATAAATCTAAATAACCCATTTCATGGTTTAAAAATTTACATGAATAACCAAAATCCACAAAATATGTTTTAATGATTTTTACACTTAACTTGGTCCCTATATGTTCATCACCCATAAATGAGGGACATAACTTGGTATCCCATAATCCTTAAAAACCCTCATAATTAATCCTTTAGAATCTATAATCTAGTATATAAGATGAATTAAATTTGAGAAACTACCAAGATTTTGGAATCCTATATTATTCAAATGAAGAGAAAATTGAGGGGGTATGAGAGGTCTCCTTGTTAATGTCGAGAGGAGAGTAAACCATCTATGTGTGCCTCTAGGGAAAAATGGGTCGGACACTCAAATACATATGAAAGGAGAAGAATAATAATAAATGAGGGAGAGGAGAGGGTGTGGTAGGGGAGGATGTGTAGAGAGGGTAGATCCAAAATCTATTTTATTTATCCATACCGGACCATACATATATGTTGACTAACCTTACCATATGAAAACATCCTTTTATTTCTTTGAAACCATTATCAATGGAGGAAAATGATGAAATAGAACCACACTCGTTGTATTTCAGTAGCGATGAGAAGATATGCAGGGTTCTTCATGTTTAAGAACAACGCAAAACACAAAACCCGGAACCCCAAACACCAAACAATGATAGAGGAAGAGTAGAAAATAACATACATTGGATTCTAGCCTTGATTAATTTGAGGGAATGTAGAGGAGTCGCACCGATAGTAGAGGAGTTTTGCGAGAGCTTGAGAATTGCGAGTGACTGAGTTGTGGTTAGGGTTTTTTAAATTGACTGGGGAAACTTCTAATAATGCTTTTAGAAAAGTGCTAATAAATATCCATTTTATTAGTACTAAATTTATAAGCACTGATAAATCTTGAGCTTTATCAGTGCTAAAAAAGTAATGTTAAAAGTTTTATAATTATAATTTTTAAATAACTTTATTATAATTTTACAATTATTTAAATAAATTTATTATAATTTTATAATTATTTAAATATATATAATTATTTAATTATAATTATATAAATACTTATTTAAGAAAAATTATTTATTTATAATAATTATAAATATAGTAAATATACATTTATAGATATATTTATTTATAAATATTTATTTGCAAATATATTTTTAACATTATTAATGGATATATAATCTTAAATACATGCATTTTAAAAATGAGTGAAATTGAATAATTCAAAATGAGTACACTTTAAAAATATTGAAAAAATGGATAAGTTTTATTAATTAAATATAAGTTATATATATATATATATTGAAGTGGATAAATACATATTGAAAATACTAAAACATAGTAAATAAATATATATAAATAAATAATAGAAAATTATCAATTTCAAAAATAAATAAAAAATAAAAAACATTAAAAATGAATACCCTAACTGTAGTATTAAAAATAAAAAAATAAAATTGACCGATTAAAAACACAATATATATTAAATGTATCATGTTATAATGAAATTCTAAAATATTCTAAAATTTGAATAAATTACATAAATATTATGTGTATGTGTTTCTATATATTGTGTAATATATTTACGTGTGCATTTGTGTATAAAAATGCATTAATATATATATATATATATATATATACATGAAATAAATGCAACACATGACATTTGATATAGGTTAAATTGAAAAATCAAACAATATTAAAAAAGAATAAGATAGTAATATTAATTAACATTATATATATATTATACTTATTCATTATTTATATATTTAATATATACTATTTATTAATATTTATAATATCTAAAAATAAATCACTGATAAAGGGTTCCTTTATCAGCGCTAAAATAAAGCACTCATAAAGGTTACCTTTTATCAATGCTAAAAAAAGCACTGATAAATGGTGCCCTTTATGAGCGCTTATTTTAGCACTGATAAAGATGGAATTTATCAGCAATTTTTTTAGTACTGATAAATTCTAGCACTATTAAAGTCATGTTTTGTAGTAGTGATATTTCATGTGTTGTTTGACATTGATAGATTTTATTAAACTCATATGATCTTAACCCATAGATGATAACATTCATATATTTGGAGTTTAAATCATAATTTACATCAGCTATAACATCCCACGTTTTAGGTTATGACTTAGGAATTTCATAGGGAATAAATGCTTTGAGATAGATTTTCAGACCAAGGTTCTTCAAATAAATGATCACACAAGATTTACAACAACCATAGTTCTCACCACTAAAGTACATAGCTCTAAAAATTGACATGCCTTCTCGGTTATCAGCCATAAAATCCATTTGAAGATGGATCTTTAGAATTCAGCCTTTGAAAGTTGTGAACTCGAGAGTCACTTGATCTGATACCAATTGTATTCCTAGATAATGACTAACTAAATAACTCAAGAGGTGGGGGGTGGATTGAATTATTAAAATTTTCTTGAATATTAGACCACCCTCTTCAAAGTATGCAAGTTCAATTATTTCCTTCAGAATATATGAAGTGGAAATATAAAAAAATGTGGAAATGAAATTAAACACAAAGATTTATTGTGGTTTAGGGAAAAAAATCTCCTAGTCTATTGCACTAACACTCTTCTCCACGAGCTTGGTGATATTCACTATAAAATCTCTTTTACTGGGGGCTCCCAGCTGAGTACAAATAGCTATCACTTAATACAAAGATCCAAGATATTTAAACCAGGATATCCCTTTACAATACCTATCCATAGTCTTACACACTCTTTCATTGAGTGGAAACATGATAAGTTGAATAGAATATTTGAGTGAAATGTTTGTAGATAAAAGTTTCAAGAAACAACTAACAGTAGATGAAGATTCATCCAGATAGAATAATAGACTTTAAAGTGTAGCTTAGGATGATCTTTAGAGAAACTGATAGAACTGATAAGCACAACACTGATAATTTGTTTTCTTCTATGTACATGGCTTCAACATTTTGTGATGTTCAACAAGTAATCAATTCTCATTCTCTCTCTTCCTTTTTTGTTGTAGTAGCATGATGATCCTTTTATAAACTATTTAAATTTGAATGCAGGATAATTCTAATGGTTAACTGATCCATGCAACAATCTTGACAAGAAAAGATAATAATGATATGCATTCGATATTTCTAAATATGGGAATTTCTTTTGTAGTAGTGATGATAGATATTTTCTCGATCTTTAGATTGTTCTATTCATAGTAAGTCTTGTGCAGACTAATATTTTCTTAAATGGATAGTCTCCTTATGATGTGCTCTAAAGGCATCAAATAACTTATCAAGATATTATAAAAGTAATCATGATGTTCTACAATACAATATATTCATAGGATATCAGATTAAGGTACTGTTAATTTTAAGATAAATTTCGTATGATAAATAAAATTGTCCTTATAAGATAAACTTACTTCACTATAATGTAAGATAATTTTCCATCCTAATATAAAGTGTTACTGTGATGTAACATTTAATTTTCTTCAACTTCTTTTGGCTACAAATATTATTCTCAAAGGATAAATTCCTTTCATATTTTTTACTATGATTAAGAGTTCTGACTTGAGCGACTCAACCATTTTTCATAAGATAAAGTCTTATGTAGCACCTTATAATTCTTATCAACTAAATATGTTCTTAAAATATCATAAGATAAAATACTTTCATAATGTAAAATAAATACCTATAAACATAGCATAAGATAAACATAATCTTAAAAACTTGATATAAACTTGTTAGAATAAAGGTAGGTATTTTTTGAATTATAAAAACACATAAAATAGAGATATATTGAAACAATATATTATTTACAACAATCTACCCATTTTTGATGTTCATAAAACCAATGATATAGAAATTTTTTTTTCCTACACTAGGTTTTAACTTTTTCAGAAAGGAATATGTTTCATTTTATTTTCTTCGAAAAAAATATTATCCTTTTCTTCTCCCCCCTTTTTGGAATAAGGAAAAATTTATTTTCCTTATCCCCTTTTTGAAATAAAAAAGATTTAATATTTTCCTTTTAATTATTTTTGAAATATAGAATAAGTTTTTTTATTTTCCTTTTATTCTCCCCCGTTTTTTGATATAAAAAAGAAGTACAATAAGGAAAATAATTTATATTGCACACAAACAATAGCAATCAATTAACGGTACAAATGATAAATAGAATTTGGGAGTAAATAGGCTTCATAATGAAACATTTAAATAGTATAGCATAATATAATGATAGAGAAATATATTTAAGAGAAATAATGAAACAAGAGTATTGAATGTCTATGAAAAAGATAAAGGAATAGTAGTAGTAAATTTTTTATAAAGAGAATTAAAAATATTAAGGTAGTAATATTATTAAAGAAAAAGAATAAGGTAATTCACTACGGTCATTAAAAAAGATGCTATAGTAAACAAATGCAAATGTTTTGAATGTCATAAAAGTGGAATAATTCAAATGTTCTTTGAAAATTCCCAACCATTGGGAAACCATTATAAAAACTTTAAAGGGAGTGTATCAATTTATTTTCAGAAAATGAATTTTAGAAGTTAGTTTCTTAAAGTATAGGGGTTGATCGTGAGGTATTGAGGATGTAGGTAGAGGAGCATCATATTTTGTGACAAGAACATCGCCTAATGTACATAGGGATGCTCCCATACTAGAATTATCTTTACAAGAAAACCTGACTGGTGTGGACTTGATGTTGAGAGAATCTTGCTTTGCCCTCACCAAATCGAAGTAACTTGTATAGATAGAGGCTAATTTAGTGGATGATTCAAGTAAGGATAAAGGTGATTATTTATAAAATCTTAGGTTTTCTATTTGATGAACCTATGAAGGATAAAATATTTCTGTAAGGTGCTGAGAGGTGAATAAGTGACAATCAATAATATGCAGTCCTCAAATCCAACTTCCTTGAATTTGAAAGAGTGAATCATCACAGGAATAAATCCATTTTACCATATAATTTTTTCAATAATCCAGAATAATTTTAAGGCCATTCCAAACAAAATGAGAAAAGTTCCCAATGAAGTTATGTAAGTGTCCCTTATTTGCACAATTGGATACCAAAATTTTCAAAAATTCGAACTGAGTTTATATTATACCAACAATAGAAATGGTTTCTTTTTTCCATTGAGAGATCATGTATGTTTGAAGATTATGGAAAGGCATCTGCCTCTTCATCAACATCATCTGAGATATCTGGCTTGAGATTGTTTACCACTACGTCATACAAGTCTTAAAATTTATTTTCTTTTCCTCTATTATTATTTGAAAAAGATCTAGACAACTTTCCTAGAAGTGTGATAAGGAAACTTACATCCTTATTCACTTTAAGAGAATTTTCATAGGATTCTGGAAGATTTTTGTCAAGACCCATCTCTAGGGGCCTGTGTCGTGACTACCCCAAGCCCGTCTTTGATAGGCTAGGAGATGGCGACTAGCATCAAGTAGGCATATCCCATAAATGGGAGGCCTTTTCCTAAGTACCTGTACACACACACACATGTCTCCAATCCTACAAAGATAGAAATAGAAAACACTAACCACCATACATGCATACAATAATAACCAACCACAAAGTACAACAGGTAAGTAAAGTATAGGGAGGTAAACTAGGCAAGAATACAAGTCCAAAAAAATAAAGACAACTGCAAAATCCGACCTGCTAACAAGGGTACTGAAGTTATTATAGAAATATTTCGGAAACACCTCGGCCTGTTTGATCTCACAAGGCACTATATGGTCCTAGTCCTAGTCCTTCTCTACCTAGGACTCCGTCAAAGTGGCGGTTATCTTCACAAGACATGACACGTGCAGGAAAATCCTGTGTAGGGGTAAGTAAAACAATACTCAGTAGGACACCCCGAAACCACAAAGGAAAAACCACAAAAGAATGAACAGTTATCTCTACAAAAGTATACTCCCATACATATACCAAGAACATCTAGATATACTCATAACTAGTCATAAGGTAGAAAGGAAATGTCATATCTAATCATGAACCACAAGATTCCTCTCGAAGCATGCTCGTTCCGAAAGATCTCACTCCACAAGCCTTGATGTCATCAGGGAATCTTACAAGAGGTACTACTAATTTGGGCCCAACCCAAAGAGAAAATTATAGTCAAGATCATGCTATACAGAGAGGGGATTATAAGAGAATACTGAAAACCCAATCTGCATTACCCCGCAACATAGGATATTCTCAGAGAATACCACAAACCCTACCAATGCAGCTCATAACATAGGGGATTCTGAAGAATATTGTGAGCCCTATAGATATGACCCACTGGATGGAGGAATGATGCCCTAATCTCGATGGTCACATCAATACACAAAAACTCTATCAAGGGTGATAGAATATCACTCCAGTCCCAAGGAGAATTCCACAACTCAATTCAGGGCTCTTCCTCTTGAGGGGATTGCTATGAAATGTCATACCAAACCCTCAAAGAAGGAACCAAGGGGACACACTAAACTTATACTAGTCCAAACTAGGAAAATTAAGAGCCTCAAGATCTCTTTATGAGAATACACAATGTTTCTCAGGGGGAACACGACGTGTCCAGCTATCCCAAGTCTTGTCTGTGCGGAAGAGCCGCACACAACATGTAGTGTCCATATACATGGTGTGTAGAAGGGTAAAAACAGAATATAGAGACACACAATATCCTATTAGTGTAACTTGTCTATATCTGCATGAGTGTACATGGCATACCTCATTAAGTGTAGCACTGCTTGTGTCTGGGTCTGGCAAAATTCTGACCAACACGCGGGGATCGTCATCATCCTGAAGAGATAAAACCTAATTTCATTGATATTCCTCTTCAAAAGGTCTCATATTTCCAAACTGATCACACCATTGTGATTCTTATGGAAAAATGATTGAAATAGACAATTCATGTGCCCTAAATAGACATCTAGTAAAAAAGTCACATTTCACGATATAACACATGAACGATAATTCACAAGTCCCATGTCTTAATCCAAAATTAAAATATACGGATCACACTATTTTGATCCTCATGAAAAAATGAACGGGATCGACTATTCATTTGTCCAAATCAAACACCTGATGAAAAAGCCGTATTTCACCACATTATGCTCGAATGACATCTCATAGATTCGAACCACGAGTTCGAATTAAATATCGATCATTGGTCTTGAAATGACCTATCTTAAATTCAGATTCATAATGTCACTGACTGCACGTCAATCTGATATCTTGGTTAAAATATAAAACCAAAAAAAGGATTTAATAACAAAGTAATAATAATAATAATGTTATCATTTTATATTATTATTATCATAAAATTTTATTAAACTGATTAAAAATTGAAAGATATATCACGAATGGAGTCTTTCCACTCATGCGGCCCACCTTAACACCTCTCTCCCATTCATTTCTTTCAAATGAAATTTTATAATATTATTATCATTAAATGATAATAATATTACACACTAAATGCAATCACGATGGACTCCCTAGAACCTCAACTCCGTTTCACCACGCACAAGAAGGAATATCCATCACTCAAATTTATTTATTCTTAATTTAAAATTATATTATTATTTGTAATCAATTATCATTAGTGAGAATTTTTGTCAATCACAAACTTGGAAAATATTTATTTTCGGTCATTCGACATGCCGCTGGCCAAAATAAATACCGGTGATAAATGGGTGAAGAACGTCGGTAGAAAAACATGATCAAAAAAATCAAAGAAGCAATATTGGCCATTGTTCAGATTGGACTTGACTCATTTCTGTTAGAAAAATGAATGAAAAATAAATAAATAAATCAACCCAAACAATATCAATTCCTATAACATAGAAAGATAAATAAATTACTCAAATCAAACAATCGATCTACGAATTAACTTATTAGGTGATTAATTCATGTTCACCATGAGTAAATAAAATGGGGATAAATCCACAAAACAAATGTCCTACCTCAATTTGAATCGATCGTTGGTGTAGAACATATCCTCTATAGTTTAAGATGATTCGTTGCATCCTCCACCTATCGATTTACCTTGATCTAATCACCAGTCATCATCCGGTCTCAACTAACCAACGGAGAATGGGTGGAAGATCCTCTCAATGATCCAAGGGTTATGTAGATAACCTTAGTGATTTTCCAAGACAACAAATTTATAGAGTAAAGCGGTTCATGTCATTTAATTTGAAATAATTAAATAAATTATTTATTTTAACTAAACACACCCACCAACAACTGCTTCATCCAAACATCCAGTGCTGACCAACTTTAGGCCGCACTTAGAAAAAAAACTACATTACAGACTCAATTATTGTCTCAAATTTCCAATCCAAGTTCCCGTTTATGAGTTATTAGGATTTGAAAATAAAATATTTTTTATTTAATTATTTTATTTACGGTTACGTTTAAAAACTATATTTTGCAGTCGGCCTGCGCCGACTGATGTTAGGGCCCTCTTAAGGTAAATCCGCTACTCTGAACATAAATGTTTCATTAGATTTCTGATCTGGGAAATCATTTAATATTTATTCCACTTTTTTAGAAAATTCATGCGCATCTGCAATTAAAAAAATAACTTTTTTTGACAGATTGTTCCGGGCACACCGGGTCTCATAACCGCATGCCATCTCACCACCTGGTCTCGTAATTTTCCCAAGAATTTTCTAAAAATATAATCAGAAAAATCCAAGTTGTTATGTTCTCCCCACATTAAGGCTTTACACCCTTGAAATTCCAAACAAGATTTACTCAAACAAAAGGAGAGAGTACAGAGCACGAATCTGAAGCTCTCACTCTCATGTGCTCTTCTTAAGATCTTTGTGCTACCTACGAACACACAATAAGGGAAAAGATCATCCACGAAGGATTCTGAATCTCCATTGGGTACTCAACCTCAGTCACTCCAACGTAGATGTCCAGATCGCCCTAAATTATGACGTGAAAAGAGTTATGCACAAGTCTCCTCAGCTGTGACACATGGAAGACATTGTGTATATGGTCCTACTACGAGGTATATCCAAGAGGTACGCTACCTCACCAACTCTACGAATCACCTGAAAGAGGTACTATTAACCTTAGAGATATCTTTTTGCCCTAGAAAAACCTCCGTAACCCTCATCAAGGTGAGACCCAAAGGAAGACATGGTCTCCTTCCCCAAAATCCAATGGTCTCTTCCATCTATCAACATAAACTTTAGATGACTCTATGCATTCTTCATCCACTCCTAGATGATAATAACATTCTCTACAATCGTCTCCTGTAATCCCTTCCACTACTGGGATGTAAAGCGATCATCATGATCTGAAATAATCATTGATGAAACTCCATGGAATTGAACTATCTTCTGCATGTAGAAGAATCCCAAGATCTCTACTAAACTCTTCTCCTAGGTAGTTAGGAAGTGAGATGACTTGGTGAGTCGGTAAAAGATCACCCAGATGGTATCATGCCTCCTGGACATATATGGTAATCCCATCACAAAGTCAACTGATATTACTTCCCACTTTCTTCCTAAAACCCCAAGAAAGAGAAAGAGCAACCCCTACCAAGCATAGGGGCTTGACACAATGAGTTTACAAACCACAAAACTAATTCAAACAAGTGTTCAAATTTTATCTCAATAGGTAATCCTAGATTTAACCCGTTCCTTCATCCATGGTGTTCGCCTTGACACTCACATTCATATCCCGATGCACCTCGCCACTCTAGGAATTCACTGTTTCAAGTGTGCATCCTTTGAAAAGAACGACATGCTCCCCACATTTCAAATATCCATCGGGGGTATTACCTGTAGATAATTGAACACATAAAGACTCACAGTCAGTATCACCGAACCGTACCTCCCTGACTCATTTTAAAAGTGGTGGGGTGACAACCAACAACTAGAGATAAGCTGCTCCATCTCTATCCACGAAGGATAACCGCAACAAGGCCAACCACTCCAATTCCTTGTTTAGTAACTGCTAACTGGATTCCTTATGAGATCATCTGCTTCCATGTTTCTCTTCCTAGGAGTATAGAAGAACTCTAAGTCATAGTCCTGGAGGAATTCTAGGCATCACCTCTTTTTCAATCCCTAGTTCTTCTAAGAAAATACATACTTGAGAATCCTGTGGTTGAAGTAGGTGATGAATCACTCACCCATTAGGCATTATCGCCACATCTTCAATGCGAATACTACTAATACTAACTCAAGATCAAGGGTCATGAAGTTATGATTGTGAGGTATCAACTGGCGTGAACCATGGGAAATAACCACTTTTCCCTACATCAGGACACAACCAATCTCGGTTCCTGATGCATTTCAAAACACTACATGATTCATACCCTCTTCTGGTAACCTCAAGATGAGAGTGCTCATCAAAATCCATCTCAAACTTCACTGAATTCACTGTAAATTCAGCCTCTGAGATAAACTGTCCCAGAAAAAGGGACCTTATGAATTCATAATTGATACTTCAAGATATTCTCTTGAAGATGGTGCTCTAGGAGTGTGTCTAGGACCATTCTTAAGTGTTTTGTGTGCTCCTATTCAGATGAAGAGTACACTAAGATGTCATCAACGAAGATCACCTGAGTATGACTAGGGTGAAACACTGGGTCTTACTAATCCCTTCCTTTAAAAGTCTCACATCTTCACCCCAGCTCATGAAGCTCTTCGGGATCCATCCGATATACTGGCATAAATATCAGTGCCACATCGAGGTGTAGACCAATACAAAATTCTAACTCAAGGAGGATAGTTAAACCTATAACATCTTCAAGGAAGATGTCCTTATACTCTGCCACTATTACAAGAAACTTGAGGACTCATAACATCCACTCACTGAGGGTTGGGCTAGCCAACTGAATAGAAATCAGCTGCACCCTCCTCTTCTTGAGTCTATTAAGAGCTAAAAGGATTCCCCCTTTGCTGATAAAGGGATATATAATTCCATCACCACAGATTAACAAAAACCTTTTCTTAAAACAATCAATATGAGTATGAAATGTGGATTTAGTTTATACCGATAATGACATCGTAAGACCTCGATGCCACTACCAAGAGATCCCAATCGAAACTCTCACCTCCAAGAGTTAGGTCACACTGTTGGAACCAGTGTGTGATCATTAGGTCTCCTACTATAGGAGTCTCTAAACGTGAGGGTCAAGTCAAAGTTTTAATCGAAATATCTAAGTATCAAACTAGAAAAGTGTCAGGAAAGGAAAACACTAGTACAAGTGCCTATCATTACTACAACTAAAGTAGAAAGACACAGATCGTACCTTGAACCATTATTAGAGTCCTGGGGTCATAAGCCTTGAAAACCTACAACTTTCTCCTCTCCTGTCATCTAGCTCCCTGATTCTATTATGGACCACATGGAGGTGGTGGTGGAAACACGTCAAAATGCTGACCACCTCCTTTTGCCTCCCCAGCTCTCCTACCACGTCCTCCACCCATCGGATTTGTCTACTCTTGCCGCCGTCTCTTCCTTGGTGGTTCATGAACCACCTATATAATTGCAGCATGAATGGAGAGACAATCTCATGAGAGATTCTCCCTTTTATGATAGGTATAACAAAGCCCGTCATTCCAAGAACTAGCACGCCCCTGAAACTTTCAACGAAACCTCTGGTTCTGTAGATTACGTTTCACACCTACTATTAGTAGGTCCTACTGACCCTGTATCTTAGAGACCACTACCTAAAAAGCCTATGATACATGCTCAGACCCTACATATCATCATCTAGCGTCAAAATATCCATCCATGAATCAGTCTGGAAAGATGAATCCACCTTAACCACTGGAGGTTGGTCAGGTAACTGATCACCAGGAGAAACCGTCACCTACTGACCATCCTGAAGAAAAACTACTCTATGAATGGATCCCATTAGGGAGGCCTCATCGAACATTGGGCCAAACTCCTAATCCTGTTGCAGAAACCTTGCTGGTTGGCGTTGTGAATACATCCTACAAGAAAACAGGATGTATCACGGTTAAAAGAGTATACTTGGTGAGTTGACTCAAGAAGGACATGGAAAACACAACCCATTCCTATATTATGCATGAAACATAATTTCCCCCTGCAACTAGTGTTTTCATGTACCAATTTGAAAATCATAATTTAGGGTTCTAGTGTATGGATAAGTCAGTTGTTTCACCAACACTGGATTCCCTGACCTGAAAGTCGAACTCGAAACATTTAACACTATTGCCCCAAACCAAAACACATAGACTCTTGGTCCTTAAGGTAGAACTGACCTGCCTCTAATACCGCTCCATCATAACCCATCCCCCGGGGCCCATTCCGTGACTACTCCAAGCCCACCTCCGATAGGCCATGGGGTGGAGATTAGTGCCGAGTAGGAATATCCTACAAATAAGAGACCTTTTTTAAGTACCTACACACACACACACACAGAAACACGTCTCCAAGACCACAAATCTATAAATAGAAAACACAAAACACCATGAATGCATGCACTAATAACCAACCACAGAGTACAATAGGGAAAAAAATACAAGGAGGTAAACTGGTCTAGAATACAAGTCCAACAAAACAAAGACAACTACAAAATCTGACCTGCTAACAAGGGTACTGAAGCTGCTGTAGAAAGTTTTCAAAAATACGTCATCTCATCTAATCTCACAAGGCACCATCCGGTCCTGGTCCTGGTACTACTCCGCCCAGGACTTTATCAAAGCATCAATTGTCTGCACAAGAAACGAAACGTGCGGGAAAATCCCATACAAGGGTGAGTAAAACAATACTCAGTAAGACACTATGAAACCAAAAAGGAAAAACCAAAAAAGAATGCACAATAATATCTACACAAGTATACTCTCATACATATACTAATAACATCTAGATATACTCATAACCATCTTTAAGGTAGAAAGGAAAAGTCACAACCAATCATCATCCATATGACTTCACTCGAAGCATGCTCATTCCAGAAGATCTCACTCCATGAGCCTTGATGTCATTAGGGAATCTTATAAGAGGTTTTCCTAATTTGGGCCTAGCCCAAAGAGAAAATGATGGTCAAGATCATGCTATACAAAGAGGGGATTCTCATAGAATACCACAAACCCAATATGTATTACCCCACAACATAGGGGATTTTCAGAGAATACCACAAACCCTACCGATGTGGCTCGTAACATAGGAGATTCCAAAGAATACCATGAACCCTACGGATACAGCCCATTGGATGGAGGAATGAAGCCCTACTCTTGGTGGTCACATCAATACACAACAACTCCATCAGGGGTGATATAGTATCACTATAGTCCCAAAGAGAATTTCATAACTCGATCTGGGGCTCGTCCTCTTGAGGGGATTATTATGAAATATCATACCAAACCCTTGAGGAAGAAACAAAGTGGACACACTCAACCTATACTGGTCCAAACTAGGAAAACGAAGAGCCTCAAGTGCTCTTGATGGGAGTACACAGTGTGTCCTAGGGGGCACATGGTGTGTCCAACTATCCCAAGTATTGCCCATGTGGAAGAGAATCGCACAACATTTAGTGTCCATATACATGGTGTGTAGAAGGGTACACTTGACATGTAGAGACACACAATATCCTGTTAGTTTAACCTGTCTATGTCTACATGAGTGTACATAGTGTGCCTCATTAAGTCTGGCACTGCCTGTGTCTAGGTCTGGAAAAATCTTGATGAACATGCATGGATTGTCATTGGCCTAAAGGGATAAAATGTATTCCATTGATACACATCTTCAAAAGGGATTAGATTTCCAAACTGATCACACTGTTACGATCCTTACGAAAAAACATTTGAAATAGACTATTCATGTTCCCTAAACAGACATCCGGTGAAAAAGTCACATTTCACCATATAACACATGAATGATAATTTGTGGGGACCATATCTCAACCCTGGATTAAAAGATACAGATCACACCATTGCGATCCTCATGAAAAAACACATGAGATTGACTATTCATTTGTCCAAATCGAACACTTGATGAAAAATCCGTATTTCACCGCATTATGGTCAAATGGCATCTCATGGGCTCAAACCACAGGTCCGAATTAAATATCGATCATTGGTCTTGAAATGGTAATCTTAAATTCAGAGTCGTAATGTTGCTGAACACACATTAATCCAAAATCTCAGTTAAAATATATAACCAAAACAAGGATTTAATAAAAAGGTAATAATAATAATAATAATAATAATAATAATAATTTTATCATTTTATATTATTATTATCATAAAATTTTATTAAATTGATTAAAAATTGAAAGAGATCTCACGCATGGAGTCATTACACTCATGCGGCCCACCTGGGCACCTCTCTCCCATTCATTTCTTTCAAATGTAATTTTATAATATTATTATCATTAAATGATAAAAATATTACACACCAAATGCATTTATGGTGGAATACCTAGTGCCTCACCTCCCTTTCACCACACACAATCAGACAAATCCATCACTCATATTTATTTACTCTCAATTTAAAATTATATTGTTATTTATAATCAATTATCACGATTGATAATTGAAACCCCCTTCACATGGTTTCTTTCCTGATGTTCTGTAGGAGATGCACACCACCTTCAAAACAACATACTCCCATCTCTAAAGGTTTACAAATTTCATCAACATCATTTCCGTGTTTTTCGGCCATCGAAAATCAATGGATTTTCCACTTAACACTTTTCTTGATATCCTTTTACATTTCAATCTTCTAGATGAGGGACCATCGATTATTTTTGATTTTTCCATTTATAGAGGGTTTGAAGGATTGAAGGGTTAGAAGGGATAGGGTTACAAAAGGTTTGAGCAAAGATAAAGAGTGTTCATAGGGTTTGCAAGTTATTTCACACATAGAGTTTATACACAATCTTTTTCAATCATGGTAATTGATGGGTCATAAAGTGATGTGTAGGGTAATTATTACTAATAGTAGGTGGTGTAGCCTATTGGATATGACTAGTACTAAAAATGGTGGCACAAAAATAAATTTAAATAAATGAAATAATGCATTTACTTTAAATACAATAAATATAATATAAAATATTATTTTGTAAAATTAAACATACCTAATTCCAATTTAATAAAAACAAATCTATCAGTAAAAAAAGGTTTAGTAAAAATATCTGCTAATTATTTTTCTATGCAAATGAATTCTAAAGAGATATCATTTTTCTTTGCATGATCTCTCAAGAAATGACATCTTAAATCAATTTTCTTCTTTCTTGAATGTTTTATTGGATTTTTGAGATGTTTATAGCACTAGTGTTATCACATATTATTGGAACACAATTAAAATTAAACCCAAAATCCATTAAGGAATGTTTCATCCATAACACCTATGCACAACAACTTCATGTGGAAATATATTCATCTTCAATAGTTGATCATGTTATAGAGTGTTGTTTCTTACTTGACCAAGGTACCAAGGATTTACCAAGATAATGAAAGGTTCCTAAGGATATTTTCCTATCTAATCCACATCTAGAAAAATCATCATCTGAGTATGAAGTTAAATTAAAATTAGAGGTTTTTGAAAAAAGAAGAGAAAGAGATACAATCCCTTTTATATATCTTAAGATTATTTTTTCAGCATTAAAATACAATTATTTTAGATTATATTGATATCTTTCACAAATATATACTGAAAACATAATTCATGGTTTACTTGCAATAAGTTACAAAAAACTTACAATGATTCCTCTATAAAAAATTTTGTCAACCAGTTTTCTAGTTTCATTTGAGTCAAGTTTGATATTGGAACACATATGAGTTGAGTAAGTCTTACTATTCTCAGGTCTAAACTTATTAATTAAGTCAAGTATGTATTTTATTTGATTTAAAATGTTTCCAAAATATTTTTGATAAACTTGAAATCATAAAAAATAGTTTTTTTCTCCCATCAAACTAATTTCAAATTATTATTGCATAAGTTTTGAAAACTCATTATACAATTTTTTATTTTTTTGATTTAAAAATAACACCATATACATATATTTTTACAATTAAAATATCATTGAAAGAGGTTTCTTTAAATAGTGTAGGATATTATATTCCTACAGTAAAACCATTTGATAAAAGAAAAGAACTTAGTCTTTCATACCATTCCCTTGGAGCTTGTTTAAGTCCATATAGATATTTGTTAAGTTTAAACATAGATTTTTGAAAATAAGGATCATCAAAACTAGGAGGTTGTTCTACTTAAACTTTCTCCATTAAAAAAACATTTTAAAAGGAAGATTTAACATCCATATGATATAATTTAAAATTAATATACAAAATATATTCTAGAAGGATTATAATAGATTCTAATCTAGCTACAAGAGAAAAAATTTCTTCATAATCTATTCCTTCTTATTGATTATATCCTTTGTAAACTAATCTATATTTATTTATAGTTATTACACTATGATCATCTTGTTTTTTTCTAAAAACCCATTTTGTTCTAATTAAAGGATAGTTATAGGGTCTTTCAAATAGTTCCCATACCATATTTATTTTGATTTGATTTAATTTTTATTTCATAAAAAAGAGAAAACTTTCATATGATGAGGATTATTCTATAGATTGTGGTTCTATTTGGGATAGAAAAGTAGACAATTATGCTAAATTTCTTACATTTCTTCTGGTTCTTACTCCTTCATATAGGTTTCCTATAAATATTTATAAAGGATGGTCTTTAATATTTCTAGGTGTTACAGGAAACACATTTTATGGTTCAATAGTGTCTACCATTATTGGATTTGGTTTAAAATAATCAAGTTACAAATCATAATCCTTTTTATCATTAAATTGATGGCCAAGTCTTATATTTTTGACTGAATCATTTTGATCATTAATTTGAATCATTTCATGACTGAAAGGATCACTTTCATCAAATTTCACATGAACTGAATCTTCAACAATCCTTGATCTTTTATTGAAAACTCTATAAGATTTCTAAGTGGTATAATAACATATTAAGATACCTTCTTCATCCTTTGGATTGAAATTTACAAGATTATCCTTGGTGTTCAAGATGTAAACCTTACATCCAAATAATTTGAAATATCATACCTTGGGTTTTCTATTATTCCAAAAATCAAAGGGATTTTTATTTAAGATATGACTTATTAATACCCTGTTAATGATATAACATGTTGTGTTAACAACATTGGCCCAAAAATGAGTGGACATGTTATATTCACATAACATAGTCCTAGAAATTTCTTACAAATTCCTATTCTTCCTTTTGACAACACCATTTTGTTGGGGTTTTCTGGGGGAAAATAATGCATGCTTAATTCATTGCTTTGATAAATAAGAATTAAATTCATGATTCCAAAATTCATCTCCATTATCAATTTTCAAATACACAATTTTGATATCTTTTTCATTTTTCACAAGTTTATAGAAATTTATAAAAATAGAATATTCTTCAATTTTGAGTTTTAAAAAGTAAATGTAACATCCCGTTAACTTTATATCAGGTACGTCTAAAACTTCTTTTGTGGTTTTCCTTTTTCATTATTTGGGTAGGTCTGAGAAGGCATTGGGAGGATACCTATAATAGTAAAGTTAGATATTTGTTGGATTCTTAGTTTAAAACCTATTGGTTCTAGATATTTACATGCCATGTAATATGGTTACACAATGTATAAATTCTAAAATAATAATAAATAAATTTTTATCAAAAAGAAATTATTTTTACAATGATTTTGGGATTTTTTGATTACATATTTTGTAATTGGGTGACACATCCATAAATCCACGATTTTTATTTTTAAAAAGGAAACTTGGTTGAGAATTACTTTTCATCCTCTCAAGATTACTTCCTCTTGATCCAAGAGGTATTTCTAGGTGATTTTGAACCCCTAAAACCCTTTCAGGTCATTCTTTTCAGTGATCAATCATTTTTGTGGCTGTGGTGTGACTTTCTGGGTAAGTGTTCTCCCAGTATATTTGTCTATTTCTCTTTTCCTCCTTGGAGTTGATAGATCATCTTGGGATTGATGGATATAAAATCCATGTTGTTGAATCCTATTTCTAGTTTGAGTTCCTAGATCTTATGTAACTTCATTCTTATTAGTGGGTTTTTTTGCGAGATTTGTGTTTTCGTGATAAAGGTAGGTGGTTCCATCATGATGCCCGATTTTTATTAACCCTAAATTGTTTTATTTAATTCAAATTTTTTAAATTAAATGAAATATATTGATTTCAATTGTTTTTTTGGAAGAAACCAATTCTATTGAATTGGGGATTTGGTTTTTGAAAATGGATTTTTGGAAAGAAATCGAGAAACCCCCCCCCAATTCCATTGAATTGAGGTGTGATTGTAACATCAATGTAAATTGATGAAATTTAAATTGTTGAATTTAAATTTTGATTTTTTTGATGTAAAATTGTATAATTTAATTGGAAATTTATTTGATGAAATTGATTTAAAATTATATTTGATTAAAATGGTTTAAAATGGTTTTGATAGAAACCTTCAGGTTTTATCTTGAAAAAATGCATGTTTTTGATTAAAAACCCACGTGTTTGTTTTTAAAATAGAAATTTTCATATTTTAAATGTAAAATGAGATGAATTGTATTTTAAATAGTTTTAAAATAAATTTCCTATCATTTTTATACTAGATCACATGTAAGTCTTAGGTAGTTAGTGAGTTATTAAGAACAAACACATTATGATGGGAATGCCCTAGCACCAGATTAACACTTTATAATTATAATATAAACTTCTTGGAACATTTTATTCCCCAATGGGATGTCGATGAGTCCTCTTTGACTATTATTGAGGGACATGTGTAGACATTTCCATTATCATTATATAAGTGTGTGAGGATCCCATAAACTATAACTATCATACCGTTTTGCACATGACAATGTTTCTCACTTTTTTGTATTTTAAATGAATATATCCCATTGATGTAAACTATTTTACATGCCTTTTGAATTTATATAAACTATTTTATATAAAATGTTTTATTGATCCATTTGTTTATAAATCTTCCAACAATTGAAATGTGAAGCATTTGTTTAAAGCATTTCCAGGATTTGAAATGTTATGCATGATTTGTTTAAATATGATTTTTAAATAAAAAACCTATTTATTTTAAAATTAAAAGCTTGCTTTGGTTATTTTAATGTTGGAATCTTATTATAGAATCTTTGGTGAGAACCTACTAGGATTTTTAGACACACCCTACCCATGCCTTCATGTGTTTGTCGATTATCTCCTTCCAGGTTTGAGTAGGGGTAAAGAGCCACTTGGAGGTGGTTATAGCTGTTGATATGTGGACTTGAAGAGTTTCATTTTTTGGAACTTGGGAAGTTTTTCATATTTTTATAGTACTTTTCTATAGTACTTTTGGTTGTTTATACCTATTTTAATTCTTGTACAATTATCCCTATGGAGTTTTTCTTATATGCTTACTAACTTGTTTGTCTTTACTTACACAATGATTGTGGAAAAATTATTCAAAATTTAATTTTTTATGATTCTAGGTGCTAGTCTCCAACTCATAGGGATCCATAATTCCCTTCAGGTCATTTTAGGGCTGGCTCGGTTATCGGGTTACTAGGGTACCTGAGCTAGTTCTTAACAAAGTGGTATTAGAGCTCCATGTTGAGCTTCTTATCTTGAAGCCAGTATGCATTATGTACTATTTTTAACACTTAGGAGGTATTTACGATTGAGTGCCTAACCATATCTCACCACAACAAACCTTAAGTCACTAGGGGTGGTTAGGAAAATATGCCTTGAGGATTAGTTCTAGTCTTTTCCCTACTTTTTATTTGGATAGGTGAAATCTAAATCTTGTTTTTCTATATATTGGGATTAATTTACCTCTTTTATCTGTTGAGTGTTAATATGATGTATTCTTTATTTTCTAATGATATGCCTCTGAGAATATGTGTGAATTAAATCTAGGAGGAAAATGCTGATGAACCTCAGTGAGTGAATCCTCTTGTGGACCTGAATCTAGTAGAGGTGAATGTACATACTATCTAAGATCTAGGATAGGCACCAACACCAGTTCCCATTAAGGCTCCAATTGTAGAGCCTCAAAGGTATAATCTTCAAAACTATTCTTAAGAGTTCCTTCACCCTAAGACACTAGCATTCAAGGGATCAAATTATCCTCAAGAAGTTGAGGAATGGTTAAGAAGGATTAAATATTTTTTGGGTTCTTGGAGACACTTTAAGAGATAAAGGTAAATTATTCCATATTCATGTTGAAAGGACCAAGTAGGAGATGGTGGGAAATGATAGTGATAGTGAAGAAGCATGAGGTATTAGATTGGAAAGACTTAAAGGTTCTTTTTATTGACCAATTATATCCATATTTGATGGTTTTGGCCAAGGATATGGAGTTTTTTCAAACTTGAGTAGGCTGATAGGACTGTGATAGAGTATGCAAACCATTTTGCTGAGCTTGTGTAGTTTTCACCTGAGATAGTATCAAATGAGAAGATGAAAACTCAACGGTTCAAGTTGTGACTTCGATAGTATATTCATTATTAGGTTTTCTTGCTAAAGCTACCTTCTTATACTGATGTGATGGATAGAGCACTGATGCTCGAAATGGACCTGGTTGGAAAGTCAGGGTTATCAGAATTTTTTTTCTCTCTTAGTGGCAGCGTGGGTTCCTTTAAAGGAAAGCGGAAGCGTGATGATTATCATGGTGGTTCTTGATAGTAGGTTCATTCTAGACCTCCTATAGTGACTGTTAGAGGTCCCTTGATTTGCTACCAGTGTGGAAAGCCAGGGCATTCAAATAGAGTTTTCACTAAGGCACCCATGAATTACAGCTCCTACAGATGCTAGGGTCACTTAGAAAGGTTATTTCATATCTTTTCCACTCCATATAATGTCATGAGATCATAACCTCATTATAAAAATGTTGGGAAATAAGATGCTTCAAGGAAAAAGGGTTCTAGCCATAGGTATCCAAAACGAAGCTTCTTCACATAGTGGAAGAGTCTCTAGAGGAAGCGGATATGGGTCTAGTGACCATGAGAGGTTCCATCATAATAAATTAGTTACTAATCTATTTGATATTGGTTCATGTCATCCATTTATTTTAACTCGTATTGTTAATATGCTAAATCTTTCCACAAAGCTTTTATCTTATGTCATGGATATTGATACACCCCTTGGTATAAAGAGAGAGAAGGGTCTCTATAGTACCTATTGTGTTTTCTATCTATCATATTTTGAGATTTCTTGAAGTTTTATGGTTCCTAACATGGAACCACTTGAAATCATATTCTGGATGGATTGGATTATTGCTACTAAAGTCTAGATTTATTGTTATCTTCGACAGGTCTCATCTACCACACCCAATGGTGTATACCATATATTTCAAGGAGAATGGGACCCAAGGTTGAGCAGGGATGAACCATGTTATAAGAAGTAGGGTAAATTGATATATGTGTTTTACTTTGATCTAGAGAGAGAGAGAGATTCTTTGAGTGGTTATTTCCCTCCAATTGTCATCGAGTTTCCTGACATTTTTCCTTCTGAATTCTCTGGTTTGTCACCATTAAGAGAGGTGGAGTTTTATATTGACTTAGTGAATGGTACTCAACCAGTGTATATTCCCTCTTTCCACATGGAACCAAATAAAATGAAAGAGTTGAAGACTCAGTTGGATGATCTTCTAAAGAAAATATTTATACACCTGAGTGTGTCACCTTTGGCAGCGCCGATTCTCTTTTATAAGAAAGTTGATGGTTCACTTTGCCTATGTGTTGATAACCGAAAGATCAATAGAGTGACAACAAAGAACAAGTGTCCATTTACATAGATAGATTATCTGTTTGATTAGTTGAAAATGGGAAAAGTGGTTCCCAAATATTGATCTTCGATCTGGTTACCATCAATTGAGGATAAAAGAATATGATATTCAGAAAACTGCCTTTCAGTCTAACCAATTATCCTTTAGTATTTATGAACTTGATAAAAATAATTTTACACAAGTATCTAGATACCTTTTTGGTTGTCTTTTTGGATGAAATCCTCATTTACTTTAAGTCTGAGGAGGATCATGTGCATCATTTGAGGGAATTTCTGGAATTATTGAGAAATCACTGTCTTTATGAAAAGCTTTCAAAATGTGATTTATGGATTTATAAAGTGAAATTCTTGGGACAAATAGTGTTGGGAAATGGTATTTTAGTTGATAATAGAAAGGTAAAGGATTTTATGACATGGGAACAACCATGAAATGTTTTTGAGATTCAGAGCTTCTTGGGTTTAGCTGGGTAGTATCACCTGTTTATAGCAACCTGACCTTTTTTTACATTAGTATTACATCATTTCAAAGATAAAAAATATAATAGTATTACACATAGAGGATCTAAAGGTTTAGTGTCTTGGGCAAACTAGGACCACACATAACAAATAAAACATCTAGCATAAACATTTATTTAATTTCTTCTTCTCTAGCTTCTTATTTTCACTTGTCCTCTCCTTAGTACATGTATCCACCTGAGGATATACATCAAAAGGGGTGATCTAGACGCCCAATAAGAGGATAGATAAGAACAATATAACATGGGGTGAGCATAATAATGACATAGAAAAAAATATCATAAACATGATAAGAGCATAAAAAAAAAGACTTGAAATGTGGCAATGCATAAAAATGAAACATCATGTCTTAGTGGTTAACTACCACACATATTTGTGAACCAAGATAGCATCTTGTTCACACATCATTTCACATTTACTCATGAGATTCATCACTTTACCCAATGCATTAGAGTTCTGTATAATTTCGGGTGCACCCGTCACTTTGAAACATTCATATTGCACTATATAATTCCAGGCGCACCCATCACATCATAACATTATCATTATCAGGATTGCCACATAGAACACATATCAAAAGTGAACATAAATAACCCATGTAAAGGAATGGGTTTCATATCATAATAATAAATCCATAATATTTGGGTTACTAAAAGAAATAGGGAACAAAACAATTAATACAAGAACCATCAACCATGAATGAGAGGTAAAAGGTGAGTTCTCAAAAGAAGAGTTCTTTTGGAAAACATTTTGATTGACATAAACTTTAGTAGAAAACATGTATATCCAAGAAAAGGTAAGATAATTATGAACAAATGATATTTAAGGAGTAACCATATCAAAAATGGAGTGAAAGAGGGATAACCCGAAGGATGAAGGTTGGGTTCGAGAATTTCCCCTTACATTGTACCCGAATGCTTCCTTCTCTTTAATGTCCTCTAGAATCCTCCTCTTGAGAACCTTCTTAAGGGACTAAGATTGGTCTTTTGATGAGACCATAAGCTCTTGGACGTGGGGGAGGGGCTAGGGAAGGTGTTTGGGTAGAGTTTAGAGAAGGCTTGGAGCTTGAGAGGTGTGAGGAAATGAGGGTGTGAAGGGTGACTTTTATAGTGGAGGGGAGAGGGGTTTCCTTAATATAAAATTCATTAGTTTATTAATTTACCCTAATACAAGGAATAATGAGTCTTGAACGACCAAGAATAGTATTTTTATAATGTAATCCCAAACCAAGTGAGCTTACATCAGCAGAACATCACATATGACCCTATAATTAGCTTATTTATCTTATTTTTGTAAATTACGATATTTCACTATTCATCAAAAATTCAAGTATCTTAGAAAAATACCAAAAATTTACCCCAACCATTTTTCGACATTTAGAATCCAAAAATGAAGTCTATTTTTCAAAAATAATTTTCTAAATAATATTAATTTAATATATAATTAAAATCATAATTTACTTAAAAACAATTTTTAAGATTAAAATTGATTTATAGTGCTTTCAAAAATAATGCAGGGTCTTATAAAATTATATAAAAACTATAAGAAATTGATTTTATAAATAATGAATACATTTTAAGAAAATAAATTTTCATTTAAATTAATTAATTAGTTATAATTAATTATTTATGACTTACAAAATTCCAAAACGTTTACTAAGGTCAAATTGTCACTTTCTAAGATATCTAAATTTTATTTAATTATTCATAGGTTATGTTAATCTTATGTTGGATGATTTACTATTCACAAGTGTCTTATTAATATTCATAAGGGTATGTTAATATTCATAAGGGTAGGTCACTATTCCCCAAATATTATTTTTGTTTTATTAGACTACAAAAATCATCTTGAACACAACCGTGTCTGCCCAATTTTCTAAATTACAAACACAGAAGTGAAAAAATTATGTTTAAAGGTCCCTTATCACTTAGTATTTAATTATGTTGTGATTTCATGTTATTTTATGAAATAAATATAGGAAGGGAATTTTCATTGAAAAACTTTGGGTCGTTACATTCTTCCCTCCTTAAGAAATTTCACCCCCGAAATTTCATTTACACAAACAGGTGAGGGTACTTCTCCTTAATTGCCTTTTTTGGTTCCCAAGTTGCTTCCTCGAACTTATGGTTCCTCCATAACACTTTGAAAAGATGGGTTGTCTTGTTGCGGAAGAACCTTATCTCTCCGATTCATAATATTTACTGGCTGCTCCTCATAGGAGAGATCATCTTCCAGCTGCACCACCTCTGAGTTTAGTACATGTGAGGGGTCTGGTATGTACTTCCTCAGTAGTGATACATGAAACACATCATGAACTTGAACCATATTCGGTGGAAGTTCAAGACTATAGGCCACAACTCCTATGCAGTCAAGGATCTCAAAGGGGCCAATGTACCTTGGGCTTAACTTCCCTTTCTTCCCGAATCACATGACTCTCTTCCATGGAGATATTTTAAGGAAGACTTTATCTCCAACGTTGAAATCCAAGTCCCTTCGATGGTTGTCAGTATAGCTCTTTTTCCGACTTTGAGCATCTTTGATGTGTTTCTGGATAACTTGAACCTTCACTGTCTTCTCTTGAACAAGATCGAGCCCAAGTAGCTTTCTTTCTCCAACTTCATCCCAACAGGTTGGAGTTCTACATCGCTTCCCATAAAGAGCTTCATACGGAGACATATGAATACTCGAGTGGCAGATATTTTTGTATGATAACTCAACCAATGTGAGATGTTGATCCCAACCACCATTGAATTCAAGAGAGCAGGCTCTTAGCATATCTTCAAGCGTCTGAATAGTCCTTTCAGACTAGCCATCAGTTTGGGGGTGATAGGCCGTGCTGAAATTTAATTCAGTACTCAAATCATGTTGAAGGCTCCTCTAGAACATAGATGTGAACCTTGGATCATGGTCAGAGACAATTGAGAGTGGAACACCGTGCAATCTCACAACTTCCTTCACATATATCTTTACAAGTTGATCAAGTGAGAGATATTCCCGAATAGAAATAAAATGGGCAGTATTGGCGAGTCGATCAACCACAACCCATATCAAATTATTTCCCTTTAACATCTTCGGGAGACCCATAACAAAATCCATAGTAATTTTTTCCTATTTCCACATGGGTATAGGCAATGGATGCATCATAACTTTGGATTTTTGTCACTCAGCTTTAACTTGATGACATACCAAGCACCTTGATATATATTCTGCAATCTCCTTCTTCATGTTATCCCACCAGAATTGTTCTCAGAGATCACGGTACATATTGGTACTCCCAGGATGGATAGAGAAATTTAAGCTATGTGCATTGTCTAATAACTCCTTTTTTATCCTGGGTGATGAAGGCACACAAAGCCTCATTCCAAACCGAATCACACCATCATCGTCAATATGGAACTCTTGCAGCTTCCCTTCCTTTACTTCATTCACCCTCTTTTGTATCTCCACATCACCCCTTTGTGCTTCCTTAATCTTCTCTTGGATGGATGGTTGCGCAATCATTTGGGCAAGGTAGGATGTATCCCCTACCCTTATGATTTCCAAATCCATTGTTTGCATATCCAAGAAGATAGGGTCTTTCTCAATCCATAACATGGATAAAGTAGCAGGTTCTTCTCTACTTAGAGCATCAACTACCTTGTTCACCTTTCCAGGATGATAGTGAATAGAGAAATTTTAATCCTTGATTAGATCTAACCACCTCCTTTGACGCATGTTGATCTCCTTTTGTGTGAATATATACTTTAGGATCTTGTGGTCGGTGTATATGTCACACTTCTCGCCATAAAGGCAGTGCCGCCAGATTTTCAAGGAAAAAATCATGGCTTCTAGCTCTAGATCAGGCGTCGAGTAGTTCTTCTCATGGATCTTCAATTGTTGTGAGGCGTAGGCTATCACATTATCATTTTGCATGAGTACACAACCCAAGAGTTTCTTTGAAGCATCACTGTATATCACAAAACTTTCTACACTTTTCGTTAGTGTGAGTACAGGTGTAGTGATCAGCCTTCTCTTTAGCTCCTTGAATCTTCCCTCACATTCTTCTGTCCAGACATAATTTACCCATTTCCTATTTAACTTAGTTAGCGGGCTTGAAAATCGTGAGAATTTTCTCACAAAACATTGGTAGTACCCAGTTAATCCAAGAAAACTACAGATTTCTGTGACACTAGAGGGCCTGGACCATTCCTCAATCGCCTTTATCTTTGAAGGATCCAAAGAAATTCCCTCACTTGTGATCACATTTCCCAAGAACGTGACTTGTTTCATCCAAAAGTCACACTTTCTGAACTTGGCGTACAACTTATCCTTTCTTAATGTCGCCAACACAAGTCTTAGATGTTCTTCATGTTCCTCCTTTATCTTGGAGTAGATGAGAATATCATCGATAAAAACTATCGAAAATTTGTCAAGGTAATGTCTAAATACTCTATTCATAAAATCCATGAAGATTGCAGGGGAATTAGTAAGTCCAAAGGGAATCACAAAAAACTCATAGTGACCATACCTTGTTTGGAAGGCAGTCTTCTGAATATCTTCCTTCTTCACCTTTACCTGATGATATCCAGAATGAAGATCCACCTTTGAGAAGTTTTGAGCTCCTATTAACTGGTCGAACAAGTCATCAATCCTTGGGAGAGGATAGTTGTTCTTTATGGTGATCTTGTTGAGTTTCCGATAATTGATACACAGCCACATTGTTCCATCCTTCTTCTTCACAAAGAGCACTGGCACACCCCAAGGCGATGCACTAGGGTGTATGAACCCTTTGTCCAGATGATCTTGCATCTGCTTATTTAACTCCTCCACTTTGATAGGAGCCATCCTATAGGGACACTTTGAGATAGGAGTATCTATAGGTATGAGTTCAATTGAGAACTCTACCTCACGATCCAGGGGAATTCCAGGTAACTCTTCGGGAAATACATCGCCGTATTCCCTCACGATGGGAATTTTCTCAAGGTTGGAACTTTCCTTCAACTCAACCATTTGGGCGAGGTATGATTCTTCATAGGGAATCAACACCCACACCATTAAAGGATTTTTAAAAGGATATTAATGATCTTACTTGCATTTTTATAAGAGCATGGGATGGTTCAGAATATGAAAAGATATTTCCTTTTCCCGATAGTTGATATGCGCTCTATATAACGAGAGCCAATCCATTCCCATTATAGCGCAAAATTCCACCAAGGGAAGTATTATGAGATTTTCCGGAAGAATATTCCCACATACGCCGATAGGAGAAGAGTCAAACACTTGGGTTGCAATGATTACACCACTTTGTGTTTTTATAGATATCTCTACTTCAAGGTTTAGGGGCTTCGATTCTATAGTTCTAGAAAACTTGCAAGATATAAAGGAATGTGTAGAACCGGAATCAAATAAGACTTTTTCCATTCTTGAGTGAATAGGAAGTGTACCTTGTATGACTTCATTATCATGCTCCACCTCTGCAGTAGTGATGGCATAATCCTTCCCTTGTTCCTTTGGCTTTGGTGTCTGTTGACGCAAATTACCCTCAAGAACTCGAGGTTTAGTGCACTGGTTTGCATAGTTCCCTAGCTACTTACAGTTGTAGCATTGAACCATGAGTGGTTCTCTCCTTTCATTAGCTACATTCTCCTTCCTTTTTGTGTCTATTTGACACTCTTGAGCATGGTTTCCTTCTTTTCCACACTTGAAGCATTTCCCCGTCCCTTTGAGGTAGTTCCCATGGTGCAACTTCCCACATTTTTGGCATGTGGGTTGTTGATTTTTCTTCACACTTTTATCATTAGATCCACTAGCTTGAAACTCCATATTTCTTTTATTATCCCCATAACCATGGGACCATTCTCCAAACTCCATCTCAACTTTGAGAGCACACCAAATAACTTCTTCATAACTCCCAAATTCTCAAATTGGAAGAGCCTTTCTAAGGTGTGGTTTTAATCCACTAAAGAATCTATCAATTTTGCTATCATTGTTGATAACAAAACCCAAATAATACCTTGCGTGCCTTGTGAAATTTTCTTCATAGGTTGTGACAGATTCTCCTTCTTTTTTCTTGAGATCTATGAATTATCTCTCCATCTTCATGCGAAGAGTTCTTGGGAAATACTTGTTAAGAAACATTATCTTAAAGTCTTCCTATTCCATATCTTCAATTTCCTCCCTTGGCTTGGTGTTCTTAATCAAAGCCCACCATTGATCAGCTTCTCCATCTAGATGATAAACGGCTAGAGTCACCTTCTCCATCTCAGAACAGTGAAGCACAGAAAAGTTCTTCTCCATGGAGTTGACCCACTATTCCACAACTAGTGGATCGGAAGATCCAAAAAACGTCGGTGGTCATTGCTGCATAAAACATTCGATAGCCAATTGCTCCCTCTTTGGTGAAGGAGTACGTTCCCCATTATTATGGTTATTGTTCATAACCTGAGATAATTGGGTAAGCATTGCCATGAAGTTTTGAACTCCACCTCCCAAATCATTGGGGATGTCATTCGGGAAATCGTTGCATTGTCCCTCGCAAGAGTTATTGGCCTGATTTCTCCTTGTTCCCACCATTTTCTAAAATAGAAAAGGTTAGAACAAAACATAAGTAAATAGGTTATGAATAACTCATTCATTTAAACAATTTATACCAAAAACATAACATATGAAATCCTAGGTAAATATTCTCGTGTGCATATTTTTACTTAGTCTCATGCTGTAGGTTTTCCCTAGGGTTCACTAATCCTAATTCCCAAATTAACTAAACCTTGCCTCTGATACCAACTATAGCAACCCATACTTTTTTTACATTATTATTACATAATTTCAAAGACAAACAACATAATAGTATTACACATAGAGGATCCAAAGGTTTAGTGTCTTGGGAAAACTAGGACCACACATAACAAATACAACATCTAGCATAAACATTTATTTAATTTCTTATTCTCTAGCTTCTTATTTACACTTTTCCTCTCCTTAGTACATGTAGCCACCTGAGGATATACATTAAAAGGGGTGATCTAGAAGCCCAGTAAGAGGATAGATAAGAACAATATAGCATGGGGTGAGCATAATCATGACATAGACAAAATATCATGAACATGAGAGGAGCATAAAAAAAGACTTGAAATGTGGCAATGCATAAAAATGAAACATCATGTCTTAGTGGTTAACTACCACACATACTTGTAAACCAAGCTAGCATCTTGTTCACACATCATTTCAAATTTACTCATGAGATTAATCACTTTACTCAAATGCATTGGAGCGCTGTATAATTCCGTGCGCACCTGTCACTTTGAAACATTCATATTTTGCTATATAATTCCGGGCGCACCCGTCACATCATAACATTATCATTATCATGATTTCCACATAGAACAAATATCAAAAGTGAAGATAACTAACCCATGTAAAGGAATGAGTTTAATCTCATAATAATAAATTCATAAGCTTTGGGTTCCCAAAATAAATAGGGAACAACATACTTAATACAAGAACCATCAACCATGAATGAGAGGTAAAAGGTGAGTTCTCAAAAGAAGAGTTCTTTTGGAAAACATTTTGATTGACATAAAATTTAGTAGAAAACATGTATATACCAGAAAAGGTAAGATAATTATGAAAAAATTATCTTTAAGGAGAAACCATATAAAAAATGGAGTGAAATAGGGAGAACCCGAAGGATGAAGGTTGGGTTCAAGAATTTCCCCTTACCATGTACCCAGATGCTTCCTTCTCTTTAATGTCCTCTAGAATCATCCTCTTGAGAACCTCCTTAAGGGACTAAGCTTGGTCTTTTGATGAGACCAGTAGCTCTTGGGTGTGGGGGAGGGGCTAGGGAAGGTGTTTGGGAAGATTTTAGAGATTTATTGGAGCTTGAGAGGTGTGAGGAAATGAGGGTGTGAAGGACGGCTTTTATAGTGGAGGGGAGAGGGGTTTCCTTAATATAAAATTCAGTAGTTTATTAATTTCCCCTAATACAAGGAATAGTGTGTCTTGAATGAAAAAGAATACTAATTTTATAATGTAATTTTGAACCAAGTGGGCTTACATCAGTAGAACATCACACATGACCCTATAATTAGCTTATTTAGCTTATTTTGTAAATTACGGTATTTCACTATTCATAAAAAATTCAAGTATCTCAGAAAAATACCAAAAATTTAACCCAACCATTTTTCATTGTGTAGAATCCGAAAATGAAGTCCATTTTTCAAAAATAATTTTCTAAATACTATTAATTTAATATTTAATTAAAATCATAATTTACTTAAAAAAACAATTTTTAAGATTAAAACTGATTTATAGTGCTTTCAAAAATTACGTAGGGTCTTATAAAATTATATAAAAACTATAAGAAATTGATTTGATAAATAATGAATACATTTTAAGAAAATAAATTTTCCTTTAAATTAATTAATTAGTTATAATTAATTATTTATGACTTACAAAATTCCAAAACGTTTACTAAGGTCAAATTGTCACTTTCAAAGATGTCTAAATTTTTTTTAATTATTCATAGGTAATGTTACTATTATGTTGGATGATTTACTATTCATAAGTGTAATATTACTATTCATAAGGGTATGTTACTATTCATAAGGTTAGGTCACTATTCACCAAAATTTTTTTTTGTTTTATTAGACTACAAAAATCATCTTGAACACAACCGTGTATGTCAGATTTTCAAAATTCCAAACACAGAAGTGAAAAACTTATGTTTAAAGGTCACTTATCACTTAGTAGTTCAGTATGTTGTGATTTCATGTTATTTTATGAAATAAATATAAGAAGGTAATTTTTGTTGAAAAAATTTGGGTCGTTACATGGTTCGTTAAGAAATTTTCAAAGTTGGGTTCTCTGATGACTGCTCTAACTTTGAAGGGAGTGATGTTTTATTGGGATGAAATATGTTAGAATTATTTTTCCAGGATAAAATATATTTTGTCTACTAAACCGGTGTTGAATCTTCTAGAGGCTGAGCAGGGCTATGTGGTCTTCTGTGGTGCATCAGGTTCATGTTTGTGTTGTGTTCTTATTCAAGGCGATCATGTCATTTCTTATGTCTCACATCATTTTAGGACACATGAGAATAATTACCCAATCCATAAACTTGAACTTGAAGTTGTGATGAATGTGCTTAAGATTTGGCGACATTACCTTTATGGAGAAAGGTTTACCATGTTTTCAGACCACAAGATCCTGAGTTATACCTTCTCTAAAAAATATTTGAATCCCTGATAAAGGAGTTCAGTGGAATTATAAGATCTCAGCCATTTTTGGAGTCATCTCAGGCATGTTTTTAGGTACTTTTTGAAGTTTTTAAGTACGTTTGTTTTGGATTAGTGGATTGGGGTGCATTTGGGTGAATTTTTAAGAAAAACTAAAGGATAGTGGGTTGTGCATGGTTTGTGCACGGTTTGAAAAACTGCGCCAACCGTGCACACTTGGATAGAGAGGTCCAAACGGTTGGCACACGATTTTCCCTAACCGTGCACACTTACCTAGGAAACCATGCACGCAAGATTAATTATCTGAAAATACTTTTTTAAACCACCCGAAACCCCAAGACTCCCATATTTAAACCTTGGATTAGGCTTGAAAAATTCTAGGTAATTCTGGAGACTTCTAGAGGGATTAAAAGGTGATATGAACATTGTTCTTTGAGGTCAAAAGCCCGAATTGAAGATCCTATCTCTTCTTGGTACATGGATTTTATCCCGTTGCTTCTCCCATTATTTCCTCTATCTTTCCTTGATCTTTTCATGGAATATCTATACCGTTTCATGGATCTAAACCTACAAGTTGAGATCTAGATCTGTGATTGTGGATATAGATCTAAATTTTCAAGATCTTGATGCATTTGATCTTAATTTTGGTTTAGGAATTTAGATCCAGAGCTTGATCGACAACATTGTACCGCTTGGATTTTGGGGATTTCCGTTGGGCTAACTTCTGTCAAAAAATTGAGGTATGTGGTCTAAATCAATCTCCAATAGTCATGGATTTTATATTTGAATGTGATTTTATGAATTTTCTAGCTTCCATTGATAATTTAATTCCTAAATTGGAGTAATTAGGAATGTGGAATTGACTTGTGATTTTCCTTGGTGATTAATTGATAATTGAATCACGAAACAAATGAAGGGGGGTTTCCCAAATAGATATATTTTTTGGAGATTTTTTATGGGATGAGAGTATATAATTGTGATATTGAATTGATTGTGATAATATAATTAATATGGGTAAATTAATTATGAAATGATTTTGGCCATAAAAGATAATTAATTTTAAGAATTAATTATGTTCCATAATGCTGATCAAAGATAATTAATTGTGAGAATTAATTATGAAAAGTTGAGATTTGATATGGATAATTAATTGTGAATAATTAATTATGGAATGAAAATTTTCTTGATTGATTAATTAATTGATTAATTAATTAATGTATTATGTGCTCAGTTAATTGTTGAGTTAACTAATGGCCTTTGAAATGTTTAACTAATCATTGGATTAGTAAAAGAATAATGTGGCTAATTTTTGTGAATTAAAGAATGATTAAATGGATGAGATTTTTGTGTGTGTTAGATATGGAGTTCTAGGCCAATTCGAAGTTGGGACTTAGACATAACATTCCTCCCTAATAGTTATCAAATATTAATATTTTGGGGTGCTAGGCATGACGACCTACACCAAATGAGATATAGAGTGATAGGAATGGTGACCTACACTGAATGAGATTGGGGTGATTTACATGATGTTCAACACCAAATTAATGATTATTCAAATTGAAAACATGAATTGAAACTGGGCCTAATGTGATGATTAAATATTAAATGAGAATGTGATAACTATTTAATTATGCATTGTATTTATTTATTTATAAAACTTTATACACTATATTTTTACTGGAATTGTTTTAGACACTATTGGTGGTGGACTAATGAGTCATACTCACACCCTATTCGGGCCGCCTAATCGGCACCTGAGTTGACTTTGTTGTTACAGGATAGGATAAGGGCAAGGACCTAGGATAAGTTGCTATTTGGGATTGAATCTTGGGAGAGGGAACCAGACATAGTTCGGGACCCACTTGGGAGTTGTTGTGTCTTTAATTTTAGTTGCATTGTTGACACTTTACATTCACATTGTCATATAATGTTTTACTTTTCAGCTGAGCATTGTATTTTCTTGTTTTGGATATCATATGACATGGTATTGTTTTAGTTATTTATATGCTTCCACAATTGGTTATTATTGTTTTCTTCTATTGGTGTTTTATTCTGATAAAATAGGGTATAATCTCCCCAAGAATTACTTACCAGACCCTTGTTTTTAGTTGTCACCCTTTGGTGTATGGGGAGGCACACTTGAGGGCATGTGGACAACAAGCTCAGGGCACCGTTTAGTGGCACCTGATCAGGACGTCACAAAGTTTCATTAGAGGAGTTTTATTTACTTTCTTCTTCTTTTGCCTTACTGTTTTGGGAAAGGTAGATAGGAGACTAGGAAGAGTCAAGGCTTGGTAATGAGATCGTGTATGGGAGTTGAAAACCCATGTACAAGAGAAAATCTGAGTACTCAGGGTGGGATTATTATGATTGCTGTTTGTTATTACAATTGGATATTATTTCACCTTGGGTGATGCACCTGTGATGTGATGTGATATTTGTTTTGAAAATTGTTGAATTTTAATTCATGTCCTAAATAGGAACGATACTTGATTCCACATGCATTATTCTAGGCACTTAGGGTTGTTGTGATATGAATCATTCTTGGAACTCATGAGAAAACGTGTTATGGGTAAGTTGTTGAACTTGAACTGTTTTCCTTGTTGTGAGATTGAAATAATGATGAAAAATGAGAATAAATGGGTGTATAATGAGAGACTTTATTGATGAAATTATTATGATTAATTAATTAATTATTGAATCAATTAATTTGAGATAATGCGATTAATTAATGGTTGAATTAATCAATGCGAATGTATGTACCCTTGTTAACCAAGACCTAGGAGAAGGGTGGTTAAGGGTAGTGATAAGGCCTCAGTGTTGACCATGTGGCAAGAAAAAGGGGAAAAGGATATGTTGAAACTTTTTGTGTTAGTTTCTCCTCTTACGTAAATATTTTAAGGTTTCATTATGAGAACTAAGAAATGTGTTTGGATTTGTAGCAATATGCCTCTATAATGCTTGTTGAGGGAGAGACTGAGGGGTATGGCTCAGAACGAACTTCCTGAAAGGGAACTTGAGAACCATTGGTGTAAGATAAGGTGGAAGGGGAACAATTCCAAGAGAAATTTTCTTGTTTCATATAATTCATGGAGAGAGACCTAGGGTGGGTTTTGAAAATCATGTCTGAGTTGACAAGGGAGTTTCAGCTGCAACAACCCCTACTTTTACTGGAGAGGGTGAACCAGAGGGAGATAAATTATAGATTGAATATATAGAGAATATAATTGACCATTTGGAGAATATGTCTAGGATGAGGGTCAATTTGGATGTTTATATGCTACAGGGTTCAACGAAGTGCTGGAGAGACATTCAGGTACGATCTGGATAGACTGATGATATGTTATGGAAGGAATTTATGGAGAAGTTCTTGGAACACTTCTATCCAGATATGCTAAGATAAGATAAGGCATTATAGTTTATGCATATAAACCAAGGAAGAAAGTCTATAATGGATTATGTTGAATGTTTCATAGATTTATAGTGTTTTTCTTTAGCTTTTGCGGCAGATGAGGCTTCTTTGGCAAAACGATTTTAGGATGGACTTAGGTGTGAAATTAAGTCCCAAGTAAATATATTTAGGCTAAAGAAATTCTCAGAAGTAGTTAATTAGGATCTCATTTTAGAGGGGAACCTGAAGGAGGCTTCCAGTATTGGATAGGTAGCTGTCATTTGATGATCAGGGATTGTGCCTTTCGAGAGCAGGAAGTGCCGTTACAAGAATCTTAGTCAGGGAAGTGGAAAGAAAGGTGGAAAATTAGGAGGAAAAGTTACACCAGATCTTACTCATGTGCCTTCCCAACAATGTGGTAGGGAGAGACACACCAGTGGAGTTCCAATTTTGTGGAAATATGGGGAACCTACAGAAGTTTTGTAGGAAACAACAGTAGGCTTGTGCTAAGGGAGTTGCTGGTCAGAGTTAGAGTATGGGAATGGGGTCTTCTACACTATATAGGTATTATAGTTAGAATTATACTAGTAGATGCGGTAGAGGTAGTGGACATGGTGCTTCAGGGTATGAGCACCCGTATCACCAGAGTGGTGCTACTCAAGGGAGTCAGACAACACTACAGGGAAGAGGGGAAGAATAGTTACATACAGTGTAGCCCACACTTGTGGAGAGAGAGGATGGTCCATCAATAGTGAGAGGTAATATTCTAGTTGATTATAATTTAGCTACTGCCTTGTTTGATATCTGTTCCTCTCATTCCTTTATATATACAAATCTCGTTAATGGCTTGATCCTGGAGGTGGAGTCCATATACAAGGTGATGGATATCGATACACTGTTGGGAACACTGTATAGGGATATCTGTTTATGAAAGGAATGTTTTATAGAGATCAAAGAGTATCATTTTATTTGGGATATCTATGTCCTTGATATAATGGACTTCGACCTGATTATGGGTATAGACTAGCTAGTCGCATACTGAGCCCACATAGATTATTACGACATGAGAGTGACATTTGTATCTCCTCAGGGTGACCAGTATGTTCATCATGGAGAATGGGATATCCATACATGCAAAGCAGGGATGATTACTCAGTAACTGGGAGAGCTCACAACCCAAGTTGCTAATATTTTTCTGGATTATGGGAGTGGTAGGAAAGATGTCCTTCCACCAGTAGTAGAACTGTTTTAGGATGTCTTTTCTGAAGACTTTTCAGGGTTTTCACCTAAGAGATATGTGGAATTCACTATTGAGATCATGAAGGGGTCTAAGACAATATCAATTACACCTTATAGAATGTCACTAATTGATCTTCAAGAGCTCAAAATGTAGTTGGAGGAGTTGGAGGATAAAGGGTTTATCCATCCAAGTACGTTGCCATGGGGATCACATGTCTTGTTTGTAAAGAAGGCTGATAGAAGTTTATGCTTGTGTATAGATTACCATAAGTTGAATAAAATGACTGTGAGGAATCGATATCCTCTTCTACATATCGATGATCTATTTGACCAGCTGAAGGGGGATTGCGTATTCTCAAATATTGATCCGAGATTAGGGTATCGTCAGGTGAAAGTTTGGACCTCTGATATACCGAGAACTACTTTTAGAAGAAGGTATGGTCTTTATGAGTTTTTTTTAATTTCTTTTGGGTTGAAAAATTCTCTAGCAGTATTTATGGCCTTGATGAACATGATTTTTCATCCGTACTTAGATCAGTTTTTGGTGGTGTTTGTGGATGACATCTTAGTGCACTCTAAGAATCATGACAATCATGTCTAACATCTTGACATTGTCCTTGGTACACTGAGAGAGAATTGTCTATATACCAAGATATCTAAATTTCATTTTTGGATTAACATGGTACACTTTCTAGGGTATATCATATCAGAAGAAGGTGTGACAGTGGACCTAGAAAAAGTACAGGCAATGATTTCTTGGGAGCTTCCCAAGAATATTTTTGATATCCGAAGATTTTTGGAACTATCTAGTTATTACAGGAGGTTAATCCATGACTTTTCTCGGTTGGAAGAACCACTTTCAGGTTTTAAAAAGAAAGTGATAAAGTTTTATTGGATATAAGCATGCAGGAATGCTTTCCAGGATTTGAAGAAGCACTTGAAATCAACACCAATTTTGATCTTACCTGAGTTGGGTGAGGAGTACACGGTGAATTCTGACGCTTTTGGGATCAAACTCGGAGCTGTATTGATGAAAGGGGATCGAGTCATTGCTTACAGATCTCTGAAGTTGAGGCCACATGAATGGAATTACCCTACACATGACCTTGAGTTGGAAACAGTGGTTTATGCTGCAAAGTGTTAGCGACAATATATTTTGGGTGAAAAGATTATAGTTTTTATGGATTACAAAAGCTTTAAGTATATATTTTCATAGCGTGACTTGAATATTCAGCAGTGAATATGGGTAGAGTATATAGAGTCCTTTGATTTTAAATGGCATATACAACCGGAAAGGGAAATAGTGTGGCTGATGCCTTGAGAAAGAAAACTCAGAATTAGTTGGTATATGAGTTGATTGTAGAGTGGAAGATGATGAATTTTATGGAGGAAATGCATGTGGTAGTTCAAGAGAGTCAAGAGAGGATGAATATGGTTTTTTTAGCAGTGGATTCTACACTCTTGAGATAGATCAGGGGCAGGCAGTATGAGAATCCAGAGTGTTTAGTATTAAGGGAAATCCTTGAAGGTGGGGAGATACCTTTAGATTGAATAATAGATGAGGATGATATCATCCATGTGAAAAATCGAGTTGTTGTGTCTACGAGTATGAGAGGGGAACTCATGCGAGAATTTCATTCCTTAAAGTGTGTGGTACATCCTGGGGTGACAAAAAATGTACCGTGACCTACGATGAAAGTTTTGGTGTCTAAGTATGAAAAATGAGATAATAAGGTTCGTAACACGATATTTCACATATCAGCAAGTAAAGATAGAGCATCAATGACCTAGAGGCCTATTAAAACCATTTCCTATTCTGGAATGGAAGTGAAATGACATGATTATGGATTTCGTGGTAAGACTTCCAAAGAAACTTAGGAAGAATAATTCTATTTGGGTCATTATGGATCGACTAACAAAGGCATCACATTTCTTACCTATTAGGGAAACCTTTATAGTAGAAAAGTTGGGAGAACTGTACATATGAGAGATAGTTCGTTTGCATGGGGTGCCATAGACTATAGTTTCGGATCGTGATTCATGATTTACTTCACACTTTTGGTAGGGATTACAAAAGGTGCTTGGTACATAGATTTTGTTAAGTACAGACTTCCACCCATAGACAGATGGGAAGTTGGAGCATACCGTACAGGTGTTAGAGGACATGCTAAGAGCATGTGTGCTTGACTTTGGTGGTTCTTGGGAGAAACACTTGGCTTTAGTGGAGTTCGCCTATAAAAACAGTTATCAAGAAACTATACTGATGGAACCATATGAGGAACTTTATGTAATACCTTGTAGATCACCTCTATGCTGGTTAGAGGTGGGTGAGTTAGAGCTGTTGGGACTGAGTCTCATTCAAGAGACATCTGAGCAAGTGCAGTTGATTCAGAAATGTATGGATATGGCTCAAAGTAGACAGAAGTCATATGATGATAGATGTAGATGACCCCTAGAGTTTACATAGGGAGATCACGTATTCCTTCAGGTTTCGCCTAGATTGGGTCACCACAGAATACAGAGGCAGGGAAAGTTAGTGCCTAAGTTTGTAGGACTGTTTGAGGTGCTAGAGAGAATCAGGCCAGTGATGTACCAATTATCCCTTCCACAAAAATTTAGTGCTATGCATGATATTTTCCATGTGTCACAACTATAGTGGTATCACCCTAACCTTTATCATGTGATTGATGGGGAAGAGGTTAACCTTGAGATAAATGCTTCATTTGAGGAGTATCTGATACGTGTGATGGGTCATAGTGAGAAAGTGTTACAGGGAAATACCATGCCGTTAGTTCATGTGTTATGAAAACATGGAGGTGGTCAAGAGGAAAATTGGGAATGATAAGCAGGAATGTGAGCTCAATAGCTCAATCTTTTTGGCTTAGAATCTTAGATAAGTTCAAGAGTACAACTCGAGGATGATCTGTTATAAGGTTGGGAGATTGTAAAATCCTAGACTTTTATAGAGCCATATCAGGTGTGTTTTTAGGTAATTTTTGATGTTTTTAAGTACCATTGTTTTGGATTAGTGTCTTGGGGTGTGTTTGGGTGAATTTTTAAGAAAAAATAAAGGAAATTGGTATGTGCATGGTTTGCACATGGTTTGAAAAACCATACGGCTAAATCGTTCCAACCATGAAAAATTGGATAGAGAGGTCCACACAGTTTGTTCATGGTTTGAAAAACCATGCAACCAAATCATTCCAACAGTGAAAACTTGGATAGATAGGTCTACACAGTTGGTGCATAGTTTTCCCTAACCGTGCACCCCTACCCAGAAAACCATGCGTGCAAGATTAATTATCCAAAAATCTTTTTTAAAACCCCCCGAACCCCATGAGACTCCCATATTTCGACCTTGGACCAAGATTGAAAATTCTCGGTGATCCTAGATACTTCTAGAGGGATTCCAAGGTAATCCAAACATCGTTCTTTGAGATCAAAATCTTGGATTGAAGATCCACTCTCTTCCCAATAATTGGATTTCATCATGTTTCTTCTCTTATTCTTTCCCCTATCTTTCCTTGATCTTTTCATTGAAGATATCCACCGTTCCATATATCTAAACCTAGAAGTTGATATATAGATATAGGATTGTGAATATAGATCTATATTTGTATGATCTTGATGCCTTTGATCTTAATTTTGGTTTAGGGATTTAGATTTGGAGCTTGATCGATGATGTTTTTCCACTCAGATTTTGGGGATTTTTGTTGGGATAACTTCCATCAGTAAACTGAGGTAGGTGGTATAAATCAAACTCCCATAGTCGTGTATTTGATATGTGAATGTTATTTTATAAATTTTCTTGATTCCATTGATAATTGAATTCCTAAATTGAAGTAATTAGGAATGTGGAATTGACTTATGATTTTCCTTGGTGATTAATTGATAATTGAATTATGGAACAATGAAGGGGGATTTCCCAAATAGATATTTTTTTTAGAGATTGGTTATGGGTTGAGAGTATGTAATTGATATATTTAATTGATTGCGATAAGATAATTAATTGGGGAAAATTAATTATGAAATGATGTTGGATATGAAAGATAATTAATTGTAATAATTAATTATATTCAATAATGTTGATCAAAGATAATTAATTGTGATAATTAATTATGACAATTTGAGATTTGATATAGATAATTATTTGTGAATAATTAATTATGGAATGAGAATTGTGTTGATTGATTAATTAATTGATGAATTAATGGATTATATTCTTAGTTAACTGTTGAGTTAAATAATGAACTTTGAAATGTTTAACTAATCATTGGATTAGTAAATGAATAATGTGGTAATTATTGTAAATTAAATAATGATTAAATGTTTGATATTTTTGTGGTGCTAGACATGTAATTATAGACCAATTAGAAGTTGGATCTTGGACATGGAATTCATCCCCAATAGTTATCCAAGTTTTAGATTTTAGGGTGCTAGGAATGACGACCTACACCGAATGAGATATGGAGTGATAGGCATGGTGACCTAAACTGAATGAGATTGGGGTGCTTGACATGAATTTCAACACCAAATTAATGATAACAATGAATGATGATTCAAATGGAAAACATGAATTGAAATTGGTCATAATGTTATGATTAAATATTAAATGACAATGTGATAACTGTTTAATTATGCATTGTATTTATTTCTTAATAAAAATGCATACAATATCTTTTGAGTGGAATTGTTTTAGACACCATTGGTGGTGTCCTACTGAGTCAGACTCAAACCCTATTTGGGATGTATGATCAACACCCGATTAGACTTTGTTATTGTAGGACAAGATAAGTGAAAGACCCTGGGATATGTTTCTGCTTGGGATTGAAGCATGGGAGAGGGAATCAGGCATAGTTCAGAACTTGCTTGGGAGTCGTTGTGTCTTTATTGTTAGTTTCATTATTGACACTTGAAATTAAAATTTTCATAGCATATGTTACCTTTTAGTTGAGCATTGTATTTTCTTGTTTTAGATATCATATGACATGGTATTGTTTTGTTTATTTATATGCTTACACACTTGTTTATTATTGTTTGCTTCCGTTGGTGTTTTATTCTGACAAAAGAGGGTATAGTATCCCCAAGTCTGACTTACCAGATGCTCACTACTAGTTGACACCCTCTGGTGTATGGGGAGGCGTGCTTGAGGGAATGTGGACAATTGACTTAAGGAACTATTTAATGGCACCCAGGTCGGGACGTCACATGAATTCATATAATATTTAGACTTTGACATCGCCTATACTCGGGGAAAGGGAATGTCATTGAAGATGATTTGAGTAGGAAACTTATAAACTAGGCAGTAATCATTGAAAGAGTGGAATTTGATGGCTCTCTTTGAATAGTTACACATTAAGGTCTGGGAATTAGGGGCCAAGTTTACCTTGGCCAGTGTTCATTTTCCCTCTGCTCTTCTCAAGATGATTCTTTAGGATCAACAGCTTGATGAAGAGTTTCGTAGCATTAGATACTCTCTTTATAGTGGGAAGACCATTCTTAACTGGTCATTCTACACTAAGGGTATTATTTACTATCAGAATTTATTTGTTGTGATGTTAGTGGTAAGGAAATATATGATAGGGGTTTTCATAATTACTAGTGGGCTGTGCACCCAAGAACCAAAAAGATGTTCTATGACATGCAAAAAAAATTATGGTGGTCAAGTATGAGATGAGGAATTTTTGAATTTGTCTCTCATTGTTATGTGCCAACAGGTCAAGGCCAAGCTCTATAAACCTTGGGGTTTTCTTCAGCCACTTCCATTCCTGACTTAGAAGTGGGATGATATCTCTATAGACCTTTTGGTTGGGTTTCCATGTACCTAGAGAAAGAATAATGTGATATGTGAAATCTCTATGTGAAAGTGATTATTCGTTTGCACGGGGTTCCATCTACTATAGTTTCTAATAGAGATCCTCAGTTCACTTCTTTCTTTTGGAGAGGCCTTCAAGAGGCACTGGGATCTTAGGTCCATTTGAGCATGGAATACCATCCATAGTTAGATGGCCAGATAGAAATATCTATACAGATTTTGAGGATATCATTCACACTTGTGTTCTCAACTTTGATGGGGCTTGGGATGATCATTTGGTGCTGGTTGAGTTTTATTATAACTATAATTTTCATTCCATGATCATAATGGTTTCTTCTAAGGCCTTTTATAGCCATCCTTGTAGATATTTATTAAGTTGGTTGGAAATTGGTGCAAGTAACTTGGTTAGACCAAGATTGGTTCAAGAGATGACAATAAATATTCAGTTTATTCATTAGATAATGTTGATGGAACAAATCCAATATAAGTCTTATGATGATCGTCACCATAGACCATTGGAATTATTAGTTGGTGACCAAGTTTTCTTGAAATTTTCCCCTTGGTTGGGTCATCGATGGATTGGGAGGAAAGGGAAACTTTCTCCTCACTTTATGGGACCTTTTGAGGTTATTGAAAAGGTGGGAAAAGTGGATTATCATCTAGCACTTCTACCATAGATAACATCGATACATAACATGTTCCATGCATCTTAGCTACGTAAGTATCTATCTGATCCATCTCATGTTCTGATATAGAGTGATCTTGAGGTTGTGCCTGATTTATTCATGACTAAATGACCAGTTAGTATAGTTGACTCTAAAACCAAGGTACTTCGTGGGATGGCGATACCTTTGGATCATGTACTATAGAAGCACGATTTTGATTTTCATAAGACATGGGATCACAAGGCACCGATGAGAGAGAAGAGGCCTCACATTTTTGTCATGGAAGCTTCTTGACAGGATTTTCAGGGACAAAAAGTTTTTATGGTGGGGTGATTGTAACATCCTATTACCTTTTGAGTAGGTACATCTCAAACCTTTTCGTGGTTTTCCTTTTTAATTATCTGGGTAGGGCTGAGAAGGAATTGAAAGGATACCTATAATGGTGAAGTCATAGATTTGTTGGATTCTTAGCATGAAACCTATTTTTTCTGTAGACTTTTGGGGATTTATATGCCATGTAATGTAGTTACACAAAATGTAATTTCTTAAATAGAAATAAATCTTTTTTATCAAAATACGATGGTTTTTTTTGGTGATTTTGGTATTTTTCAATTACACGATGTGTAATTTGTTTACATATCATGTAAATACCTAATTGTTGTTTTTAAACTAGAAGATTGGATGAGAATTATTTTTCCTCCTCTTTATATTTCCTTGATCTCGACCTAATAGGTGTTTCTAAGTGAATTTGAAGCCCTCAAACCCTTTCAAGTCTTTATGTTCAATGATCGATCATTTTCGCGGTGGTGGTGTGACTTTCTAGGTAAGCGTTCTCTATATCTTTGTCTCATTCTATTTTCCTCCTAGAATTTTGATAGACCATATTGGGATTTATGGATTTAAACTCCGTGTCATTGAATTTTGTTTCTAGGTTGAGTTCCTAGATCTACTACGCCTTCATTCTTATTGGCAATTTTTATTGGAGGCTTTGTGTTTCTGTGAGAAAGGTAGGTGGTTTTGTCATGAAGCCTAATTTTTATTAACCCTAAATTACTTTATTTAATTCCAATTGTTTGAATTAAATAAAATTTCTTGATTTAAATGAAATTTCTTTCAATTGGATTTTTGAAAAAACCTAATTCCATTGAATTGAGGATTTGGTTTTGGAAAATAGATTTTTGGTAAGAAATTGGGAAAAAACCCCAATTCCATTGAATTGGAGTGGGTTTGTAAAATTGATGGAAGTTGATGAAATTTAAATTGTGAATTTGGTTTGATGGAAAATTGTGGAATTTAATTACAAATTGATTTGATGAAATTGATTTAAAATTGTATTTGATGAAAATGGATTAAAATGGTTTTGATAGACACCTTAGGTTTTATCTTGGAAAAAGTCATGTTTTTGATTAAAACCCCATGTGTTGGTTATTAAAATAGAAATTTTCATATTTTAAATGGATAATGGGATGAAATTTATTTTAAACATTTTTAAAATAAATTTCCCATAATTAGTTTTACACTTGAGGACATGCATACCTTAGGTAGCTAGTGAGTTATTATGAAAAAACATGCTAGGATGGGAATGCACTAGCACTAAATTGACACTTTAAAACTCTAACATAAACCACTTGGAACATTTTATTCCCCAGTGGGATGTCAATTTTTCCTCTTTTACTAGTTTTTAGGGATGTGTGTAAACATTTCCATTATCATTATATAAGTGTGTGAGGATCCCATAACCTAGAACTATCATACCTTTTGGAACATGACCATGTTTCTCAATTGTTTGCATTTGAAATGAATATATGCCATTGATGTAAATTGTTTTACATTCCTTATGAATTTATATAAACTGTTTTATATAAACTGTTTTATTAAGAAATTTTTTTATAAATATTCCATCAATTGAAATGTGAAGAATTTGTTTAAAGTATTTCCATCATTTGAAATATAAATCATGATTTGTTTAAATATGTTTTTGAAATTCCAAATCTTTAAATTTTAAAATTGAAATCTCTTATTGGTTAATTGAATGTTGGCATCATATTATGGAATCCTTGTAAAGACCATACTAGGATTTTTTGCTCACACCCTACCTATGCCTTCAGGTATTTATAGATCATATCCTTCCATGTTTGAGTAGGGGTAAAGAGCCACTTATAGGTGGTTATAGATATTGATCTATGGACTTGGTGAGTTGCATTCATTGGCACTTGGGTAATTTTTTATTTTTTATAGTACTTTTTTGTAGTAATTTGGGTTTTTTATACCTATTTGACTTATGTTACACTTATCACTATGGATTGTTTATTATATTCCCATTTACTTGTTTGTCTTTACTTCTGTAATTATTATGAAAAAATAATTCTCACTTTAATTTTGTATGATTCCAGGTGCTAGTCACTAACACGTGGGGATTAGGAATGCCCTTTGGGTCAAGTCATATTTGGCTCAGTTATCGGGTTACCAGGATACCTAGGATGGTTTGTGACAGTAAACCCATATAAATCTTAAAAAACCATCAATTAACACATAAGAAACAGATTGACCAGCTAGAATTTCAATTCTATTAGGTTCAAAAAAATCCATGTGGATAAGCTCAAGAGGTCTATATATAGAAACTTCATTAATTGGTTTGAAAATGAATTGTTTTTCTTACCCATTTGGAATGCATCACATAGCTTCTTTATATCCAAATTAAGATCAGGAAAATCCAAAATAATTTTTTTTTATGTAATTTTCTCAAGGAATGAACATTTTAATGTCCAAGATTTATATTCCAAATCCATGATTCATCAATCTCAACATTTAAACAGTTTAAATTTTTTCTACAAAAATAATGAGGATCTAATGTGTAAATATTTTCTATTTTATGTGATTTAAACTTGAGACATTTATCTTTAAAAACTAACAAGTCATTGTTAAAAAAGATCAACATAATAACCATCATCACAAATTTGAGAGATACTTATCATGCTGTGCTTCAAGACTTTAATGTAAAGTACTTTTTTGATGATAATATACTAAGGATTTCCAAAAAATCCAATACCAACCATCTTTTATTTTTTACTGTCACCAAATGTGACTTATCCTTCATCTAATTTGGACAGAGAATGAAAATTGGAGTAATATACACTCATATTCCTTGAACAATCACTATCCATAAACCATTTTGTATTCCTATTCATATAACCAATTCCCCACAATGAAAAATAAGACAATAGATTTCTTTGGAAACCAAAATTATTTTGGGTCTGGAAATGTTAGCTATAATAGATATATGCATGGAGACTAGATTTTTTATTCCAAAAAACTTGTCAGCTTGTTTTGAAAAATATTTTTAAGGAAAAACATTTTTAATTCCATAAGCTTGAGTATTTTTTAAATAAAAAATATTGGAAAATTTCCTATTTTACCACAATGAAAACAAGTAACTTTGGTAAGTTTTTTTTGGTGTAAGGCATAAAAGGTTTTATATAAAGTTTAGGTCTTCTAACTTGGATTCCAATTCCAAATTTTTATTTTCTTGGTTGATGTTGACCAAGAATATTATTTAAATAATATTCCCATTTTTTAAATAAATTTGCAATATCTTTGAAAGTTTGAACCTCCTTCTATAGGTTTTTAACTGTTTTGACTTGTTTAGTATTCGAGATAATAGATTTTTACAACTGATTTTTTAAGTCTTGGATCTGATTGTTCAGATTTTAATATTCAATAAAATATTTATTATAAGAGTTCCAAATTTATTTATTTTTATTTTTCAGAATTTCATACTTGATTTACAATATGGTGGAATACTTATTTAATTATTTTTATGAGCAATTTTTATTTTTTGATTCATGTTCATTCTCAAAATAATAATAATAGTGAAACTCATCTGACTATTCCATGAAGCATATGTTGTCCTTTTGATTTGTAGCTTCAGATTTTAATTATGATGACGTGCATTTTCTAGAATCTTTAGAATCAATTTAAGTGGGATTCATAGCTTTCTTATTTTTCCTATATGTAGTCTTTTTGAAGTATTTATTTTATTTCTTCTTATCTTCTTTAATTTTCAGATAGTCAAGTTTAATGTGTCCGAAATTTTTGAATTCAAAACATCTCAACTATTTAGAGTTGTCACCGTGCTTTCTATGTTTTTTGAAGGATCTTATGAAACCTCACCTATTATTTTATAACTTTTTGAACTTTCGATAAAATTGAGAGAGCTCATCATTTGATTCTGATTTTCATGAGAAATATTATTCTTAATATGATTCAGATATTTTTATGCTTTTTCCCTTTATTTCATCTTTAGAAGTAAAAACTTTCAAGGCAGAATTTTACTTTTTGATAATTTTATACTATTCACTTATATTTCCAATTTCAGCTTCATACACCATGATAGTTCTGATGAGATATTTTATCTTGAAGTTCATGACTTCTATAGACTGTCTTATAGTGGTTGTGATTACACTCCACTTAGGTGGTAATACTCTGAGAACTTTCAATGCTTGTTTAGGCTCAATAATAGGCATTCCTAGAGAAGAAATGTTGTTAAATCTCAATGAGTCTCCCATTTAGTTGATCAATGCTCCCACCTACATCCATTTTGAATGCATCAAACTTATGCTTAGATGTATCATATCTATGGGATTTCACGTTGTCACTGCCTTCATATGAAACTGATATAGTGGTCCACATTTCATGTGCTATTTGACATTGAGATATTCTGTTAAAATCACATGGTTCTAACACATATATGGAAGCGTTCATAGATTTGATTTTAAATAATTTTTTTTTCAGATACAAAATATCATGTTTTATGAATTAGGAATTTAATAAGGATTAACTTCTTTAAGACAAACTTTCATAACAAGTTTCTTTATATAAATGATCAAACAAGATTTATATCAACCATAGTTCTCACCATTGAAGTAAGGAGCTCAAACCATTGACATGAATTATCATTTATCAGCTGTAGAAGACATTTAAAGATGGATCTTTGGACTTAAACCTTTAACAATTGTGAACTGTAGATTCAATTTCTCTGATACCAATTGTTTTCCAAGATAATGAATAATTGAATAACTCAATATGGGGGTGAAATGAGTTCTTAAAATTTTCTTGGATATTATACCACCCTATTTGAAGTATGTGAGTTCAATTATCACCTTTAGAATATATGCAACAAAAATATAAAAACATATGGAAATGAAATTTAACACAAATATTATAGTGGTTTGGGGAACATAAATCCCTTAGTACACTCTACCAACACTCTACTCCACGAGTTTAGTGACTTTCACTATAAAAATAATTTTATCAAGGGATTACAACTAATTCTAAGAAAATATCACTTAATAAAAAGGTCCAAGATCTTTCAACCAGGATATCCCTTTATAAGACCTATCCACGATCTTACACACTCTTTTATTGAGTGAAGAAATGATAAGATAAATAGATACTTTGAGTAAAATGTTTAAATTTCACATTTGTAAGTAGTAACTGAGAGTAGATAAAGATTCATCTTGAGAGAATATTAGAATTCAAAGTTTAGCTCAGGATGATATTTAGTGAAACTAATAGAACTGATAATCATAATACATTTTTTTCTTCTATGTATAGGGCTTTAGCATTTTGTGATGTTCAACAAGAAATCAATTCTCATTCTTCCTCTTACCTTTTTTTATTTTAGTAACTTTCTTATCCTTTTATATTCTATTTAAAATTGATTATAGTAAAATTATAATGGTCGAATGATCCATGAAGTGATCATGAAAATACAAGATAATAAGGATATGCAGTAGATATTTATAAATATGGGAATTTATTTTTTGGTAGTGATGAAAAATATCTTCTTGATCTTCATATTGTTCTATTCATTGTAAGTCTTGTGCATACTAATATTTAATTAAATGGATAATATCCTTATGACCCATTATAAAGGAATGAAATGAATTATTAAGAGATTATCAAAGTAATCATGATGTTCTACAATACAATATCTTTGTAGGATATCCACTAAAGGTACTATTTATCATAATATAACTTTCGTAAGATAAATTAAATTTCCCTTGTAAGATAAAATAACTTCACTAAATCATAAGATAATTTTCCAGTGAAAGATAAAGTGTTACTATGATTAATTTTCTTTAACTTATTTTGGATATGAATATTATTATTGGATGATAAAGTTCTTTCATATTTTTACTCTTATTGATAGTTCTAACTTGAGCGACTCAACCATTATTCGTAAGATAAAGTCTTACATGGAACTTTATAATTCTTAGCAACTGAAGATTTTATTAAAATCTTGTAAGATAAAATACTTTAATATCATAAAATTAATACTTGGAAACATAGTGTAAGATAAACATAATCTGAAACACTTGACATAAACTTGTTAGAATAAAGGTAGGGATTTTTTGAATCATCAAAACACATAAAACAGAGTTATATTAGAACAATATATTCTTTATAAAAAATTCACTCTAAGATAATTTTTATATTAAAATTTCAAAAATGAAGTTAATTTTATCAAATAAATTTTCTAAAAGTGGTAAAAGATAATTTTAAATTATGTGCGCAAAGTGCCACTAAACCATCTTTTAGAAAAAAATATTTTTTTAGAAAATATTTCTTTTTCTTTTAAATGATGATTATTTTTTATTTCTAATAAATAGATAACCATATTATTCATAATTTAGTTAAAACTACTTATACTCACCAATTTAACAACTAGGTTATTTTGTTACACTATATTACAATTCATTTATGCTCGGTGTTGTGTGTTCCACAAGATATCAAAGAGATTAAATTTAATGAAATATATTTCATAGGATGTTTAAGATCAGTGTTTCATAATGCATACACAACCGAATAAAATGTTTTCTTTTATAATTTAGGGGTGTTAAATTCTCCCCACCTTAAATAAATAATGTCCTCACAATTTAAAATTAATATTGGTAATCAAAGTTTTGAAATTTTGAAATACCATTGTTGAAAAACCCACATCATAATAAGGGTTAATAAAATATACTATTAATAAGAGAAAAAGGGAAGTAAAAAGGTCATATATAATAAATTATAGCTAGGTTTCTACATAAGATAACATTGGTGGAAAGTGAAGATATTAACATGTATGAAAAGCATAAATAATTGTAGAGAGTGATAAAGGTCATTGATCACAATAAAGTGAGTGATCAATGGAAAGTTTAGTACCTAAAAACCATAAATCTACAATGATTAAAAAAACCATATGATTCATCAGATATGAAGGTAATGGGATAAATTTTTTGTTTCAAGATTCTTTTCTGAATGTTAATGAATTATTTTACTAGCTAATAATCTTAGGATATATACTTACTTGATAAGTTTATATTTCATAACTATAATTTCATCCTTTGGTTGTGCATCTATCAATTTCTAATTCACTACTTACTCTAAGAAATTAATATAAAAAAATTAATTTTTTTTCCCGAAGCACTAAAACTCACTTTTAATGGATCATAAGGTCTATAAAATAGTGAAAATTCTTTTCTTATATCTCTAAATATTTTCCAAAATGACTATGGTTAGCACAAATTATCTAATATAATACATTAATCTATAAACCTTAATAGTAACACCACCAGTTCATTATTAATATTTTTTTTAAATCATTTAACTAATGAAAAATTAACTAGAATATCATGTAGGCTATTGGTAGGTGCTAAAACCTTATATTACTTTGGTCATGGGTTCAATCCCTACAGACTTTCCAGATGTGATGGGTTGTCACCTGGTATAGAGGTTGTCATTTTTCTAAAACTATATTAATATAATTTCTATTATGTTCCCCAAAAAATAATATGGACATCCTTGAAATAAAATTAATCATTAAATAATATTTTTACTAAGGTTTTCAATAAAAATTATTTCCCATAAAGTATAATAATCTTATTTAACTATTATTAAAATTTCATTAATGATAATATTTACCCTAAAGGTTTTAAATACCTTTAAACTTATGTCTATAAAATGTAAAGGCATTATTCCCTGATTATCTTGTCCACTAAAACATATACTTTCCATAAATTTCTCCCAAAATATCCTTAATCTTGGTATAATCCAATCACATGAAACCTAAAAATTTATTTTTAAGACTTTGAACTTATTATCAATCATAAATTCATAAATCCATAATATAATCCATAACTCTTAAGTTAATAATGGCACATATTCTTCTAAAATTTAACACAATACTTAGATGTTCCATAATTCTTATCATCAAAATACCATTGGAAAACATACTTCTAAAATTTAATTATTTAAACCAATACATAAATAATTCATGTGTTTTATTTCCCCACATGTCCTTACTTGGTCTAGAGTTTAACCTAGGTCATTCATTATTATCATCTATTCAAATCCTTCACAATGGTTTGTAAATAAAATTTGAATTATCCCAAGCATACCCCCCAGGATTTTCAAACTAGGTTTGCAGTAGAGCCCATTGTTGTGACCTAGGTGATGATTAGGTCAAGCCCACTATGCCCTTTTTAGATTTATTAACCCTAGGTCCATCTATTCCAAAACCACATCCTCTTGTAGTATCTATACAAGGATGTATTACAAGTAAAAAACATATATTATCTACCTTACCAAAACTTTAGTATGTTATTCTATACATATCCTCAAATTCTATTATAGTGTTATGATCCCTAATATATGTTTTCCTAAATCTATCTCCCAATGTTTTACTAAAATTCCTCTAATACCAATTGTTGTGACCCTGACCCCAGTAACCTGAATCTGATGTCTTAATTTTTTATATTGGCATAAGATACAAGGAATAACATCTTAATGGATCAAATAGTTTAGTAGTATTGGTAAACTATATACAAACTTGAGTCTTGAATTACATTTGAAAACACAAATCAAAACATAATTTCTTTTGAGAATATCATTATTCCCTCTAGAATATCCTTGCATATAATTCATAGTAAACTTACTATATTCCTAGGAAATGAAACAAAATAAGAGTAAGATTAAATGATTAGTAAGGGTTATTTATAGTGGAATCTATCATGAATCAATAATCATAATAAATATATAAATATAAATAACTAAACACACATGTCATGTAATCAATAAAAGAAGAAGGAAGTGCATCCAAAGATAATTTCAATGTAAAAATCTCATGGATAATAATCAATATAAAAAGGTAAATAACTTAAAACACATTCCATTTAATCAATAACTTGGACATCATTAATATATAAGGATTAATCAATTTAGAAAGGTAAATAACTAAAAAAACATTCCATTTAGTCAATAAACTAATAACATAATGCCTTCAGAGATAATATCATTGAGAAATTATAATGGATAATAAGATAATTCATAATCAATATGATAAGGTAAATAACTAAAACACATTCCATTTAATCAATAAAAAGAGAATGAAATGAATCTAGAGATAATATCATTACGAAAATCTCATGGATAATAAAAGAATTTTTAATGAAGGAAATGATTAATTATTGGATTTCATGATCTTAAGAATAATGATACCACTACCATCAAGAACTTTCAAAAGACGGTTTAGAACTATAGGTAGAAACCCATTTAATGATAGCTTACTAATTCACCTCACTAGACTACCAATGCATTGGTGGGGCTATATAATTCTAGGCCCCACCCATCACTGCATGTCCAAATCATTTCTCATATATCTAATAATTTATTTAATATAAGAAAAATGTTCCGTATCATCAAATATCTATGTTGAGTAAAGAAAAAATATATATCAATTTTTCCCCAAATAAAAAAATAACTTTAAAAATAGAACACCATATGTAAAAATGATATATGGTTTAATAAATAAAAATATCTATGATAAATGATACACATATTTAGGGGTAAATTAATGTTTAATGATCATAAGAAAGTGAATATTTCAAGGGAAAGTTAATGATAGAAAAAATAAATTAAGGAAGTGAATGTAAATATTATCCTTGTTTAAAATAATTATAAACCATCCATAGAAATAATATGGATAATATCAATCCAACATATACCCATTGTAAGGACATTCCCAATGTGGTTCGAAACAATGTCAATTTGGACCATAAGATAATTCCGGATGACAAGGAGATTTGGGAGGTGGTGTCCTCTTTAAATTAGTATATCTCTCTAGAGCCTGATGGCTTTCCAGGTTCTTTCTATGTGGATTCTTGGATAGTGATTAAGGATGATCTGGTGAATATTATTCAAGATTTTTTTTCTTTGGGGGTAATTTTCCGTGGGTGGATTGTGCAACAACTCTTTTTATGCTTCCAAAGGTTAGAGACCCATCTTCTATTAATCATTATAGAACTATTAGTATGTGTAATTTTTCACACAAGTTTCTTGCTAGTGTGATAAATAAGAGGCTTTCTGATTATCTTCAAGAGTGGATATCTGAGGATCAAAATGGTTTAATTAAAGTAAGGTCCACTCAAGCTGCCATTGATCTTGCACATTAGATGATTGGAGACATTAACAGGAAGATTCAGGGCTCTAACATGGCAATCAAAATCAATACAGATAAGGCTTATGATAGAATTTAATGTGGCTTAGTCTTAATGGTGATGTTAGTAATGGGTTTATCTAGATGGTTGTTTTATCTCACTTTTAGGTGTTTTAGTTACACTTGGTTTTTGATGAACTTCATGGGAAAAAAGTGTGGTCTTTTCAAAGTTGTGTGATGCCTACGATTGGGCAATCATATTTCCCATAGCCTTTTCATTATAGATCAATATGCTTTTAGTAAATTATTGACCTGTTTCATGCATAATAGAAACATCCTTCCATTCAATAGTGGGAATCACTACAATGAAATCTCTAATATTCTTTTCAAATATGACATTCTTCTATTTATTAATGGGAGTATAAGATCTCTCCAGGGTATCACCAAGGTTATAAAAGAATATTCTAAATGGAGTAGTTTACGTATAAATTATGATAAGATTAGTATTTATGTCTCCAAATCCTACCCCAAGCACTAAGATAAAAATATTGAAGATTTTTTGATAATAAATCGAAAGAATTTTCCAATGGATTACTTGGGTGCCCCTATTTTTACGAGTGGCTTACGCATACACTATTATGTGAGTCTTGTTGAAAAAATTTCTAGCCTTATCAATAATTGGAAGAGAAAATTTCTCTCTTTTGGGGGGAATATTATGATGATCAATTTAATTATTTCATCCATTCTAATGCATGAAATATAGGTGCTTAAAGTCCCTAGAACTGAAATTATAAATATAAGAAAAATCATGTCATTATTTATCTAGGATTCTCATATAGAGGGAAGATGTTGCTGAGTGTCCTGGGACATAATGGACAAACCAATGGAGTCTGGTGGTATTGGAATTAGATGTGCGAGTGATGATATGTATATCCTACAGTCTAAATTGTTGTGGGATTCTATGGAAGGGAAATCTTTGTGGGGAAAGTTTATCAATAGAAAATATGGGGATGTTTCTATTACAACAAGAGGCAAAGTTTACTCCCTATGGAAAATTTTGAGTGTCCATCTTATGGAGATTCAATGTCAATCAAGATGGATAGTTGGCTGTGGAGAGATTAATTATTGGAATAAAAAATGAGCTGGAAAATCTCTCAAACTTCCAGGTTTCCCAACTCTTGACATTTCATTTGATGAAGCCTATTACTTCACAAACTCCATTCACACCACCCTTGATGCACAACAATGTTTGGTTTTTGAGAGAATCTAGATTTCTTCTAAATCAGATAAACTCGTCTTCACTGGATCAGCATTGGATTTTGTTGGATAAGGGATACTGTCACTCATTACAGGGTAACACTAATGTGGGAATGAGTAAGCTGATTTGGTTCAAAGAAATTATGATCAAATTCAAATTTCTGGTGTGGTGTATCTAGCACTGTACCCTTCCAACCGATTATGAGAAAAATCATAAAGGTATTAGTATGGTATATAAATGTTTTTTTGTATGTCTAAGGTGTAATCAGTCAAGCACCTTTTCTTTGAGGGATATTGGGAAATAACGGTTTGGACAAACCTTGGAAACTTTATTCCATCCAATGGCCCGAAGGCCATCATTTTTTTATTATAGATCACCCCCTTTTAAGGGAATAATTAGGAAACCTATACATCATGGACAGAGGACATACCAAAACCCGAAGGCCAAATAAATAAAAATAGACAAACAACATGAAGCAGAGGTGGGGAAATTGTTTGCGACTCCCACAGTTCAGTGGTGATTACTTTTATCAAATTTTATTACTATGGAGTCTCTCTTATTATATAGGCAAAGGATTTTCTTAATGGTTTGGAGATTTTCCTCTCTAATAATATCTACCTCATAGAGATCGAAAGTGATTCTTCAGTTACATAAAAATCCCTCCAGGGGAGATGTGAACCTCCCTGATCTATCATTTATATTACTCAAAGATTCAAGGAGTTTATTGGTTGAACTGACTTGAAGCATACATGGTGGGAAGGAACCTTTTATACATACAACCTTGCCTCAAGGGGGGAATTCGAGTAATCCTTGTATCAATTATTCTATGCTGGTCTCTCTGCTCATCAGGTGTGTTAATTTTGTAAAGACTGATACCTTGGGTCTTCATTTCTTTTATCATCCCTGACGTGATTATTTTCCCCTCCCCTTTATGATCAATAAATTATCTTACTTTTAATGAGTAAGAATAAATGGTTTTTTCATTGATGAATAGAAATACCATAAAAATATATTTAAAAATATTCTTGAAGAAAACATCCTTTTCATTTTGAAAATAAAATTTTAAAATGAAAAGGTCTCAAAAAATTTTGAAACTAGTTTTCATTAAAAATAATATTTTAAACTTATAAATTAAGCTTTAAAACATTGAGTGTTCATGATTGAAGGAAATTTCATACATGCTGAGTACGTTACAATATGTCTCAATGAAGGTATATTGAGACGATGTCACTTACCTCACATTTCCTTTTTGTTGAACATGATTTAACCTCCTTTATAGTGGTTTCAAACATGTTATTAACTTATAGAATAACCATATTAACATTTATAATATCATATATTATCCTTTTATAATATATTATCACCCATTCTTTAATAATATTTCATTATTTTCATTATTTTGGGTGCTAATTGCCTTACTTTCCCATACGTGTTTTGTCATGAAAGATCAGGTTCTTATGAATATTATATAGTTAAATAATATCCTAAATAATAATAATTAAATAATTATCATATTTTTATATCAATTATACTTTTAAAACCAATTATGAAAGATGTTTATGAAAAATTAACTATGTTACAATCATGAAGACGGTACGCCACATGTACACATGAGTAACATTTCCATTTTCCAATGATCATTATGAAAAGGAGGTAAGTAATATTTTATCTTTACATAATGATCATAATACAATATATACCATTTTATTTCTTTAAATATAATTATATATATCATCCATGTATTGTGGTGATGAGAATATAGTAACATCGCTTTGTGAAGGTGATATTTCACACATACACGAACGATGTTATCGTTTTTCAGTGTAAGAAATAAAATGATATATTATATTTTAATAATTATAAATATGTAATTAATATCATAAATATGTAATTTATATCATATATAATCATTAAATTTATCCTTCTCACCTTCCATTTAAAGCGTTAGTGAAAGACGAATCACATCATTTTTGCATGGTGGTAGTCCGTCGTACACATGAGTGATGTTATCATATCCCCAATGGAATGGAAAGTAAAAAAAGGTATATATGATATAATGAATCCATAGGTATAATTATGTTATAAATATAATATATATTATTTATATTCATCATTATAACCAACTGTGAGAGGTGGTAATGGAAAAACGAATGACATCTGTTCGCGAGGTGGTAGTCCGTTGTACACACAAATGGTGATTTAGTAACCCATTTGATGGAAGTGGGGATTGTTTTAGGTCATGAAATTAACATAAAACATCTTATTAAATGGAATATACTTAGTTTATTATATCATCATATTATAAAAATAATTTGAGGAGGTGGAGGAATAAATAAAATAAAAATGCTTGTTGAAGAACATTACCTATTCTTTGGGTAACCTCCTTGGGTTTACAAAAAATACTTCTAAGGGTAAATTTATTCTAAAAATAAGGATTCTAAGATTAGGGGAGGGAATTTGGGAAGTTATTGTTGAATAAAAAGGGTTTTAAGTTGTGAATAAGATTGTAGAGTGGGTGGCCTTTTATAAGTGAGGTGATTGACACACTTGTAATTTTTGAAAGGTGTATCCGTATTTTCACATGAAAAAGGTTCCAAAATTGAGTATTATAGATAAATATACATTATAGGGTAAAATATATCCATAAAATATATTTTATAAAAGTTTTTAGGTCATTTTAACCCTTATCTTTTTTAGTTTAACCCTAGGTAAATCCATTTTGACCTTAACCGTGGTAAATAATTTTTACTATTTTTACTGTTTATTTTCATCAAAAAATAAGTGAAAATTATTAGATAGTATAAATTATTATTATTAAAAATATTAAATCCATTTTTATAAATTCAATTCATATAATTGAAAAAATTTAATTTAAATTTAATCCCATAGACATGACGAGAAAACGAGTTTTCAAAGTGAAAATGTTCAAAATTTTACAAAGTTTTTATATAAAAATTCAATATGAAAATTATTAAAATAAAATAAATTGGATTAATTGATATATATATTTAAACTAATTTTAATTTAAAACAAATTTAAAATATAATTTATCATTATAATTAATTTAAATGAAAATCTAGTTTTCAATTAAAATTCAGATTTTTTCACTACTCTTCGAAAAATGAAACATTTCAGACTAATACCGAAATTCAATATAAGATAATTTTGACACTCAAATTTAAAAATTAATTTAATTTTATCAAATAATTTTTTTAAAAGTGATAAAAATTAATTTTAAATTATGTGTGGAAAGCACTACTAAACTATGTTTTAGATAAAAATAGTTTTTCAAGAAAACATTTCTTTTTATTTTGAAGGATTCTTATTTTATTCCTAAAAAATAGATAAACATAATATTAATAATTTATTTATTACTATTCATAACCACAAATTTAAAATATAGGTTATAATGGTACACTATATTATGGTTCTTTTAGGCTTGGGGTTATGTGTTCCACAAGCTATCAGAGATATTAAATTTAAATAAATATATTTCATGGGTTGCTTAAGATCGGTTTTTCATGTCACATATGCTACCAAATACAATGATTTTATTTTATAATTTACATTAATTAAATGTTGTGAGTGAATCATCATATGTTCTTGGTGCACCCTTCATTAAGCTCCATTTTTTCCTCCAATATTGTGAATATGTTTTCAAACTTAACATATTTTCTTCCAATCTAGATCCTATCATTACATGTTGTGGGAATATAGGAATATATTGTGACTTAGTTTTCTAAATTATTAATGCAATTTATTTCTATATGAATAGGGTTAGAACATGTAAAACATCTCCCATAGAAATAATACTTCATATGGTTACCTTTTGGTTGAGATTTTAATGTAGTAATTCTTATTCTACTAGTGAGACCTTAGGCCTGTAGACACACACTCATCATGTTTCTTAATTTTCCACAAAAGTAGAATTTTTTGATAATTTACTATAGGATTACTCTCTTAACTAGTATAAAAAGATTTTATTTCATAATAATTTTAATATTAGTTTAAGCATAACTGATGTTAATGAAGACACATGAAGGCTTTTAACATAAATTATGATAAAAATGATATTAAAATCCATTACAAATGACTTTTAACATGGGTTTAATAAATAAAAAAATGTAAAAATTAATTTTAAATCACTTTTAACATTGGTTTTATGATAAAACAATGTTAAAATATTTTAAAAAACCAATACATACGACCTTTTCCTCATTTTTTTGACACAATATTTCTGAAACCCTCATCCTCTCAACTCAAAACCACACCACACCCATGCTCAATATTCTATGTTCATTCGATTTTCATACTTATTTTTTCATTTTTTCTCCTTAATATTCCATCATTCATTCTTTTTATATAGCCCTCAACTTTATTTGGTCTATTGAAACTCTAATCCACTTGAATCATAACCATGATCCAACTTTTTTATTTGATCAATTTTATACTTAATTTTTGAAAAAATATATCCTCAATTTTGCATCATTCACCCCACTACCCTAGAGTGAATTCTTCAGAATTAAATATTTATTTTCTATCGTTAGACTCCATATTTTGTATTTTTTTATTTTTTTAAGATTAATTAATTATTCATTAGTTATAAATTGTATTCATTAATTAATTTGTTTGTATATATATCATTTTAAATTATATTTGTTTGTTATAATTTGTTTAAGGTTATACTTTTTTATGATTATAAATTTATTTTATTTTAAATTATGGGTATAATTTTTTTTGGTTGAAATTATTTGTATTCATAATTGTTTTTATTTATAATTTTTTTTTCTATTATGATTTTTTATGGTTAAAATTATTTTTTCCTTAATTTTTTTCATCTATATTTTTTTTCATGATAATTAATTTTGATTATAAATTATTTTCTAGTTATAAATGTTTATTCAGTTATAAATTGTTTTCTAGATATAATTTTTTTTGTTAAAAATACGCCTATTTATATATATTATATGCTCATATGTTTTAAATTTATCTCTCTCTCTCTCTCTCTATATTAATATTAAACTATTAATATTTTTAAACATATTCATCTATTATATTGTTAATTTAGGTAATTAATAAATTTTAAATAGATAATTACATGAATAACTAACGATGAATATGATAAATAGGTTGAAAATTTATTATAATTTTCTAATTTTTTTTTGAAAAAAAAGATTTTATTTTATTTTCATGAATGAGTATTTGAATATGAGAAAATTAGAGTACAAATAAATCAAAGTCCATTTGATTTTTTATGGTTTTAATAACAATTATACATCTTGGATCTGGGATGGTGAAATAAAAAACAAGTCAATATCTAATGAAAATAAAGATGTTTAGTATGAGATAAAGGATCATACTGAAGAATTAATTCATGATGAAAGTGTTGAAACCATTAAGAAAATAATAAATATTGAATGATTGTATGAAGATTATGAGAAACCATTATTCTTAGGTAGAACTAAATTTATAGTGTTATCATCAGTACTAATATTAGTTAACTTGAAATAAAGAATTGGTCAGAGTGATAAAATTTTCATAGAATTGATTGATGTTTTTAAAAGAGATACTTCCAGGAGGAAATGAGCTTCCATATTCCAATTATGAGGGAATTTTTTTATGACCAATGGTATTGGGGTATAAAAAGATACTTTCTTACCCCAATGATTGTGTACTTCATAAGAAGGAATATTATAGTTTATCATAATATCCTAAATGTGGGAAATTATGATATAAAATGAATGACAAGTCAGAATGTGATTCATTATCAGGAATAGGAACCAAAACTCATAATAAATCAATTTGGTATCTTCTAATACTTTATTTTTTTAAGCATCTATTTTTAAATTCAAATTACACAAAGAGGATAAGATAAAATATATATGAACACATATTTTATTTAAACCCATGTCACCCTACTGATTCACTACAATGGAAGAGATTTGATCACAAATTTTTCGATTTTAGAATTGAAGTTAGAAATATCAAAATGGGATTGTGCTTAGATGGAATGTATCTATATCGTATCCTCATTAGATAACATTGTTCATGGTATATTATATTGGTTTTCTAAAACTTCTTCCCACATATATGTATAAAGTGGAAATATGTAACGATGATCTTTATGATTTATATACCAAAACATCATTAAAATGATATTGATTTTTATCTATCAAATTTTATTGATGATTTTAAATTTATATGGGAGATAGGTGTTATGGTATTTGATGTATATAGGAAAGAGTATTTTATTTTACATTCAATGATAATGTTCACTATAAAAAACTTTCTTACATATGGAAACTTATCTGGATACAGTGTTAAGGGAATTTTTTTCCCAATTTGTAAAAAGGGGACTTCATATCATCAATTGTAGAATTGAGGAAAGATAACATACATGGTAGATAAAAGTTTTTTTTGAATGAATTATCATTATGAAATATTAAAAATGGAATTTAATGGTTTACAAGACTGATTTTCCCCACAAACATTTCCAGCTAAAGAATATTATGACAAGGGGAAAAACATCGATGTCACATTCGGAAAGAAAATAATCTCTAGACACTAAAAAAATACATAGAAGAATCAATCATGTAATGATTCATCCTAGGATACCACCTGAACTAAAATCTGATCTAGATCACTACTGAACCAAGGGGTATTCTTGATCCACACTAGCTGGAGACAAGTACTAGGGTATCATATATAAGAAATGGTAATGATTTCACTATTAAATCAGAGTAAAATTACAATGATACTTTCATTATAAAATATGTAATGACCCATCCATAATTCAGACATCTTTATCAATATTATATAGAAAAAATAGCCATCAAATATAATAAATTAATAATTTAATGTAAGTACAATCCCTACACTCATCACCAACTCCCTCTATTGAAATAGTCTCCACAAGTATCCCTACTCTCTACATATATAATGAAAATCCACCCCATAAATTAAATCAGTAAAGTTATACTTGGTCAATGAAATAAGGAAAATAAATAAACAAAATAACTAACTGAACTCTTTATGACCGTAGGCCACAATCCGCCCCAACACAATCAATGCTCTTAGAGGAGTCTAAAGATGAAAAAAGGTTTTAAAAATGAAATATAATATAGGCATGAGCATAAAAAATTATAGTAGTCCACCAGTTGTGTTTCCACATGACATACTATTAATTATAAACAATTTCAAGCTAGTTTGAAATATAAACAAAAGGTAATTTTTATTTTCAAATATACATTTATAAAAAATCAATATCAATTGCACCTCTATTTTATAAACTTTATTTTTTATTTTTCTTAAATTAAAACAATCACTTGAAATACATTCATGTTAGCGAAATCCATTTTTGAAACTAAAATACCAATTTTAAAAATATATTCAAAACACATTTTGAAGAAATTTAACTCAACACATTTATAAAAACTCTTTAAAAACAATTTAAAAGAAAAAAATCAATATAAGGGATACATAATGATATAAAAATGGCACCAAAATACAAGAAGTAGTTTATACAAATAAGCAAGATAAGGGTTATATAATCAATACATGAAATGGGAAAGTAATAAATAAAAGTAAAGAAATCCCCTACATCAACCACCAATCAAGAAAGTGTCACAGGGTACCAAACTAAGCACTTAGGTAATGAAATCCTAAATTGGTGATAAATACATTAGGTTGACCTATAAGAACCCATCTATCCCGATAGTCCCATAGAACTAGCCGATCCCAATACCATCATCCCAGGAATCCATAGCTACCATAAAGAACCATATAAGATCACTTAGAAACCTAGTCTTTTTCTATATAGACACATGATAAACTAGAGTTTGTACTCATTTAGGACTCTACTTAGGTACCTAGCATTCCCATGAACAATATGAAAGGGAAGGCACACAAACATACAATGATCAAATTAGTATGCTAATAATAATAAATCACTATCACCTTTGACTCCCTCACATAAAACACCCCAATACATCCATCAATGACCATCAAACCACCCATAAAGGGAATCAAGAATAAGGTGAACAAAGAGGGTATCACATACTCACATTTTTAAAAAACCACAAGAAAGTTCCAAACAAGACTTCTATAAATCACCCGAATGGCTAAGTCTTTTATAAAAATTTAAAATCATTTATAAACCATTTATTAAAACACATGAAATTCAAAACACCCTTTAAATCCATTAAAGAAACTAACCCCACCATTATAAAACTCTCACAAATCATTAAACATTATTCTTTAAATTAACCTATGACCCAAATAGGGTTTAAAAATTCTTACCCACTCATTTTATTTAAAATAATTTTTTGAAACAATATCTCAAAACCTTGAATTTAAAGTACCAATTTAAATTCAAAGTAAAACTTTGAGATTCACTTTTAATATTAAAACATCTTTTAAATTCATAGAACTTGAAAATTACATTTAGGAAATTTAATAAACAACTGGCATGGAATGTTTAAATAAAAATGATCTGCACAACTCTTTAAAATTTGAAATCCCACTGCTTTCTATAGAAACCACAACAAAACCCATTTTTCTCTTTTTCAAATCAATAAACATAATTTAATAATATCATTTAATAATTAAAACATGAAATTAAATCTCAATAAATTATAAATTCAAAAATTAAAGGTTCATACATGGGTTAACCTACATAAAACCAATGATGGAAGGTCCAAATCTTTAAATCTAGGTTGAAGGGGACCCAAATAAGGGATCACACAACCGATAAGAAGGAAAACCACAAAAATAAGGTGAAAATAGTACCCTAGGGTTCATCCAAATAGTGAGAAAATATAATGGAGGAATAAAACAGGGGTAAATGGAGAAGAGAGTGAAGATTAACCTTACTAAGAATGATCTAACAATGAATCATGAAGAAACCACAAAGAATTTATAAAGGAAGAGGAGGCTGAATGAGGGAGGCACATATGTGAGGGGGATCAGCCAAATGGGGTTTCTTATAATGAATGAGGGGGAATAAAACCCCTAAAATAAAACATATGCACTTTTAAAAATTTTGAAAATAAAATTTATTAGGCAACTCACATGGTTTACCCACACAATTTACCACACCATGAGGAAATCATACTTCCCACACTACCTAGACAAAAATACCTTTCATGGTCACTCATAGGACCCCACTCAGTTTTCATAATAATTAAATAAACATTCCAAATGGAAATTCTAATATAAATACCCAAACACATAGTTTTCACATGGTTTACTAACTGTGCGGGCTAACCATGTGACCCTTAAAAACATTTAAAATTTTAAAATTTTTATCCTGAAATCCTCAAAAACTCACAATGACTCAAGATAAGATAAAAATAACCCAATATAGTAACACATGGTGTCACAAACTCCCCAATATAATTCTTTCTACCTAAAAAAATCCACTTATAAAGGATGGAAGAAAAAAAGGCACTTAAAACTTTTAGACCCTAAGAAATACGTGAGAGGTACATGAGATATCACCCACCAAAGATATTCCTAAAGAATAATGGATAACACACTCAAATAAAATACATAATCTCCAAGAGGAATCCACTAAAAATGGAGATAGTTTTTCACTAACACTATGACCTATTGGGGTCTCCTCACTATTTATACTTCATTAAAAATGCCGGGTTAATAATACACTCTCTCTATATAAGATACAACACAATAAAAGAATAACTTCCATGAAAAAACCAAAGAAACCATAATTCCTATACCATTCACATTAAACATACAAAAAGTAAAAATTAAAAAACTACAAATATCAACATTCACCAAGAAAACAAAATAGAAACTCACAGAGAAAACTCATCCAATTAGCCGATCTTAAAACAAAAGTAACTCATAAGAAAACCTTACCAAAATCAATATGGGATTTATACCCAGATAAAAATTCACTACAAAGAAAATTAGGCCCTTAATCACACAGGAACCATCTCTTGAAAACCCAAAAAATAATAAGCACTCTCAGGTACTCATTGAAATAAATGTTGGTCCTAACTACTTGATCACCAACCCCTAGGTCTCCTATGTTTAACCCACTAAAACTAAAAATCCCAAGGCACAAAATTTAAAAAAAAAACACCAGAAAGACCCATGGAATGATCAAAATTGAGGTTTAAACACCAAATAGTAACCAATATCCCATAATTTTCCACATAGAGTCACCCAAAGCATAAACCAGATCAATGGTACCTCAAAAGATCTTACCGACTTCTAATCCAGCAAAAAGGGACCACAAAAACCTAGAATCACCCCAATAAAAAATTCCATAATCTCCCACAACACTTGAATAGGTTCTTATAAGATAAATATGATGAAAATTTGTCACTCCACACAAAGAAAGACTAATGACTCAAGAAACCTTGAACTAGGTCCAAGAGAAAGAGTGGTTCCAGCCTTACTATTTGATTATGAGTTTGGGCAGGGAAACCAACTATAAGAACCACAACTAGATGATAAAGTAAATCACCAGTAGGTTTATCCCATGAAAATAGACTATATATCCCTTTTTACTAACTTTATAAGAGGGGGGATAAGATTAAATATCATGATACATGAAATTAAATAGTTCTTGTCCCAAGCATCAGGAAAAGTAGTACCATCATAGCTAAGGAAAAAATATAAAATAATAAATCCATCAAATCAAAAAACAACATTCGTAAATCATAAAATCTATTTTCCTTTAAAATATACTTTTTAAAAAATTTAAAACCATTTTTTAAAATAGAAACCAAATTTTCATTTCCAAAATTTTATTTTAAACTTCACCTTTAAAAGGAAAAATTCCATTGAAAACATGTCACCACCATTTGAAATTTTTTTAAAAAGGCCAAAATTTTCAATGGAAAACCAAGATACTTCCTTTACCATTAAAAAACCAAAATTTAAATAATCTACCGAAACCATTTTAAAATAAAACATTTTATAAAACCCTTTTTTCCATCCCAAAAAAATTTTACAAAATGAACACAACCAAAAGCACACCATAAATCAAAACCTCATCATCAAAATATCATAGGACTCCCATGATTTATCCCCCATCACTAGATTATACTTAAGGGAAGTATAAATATAAAAAAAAACATGGTATATAATCATGATCAACTTGATAATAGGTTTTATGGGTCATAAATAGTCATTCAATGAATCTTAAGGAATCTCCAAGATCAAGCATTTGGTTGCTGCTCACTTTATTAGGCCCTGCAAACCAACCACACACCACCGATCCTATTTAATTTTTTACCCCAAATCCATCCTGAAACCAAGGAAACTCACACCATTACAATGGAGATAAATACATCATCAATTATAATAAATAAAATTTCAAACTCAAAATTCAAATCCCAACTACCAATGGAGACTTAAGTGTATTCATGATAGGTGGTGATCCGACACCCACTCACAACCAACCTCCCGAATCCCAATGATTGTACTAATTTATTTTCTATTATAGATACCAAAAATAACAATAGGGTAACTCATAATCCTAGGACCCCATTATATAAATTAGGATATGATACCATTTGTGATGAATCATCCCAGGATTCCACCTGAACTAGAACCCAAATCAACTGGCCATTGACTTGTGGGGAATTTCTACAAATCCATTTTTTGTATTTTCTAAATGACACTTTTAAAGGATAATTATGAACCCTAAAAATTTCATCCAAATAAAAACCATTAAAGAAGTCATCCTAGATCAAGAAAATAAGAACTACCCCTCCCCAACATCTAGATCGATATGTCAAGCCTCTAGCTTCGCATGGCTACTTGGATAGCTATACTGTGTAGAGACACACGAGCCTAGTACCGATTGAAATTGCCATACCCTCTCAAACATCAAAATCTAGGTGGTTATGTGATGGTGAATGATTCATGCTCTTAAATATCCTTTGAATCTTCTCCTTGAAAAGTATCTAGTAGCTTCCACATTCATAATCCAAAAAGACCATAAGCCAACAAATTTTCTTGGTATAAGTCATTAAAATACAGACCCACTTCAAGACATTAACAAGAATAAAAAACACTCCAATATCCGAAAAACTCCCAATTAAAAATTCAAAACAAATTCAAGTAACCACATCAGAACTAAAATCCACCAAAAACCCTCCTCAAACTATGCTTTGACCGACTCTAACACTAAACAAAAACCAAAGTTGAAATTTGAAATTCAACAAAAAAACAAAAACACCGAGGTGGCCCGAACCATGAGGCACTATGTCAGTTGATCACGTCGACCTCCATCCACCATTATCATTAGGAAAACCACTTAGTCACCTTCATCATCCGTCCTCGCTAGAGCCACACCACCAGAGAACATCCAAAAATAGTTCCCATCATAGAAGATCCCACCATCGTCACTCACCCTCAACAACCATCTCACCACACCAAACCTAATTACCAAATCCAAAAAAGTGATAGTTCATTAGATAAAAACAATAAAAATAATTTATCCCTTAAATCAGAGTTAAATAATAATGAGAATTACACTAGAAAATATTGTATGACTCATCTGCAAGTTGGAAATCCATGCCAAAATTAGATAGAAAAAAAATACATTAGATATAATAATTTAACAATTTAAAGTAAATGTAATCCCTCTACTCACCCTTAAATCCCTAAAAAGAAACAATCACCCCTATCATCCCCAATCTCTTTCTATATATAATGCACATACACCAATAACCATAAATGAAAGAAATAAATTCCTACTTGGATGGTGTAATAAGTTGAACCAAATAACCAAAATAATTGGCTAATATCCTCATGAACATAGGATAATAAGTCCTTACATAGTTACTCCTAAGACCCTGTATAGTTTTCTTAGCAATGTGCTAATCATTCTATATGGAACCACCATGATACCGACCTAAAAAAGCAGTTTCTGCATAGTTTACTAACCATGAATTCTAATCATTTGTCCCTTGAAAACATTTAAAAATTTAAAACTTCATCCCAAAACCCATGAAAACTAATGGTGATTCAAGATAAGATTAAAATAACTCACTACAGTAACACATGGTGTTACAGGTTCATTTTATTCAAGATACCTTATTGGAAATTTTTGGAGGCAAAACATAACCTTGACATTATGACTGTCAAGAAAAACACATGTGACTGTCTGATTGGAACATTGTAAAATATAAAAGGAAATAATAAAATGTATTTCATGAAATAATGGAATTAATAACCATGGGGATATGTTTATAGTTATATAACATTATAAAAGGAAATATAATATATTTTCCTATGGTGTGTAACACATTAAGAAAGACTGAGAAGATACATTTTTTATCATATTATAAATGGTATTAATGTACTTAGTGTGTTTTATTCAAATATCACACTTGGGTTTTTGTTCTCATCCTTGGTTCTGGTTCATTTTTGGGTCTTGTTTTTTATCTCGAGTTCTAGGTGTGATGAGTTTGAATTTTTGGGGTATTATTCTATTTAGTTTTGATATTTATTTTTTCCCTTGAGATCCCCTTGCGTTTTTGGAGAAAAATGGAAAATTTGGGCCTTAAAGAATGAGGCACATGGTCGGTACACGGTCTATCAAACCGTGCACCCTTATCCAGAAAACCATGTGTCCTATGTCCATTTTTGGGTAGTGGATAATCGTATAGTTAGCGCATGATTTGTGAACTATGTGAGCTAACTATGTGGAATGTTACTCTTGGAAATTAAGGTGTTCATGGTTTGGAAAACCATGTGGTAAAACCATGTGTGATGTCTACGTCATTAAAAATTGGAAAATTACCTTTGTGTCCTCTTGGGATTTAACCCTATTTCCTCCTCTATCTACCTCATTTGGGATTTACATCCATGAGAGCCTTCCCCAAGCTTCCCTATACCTATTAGAAACCATTTCTTGGGAGATTTTGGTGTATAAAATTCAAGGGATCATCAAGTAAGTCCCTTTACTCTTGATTTATTCCTCTTTTTAGGGTTTTATTTACCTCTTTCTTTAACTCTTATTCTCCAGTGGGTAGAGTGACCTAATGATGGTTAAATATTATGTTTTTTAGTGAGATGTAGAAGTTTTTTGTTAAAAATGTCCTCTTTAGGGTTTTATGGTGGTGTGGTTGGGGTTTTACATTATTTTTTGGATAGTTCCAAGTGAGATGTAGGTGGTTCCATGCCCTACCATCATTGGATGATTTTAATATTCTTGATTGAATAATTATATGTAATCTATGATTTATTATTTTTATGAGAAAAATGTTTTAGAAGTGTTGGACTTGATTATGTGATATAAATGGATTTTTATAAAGGGATATGGTTTTTTTTGTGTGTGTTCCTTATGGTGGTTCTTCTTGAAAGTGTTTTATGATTTGTTTGAAGGGTTAGAAATGCGTTTTTAAGGCACTAGAGATGAAAATGTATTTAAAGTGTGTTTTTCAAAATAAGTGGATTTTTTTTCTCATTGTCTTTTGTTGTGAAACTTTGAGTGTGATTTGTAAATTGTGTAAATGATAAAAAGAATGTTTTAAAACGAAATTGGGTTATGTATAGATTTAAAAAGGGGGTTTCCCCTTATAAATGGTTAAATTTTTTATGTTATTTTCTTGTAATGTTGTTAAACGAGTTTCATGGATTGTGTAAGTAGCGTGAAAATTGTTTTTAAATGGTTTTGGTGTGTATAAAATGAAAATTGGTTTGTTTATGGAAAATGGTTATTTTTTGGTGTATTTATAATTCTTGGAATGTGTATATGAAAAATGGTGTTTTGTGTGACATGTGAAGTGAGGGATTGAGAAAAAGAGAATCTAGAGTATCGAGGTGGGATGACTAGATATAGTATTCTAGTGGCACAGAAGTGAAAAGTCCCAGTTTCAATTATCTTGATTTATGATTACAAAATTAACTAAATATTAATGATTATTGGAGACCACTAGGACCATGGGGTGTCCCCTCCTAGTGAGCCATCCACAAGAAAGATGATAGTGGTGGTTACTATAAAAACTTTCACCAATGTATGAGGTTTTAGCATCTTAATCGAGTTAGATTACCCCTAGGGATTTACCCATGGTGCTCTATTGATACTTATGTGATGTGGTGACATGCATCGACATAAAATGGACCTTGAGTGCATTTTATTTTAAAGTAAGTTTTTATTAGTAAATTTTTTCTTTTGAAATTTTACCTTTAAAAGTGTATTTCCCTTGAAAATGGTTTTTCTTTAAAAAATTTTATTGAAAATTTTCCAAAGTCTTTTGTATAAAAAATGTTAATTTGTATATTGATGTTATAGCATGAAATCCTTTTTCTTTAGGTGGTATCCTACTAGGATTTTACTCACACCCTAAATACACTTTTGGGTGTATGTATACTTTTCTTTATATAAACCAGTTAAAGGAAAGAAGTGTTTTTTTTATGATAGTGGATCGGGTTTTAGTGTTCCTTATTATAGGTGTTGATGGTGGTGGCTTGAGGGTGATTTAATTCCTTTTCAAGGAGGTTTTGGGATGTTTTTCAGTTTTCCCTTTTTAATGTAGTATTTTTGGTTTTTGGTTAAAGTTGTAAAACCTGGATTCAGAAAATATTTGAGCCTTGTTTGGATTTGGGTATTTATTATTGTGATATTTATTTATTTTGGTTATTTTTACATATTAAAATGGGTAAAATCATTCCCAAAGCATGTTATTGATACCCAGACACTAGTTTTCAGCCCATGGGGATAATGAACTCCCTTTAGGAAATTCCACAGACTAGGTTGGGTGTCAGATTGGATGGCACTCTAGCTTGGTTTATGAAAAAATGGTATAAAAGGAGGTCATAATATTTTGGTTCATGTTATTTGGAGAATAGCCTAGGTATAACAGAGTTAGGATTATCGAGACTTGATGTTATGATTAGGAGTAGGGTGCCTCGCCAGCACACCTCATGATGGGACTTGAGTTTCCATGGGAAGTCATGCTACATTTCATTTATTTGGTTATTATAGATTGTTTTGTGTTTTTAAATGAAAAGAGAGTTTGGTTAAAGGTATCATTGAGGTCACAAGGCCTGGAAATCCATGTGGAGATGGAGGCATGGTCCTAGAAGATTCTCTATGATGTTGGCGTGTTTGGTATATGGATGGAAACCACATGGCCAATCCACCCATCAACACAAGTTTATTTTTTGAATTGTTTTGTGTCATATTGAGTTCTGAAAATTATTTTAAAAACCCTTATATTGGAATTTTGAAAACCTTATTTTAAAGTGGAAATGGTTTGGTTTTGGAAAGATGGAAAATGAGTTTCAGAATCACTAAGTTTTTATAAAATGATTTTTGAATAAATTGGGTATGAGTTAAATGATAATTGGATTCTCATAATTAAGAATTGTGGTTTATTGAAATCGGTTTTTCGGAAAACATGAACTATTTAAAGGCAGGTTTTGGAAATATTTTTTAAGTGATATTTTATTTTAAGTAAAGATGAAATGATTTAATGTGTGGGATTTGAATGTGAATTTTTACCTAGTGGTGGGTGAAATTTTGAATCGTTTTATGAATTTTTGAAATGGTATGTCAAATTGAAAAAAAATTAAGAGTGGGATGAATGTTTTATCTTGAAAAGTGTAAAATTCTTTTTGACCTATGGTATTTCCATGAGGGACCACATGCATGATACATATAGAAAATGTGGATGGTTAATGAAATGAGTTGACAGGTTCCTAGTTTGGCACGAGAATATGCATGTGTGAGACTACATGGAATACCTTTAGTGAGTGTGAAATCCTCCAAGATTGTTTTCATTTCAAAAGTACTTTTAAGAGAAAATGTTGTGTTTTGAATACCTTTTTTGTGTGGTGTGTCTCTTTATGATTTGGGTATGTTTCTTGTGAGGTGTTTTGAGTTTGATAACTCTTCATGTTTGAATGTTGTTTTAATTTTGAGTTCTTATCAGTGAGTTGTTTTTGAGATAATGGTTAATGGTTTCTTTTGAGAAGTATTTGGGGAGGCCTTTGAGTTGGTTCCCTTTATGTGTTCGGGGTTTGTTTTTGGTGAGTTTTGGCCGATTGAACAATTTGATTTGGATTATCAATTTCCTTGTTGGCTAGTATACACCCCCATAAAGAATTGGTGCATATTCAAAGTGTGGCCATAGGTGATTCACTATTAGAAGACCCTCTAGTTGATCAATGAAAGGTCTCTATTCTTGAGTTTTATAATTTAATACACCCCTCTTTCTCGGTCAAGTGGATCCTCTTGAAGTAGGAGAGTGGATGAGGGAGAATTGAGAGAAACTATAGTTTCCTTGAGTTGTTTGAGTTGTTAACGGTGAAGTTTCCACCTTTATACCTGAAGGAATGGCCTGGAAGTGGGGAAGACAATTCCAGTAATGGAAGGTGGACTGAATATGTTGGTAAAGAAAACCCTATAAAGTGGAAGAAATCAAGAGGAAAGGGACTTAATTGATTATCCATTAAAATTTCCATGACAAAATTTCCCAAGTAATGGTTCCCATGAGGTCTAGGAAAGCTTGGGGAGGCCTCCCATGGATTTGGCTATTTATTATTATGATGTTTATTTCCATTGGTTATTTCTACTTATGAAAATGGGTGAAATCATTCACAAAGCATGTTATTGATACCCAAGCACTAGTTTCCAGCTTGTAGGGACAGGGAACGCCCTTTGGTCCATGCCACAGACCAGGTCGAATGTCGGATTAGATGACACTATAGCTTGGTTAGTGACATTAAATGTGAAAAATTTGGTTTCATTAAAGGATTTAAAGTTAATAGGTATGGAATCTTCTGACTATTATGTATTGATACAACATCTACCATCAGTTTCAATGTGTATCATATTATTGATACTTATCAAAAATTATATCATCAAATTATATTACTTTTTCAATTCCATTTACAATATAGTCATATATCCAATTTTGTTATATGTGTTATAGAATTAAGCTTTCCTCATACTATTTTAACTAGAAATATATTTCCACCATTACTTTTTTATATAATGGTTCATCTATTGATTCATTTAGTGAAAGATATAAGAATATGTGGGCCAATTTATTTACATTGGATGTATCCCATTGAATGATATATGAAAAATTTCAAGGGATATATTAAGAATCTATATAAACCAAAAGCCTCTATTTTTCAAAAATATGAATTAGAAGTGGTGATTGAGTTTTGTATTAATTTTTTTGATGTGATGTACATTGTTCTACCAATATCTTGACATTGGATAGTTGATTATGAAGGTAAAGGGATCCATGACTTAAAGGTAAAGTTAATTCCACATGATAAAGTTATATATTCACATTTATATATTTTGAACAACATAGGTGAGTTTAAACCATATATATCATCATATATTTCTGGATTGAAGGCATGATATATGAGAAGAAATGAAAAGTGGTTAGTTAATAAACATAAAAACACATTCTTTTCATGGTTTAAAGAAAAATACAACACTGATTTATCCAAATTAAAAACATTGAAATGGTTATTAGAGAGATAAAGTGTTAATGTGATCATGTGGTCTAGTTTTGATATTAACGGTTACACATTTTATAAGAAAAACCATGATGATAAGAGTATTGTTCAAAATATTGAAGTAATAGTCATTGCTGAAGCACTGGATTTTTTGAGTGTCAAAGATAAAATCTAATTTCTATATCAAAAACATATTTTAAATTATTTTGTATATATGGGAGACTGAATATAATGAATTTCAAGTACCATTATTGGTGTTGAAATTTCCAATGGATCATACAGTCATGATGGGGGGGGGGGGTGGGTGAATCAAGTGTGATGTGTTTTTATTAAATTCTTTTTTTCTTAAAACCCATCAAACCTCTGTCACCTATTAGGATGAGTTAATTATATATATAATGCATAAAGTAATTAATAACACAACACACAATATTTTTACAAGGATCCATACTAAGACCTACATCCTTGATTCAACTGGTTATACCCCCAATTATATACTCTTCACTATATATAGATGATTACAACATGTAAATTCCCATTCCCTTCAACACTGAGTCCCACAGTGTTCTAATCTACAGTCCTACTAGTGGACACATATTATCATATAAACAAGTGACTCCTGAGTCCTACAGGAGGATCTTTATACTGCATCCCACAATATTACCTGCATCCCACTAGCCTTCTATAGAGTCCCACTAGATACTTCCACTGCTTAAGAGTCCCACTGAAGACTTTACAATATTGAGTCACACAAGATTTGATCCACTGATTGGATGATCTTATAATCTTCCTCCATGAGATTTCTGGATCAAATTGGACCATGTAAAATTCAATAATCTTTTCACTAGTGTTGTTCTTTCTCAAATAATACTAATCACCTATACATGGTCAACTACCTCAGTACAAAACTACTTAGGAAAATATTCCTTCTTCTTCTGATGACCCATCCTCATTAAACACTGATAAATCAGATACAAAAATATTCTGAAACATTGATAGAAATATTATTCTAGATTCTATCTCAAATGACTATACACTTATTATGCAATATATATTTCATGTGAACTTGTCAAACTTCATGCATTTATAAAGGAAAATGCATGGTTATCTTACTTTGTGCAATAACACACATGCAAAAGCTCCTAAATTTTCTTCTTTGTTACTTTATACACACATTGAATAAACACAAACTATCCAATTTTTATTTAATTTGGGTGAATTGAATGTGTTTTATGCATGTGAATCCACATATTCATGGTTATCCATGAATTCATGCATGTGATGTTTGTATTATAGAATCCAAAAATACTTTACACTTTTTTTTAATTCATGAACTTCATATATTATTCATGAACTTTTTAGGCTAACCAAAAGAACAGTTCCTATTTCTCACAAATAAATTGGGCATGCCACTGTTTCTTCTTTCTAGTTCATAACCTTTGTGAAAACCCACTGTCCAGTTTTCACACTCACTATTCACTTACATGATCTTTCTACAAACCACATGAATGTATAGTATGCATGAAACCTTCTTCTTCGTGTAATATATGCAGACTTCTAACAAGATCCTTCACATAAAACTATGGAGCACCCACTTTATATCTTCCTTCTTACACACAATCAATATCACACTACCTCTTAGATTTATAGTGTGTGTAAGAAAGAAATTATTCAAATAATTTAGTTTAATTGTACAATATCCGTGGTTATTTAAACCCTTATACAATATAGAGGATGATACTGCTATTCTTTGCGAATCATTGATGATTCACACAAACTAGGAGAAATGAACGTAAGAATTCCATACGTATCGAATGGATTTGTGAATCCCTGTTCTTCTCGAAGCTCTAAGAGTTTGAAAAGAACATATCATATACCCATGGGATCACTTAGACTTTTCACAAAAATAGTTTATGTACAAATATCCTTTTCAAAAAATAGAGAGATTTATATAGGATAAACTTCACTAGAAGATGAACCTCTCAAACTTGAAAACAAAACATGGATGTTGGACTTGATATTAACAAGAAACAAACCACCAACACGAGCATCAAGTAACTCCATGATTTTCAAAAACAAGACCATCATAATAGAAAATTCAAGCTTCTACACACAGTAAAGCCACAACTTTTTCATCCTTATATTATTAAAATGAAGTTTCATAATGATTTCGATCATATTCAAATCATCAAAAAACTCATATGAAGCTTAGAGATCATGACTAAAGCTACTATTAATGTAGAAAGGAAATAATGATATACTACACTGCTAGAGAACTTATGGTAAAATATGAGCTCAAATAGCATGGAAAAGTCGATCAGACAACTTAAAAAAATCAGATTAAGTGATCGAATGATGGGAATTATTTTGGTGCTATAGTTTCACATCCCACATTTAAAATAAATCAATATTTATTATTCGTTATAATAGATGGCTCAGCTTCCACCAACCATAATTGGTTATGAAGTGCTGATATCACTACCTAGAACTGCCCCGTACCGGGTGCTCCTCTACCGGCATGTCGCCCAACATGGTGGTTTCTCTACCTATGAATGCACCCCTGTGGGTGCACACCTCTTCCCATTGTAATTACTCTTTTTTTTATGGGTTGGCTCCCTAAACTTTGGTTGACACTCCTGGGTACCACATAAGTCTAGGGTCGAGCTAGCTAGGCCTTGCCTTTGTGGGCTGGCTAATTTTTTTATGAAGAACTAATTTGTGTACTCAGAAAAAATTATAACTAATATAATGAAATATATTGTAATTTTAATGTAATTATAAGACAAACCACTAAAAAAATCTTCATCCAAATATCATGAATAAGCATATTCCTTTCACACAACCATTACAAATTTTTTAATTCTTCATGAAATAATAAATTTATATTGCATGACATCCTTCAATCTTCCAAGAAATGTTGTAAACAATGTGTCTTACTTTAAAACATGTCATTAGAACTTACTGAACAGTTCTATAATCATCACATTTAAATCTCATTGAATTTTTATCTTCTTAAGTAATAGAAAAAAATTTCAACCTTAACAAACCACATGGATTCTTCAATCTCCCCCTTTCAATTTGTTGTTAATACCCACTTTATTTAAAATACAATGATATCTTCAACCCCTTATTGGAAATAAAGACAAATATATAAGTATGGTAATGAATTATTATATCCATCATTAAAAACAAGAACATATTATCATCTTATGAAAATTATTGTCTTTTTTACTTTTGAAAAGGATGAAATTAATACTAACTTGAAAAAGAGATACAATTAATTATATATAAGTCTACGTGAGCCATGCTCTATATAGAAAACAAGAGTGATCAAATTTAATATTAAGGCTATCAATAAACCTCTATCATGTGATACCAATAACTGAAACTCTTTAGGAATTTATCAAAATATTTCAAACTAGTCTCCTACATACATATCGGAAAATAGGTTAAAAACATTCAAGTGAAAAAATGTATTTATCCTTTCAAATTATTTTTCTTTTTATCATAAAGTGATCAAACTCTCCCTTTAAAATTTTTAAACATGAAAATAGGAGAATGTAATCAATATAACTCAATGATGACAAGATTAAATATTTATATTTTTAACATCTAGAATTATTAGATTCATACCTCACTAGAACTTCTGATATTCATAATATGTCAACTGAGATAGAAATATTTAGTTGTTGATATGATGTGTTTCCTCTCAAAAGATGCACCCAAAAATTTCTTTATCATGATTTCCATTCATCAAGAATAAAATCTAATCATCTTATAGATAATGATTTCTAAATGTTTCAAAGAAAACACATTATGCCAATAGTATTCCATGATGGAAATATTTTAGATGTAAGACTTTCACAACTTTAATAAAATTCAGATCTTCCCCTGAATAAATTCATCACCTTCAATTATATGCATGAAAAATTAATAATAATATATATGAGAATAATGTGTTTCTTCAATTCTCCTCAGTCAGAGAAACATGGCTAAAATTTTCTTCTCAACCCAAAAATCTTTTTAGATGAAAAATGATTCTTCACATTTTCTAACAAAGATAAAATCTAATTTCTAATAGTCATTGCTGAAGCACTGGATTTTTTGAGTGTCAAAGATAAAATCTAATTTCTATATCAAAAACATATTTTAGATTTATTTTGTATATATGGGAGACTGAATATAAGGAATTTCAAGTACCATTATTGGTGTTGAAGTGTCCAATGGATCATACAGTCATGATGTGGGGGGGGGGGTGAATCAAGTGTGATGTGTTTTTATTAAATTATTTTTTTCTTAAAACCCTTCAAACCTCTGTCACCTATTAGGATGAGTTAATTATATATATAATGCATAAAGTAATTAATAACACAACACACAATATTTTTATAAGGATCCATACTAAGACCTACATCCTTGATTCAACTGGTTATACCCCCAATTATATATTCTTCACTATATATAGATGATTACAACATGTAAATTCCCATTCCCTTCAACACTGAGTCCCACAGTGTTCTAATCTACAGTCCTACTAGTGGACACATATTATCACATAAACAAGTGACTCCTAAGTCCCACAGGAGGATCTTTATACTTCATCCCACAATGTTACCTGCATCCCACTAGCCTTCTATAGAGTCCCACTAGATACTTCCACTGCTTAAGAGTCCCACTGAAGACTTTACAATATTGAGTCACACAAGATTTGATCCACTGATTGGATGATCTTATAATCTTCCTCCATGAGATTTCTGGATCAAATTGGACCATGTAAAATTCAATAATCTTTTCACTGGTTTTGTTCTTGCTCAAATAATACTAATCACCTATACATGGTCAACTACCTCAGTAAAAAACTACTTGGGAAAATATTCCTTCTTCTTCTGATGACCCATCCTCATTAAACACTGATAAACCAGATACAAAAATATTCTGAAACATTGATAGAAATATTATTCTAGATTCTATCTCAAATGACTATACACTTATTATGCAATATATATTTCATATGAACTTGTCAAACTTCATGCATTTATAAAGGAAAATGCATGGTTATCTTACTTTGTGCAATAACACACATGCACAAGCTCCTAAATTTTCTTCTTTGTTACTTTATACACACATTGAATAAACACAAACTATCCAATTTTTATTTAATTTGGGTGAATTTTATGTGTTTTATGCATGTGAATCCACATATTCATGGTTATCCATGAATTCATGCAAGTGATGTTTGTATTATAGAATCCAAAAACACTTTACACTTTTTTTAATGCATGAACTTCATATATTATTCATGAACTTTTTAGGATAACCAAAAGAACAGTTCCTATTTCTCACAAATAAATTGGGCATGCCACTATTTCTTCTTTCTAGTTCATAACCTTTGTGAAAACCCACTGTCCAGTTTTCACACTCACTATTCACTTACATGATCTTTCTACAAACCACATGAATTTATAGTATGCATGACACCTTTTTCTTCGTGTAATATATGCATACTTCTAACAAGATCCTTCACATAAAACTATGGAGCACCCACTTTATATCTTCCTTATTACACACAATCAATATCACACTACCTCTTAGATTTACAGTGTGTGTGAGCAAGAAATTATTCAAATAATGTAGTTTAATTGTACACTATCCATGGTTATTTAAACCCTTATACAATATAGAGGATGATACTGCTATTATTTGCGAATCATTGATGATTCACAAAAACTAGGAGAAATGAACGTAAGAATTCCATACTTATCGAATGGATTTGTGAATCCCTGTTCTTTTCGAAGCTATAAGAGTTTGAAAAGAACATATTATATACCCATGGGATCACTTAGACTTTGCACAAAAATAGTTTTTGTACAAATATCCTTTTTGAAAAATAGAGAGATTTATAGAGGATAAACTTAACTAGAAGATGAACCTCTCAAACTTGAAAACAAAACATGGATGTAGGACTTGATATTAACAAGAAACAAACCACCAACACAAGCATCAGGTAACTCCATGATTTGCAACAACAAGACCATCATAATAGAAAATTCAAGCTTCTACACACAGTAAAGCCACAACTTTTTCATCCTTATATTATTAAAATGAAGTTTCATAATGATTTCGATCATATTCAAATCATCAAAAAACTCATATGAAGCTTAGATATCATGAATCAAGCTACTATTAATGTAGAAATGAAATAATGATGCACTACACTTCTAGAGAACTTGTGGTAAAATATGAGCTCAACTGGCGTGGAAAAGTTGATCAGACAACTTAGAAAAATCAGATTAAGTGATCGAACGATGGGAATTATTTTGGTGCTATAGTTTCACACCCCACATTTAAAATACATCAATATTTATTATTCGTTATAATAGATGTCTCAGCTTCCACCAACCATAATTGGTTATGAAGTGCTGATATCACTACCTAGAACTGCCCCGTACCAGGTGCTCCTCTACCGGCATGTCGCCCAACATGGTGATTTCTCTACCTATGAATGCACCCCTGAGGGTGCGCACCTCTTCCCATTATAATTACTCTTGTTTTGTCTGGGTTGGCTCCCTCAACTGTGGTTGACACTCCTGGGTACCACATAAGTCTAGGGTCGAGCTAGCTAGGCCTTGCCTTTGTGGGCTGGCTAATTTTTTTACGAAGAACTAATTTGTGTACTCAGAAAAAAGTCTAACTAATATAATGAAATATATTGTAATTTTAATGTAATTATAAGACAAAACACTAAAAAAACTTCATCCAAATATCATGAATAAGCATATTCCTTTCACACAACAATTACAAATTTTTTAATTCTTCATGAAATAATAAATTTATATTGCATGACATCCTTCAATCTTTTAAGAAATGTTGTAAACAATGTGTCTTACTTTAACACATGTCATTAGAACTTACTGAACAATTCTATAATCATGAAATTTTAATCTCATTGATTTTTTATCTTCTTAAGTAATATAAAAAAATTTCAACCTTAACAAACCACATGGATTCTTCAATCTCCCCCTTTCAATTTGTTGTCAATACCCACTTTATTTAAAATACAATGATATCTTCACCCCCTTATTGAAAATAAAGACAAACATATAAGTATGGTAATGAATTCTTATATCCATCATTAGAAAACAATAACATATTATCATCTTATGAAAATTATTTTCTATTTTATTTTTGAGAAGGATGAAATCAATACTAACTTGAAAAAGAGATACAATTAATCATATATAAGTCTACGTGAGCCATGCTCTATATAGAAAACAAGAGTGATCAAATTTAATATTAAGGCTATCAATAAACCTCTATCATGTGATACCAATAACTGAAACTCTTTAGGAATTTATCAAAATATTTCAAACTAATCTCCTACATACATATCCGAAAATAGGTTAAAAACATTCAAGTGAAAAAATGTATTTATCCTTTCAATTTTTTTTATTTTTATCATAAAGTGATCAAACTCTCCCTTTAAAATTTTTAAACATGAAAATATGAGAATTTAATCAATATACCTCAATGATGACAAGATTCAATATTTATATTTTTAACATCTAGAATTACTAGATTCATACCTCACTAGAACTTCTGATATTCATAATATGTCAACTGAGATAGAAATATATAGTTGTTGATATGATGTGTTTCCTCTCAAGAGATGCACCCAAAAATTTTTTTATCATGATTTCCATTCATCAAAAATAAAATCTAATCATCTTATAGATAATGATTTCTAAATGTTTCAAAGAAAACACATTATGCCAATAGTCTTCCATGATGGAAATATTTTAGATGTAAGACGTTCACAACTTTAATAAAATTCAGATCTCCCCCTGAATAAATTCATCACCTTAAATTATATGCATGAAAAATTAATAATAATATAGATGAGAATAATGTGTTTCTTCAATGATCCTCAGTCAGAGCAACATGGCTAAAATTTTCTTCTCAACCCAAAAATCTTTTTAGATGAAAAACGATTCTTCACATTTTCTAACAAAGTAGTTTCATTTTTCTCTTCTTGTTCTAATTTTCTTTCCTCTTTCAACTATTCTGACCATAAGATCAAACATTCTTTAGGAATATTCTCATTTTTCACTTTGTGTGTAGGATTCTTTATCACAACATTAGAAGTCACAAATTCTTTCCCTTTCTTCTCCAAGAATTATTATTCAAGAATTATTCTTGACTAGATAACCATGTCAATTTTTTTTTACTTGAATGTCTAGAAATATTTCACCTTTCACACACAAATTCATAATTCAACAAGTTACCTATTTTATGAAACTTTTCAGATTCTTCATTAGATAAGTCTTTCACCAAATCAATCCTATTGTTTCTCTTCTAGATTGATTCTATATTTAATTCAAACTTGTCTCCTTTAGTATGATTTTTTAGGGAAAACTCATAATGATCCATGACATGACCTTACTTACCACAATAGAAACATATTTTATTTGGTGTGACACTTTTCAAATATTTTTTCACAACCTTTATTGGATTTGTTTGTTTAACAATCATATTATTTTGTTCACAACCCAAGGCTGACCTGTTATCTTCATCTCTTACCTACTTCATTTTTTATTGTGGTATTCTATTTCCATCAATAGATGATTTTTTCATGATTGGTACATACTATCACTCATTATAAAAAAGACCACTTCTATTGCAATAACAACATAAGTTTTCAAAGTAATCATTTTAATTATTGATAAAAAGATTCTCTTTCTGTGAGATCTGCTTCTATTGTACAGGTTTAAATTTTTATTCATCTTTTCTCCTACTAAATTTAGGAATTATGTAATCTTCATTCAATGAAATATTATACCAAAAATTAATTTATTTATTCCCAAACTTTCAAAAGTACTAATAGTATCCAACAAATCTTGAATTATTCTTCTGTGACAATTTCTAACTATATTTAACATTTTTCTACTTATGGGTATCACATTTATTTTTTTGTGTTTTCTTTGGGGAATAAGAATTTCCAAACTTCTTCACATCCATATTTGAAGATGTTTTTAATTCCTGAGTATTTTTATTCACCCATGTTTGTCTATATTTAAATGTTGAATATGAAATAGTCAACAAAACAACATTAGTACACACAGATTTATTAGGAAAAATGATTACCTTCTTCAATGATCTAGTAGTATATTTATCTTTAGGTAATATATATTTCTTATTTCTAATAATTTTATTCTTTTTAGAAATATGAGTCTTATTAGATAAATAATTGGAAATACTTCTTTTCTTAGTAACTTGGGAAGCCTTGGATTGTGTCTCTTCCATATTTCTAAGTTTCAAATCTAGTTTAAGACACTTTAAGTTGAGAGCAATCTTCTTATCTTTAACTAATCTCATGACTTCTTTCCACTGAATGTTTATCTTCTACATCTCATCTTCATGCATTTTATTTTCCTTTATTAACAAATTATCAAGATCCTTGATTCTTTATACTTTATCATTCATCTATGAATATTTTACATTTATAGATTTATTATGAATCTTTTCAAGTACATGGATAACTTCTGTAAAAACAATTTCAAAAAAATATTTCTCAAAAACATTACTTTTAAATTCATAAATAGATCTAGTATATTATTATTTTCAATGATATATTGTTTATTAGTTTTCTTTCACAAGTTTTGTGAGAGTTTTGGATATTAAAACCTTTTTGGTTAATGATTCTTCCATAGCATTAGCCTCTTCTTCTAGCTATAATTTTTCATATAGAAATTCCTTGAAAACTCTGGTCATACATGTGAAAATTTATTTGGTAATTTTCATAAGTTATTTTTTGATTTCATAATTGATAAAATATTTATCACAACTTAAACTTGATTCATCAAAATTATAACCAAATTATTTCACTAAAAAATTTCCACTATGAGTGCCTTCATCTATAAGTTTATCTTCATTTATCTTTGAATTATTATTCAATTTTTTCCCACTCTTTTATTCCTAATTTTCTGAGTGTTGAATGAAACTTCAAAATTTCTAACATCAAGAGTAGAGATTGGATTTTTTATATAAAGCTCTTCTTAATTTTCTTCAAACTAGAATCTTAACTTATTATTCTTATGATAAAAATAAATAGAAAAGTATAGTAAATCCAATTAGAGGTGGCCTACACTATGATACCAATTGAAGTTTCCAATGGAATGTACAATCACACTAAGGGGGGGGGGGGTGAATCAGGTGTGACTTTATTTACTAAATTATTTTATTTTCTTAAAACCCTTCATACTTCTGTCACCTGTTATGATGTGTGGATCCAGTATGAAATGAAAAAAGTAAATGAAAAAACAATACAAAGTATTTTTACATGGTTCGGTACCAAGACCTACAATCTTAATGCAACTGGTTATACCCCCTAGTTACAGATTATTAACTATATGTAGATGGTTATAATAGGGAAAGTCCCATTCCCTTTAACACTGATCCCCACAATGTTCTTCTCTAGAGTCCCACTAAAGAACACATATTACCACCTAAACAAGTGAATCTGAAGTCCCACAGGAGGATCTTTATACTACATCCCACAATGTTACTAGTATCCCACTAAACTGATCTAGAGTCCCACTGTAGACTTCCATTGCTTTAGAGTCCCACTGGCGACTTTACAATCTTGATTCACACAATATTTGATCCACTAATAAGATGGTATTACAATTTTCCTCCAAAATATTATTGGATCAAACTAGAACATGTATAATTAAGTAATATTTACACTAGTTTTGTTCTTGATCAAATAATATTGATCAAATATAAATAGTTGGCTGCCTCGGTGCAAAAATTCTTGGGAAAATATTCCTTCTTATGCTGAAGACCCATCCTTACTAAACACTGAAAGATTGGATACAAAAATCTTCAAAAACATTGATAGAAATATTGTCATAACTTTTGTCTCAAATGGATACACACTGATTATGAAATATATATTGTATGTGCACTTTTCAAACTTCATGCTTGTATAAAGTACAATTCATGTTCATATTACTTTTTACAATAACACGAATGAAAAAGATCCTCACTTTTCTTCTTTATTTATTTCTACACACATAGAATAAACACACACTATCCAATGTTTATTTAATTTGGGTGAAATATATGTGGTGTATTCATGTGAATCCATATATTCATGGTTATCCATGAATTCTTGATTGTGATTTTTGTCTTATAGAATCTAAAAACACTATCCACTTTATTTTAATGCATGAACCGCCATTATTATGAAAGAACTTATTCAAGATAACCAAAATCATAGTTTCTATTTTTCACAAATAAATTGGGCATTCCACTATTTCTTTTTTCTAGTTCAGACCCTTTTCACAAACCCACTGTCCAGTTTTCACAGTCATTATTCACTTACACGATCTTTGCACAAACCATGTGCATGTAAATTATACACGACACCTTCTTATTTACATAATATATACAGAATTATCACAAGATGCTTCACATAAAACCATGGAACACCCACTTTATATATTCTTTCTTACACACAAACAATATCACACTATCTATTATATTTATAGTGTGTAAGTGAAAGACCTTATTTACTTGATTTAGTGTAAGTGTACACTGCCCGTGATCCTTCAAACCCTTCATTCAACAAAGTGGATGACACTATTATTCTTTATGAATCCTTGATGCTTCATATAAACCATGAGAAATGTACATAATAATTCCATGCTTCTCGAATGGCTTCATGAAACCTTATTCTTTGTGAATATATATGAGTGTGAAAAAAAATCATATTCATGTAGGATCACTTTGACTTTTCATAAAAATGGTGTCTGTGAGGATATCCTTTTCGTGAACCAGAGCGATTCACGGAGGATCAAATTCACTAGAAATCATACCTTTAAAAATCTAAATCAAAACATGGATGTAGGCCTCGGTATTTATAGGTAAAAGACCACTGACATGTGTAATGAGTAACTCCATTCTTCAAGAAAATAGGATCATCGTCACGAAAAAATAAAACTTCTTCACATAATGAAGCCACAGTTTGTTCATCCTTATATTATGAAAACTATGTTTTATAATGATTTTGATCATATTTGAATCATCAAAACACTCACATGAAGATCATTGATCATGGATCAAGATACTATCAATGTAGTAAGGAAATCCCAATGAACTTCACTCCCAAATAACTCAAGGTAAAAGGTGAGTTTGACTGACATGGAAAAGTTGATCAGACAGATTAGAAAAATTTGATCGAGTGTTCAAATAACGAAGATTATTTTATCACTATAGTAGCGTATCCCAAATTGAAACACCCTTAGTATTTATGATCCTTTAAAATACAAGGCACAATTTATGCCAACTAGAATTGGTTTCGAATCGCTCCTATCAATACCTGGCACCGGCTCATGCTGAGCGATCCTTTGCCACCATGCCACCCTACATAGTGATTTCTCCGCCTATTCATGTGCCTCTGTGGGTGCACACCTCCTCCCACCATGTGACCTCCTGGTTAGTTTGTTATGGCTCCCTTATCCATGTTTGACCCTCCAGGGTCCCACATAAGGCTAGGTTTAAGATATATACGTCTTTACTTTATGGGATGAATATTTTTTTTATTAAGAACCAATTTGTATAATTATAAAAAATTCTAAGTAATATAATGAAATATAAAGTACTTTGAATGTAATGCCAATCCCAACACCTAAAAACTCTTCATCCAAACACCATGAATGAACATCTTCTTTTCGCATGAAAATTCCAACTTTTTTACTTCTTCATACAATAAGAAATTCATATTGCATGACACACTTCAATTTTCCAAGTGATATTGTAAACAATGTGTCCTCCTTTGACACATGTCATTGGAACTTATTGAACAGTTATAAAATTGTCACATTGAAAACTCATTAACTTTTCATCTTCTTAAGTAACTGAAAATAATTTCAACCTTAACAAACCACTTGGATTCTTCAGGTATGTGATGGGGTTGATAATAAAAATAGTGTAAAACATGATGATTATGGATTTAAACTTATTGATTTGAAAAGATTTAATTTCAAAGAGGAATCATTTATCATGGAGACACATGAAAAAAAATATTTTATATTATTTACCCATCAAATTATTAGTGATTCTCTATTTTTCAAGGGAAAAAAATTCATTTGGGTGATGAGAATATTGGTGATGTTGAAGAATTATGTGAGATTTATTTATCCATTACACAATAATCCAAGGATAAAAATTAAAATTATGTAGTCATAGTCTATAAAACAAAAAATGATTTTGTAAATAGATTTGAGTAAACACTCTATTACCCTACTAATTAATTAAGTAAATATCTATTTATTTTTGAAACTGACATGGTTAAAAACTTTATTTTTTAACTTTTATTTTTAAATATATAAATATTGATCATTATTTACATTTTTTTAGTAATTTTTATATTCATTGGATTCAAATATCCATTTTTTGGTCAATTTTTTTCCTTTATCATTTTGTGTCTATTTTCTTTATATTTTTTATTTTTAGTTATAGGATTTTATTTTAAAAAATATTTATAATTTTATTCCTATTATAAAAAATCACATTTTTACTTATAACATTTATTTAATTTTGATCAAATACAGGTACAAAAAATTACACATTTTTATATAATAATCATTTCTTTCTTTTTTTGTTAATTTTTATATTCCTTATTTTTAGTTACACATTTTTTGGTTGAAAAGTATAAAATTCACTATTTTTCATTCTATTATGGACACTAAAATTTTTATTTATAACAATTATTTAATTTTAATCATATAAAAGTACACAAAATTTTATTAAAGTAGCATACATCATTCTAAATGAAAAAGAAATAGTCTGGGGAACATAGGTATATACATTTATTGATATAAATATATATATTATAGTTAAATTATTTAATTAAAATAAACTTATATTTATAGAAATTATGAGAAACTATTATTCTTCTTCAAAGAGGAAGGTACCTAAAGATGATAGTCATGGGATTACAAATTTACCAAAACTTTCACCTGCACATGGATAGAAAAGGATTATAATTGAGTTTGATGATAATGAACATCCATCTACCCCACATGCTAATCAATTTAGGGGTTAATTTTCTGTACAAATTCATTTTTGGATAAGTATTTTATTACATGATTATAGAAGTTTTGACCAGTCAGTGAAAGATCAGTTATGAGAGTCCATAATAGTAAAATTTATAGACTAATTTATTTACTTTTTTGATGGTTTAAATATTATATATTTCATATGAATAATATTTAATCTATTAAACTAATAATTACATTCAAATTTAAAGAAATTAAAGAAATTAAAGAAATTAAAGTAATTAAGAAAAGGTATTTATCCTTTGTGGAAACCTAATGGAGAGTTTTTAAGATAAAGTTGAATTTATATTATATTTTTAGGAGTAAAAAAAATCAAGATCTATGACTTAAGTATAAATTTTTATATATAAAAACATGGTAGTGGTTTGTATCCAGTCAGCAGGAGGAAGCCTTTATAATATACAATCATTGTTTATAAATTTTATTTGTTAAATTAATTTTAATTAATTGATAAATTATAAAAAATTTATCATATAACATGAATCTAGGAATTATCACCAAGAGATAAAATCCCATAATTTATACCCATATACATTGTCACATGGAGGGTATCATTTGTTAGAGGTAAAAATGATTGTTGAAAAATTTGATGAATTATGATCCAAGTCAAGTAGTATCTTAAAAGAGGTTTAATATGACCCTCCACATATTCTCCCTTATCATGAAAAATGGAAAAGGGTAAGGATGAAAAAAAGGGAATTTTATTATTGATCCAACAAAAGAAGTAGCTTATAAGATTGTAAGTAATTGATTATTATTTTTCTATAATATTACTATTTTGTAAATTTATTCCACTAATAGAAAATTTGAAAAATATTATTTCAGTATGAACTTTATAAGAAAACAATACAAGGGTACTTTATACATGAAGGTAGGATGAATAGTCTTACAGTTTCCATAGGAAATACAGAAAACCTGAGCTGCATCAGAGAATATAATGAGGGTATCAATTTTAGAAAAGTTTTTCGCCATGAACCTAGTACGAAATCAATGGTGTCATAATAAAAGGGAGAAACAACATCATTAAAGGCTAATTTTTTATAGTTTAATGTATTGATAGATGATATAATTAAATCATCTATACATGATATATTTTTGGAAGTGATGAGATGGAAATAGTCTACCTACCTAGATCATTCACTTCCCTATTCAGACCTAATTGTGTACTATGAGTTGCATGATATAGATCCCCATGTTTATAATATAGTATAAAAAATTATAAATCATCTAGAGTATTATGTACATCATCATATTATGTATTTGAGTTAGGTAAGAGTAGTGGTAAATGATATTATTGATCCATTTTCTCTAGTTCCGATGCCTACTGAGGCGGTGACCACAATTGGACATAATATTATTCATTTTTTTTACTTTGTCCAGTTAGTCTTTTTCTTTAGTTGAGATACTATCTATATATTTTTTTTTCATTTTCTATTTATCATTAAAATCAAATTACTTATAATTTTTTTATTACATATTCCTTATATAAGAGTATCCAAAATCAAAGGAATAATTTAAAAATAAAGGAAAATTTCAGGATCCAATGCCTTCACATACTCTTCAGGATCATAATGGGATAAAAAATTTAACACATGTTGAAAAGGAAGATGATCTCATTGTACCCATGTTTCATTTTTTTTCCATTTAATTAAATTTCAATTATAAATTTAATTTCTTTAAGTAAACATATTTTATATTGACTTAAATTATTACTTTTCTAATTAGGTATCTCTAAAGAATTTTTATACAATACAATTATAATTATATTTATGGTTTTATGGATCCAAAATACATTTAAATAGCTTTGTAATACCGGGATCAATATTCTAAAATTATATATATATATATCTAAAAGATTAAAAAATATGATTATTATGCATTAGTTTTTTCCATTACTTGATTCATAAGAACACATATATAATTATGAACTACTATTAATCATACTATTATTACTGCTAATTTTATTTTATCTTAGTAGACATTATATGTTATTGATATTTTACTCAAATGAATGCAATACATATTGGGTGGCGTTTGAAGAAAATGTAGAAAGTTGTTCAAGGAATAAATATTATTATATTATTTTAGTCCCTTAATATTAATATATTTATTTTATATATGTTTTGATAATTAATATTTTAAATTGAAATATATCATGGATTGATTTCAATAAGACTCACTTTTTAACAATTAAACAAAAAAAATGAATATGTGAAAGTTCAAGTAGATAACTTTTATATCAATGAGTACTTGTATTTTCTTACATATATAGTGTTTATATTTTAAAAATATTGATTCATAAATGTAGTGTCATCATCAAAGAGGGGGTGTTGAATGGATATATTATGTTTTTTGATTCATTAACGAGATATTCATAACCAAAATAACAACAAATTTTGAAAAGTTTAGTTTTATTATAACACTTATAATTTAAAAAAATATGATATATTTTTAAATTCATAACACTTTATATTGCTGTAGTTTTTTAATGATGTTTCACAATATACACTAAATGACTTGAAACACATTTAAAATTTAATTACAAAATATTTTATAAGTTTTACTAATTTTTAAATATAATTTCATTTAGATATATGTTATTTGTAAAACATGTTGTAAAAAATTTCATTGAGTTCCTGTGCTACTGTTTTTGATGTTTTTTGCTACTATTTTTGTTTTATAGGTTTTTAATCATCTATTTTATAATATATATATATTTTAAAATTATTAACTTTTAATTTTGTTTTTTGGAAAAATTGGAGTAGAAAACCTCGCTAGTAGAGATTTCGATGTTAGTTTTATGGAAAACTAACATGGAAAACCATGTTTGAAGAATTTATACACTGGTTTTATTAAAAAAATCATTCAAATACCCAATTTTTACATCATATATATAAAAATTTATTTTTTAACCAATGACAAAAGGATAAAAAAATAAACATTAAATAATTTTTTTACACTGGTGATTTTAGAATGTATCTTTATATTGCAAACAAATTTTATATTTAGAACTTTTCTCACTTCACTTGATGAGGATGATAATAAGGTAATTTATAGATTCCTTTTTTTTTCCTTTAAATAATAGATATTTGACTCAAGCTCCATGATATTATCATCTTTATCCATTAGTTTGGTAACCATTTATATAAGTGTTGATCCAAATTCATTACCAAATTTTATATTCTCTTCAAGTTGTGTCTTAATAGGGATAATAATTTATTTCAAATCCTCTTCTATGGAAATATGATTTACTATTTATTTTATAATTTATTTAAGTAAATCACTTTCTTACTTCATATTTTCACCCATATTCTTTATGTAAAAATTCAAGTCCACTTATAATCTTCTTAATCTTTTATTTTCCATGGATAAATATTCTATGAATGCATAGTTTACTCCATTTATAAATCCACATTGATTCTCATTTTCTTATAAATATTGGATATCATATCTCTTACTACATGAACAAAGTATATATTAATAAATTGATGTTGTTTCCATGTCATTAAAGGAATATATTCTTCTATCAATATTTAGGGGGAAACTCCAAATCTTTAAATAATAAATAATATTCCAAAACATTGTTAAAATAACATTTAACAATAGATTCAAAATTATTCACCTTTATAATATAGTCCGTATTCCTAGGAGTATTATTCTTGTTTTTATTTTTATTCTTTATTTTTTAAGTAATTATACACCAACCTTGTTCATTGGTTTCTCATCTTTACCATTTTTACAAAATTCACTCAAGGTAGATATCATAACTCCCTTTTCCGCTTCTAATTTCCCATAAATAACATTTAGGATCTTCCATATTTCAAAAAAAGTGTCACAATGAGCGGTGTTCTTGTAATCTAAATTAGATAATGATCTAATATGGATATTATCTATACTAAAATCCCTAAGTCATTCAATATGATTTTTCAAATCAACATCTCAAAGAACATACTCCAATACCTCCTTTCCATAAGATCAAAGGAACATGATCATTTCTTTTTAACAACCATCAATGTTGGTTCCTATGAAAAATTGATTCTTTATCATATAATCCATATGTAAAACAAATAAAAAAATAAATATTGAGTATGAACACCAATTTATAACATTTTTGGATTTGATTCCACTTATTAAAACCTCAAACACACTGAGGGAAGGGGGGAGGGAGGAGTGAATCCGGGTGTAGTCCAAATTAATTTTTTTTCTCAGTTTTTCCCTTTAGGATATTATTTTTTGCATTGTCAAGAACTATGTTCAACCCATAAATTAATTTTTTATGCACTCCTCTTCATTTAATCTCAATAACATAAGTAGAAAAGTAAAAATTGAAAAACATAGATTTTAATTATTTCATCCAAAGGGATAATACAAGAAACATATGATGATGGCATGCCAATTTTCCAGGAGGTAATACTACTCATTTTTTGTATTGAAATTATTTAGGATAAGTTCATTATTAATCCTTGGGACACTTCTTCTTCTTCCCCTTAGCACACTAATTTGGTGAAGAGTTTCAATAGTTTATATAAACATTGGTATGCTCCATGATAAGCATAGAAAATATGAGTCTATGTATATTATACTCTATGTATATTATATATTGATCTTCACATTAGAAGCATTATCCTTACTTAAAACTAGATGCGATAAACACCTCAGTGTGAGGGTTAAGTCTTTTTAATTTTCTAACTTAGAAAAAACAAATCTCTCTTATCTAGATGCGAATAATTCCACACTAGAATTATAATATTTCAATATTTCTTTGATGACCAAATATTCCAATGATACACCACCTTCCTTTGATCCTTATTCATGTCATAAACCTAATATGGACATGTTAATATTTATTGGATCCTATCTTTCCACCTAATTTTAAACTAGATGTAACAATATGTTTCTTCCTCTCTATTATTTCTTAAACACTAGATATATCATTCAAGAACCTATCCTATATAAAACAATATATTTATTTTTTATCATCCATCCTCACTTATTCATAGACTCAAAAATATTTTGATAATACCAGTCATGTCTCTCCATTTTATTTAATATCCTTATTATCTTCTTATATATTTCTACAAAAATACATGAGATATTTTTCCATATTTAATAGAAAGAAACTCTATGAATGATAGATCATGATATCTTTAAGATTCCACAATTCTTGATCCACCTTATTCACTATTATTAAATGATATTTTTTATATATTTTAGAATATATAAACATTGAGAAATTATCCTTTAATTATCTATAATATTTATCCTATAATCCCTCAAAATATTCCCTAAATATCATGATCTTCAATTTCCATAAAATCTACACGAATCTTTAAAAAATTATGACCAAATTACCAATCATAAATTTTGATATAAAATATGATTTTAAATCCATGTGGATTTCTATAATTAGTTTCAAATCATGTAGATGTCATGGAATAAATCCTATTCCTTGATAAAACACTTATTCAGAAAAAATTCTATTTGAAATTCCTATTTTGGATCTCCCCATTTTCGAGATGGATTTTGTGACGTCAACATGTTTTCTATTTTGAAAGAGTCTTCATCCTTTCCATGTTTCACAGAAACCATGGAATCTTCTATATTTTATCCTTCAATATATCTCAATTTCACTATCACCCTAATCTTTACAATATTAAGGGAAATGACTTTCATGTCATTTCAACATATCCAGGACTTTCACAAACCATAGGTTGAATTACCCATGATGTGATATTCTTCTCTAGTTGATTTCCAATTCCAAAAAATTATAAAACCATATGTTCTAAGAAAAAACATACACAATATTGTAAAATATACTATCTATCCTGGAAAAATATATTACGCATGTCTTGCCTTTATTTCAAATTAAAATATTTAGGGAAAATATTTTATGCATGGTTGAAAATATATTACTTATCTACCCAAATATATTATTTATACTGGGAGTACCTTTCATTTTCTCCATTAAACCACTATTTTAAGGATATTACTTATCAAATAAATATATTATGTATCTCAAGGGTGTCCTCTCTTTGCCACATTTTAACTACTTTCCCTAAAAATATCTTTCCCACTCAGGGAACACTCGAACCTTTTCAATTTCCACTGAACTACAAATATATTAATTACCACCTTTAAAAAACATTATGCGATGCATAAGGTTTTCCCCTTATCCACATTTTGAATATCTATATTTTCTTATGCATATATATATTCATTAACTAAATTTTATTACTTTGTAAAATATGCTACTCATCCACTAAAATCCTAACACATGCACCATATTTCCAAAATTTTACCATTCACCTCAAAGAATTATATTGCGCATCACTAAAATATCATACATACTGTGTAAAACCATTTTCTATATTGACTTTCTATTAACTTCTAAACATCTACTACCACTCTTCTATACTTAAAATTATTCATTACTCTTTTGGATTAACTTCTCTGACTCCAAATCCACTCACTATGATAAACCTTTCACAAACCTATGAATTTGGTTTCCATGTATATGGTAACCATCTTATTCTTCATTAATTCATCAAATATACCATGTATTCTTAATGAAATTTTCAATAAATTAAACATAATTACCTTTTGTCAACTCCACTTCCAAACATCCAAAATCTATTTTTAACAAATCTGATAAAAAACCATTTGGTTGCAACATTCAAACACGTCATACAAGGAAAATATCAATAAAACAATATAAAAATATAATCCCATGTAAAAGTAGAAAATCCATTAAAAAATAATCCCAATGGTTTAAAAGAAATCATACGATGTATGAACCACTTATTCCTAGTTACACAAACCTGACCAAATCCTTAAATCCTTGGGTGAGCTCCTCATCATGACTATAATTTAAACAATAATAACTTTATACATTCATTATTGATTGATGGTTTTTTTTTTGAAAATTTCATTTATAAAATGTAGCGAAATAAAACCCAAAAATGCCATAGATCTCTCAGTGTGAAATGATTTATAAAATAAAATGAATAAAAACCAAGATATATAACTCATTGTTATTTTTCATTTTTTCTTAAAAACTGATTTTGATTAAAATTCCTAGGTATAAATAAAAAAACTCTTTCCTTCATAGGTTTAAACAAGTTTAAAAAATCACTAAAAAACATTTTGTAAAGACCTTAATCAATTCTAATGTTTTTTAACAATACCCTTGTGTTAAGGAATAAATAATAAAGTAAGATATCTTTTATTATTTTCTATATAATTAATTTACTAAAAAATAAGGTAATGAACACTTCTATTTATAGTTTTTATTCAATAAATAAAGAAACCTCAAACATTTTTTTATAATAACTAATTCTTTACTTATATGAATTATAAAACTTATAAGTGATTTTTGAACTCTTCAATGATTAATTTATCATTAATTTATTACATGATTCTTTACAAGATAAATTATATGATAACTGATTTATAAGAAGTAAATATTCCAAAATTTAATGATATTCTCTTATAAGAACAATATAAATATAAAATAAATCATAATGATATATGCATTGTATATCATAAAGTGGTAAGGAAAGTACTCTATTTCTATCCATTTTATAATTTTTTAGTGTATATACACAATAATGTCTTACTAATATAAAATCCTCTTAGAATTTATAGAAAACTTTATAACCCTTTTTGAATTTATCGAAACTCCTTTGGATATGATAATCATAAAAAAACTCATATTTTTTATAAACACTTTTTTAATAAAATAAATCTTTATTCCATAGCCTAACTATGTAACACAATTTTCCTTTTAGTACTAAAAATGACTATGAATTTCTAAATTCATAATAATAAGAAAAGAGTTTCCTAAATAAAATTGCTACTCAAACTAGAAAGAGATTTTACTTGATCTTCACAAAACACTTAATGTGAGCTGGAATTTTAAACATTTACTTTATTTTATTCATTGAAAATACCCCACATTATATCTCAATTCCTAGGTTGATAGTATTTTCTATTGAATTTATTTAATTGGAACTTAATTATAAATTGGGTTTAAATATGGTGTTTATTGATGTTAACATCTTTTGATATAAATTATGGCTCCATGATTTGAAGGAAATTGTTTATTTTTGAATTATTCAGATGGAATCTAATTTTAGAGAAATACTTCATTAAAAAAAATGTGAACTTTTACAGGTTGGAAAATTAAAAAGGCCACGAGTGACCATGAAATACATGGTCACTATACTTACCATGGGTACTGACCATGTGATAATATTAGTTGAACCTACTATCACATAGTATGTATGTTTACTGTGCCTTAAACTTCCCATGAGTACTGCTCAAAGTCACTTTCCCACCTTACCGTACCCCATTCTCTTGGTAGGCATACATACCATGAGCACCATTAGTTGAATGTACATGATCAAAAATTTTACTAAGAAAAAATAGATGACCCTATGAAGAAATTTTATTAACCAAGACACCACTATCATGGTAGGAAAACCTACTGTGAGACCCCTATTCTCAAAAACATATTTTAGTCAACAAACTGATAGTGAACTTCTTGGTAGTCATGGTTACCATAATCTTTACCTACCTCTTCCTACCATGGATATACATTCCTAGATTACATTAATATACCCCAAGTACCCACTTCCTTTGAATAATAATAACACATCGACTGATGCTTATAGAAAAATACAAAGGCAGGGTAATACTCCAAAAAGTTTCCACCATCATTTATCTACCACTTAGAGGAAAAATAGGATTCCACCTACCCTGATAGTTACACCTTTTCCTACCACCCATGATGATGATAGAGAAATTATACTTTTCCAGTGAACTCAAAGTATTACTTCACTCCGATATGGTATTCACTTTGACTAAGGTTGATATGCATTCGAACATTCCATGGGCGAAGCCATCCCACCTACATAACCTCTGAGGGATATTTGGAATTCCACTATATCGTAAGGTAGATTACTACTTTTCAAAACTAGATCCATGTGAAAAATTTCTATGCTCCCATAATAAATTGAAGGAAATAGGTTAACAACATCGAATGAAGAATATCCATCAGACATTAAAAAAACCATTGTTGAGTGTAATTTTTGAACATAAGGTAAGAAAAAAAACCATTCTGCTGAGAATCTATAGTTCCACTGAAAAAGAAATAGATGAACTTCACCAAACAATGATATGATTTGAGTTTCAAATACTAACAAAACATAATGTCACATGGTTAAAAACTATTATTCCTAGGTGCTAAAGAAATAAACGAGGCCCATTGGATAAATCCCAAGACCATTTTTCCCTTTGAACATAATGGAGACACTCACTGTGTTGTGAAGTACCAAATCACTCCACCATCAAAAGGATTCTGGACTAGATCATGGAAGATCAACACTTACTTATAGAAAATATCCAGACCTTTTATTCTAGATGTGTGTCAACTATCCATCAGAAATTAAACCTGATCCTTGGTGAAATAATACATTCCTGAATTCTATAAATAAACACATTCCCCGCCCATGGATAAAACCAAGGTTTCCAAGATTTATTCTATTTATATAATTTAATATTAGAAGAAGAGAGGATGGAGAATTTATCTTAGGATGAGGGAATTCTCATGCCTTGGAGGAATTTACTTTTGTTTTATTATCATTAATTGTTTAGTCTTAGATGATGGCACACTAGGCTATTTTGGTTTAGCCAAGAAGAATCCCTTCACTTCCCCCATGTTATTGAATGCTGATCCTTTAATTAAATAATTCATCTATTGATATTAATGGTTTAAATTTTTAGAGGTTTATTTTGGCTTAGATTTTAATTTATTTTTCTTATTATTGACGTTTCACACACAAACCACTTGAATTAAATCCACTACATGCGATAACAAGATGCGGGGGAATTCAAGGGTGAATGGGGGTATACAATAACCATTATAGAAAAAGGTAAGAAATACTGTGATCATTATATATACCTATTTAAACTGAGAAACCCTAATAAAATTAATCAGTTGGATTCAATTGATGATAAGATGATTAAAAAATATTTGAGTAATGATTCAATATGTAAATGAGGGAATGATCCAAGGTTGGAATTCTGCCTATTTAATTGATTTTAAAACCAAACATGTTTATTTACTATTTCTTTAAAATCAAACCCAAAAAAATATATTTCAATATACACACAAAACTTTCTTATCCATATACAATCAGATTAATACTTTTACTATATATTTATAGGGTTTAAAAAATTATTTTTCTGTGTACCCTGTGGTAAGAGCACATCAACACTCATATATACATATGAACATGTGCACTATATGTGACTTTTACATTATACTAATTCTTATATAATACCTTTGTCTAAGATATTTTATCTAACCACTATGCATATATTATGTTAATATAGTATATATCAACTTATATATTCTTGATTATCTAAGTAGACTGGATAATTTTCATAAATAAATTACATGTTAATAATTCAAGTAGATATACATATCACATGTCACTTATTAAAGTATGAATATAAATTTCCTTAAATAAAAATAAATCGTAGGTTTAGATTCCATACCTATCATATAGAAGGAAAAATGTCATTATGGTTGACAAATACCTACCAAATGATCATTTATGCACCAAATTATCCCCTAATTAAATCAACCTAAAGACTGAAATAAGAAATATATAAAAGTATAAAGGTTATAATGTGAGGAAACTTGATAGAATAAGGTAATGGAGATTAATATAAAATAAGAAAACCTAACTATATAAATGACCATATGTATGACATTCAATGTGATATACTTTAGCAGGTCGGTCTATATAATAAGTTACACGTGTCATTTTATGATAAAATTCTATATTTACATACAATATCATACTCACAATAATATAAATATAACATAAAAACCCATAATACTCCTTGATTATCATTTATCAGGAAAAAATTAGAGTCTTAATTTCAAGGGTTTTTACATTCGACTTCTACATAAAACACATAACACACATGAATCAATGATAAATAAAGATTACCTTTGTTATAAAATCATAATACATTTATATTGAAAAAAATCCATTACATCTAGTCTCATATGTTTTTAATAACCAGATAAATAATATATCTCTAATTCTTTATCTATGATAATAACTTTGTCAATAAATCCATTATATTCTCCTATGTATCTAACCAATAATTATTTACATCACCCCTCTAAATGATTTATCGAAAAATATGGTGATAAAATAATTTTGTGCATATTTTTCATCATGAATTTTAATTTCAAAAGGGATTATTACATCTTAATTGTGTGTGTTAATAATGATTCATGGTAGAATTTATCTTATTTATTGAATGATATAAGTTTAGAGGAAAATTAATATATCGATTAAAAAACCACAACATGGTGAATGTAAAATACACCATGGTAGTCCTGAGAATTTGGAGTTCAAAATTCCATAATTAAATAATGATGTAGAGATGTAGTGGTTAATATTTTGTTAGGTATGAGTGAATGGAAAATAAATCCATGAAGTGTTACTTGAAAACCCATTATGGTTTATTTCAAGATAAAGATATTTTAAAATGAAAACTTGCTAAGGATATAGGAAATATAACTCAAACACCTCATGGTTTCCACTATTTCATAGTGGAGATATGAAATAGACATGATGTGTTGAGATGAAACATTACATAGCAAAGATTTTATTTTCATATTAAAAGGATATATTTTTAGAGTTTAAAGAGATCCAAGGATAATATTTAGATCCAATGAGATAAACTATACGAACCTTTCCATAGTTAATATGATTGAGTTATCTTATGAATGGCTGATTTTAGTTAGCATTGTATTAATATTCAATGATATACATTGTCCTTTATTAATTAATTGAGAAAAAGGTTAGTAAAGGAAGAAAACCAATATGGTTAAGAAGTTTTTTATGAGAGTATTTTTACTTCATTTTTTTTCATAAAAAATTAAGCATTAATAAATCGTAGTTAAATTAAATTATTTTGATCATAGAGTGTTGAAATAATTAATGTGGTACTGGTAGAAATTGATCTAATTGACATCAGTTTCATTTATAATCTACTATAAAGATCATTTTCATTCATAAATAAATTAGATTGTTATCCTTAGGATAAAAATACTTTGAAACAAATAATTTATTCATATTTTCTATTGAAAGATAATTAGGTTTTAACTTCTATTATCATAATTTAAAATATCAATTATAATTAGTTTGATAAAAATAGATGATTACATTATAATATATTAAGTTTCTCATGGATTAAAACTCAAAATTTTAATCTAATATGATTTTGTAGTTTGGTGTTAAGAATAGTATAGTAGTTTCTAAACTTTGATTATTCACAAGAATTAATAACTCATGGGTGGTAAGATGGTATTTTTGAAGGATATATTTGGTCCAATAGCCATACTGAATTACTTATCATGTGAAATCACTTTATTCTTATCACAATAGATCATTATTGCTCTGAATACGTAGGAACCACTTCAAATATAGTGATGAAATTATTAATTTAAACAAATTCCTTCACAAAATCTAATGCAACAATGTTCTCTACCTATATTTTTGATTCTTAAGTGTTAGGTTGTATAGAAATCCTCTAGATAATAGTTCCATTAATGAGGAAAAACATAAAAATATATTTAAATAGTTTTTCTAGTAACACCCTTGAGTCATGGGATGAATAAGAAATAAAGTGATATTTTAATTGTTTATATACAACTGACTTACTCACAAATAATCCAAGGAATTCTTCCTTTTAAAAAACTTATTCATTAAATTAAGAAACCTCAAATGATTATAATATTCAGTTGAATCTCAAATTAAATTTATTATGACACTTATAAAATTTGAATCATTTATATAGTGATCATTGAACTATCCAATGATTAATTTATTAATAATGTATCATAACTTTATGTTTCATAATCCGAAAAATTATGATAATTGATGCAGAAGAAATAGATATTCCAAAATTTAATACTATCACATATCATAAGAATAATGAATTGAACAAAGATATCATAATTTTATCCACTTTTTGGCTCATAAAGTGAGAAATTAAGTCCACACTATGATATTAATGTTATGATGTTTTAATACACATATCCAATAATGATAAACCATTTGATTAATATATATGGGGGTTAGAAAAATAACTTTTTATCCAAATGTCATGAATCAACCTTGAGAGTGTGAGTTGAGTACATGAATGTGTTTGTTTACACTCTATGATATAAGTATAGGCCCCAAATATGTAGTAAAAAATCCAATAAGAATATTAAATCAAGTAAAAAAAACCAATTATAATATTTTCAATACCAAATCAACTATTTTTTTATATATACGGGGACATAAGCCCACAACCACTCTACCCGACCCATCAGTCAATTGTAAATTCTTATCTTGTTGTTACTGAGGTATCATCACTCTAACACAAGAATCCAACCATATATATGGGTCATTATTCCCATTTATTTTAAATAAAATAATTCCCTTTCCAATTCTCATGTAACTTACCAATGTTGTTTACTCATTCCCTATGACCTTTCTTTTCCCATGATGTGGAAATACTAAATAACATTTTCAAAGAAACAACTGATATGGGATTATAACAAAAAATATATGAAATTAAATGAAAACTAATGGGATAAACATATCATAAAACATAATACATTCACTCAAGGGATAAAATAAAGGAAATAATTAGATAATTTCATAACTATAACAAAAATATGATAGAAATAAGTGAAGGGAATATACCCTAAAGCTCATGTTTATATATATATATATGATATATATAATATAACATATTATAAGATATATGTGAATTATATAATATAATCCATATATTTTAAAATGGGTTTTTATATATTTTTTAGATTATATTATATAACAACAAGTCGTAAAAACATATACATGCATCCCATGCATGAAATGATATTTCATGAAATCATTGTTTATGATTGATTATCATATGGCCTCCATAGTACATTCAGTCATAGAGTATGATTGGATGATCCATATATCATATAGTATTCCACTAATGGGTGGTCAACCACTCTCCCATATAGGCTAAATTTAAAAGAGAGTTTTATATGATAAAACATGTGAAAGATCAAATACATATGATGCATGCATTGACCAAGGTATTAAATCATGAGATAATTCACACGAGTTAATACACATGATGATTTAGGAGAATCCTTAGGACCTATATAAACCCTAATTCCATATGATTATAGGTAGCGAGGTTGTGTTCCTGGTTGATACTCCCTCATCCTATGACTCTCATCGACTTCCTCCATTGTAACAACAGATGCTTGCACATCGTGGTGGAATAGTTAATCTCGTTTTGAGTGCTAGAATGTTTTAGTTGGCTAGTGGATACCTACAGATGTGAGAGGATTAATTATTACACTTAAGTGATAGTCATAAAATGAATTTGAAGGTATTGCAGAAACCACTATGGTATAAGGTACACTATAGTTTATAATATTTTTCATTTCCATAATTTATACATATTTAATTTATCTTTGCATGAGTGATCTTGGGAAGGGTTTCTTATCATTTACATTGTTACGATTAAGTGTTAATAAACCTCTATGAAACACAATAGTGGTATTATATGAATCCATGTTTTTATATTTGTGAAATCATGCATGAAATAAAGACAAATAGAAAACATAACTTCATTTTTCTTTGTATGAATGTAATAGGTAAACCGAATTACCCTTATACAAAAGGGTTCACATAAGTGTCATCACAAACTACCCTTATTAATATTTTTTTATGTAAGGGTCATTTTAGCTTACCTTTATGAAGAATGGTTCTATGTAAAGGTCATCTATACCCTTACACATAAGGGTTCTGTATAAAGGTTTTCCAAACTACCCTTACATAGATGGTTCCACATAAGGGTCATTGCAGCTTACCCTTACATAAGATGGTTCTCTATAAGGATAATCCAAGGTTACCCTTATGTAGAAGTATTTTTTATAAGGGTTATCACTAAATACTTTTATGTAAAGTGTACCATGTAAAGGTTATAATAAGCTACCCTTACGTAGAAGCCTCTACGTAAGGGTAATTATAGATTATGTTTATGTAGAAAGGGTTAATATGTAAGGGTAATGGAAAGTTTAATTTTTTTATATATTTTATTTTAATTTATAAATTATTTTTAAATGGTAAGTTTTAGGCTTTGTAAAATAGGATTTTTCAAGTCTAAATTAAATATGAAAAGTTTATATTTGTTTATCATGTTTTTGATAAATAAATAAAGTTTTTATTCAATAAGAAAATTCAATTATGAATTGAATTGGATTATTTATATTTTTTTTATAAATAATGGAAAAATATATTTTAAAATATTCATAAAATTTATAAAAGTGTTTTATAAATTAATTAACTATAAAATATTTATGGTTAATTGATAAAATATTTTTGAATTTTTTTATAAATGTTCCATTAATATATAAGAGTTGATTATCCAATTAATGAGGCTAATATTCATTGTTAATATATAAAATATTCATGTTCTTTATTATTCATAAACATAATTTTAGTGCATTTTACACTTTGAACATTGATTCATATTATGTTTATAATTCCCTCTTAAAATGCAGTATTACATGGTACATTTTTGAACACATCCTAAAATACAAAATGGTATTTATTTAATTTCAATATTTAATTTTAAGGTTTCTCATTACATTGGGAACAATTCATAATTTTGGAGTACTTGAAGATTCATATTAGAAGACCACCAAAGTTGGCCTTGAACAAACAACATTCTGGGTGAAGTGAACTGGATAGTAGCCCAATAAAAATATAGTAACAGCCAATATCCAAGCCCAATGATTCTAAAAATATAACTTAAGATAGAGGAAATCATAGAGAACATTTAATAAAACATTGATAAGAGCCAATTCAGATGTTTTAATGGAGTTTCAGGCAACCCAATTTAGAGATAAAATTCTGGGCCAGATTCTGCGGCCTAGAAAAACATCCCACCAATTTAATCATATCTAGAAAACAACAAATTAATTTGGTCTGAAACTTTACATATAAATAAGATAAATACATATATTCACTGTTTTATTATATGGAACACTCCTATTCGTCCATATAGAAGGACATCTAGGCACCTCTGTCCAGTGGATGCTAGCTGGCTGCAACTTCGGGTCAAGGGTGGAAAAGTCTCATCTCCCTTACTTTCCACCAAACTAGGACTTCCATAATCAATTGGGATCCTTTGTACCATTGAGAGATCTACCCAAGACTCTTTTAATTCCTATTTATGGAAGTGGTTGTGGATTATTTTATCATCTTTGGTGCTTTGTTCAATTGTAATGTTATGCTGCGAATTTGTTGTCTAGAGTTTGTATTTCTCATGTAAGTTGTTCAATTAACCTTAGTTTCTTAATAAAATTTATTTTTATACTCTAATTTTGTTCTTATTAATGTCACATTGATACTTTTGGTTCAAGGTTTGAATTTATTCACCCCAAACCTTGTGAAATTATCACACAACGCTGGAGTGATCATTATTTCGTTGTCCTTTTTTTTACTTCTCTATTTCCTCCCTCATGAGTCTAGTTCCTTCTTCCATTGAAAACATAGAATAAATGGATGGATAACCCACTTATGAGTTGATACAAGGGAGTAGAAAGGGGCTGTATTGGATGTTATTTATCACCCCATTAATTTTTAATCACTTCTTTTAATTGAGATTTTTATTTGTTGATTTTGAAACTTCTTTGTCCTTGTTGAATTTTAAGGCCACATACTTCAAGTTCTAATACAAGCCTTTACCTTGGAGTGATCATAAATTTTATCCTCAAAGTTTATAAGTGATTATTATTATGGTGTTTTGGTATTAAAATAGTAAGTGATGAAGTTGTTTGATCTTGTTGAATAAACCTATATCGAATATAAGAAGTTGAAACCATTAAAAAAAGAATTTCATCTAATCCACCCCAAGTGATAACCTAGGTTCAATTCATTCTTTTAATTTGAATCCACTTAAGTATTTTAGCATTCATTTAAAACCATCTATAATCAACCTAATTTGGAAACTTCATATCCAAAAATAATTCATATTATGTACGTGTCTATAGGTTACTTCTTAGGTCTCTGAGGATTTGACAACCCAAGCTAAACTACAAGAGAACGCTTAACCCTAAAAACTTGGGTAAATTTGGGCGAGACCAAATTTTGGCGCTATTTAAGAGAACCCAATTAAGTAATATTAACACCCATTCTATTCTCCCCCATTTATTCTATTCTCATCCAAATTCTCTTATCTTTTCCCTTTCTCATTTTTTTCTTTTGGCGCATGTCCGCCTACACTCATGACCAATAAAATCGTCTAGTTAGGGTGGATAGTCTTAGGGTTAGGGAGTAAAGTACACCAAGGGAACTATTTAAATTAGATACTAATCTTCCTAATACTCCATAGTCAAAAATTGATCCCATTTCAATGGAAGGTCTTTAAAGAAACCAACTCATAAACCCGGGTGGAAACCAAATTTGAAATCCAAATGAGGTAGCCCCAAAATTGGGGAATGCATTCGATCAAACCATGAATGACTACATCACACATAATGGACCAATTCTCCCTCATGAATTAGAAAAAATTACCTAGGAGATTAAAACTACATATTTAAACCCCATTTACTAAACCACCTTCCCACATTCCATGGAATGGAGTCCAAGATGCCCTACCTTCACATCAAGGAGTTCAATGACATTGTAGAAACCATGTGTCCCCCACATCAACTATAATCAGCTAAGATGAGGAAATTTACTTTTTATTTAATGGATAGAGCTAAAATTTGGCTAAAAAATTTGATACCATCATCCATCAACTCTTGGGACCAATTACAGATAGAATTCTATAAAAAATACTTTCCCCACCACAAAACAATTGCACTTAAAAAGAGAATCCAAAACTTTTTTGAAAAATAGGGAGAGTCATTATATGAAACATGGGAGAGGTTCAAAGACACCCTAAACATGGTTATACACCATGATTTTTCTATTCCTAAACAATTTAGAATTTTCTATGAAGGTTCAGGCTCGGGGAACAAACAATTCATTGACATGATGTGTAATGAGACCTTCAAAAACAAAGCCCCAAATAATGCTTACAAGTATCTAGAAAGACTAGCTGAACAAAAACCAAACATGTGGAACATCATATTATTCTAAAAATACATAAAGAACTACTGGAATGAATACACTTAGGGAAGAGGAGATCCTTAGGGCTAAACTCACAACACTCGCTAGAAATGTTGAAGAAATAGACGTTAGGAAAATCCATGAAATCCAAACTGTAGACAATGTTTGCAAAATTTGTGACAAACATGACCACAAAACAAACAACTGCCCAACAATTCCATCCATAAAGGATGTTCTTCTAGGAGGAACACCTATTGAAGTCAATTCCCTAAACTTCCAAAATCCCTAATACCAAAAAACATTCAACCCAAGGTATAATGACCACCCAGGCTTCCGCTGGAAAGATAACCAACAACCTAGCCAATCACAAGGATCAAACCCCTACCCTACACAAAATTTCCAAAACCATAACCAATTCCAACCACAACCAGTATAATACCAACATCCTCCTATCCAATACCATTAGACCATCCAATAACCAAAGTATCCTCCTCAGATAAACCAACCAGCACAATCCCATACTCAATCTGTCCCTCTAACAATACTTTAAAAGTTGTGTAAACAAATGGAGAAAATGAATTTAGAGGTCTATTCCCTCAAAAAATAACTTCAAACCATAAAAACTGGGAAGAAACCCATGACTACTCAGGCAGTACCATCCTCAACATAAGGGGATATTCAAGTTTCACTCAAACAACTCATGAACAACTAAAGGTTGCGACAGTTTCAAGAAGTGGGAAATCAATTGGGAAATCTGAAAAAATAATTAAAAAACCATATGAAGATTCAAAATATAATAAAAATTCAATTGAACCACATGAACAAACTGAAAAGATAATAATAATGTGAATGAAATAACTATTCAATAAACAATCCCACAACCTGCACCATTTCCTCAACGCATGAGGGGGAAAATCAAGCCTAAATTGAATGAAAATTTTAGGTAAATCTTCTCTCAGGTTAAGTTGAACATTCCATTTCTTGATGCAATCCAAACCCTTCCTTCCTACTCAAATTACCTTAAGGACTTTTTCACTTTTAAAAGGAAATTATCACATAAAAAACAAGTCCTTTTGGATGCTAATGTAAGTACCACCATTCATGGGACTATTCCTCCAATGTTGAAAGATCCAGGATGTCCATACATCAATGTTGAGTTAGGAGAGAACAAAGTTGTCAAATCCCTTTTTGATCTGGGATCCAGTATAAACCTCATTCCTTATGACATGTATTGTCAGTTAGGGATTTAAGAACTCTAACCCACATTTGTCACTCTTCAACTTGCTGATCATAGTGTTCGAGTTCCTAAGGGTATCTTAAAGGATGTTTTGGTGAATGTTGAAAATTTCATTTACCTAGATGACTTCATTGTCCTTGACAATAACCTAAGCTTTGGTCCTAGGGATAAAACCCCAATCATCCTTGGATGTCCCTTCCTTGCAACAATCTACTCTGTTATTCGAGTCCAAAATGGGAACATGACCATCATCTTTGGAAACATGATCCTTGATCTAAACATCTATAATGATAACTCTAAAATTGAGGATGATGAAAATATCCATGAGTTAAATTGGATAGGTAGTGTTGATAGTGAACTCAAGAAACATCAAGTGATTACTAAAGGTTGTTTAAGTCAAGAAGAGATTGATTTTCATTGTTCACATGAGGGAAATTTGGCTCCTTGGATTGAATCTCTTTTAAATAGCTTTATTGATGATTTTCTTGAATCACCAATCAATGATACCACTGGTGAAATCAATAACATTGAGTCCATAACCAATCATGAAACTGATCTGGCCAATTTAGTGTATAAAAATTTTGTTCACAAGGAACTAATTCTGTCAAGAAATCTGAACAAAGAAATCGAGTTCAATAAAAAGTCACATACTTCCTTAGGAAGTGATAAAAAATATGATATCTAATTTAAGGTCCTATCTTCATCACTCAAGTATGAATTCTTAGGGGAAAATTGAGAATTTATTGTTGTTATTTCTTCCTCTCTTGAATCCAATTAAGATATGATGCTTCTTGATGTCCTAAGAAAGCATAAGAAAGAAATTGGATGGACCCTTTCTGATATTCCTGGGAGTATCCCACTCATTGGAGCTCATAGTATTGTTCTTGAATCTGAATCCAAACCATTTTGTCAACCTTAGTGGAGACTCAATCCAAATCTTATGAATGTGGTAAGGAAAGAACTTCTTATGTTTTTGAAAGCAAGTATCATCTACCCTATTGTCGAGAGTGAGTGGGTAAGCCAAATTCAAGTTGTCCAAAAGAAAGCTGGAATCAATGTGATCACCAATGAGGATGGTGACCTTCTCCCCCCAAGGGTTAGTAGTGTATGGAGAGTTTGTATTGACTATAGGAAGCTCAACTCTTGTACCAAGAAAGACCATTTCCCCTTGCCCTTTATTGATCAAGTACTTGAGTGAGTGGCGGGTCATAAATTATATTGATTCCTAGATGGATTCTCAGGGTATAATAAAATCAAGGTCTCCTTATAGGATCAAGAAAAAACAACCTTCACTTATCCATTCAGTACTTTTTCCTTCAAGCGCATGCCCTTTGGGTTATGTAATGCCCCCGGTACCTTCCAGCAGTGCATGATGAGAATCTTCTCGAACATGGTGGGGGATTGTTTAGAGGTCTTCATGGATGACTTCTCTGTGTTTGGGGATACGTTTGAGGGATGTCTAAGGGATGTGGAGATAGTTTTGTTAAGATGTGAAGAAAATAATCTGGTCCTAAACTGGGAAAAATGCCATTTCATGGTTAAAGAGGTACTAGTCTATAGCCATCTAGTCTCAGGTAGGGGAATTGAAGTTGATAAAGCCAAGGTTGAAATCATTCGTCACCTTCCATCACCCAAAACAGTAAAGTAAGTGAGGTATTTCTTAGTACGTGCTAGTTTCTACAGAAGGTTCATTAGGAATTTCATCTCTATTTCTCGACCACTTTTTATTCTATTAGTGAAAGATGCTTCATTTTTATAGACATAAAGCTGTAAGAAATCATTCTCAACACTCAAGTCAGCTCTTATCTCTCCACCTATCATGCAATCTCAAAATTGAAAACTTCCTTTTGAGCTCATGTGTGATGCGAGTGACTTCGCTTTAAGAGCAGTCTTAGGAAAACAGTGTGAGAAAAATCCATGTGTCATCGCTTATGCAAGAAAATAATTAAATGATGCACAAATAAACTACACCACCACTGAGAAAGAGTTTCTTGCTGTTGTCTTTTTCTTCAAGAAATTAAGATCCTATCTCTTAGGAAAACCCATCATTTTCTTCACTGACCATTCAACCCTGAAATACCTTTTCCAAAAACGAGATTCCAAGGCTAGATTGATTAGGCGGGTCCTTCTTCTTCAATATTTTTATTTAACTATTAAGGATAAAAAAGGTGTTGAAAATGTTGTAGTTGATCACCTCTCTAGGATTGAATTCAAAGACTACTCAAATCATCTTTCTATGTCGGATTCATTTCTCAATGAACACCTATACACTATGAGTGACTTCCCTTGGTATGCCGACATAGCCAACTTCTTAGTTACAGGAGTCATTCCAAAATTATTAGGGTATCAAGCTAGAAGGAAATTCCTCTCTGATGTCAGGAACTATGTGTTTAATGATCCATACCTCTATAAGTTCTGTTCTGACCAAGTCATTAGGAGGTGTGTCCCAGAATCTGAACAAGATTCCATCCTTAAATTCTATCATAGTGAGGCGTGTGGAGGTCAATTTTCCTCTAAAAAAACTCATGCTAAGGTTCTTAATTGTTGTCTCTTCAGGACCACCCTCTCAAGGGACTCCTATACATTTTGTCAAAGCAGTCCTAGTTGTCAACAAATAGGATCCATCACAAAAATGAATTAAATGCCACTCACTCCCATCTTAGTGATTGAAATATTTGACTGTTGGGGAATCGATTTCATGGGTCCCTTCCCAAAATCTAGGGGATATATTCACATTCTTTTAGCTATAGATTATATATCCAAATGGGTTAAATCCATTCCTAAAAAATCCAATGATCATAAAACTGTGATTAGATTTCTCAAGGAAAACATCCTCTCTAGATTTGGAATTCCTAGGGCTATCATTAGTGATCATGGAACTCATTTTTGCAATCGTCCATTCTCATCACTCATGGAAAAGTATGGAATTTATCACAAAGTATCCAGTACTTACCACCCATAGACCAATGGTCATGATGAGTTAGCCAATCGAGAAATCAAAAAAATTCTTGAGAAAACTGTTAATCCATCTAGGAAAGATTGGTCAAGAAAACTCTTATATGCTCTTTGGGCCTATCGAACTGCATTTAAAACAATTTTAGGAATGTCCCCATATAGGTTGGTTTATGAAAAAACATTCCATTTTACAGTGTAGATTGAATATAAGGTTTTTTGGGCAATTAATAAAATTAATTACGACCTCTCATTAGTCGAAAAAATAGGAAATTAGATCTCAATGAACTTGATGAACTTAGGATGGAGGCTTATGAAAATTCAAGGATAAATAAAGCTAGAGTTCAAGCCTACCAATCTTGAAATATTAAAACCAAACACATTGTACCAGGTAAAACTATTCTTTTGTATAGCTCTAAAATTAATTTACACCTGGGAAAGTTGAGGTCCAGATGGTCATGTCCATACATAGTGCATAAGGTGTGCCCTTATGGGGCTGCAGAAATTCAAGATCCCACTAATGGTCAAACCTTTAAAGTTAATGGTCATAGAGTTAAACCATTCATTGAACCATTCCAAAAACATGAATTTTATGAAGAATTGTGTGAACCAACATTAGATGAGGAAAATACTTAAACAATTAGGGGTCTATGTCAGGATAACGACATTAAACAAAAGCGTTGCATGGGAGGCAACCCATGGTTTTCATGGTTCCAATAATTTGGAATCATCTTTATTAATAAATCAATTTTATATTAAAAAATAATTAACTCTACATATGATAATGGCATAGTCTATTGAAATGTTCTTCTATTATGAGTATGGATGGGTATGAAAGAGGAGCATCGTATTCATCCGTGTCATGCAGTGTGATCCCTGAGTAATACCTTACCCAGAAATTTAAAAAGAAGACAATGTATCATAAGTTAATTTTATCTTTATGGGTTTTTAGGTTAAAATAAAAATAAAAAATATATATAATAATAAAAAATATATATTTATAAAAGGTCACGTTGTAGGTCGTGGGGATTACCCCGTCAGAACCGGCAAAGCCGCAGGGACTCGAACCCGGGATCGAAGTGAGATAGGGGCACATGCTTACCACTGACCTACGACTTATAGTGATTACTTATTTTATATTTTTTGTATATATACTTATATTTTAATTTTTTATTATATATATATATATTTTGTTTGTTTTTTGTTTTTCCTTTTTCCCTTTTCCACTAGGGAACTCTGTGAGTGACATGGATATCAAAGGAATAAATTAGAGCAACACAAACTTCAACTTCAAAAACCAAATGACTTTGTTCCATGTTTATTTATTAAAATTCCTTTTAGAACTCCTCTCTTCTACCTCTAACCCCATTCTAAATTTTCTTTTCTTCAAACACTGGGGACAAAGTTATTTTAAGTTGGGGGGGGGGAGATGAAATAAAAAATGCTTTTGGATGAAAAAAATGATTTAAAAAATGTTTGTAAATGGAAGGAAAAATTCCTTTACCTTTGAACATGATAATACATGTTGAAAAATTTGAAACTAAATATCAAATATTTTAGCATACACTGATTCTGATTTTAATCCATGTATAATTTCATGAGCATAGATTTAGGAAAGTGTGGCTATCTAATGTGATCTTTCATCGTTTATATTTTCATCCAAATAAAAAATCACAACACACGTACTTTGGATAGTGGGGTATTAGTTTGAGTTCATGGGGTCCCCCAAATAAATAACATAGGTTTGGTGATCATTTTTGTTTTAATATGAGTATTCATTAAAAAAAAACAATAAAAAAACAATACATTTGCGCGTAGAGCAGTGAAATGACCTAATGCATGGATTTAGACACTTGGGGATCATGAATCCATAGTTTTCTAGCCTGGATTTAGTAATTTTATCTCTCTTTGGGGTAATTTGACTTTGTTTTTGACTAATTTAACTCGATATGATGCCTGATTTTGTGGGCTTTACTTGGTGACCTAAGGTCTTTAAGCTTGGGAGTCCTCGAAAAAATCTCGCTACATGGGTTGACACTTTTGAGTGAAATTTCAATTACCATGGAAATATTTCAAAAAAAAAAAAGAATACTCATCTTAATATTAAAATGTGATTCCACCTTGTGCTTCCATAATTTTCCCCTTGAATAAATATGAATCCCCATGTCTATTATGATACACAACACATCCTTATACTAAATTAATATTGGATGAAATATGGAGATAAATTTTCACAAAGGAATGATATTGGGATTGGGATATGATTATGGAACTATCTTGTATTATGATATTTTGACAGATTTCATTATTGTTTGGTATAAGGGTTCTTGGTGATCAATGTGTATTAAAATGTTTCTGGAAAAGGGAATTCGAATTTCACATTTTTGAGATATATTTTTCTCGGGACAAACAAAAATAAAATTGGGGGGGGGGGGGGGGGGTGATATTAGCCACTGAATGAGGATAATATTCATTATTAATATATAAAATATTCATGTGATTTATTATTCATAAACACAATTTTAGTGCATTTTACACTTTGAACATTGATTCATATTATGTTTGTAATTCCCTCTTAAAATGTACTATTACATGGTACATTTTTGAAGACCTCCTAAAATAAAAAATGTCCTTAATTTTATTTTAATATTTAATTTTCAGGTTTCTAATTACATTGGGAACAATTCATAATTTTGGAGTACTTGAAGATTCATATTAGAAGACCACCAAAGTTGGCCTTGAACAAACAACATTCTGGGTGAAGTAAACTGGATAACAACCCAATAAAACTACTGTATCGGCCAATATCCAAGACCAATGATTCTAAAAATTTAACTGAATATATAGTACATCATTTATAACATTTCATTAAACAGTGAGAAGAGCCAATTCAGATATTTTAATGGTGTTTTAGGAGGTCCAATTTAGAGATAAAATTCGGTGCCAGATTCTATGGCCCAAAAAAATATCCCACAAATTTAATCATATCTTGGAAAAAACAAATTAATTTGGTCTTAAATTTTATATATAGATAGTATAAATCTGGTTTGTTACTTTTTTATTCTATGTATCACTCCAATTAGGCCATCTAGAAGGCCATATAGGCGCCTCTGTCAAGTGGATGCAAGCTGGATGCAACTTCGGGTCAAGGGTAGAAAAGTATCCTCTCCCTTACTTTCCACCACCCTAGGCATACCATAATAAAGTGGTATCCTTTTTACTATTGGTAGATATACCCAAGACTCATGAAATGTATATTTAATTTAGTGGTGGTGGAGGAGTTTATCATCTTTGGTGCTTTGTTCAATTGTAATGTTATGCTGCGAATTTGTTACCTTGAGTTTGTCTTTCTCATGCAAGTTGTTCAATTCACCTTAGTTTCTTAATAAAATTTCTTATTATATTATTATTTTTTTCTAATTAATATCATGTTGATACTTTTGGTTCTAGGTGTGAATTTATTGACACCAAACCTTGTGAAATTATCACACAACGGTGGAGTGATCTTTATATCATTGTCTTTTTTTACTTCTCCATTTCCTCCCTCATGAGTCTACTTCCCACTTCCATTGAAACCATAGAATCAATGGAGGGATAACACACTTATTGATTGATATAAGGGAGTATAAATGGGTTGTATTGTATGTTTTTTATCACCCCATTAATTTCTAATCACTTCTTTTAATTGATATTTTTATTTGATGATTTTGAAACTTCTTCGTCCTTGTTGAATTTTAAGGCCACATACTTCAAGTGCTAATACGAACCTTTACCTTGGAGTGCTCATAAATTTGATCCTCCAAGTGTATAGATGATTAGTATTATGTGATTTTGGTATTAAACCAGTACGTGATGAAGTTGTTTGATCTTATTGAATAAGCCTATCTCGAATATAAGAAGTTGAAACTAAAAAAAAAAGAATTTCATCCAATCCACCCCAAGTGATAACCTAGGATCAACTCATTCTTTTAATTTGAATTCACTTAAGTCTCTTAGAGTTCATTTAAAACCATCTATAATCAACCCATGTTGGCCACTTCATAGCCAAAAAAAATCCATAGGATGTACATGTATGTAGGTTACTTCTTAGGTCTCTAAGGATTCAACAACCCAAGCTAAACTACAGGCGACCGCTTAACCCTAAAAACTTGGGTAAATTTGGGTGAGACCAAGAGTTAATATTAATAATTTATTTTTTTAAATTTATATGGGTTATAAAAAACTTATAAATAATAGTGAAAGGTATTCTGGGAATATTTTAATTTATAAAGAGTTTAAAAATTAATTAATTATAAATATTTTATAATTAATTATATAGAGGTTTATAAAACATTTATTAATAAAATATTCCAAATATTAAATTTTAATATTTAATATACCCTTTACAAAATCATATATAATTCCTTATGATCTATAAATAAAATGTTTATTTAGAAATCATAAGGGAAATTTATAAAATGTTTATAAATTACAAAAATAAATCCAACATATAAATTGTTTATATTAAATTATGAAATATTCATAATTAATTTATTATTTGGAATTGTTCATATTAAAGGGGACTTATTAGGATATTATTTAAATCACATAATTTTTTTTGATAATTTATTTGATCAAATGTTTAAAAAATATTTAAATATGTGACATTCAAATTATTTAAAATGTTTATATAATAGGAAATGAATTATAAAATTGTTCATAATTCATAAATTATCATTTATTTAAAATTAAGTGCCATATAATTTTAAATGTAAAGAGTTTATATTCTAATTTGAATGTAAAGTGTTTATATTCCTTATTATGGAATGCCCATAATGATTAAATATTAATTATAAAATATTTATAATTATTTTTTAATAGCTCATAAATAGTTGTCTCATGTTTAAATGTTTGAAATATTCATTTATTTAAAAGTTTATTCCTTGAATTATTCATGGTTATAAATAGTTTATATTATGAATATTTGTATTATTTAGTTTAAAATGTTAAACTACTTATTATGAAAATGTTAATCCTTTCACTACATGTCGAGAATTAACATAAGATTTAGTTTTCATCTACCATGACCTCAGTTTTTTTATATGGATTATTACCTTGTATTTGGTTGTTGATAATAGTTTTTAAATAGTATGTTTTATAATTATTATTAATTAAATTCTATATTGAGTAAAGTATCCCTGGGTAGAGAGAATTTGGGTCAAACTTCCCACTATCCTGGAGGCTTATTCCTTGTTCAAGAAAGATATGGGTTGGATATCTATAGATCTTGGATTACTCATGAGGAGATTATAAATTTCATATGTCTCTAAACATTTACATAAAATGGTCATGTAACTTATACATATGATTCATTTGGATATGTATGAATATGTTTGACTCCTATTTTTGGGTGAGTAACACAAGATTATGGATTGTGTAAAGAGTTACACATCAGTATAGATAGAACTTATTGATTTAGTGGGGGGAATATGATTAAAAAAATAAATAATGAGAAGCATGCATACATAAGGTAATAAAGTTTTGATATGATTGTGAGATTAAATCCATTTAAAATAATAAGTGTTATATTCCTTATAAATTGTAAATTTTCAAGACCTCAGTAATTCAACCAAGTACATTCTACCAAATCAAGGTGCCCCTAGATTACCTTATGCAAGGAAATCAAGTAATGGGTGACACTATATTAACCTTGGGTAGGTTATTACAAATAAAACTTCCCATGGATCATATTTTTTTATCCCATTCTTAACATTTTATTTGGGTTACACCTTAGCTTAGAAACCCTTTGGAAGGATCTATGAGGAATGAAGTTGGGTTCATCTATATGATGGATTAGATAAAGAGTTGTTTGTTTGGATATCCAAGAGTTATATATAATATTATTGGGATGATTATCCACCTAAATATTTAAATGGTGAGGGGAACACCAATGTGGAATCATTTCTTAGTGAAATATGGATCTTGGATTACTAATAGATGTGATAATTTTAAAGGGGTTAGCAGTTTAGTGGTCGAATATTTAATAAAAATCCTTATTAATGGAAATAAAACATGATACTCATATGATATAAGATTTTTTTATAGATAATATAATCATAATAATTAAAAATTAAATTTGAAATCAATCCCTAGAAAAAATATTCTTATTGTAAGAAACCCTTTAGACTGGTAAATTAAGAAAAGTTATTAAGTATAAAAGGAAGTTATATATGTTATAAAAACACATTATTAAGTAACCATGTGTTAAATTAGGTCAACAAGTGAATATAGATTCTTATGAAGAATGTAATGAATCACTTGAGGTTTCAATGTCACTAGATGTAAAATAATTTTAGTCTCATATACTCAATATGATTGAGTATGCTAATGAGTTAGAGAGACTAAATATTTCCTACAAGACTTGTTATGGATAAATAATTTATCCTACTGTCATATATAGAAATGTTCTAACAAGATTAATGAGTTTTAAAAATGTTTACCTGATATTATAAAATGTTGAGAATATATATACTAGGTATGTGTTTCTTGAGTTTTGGTGCTATGCATACAATACAAGTGGGTAAAATTTTAAACCATAATAAAAAATTTAGTTGTAAAGTCCAATAATTTTTCTTCTACAAGCCATTCATGGTCATTGAAACCAAAAGGTAAAATCAGGAAGGAGGAGTGATAATTCCATTATTCAAGATACCTGAAAGAGTTTATTAAACTACATAGAATATCCATATCGGGTATTAGTGTTATATAATTTTATTCTTCATTTTTAATGGCATGTGATACTGGATTTATATTTTAAGTGTTTTAAATATACAATTTCTCAAAATAAAGTGAATAATTGATAGAGTTATAATTTTTATTTAAGTGATGAAACAAATGGTTTCTACACCACATATTTAGTTGTAAAGAAACATATCAATATCATATAGATCTTAAAATCATGTGTATTATTATCTCATTTTTATTATGTGATAATAGTATTTTTTAATTTACAAATAGTTTTTATAAATAAAATTACATAATTAATTTAATACATGTGGTTTATGATTAATTAGAATCTATAACATATTTTAAAAAAGAGACATGGATAAAAACGTATTATCAAGGATGAAGTTTTAATCTAAATGCTTATTAAAATATGATATAATATGTTCCCACCACCCATAAATATCATATTTTAATAAAGTATTATTTTTAGATGAAATTTTTCCAAAACACATAGAATACCTTATATGATATGGAAACAATAGTTTATTTGTTAAATATTTCTAATAAAAATAAATGAGTGGTATTTCTTAAAATTAAAAAGGTTATTGTCATTACTTATCTTGATATTCTAATATAATAGTTTCTAAGAGGATATTGGGAGTATTTTTGAACTTAAGAGAAGTTCAAAGTTAATAAATAAAATATTGTACCAGTCTAAATTTTAATTGAGTTTTCAATCTATATTATAAAGTGTTTAAGATATGACATGGTAAAGAAAAATGTAAATTATTTAATTTAGTTTCCACCACTACCTTCCAATAGGATTATACCAACATATTTACAAATTAAAATTTTATTAATATCCTAAAAGACTTTCAGGGTATTCCGGTTAAATAGAAATGTACAAAGTTACATTTAGTTACCGTATCAAAATCTCACTTAATCCTAAATTCGTTTATAATATACTATTAAATATTAATATACATAGTTACATTATTATTCAAGGAAAATTTAAAATGGAATAGGTTCCAAGGACTATGATGATGAACTTAGAAATAGTTCTAAGTAAACAACATAAATTGGCATTATAAAATTTGATGTTGTAAAATTAAGGAGTTTGAATATATTCAAGGAGTTAAACATTATAAATATGATTAATAAAGTATCATCAATATTCAATATTAATTTCTTCATATATTTTACACACTAAAAAATTATTGGGAGGATTTTATCAAATAGTCACATATATATGTGGCAGAAATTATATGCATATGTAATGAATTAATAAAACCCAGAAAGTGTAGAAAACAAAAGGTTGATTGAGAAGTTTATCATATATGATATGTTAGATAGACAATTATATATGGTTTTTAGGTATTCTTAATAGTTTTAAGAATATAAAATGTATCATATAAAAGGAAATATTCAATTTATTATTCTTTCATGTAGGGTGTATTAATATATATACAAATATATATTTTATAAAGTGAAGTGATAATTAACTTCATAATGTATGAATTTGAGTTATCCATAATTGATATTTTTCATTGAATATTATAGGTTACAATGAAATGTTATGGTTAGTGTGATTAGGATTCTTATATAGAGATACAAAATATGCTCATGAGACACAAAAGGGTGTTTTTTATAAATTAGATGAACCATTAAGTACATGATATAGAGTGTCATATATAGAGTATTTAATATACTAGGGGTTTATGGATAATATTTTTGTCCCCACTACCCTATGTTGGTGGGATACCAAGCATGATAACCTGAGTACTTTGATACCTTTCTTACACAAGTCAAAAGAGGTATAGCTAATTAGGGGCTGATTGGGTATGTTGCTGATCATGTTATCGGTTGGATATCAATCAATATGGGATTTATCCTCTTGTATGATGAGTATGACACATGGTAACTCAATTGGGATAGAATGGGGAGTGTGATTACACACCTATATAGTATATATTTTGTTCTAACCTACTTGGATGAGGGATATGTGATGTGCTCATCTATGAAGATGAATGACATATGATATATTTATCGACCAAGTTAATCTATACTCAAAGAATTAAGAATATTTCAGTTGACTACATGGGATTGACATAATCCATTTACTATGGTCACTTAATGCCTTGTACAAAGGAAAAATATAAAACTTTACACTTACATATGATGAAAACTAGAAAACATAGGTATATAGATACATGTGTTCGATGGTGATCATGAAAGATCCCTTAATAGATTGAGTAACATTGATGCTTTTCTATAGGCCACTATTTACTTAAATTTATGGATCTGGTGAATCATATTTTTTTTTTCAACACTATGAAGGCTTATGGGGTCACACATTTTGGTTGACTGAATAAGGACTGAGTTTGACTTAGAGAGCTACTATAAAAGTGTTTTAGAGTTAATCCCAAATTGTTTTGGATGGATATTCACAAGGTATTACATTTTATGTGACATGAGTTGAAGTTAAATAAAACTTTACAAATTATTTTTTAGAGGATATACAAAATAATTTTGGATATGTTCTCATAAGTTATCATATATGATATGATATAAAGTGAAATGGGAAAAAGTATTTTAGGCTTTGTGCAAGTGAGAGATTGAATGGAATATGATATAAAGCCTATGTTTATATTTATATATATATATATATATGATATATATATAGTATATCATGTTGTTTGATACAAATTAATCATATAATATGATCTATATGTTTAAAAATGGTTTTTCATATTTTATTTGGATCATATTATAGTATTATAAGGTAATTGTAAAAATATATAAAGGCATCCCATGCATGAAATGAAATTTCATGCAATCGTTGTTTACAATTGATTATTGTATAACTTATATAATAAATGTAGTCCTAGAGTATGATTGGATGAGTCATATATTATTCTAATAATTATGGGTGTTCAAACACTCTCCCATATATTCTATCCTTAAAAGAGTGCTTTATATGATAAAACATGGGATCAAATGAATATGATGCCTTCATTAACCAATGATTTAAATCACATGATAAACTACATGAGTTATTAAAAATAATGACCAAGGATAATCCTTAGGATATATATAAACCCTAATATTATAAGCTAACTAGTAGTGGGGATGTGTTACTGGTCGATACTCCTTGATCCCATAACTCTTATCGTCTTCCTCCGTTACAATTAGAGACACTAGCATGATGTGGTGGAAGAGGTAATCCCATTTCAAGCGTCTGAACAATTTAATTGTCCCACATATACCTATAAAAGTGGGAGGCTTATGTATACTACTTGGGTGATAATCATCAAATACATTCAATGGTATTAGAGAAACCACTATGATACATGGTACACCATAGTTTACATTATTCTTTATTTCTTGAATTTACACAAATTTCATTTATCATTTTATGGATGATCTTAGAAAGGGTATCTAATCACTTTGTTATGATTAAGTGTTAACCAAAACCTAATAAACCCATCAATAAGAAATAATAATATATGTTATCACACACTATACCATGTTTATGGATAAGAACCTAAAATATCATTTTTAATTGAAATGAATCAAAATAATCATATATCTGAATAATAAACTAAATTATATTAAATTTCATATAAATGATTATAAAAAATGAGTTACATCCCATATTATATTAACTATCATAATATTATATCATATATCATAAAAAAATAGGTATTAAAATAACACATATTAACTTCCATTAAATGGATCAAACTTTGGCCTCCTAGGATAAACCCTCCATGGGAAACTATAAATATCAATGGTTAAGAAACTATGATTATCTAACAACCACACTATGAAAATTATTATACTATTTCACATTAAATAACTTGTATTTAATATACCATCCACATAATATAGATAAAATAATGACATTCAAGGTATCATTCCTAATTAAAAGCATAAAAATCAATAAATAATAGCCTTATAAAATCAGGAAATTCACATGGAAACTTAATAAAACTAAAAAATTTACCAATATCATGGGAAAATTACCTTACCCTAAAATTCACACCACATCCTATTTCTGAAAAAATTATCTCCACTAACATGTGGTGAAATAACCTAGCATAATATATTTCACACTCTCACCAAGTAATTTATTTGGTTGCCTCATATTTATGAAATTAATCTACCAATAAGTCTCTTTTATTAAACAAATTGGCCATATACCATTAAAAATATGTTTTTTCTTAACTTTTTTAGAGTTTTTATTTCTAGTTATAGTCGTTGTTCATCATTTATTAACAAGATATGAGACCAAACGCTCACCCATTTGCAATCCCTTAAGAAAATATCCGGTAAACCTCCCAAGGTGGATCAACGAGTATCAAATACTTATACAAAACTTTAGTAAACTCTTGATATGAACTAAATCTCACATTATAACCATTGAAAAATCCATTTCATTAACTAAAAATCCAAGTGATTTACTCTTCTCTATTTTTTTGAGAGCCATCCCATGATATTGTTAGATGATTTATCCAACTACCTTACTCAAGGAATCCATTGGGTCATGGTGACTAAAAACCATCACTCATGAAACCCAAGAATCATTCATCTCTAGTCTAAAACCATCAACATCACCCCTATTCAATAAGGGACACTTCAAATTCCACAAAAATTACCACGCTATCCTCATCGACAACCCTCATAATTTTCACCCCTAAAATTTGATCCATCCTTAGTTCATTAGATTATAAATCAATTATAATCAATATATAACTCCTTAAGTAATCACATAAATCAATCCTTTAATTATTTTAAAACATATATAAAGGCTAGGAATCCAATCAAGAACTTTGTGAACACAACATAAATTACCCATCCAATATCTATTCTATTTCATCTCTCACTTCCATGATCCACCTAACCAACATAGTACTAACTTATAATCTCAAATCATCCATTTTATAATTAAAAAACAACCTGGGTAATTCACATTTTAAACCTATAAATTAAAAAAAACATCCAAAATTTATAAAATCTCAAAGAATCAATTAACATAATTTATGGTATTAAATATCATACACATGCACTAAGTTCATGAAATACTAGTAAAGGTTATGGACACCCACCCTATCAAGATTTATAAATTTTAAATAATAAATAATGAAAAATTATTTCTTATAGAAATAAATAGCCCTCAATACTCTATTTCTTTTATAAAATCCATTAATTATCCTATAATATTTGACGAATAAAATAATTAAACCCCTAAAATACACAATTGGGTAGAGAAGGAATTATAAATTTAATAAAAAATGGAAATCAAACACTTACATTAACTAAGATAGGGAGATCTATGATATAAAAAGAGGGGAACAAATTATGCTAAAGAGGTGGAATAACTTCTAAAGTGAAGAGTCACATTATTTCTTAGAGAATATTTTCACGGGGGAAGGATATATTGAGTGGTCAATGTGCAATGGGGGGGGGGGATAGGGGTTACAATAATCCTCAATTTTGGTTGAGAATAAGTCTAGAAATATTTGAAGTGGTGGGTGGGTTCAAATTATGAGATTAGGGTAAGGTGTGGGGTTCTATAACCAAAAAAGGAGAGGGGAAGATTGAGAAGTGGAAGAAAAGGGAAAAATAAATTTATGAATTAATTTCCTTTTTTTTACTTTCCCATTTTTTATACACCCTCCTTATTTTCTTTTTGATTCTTATTTACCTATCAATTACATTTTCCCAACAAAAATCACATCAATTTTAATTCATTTGAGTAACCCTACTTAATTTTTGAACTTAAAAGAACCCTTATTAAATGAATAATAAAAAAATTTAATGACTCCCACTTTTTACTTATCAAACACAAATAATTATCCAATAATACAATAAAATTTTATTCTTATTATACCACTATATATAGAGAGCCCACACATTCAATGGTATCTATGGGAATTAGTTTCTTATGGATCCAACTTACTATTAATTTTAACTTCTTTTTATCCTTATTTATCTCTAAAAATTTAAGACCCTCAACATGGGATCCCATGGAATGATTCACACTCATGGGGAACCATCTCAGAAACACCCCTATCTAATTCCCAAAACACCCTAATAAAATGTTCTAAGTAGATATTAAAGGGTATATTATTGGTTGAACCACCTTTTTAACACTTCAGGTCTATTTTTATTGGTACAACCCAATGATGGAAAACACAATCATAAAAAAATAATTGAATATTTATTGAGATTTTTTGATGTGTTTTAATGGTTTGAAAATGTATTTTTATTTTTTGGAGAAAATTTAGAATATTCTATTTTTTTTGATATTTTATATAAAAATATAAAAATTTGAAGAAATATGTTCATGGTCAAGGTATTTTATATATGAATTTTTTTCATATATAATGTACTTTTCCTAGGGTAATAAACTGATAAATTTATAGGTTATACATATGACTTGATATGCTCAAAGTATTATATTTATGACTTTATTTTACTATTTAGTATACAAGAATCAATTTTGATGAAGTTATAATTGGAATAATAATAGGAAATGGAAAGATAATTGGATTTTTTTACATTTAGTAGGATATGAAAAGAATAGGGAAAAGATGGAGAAAAAATCTAAAAAAATATAAAATTACCATAATGTACCCTCAAATGGGAGATATGGGAGAGGAGTAACATGGATGTGGTAGGAGTGGGGGTGGGGTATGGAATGGTATATAGAGTAGTGAAAATAATGGGAGAGGGTGAAATAGAAGGAAAATTACTAGCAGTGATAAGAAAACTTGTCAAAAACCATTGCTGACATGATGATGATGACCAATGAAGGTGCGACGGTAGTAAGGCAGGGTAGGTGGTAACGATGGTAGGTTGAAAATGATTAGAGGGGATGATAGGGGACATGGTTACAATTTGGATAAATTTTTAGTGATATTTTTTTCTAGATTTTTCGTTTCCATTATCCTAATAGGTTTTACATCTATTTGAATGAGAATTAATTTATATAATTTAAAGGAAAATTTTGTTATCTTTAATCATAACAAACATGAAATTTCTAGTTTTCTATTTCCTTTTTTGTTTTTTTTTCACATAGTTTTTTCATACAAAAAATGGATTACTAGTATATTTTTGATGTTTTTGACCTTGTTTATTTGGATTCCCTACTTTTTCAGAAAGTAATGGGATCATGGTGTCTCATGTTGAAACTAAGAGGATGAGAGGCTGAATCATCTCAAAAAAGAGCTTTTTGTATAATATGAAACTCTCTTATAGATTTAAGTATATTTTTAAACTCTCTCCCAATGAAAATACCAATTAATTTTTGATGAAAAAATTTATCAACAATAATGATATCAAAATAAAACTATATAAATAAAACTATTATCCTACTTTTAGCGTAAAGTTCCATGATATTTGGATTGATCCCACATAGGGCTTCCTATGTATCCCCTATAGGGGAATATAAACCCATGTAGTTTTATATCATATTTTAAATCTATATGGCAAGGTGTGACACCTAGATGATTGGGGATTATAATTTTATGATGATTAAGAAGGCATAATATATAGTTTAAATCCATACAATAAGGGATTATCATGTAGCTTAAGGTTATATGAGAATAACCAATGTTATACCTTTAAAGGGTGCACAAAAAAGACCAATCTGTATTATAGTTTTTTGTCAAACAATAAGACCTTTAGGTGTAATTTTTTTCTTACATATAAGAATCCATGGATGAGGAAATCCCAACAATGACTGAGGATAAAATCATTGGGAGTTTCATTGAAAAATGGACCCAAATGTATAAATCCTTGCAAGAATTATGCTTAGGATCTGAGTGAAAGTGTAGGGATTACACAAGAAAAGAAAACCCTTGAATATTAATTTCTTCCTTAAAAATCATTCAGGTATTCAGAACTAGAAGGCATGCTATGGTTTATTTAAGATAAAATATCCTTATTTTCAAGGAGGTATACAATTGACCACACCTTGAGGACCCATAACAGGAAGAATAATTCCATGGAAAATATATTCTATCAAATTAAAAATTCCCATTATCAAAAGGGTACATGATAATATACTCTATAAAAATATAAAAAATGAAATAATTTTTAAAGTGAAGTTATACATGATTAGGGATGGGTGAAACCAATTTATTTGATTAAGGACCTAGGTGAAATGGACCAATGACGGTTAGGTGGGCCCCTTATATGAAATTAATGATATTTTATTTAGAATATGAACTAGGTAAAGGTTGAGACCTTTGAAAAGTGGTCATTTATGAATATATCATGTATGAAACCTTTAGATGACATAAACTCACCCATCTCCTTCATAATATATTTTTTTATTTTAAAATAATCTATGGGAGTTACAATAGCTTGGAAATTATAGGCTTAGAGTTTATCTCTCTTCTGTTCACCCTACTCATTCTCTATATCATGTGTGTCAAATATTGGAGTTTCCTAAAAATCATCCCTCATAATTGAATCCAATTAGGATAAAAAATATTGAATTCTAATGAAAAATGAAGGACTTAGGTATGTTTTTTCAACTTTGTTCCAAGTTCTAGGTGAAATGCCTATTTTTTCCTTATAAATTAGAAGATCTCTACTAAAATAGAATCATATAAACTCAAAAAATCTGGTATATCATGCTCAATTTTTTACCTAGGTTTTAATAAGTGAAAGTTTCATTTCACATAATTCTGGGAAAAGATCTATTTCATTAAGGACTCTGTGAATAGGGATGGGCATAAGATTTTTTTTTAATTTTAATTTTTTTTTATTTTTTACCACCATTTCCAAATTTTTGATCTCATAATAAATTTTTTCTTTTTTAATTAACTTAAATACATTTTTATAATATTTTTTTTACAGAACTGAAAAATCAAAACTTTCAATTTATTCTTGCTGATGCAAATGGGGAACATATTGAATCAATTTACTAATTAAATTCATCCTTAACAGATACACTATTATATGAAAAAATTTCTGATATTTAAAGGTATTTATCAAATATTCTACAAAGTTTTCCATTATTTAATAATCATATTCTACTGTACAGTTTTGGATAGCCTCTCAATGCAACCATTCCACCACTTAAATACAACTTTACTTTATCTGGTCTTTCTCATACATCAAGAATGGAAATGATGAACATATGAATTTTTGGATCATATATCATGTAAGACCAAAATAAATTAGTATATCTTATATATAGTAAAACTTCAACCCATAAAGACCACCAATATAAATCAGAGTGTAGGACACATAGTTTTTCCTTAATTTATCATTTGTCACTCACTGATCAATTTCAAAGTTAGAATAAGATTTAGGAATTATGCTTTGGGGGAATATTAATGTGTGATTGGATGTGCGAATTCTGGGTGTGATAAACCAACATCAAATTTAAATAATTACTAAATGATGTAGAAATTTATGAATCTGTTCAAATTTATTAAACATATATTTACAAGACCCGAATTTCATTCTATATATCTTGAGTAGATGGATCCCTCAAATGAGAAAATTCCATCAATTTCATGAAGATATAAGAATTGGATTATGGTATGTGTATAGGATTTATGGGGACCCCATTATCGGGGATATGTATGATGATTTTTTTCCATTAGTGGCTACTTAGTGTGACACTAAATGAACACCTCCATTAGTTTATGCACTACAAAGAGAAACTAAAAAAATTCTATGAGGGTGAACCTCAACCAAGAATAGAAATAAAAATTTAGGCATGGTTGAACATAATTTTAATAAGTTATTTATAAGTTAACAAGTTTCCATACAAGGGGTTCTATGGAATTTATCAGCCTTACTTGAAAAAAAGATCAGTGTAAGAACCGAAGATGGCTAATCAACCCTAAGATAAAATATAAGCTATATTTTTTTAGATTCCTCTCTATGTGGTTAAGTGGATATCTATTTACAATTAATTATTATAATATATGTTTAATTCAAATCACCTTAATTATGGAGACATGACTAGTTCATGAAAGGTTAATCAGTTCAGAAATACCAGTGTTGGTCAAAATTTATTAGTCCTTATTTTATGTATATCAAGGAAAATATCTATTCCCTATTTCTAGACCATTCAAATTCCTATGGGGTTTTATTGATACCCACTTTAATATGTATAAATTTAAAAACCTATTATAAATTACTAGGTTTCAATTTAGGTAATATATTTAGATCATTTCTAGAATCAAGCCATTGCAACTGGATAGTCTAGACATTATAAAGATCTTGGGGATACATTCCCATTTAAATTTCCAATAGTATGGTGAATTAATAACTGGGGTAATCATGGATGATGGTTCTAATATTTATGAGTAGTTTCATTTAAATTACTTATATGGGACTATATTCTAGTCATTCAGATTGATAGTGTTATAATATGTGAAGTTTATGGTCCTTAACAGTTATCTTATCAATTTCTATGTCTATAAAGAAAAACCCCAACCCCATTTTCTAAATTAAGGGTATAAAAACATCAAATAATGACCTGATAATTGTGGTTAATTATGAATAGGGAGGATAATCATTATCATATTACACTTTAGTCAAAGGATTTTAATACTAAGTTATATCCATATTATAATAAAGTGTGGATCCATTTGTATCTAGCTATGATATTGAAATAGTTGGCGGTTTGAGTTGAAGGCTCCCCAACTACAAAAAGAGAAAAAGTGAAACCCTCAATATGATAAGGGATAAAATTATAGTGGAGGTTACACTTCACTATATCCAATGAAATACAAAACCTTCCTATTCTATAAGAACTTAAGAAACACAACTGATTAAAACTAAAGTAAGGTGACCTAGTAGGAAATGAAAAATTGGTGTGGAAACAAATAGGTATAGGTCGAGAAAACAATTAATTCATAAGGATCTAACCACTTTGAGTATCCCAAAAAAAATTATATCTATACATGGAGTGAAATTATATATACCCAAAGGATTTTCACTCATAGGAATACTCGACAGTAGTGAACATGCTAAAGGATGTGTGGAGTATCCTTTAAGAAGGAATCGATATCCTAAAAATTAAGAACTTGAAGTATAATATAGATGTGTATTTTGATGATAATCCCACTAAAATTAGTGATTATATCAAATAATTAGAAATTAAAATACATTTTATTGATGATAAGGATCCCTTTATAAGGTGGATAACATGAATCATGAATCTTGGTAACCATGAAGCCAAAGTTGGAAAGGTAACTGAAAATGATTTGAATAAATATGTCGATATTGAAGATGTATGAAGATAATATAAATTTTTTTCTTTTTTTTACTTTAGATACAAATAAAATGTCTAATCTTGGTATTTATTTAGAGAATACAGGTCATATATACTTCAATAGTTTCTACCAAATATTTAGAGTTGGGAAATCTGATTGGGAATGAGGTAGATATAAGGATTAACATAGAGTATAACCAATCACCAATGCACATGATGTAGTTTGGAAAATATATAATTTATCCATTAGGAATTCCCCCTATTCTATCATATAAAAACCCCAATGCAGAAGAAAAAACTCCACTACATGAACTCTGGCATCGAGGGGTGCTGAAATATTGGCCTAAAGTGTTTTAAAAAACATGATAGGTTAGATCTTAAGATTTTTTTTGTTTCATTAAAGGGTGTATATTATAACCATATTTTTTGTGATTATAGTGTCTATATTTTAAAAAAATCACTATTTTCAACTAGTGTCTAAGATGATGAAGAAAATCTATCTAATAAGACATCCCCATCGTGTACTGGGATGAAAACCCCAACTATTGGAGTGGATGTCTCAGTGTATCAAGTGGAATTTTATACTATTATTATGAAAGATCCAAATTTATGGTCTGATCACCATTTGTTGATAAAGAAGTTTCAATGGTAAGGGAAGATAACCCAAAGGCTCATACAAGACCCCAATAGGAATGAAGAAGACTCCAAATATCACAATACCCAATATACCAATTGAGTAGGAGGATATAATAATGAATATTTTTTATATTATTATTATCATTTAATTATGGAGGGTTCTATAAAGTGAACCAAGATTATGGGAATTATAGTATAGATTATGGTGATAATCATTAAATCCTACTATATATCGTTGATGGAACAGATCCAATATTTCACCTTAGAGTTAGAAGTATGTGAGTCCCATCTATAATTGTTTTCCCTTTAATATCTTTACATAATATACCCTTATTTAGATAGAAAAATTATTCAAGTTTTTATTTAGAAAATATAAGTATGCTTATTCATGATCAAGAAGTCATGAACTTTATATCTATATAACTTGAACTCTTTTCTTCCTAAAACTTGATGCTTAAAGTGGTCCAACTAAAATTTTTAGGGGTGTCTTTCAGAGTTCAAAGAGAAAGTAATCACATGAAACTATTTTAAGAAATCCAGTTGTTGAGGTAATGATAACTGAGGAATTTTATGATTTAATGAGTTATAGTGTGCATCAATAATTCCCTTAATAAATTTTTTATATACCCACTACTTGATACATGTTCCTGTAATTGGTTTTGATAGTTTCATCTTAGATGATCAGGGGGAAATTATATGAGATAATTTCTCTAGTATCATAGGTTTCAGAGTCATCCAAGGAAGTCATAGTTACAACTCAAGCTATTTATGTGTCATATTCAATAGAGAATATGATTAAGGTCCCTCTTTATTTATGCTAATTGGTTCCCAAGTTTATTTTAGTTCTATAAGTAGAAAAATATTCATACTTAGAGGTTACCATATTTGACCAAGTGATGTAATAAAATGTGTGAAAAAATTATAAATTTGATTGTTGATAAACCTTTAAATGATTTGAATGATAGAGTACATAATATTATTCACCTATTAAACAATTTGGTATTTAGTTTATTTTATTACCATTCAATCTATACCACTATGAAACAAATAATCACTGAATAATAATGATTGATGGTGTAATCATCAAATCATATAGCAGAAAAATCCAAATTATTTTTTGTAGAACTTGGAGATTTAGTACTCTAAGAAAAATATCTCCATGAATTGGTAGTATTTTAACACCAAAATTTAGATAATGAAGGGATATTAAGTGTAAAATTATGATTTTAAAATTTAGTAGTACTTGGGGGGAAGATAAAGGGAATACAAATCTAGTTGAGGAAGATCATAAAGGGGAGGAGGAAAATATAACAATGTAAGAGGAACTATATCCCAATATAAAATATAAAAATTCTAGTTTGTACAAACATTAACATGAAATTTATAACTCATAAGAATAAATGATTCAACATAAAGTATCAATTAAACATTATTTATAATATTCTTTGTTCTAGATTATATTTTTCTCCTAATTTTGTGATTTCTGGAGAGGCTATGAGATAAAGATCTTCCCTCCTTCATAATTAATCAATGAAATAATATGTTTTTTGAAGTAATTTCTATATATTTATATAACTACTCACACCCATTTATTTTCCAAGAGTGTGAGATATCATGAGAGTGATGTTGGAATGACATTTTTTTCATTTGAATTATTTTTATAAAAGCAAGATTTATATTATTCCAAATGTAGATTAGATATTTATGACTTGTAAAAATAAATAAATAGTAACATAAAAATTAATTGAATCCACTTTAATATAAAAGAGTGATCAATTTTATAAATAATGGTTTAAAATATTTGAGTTAGGGATAAAAATAATTTGACCAATCAATTATTTTCAAGGACTTGTACCCTAATATGGGTATAAATGAGTTATATATAGGGTTTAGGTGTCATTATCATGAGTTGAGGTTAGTATATTTGATGAAATATGAAAAGGGTTTGATTTACTCTATTATGTGTACAACTAGATAGATATAGGAGAACCATATATGGGAAAGATTTCCATCACTGTGAACCAAGTCTAGTATGTTTGGTATGAGAATATAGGAAACTAAAGGTAATTGAAACCATGAAGTAGGTTTTATGAGATTGAAACATTGTTGGATAAGGTTTCAAGTACCCTAAAATTAAATCACAATAATTTTAACAAGTTATATGAACTAATTTATATAAGTAATAATAATGTTATATAATTTTTTCTTATATATATAGATATAATGCGTATAACTTTAGATTTTAATAGGGAAATTTTTTGGTTCACATAATATTTTCATCTTTTCATTTTATGAATTAAATTTTTCTTAATCCATGAAAGGGTTCATCTTAGTGATCAAAGAATTGATTTTTTATTAGACCGACATTTGGGGATTATCAAACTGAAAAGTTCTTGTGTATTTTTATCTTATTACTCTAACTTTTTTCTAAGTCATAATGGTTAAATATTAGTAAGTTAAGACTTAAATTTTTCTTATTATGAACTTTGTGGGTTTTCAACTTGATAAGTTCCTATGTTATTTTATTTTAAATTTTAGGGTCTTGTAATTTATAAAAAATTATGTGATTGATGTTTATGGTTGTTTGAATTAGATTAATTGGGTGCTTGAAGTTTAATATCATATAACTTTGAACAAATTTTCAAAAAATTTATACTCAATTGGCTTGGTGAAAATATTTATGTGGTGGGTCATTCACTTGAAGAGTATAAAATTGACTCAACATGAATAAATACTAGAACCAATGTAAATGATTAGAGGGAAAAAATTTAATGTGAATTATATGATGAATTATTATGATAATGTACCAATTATATAAAGGAATTAATACTATGAATATTTTTAATTCCTTAAATAAAAAATATTAGATTATTTAAATCATAGATTGAAATATTTTAATTAGATATGGTGAATTGAAAATAGATAAACTATGATGACCGCTAATCACATTCGAATGATTGGTCTATTTCTGTACCATTAGAAAGGTATACTAAGGATGACCACTAACCATGTTAGATAATATTTTCTATAGAAAAATGTATTCACTTGGATGGATATAATTAGACCATATATGCGGAACATGTTCTATCATTATGACAAAGAGGGTATTTTTAGTTCATATATACTAATTAATAATATACACATGGATATTATGGTATTACAATTTTTCAAAATGGTTTTAAAACATTCTAAATTTAATCTTATCAAGTGGATTCGAGGAAAAATACTATAGATTTATTGAAAAGTGGATCCCAATGTAATAAAGGTGACTTAAAACTCAACATTGATAAGAGATTAATGAAAGGAGGGAAAATTAAAAATAAGATGAGGTGGATAATAAATTAAATCTTGGTTCTAAATAAAATATTCATGAATCTCTATATATCTTATGGAAATAGAAATCAAACCATAAGTAGTTTTTAGAATAGGAATGCATTTTGGTGTAAGAGTGATGGCTCAAACCTAGAATGAATTGATTGGGACTTAAATAATAGTGTGTAATGGGGAAATTAAATAAGGATGAATCATGTGTCTAGGTCTATAATAAGATATTTGGGTGTTACTACATATCTTGTGATAATTAAATAAATCCATACATAACACTGGAAATAAAATAGATTTTACAAAGAAGAGAAAGGGGAATTTTGTTAGGGATGGAGTAGTGTAAAATACTCATGAGTGAGTGTGAGTAAAATATGAGAATAAGATATAGAGTAAAATTTAATATTATAGCTTTACCCATTATATGATATCCAAGTGTCACTATATATCTTATGATAACAAGAATAAATACACATGTAGTTATAGAGGTACACCCTAATTAAAGTGACTCAATGTGAATGAAAATGACAATGAAATGATAGGGTGTGATATGGGAAGATGGTATTGAGTGAAATATTTCACTAAGCCTAGGATAGAATATTTGAGAATCACTACATACCCTATAATAATAAGAATAATTCCACACATATTTCTATAAAAGGGATATTTTTTTTATAGATTTGGTGAAATTTTACATTATGAAACAAAAATATAATAATATCCTTAGGACACCTCAAGAGATGGGTGATGTTATATAGATCAATATATAATATAATTACAGCTAAAAAATTCATGATAATGTAGAATGAACCACTCTGAGTAGTTTAGGGACACGTGGGATAGAATTTTCCTAGCATTTTAAGGCCAGAGGGATAGAGAAAATGAAAATCTGTTTAAGGTCATGTGATAAAGATTGTAAACCATAAAATTAAGGGTCATGTGATAAGGACCTTGTATTGTATAGTTTAAAGTCACGTGAAAAGGAATATACACTATAAAATTGAAGTTTTTATAGTAAGAACCTTTGATCCTGATGTTAATTTTTAGGAAAAGTATTTCTTAAGGAAATTCTCATTAGATGGAGGCATGACATGATATCTATATAGAGTGATTAGGGAATAAGATCTATTATAATATACCTTGTGTATAATATAAGAGCCTTCACATTTTATTTCTAGTTTTAGGGGTTTCATTTTTGTTATTATTAATGTACTTAACTCTAACACTAATTCTCTATAAATTAAGAGTAGATTTAAACCATCCAATTGAATGCTCATGGTACATTGGTTTGGTGAACCTCCAAGTTATGCAATTCTCACTACTTTTCTCATCAAGATATTTAACCAATCCATCTAAATTTTTGATCACTCATCCCTAGTCAATTGATCATAAATGGTTGTTCTAAGTGAAGGTAATTGAACAATAATATACAATATTGTTTTGGTCCTATACATTAGAGAATATGGGGTTACTAATGTAGAGGTATGTGTAGTCGTGAGGTAGTCCTATAAAGTTATGATGATTTTATTGGTTCTATAAATTTTGTCTTTATCAACTATATTATATACTATATTTGAGAAATTATTGTTGAAGGACTATATCTTTCCATTTATATCCCTATGATATAAGAAATAGTGATTATATTTAATATTTTATTTTGAATATAACTTCTTTAACTTAGATGAAAAAAATTGGTCCATTATCCATGAGAATAGTATGAGAAACTCCAAATCTGTTGATGACATTGGATTATATAAAATTAATCACATATTTCATCCTATATTCCTTTAAGTGTACAACATTAGTTTATTTGGAAAAAATATATGGCAATGATATTGAATTTAAACTTTAAAACAGTTGTTGTAGAGTATATACCCATGATATTTATACCGCATATATAAAATGGATAAAATTACTTTATATCATGTAAAAAATACAAAGTTTAATGTATAAATCTTGTATTAACTTTAAATGCATTAAAATTCCTTATGAATTCAATGCAATAATTTAACATTGGGGGCAGAAGGTACTAATGTCTCCTAATTTGGTGGGAGAGCTTGGTTCTTGTTTGGTGTGCACCACATGTTCACAAATGGACTTATTTAATGATCATGTTAGTTTCATATCCTTCAATATACCTAATAAGAACTCATGAAATATTTATTTGTATAGGATATCTTGGAGTTATCATAGTCATATAGGATGAATTTTTTTGACCTTCAGTGAATCTATTCTTTCTTATCTCACTCCTAGGATAAAATTATATTTTGTAGATAATCTAATATTAGATTAATCAAACAAATTTATTGACCATTTTGTAGGGATTAGGACATGTATTCATTCAATATTATATCAATATCATTTACCTTTTCTATTTTCTTATTGAAATAAGAATCTAGACTTAAAAAAGTGTAATATATATGATCATTTTTTCCTAGTTTGGGTTGGAAAGAAAAACCTATAGGTTATTCTATGCATATACTTGAGAATTATATAGGCATAAGGTATATGATATAAATGGTTTAGAGAGAAAATATGCTATAGAATCTTATTCATGGTCAAGTAAAGTAATCAATTCCCCTTTCTTAATATCATTTTCCATATTGGTTTTTTTGATCACCGATTTTGAATTACTATTTATATTTAGTCAAGTGACTAGTATTTTAAATTCTAACCCCAAGAATATAATGAGATATTTTCATTCTAAATCATTATTAGTGTAATATTTTTAAAGGACTAAAGATTATGGTATTATTTTTTCTATATAAAAGAATATAAATCCCAAAAAAATTTAGTTGAGTTTGGGATCCGCTATACACTTTCTAGTTGGGTTTAGGAATCACCCTCAAAATATATTTCCCATGTTTAAGAATCTTTATTGAAATAAAAATCTTCATAAACAGGAAGATACATATCTAAAATTTAATTCCTTCAATGAATGGGGTTATACTAACAAAATATACCAATACAGGTCATTTGGTCACCTTATATAAGAAAAACCAGATGTCAAAATTTTGGACAATCGCAACCCATAATTCGAATCACCTAGTCAAAATGGTGATATTGAGTAAGTATTTAAAAGGATAAATATGAGATATCAAATGAAACACATTATTATATAGATATGTATCCCATTTTACTATAAAGATCAAGGAAAGGAAATTTTTCTTGATAGTTGTAGATTTTCTCTTAACCACTAACATTGATTAATTGAGGTAATATAGTACATTATCCTTTATTTTTTTATATAAAAGAGGGGTTCCAAAGGATATTTATGAAGTGAAAACATAAATGATAATTTAATATTCCAAGATATTAGGAATTATTATGGGATGATATGGTACATATCACTCAAGGTTATCAAATATTTCCTTGAAATCCTGATTCTATTGATAATTTTCACCCTTTTTCATGAACTTCATGAAGGGAAAGAAAATTTTAAAATGGTTTTAATTAAAAAACATAATATAGGATAGATCCTTATAGAACTATTAATTTTTAAATATTATTAGGAGGGGTAATACTGAGTACAAATATGACACCCTAAACCCATAATCCTAGGTTTAGTGCAAAAAATACATTATTTAGACATGGGATTATATACCAAGTGAGATGAAAAAAGATAATCTTGCATATATTTCATGTTAATATTACATCTCACAATAATAAAATCATAATAATTAAAATATTTTAGTGCCTTGGGGAATAGATACATAGTGAACTTATTTATAAACAATATATGACATATCCCACAAACATTATTTACATATGGTACCCTTGTAGACCACTAGTGTAGAAAATGATTTTTCACATTGGTTAAAAAGAATTTTCTTAAAAGGGGACATTGTAAATAATTTTTATATGTTGGTTTTTTTAACCAATGTTGAATTTTTTTAATGTTGTTTTATTTAAAATAACATTAAGAACACATTAGTATTATTAATAAATGATGTAATTTCAATGTTGGTATAATAAGAAATATTGAATTTTTTTTATCTAAAAATATTACATGAAAACTGTAACCCATAGCCAAAAGTAGAAGCAGAAACAAAAAACAGTTGTTGGAGAATAACAATAGTAGGATCAATAAAAAGTATTTACTTTAAATATTTTCTCAAATGATAAAAAGTTTAAACCTTGAAATTAAACTTTAAAATGAATATTAAAAAATAAAATTTAATCAATCCTATAAAATATTCCACCCATATTTCTTGAATGCGATTCAAATATTCTTTATTTTAATCATGAGGGTCATTAAAAGTATAAAAATAGAAATGAATGTATATTTAACCTATATTTTAAATATAATTATAAGATAAGTTAAAAAAGTTTATAATAAAATCTAACCTTATGGAATTTTTTAACATTGTTGGTTGAAATTATTTGAAACATATATATCATAACATAATATCCACATCCTATTACTTCTTCTTGATGGTGATAATTATATTTGAAAAGAAGTTTTCAATTGAAAATAACTTTTTATGTATATATAAGATTGTAGTAATTATAAATGAATTTACCTTTTCTTTCACATATTTGATTTTTTACTCTTTCCTATTGACACTATATATTAATCCCATGCCTTTTTTGATAAAGATATTCATGAAATAAAAGTTAAATTAATTATAAAAAATAATTTATCGTATAATAAAACTTATATACGTGTTTTGTTTTTCAAGTTTTCTTACACGCCACCATGTAGGGGACATAACCAATAATGCATATTTTCTTTTGGACTAAAAAATTCCCAACATATAATGGACAGTAATATACAAAAATATAATGTTAGTGAATGTTAAATTAAGTGAAACAAAACTAAATATATGTTTTATACCTATTAATATAGGAAAATATCAAACATTGAATCACACCATTCTTTTATATTTTAAAAATATATATGTTTATTTCATCATCATTCATGATCATTTCCTATAGATTAATAAATTTAGTGTGAAGAAAAAAATACACTAATTCCGTATATATTTTAATAGAAATTGCAAAATGATACCTAATAAAAAACAGGTATTTTGTTAGATAAATCAAACTGAAATAACTATAAGAAATATTATAATCGAATTACATATAAATTATTTACAGAACTATGTGTTCCTCCATATCTTAAGTAACAATATCAATGACATCTCTCTTGAAAGTTATCAAAATAATAATTAATCCAAAAATTTCATAATCTCTTGCATGCTCTTAATCATCCAAAGATTGATATTTATTTCTTGATAATTTGTAAAGCATAGTTTCATCCAAAGTCGAAGTTTCCTAAGCCTTTTTTCACTTTCCATACATTATTTATTTACCTTTGATGTATTTATATATATATATATATTATTAAAATATTAAAACAAATTTATTACTGATATGAAATAAAGATTGTAATATATGTATACGACAATTGTAGTCTGTTGAACAAGTTGATATAGACATGATAAAAAATGTAAAACACTGTGACTAACTATCAAAGCCTCACCTATAGGGAATGATACTCTAGATGATGCATCTATAATATCTAGTACCATTACTATAGTTGATCCATATCCATATTATGATGATGTATAATATCCTCAATATAATATATAACCTCATATTCTACAATATGATACTGGGGATCCTCAACATATAACTCATAGTATATGGGAATATGAGAATGAGGTGAAAAAGTGAGATATATAGAAAGATATAGAGGAATGAGATCTATAGGTGGAGGTGGAGGAGTGGGATATGTAGACAACAATGGAGGAGTGGGATATATAGTCTGAAACTATCTATGTATTTTAGTAAACATCGACTATATTGAAGTAATCATCCTATCCTCATCTGTAGATCTGGTCCTCTTCGCCATCATCTAACCTATCTTATGAACCTTAGCTTATAAAGCCAACATTTTCCTTTATATACATCCTCCATTGATAATGTTCTAGAATGGATAATTTTTTAAATTGAAACACCCACCTCGTGTCCTCATACACGACCTGAGTGTTCAGAATTTCCTAATATACTAACCAAAATATACTTCCAACCCTCATGTATAAAGAAACCCTATAGGTATACTCCTCAATGTATTCCTTTATAGAATATATGAATAATTTATTAGTGAATTACACAATATAAAGAGTTTAAAAATAACTTTAAAAACTTGTATAACTTTAATAAATCCTTACAATCCTCTTAGCTACAACCCTTAATTCTTCAGTAATATATGTCCCATTTTTGGTCATTCGGGAAATATTTCATTTTTCATGTCTAGGTGATAGGGAAGAAGGGTCAATATTTTTTTATCCTGAAGACTCATCTCTTACTTTTTCAAAATTTTCAATCATCATTTTTATTCCAATAATGAATACCCACCATGATATAAATTATGATGGCATAGATTTTTGGTTTGGATATCCTAATAATATCTTCTTATTTCTTGTTAATTAAGGAAGAAAACCTTAATATTATCATTATAATGATATAAAAAACTTTAAAAAAAATTACATTTCATTTACCGAAAATGAATCTTTCTATCAAATTTTAATAAATTTATTCCATGTATCTTCATCTAGAAAGGGATAAATGTGACATGGATTTTCATTCTATCTTCCACTAAAAATGAAATAATTGGTTAGGGTTGATTTATAATCCATCCATATTCTATCAGTAATAGATAAACATACCTTCATAAATTATTTAGTGTCATTCATATCATATTTCATTAGAATACAATAAAAAATATATATTAGTAAAAACATGTAATGATAAGTAAAATAATGATAAATGAACTTACCAAAATTGTATTTACCAGCCAAGCTAGTTTCATCTTGGGGAAATTTAACTAATCATAAATGAAAATAATAATTTTTTACCTAGAATACATTTCCACAAAACTACACAATTGGGTCTAATTTAGAGCCATGAGTTTACCATTATCATCAAATTAAAGAGATATCATTTGTTCCAAGCTATAATAAACTAAAAATTTAGGTAAATGTGTGCTACAATGTTTTGATACCCTTGAAACCTTATATGTCCCTATGGTAGTAAAATTCACATGTATAGTAGGATGAGGTCCATAATCAATGGTACATGTAGGGTCCTTACTAGGAGACTGAGGTGAATCAGAAGTATGATCTGGCATTATCCTACAAATCACATTAACAAACAATTGATAAATAAATCTAATAGGTACATATAAATATAAATATAATGTAAAGACGCGTAAAAATTCAAGGAAATTTTTTTCTTAATTTTCTATGGAATTTTAAAAGAAGGTAGTTTCTGATGGAACCTGATTCCGAGGACCGGTGTGCCCGAAATCATTTTCCAAAGTTTGAATCGGGTACATTCAGTGAACAAATGAGCGGGTATTTCTAACTTTTGAATTGGTGCTCGGAATCGAATTCTGAGGGCGCTGATGGAATCGCAGTTCCAATATTTGCATAGAAATGCCATTTCTGGAGTTGCGTTTTCTCGGGTGTGGTTTTTAATTTTTGGGGTTAAGTTAAGAAATAAAATAAAAGTGGTGCAACTCTTTATTTTATTTCACTTAAAGCCACTTAAAGCCACTTAAGCCAAGTTAAGTGGATAGGGTGGAACCCAAAATATCCTACTCACTGGGTAGGATATTTCTGAGGTGGGGCCCACACGATCCCCACCGTTTCTTTCCCTCTAAGCAACGCACCCACAACCCCCTCTTTAATTAAAGTCAACCGTGCATTTTTATGGTTAAGAAACGCCCCTATTAATTGGGAAGTTAAGTCGTTACGATTAATTCATCAAATTAAATGTTCCTTTCTTAACTTTGAATTTCTAATTGTTGGAATCGGGAATAAAATAAGGCCAACACTTGTTTTTATTGAGGGGTTGCTTGTAGAGAGGATTTGGGGAAAGATCTAGAGCTTGAAGATCTTCATCCTCCTTCATGAAGAATGTGAAGAACGCGAAGAACGCATCGTCGCCGACGAAGAACGCCGACCTCCGACGAAGGGCAACGAAGAGCGCCGAACCCTTGGAGATCGACGACGCCGACGATCCTCCTTCCACAACGCTTCTTCCACGACATTCCTTCCCTGCGACAATCTTCGATCAACAACCGATTGAGGTAGGGGATTGCGGCTCTTTTAATTCCTTTGTGAATTATATCCTCAACATAGGGTTTAATTGGTGCAATTACATTTGTGTGTTTTTAATCGTCGGAGTTTGACTACGCGACGCCGTGTACCGCGACGACAGCGACGCCCCTTCCAAGACGCGGTGATCCTCTTCTTCCGCGACGAACTCACATTCGACAACAACGTTGAGGTAGGGGTTTTTGTTCATTTTAATCCATGTGATTATATCCGCAGTATGTTAAAATGATTGTTGTGAGAATTTTAAAACCGCTAACGCGGTGGGTGCGGACCAACGAACAAGTCTGAACCCACTGCCCTTTAGTTCTTGGTGTGCGAAACGACGGACAACGACAAAACAAGCCACACGGGTGATGTGAGGTCCTCGCAGTGAAGGACGGACCCCAGGAGGGCCTTTGGAGAAGACGAAGCACAATTACGACCACCGTAACTCGTCCGGTGGTCCGCGGAGCAACCCGCCGTGGCTAAAGCCGCGGCGGCGGGCCGACAGTCCCGCAACCGCGCAGGACCGGCGAGGGCGGGATGCGATAACCCGGCCGCATCCGTTGGCGAGAGGCGACCCCCCACGCAGGGCCGCAGATCATTCATGGGGGCGGCGCACCCCTTGCGCACCGCTCGACCGTTACGGCCGAGCTGCCTGGCGACCGGGCCGCGCCCGCGCCGGCCGGGCCGGGTCGTGCCCAGGCCCGGCCCGGTCGGGCCGCACCGGCCGGGTCAGACCCGGACCCGGTTCGGGTCGCCCGGTTCTGGCCGACCCAGGGGGGGTTGGGCCGGGTCGGTCCGGGCCCAGACCCCCCGTTTTTTGACCTCTTTCGCTATTTTGACCATATCTTGGGCTACGGACCTCCGATCGATGCACCGTCAGCGGTGATGTGATCCTTGGATCGAGACGGTCGTTTTGGTATATTTTACTCAAGGTTTCTGAGTACTTTGTGTTCGGCTGGGTTGGTTCGTACACGAAACCAACCGGGCCCTCGGAGTGGAAACGCCCATAACTTGAGCTTCGGACGTCCGATTGACATACCGTCGACTTTGATGGATTCCTCTTAGTGAGACGGATCTTTTGGATTACTCAGCCCAAGGTTTGGAAACAGGAGGAGTATGGTCGGGTTGGTTTTGACTTAAAAACCAACCGGGCCCCTAGGACGAAAAAGCCTATAACTCTCAGACCGGGCGTCCGATTGACGTGCCGTCTGCGACGTTGAGTTCTTGTTGACGATACAGAACTTTTGGATACATCAACTCCGGACTTTGTGTCAGTTGATGTATCAGCTTCTCGGCTCGTGGAGCGGACCCTCCCGAACGAGCTTGTTGTGTGTGGGAACCCTAGAGCTGGCTGCGTCTGCGACTACGATGACGACTGTACAGAGATCCTCAGTGGACTCAACGGCGACGACTACAACAGTCAGCGATCCTCCGTGGATTAGTGCTATAGATCTTGTGTGGGTCCGATCCTGTGTGGGTCAACGCTCAGCGCTCCTGTGTGGGCCAGCGCCTACAGATCCTGTGTGGGTCCGATCCTGTGTGGGTCATTGCGGGGGTTAGTTACCTATCGATCCGGTGTGGGTCAGATCCTTTGTGGGTCATTGCGGGGGTTAGTACCTATCGATCCTTTGTGGGTCCGACGACATAGATGAATTAGTGTCTATATCTGATCATCTCTATCATCATACGAAGAAGTATACCTGTGTGAGATGAATCCTGTTTTGCTTTCCTATGTGGATTGTGTTGTGCTATCTTGTGTGGATTTACGTTTGCTTTCCTGTGTGGACTGGGTTGTACTTGGGATCGGATGTTGGAGAGAAATGGAATTGATGACTTAGGTATATGTATGGGAATATACCTAAGCAGTGTCGGATGTTACTTCGTGATTGTATCTTTCCTTTGTGGATTCTGGGAGACCTTCGGGGGTCTCGGGGTCCCTACTGAGTAGCTTATACTCACCCCTGCACGGGCTATGCCCGCACTACATTGTGTTGGTTGTAGAAGACGGACATCGCTGATCGTGGTTGAGGCTTGCGGAGCAAGACAGTACCTGGAGGTGGACCACTGGGCGGGACATACTCGGAGCGGACGGTTGGACCCGAGGAGCTGTGGAGGCTATCTGTACCCACCCTTCAGGTGGGAGTTCCACTAGATGGATCGAGGCTACAACTTTACTTTCAGTTGTTTTTTTCCCTTTCCAGTTGTACTTACTTTCAGTTTGGGTTTGTATTCTAGTTCAATTACCATTCCGCACTTACTGTTGTACTCAGTTTTTACTTAGTGTTTACTTCTACTGATTGGTTGCTCTATGGTGTTTGTTTACTTTACAAAGGCAATGCCTTCCCCTTTACCGGGATTTACGCCTTGGTGCTAGTCGCCATCCCATGGCCTATAGAAGGCGGGTTTGGGGTAGTCACGGCATGGGCCCCGAGGACGGGTTGTGACAAATTGGTATAATAGGAGTTCGGTTATACCGCAGAACATGAGACTCTGATCTTTTTCTATGTGAAGAAATAGTGTTAAGCGTATTGGGTGTGGTTATCAGTTCACGGAGTCCAGTGTTGGTGCGGCGGCCAACGTATCCGTACACCAGGACCCTGACTTCTGATTTCCGACTTAATGTGTGAAAACATTGATTGCATGTGTGTTTCAATTTTTCTTTGTGATTACTTTATGTCAGCTCACCAAGTATACTGTTTGACCGTGGCGCACCTGTTTCTTTTCAGGATGGCCCCATGACGGCAGCCAGCTAGGGTTCCGAGAGTTGTACGTGACGGCAGCCCGCCGAGCGATGAGGCCTCAGTACAGGGCCCTTTGACAGCAGAGGCACCGGCGGTACCTCTACCCGCCGAGCCACCGATGCTACCAGCCCTAGCCGCTGACGATGCACGTCGCCTTAGTGCACTGCATGAGTTCCAACGCTAGCGACCACCCTGGTTCTGCTGGGAGACGGACCCCCAGGCAGCCGAGGACTGGATGGAGGCTGTGGTGAGAGTTTTTAGGTTAGTGAGGACACCAGAAGACCTCATGGTGATCCTCGCAGCGAGCCTACTGCACGCGGCAGCGGGCCGATGGTGGAGCTTGATGCTCTAGGTGCACGATGAGGTGTCTATTCTCTGGACTGACTTTGAGAGCCTCTTCCGCTCAGAGTTCGTCCCAGCCACCCTCCATGCGGTGCGCATCCCGGAGCTTCTACAGCTGCGGTAGGGCAGCTTGACAGTCGCCCAGTACTCGGCGAGATTTACCAATCTCCCGCGGTACTCGACAGACATGGTACGAGACCCATTCTTCAGGGCCCAGACCTTTGAGCTGGGATTGAGGCATGAGATCAGGGCATCTCTGATCTCCCTCAGAATTCTGACTCAGGCGGGAGTACTAGAGCGAGTCCTTTTGATCGAGAGCTTTCTTGCTGAGCCTTCTTCAGCATCGAGACTTGCCGCAGAGCGGCAGGTAGCAGAGTCTTCTACAACAGGCAGTCGACAGATGACTCAGGGGTCCAGGCAGACCAGACCCTCAGGAAGACGACTTCAGGACACTGGCTCAGCAGTACGGGGCACACAGTGCAGGGCCAGTCTTTCGAGAGGCAGACAGTTCTACGCATGCGGCGGGCAGGGCCACATGGCTCGTGACTGCCCAACCCGCCATGCCGAGGAGTGGCAGATGGTTGAGGGGCCACCGAGGAAGAGGTAGAGGGTCGACCATGGTAGTCCGAAGGGAGTAGGTGGATGAGGCAGAGGATCTGGCCGAGCGGCAGGTGGTGGGAGACACTTTGAGGCTCTACCACCACCACCACCAGGAGGTCCACCCCGACCATAGGGAGCTGGCGGGCAGAGACAAGCACAGCTCCAGGCAGCAGAGGCCTACGACCACGGCACACCCGAGATGATTCGAGGTACTATCTGTGTCTATTTCACCCTTGATGCAGTTCTTATCGACACAGGAGCGAGTCACTCTTTCATAGACGCTGCCCTTGTTTAGAGCTCGGAGATTCCTACAGAACCGTTGGATCGATCCTTACGGCTAGAGACTCCTACGATAGCAGACTCGACGATTACGCACTGGTGCTGGAAGTGTGAGCTTACTCTAGGAGGCGAGATATTCGGCTGGGATCTTCTTGTAGCGGCGTCGAGGCCTTACGAAGTCATCTTGGGCATGGATTGGTTATCTACAGTCCATGCTCAGATCGACTGTATTAGGCGCAAGTTGCGATGTGTACGCACCGACGAGAGCAAGTTCACCTTCACCAACAAGAAGGGAGCCTTTGAAGAACAGGATGGAATCCCACAAATGAGAGGACAACCCATCACTCATCAGTTAGCTAGCCTCATCCTAGGAGCAGTTGACGTGCAGAGTCCTAGTTTTCCTGCAGTGGTGGATCAGTATGCGGACGTCTTTCCCGACGACGTTCTAGGACTACCTCCTCACAGAGGGGTATACTTTTATATTGATCTATACCCCGGGATAGCCCCGATATCCACCCCACCATATCGGATGGCTCCCACTGAGCTTCTAGAGCTACGGGTACATTTGGAGGACTTGTAGGGAAAGGGATTCATCCGACCCAGTGTTTCACCCTGGGCTTCCCCGATACTATTCGCCAAGAAGGCAGATGGGAGCTTGCGACTTTGTGTCAACTATCATCGCCTGAACCAGGTGACAGTGAGGAACAAGTATCAGCTACTAAGGATTGATGACCTCTTCGATCAGCTCAAGGGATCACGGTGTTTCTCGAAGATAGACCTCAGGTCAGGCTATCATCAGCTCAGAGTTCGAGACGAGGACGTGCAGAAGATAGCCTTCAGATGTCGGTATGGCCACTATGAGTTCTTGGTTATGCCATTCGGCATAACCAATGCTCCATCAGTGTTCATGGGTCTCATTAATAGGATCTTTTAGCCGTACCTAGATCGATTTGTCATGGTCTTCATCGATGAAATTTTGATATACTCGATGACTGAGGAGGAGGACGCCTACCACTTGAGGGTTGTACTAGACACACTCCGAGAGCACCAGCTTTATGGTAAGATCTCGAAGTGTCAGTTCTGGATACGTGAGGTCCACTTCTTGGGGCACGTCATCTCTGAGGCGGGAGTTGCAGTGGATCCTGCGAATATCGAGGCAATGCTAGCTTGGGAGCCACCCAGGAGCGTGACAGAGGTGTGAAGTTTCTTGGGACTAGGTGGATACTACCAGAGATTTGTGCCAGACTTCTCCAGAGTTGCGACACCACTCTCAGCTTTGACGAAGAAGGGGAAACCCTTTGTGTGGTCAAGAAGATGTCATCAGAGCTTCCAAAAGCTGAGACAGAGATTGACCAGCGCCCCTATCTTGAGGTTGCCTGAGGAGGAAGTAGGGTACGTAGTCTACTGCGATGTATCAGGGACCGGACTCGGATGTGTCCTGATGCAGGAGCGGGCGGTGATCGCCTATAGATCACATCATTTGAGGCTGCATGAGCAGAACTACGCTACCCATGACCTGGAGTTAGCAGCAGTGGTCTTCGCTCTGAAGACATGGAGACACTATCTGATGGGCGAGCGCTTTACAGTCTTTTCTGACCATCAGAGTATCAGGTACATATTCTCTCATAAGGACATGAACCTGAGATAGTGGAGATGGCTCGAGTTCCTCTAGGACTATGACTTTGAGATAGTCTATACTCTTGGGAAGGGGAACATGGTAGCCGATGCTCTTAGTAGGAGGACGTGCATTCATCTACTTGAGGAGGCGACGGAGCAGCTAGTCACTTTGAAGATATCCTTTGTGGATAGAGATGGAGTATCCTTCCTTTAGTCTCTCACAATCACCCCTCCACTACTGCAGCGGGTCAGAGAGGCACAGCGTGGGGACACTGACTGTGAGACGCGGCGTGCGCAGATATCCTCAGGATAGGCACCTTATGGTTTCTACTTTGGAGCAGAGCATGACGTTCTTTTTAGAGGACATAACTTGGTACCGGTTTCTTTACGAGAGGAGGTGCTGAGAGAGTTTCACACTTCCCCTTTGGCGGTACATCCTGGAGTGTTGAAGATGTACCAGGATCTCAGACGACAGTACTGGTGGCCGGGCATGAAGAAGGCTGTGGCAGAGTTCGTTTCTCGATGCCTCACCTGCCAACAGGTGAAGGCAGAGCATCGGGTACCAGTAGGCTTGGTACAACCCTTGGAGGTCCCAGAGTGGAAGTGGGATGGGATATCTATGGACTTCGTGACTGGACTTCCACGCACTTCCAGATGTCACGACTCCATTAGGGTGATTGTCGACCAACTCACCAAGTCGGCTCACTTCTTACCCATCAAGGAGCAGGGCTCGGTAGAGAGCTTGAGACGTCTCTACGTTCAGGAGATTGTACAGCTTCACGGTGTACCATCATCTATCATCTCCGATCGAGATGCTCGCATTACTTCCCAGCTTTGGAAGGGGTTGCAGGAGGCGTTCGGGACACAGCTACGTCTGAGCACTGCCTTTCACCCTCAGACGGATGGTCAGACAGAGAGGACCATTCAGACTCTCGAGGACATGCTCCGCGCATGTGTCCTCGACTTTGTTCACAGTTTGGAGGACCACCTACCCTTGGTGGAGTTTTCGTACAACAACAGCTACCACTCCACCATCGGGATGGCACCTTATGAGGCGTTGTACGACCGACCTTGCAGATCTCCTTTGTGCTGGAAAGACCCTGGGGAGTCAGCACTTGTGGGACCGGAGATGGTCCAGGCCATGACAGAGAAGGTCCAGATCATCTAGGGGCGGATGAGGATAGCTCAGAGCCGAAAGAAGTCCTATGCTGACAGGAGGTGGAGGCCACTAGAGTTTGAGGATGGTGATCACGTCTTCTTGCATGTCTCATCTCGACGTGGATTACAGAGATTTTTCCGTGGCAGCAAGTTGTCTTCGCGCTTAATCAGACCATTCCAGGTCCTCAGCAGGATTGGCGAGGTGGCTTATTGCCTGGCTCTACCACCTCAGTTGCACCGAGTGCACGACGTCTTCCACATATCTCAGCTGAGGAGATACGTGCACGACCCGACGCATATCATTGACCATGGGGAGATGGACGTTGATGATGGGGCGACTTTTGCAGAGGTCCCGGTGGAGATCGAGGATCGACAGGAGCGGGTCCTACGTGGACGGTCGATTCCTCTAGTGTGCATCAGATGGTAGTACGGGAACCTCTAGGAGAGCACTTGGGAGCGGGAGGCTCAGATGCGTGCTCAGTACCCACATTTGTTTCCCTAGTTTATGATGTATCTTTACGGGGACGTAAAGCCCTGAGGTGGGAGTGATGTAAAGACCCATAAAAATTCAAGGAATTTTTTTTCTTAAATTTCTTTGGAATTTTACAAGAACGCAGTTTCTGACGACACCTGATTCCGAGGCCCGGTGTGCCCGGAATCATTTTCCAAAGTTTGGCTCGGGTACATTCAGTGAACGAAGGAGCGGGTTTTTCTAAATTTTGAACTAGTGCTCGGAATCGAATTTCGAGGGCACTTATGGAATCGCAACGGCGATATTTGCATAGAAATGCCATTTTCAGAGTTGTGTTTGCTCGGGTGTGGTTTTTAATTTTTGGGGTTAAGTTAAGAAATAAAATAAAAGTGGTGCAACTCTTTATTTTATTTCACTTAAAGCCACTTAATGCCACTTAAGCTAAGTTAAGCGGATAGGGTGGAACCCAAAATATCCTACCCACTTGGTAGGATATTTCTGAGGTGGGGCCCGCACGAGCCCCACCGTTTCTTTCCCTCTAAGTAATTCACCTGCAACCCCCTCTTTAATGAAAGTCAACCGTGCATTTTTCTGGTTAAGAAACGCCCCTATTAATTGGGCAGTTAAGTCGTTACAATTAATTCATCGAATTAATTGTTCGTTTCTTAACTTTGAATTTCTAATTGTTGGCATCAGGAATAAAATAAGACCAACACTTGTTTTTGTTGAGGGGTTGCTTGTTGAGAGGATTTGGGGAAAGCTCTAAAGCTTGAAGATCTTCATCCTCCTTCGCGAAGAACGCGAAGAACGCGAAGAACGCATCGTCGCCGACGAAGAACGCCGACCTCTGACGAAGGGCGATGAAGAGCGCCGAACCCTCGGAGATCAACGACGCCGACGATCCTCCTTCTGCGACGCTTCTTCCGCAAAATTCCTTCCCTGCGACAATCTTCAATCAACAACCGATTGAGGTAGGGGATTGCGGTTCTTTTAATTCCTTTGTCAATTATATCCTCAACATAGGGTTTAATTGGTGCAATTAAATCTGTGTGTTTTTAATCCTCGGAGTTTGACTACGTGACGCCGTGTACCACGACGACAGCGACGCCCCTTCCGTGACGTGACGATCCTCTTCTTCTGCGACGAACTCACGTTCGACGACAACGTTGAGGTAGGGGTTTTTGTTCATTTTAATCCATGTGATTATATCCACGGTATGTTAAAATGATTGTTGTGAGACTTTTAAAACCGAAAACTCGGTGGGTGCGGACCAACGAACAAGTCTGAACCCACATCCCTTTCGTTCTTGGTGTGAAAAATGGTGGACGACGACAAAACAAGCCGCACAGGCGATGTGAGGTCCTCGCAGTGAAGGACGGACCCCGAGAGGGCCTTTGGAAAAGACGGTGTGCAATTCCGACCACCGTAACTCGTCCGGTGGTCTGCGGAGCAACCCGCCGCGACTAAAGCCGTGGAGGCGGGTCGGCAGTCCCACGAGTGCGCGGGACCGGTGAAGGCGGGACGCGACAACCCAACCGCGTCCGTTGGTGAGAGGCGGCCCCCCACGCGGGGCCGTGGATCATTCAAGGGGGCGGCGCCCCCTTGCGCACCGCGCGACCGTTACGGCCGAGCCGCCTGGCGACCGGGCCGCGCCCGCGCCGTTCGGGCCGGGTCACGCCCAGGACGGGCCGGGCCGCGCCGACCGGGTCGGACCCGGACCCGGGTCGGGTCGCCCGGTTCGGGCCGACCTAGGGGGGTTGGGCCGGGTCGGTCTGGGCCGAGACCCCCCGTTTTCAGACCTCTTTCAGTCTTTTGCTCATATCTTGGGCTACGGACCTCCGATCGATACACCGTCAGTGGATATGTGATCCTTGGATCGAGACGGTCGTTTTGGTATATTGTAATCAAGGTTTCAAAGTACTTTGAGTTTGGCCGGGTTGGTTCGTACACGAAACCAACCGGGCCCTCGGAGCGGAAACGCTCATAACTTGAGCTCCAGACGTCCGATTGACGTACCATCGACTTTGCTGGATTCCTATTAGTGAGAAGGATATTTTGGATTACTCCGCCCGAGGTTTGTACGCAGGTGGAGTACGGTCGAGTTGGTTTTGACTTAAAAACCAACTGGGCCCCTAGGACGAAAAAGCCTATAACTCTCAGACCGGGCGTCCGATTGACGTGCCCTCTGCGACGTTGAGTTCCTGTTGACGATACAGAACTTTTGGATACATCAAATCTAGAATTTGTGTCAGTTGATGTATCAGCCTCTTGGCTCGTGGAGCGAACCCTCCCGAACGAGCTTGCTGTGTGCGAGAACCCTAGAGCTGGTTGCGTCTGCGACTACGAGGATGAATGTACAGAGATCCTCAGTGGACTCAACGAAAATGACTACAACACTCAGCGATCCTCCGTGGATCAGTGGTAAAGATCATGTGTGGGTCCGATCCTATGTGGGTCAGCGCTCAGCGGTCCTGTGTGGGCCAGCGCCTACAGATCCTTTGTGGGTCCGATCCTGTGTGGGTCATTGCGGGGGTTAGTTACCTATCGATCCTGTGTGGGTCCGATCCTTTGTGGGTCATTGCGGGGGTTAGTACCTATCGATCCTTTGTGGGTACGATGGCATATATGAATCAGTGGCTATATCTGATCATCTCTATCATCATATGAAGAAGTATACCTGTGTGAGCTGAATCCTGTTTTGCTTTCCTATATGGATTGTGTTGTACTATCCTGTGTGGATTTACGTTTTCTTTCCTGTGTGGACTGGGTTGTACTTGGTATCGGATGTTGGAGCGAACTGGAATTGATGACTTAGGTATATATATGGGATATACCTAAGCAGTGTCAGATGTTACTTCGTGATTGTATCTTTCCTTTGTGGATTATCCTTTGTGGATTCTGGGAGACCTTCGGGGGTCTCGGGGTCCCTACTGAGTAGCTTATACTCACCCCTTCATGGGCAAAGCCTGCACTACGTTGTGTTGGTTGTAGACGACGGACAACGCTGATCGTGGTTGAGGCTTGCGGAGCAACATGATACCTAGAGGTGGACCACTGGGTGGGACGTACTCGGAGCGGACAGCTGGACCCGAGGAGCTGTGGAGGCTATCTGTACCCACCCTTTAGGTGGGAGTTCCACTGGACGGCTCGAGGCTGCAGCTTTACTTTCAGTTGTTGTTTTCCCTTTCCATTTGTACTTACTTTCAGTTTGGGTTTGTATTCTGGCCCAATTACCTTTCCGCACTTACTATTGTACTCAGTTTTTACTTAGTGTTTACTTCTACTTCTTGCTTGCTCTGTGGTGTTTGTTTACTTTACAAAGGCAATTCCTTCCCTTTTACCGGGATTTACGCCTTGGTGCTAGTCGCCAACCCCTGGCCTATGGAAGGTGGGCTTGGGGTAGTCACGGAACGATCCCCGAGAACGGGTCGTGACATATAAATTCAAAAAAAAACATTGAAATTTATCTAAATAGCTTCTAAAATAAATATAAATTGATAAAAGATATAATAGTTTCTAAGTTATGTTATCTCAATAATCAATACTGATATAAGGATACATGTGATTATTATGCCATTAATTTATACATCACTTATTGTAATTACATTAATCTTAGTGTTTTCATTAATAATCATTGATTTTTAGTCCATATTTTTAGAATATCTAATATTAAATTAATGTATGGTTTGTTTGAAAATGTATAAAATGAAAGAAAAAATTATTTATAATTGAAAAAAACTCATTTCATCATTATATTTATCTTGAATTCATGAATCATGCATGATTTATTCTTATATTTCAATAATTTTTAGAGTTTTATTGTCCTTTATTTTTAAGAAAAAATTACCACTTGAATATTTTTTTGATCACTTTACACTTATTATACACTTAAAAAATAATATTAATGATTAAAAAACACTTTTAATAAAATATCATATTTATGAAGTTGTATTATATTTTTAGTATAAGATAAAATATAATGATATATAAAATAAATTAATTAAGAAAAAAATATAAATATTATATCTAACATTTAAAAAAATTTGAAAAGTAAAACAAGTTATAAATATATGTTACTTATAATACCAAAATTTTACTAAAAAATTGTTTTCTTATATTCATTACTCATGATTATTATATATAGAAAAAACCATGTCTTCAACGTCGTCATCAATATCCTCGAATAATCTATCCATGAAAGCAGGGATATCACATAATTCATCATCATCATGTTTTTCATCACTAAAAGACTATTTTTTTGGAAAACAATATACCACTAGAAATTTTATGGATCATGAATATATATATTTTTTTCACATGTGTTTCTATTCTAAAAGGTTCATCTATGTATTCCAACCTATTCAGATTTATCAGTGTAATACCAAATTCATTATGTTTAACACTATTGTTACTAACAACCCATTTATAGTCGAACATAGGAACTCAAAATTTAGTGTAATCAATCTCCCATATTTCTTCAATAACATTATAATATGCTCTTGATGTAGAGATTGGGGGTTTTTCTATTTCACTAGAAAAATGTGTTGCTTCAGTGAACAATAATACACTACTATTCTAAGCTATAATTCTATTTTCTTGATAATTTTTATAAAATGTATAACCATTAATATCATACCCTAAATATGTTATCACATTTAAACTAATCCCACCACTAACCATTTCAATGTTTTTGACGCATATGATCTACCAAGAATGATATCTTTAAAACATGTTAATTTTTTTGTTATACTAATTCAATACCCACAAATATTTCTTCTTTATAAAACACTATTTTAACACATTAATATGAAATTTTATATATGGATGAGAATCATATATTTTATTCAATATGTATAAATTCCTTTGATTTATTTTTTCACCTTTTATGATTTAATTTTCAATCTATAGATCCCATTTCTCCCAAAATTGACTCCATCATGAAGAGAGGTAGGTAAATTGATGGGTTACACTTCAAAAAAGTAGTATGTACAATACTCTTCAACCTCCTAAAAAATATACTTCTAAAAAATTTAGGAGCCTAGTCGATATAGATTCGTATCATACCACATCAATATCTTCATATACCATTCAAAAGGATATATTCAATGTAGATATACAATACCACACAACTTAATTTCTTACACCAAATGAACCATTAAATGCACTATTATATCAAAAAAAGATGGTGGAAAGTACATTTAAAGTTGAAAAAGTATATATAATGCATCATTGTCTAACTTTTTCAATGAATTCAGATCCATCACTTTGTTACATATTTAATTGAGAAAATAACACACCTTCATGATAATTTTTCTAACAAAGATGGGTAGTATTACATGAAATGAAACTAGTAAGATCTATTTCATCATAACATGACAATCATGAGATTTCATGCCAGTTTACTTCAAATATTTCACTGGCACATTTTTTTACATTTTAAGAATAACCCTGAAGAACTTTTATGCTTTATAAAAGTATGGAGATATGTTTTAAATTACCAATAAATGTCCATGAACTATGTTTGATACTAATGATCCAATGTGGATTAAATCCATCTATGTATATCCCAAGTCAAATATTTCTACCTTCATTTATAAATTTAGGAAATTGTAGATTAAATTTCTTCTATTTTGGAAAATAAATAGGATAAAATAATTTTTCATCAAATATTCACTCATATTAATAACATCTTAACCATTTTGGATCATTTTAATTTTAATATAAACATTTTAGACAAGGAATTATAGGAAGATACCAAATTTCCTTAGCATGATTTTTGGTACATAGACTAATAGATGAATCAAGTTATAATTTTTATTTAAACTTATATCATGATGTCCTACATTTAGGACACTTTGAAATACATTCACATTCCTTCTAGTATAACACACAATCATTAAGGTGGGAATATATCTTTTTGTACCCCAATTCCATTAGGCATAATATTTTTTTGATAATAATTTGAATATAGATGATGATTGTCTTAAATAAGTATATATTTCAAAAAATGTATCAATTCTATAAAACTCTTATCACTCTATACATTGTTGACTTTCAAGTTAATCAATATTAACATAATTAATAAAAATATAAATTTCATACAACCCAGATACAACAGTTTTTAAGCATCACCATATAAGAATTCAATTAAAGCTATTTTACTAATTATACCTCTGTTAATATCATGAATCATTGCTTCAATTTGGTTAAAAGATATATTTCTAAAATAACTATTATCATTAGATCTTTAATCTTTCCCAATTTCACCATGAGAAATCCAAGGATTGTAATTCAGATTCAATCCATGGAAAATTAAATGATATTTTCTATATTTTCTTTGAATATTTCTCATATTTAGATATTTCAATCATGGAAAAAATTGGCCATTTTTTTGAAACATTTCATTTGGAAAATTCTAAAAAGCATCAACCTGTTCCTCATATTCATCACTTTTTCAGTGTGTAGTAATCCAATTATGATCTATTATGACCTATAACAAATTTGAAGTATTAAATATATGTTTCTATGTTCCTAAATTTAAATTTAACTTTACTTTAATAAATAATAATAGAAATAAAAAAGTCAATTTTTTTTCTTTTATCATCATTTTTCACTATGTAATAAAATATTACTAAAACCATTTTTTAGTTAAAAAAACAAAATTTAAATAAAAAAATCAATATAAAATAAATAAATGATTACAGAAAAATTATAATTTAAAACACTCAATAACAACCTATAAAGAAAATAATGATAGTTTTTATAAATAAATGATAAATTTAGAATATAGAATTTATGTATACACATGGAAACAATAAACAGTCACATATTAAATCACATATAAATTCTTAAAATAATGGGAACTAAAATTTAATGAATATTAAAATTATAGTGGACTATCAAAATAAACTACATTGAAAGTATATGATTTAGGTGTAGTAATTAAAAACACAAACATAAACTTATCAAACCACTTAAAAACATTAAAAAACCAATAAAAACATAAAAAATTTCTTAGAAATGATGATTATATTAGATTTTTAACTACATGGATAAAAATAGTTAAAAAATATAAAAAAAATATTAAATTCAATAAATTTCACCTTTTAATCCATTTTTTATTCCCCTTATTAAATAATTCCCAAAATAAACTTATATATATTAAATATAATTATTTTGGATCAAATAATCATTTATCATAAAAATGTGATTCAAGATTCATATATGAAAGAAAAAATGATATCTTATTGTTTTTATTGATAATTAAAACATCACAAAACCTATTACATAACCTAATTCCTTATTCCTAATAAAAAAACTAGTTTTAAGGTCACAAAACCTCATTGAATATTTTATAAAACTCATATAATCATTACATTGAATTTTTTTTTCAATAAAAAATTAATGCCTTTAATTATTTAAAGCATAAATAAAAGGAGTTAACTACAAATCATATGAAGGACAATTATTTTCATAGGGTCTTAGTTTCCTAGACCAATATTCCACCAATTTTATTCCTTGGATTAGAGAAAATTTTATGGTCACACTATTTGCATTATAATGTAATTCATAAGTAACCCCTAATAAATAAAATCAAAAATAAATACATTTAAAAATGATTAATTCAATCAGAGAACCACTTGTTACCATTATGAAAAACACCAGCAATTACCACATGAATAAAAATACCTTTGAGGGAAAATGATGTTAAAAAATAGTGATTAAGAAATCCCAAATAGTAGTAAATATGAGGCCAGAAATGACTAAGGGAGGATGACAGGAGTTTACAGAAGCGACTGACAAAGGATGATGGTGGATGATGGCTACTGAGGTTGGATGACAATGGAAAATGGAATAATGAAGGTCCAGGCCACTCTAGGAGGGAAAAACAAATGCATTATGTGTTAAATAATAATAAAAATTAGGGATCCTAATATTTTAATAAAATTTTTAAATGATTTTAACATTGTTTATCAAATAATTGATGTAAAAACCAATTTTATACATCAGTTATCTTATAACTAATTTTTATAACAATTTTTATTTTTATTTTTAACATTAGTTATTTTATTATCCATGTTAAAAACTTTTTCTATGTCTGTTTTATATAACCGATGTGAAAAATGAATCACCAAAAGTATATTTTTCACTAGTGGACTCGTCTTACTTAATACCCTTCATCATAACCCATGGAAATATAAACATAAAAATGGGTGAGCTGAGATACTCAATATGGGTAAACATGGTAGATGAAAATTGATGATTATAAGTGAGAATATGATAATAATAAGGGTATAATAACATAATCATAACTTGTAGGAACATACCCAACAAGTGATTGACCACAAATCATGGGTCATGGTATAAAGATTTGTCATAAAAAAGGCATGATTTAGAAGAGTGTAAAATAATTAATAATCATACATGATACATGATATAATATTATAAGAATATGACATAATTTTATGGAATAAACACAAGTATATAAATCATATTTCAAGGCTACCCACCAATACATTCATCACATAATAATATCGGGATATCCGTCAATGTACCTTCTCGAGCTTAGGCTAACTGCATATGTACCATATTAGGATTGGGTTAACCACCCATGTACCCTTTTATCTCATGATATATAAATCATTACCCAATTAATTGGAAGGATATATAATTCTAGGCCCACCCATCACATAATGAAAACCATACATAATTGTTCCACACAATTATAAAAACATTCATCATTTAATCATAGCTTAACTAACCCATGTGAAAGAAAAAAAAATTATAAAAAATTTCTTAAAAAATCATCATCATAATCCATACATATAAATAATCTGTATGGTATCATAAGAAGATATCCCTAGTGTAATATAAGAAACATTAAAGGAGGTTGTCATAGATGAAAATACATTTTTAAGATTTATTAAAAAAATAAATTTTTAAAATAATCGGGAATAATCCTTTTCTTCTCAAAACCATTAAGAATTTATATTATTTAGAAACAATTTTAAAACATTAAAAGAAATAGTTATAAATAATAATGTTCATAAAATAATTTATTCACATGTAAAAGGTTAAAAATAGATTCTTTTCACAATTTTAACAAAAACAACCTGTGGGGAAAATTCTAAAACATTCTTTTAATTTTTTTTGTAATGAAATTAAAAAAAAATATAAAATTACCTCAATAAATTATTTAATTATATATAAGGACATTCATAAAATCATCAAATGAATATGAAAATATAAGTGAAAAATTCCTGATAGAAAAGAATAGGTAGGGTTAGTTTCTCTCACAAACATCAATTTGAGTAATTTATTTACCAAAGGAAATAAAATTCAGATAGGATATGTAAAACCCCAATAATAATGTAATGACCCAGAATTTCCATGGATTTTTTTTCTTAAATACATGGGAATTTTATGAGTCCGTGAAAACTAACAGCGTGTGATTCCGAGGCCCGGTGTGCCTGAAATAAATTTATGAAGTTTTGTTCGGGTATGTTCAGTAAATGTACGAGCGGGATTTTATAACTTTTGAACCGGTGCTAGGAATTGAAATCCAAGGGCACCGTGGAACTCACAGCACCATTATTCTCTTAAGGAGACTTTTACTACGATGATAGTGAGTCGAGAATAAAAGATATTTTTTGGGGTTTTTAGAGACTGAATTAAATAAAAATAATGTTTTTGGCTTTATTTTTATTTGACGGTTAAAATATCCTCATGGAAGTTGGAGGTGGGACCACCACACCTTAACCTTCTATGAGAGGTTATGGTGGTGGGGCCCACCCAAACCTAACCTCCCGTGATAGGTTATGATGTGGGGACCACATGGGGCTAAACTCCCCTAATAATGGAGGGAGTAGAAAACCTCTCAAATCCCCTCATTAATGAGGGAGAGTTTCTCCACACCCTCCCTCCTTTATGGTGCCACCTTCCCTATAATTAAATTGTTCCAACTCCCCTAATTAACTTGTGCCAATACTCCACATTAATTAGGTGGATCCAATTAAATTATTTCCCCTTTTTGAATTCTGTGCCAACAAAATAATAGATAAACCTATATATTATTATTCTTTTCTTTGGTATCTTGGTGGAAACTTGGGAGAAGAGGGAAGAAATATCCCAATAAAGAACAAACAAAGCTGAACATATTTGACTTCTTCTCAGAGCTTCTACCGACGTGGGACGTCTTCAACCGACCTACCCTCCGCATCATCGTCAATGAGCCGACACAGCTCGGGATTGGAAGCGTGCAACAGACGTGACAGACGACGATCTTCTTTATCTACTTTCTATGACTCCGTCAACAAACGAAGAATAACGAACAAAGGTAGGGGTGTTTTTTGATTTGAGAAATGTTGAATCTTCCTTCCATGATTGTTTTCTCTTGACCCACTTGCTACAAAACTAATGCAGAAGGACCGGGCCAAACGAACACAGCCCAATCCCTCTACCGTTCTTGTTAATGTTTGGTGTTTTATTCATGTTCTTCATGGGTGATGAACAACAGATCATTGAGAGACCATTGTGGGATGAAACGATCCCAAATTGAAGACCCAACATCACAGCAACCAAGCAGAGGTGCGACAATGATAGCGGGCAACGAATCAGACTGGAATGGGTAGGACTGTTCCTCGACCGTTCTTCGAGCGGGTGAATCAAGTCGTGTTTTCGGAGCCGATTGGAGGCCCGAAAACACTAGATATGACTACAGGACATCGGGGCGACCTAGTTTCTAAATTTTCATGATGCAAAAACCTTCAGAATGAAGAACAGACTTCAAGGGAGGCACGCTAGCTGATGGCACTGTTTCTGAAAAATTCTATAATACATGGCGTGTACCTATGACGAACACGCCGTGTAGTATGAGAATTCTATGTCATGAGTTTCGGATGTTAGAAAAGTAACGCATGGTGTGTGACCCTGGTCATACGATGTGTATTTCTCTACACAGAATGGTAGAAGCGGCTTCGTGAGACATGGCGTGTATTCTGGGAAATACACGGACACGAGAAGAATTACACGGCCAAGAGGCACGGCGTGTACTCTCTTCGCAGAATGGCAGCAGCGGCATCGTGAGACTCTGCATGTACCCCGGGGATACACGGACACGGGGTGGATTACCCGGGAATGTAATCCACCACATGGCCATGCATGGCTGGTGGCCCGAGCTACCCTGTGTACCAGTTACACGGGTTGGCAAACACAAGTTGAGGCCACGTACGTGCACATGAACAACGTACACGGAGCTGACCCCAGTTTCTTGGACACAACGTGTAACCATACCACATGCCGTGTACTTTCTTTTCTATATGACCAGCCTTACGATGTGGGTCATTTTACATGGGCAGTACTAGAGGTCTGAAGACACGACGTGTGACTTATTCCAACACGTCGTGTACTTTTTGGAAAATGGATTGGTCATCTCGTCTCTGTGTCTTGGACATGTATTGCTTGTATTTTTTACCCTATGATGCAGAATACATTCGAGACACCTGGATTGAAGAGAGGACCCTCCTGGAATCAAGCATGCTTTGTGCAGAACCCTGTGGCTGGCTGTGCACTAACGACTATTCCTGGATCCCATGTGGGTTCGACAGCATTGATGGTTGTTCCTGAATCCTATGTGGGTTCGACAGAACTGAGGACTGTTCCTAGATCCTGTGTGGGTCGACAGCTCCGAATACTATTCCTGGATCCTGTGTGGGTTTGACAGCACTGACGACTGTTCCTGGATCCTGTGTGGGTTCGACAACTCTGTTTACTTTTCCTAGATCCTGTGTGGGTTCGACAGTTCTGATTTCTTTTCTTGGATCCTATGTGGGTTCGATAGAATAGATGACTCAGTGGCTACATCTGATCATCTCTATCTCTCTACATAAGTTATATAATTGTGTGAGCTGAGTCAGTAACTTTTGTGTTTACCTCATGATTGAGATGGATTACTTGATAACTTAGGTATATGTATGGGCATATACCTAAGTGGGGTTATCTATTGATTTTATAATTTGTGGTTTATCCTTGTTGGATTTTGTGAGACCTTGGGGGTCTCGGGGTCCCTAATGAGTATCGTTATACTCACCCGTGCACGGGCTATGCCCGCACCTCTTTGTGTTGGATGAAGACGATGGAAAACGCTGACCAAGGCTGAGTGTTCCAGGACTGGACGGTACCTGGAGGTGGACCACACGGTGTGATGGTACACAGAGGAGACAGATGGACGTGAAGTGTTGTGGAGGCTATCTATACCTACCCTTCAGGTAGGATCTATGGTGGATGATCCAGGAGCTGTCTTTCACCTTTCAGATGTTTTTTCCTTTTAGTTGTACTTGTACTTTACAGTTGGGCTTGTATTTCCAGCCCCTTTACTTTTTAGCACTCTTTTATTATACAGTTTTTACTAGTGTTTTGCTTCCAGCTTGTACTCTATTGTTTTTGGTTTTTAGGATATAAAGGCAATGCCTTACCAGTTTTAGGGAAATACACCTTTTTTTCTAGTCATCAGCCCCTGGCCTATGGAAGGCGGGCTTGGGGTAGTCACGACACGGGCCCGAGGGACGGGTTGTGACAAATTGGTATCAAAGGAGTCGTTTCTACCACAAAACTTAGGACTCTGATATTTTATGTGAAGTAATAGTGTTAAGGGTAATGAGTGTGGTTTTCAGTTCAGGGAGTCCAATGTTGGTGCGAAAACCGACGTATCCATACACCAGGACCCTGACATCTGATTTCCAACTTAGTGTATGAAAACACTGATTGCGTGTGTGTTTTGAAGAGTTTTCTTTGTGATCTATTTGAGTCAGCTCACCAGGTATAAATTTTTGACCGTGGTGCACCTATTTTTTTATAGGATTCCTCCACGCAGACAGCCAGCCAGGGTTCCAGGCTTTGTACGGGATGTAAGACCACCGAGCGATGAGGCCTTGGTGTAGGGCCCTATCACAGCGGAGGCACCAACGGTACCACTACCTGTTGGGACACCGATTCCACCAGCCCCAACAGCAGAGAGTGCACACTGCCTGAACGCATTGCATGAGTTCCAGCACTAGGCCGCCCAGGTATAGGGGTGAGACAGACCTACAGGCATCTGAGGATTGGCTGGAGGCTGTGGTGAGAGTCTTCAGACTGGTAGGGACACCAGCAGACCTTATGTTGATCCTTACCACAAGTATCCTTCAGGAAGTAGCGAGAAAATGGTGAAGCCTGATGCTACAGGTGCATGACATGACAACACTACTTTGGGAAGACTTTGAGAGCTTGTTTCGGGTAGAGTTTGTCCCATCCACTCTACGTGAAGTGCGGATACAGGAGCTACTGCATCTATAGCAGGGTAACATGATAGTGGAAAAGTACTCAACGAGGTTCTCCTACCTCTCTCACTACTCCACAAATATGGTGAGGAACCCATTATTCAGGGCCTAGACCTTCAAGTAGGGGCTTAAGTGAGAGATCAGGGCTTCGATGATCTCCCTTAGCATCCCGAAGTAGGCAGGGTTGTTGGAACGATCCCTCTTAGTGAAGAGTTTCCTTGCTGAGCAGTCACCAGCAGCGATACCTGCCACTGGGCATCACGTAGTGGAGTCTTCTAAAGCTGGCAGCAGACATATGTCATAGAGGTCCAAGTGGACCATACCATTTGATGGACAACCTCAGAACTCGGGTTTAGTTGTGTGATGCACACGAGACAGAGCCAGTTATTCGAGGAACATGTAGTGTTTTACATGCGGTGGACTGGGTCACATGGCTCATGACTATCCAACCCACCATTCGGCTGATCAACAGACAATTGAGGGACATCCCAGGTAGAGATAGAGGTTTGATCGAGGTGATCCGTAGGGTGCAAGAGGACGTGGAAGAGGAGCTGGTCGACGTTATGAGGTGTTACCACCACCACCACCAAGAGGTCCACCTCGACCCCAGAGAGCAGGTGGACATGGGAGAGTTCAGATCTAGGAAGTTGAGGCATATGATCATGGTGATCTAGTGATGATTTGAGGTACGGTCTGTGTCTAATCCACCTTAGCTGCATTTCTTATAGACATAGGTTCCAGTCACTCTTTCATTTCCACTACCCTTGTTCGGAGCTTGAAGATCCCGACAGAGCCGTTGGATCGATCGTTACGACTAGAGACTCCTACGGGAGAAGACTCGATGATTACGCACTGGTTCCGACAGTGTGAGCTTACTCTAGGAGGTGAGAGATTCAACTGGGATCTCCTAATAGCGACGTCGAGGCCTTACGATTTCATCTTGGGTATGGACTAGTTATCTACATTCCATGATTAGATTGACTGTATTAGGCGCAAAGTGCGGTATGTCTGCACGGATGGGACCGGGTTTACCTTCACCGGCGAGAAGGGAGCCTTTTCAGCACAAGATGGACTTTCCTGGAGGAGAGTACACCTGATAACTCATCAGTTGGTTTTCCTTACCCTCAGATCAGTTGATGAGGAGAGTCCAAATTATCATTTAGTGGTGGACCAGTACGTGGATGTTTTCCTTGATGATGTCCCAGGCATACCTCTTCATAGATAGGAGGACTTTTACATTGACCTTTACCTTGGGACGACACCGATATCTACACCAAAATATCGGATGGCTCCCACTGAGGTTCGTGAGCTGCGGGTATAACTGGAGGACTTGTAGGGGAATGGATTCATCCGGCCCAGTGTTTCTCCCTGGGCAGCCCCGATTCTGTTCACCAAGAAGGAGGATGGAAGCTTGAGGCTTTGTGTTGACTACCGTCACCTGAACCAGGTGACCGTGAAGAAAAAGTATCCACTCCCAAGGATTGACAATCTCTTTTATTAGTTGAATGAATCACGGTGGTTCTCAAAGATAGACCTCAGATCAGGATATCACCAGCTCAGAGTTCGAGACGAGGATGTGCATAAGACGAACTTAATATGTCTGTATGACCACTATGACTTATTGGTTATGCCTTTCAGTGTAACCAATGCTCCAGATGTGTTCTTGGGACTCATGAACATGATTTTCCAGCCTTACCTCGATCGCTTTGTCGTAGTCTTCATCAACGACATTCTCATCTACTCGACTACTGAGGAGGAGCATGCCAACCATTTAAAGGTAGTATTGGAAACACTCTGAGAGCATCAGATTTATGGTAAGATCTCGAAGTTCCAGTTTTGGATCTGAGAGGTTCACTTCTTGGGACACATCATCTCGGAGGCTAGAGTTTTAGTAGATCCAGCGAAGATTGAGGCGGTACTTTCTTGGGAGTAACCCAAGAGTGTGATGAAGGTACAAAGTTTCCTGGGTTTGGCTGGTTACTACCGAAGGTTCATTCCAGACTTCTCCAGAGTTGCAGCACCACTATCAGCCTTGACGAAGAAGGTGAAACCATTCGTATGGTCAGAGAGATGCCAACAGAGCTTTCAGGAGCTGAGGTAGAGGCTGACTAGTGCCCCCATATTGAGGCTTCCCGAAGAAGGAATAGGGTACGTAGTCTACTGCGACGCATCAAGGACCAGACTCGGGTGTGTCCTGATGTAGGAGCAAGTAGTGATCACGTATGGTTATCAGAAGCTGAGACAACATGAGCAGAACTACACTACCCATGACCTGGAGTTAGCAGTAGTGGTCTTCGCCTTGAAGATGGGGCGACACTATCTGATGGGAGAGTGTTTCACAGTCTACTCTGACCACAAGAGTCTTAGGTATATCTTCTCTAAAAAGGACCTGAACTTGAGACAACAGCGATGGCTTGAGTTCCTCCAGGACTATGACTTCGAGATAGTTTATACTTCTGGGAAGGGGAACATTGTTGCAGATGCACTCAACAGAAAATCTGGTATACAACTGCTAGGCGAGGTGGCAGAGCAGCTGACTGCCTTAAAGATATCCTTTACAGATATAGATGGAGCATCCTTCCTTCATTATCTTACAGTCACTCCCCCACTTCTTTAGCGAGTCAGATAGTCACAACGTGGGGATGCTGACTATGAGACATGACGTGCTCAAATATCCACAGGGCAGGCACCTGATGGATTTTCTGAAGGTGGGGAGCACATCATACTCTTTAGAGGACGTACTATGGTACCAGTTTCACTTCAGGAGGAAGTGTTAAGAGAGTTCCACACATCACTTTTAGTGGTACATCTAGGAGTGGTGAAGATATACTAGGACCTTTGATGACAACACTGATGACTGGGGATGAAGAAGTCAGTAGCAGAGTTTGTCTCTCGGTGCCTCACTTGTCAGCAAGTGAAGGAGAAGCATCAGGTACCAGCAGGCTTGGTTCAACATTTAGAGGTCCTAGAGTGGAATTGGGATGGTATATCCATGGACTTCATGATAGGACTTCCACATAAATCTAGGGGTCACGACTCAATTTGGGTGATCATTGACCGACTCACCAAGTCGGCCCACTTCTTACAGATCAAAGAGAAGGGTTCAGTAGAGAGCTTGGGACACCTCTATGTGCAAGATATTGCACGCATACATGGATTACCTTCATCTATTGTCTCCGATCGTTATGCACGGTTTACTTCCCAACTATAGAAGGGGTTGTAGGAGGCTTTCGGGATGCAGCTTTGTCTGAGCATCGCCTTCCATCCTCAGACAGATGGTTAGACTGAGCGGACCATTCATACCCTCGAGGCCATGCTGAGTGCTTGTGTCCTCGACTTTGGTAGTAGCTGGTAGGATCACTTACCTTTGGTGGAGTTTTCATACAACAATAGCTATCACTCCACCATTGGGACGACACCTTTTGAGGCGTTATACGGGCGACCTTGCAGATTACCTTTGTGCTGGACAGACCCAGGAGAGTCAGCACTGGTGGGACCAGAGATGATACGGGCTACCACAGAGAAGGTTCAGATCATCCAGGAGAGAATGAAGACTGCACAGAGCTGAAATAAGTCATATGCTGACAGGAGACGGAGACCTCTGGAGTTTGAGGATGGTGACCACATATTTCTACGAGTCTCACCTCGATGAGGTCTATAGAGATTTGTCCGATGTGACAAGTTATCTCTGAGATTCATTAGAACTTTCCAGGTCCTCAATAGAGTAGGAAAGGTGACTTACTTCCTGTATATTCCTCCTCAGTTTCACTGGGTGCACGATGTCTTCCATGTATCTCAGGTGAGGAGATAAGTGCACTACCCTTCTCACATCATCGACCATGGAGAGCAGGAAATCAACGATGGGGAGACTTTTATCGAGGTTCCATTGGAGATTGAGGATCGATAGGAGAGGGTCCTTCATGGACGATCGATACCTCTGGTGTGCGTTCATTGTTAGCACGAGAACCTCCAGGATAGCACATGGGAGTGGGAGGCTCAGATGCGTGCTCAGTACCCCCACTTGTTCCCTTAGTTCGAGTTATAGCTTACGGGGATGTAAAGATCTAAGTTGGGGAGAATAGAAAGACCTAGAATTTCTGTGGAATTTTTTTTATTAAATACCTGGGAATTTTACGAGTCCGTGAAAACTAGCGGCATGTGATTTCGAGGCCCGGTGTGCCTAGAATCAATTTTTGAAGTTTTTTTCGGGTACGTTCAGTAAATGTATGAGCATGTTTTTATAACTTTTGAACCGGTGCTCAAAATGGAAATTCAAGGGCACCATTGAACTCACAACATCGATATTCACTTAAAGATACTTTTACTTCGATGACAGTGAGTTGAGAATAAAAGATAGTTTTTGGGGTTTTTAGAGATTTAATTAAATAAAAATAAAGTGTGTGGCTTTATTTTTATTTGACGGTTAAAATCTCCTCATGGAAGTTGGAGGTGAGACCACCACACCTTAACCTTCCATGAGATGTTATGGTGGTGGGGTCCACCCGAACCTAACCTCCCGCGAGAGGTTATGAACTGGGGACCACATGGGGCTAAAATATCATATTAATGGTGGGAGAGGAAAACCTCTCAACTCCCCTCATTAATGAGGGAGAGTTTCTCCACACCCTCCCTCCTTTATGGTTCCACCTTCCCTATAATTAAATTGTGCCAACTCCCCTAATTAACTTGTTCCAATTTTCCACATTAATTAATTGGATCCAATTAAATTATTTCCCCCTTTTGAATTATGTGCCAATGAAATAATAGATAAACCTATCTATTATTATTTTTTTCTTTGGCATCTTGGTGGAAACTTGGGAGAAGGCTGAAGAACTCTCCCAATGAATAACGAAGAACGCCAAACTTCTTCAACTTCTTCCTCGGAGCTTCTACCTACGTGGGATGTTTTCAACCGACCTACCCTCTGCATCATCATTAATGACCCGACGCAACTCAGGATTGGAAGCATGCAGCGGACGCGACAGACGATGATCTTCTTTGTCTACTTTCCATGAATCCGTCAATGAACGATGAACAATGAACAAAGGTATGGGTGTGTTTTTATTTGAGCAATGTTGAATCTTTCTTCCATGATTGTTTTCTCTTTACCCGCTTGCTACCAAACTAATGCGGAAGGACTGGGCCAAACGAACACGACCTGATCCCTCCACCATTCTTGTGAATGTTTGGTGTGTTCTTCACGTTCTTCATGGGTGAAGAACAAAAGATCGTTTGAGACCGTTGTGCAGCACAATGATCCCAAATTGAAGACCCAACATCACAATGACCTAGTGGAGGTGCGACGATGATAGAGGGAGACATATCAGACAAGAATGGGAAGGATCGTTCTTCAACCATTCTTTGAGCGAATGAATCAAGTCATGTTTTCAGAGCCAATCAGATGCCCGAAAACACTAGAGATGACTACGGGACATCGGTAAGACCTAGTGTATGATGTTTTGTGATTAATGGACCCTCAAAACGAATAACAGACTTCATGGGAGGTGTACTAGTTGGAGGCTCCATTTCTGAAAAATTCCAGAATACACGGCGTGTACCTCTAACGAACACGCCGTGTAGTACGAGCGTTCTGCGACTTGAGTTTAGGACATTAGACAAGAAACACATGGCTTGTGACCCCAGTCACACTATGTGACTTTCTTTATGAAAAATGGCAAAAACAGCTTCACGAGACATGGCATGTATTCTGGGAAATACACAGACACATGCAGAATTACACGGCCAAGAGGCACAACGTGTACTCTCTACGCAGAATGGAAGAAGTGGATTTGTGAGACTTGGTGTGTATCCCGGGGATACATGGATAGGGAGTGGAGTACATAGGCATGTACTCCACCACATGGCTAGTAATGGACAGTGGCCCGAGCTACCCCTTGTACCAGTTACACGGGTTGACGAACACGGGTTGAGGCCGTGTACAAGCACATGGCCAGTGTACATGGAGCCGCCCCCAGTTTCTTGGACACGGTGTGTAACCATACCACACACCATGTAATTTCTTTTCTACATGACTAGACTTATGACGTGGTCTGTTATACACGGGCAGTACCAGAGTTCTGAAGACACAACGTGTGCCTTATTCCAACACGCTGTGTACTTTTTGGAAAATGGATTGGTCATCTTGTCTCTGTGTCTTGGACAAGTATTCCTTGGATTTTTCCCCCATAACGTGGCGGACCTTTGAGACACTTTTCTTGAGGAGAGGACCCTCCCAGAATCAAGCATGCTTTGTGCGGAACCCTATGGATGGCTGTGCATTGATGACTGTTCCTGGATCCTATGTGGGTTCGACAGCATTGACGACTGTTCTTGGATCCTGTGTGGGTTCGACAACACTGAAGACTGTTCCTAGATCCTTTGTGGATTCGATAACTTCGACTACTATTCATGGATCCTATGTGGGTTCGATAACACTGATGACTGTTCCTGGATCCTATGTGGGTTCGAAAACTCTTTTTACTATTCCTGGATCCTGTGTGGGTTCGAAAGTTCTGATTTCTGTTCCTAGATCCTATGTGGGTTTGAAAGAATAGATGATTCAGTGGCTAAATATGATCATCTCTATCTCTCTACATAATTTTTATACCTGTGTGAGATGAGTCTATAAATTTTTTGTTCACCTCACGATTGAGATGGATTACTTGATAACTTAGGTATATGTATTGGAATATACCTAAGTGGGGTTATCTGTTGATTTCATACTTTTTGGTTTATCCTTGTTAGATTTTGTGAGACCTTGAGGGTCACGGGGTCCCTACTGAGTATCGTTATACTCACCCCTACACGGGCTATACCCACACCTCGTTGTGTTGGATGTAGACGACAGACAACACTGACCGAGGCTGAGTGTACCGGGACTGGAAGGTACCCGTAGGTGGACCACACGGTGTGATGGTACGCAGAGGAGACTGACGAACATGGAGTGATGTGGAGGCTATCTGTACCTACCCTTCATGTAGGATCTGTGGTGGATGATCCAAGAGCTATCTTTCAACTTTCAGCTATTTTGTCCTTTCAGTTGTAGTTGTACATTACAGTTGGGATTGTATTTCCGACCCCTTTACTTTTCATAACTCTTCTATTATATAGTTTTTACTAGTGTTTTTCTTCCAGATTATACTTTTCTGTGTGTGCTTTTAGGATATAAAGGCAATTAATTCCCAGTTTTAGGGAAATATGCCTTTAGTTCTAGTCGCCAGCCCCTGGTCTATGGAAGGAGGGCTTGGGGTAGTCATGACACGTGCCCCGGGGGATGGGTCGTGAAAATTAATAATAGGATAATAATATTTATTAGGGTTTTAGGGATAAATTTCACACAAATTTTCCCTATATGGGAATTTATTCATAATAATATTGATTTGAAAATGAGATTGGAAAGAAAACCTTACTACTTTAGTAATAATTGAATTGAAATTCCTCAAAAAGAGAACTGGAGATGTATTTGTAAATATCTTCAATTTCATTAAATGTCTGTTAAAAGGAATAAATTTGTCATTATATAAACCATACAAAAATAAAAAATTGGTGAATATTTCATATGTATCAAAGGAATAAAGTTGAGATGAGGAACCCCTACATTTTACTCCCAACTTCCACAAATGCTCATGAACCTCCTATATAATAAAAATAACTATACTAATAACATATTTTAGTAATTTATGCATATATATAAACATTTATACTATTTAATTATATTCATTCATTATACATTTATTAGTTAGTTATCATTTAATTTTATCATCAGATTTGGGTAATTTTGATTTCTTCGCACATGTTTTGTAATGAATATTTTGGACCCCATTATATAATACCATGTTCATAATTTAAAATTAGAATAGGTATATATATAATTATTATTCAATTTTTTATTCTTTAACATGCTCATTTTATGGAAACTATGGACATGGTTCTCAGGAATGAGATCCACGATGAGCTTGATTTAGGTAATTTACTGATATCAAAATATTAATTTATAAAAATCATTAATTTTTGTATCATATTTTTTGAAGCATATTCAATAAATATATTAATACTTAATATCATATATATTCATAAAATATATTTTATAATCATGCATGTAATTAGGTGATAAAATATTAAATATGTCATTCATGGAGGCTATAGTTCGCACGTACGCATGGGCGATGATTTTAATTTACAAAGGATATGATTATTAGTATAATGAATATTTTATCTTTATAAAATATTATCTATGTCATAAATATAATATTTATTCATTAAATTTATTATTATGAACATACATTGAAGGTAGTGATGAAAAATGAAATTTTTTATTCATAAAGGCGATAACTTATACACAACATGATGGATTTTTTATTTTTTGAATGGTTGGGAGGGAGGTAGAAAATGGTTATTACATAAATATAATAAAATATAAGTATAATAATGACACTGATTTAATTATATCATTATGCTAGTATAGATTTGGTGGAGGTTGGATGAGAAATATAAATAATAAAATATTAGGGAGTGGATAATGGGGGTCTTAAGACACTATTATATCCAAGGGATTCCAAACATGGAAAGGGATTCTAGGAGAGGAAAATGGGTATTTTATAAATATTAATTCAAAGGATATAATGGTTTGAAAATAGTGGGGTGGGGGTGTGAGATCCTTTTATTGATGAAAAACAGGCTTTTCCTTGGAATTGAATGGTAGGTGAGGTGTAAATATGAAATCACATGTGATTTAGGAGAAAAAAGTTTGGTGATACATGTAGGTATTAATTTTAAAACTAAAAAATTTCTTATAAAATGTGTTTTTTTTCAAGTTAATTTAGTAAAATTTGATCCACTTAATATTACTCATTTTTACCCTTATTAAACTTGATTTAAAATTAACCAAGGTAATTATTTTTTTACTAAAAATATAATATGATAACTCTTAATAAATTTCAACATGATAATTTATAATATATAATCCATGTAATATAATTAAATTTCTAAATTTTATAAAATTAACTTTTAAATTAAAATATATGATATATAGATTTTTTTTTAGAAAAATAACTTTTTATACATTATGACTTTTATTCCCTATCAATTAATAATTAAATGAGTATAAATATGTTTTTATATGTTTAAACACCACACTAGAGTCATCATCTAAAATACATCAATTTAATTTATTTAGATAAAAATTATACAATATTTACGAAAACAATTTTTTGAAAAGTAACTATTTTACTGTGGTAACTAATATTTACTTTGGTAACTTATTTTTTATTCTATAAATGAAAATTAATTTATTAAAAATTTATATTATGATTAAAAATAATAAAATAATTTTATTAGTCCCAATATCAAGAATATTTTTTTAATATAATCACACATAATTCATGAAAATAATTTTTTCAAAAATATATTGTTTTAGTATGAAAGGATTTATTTATATTCCATTATGAGTGAAAATATTTAGATGAAAATTAAATTATTATTTTTATATATTTTATTAATAAATTACACAATATTCAATAGTTATCAATTGGTTTAAAAATACACAATATATAGAAAAGCATAGTTATTTGAGAAAAAAAAATCATTTTTATCCCTAATTTATTTTATTCATAAATTAAAATATATAAAAAAATATCAAGGTGTTATATTTCACTCATAATTGCATCCACATGATTATAATTATTATCCAATATTGAAAAATAGATAAGGTTATGACAAAGGATATAATTTCTAACTCACTATCATGAGAAATACTATAAAACTCATGTTTTCCTGAATAATTGGTATACGTTGAGATTATAAACCACTTGTTTAAAATATTCCTCCTTAGATATCTATAAGTATTATGAGTTTCTTAAGAAATAAATTCATTTTGAGGATCCCATTTCTAGTAAAATACTAATACCAAAATGGTTATGATAATATTCAATAAAATCAGAGTAAATTACCATATGGATATGAAAACTAAATCTTAAGATGACTTCTCTAATGAACTATTCACTTCAGACTATAATACTTGAAGTTCAATTATGATATAATTATATCAAATTATAAATCATTAGTTTAATGAGGTTTTCCATGGTCATTTTCTTTTTAGGTTATCTAACCTTACTAGTTATATTTCATGATTAAATTATATTTAAATCCTTCATAATGGATTATAAAAAGTATATTAATTAACCAAATCATATCCATTGGGAGTGTAAAACTAGGTGTGGTATTAGGACCTATTTTTATGAACAGAGTGGGGGTAGAGTTAATACTCAATTATCTTTTTTAACTAGAACCTGTATCTACATGTTTGTATTAAGACAATGAAGTTATTTTTTAGAAGCCACAAACTCTATATCTTACCAATTTGTTTGATATTTTCCTATATTTATGATTATATATTAGGGTTTTCACTAATTTTTTATAATCATAATTCCCCAAAATAACTAAAATAATCCCCCAAAATAACTAAACCTTTCTTTGATACCAACTGAGAGGCCCCAGACCCACAATCCTAGTCTCAGTGCTAAAAACACATTCCTTAAACAATAGCTTCAATACCAAGTGAGATGACCCAAACTAAGCTTGTATATATTTCATATTAATATAAAATCTCACAATAATACACACCTAAGAACTGAAAAGTTTAGAGTATTTAGGGACTAGATGAATAATCAACTTATTTGTAAATAAACTTTGTCATCTACCATAAATATTCTTCATATATGGTACCCTTTTAGACTCATATCACTTAATACCCTTCATCATAACCTTGGGAAATGGAAACATAAGAAGGGGTGAGCTCAGATAATTAGCAAGGGTAGACCTGGGAGATATCAATTGATAATCATAAATGAGAATACAATAAGTATAAGGGTATAATAACATGATCATAACTTATGAAAACATATCCAATAATCTATAGACCATAAATCATGAGTCATTGAATACGGATTTTTCATAACAAAGACACGAGTCACAAGAGTGATAAATCATTAATAATTAATCAAGATCCATGATAGCATATATTAATCATAAGACATAAGTTTTTTTCATACACATAAGCATAGAAATAATATGTCAAGTCTACCCACCAATAAATTCATCACATAATAGGCTTGGGCTAACCACCATATACCTTCTTTGGCTTGGGATAACTACTTGTGTAACCTATTGGGATTGGGATAACTTCCCATGAATCCTTTATGATTATTATTTATAAATAATTAACCAATTCATTTAAGGGCTATATAATTCTAGTACTACCCACTACATAATGAAAACCACATATAATTATGCCATAAGATCATAAAAAATTCATAATTTCATTATATATTAATTAACCCATGGGAAAGAAATGGGGTTTATGAAAACTTCATTAAAACAAAATCATATTAATCCATCCATAGAAAAAAAGTTGATGGTATCATAAGAACATATCACAAGAGTAACATAAGAAACATTAAAGGATTTTGACATAGATAGAAAACATTATTTTATGATTTATTGAATAAATAACTTAGTAAAAAAAGAATGACTAATCAGATTTTCAAAACCATTAATAATTTATATTATTTTGAAAAAATTTTAAAACATAAAAAAGGATTATTTTAAAGAATAATTATCAGAAAAGAGTGTGTTACAAAAAAAATGTTAAAAAGAGTTTCTTTTCACAATTTTGACAAAAAACCCATGTGTAAAATATTAAATATTCCTTTAAAACATTTTTTAATAAATTATAAATATTATAAAATGAACTTAATCAATTATTCAAGTATATATATGGGTATACATAAAATCATCCAATGAATATAGACATAAAGGAGGGAAATTCTTGACCAAAAATAAGAGATGGGGTTATTTTCTCTCACAAACGTCACATCAAGTAAATTATTTACCAAGTGAAATGAAATTTCGAAAGGATATATAAAACTCTAAGAATAAATAAAGGATAATAAAATGGATATGGGTTTTTAAGAGAAATTTCATTTACTTTTACCCATATGAGAATTCATTTATAACAATATCGATTTGAAAATGAGATAGGAAAGAAACCCTTAATAATTTAGTTACACTTAAATCTAAATCAATTAAAAAGAGAAATGAAGATGTATTTTTAAATCAATTTAATTTATTTAAATTTATGATAAAAGGAATCTATATATCAGTATCTACACCACACAAAAAGAAATAAGTGGTGAATATGACATATGTATCAAATGAAGACAATTGAGATGAGAAACCTTAATCTTGACTTCCATGAAAGATCCTTTAACTCATATCACACCCTAACAATATTTTTACTCATTATTTTATATATTTAATTATGTTTTATAAATTCCTCAAGTTATAAGTCGATTTGGTAAAAATTTATGATTTTTTGGAATTTCATTATAAGTGCATGGTTAGTAAAAACTGTGCGACAACTATGCATATGAGTTTTTAGTTTAATAGATCAATTTCACATGGTTGGTTCACAATTTTACAAATAATGTGGTTAAATAATAAAGTTTACTTGGTTATTCTATTATTAGGAACATGATTGACACACAATTCGGTAAATCATGTGGCCAAACCATGCGACCGACCCATAATTTTAAAATTGTTATTTTACCTATTTTACCTTATTATATTTTAAAAAAACTTACCCCTATAATTCCCCATTTAAAATTTATTCCCATTCACACACCTCTACCTTTATTCCTCACCCTTCCATGGTGAATCCAAATAGTTTCTTCATGGTTTAATTTCTGGTTTTCTAAGGCGATTCCTTCTTTTCCCTTCCCCTCTTATTTTTTTTCATTTTCTTTCTTGATGATGTCTCTCTTTGGAAAAAAACTTAAGGGGATATTTTAACCTAATAATATTTTTATTCTTAATTAGGGTGTTTAGTTTTCATTTAGGTTTAAATTCATCTCATGTTGTAAGTATCAAACCGTTCACCTTCGGTTTGAGGTAGGTTTCCCCTTGTATTAACCTTTAAATTTAAGAACTATGATTTATTGAAATTTTAAATTAATGTTTTAGTTATCACATTAAGTATAAGTTATGATATTTAGGTTTTAATTATAAGTTAATGTATTATATTGATTTAAATTAAATTCTAATGGTTTTACCCTTATTTCAAAGTCAAGAAGTTTATTTTACTTGGTCTTAAACAAAAAGTGTTTGAAATATTTTTTGAATGGCATTTATAAATTAAATATGTGATTTAAAATGTTGTTTTGAGTTTTCAATATATTTCAATATGATTTTTGGGATTTTAATTCATTCTTGGTTCTTTAAAAATGTGTTTAATAATTTTATTTCTAAAATAATGTCTTAAAGTTTTGGTTTTCACTTTGAAAGATTAATTTTGATGAAAACAACCTTGTAATATAACTTTAACCCAACATATTTTAAAATTGATGTGGGTGTTCCAAACATGGGACACATTTATTATAGTTATAATTCTAAAATGAGCTATTCCTAATAAGGATGATAGAGGGTGAGGCATTGTTTGTGATTCCGATTTTTTGTAGTAGATTATATAATTATTTTTATACCATTGATTGATAATTTTTATTGGTACACCTCTATTTCATATATAATGGGAAAGTGAGGGTATCTAGTTTTAGTTTTGTGAACACATACTGCACTGGATTAGGATCATGCACTAGCTATTGGACCCTAGTAGGACATTCTCTTCTTGGGGAGTTTCTCTTTAGTTATTCTAGGTAGGGAATGACGAAGTGTTAGGGCTGTTATATTGAATCAGGTGTACTCATATGATGGATCATGTTTATTATGTTATAGAATTTCCCCTCGTCTCTTAGGAATTCCCATGTTCAATTCTATATAGATGTTTATTATTGGTTAGTATAATTTTATTACTATGATAACAGACCGAATATTGTTTCTCATTAATATTAATTATTATTATTATTATTATTATTATTCCATCTAATACTTATTTTCATTTTACTTATTATTTTAAAAGAAAAAATTATTTTAATAATTTATGAAAAGTGCATTGTAACTTCTCAAGTATCCATTATAAATGGAATACTTTCAAAAGAAACCTTTCATAAAAACCACTTATCATATTTTAATTTTGAGTAAAATCACTTTTATAATGGTTGACCCCACACATTTTAAATGAAAAAATTTAAAAAGTAAGGGAAACTGACTATTATTGTCTCTTTAAAACCTAAAGTATAAAACCTATATTTTTTAAATTGCACTTCAAACCAGCATGAGTTGGATATTTTTTTAAAGGTAATATATTAGGTTTGTTTTCTCATTGAAATACATAGTTTTTTACTCATTACTATATTTATAATTTCATATTTAGGTTTAAGTTCTTGTTTATATTTTGGTCTCTCATATAGTGTTCATGTTTAGAAGGTTGGATGGTGACTCATGGAGTCATGTAGAGATCATTTTGGGAATTTATTTTTAGTTTACTCTTGTATTTTAGTAGTATCACCCATGAATTCCTACATATATCTACATATTATTAGTTTCAAATTTAAATTATAATCTGATTGTTTTATATATTTTTTATGCTTAATTTTATTCTACTTATTTTAAAAATTGGTTTGTTTTATATATTTTTATGCTTCATGCCATTCCCATAACAAAGATCTTATCTCCATGCTTTGATCCCAAGATAATATGTTTAACCATGTTTTTAATTCCTCCATATAACCATTGAGGATTTCCATTAACCATTTCACTAGAAACCTGACTAGGGAACGACATGTCTAAGCATCTAAACAACTATTCCCTCACAAGGAAACTTTAAAACCAAGGAACTAGCAGATGAGTGCTATCCATAAAAACTATGGCGCCTAACATTTCTAAGACATACCATTGGTAGCACCACTCACATACCGATATCACTAATATTAGGCATCTACCTATGACTTGTGGATCTATAAGCATGTAAAGACCATATTAAACCACTTTTCATGGAGACCCTTAAGACCAAGATCTAACTCACCAAACATTAATTCACACTCAAAAACATAAGGATATATACCTAACTAAGGTTTACAACTTATATAAACTTAGGTTCATGAAAACAACCACATATCATCTCATGGTCACACAAAAAATAGCATGCTCACACCATCCTCCCATATTAGGGATAAAAACACCTAAAAGGGTCACAATCTAGACATCACTATAGTATCACAATCTAGACGCTCGCTCTAGCTTCAAGACCCAAACCTAGTTCAGTACACAACCTCTATCAATTGACCAACCTTCTATATAAGGGTCACAATAACATACTAGGTCATGACATAAGAAATCCTTTGACACCTGACCACTACTCAGGGATATTGGTCAAATCACACTAGTTTTACAATTCCAAAATTCCTTAAGTTATTCCATCAATTTACTAGATAACACATTTTAATATTTTCATTTCCCATTAAAATTTCTTCTTTTTAAGGGTTCTACCTTTTTTATATAATAAAATTTCACACTATAAATTTTTATTATTCATTCATCCATAAGATTTAATCATCAAAATTACCAATTCCAAGGTTTTGGTTAGATAAGACGCCATTCACAAGCTATGAGGGAAAACATCTTATAGGATAATTAATTATATTTTATATAACCAAAACAATCATTTAACTATCCATTTATATATTCCCATACATTTAGAATAATATAATGAATTATCCAATTATAATACCACCATAGTCTTATATTGGGAAACACCATATAACACGTTGATGACACGTTAAGTGACCAAACCCCCTATTTTCACCCCTAACAAGTATAAATCATAGGTACATATAAATCATAAAATTATAATCATATAAAAAAATAAATCATAAATATATTTGATTAAAAATAGATACAAACCATAAGAAAAATATTGTTAATATTTAAATCCTATGCCTTTATCATTATGCATCTATTACAAAACCCTACATGCCAGTAATGACGAATGATGCATTCATGTTCTCTCACTATATTGTCTTAAGAGATGAAATACCTTAAATAATAACCTAAAAATTCAAATTAAACGCTATATGCATCAATCATGGTAAAGTAACATAATTGAATAGGAAAACCCAAGGAATAATAAACCCATCCATAGAAACTCATATTTTAACTTGTATGTGGGTTAGATACTCATAGGAATGAGATCATTAACATGACCCAAAAAACTCTTAGTATCCTATATCCTATAAAAAATAATAAATAAATAAAAAAACATTTAATACCACTTTTCAATGTCCCAGTTCCCTAAACTAGTGATCAAATGTTACTATAGCTCATGGGCGCCTCCCTATACGTCAGAGGCTTATGACTAGGAGGGAGGGTCTAAATAGAAACATTGGGGAGAGTATAACCTATCTCTAGAGTTCCAATAAAAATAATAATATAAAAAATTTAAACAACCATCTAGTATAATATCACAAAAAAATAAGTTCCAATAAACAAACAAATAAATAAATAAACAAACAAGGAACCAAAAATCATGAATGATGGAAAATAAATGATACATGACACTATTGAACCACCAAAAGAGGGTCCAATATATATATGATATAAAAGAAAAATAAAATATAGACTAAAATAGACCTAAATTGTTCATATTACTATCTTGGTTCTGTCACCTAACTCTATTCTTAGCATTCTAGATAAACCAAAAGCTCTGGGCCTCATACCAGTCCAGACTAGTCACCTACAACAAGTAGAATCTTCTATGATACCCAAAAACATCCTAAGGAGTGTGTGAGTACATACTAGTAGGATACCACTAATGATATCCCTAAAATAACTACTCTATAAACTAGGTGAATGCAGTAGTGCACTATATAAATAGTTAAAATATGATAAATAAAATATTTTAATTTAAAAGCATAAGAAAAAATTCTAAACTTTGGGGATGAGTTCTTATTAGGAATGGTGCATACCTACATTATCTAATTTTAGGGTATCTTTAGGCACACCCTTATGACCGTGCCAACCATATCCTGACCAATGGTAATATACCCATCCTTGGCCTAAAAAAGAAACACATGGGGGGTAATATACCCATCCTCAGGGCCCCAAAATCCACATAGGATCACCATGTTCCTAACCATCACAATTGTATACCTGGGGGTAGTGTTCACCATAGGTTTAACTATAGTATTAGTGTCCACCCAAGGGACATGTTAACCATGGGTTTTACCATTATAATCATTCAACTGAGGATATTTTTACCCCAAGTTTAACTATACTCTCAGTGTAAAACCGGGGGAAATGTTTATCCTGAGTTTAACCATCAAACATACCCACCAAGGAATGGGTTCAACTCGATGTCAAAACATTTCAACAACCAAATAAAATTAGTAAGGCTACAACATTTTCTAAAAGTCACAACTAGAATCAGTTATCATTTAAAACATAAAACAACTAGTTATCACTAGTATGGTACCAAATTAAATTCATGTTACCAAAGACAATTTATAATTATAATTTTATATCTCAAGATTAACTAATGTAAATTCATTACCAACTAGGCATATCGAAACCACAATCCATTTAATTATGTAATATCTGACCTTACTATTTAATAATTCCCCTTCCAATATATATGTTGGAACTTACCATTTAATTTCATCAATACCAAAATAATTTCTAAACCTTTATTCACCATTAAAATCTACCATTTAATTTAGTCCCAAAAAATGTTACTTCCACCCATAATTATCGATGGCTGTGAAATTTCCTTTCACAACCACCGATTAAAACCATCATTTCACTTTAAAACATTTAACTTAATTAACTATTTTATTAATCTAATCCATTAAGGTTATTTTTCAAATGGGTCCATTTACTTCAATGTTATACAATAAAGGTTTATAAAACAAGATACACCGAATATTTATCCAATTTCAAGGTCAAGATGATGTTATATTTTATCACTTGATGTCACCTATTTACTAGAGTCCAATTCACATTCAAGGGGAATTTAAATGAGGAAAATATCTACATTAAAATTTAATTTTAATTAAACCAATGCATGGATAATATAGCATGAACACACTTCCAACACACTTACAAAAAGGATAAAGAATATGGGTTATTAAAAGGGACCACCCACCTTATGTCTAGAGTCCAATTTTAAGATATGTGCCTTTGGTTTTTCTTAAAATGAGACAAATTGAGGAATTGGAAAAAATCCATAAAAATAGGGCATAAACCACATAGCCTACATGATAAATATTGATAGAAAAATAAATATAGAAAACAAGGTATATTACTCTTAGACTCACATCTATCCATTAAATTCAAGAAATGTAATGTGAAATAGACTAAGATCAAAGGTGATCCGCCATGGACAAAGAGAGGGATAAGGGACCTCCTATGCACTAGGAAAATGGACCTAATAGCAGACATTTTAGGTTTATGAATAAATGTATAATGAGGTATAAATGAACATATTTATTCCTTAAAAAAAGAATAATAAGACCCTTTAGCTGCCTAGTACTGGGCTCACCGGCTAGTTGGTGAGCTCAGAAAAAACTGCACCCCTACTAGCACACTAGCTAACTGATGGACTTAGTTCGGATCACCAGTGGCAATAAAACTCCTTAAAAGTATCCATATGGAACTTTTTAACCTTATAATGTGCTCCCAATACCCATGAACGCCTATATCACCTATTTCTAAGTCAAAATGGTTCTTTTGAGGGGTTACAACCCTCAAAATTTGAATTCCAATGCCTTTAGTAAATCAAACCCCTCCACAAAATAAAAACTCAAAATTTTATAAAAAAACACTCATATCGATTAATAATTTTATTTTTTTAAAGTTAATTTAGTAAAATTTGATCCTCTTTTTGTTACTCATTTTTACCATTATTAACCTTGATTAAAAATTTACCATGGTAATTATTTTTTTCACTAAAATTATAAGATGAACCCCTTTACCAAATTTGAACATGATTATTAAAAATTTGGAATCCATTTAATTTCATTAAATTTCTAAGTATGATAAAATCAATTTTTAAATTAAAACATATGATATATGGAAAAACTATTTTTATAGAAAAATGATTTTTTAAACATTAAGTGTTTTTATTTTTTATTTCAAATAAATTAATAATTAAATGAGTTCAAATATATTTGTTTATATATTTAAAAATCACACGATATTCATAATTTAGAATAGATTAATTTAATTTATTTATATAAAAATTACACAATGTTTATGAAAAAAATATTTGAAAATAACTATTTTACTGTGGTAACCAATATTTACTTTGATAACTTATATTTTTAAGTTAGAAATGAAAATTAAATTATTTCTATATTTGGATATGATGATTATAAATATTAAAGCTATTTTACTATACCCAACTTCAGGATTTAAAAAAAAATAATTTTAATATAAGCGCACATAGTGTATAAAATCAATTTTTTAAAAAATTGTATTTTTTAACATTAAAAGAATTTATTAATATTCTATTCTAGGTGAAAATTAAATTATTTTTTATATAGGTTTCTAATATATTACACGTTATTTAATACCAATCAATTGGTTTAAAAATATACAAAATATAGAAAAAGTGAAATTATTTGAAGAAAAGTCTTTTTGTCACTAAATGATTTTATTTTTCATTATTTATGATTGATTAATTTTTTAATAAGTATTAGATAAATTTTATCAGTAAATTTCTATTAAAACCTTTCTTTTATTTTTATAAATACATCAAATAATTTTTTTAATTTTTTAATAATAATAATACGTAATGCATAAATACATATACCTATATATATATTTATAATAATTTTTAATTAAATATTATATTTTTTGTTTCATATGGAATTCTCATAATATATTAATATCTCTATTGAATTATAATATTTTATCTTAATAAAGTGTATCATGTATTTTTAGTTTGGTGTGGTGTGTGAAAAAAGTTATTTAAAATAGTATTTAATTAAATAAATATATATACTAAAATCTCATGGTGTTATAAACACTTTATTTTTCTCTTGGTAATATTCAATTCCACAATTAATTGAAAAAAATAAGAATTTTTATCGAGGTCACTCTGAATGCCCACTTCAATGGGTTGGTCTTTATATTATATGACCAGAGTTTGGAAAACACCACCTCAATTTTAATGAAGTGGTCAAGAAACTAATATAATTTATCAACTAAATCATAAAAATAACATTCCATAGTTTTACCTAGGAGTATCATAAATCTCTAGTGTATCTCCATTTAATACACAAATATAAAATTCTTTAAACCAAATGGAATCACCTTGTAAAAATATTCTCCTTGGAGATCTTTAAAGTGGGTGAACATTCATCTTAGAGGGCCATTTTGATTTGGGTGTAGTTAGAGTACCCTTACATAAAAGAGTGGGTTTAAAAATTGTCTATTGCATTAATAAAAAATTCTACAAAAGATATAGGAAAATAATCCTTTGGGTAATAATGTCCCTAAAGTCGATATAGAATCTGATTTGGAAGTTCTTTTTCATAATGAAGAAAACATTGGAAAGATACTTAGGGTATTAAACCTTTTAGATAAAAGAGTCTTTAATAAGATTATATGCTTCAGTTTCCACCATAGCACTATTAGATAAGTGTATCCTTCTATATTACCATTTTTAACTATACTTGTTAGCTAGAAGGTCGAAGTATGTGCTGAATACTTGGGTATTTAGTCCAATAATTTTAATGAAACTCTATGAAAAGGCATGCCAATGTTTCTTAAGGATAGAAATATTATGTTATTCTTATAAGGATTTATGGTTATTCTGATTAACATAGATCATGGGTTTTTTAAATTCCAAAATTTAATTTTTTGAGTTTATCAACTATGGTAGTGACTTCTTTTTCAAAGGAATGCTGGATATCTCTTAAATCTTAAACATCAACATCAAGAGTAGAGGATGGATTAACATCTTCAAATTCAAATGGTTTTGTAATAATTTCATCATATTTTTTGGGATCAAAATCTTTATAAAGGGATAAAATTTAATTTTACTTTATTTAAGATATATGAATGTTTATAAAGGTTCTTATCCCTTATGTTTTTCATTGATGATATATTCTTATTCCATAATTTTTTTTGGATAAATTGATTGATTATCAATTAAACCCATGTTCTAATAAATAAACCCAAATCCAAGAACTATGAGTATATATTAAAAATTAAGGTTATTTGTTTCCTTTATTAATAAGGGTGATTCAAGGAATGTGTTTTATTATCCATCATAGGATATAAATTTAACTTGAGGATCATTCCCTTTAACTAGAAGGATAAGGGTTTTTTTATCTTTGTCTTTGTTACTGATATATGATGGATAAGGATTAATAAAATCTTTTCATTAAAACTTGAGGCATTATGTTGGATTTTATATTAATTAATGCTATATTTTTTAGATATTATCAATGAATATATATAAATAATATGTTGAATATAAATGTTATCCAAAGGTTGTGTGTTGAATAGTTAATATGATCCTAATGATGAGTGGAATAAAGTCCAAAGGGGATGCAATGAAGGTAACCCAAAGGTGATTTGATAAATGATCATAAATAATGAATTAATGGTGTGTCCATGAAGATGAAAACATGGAGTAACAATTATACAGTAATATGATTAACATACTTGGAAACCATACTTGGTTAAAGATTAATTTCAATGAAATACATAGACTGACTTTAGAAATATAGAGGGGAAGTTTGAAATTCATCATAGTGACTACATAGAGATATAAAAAAGATAAAAAAAGGTAACCTATCATGGAGAGACTTAGAAATATTTTAATATATGGAGCCTGATTGAAGAGAGATGGATTGATTTGGCTTTGATAAATGTTATTATGAGGTAAATTTTTCTGATTATTGCATTATATGGTAGAATAAGGTGTATGATAATGATTGAAGGAATTTAGAGAATGGTTGAAGTTTTTTAGTGAAGGAAAATCACATCACCCCACAATAGTGTACATAACAACCAAATAGATACTTTGTAATAGTAAATGTCAGAGAATATTATTGAAACTTATTAGACCAAACCAAAATCAGTGTTAGGTAGGAATAAAGTTTTTGATAAGTGTCAATAATGGGGAAGCTACCACACTGTAGTAAAGAGTCCATGAAAATTAAGTGTGGATCACACTATAGTGGATCACACTATAATCAGTTTTTCACATTATAAATATGTGGCATTTATAGATATGAAAGGATTGATCATGTCATAATTAAGAGGTCATAACATATTGGTGAATATTTAGTTAAATCCCTTACTCTGTGAAAAAGTATAACAAACTGAAATAATGATAACATCTATGAAGATTTAGAGTATAGTTCTATAAAATTAAAGGTATTTTAAATAAGATATCAACTGATTTTTTTGGATATGCGATGGAATTGAAGATCACACCACTATAGAGGCTATCATAATATAAAAATATAGATGTCAAATGGTGTTATTCTATAAGGCATAATTTCATGTTGTCATATATAAAATGTATTTTATTTTGAATATTGAGTTATATTTCAAAAATAAGATGATGTATCTTGAAATTTGGGAGTTATGATTGAATTTATTGGATGAATTTGACCGGGCTATTTTTTTTGGGATGAATGGCACTAACTCAGAGCATTATAGAAATTATAATTGAAACCAACTATTAATTAATGGGTTATATTTTGGATATATTTATAAAAACTTCTATGAAAGTTATTGGAAATAAAAAATGATTTTGAAAAACTAGTTTATTTAGAGAAATAATATCTAATCAATATAGGATTATATTGATACATATAGTTTATTTATGTAAGGATCATTGTTGATGGAGGTCCATTTTTATATCTTGTTTTTGATGAATCATAAGGAGCATAACAAGGATAATTTTAGTAAAAAAATATTCTTCATATGGGATAGTTATCATTGTTGTGATTTTGTGGATGATTTAGAATGAACTCCATGTAAGGAATTTATCTCATTTAAAACTAGAGAAGAAGTAAAAAATGAAGTGGTAATAAATGGAGTATCTAATATAGAATTTAAGATGCAAAATTAATTAGTTCTATATATAGATATATAAGAGACCTTGACATCTATAGACTGATGAATTCTAACTCAACATAGTTCCCACAGGAGGAATTATTAGGAGTAGCCCTTAAGTGGTAGCATTACATCACAATATTTTAGAAAGGTAGTGTTCCTTGGAGTAGAGTGACCATGATTAAAGTTATATCCACTGAAAAATGAATAATAGTGAAATTTGGTACATTGATATATCACTGCACATATTCTTCTTGGATTTATCACAGTGTGGGTAAACCAAGAAAAATAATCATATTTATGTTTTATATAGAATAAAAATAATATTACACATATTATTACCTGATTCTTAAACTTAAATATTCAATAATTAAAACATGAGGATCGTAAATGCCTAGTATCTTTGGAAAAATAGGTTCATATTAACTCAAAAGGTACTTAAAACATGACTTCCTTATTTTATTCTCCATAGTGAGATCCTAAAATCCATTTGATCTCCTAAAAATACATGGGGGTAACCTAGGGAATACATAAATAAATGAGATAGATAAGAAGATTAGTAAGGGAATTTATATGATAAGGAAACATAACATGAGATTCAAAGTTATAACATGATATCATAAAAGATAAGGATCATCAGTAATTACATAGAATAATATTATAAAGAACAAGGTATCATAATATCATAGAATCATATGAAATATAGAACTAAAATACAACAAAAAAAAAATGAGTCAAGGATAACTATCTAAAAAATATCACACAGTGGACAATGTCCCATAATTGGTTTATCTTTACTCTGTGATCCCATACATGACATATCATGAGACTATAGTTTTAAACAATGCATTGAAGTGCTATCTAGGAAAACCCATCATAAAATTTTCATGATCTATGTGTTCCACAAAAAGGAATCAATCATAAGGTATAACATAAGAATTAACCATGGAAATAAAATGGGTTTCATAATCTTGCTTCATATCATAAAAAAAGGAAATTTCATAACAAAGGCATTTGAGAAACAATCATAAAGCATGTATTACCCCCATTAAATTAAGGGATAATATTCTAGGTATATATGTGAGAGAAATATATAGATAATTTATAAAAATTAAATAACATTAAGAGAGATATAAAGTGGGTTAGATAGAGAAGGTTCATAACCTGAAGGAAAGGGTGGTTTAGAGAGATCCCTTACTCGATCCCGATTTTTCACATGCATTATTTATCACCCGGAATAATAAACCGAAGTTAATTATTTAATTTCTTAATAATTTTTTTAAAATCATTATTCCTTTTATTTTATTCATTACCATGTCATATTAAATTACTTAACCAATTAATTTTATTTCAGACATTTTAATGATAAACATATCAGATATCAAAAATCACTTTGGTAAGTTGACAAAGGTTAATGAGATTATTAATCAATCGTATCCAGAATGGTAAACATGAAATAATTATAATTTTTAAAATAAATTATACTTTTTAAACCCACTATGAAATATGATTATGAAAAATGAACTATGTTATAATCATGGAGATGGTAGGTCAGATGTACGCATGAGTAACATTTCCTTTTTTGAAGATCATGATGAAAGGAAGGTAAGTGTTATTTAATATTTAAAAGATTATAATTATATCATAAATATAATATTATTTATTTAAATAACCTTAAACATATCATCCATGTAATGTGGTAATAAAAATGAATCACAACACTTCGTGAGGAGGTAGTCTGCTGTACACACGAGCGATATTATCATTTATTCAATGAATGATAAGGTAAAAAATTATATGATATATTAATTTTATATAATGGCTAATATTTAATTAATATCATATATAAACATCAAATTATTACTTATTACATTCAATGTAAATCATAAGTGAAAAATGAATCACATCACTTCGCATGGCGGTAGTTTGTTATACACATGAGTGACGTTATCATATTCTCTATGGAATGAAAAGTAAAGAGTTATATATGATATTATAATTATAGATGTATACTTATATCATAAATATAATATATAAAAAGTATATATATCATTATATCCATCCATTAGAAGTGGTGATAGAAAATGAATTATGTGTGTTCGCGAGTCGGTAGTCCACCATACACAAGATCAATAGTTTAGTTTCCCATTTGAGATAGAAGTGTAGTGAACTGAATCCTGAAATCCCAAAATGATGTCTACTACTATTTGATTGGAATTATTATAAGGAATAAAACTCCAAAGGAATAATCAATTTAGTAATGCTGGTAAACCAAATACATAAACGAGTCTTGTATTACAAATTAATACACATATTACAACATAATTTTTTTATTCTTTATAAATAAATTTGAGGATTGTAACTATATTCCATATAGTAAATACCTATATATCTTTCATACTATACTTCTTAGATTCCTGGGGAAAGAAACATAATAAGGGTGAGCTCAAATACTTAGTAAGGGAAAAATATTTCTAAATAAATAATGAATCAATGAGAATTACAATTATGGAATTGAAAATAACTTAACATACACACACCATATAATCAAAAAAATTAGAAGGAAGTGATTAAAAAATATGGAAAGGTAATAAACTAAAACACATTCCACTTAATCAATGAGATGAAAATAAAATGTGTCCATAGATATGTCGATGCAAAATATAATGGATGAATAATAACTGAAACTAAATGAGGGAAATACTCTATCAATGGATTCCATGTCTGAGGCACATGAAAACCTATACTGTCAAGACATTTTAAAAGATGATTTAAACTATTCTGATTTGTGCAACTAATTTTTCTCATGAGAACCTGTCGATGCATCAAGGAGCTATATAAAGTCTGGGTTCCAACCGTCATTGCCTGTACAAATAATTCCTCATATCAAATAACCAAAATAAATAATATGACTCATCAAATATCTATATTAAATAAAGAATACATAATTATTAGTATTTACCCAAATAATCAAATAACTGTCAAAGTAGACACCGTATATAAAATGGTATATGGTTTATGTAATAGTAATATCAATGATAAATGACATAGATAATTAGGGTAAAATTAATTGTTCAATGATCATAGGATATTGAATATTTTAATGAGACTAACAAATGAATCAAGGAAGTTAATCTGAATACTATCCTTGTCCAAATCAATAATAAACCATCCAAAGGAAGAATAAGGATGGTATCAATACAAAAAATCTCAAGTGGAGTAAAAATAAATGGTTTTTGTTGTTACGAAACTCATAAATACAAAACCACATGCAACATATAAAAAGGGTTATTGTTTTTGATGAATAAAAATACTATATAAATATATTTTAAAACCTTTTTGAGGAAAATATCCTTTTGTTTTGAAAAAACTTTTGGAAAATCTTTTCTTTAAAAATCACTTTTTAAAAAATTTTCATTAAAAATTAACCTTTTAAACCTAAAATGAAAGATTCAATGAAATGACTATTGGTAAATCCATAAAAGTCACATGAGGTAAAAAGAACATTCTTTTTGCATGGTAAAAGGTTAGAAAAATGCCTTGTTCAGAAAGAAAAAGAATATTCCTTTGAAAAATTCAGTAAAATAAAAATGGGTAAAAATGTCTTTACCAAATAATTTTAAAACATTTTTTGATTTTTTTATTAAAGCATGGATTTTATAAAAAATAGGTTCTCCGATTAAAGAGAGAAATAAAGTTAGGTTTTTTGAAAATCATTTTCTAAAAAATTTTGAGTACGAAAGAGTGGAAAAATTATACTGATAGTTGATAAAGGACATGGATAACCAAAGGAGGAAAAAATTAAAGGTTTTATTAAACAGTGGTCATTTAATTTCCTTGAACGGAAATACTATTGAAATATCATTAAAATTATTTTTGACGAAAATAATCTTTAATCATTCCAAAGTGTCATATACCACTTTGAAACATTCTAAATCATAATCCTCAGGGTGGAATAATATTAAATAAAGGTTTTAAATAACATGAAGATAAAAGAATCTGTGATATAATATATCAAAATGGTAATTAGATACACCACACAAAATAAGTAAGTATTGACAATGACATTTATCTCATGTAGGTAAAAAGTGAGATGAAAATCCCTTAACGTTCATTTGATTTTAGGTGAACATCCTTTAAATCCCTATATAATAAACTTATTTTAATTATATAATTTATTAAGAACCTTTTTCATATTTATCATTACTTTTATTTCACTTATTTTCTTTTTGTGTACAACTTCTTAAATGATTAAGTATACGTCCGGTGTTTTGACCAAATTCGGTTAATATGTCAAAATAAACTTTGGTAGGTAAAATATGGTCAATGAGGTGATATATATATATATAAAATCTATAGAATAATAATCATGAAATAATTATCATAATTATACATAAATTATACTTTTATAATCAATAATTAAATATGGTTATGAAAAATGAACTTACTTTACAATCATGGAGACGGTAGGCCGTATATACGCATGAGTAACGTTCAAAATTTTCAATTATTGTTATGGAAAGAAGGTAAGTAACTTAAATCTTTATAGAATTATAATTATATCATAAATACCATATTATTTAATATTATATACTTATATATATAATTCTTTTGATGTAAATGGAATCACATCGCGTTGAGAAGGTGGTAGTCCACACGTCCATGGACAACATTATCACTTTTTAAATGCATGTATGGGTAATAAAGAAAATGATATATATATATATTATATTTCAAGAAAGATAATATAGTTTTTTATTTCACATATTTAAAAATTGATAATGATATATAGTTTTTTTTATTTCACATATTTTTAATTAAAACCATCCTTTATAAATCCCATTTATAGTTTGAATGAATCACATCACTTTGAGGGGGAAGTAGTCCACACTTCCCCAAATGATGTTATCATTTTTACAAAAAACGGAATGTATAAGGGTATGCATTATAAAATAATTAAAGAAGCTTAAAGAAATAATAAATATCATATACAACATACATAAACATATTTCTCATCATAATTCCCAACCTTTAAAGGTGGTAAATAAAAAAATGAACAATCATCATTTCATGAGGCGGTAGTTCACCGTACACGTAAACAATTTGTTTGTTACCCATTTTATAGAGGTGTGTGTGAGTGTAGGTATAGAAAATAGAATAAAAAATCCTTGTGTATTTATTATATTGGGTTTTTATATAATAAATGTATAAGAATAGTTGAGGTAGTGGAGAATGAAAATAAAAATAAAAAGGTTAAGGAAAGATGTTACCTCTTAATCGGGTAACTTCTTTTGGTTTGTACCAGAAGACTTCATTGGTTGGATTTATGAAAAAGGTGAGTCTTATAAGTTTATTGGACGAGGTTTTAGGATCTATTTGGGAAGTTATTGGTCTATAAAAAGTGTCTTTATATGTGTGAGGAAGTGGGAGGAGAGGATGCCTTTTTTTAGTGGAGGAGGAGTGACACTCATGCAATATCTAGACAATGGAATTCCATACACGTTTTTCACACTAAAAGTGGCTCCAATAATATAACCAATTAAATAAAAGGTATTATAGGGTAGAAGTATGACCATGAAATGGATTTTGGATAAGTTTATAGGTCATTTGGACCCTTAATATTAAGGTTTAATTCCTTATTAACCTTAATTTTACCTTAATTGTTGTAATTAATTTTAATTACTTTTACTAATATTTTTGGTAAAAAACTAAGTTGAACTTATTATAAATTATAAATCATTATATTTAAAAATATGGAATCCATTTCTCTAAATAAAATCACAGAAGTGGTATATATTAATTTAAATTTAATCCCGTAGATGAGACAACAATGCAGGTTTTAAGGTAAAATCATCCAAAATTTTGCTATGTTTTTATACTCAATTTTAAAGTGAAATTAATTCAAATTACCTAAATTGGATTAATTTATAAAAATATGATCTAATTAAACTTTAAAATAAATTTAAAATATAATTTTACCTTATAAATAAATCATATGAAAAAGCAATTTTGAATTAAAATTCAATATTATTCATTATTAATTTAAAAATGAAACTCCGTAGAATAGTACCGAAAATTTACCATAACCTAATTATTTTGTTTCTATTTCAAATATTAAGTTTAATTTGAAATATATAATCTATAAAATTTATAAAAACTGGATTTAAAATAGGTTCTTCATTAAAAGGTGGTAATATGCCTAAATAAAAATATAATATATTTTTTTTTGTGTAAATTTTTTTTTGTTATTATCTTATACTTATCAAATATATTTTATGAATATAAAAAATATTATATTGACTATATAAAATATTTATTTCATTAATATCATTAAATAATTGTAATTAATTTAATTTATTAAGACAAAATTCCTTGGGGGCATTATTGTATTTCCTTTATATTCAATTGGGTTATATTTTAAATTCTAATTAATTTTTAACCTATTAATTTATTTAATTATTTGGGTAAACCATATATTTTTATAAGTTTGTAATAATATTCATAATTTATAATTTAAAGTCTAGGTTAAGTATTATTATATTAAATAATAATATTTTAATAATATATTATTGTTCAGTAAAACCCAGTCTTGTATGTAACAGAATCCATTGAAGAAACTTGTTACTGCATATGTCACATGCTAACTCAGTATCAAATTCATTTCAAGCTATAAAATATATTTAATTTATTTAAAATATTAAATATATTATAAATCATTGGGATATTATATCCCCTTATACGGTTGGTGTTGTGTGTCATACACGTTATTGAATACAATGTTTCTACTTTATTTTTTCAGGGCATTACATTCTCCCCACCTTAATTAAATTGCATCCTCACAATATAAAATTGATCTTGGAAATGTATTGTTTGATATTTCCTATTTTTTAAATCTGACAGCATGAGAAGGGTTCTTAAGAAATCCTCTTGAAAATAGAGAACGAGAAGTACAAATTTCACATGGAATAACATATAACTAGGTCTATAAGTAGGGGAAAATTAGTGGCAAGTAGAGATATGTACTTAGAGGGAAAACTTAAATATTTATAGGGAGTGATTGAGGCAATCAATAAAAAACAATTGAATGATCAAAGAAAAGGTGAGGGCCTCAAATCCACACATTTTTGATAATTTAGTAGACCATCGGTTCAAAAAAAATTATGGTATTAGGAAAATAATTTTTTTATCATTTTCATAATGTTGAGTAATTATTTTAATGCCTAAGAATACAAGGAAATATAAATTCTTGATACATTTCAATTTCATAATAAAAATTTCATCTTTTAGTTGTGCTTCGGTCAAATTATAATTCATCCCTTACCTCAAGAACTGGGTATCTAGAAATTAACTTTGATACCAGAAGCATTAAAACATTTAACGGAACATAAGTCCCATAAAATAGTGAAGGGTTTAACTACATGTTTCCAAATATTCTCCAAAGTCAATATAGTTAATATATTAATCTCTAAACCTAAAAATTTACACTATTGGTTCATCATTAATATTTTCTCATCAAATTGTTTAAATAATTACACATTAACCAGGAAATCACGTAAGTTAGTGGTAGGTGAAAAACCCTCATCATCCTTAGATCATGGGTTCAAGCCTTACATACTTTTTGAACTTGATGGGTTGTCACCCAACATATAAGTGGTCATTTTCTAAAACCATATTGATATAATTTTCAAAATAAATATGATGTAAGTCCTTGAAATAAGGTTAACCACAAAATATAATTTTAACTAAGGTTTTCAATACAACCCTAATATATAAATACTTCATCCATTTTATTTCACATAGGTATTTACTTGGTACAAGGTTTATCCTATGTCATTCATTGTAAAAATCCTTTATAATGGTTTGTAAATAAAATATTAATTATTCTAAGAATATCCCTAGGGAGTGTCAAACTTGGTGCACAATAAGGCCTATTGTTGTATACCTAGTCATGCTAAGTCAGGCCCAACACACCCTGTCAGATTTGTCCACCAGTGTAAAAAACTTTTTTTACGTCGGGTTTTTTAGGTTCTTCACATCATTTTTATGGTGATATTGGTGGAGGTGACGTAAAAAATCATATTTTTTAACATCTATTAATATAACTGATGTAAAAAATATTATTTCAGAGGTTTTTTTATGTTGTTTATTTTATTACCAACATTAAATATGCTTCAGTGAAGGTTTTTCATGCCTGTTATTAAATAACCGACATAAAAAATAGTCTAACGCGTCGTTTTTTATATAACCGATGTGGAAAAACCTAATCTTGATGAATTTTTGACATCAATTATTTAATAAACAACATGAAAATGTGTTGGGATGAATGTTTTTCATGTTGGTTATTAAATAAATGACGTAACAAATAATATACCACATCAGTTATAAAAACACTGATGTGGAAAACCATGATCTTAAGAATTTTTTACGTCGGTCATTTTATAACTGATGTAAAAAACCCAGTAAAATTTATTTTTAATGTCGGTTATAAAATAACTGATGTTAAAACTATTTTTTTGAATAATTTATGAAACCCTTCCTCTCCACTATATAATTAGACCTAAAAAAACCAAAACTAGACTAGAAACCAGAACACAAACAAGTAGAAACAGGACATAAACAAACAAAACCATCAAAAAAATTAAACATTCACATTTACAACATTCAAAAATTAAAATATTAACTAAAAACAAACCTAAATCCAAACAAAACAACTACCAAATACCCATTTATAATTACAAAAATCAAAATTAAAATATTCACTAAAAAAACTAAAATCCAATTAAACCTGTAAAATAATTTTATTATTTGACTTTTAAGTGTTTGACCTCTTATTCACTATAAGGTTTCGGGTCACCAAATAGATATAAATTAAAAATAAAGTAGTTAACATGTATAATTAATAAAACAAATGAAATATTAAGGAATAATTTATAATGCAATCTAACCTGGTCGAACTTCATAACTATTCCAGTTGTAATTATATCATACATAAATCTTAACATATAATATCCATATTCGATGAAACCTTATTGTTTATGAAAGTTATGTTTAAATGAGTTTTTCAATTCAAAATATCATTTTTTATATAATACATCCAAAATGTAGTAATTATAAATGGATATTCACCTTTACTTTTACATATTTGATCTTGGTACTCTTTTTCTTTGTGGATCTTCAAAAGAAAGCTTATTACCTATTTGAAAATAATATGAATGAAGTAAATTTAAAATTCATTATAATATAAATAACTATTATTAAATTAAAACTTACTTTTCCAACACGTTCTTAAAATTTCCTCACACATCGCCATAGACATATCATATCTAATAAAGTGTTTTCTCCCTTGAAAAAAAACACCTAAAATCCAATGGTTACTAATATAAAAGATAATTTAATGTTAGTGGTTATTATGTTAAAAGATAAATAAAAATTTGTGAGATATATGTTTCATACCTCTCAACATACAGAAACACCCAACACTGCATAATTATATTCTATTGAAATCTTTCAAAAATATAAATGGATTTTTGTTCCTCATCCAATTCATGCCCTTCAAGTGAAATCAATTTTAGGTCAATAAACCAATATACATATGTCTTATCATCTCTCTCAGACAATTTATAAAGATACCTAATACAAAATAGACATAAGTATAAATTTTCAATAAATTTAACATAGGGAAAGATTTGTGTTAAGACATACAAGGAAAAAAAATTCACCACATTGATGCCCAAATTATCTCATGTAATAAGCTCCATAATATCATTTCTCATAATCCAAACATCTATTTCATGTCAAAAAACATGAGTTTCAATTGGAAATGTTTAATGTTCCACCAAAAAATTTGAATATCTTAACAATTTTTCAAGACTACTAGAATTTGAATATAATGTCATATCCCTTTGTCTTTTTTGTTGGATATATATTATTTATTTACCTTTAAAGTATTACCGTAAATAAATAGATAAACATATTAACTTTAAAATGTTAAAACAAATTTAATACAAAAATAAAATAAAAGATATAACATAAACATACATCTATGGAAATGGGTCACATAAGTCTAGATGGACAATCTAAAAAGTGGTCGATACTTTGTCTAACTATCATCACCTCATCTGTAGGTAATGATACTCTAACTAATATATCTATAATATCCTATATAGTGACCCTATGCTACTCTACCTCTAACTATTTATGATTAATTGTATCTCCTATATAATATATCATCCCATATACAGCTATATGATAGTGAGGATCATTAACATATAACTCACAATAACTAAGAATCTATCCTGGAGGGGGTGTAGGAGTAAGATACAAAATGGGGTCTGCAGGAAGAGGTAGAGGATAAATAATCGGGTCTATATGCATAGTTGGAGGATAAATAATGGGGTCTATAGAAATAGATGGGGGAGTGGGAGCTGTTGGTAGAGGTAGAGAGGGAGTTGTAGTCTGAAATTATCTTTGCATGTCTGCAAAAATAGATTGTACTGATGCTCTGATCTTTTCCTCCATTGTCACATTAATATTGTGAACTTCAGCCTCTAAAGATTATATTTTTTATATAAACCCTACATGGAAGAAGCTTAAGAACATGGTAACAATTTTCTTATCGATACACCCACCGGGTATCCTCGTACATGACTCATGTGTTTAGGTTTTCCCAATGAAGATGATAAAATATGAATCCTCCCATCAGATTTAAATACCCCCTATGTGATCTTCTCCTCAAGAGAATCCAGTATGAATTATTGGAAAAATTATGTAATGATTCAAAGTATATAAAAAATTTAATTGACTTAAATAAAAAAAATAAACAAATTACAATCCTCTTGGATACGACCCTGGATTCTTCTAAAAGATATTTCCCCTTTTTTCTCATCCAATCACTCTTCTATTTTTCATGTCTAGGTGGAGGGGATAGAGGAGAAACCTCCCCAGAGTTGGAAGACTCAGCTATATGTTTTTGTAATTTTTATCTATCATTGGTTCTTATAATAAAGTATACCCTCCTTGAGATAAACTATAAGGGTATACATTTCTAGATTATATCTCCTAATGATATCTCCTTGATACTTGTAAATTAATAATAATAAATCAATAAGAAGTCATTAATAAGGTCATTATTATAAGAAAACTTCTAAAAGTTTATATTTCACTTGAAAAAAATACTTCTTGTCTTCTACTTTCGACAAATTTTTTCCATGTGTATTAATCTATAAAAGGATATATATGACATGTACTATCATGTTGACTATCCCCAAAAATTAAATTATATGTGAGGGTTGATTTGAAATCCCTCCATCTCCTAGTATCCATAGATAAACATTTCCTCCTAACTCCTCCAGTGTGGTGTATATCAAATGTAATATGATAAAGAAGAGGGAAACATATTATACTATAAAAATTTCAATATTAGTCAAACAATAGCAAATGTGATTCCCAAAATGGTCTCCAACAACTAAGATAGTGTTTATTTTTCAACACTTCTCCAATTATTAAACAAAATTATGACTTTGATTTTACCCTGATTTGATATAAAACTCTTAAACTCTTTTGAATTAGGACCTCTTAGAACATCATTCTCATCAAAATCTAAAACTATCCTCTAGTCCTGGATATGAGAAAGTGATAATTTTGGTAAACGTGTGCTGACACATTTACCAACCCTCAAACTCTTCTTTGTTATTGTGGGAGCACGTGAAGAAGATTGGGGAAAATCAAGAGAATCATGTGGATGTTCCTGCCCAGAGGTATGATCATGAAGCTCATCTCTAAAATTTTGTGGCTGATCAACTGATTTGTCTATCATTATCCTTAAAATCAATGAAAAAAACATTTAGTACACAAAATATACAAATTCACATATTACAATACAAATGTAAACAAAAAAAAGAAAAATTATGCAACAAAAAAGTAAACTAAAAATTAACACATTATTATTAATATTTTTTATAATTAATTAAAATTCTAACAACATTAATGATATATGAAATGTCATGTAAATGAATAAAAACAAATCCAAAATTGGTGTAGGAATATTAAAAATGGTGCAACCTAATAAATCAATTTTTTACACAAAAAATAATATTTTTTAACATGTATATTTAAAATATTTTTTATTCCACAAAATCAATAAATATATAAATTATGTAATGGTAAACATGGTAAAATAAACAAAACAAAACTAAAATAAACAAACATTTATACTTATTAGTTTTAATACGTGTTTTAATAAATAAAAAATACAATATCTAAAATTTTATGAAATTAATAAAAGTAAATGATAAATAAACATATGTTGCCTATAATATTAGGAATGTACTAATGGATTGTTTTTAAAAATTCCTTCGTCATGATTATTCCTTATAGCACAAACCATGTCTACAACATGCTCATCATTATTATCTGTTAATATATCCATGGAAGTAGGGATATCAAATAAATCAACATATTCATCAAGCTGATCATCACTGACATATTGTTTTTTTCTTGTAAAACAATAGACCACTACATATTATATTTATCAAGAACATAGATTTTTTTTTCATGTGTTTCCTTTATAAAAGAATTAGTTGTGTCTTCCAATCAATTCATATTAACAAGTTTCATTCCAAATTCATCATTTCTAACACTATTTTTACTGATAAACCATTTTCAGTTAAAAAAATGAACTTTAATTTTAATTTAATAAACCTATCATATTTCTTCAGTGACTCCATAATACGAAATTGATGCAGAAATTGGGTTTTTGTCTGTAAAACTCGAAAAATTCATTGCTTCTGTGAACACCAATACACTGCTATTCTAAACTACACTTCTGTTGTCCTAAGATTTCATATAATATGTATAGCCATTAATGTCATACCTAGACCATGTTATCACATTTAATCTTAGACCACCCACTAACCTTCTTAATGTATTTAAAGCATCTGATCTACCAAGCATGGTCTTTTTAAACCAATATTGTTTTTGTTATACTTATTCAAAATCCACATTTATTTCTTCTTTGGATGACATTGTTTCAAATCATTAATATAAAATGTTGTATATGGTTGAGAATTATCCATGTTATTCAAGACGTATAAATTTACCTTCTTCATCTGTTCACCTAACAATGATTTGACTTTCAAGCCATGAATCCCCTTTACCTCATTATTAACTTTTTCATTGATAAATAGAGGCAAAAAAATGCACTTCACCATAGAAAAGTAGATCATAAAAAACTTTTAAACCTATTTATAAATATACTTTTCAACAATAGATACTTTAGGTCAATATGTATTCTTAACATACCCCTTCAATATCTTCATATACCTTTCAAAAGGATACATCCAACATAGATATACAGGTCCAAACAACTTTATTTCTCAAACTAGATGAACCATTAAATGCACCATTATATCAAAAAAGATGGAGGAAAATAAATTTCCAATTGAAAAAGTATAGAGATTTTTCATTTTCCATAATGATCAAATCATCGAGATCAATCACATTTTTACAAATTGAATTGAAAAAATAACACACCTTCATAAAAGTCTTTTTGACATGGATGGGAAATATTCCACGCAATGAAACTGATAGAATTTGTTGTATTATGACATAGAAATCATGATATTTCATACCTTTCAACTTCAAATCCTTCAAAGAGACAAATGTTTTTATATTTGAATAATAACCTTACAATGCTTTGATATCCTGAAGACACTGAAAAAGGTAATTTTCTCCCTCTTTAATAATGTATAACAAGCCAGGGGAATAAGTGTTCATCCTCTATCAGAAGTAGGAGATAACTCCAAACATATTTCAATTTATAGTAAGTCTAATCTTGCATTAAATCAATCTTTAGTCTTTCCTTTAATATCTAACATTGTTATAATCAAAATGTCACATATATTCTTCTCCATGGGCATGACATCAATGTTATGTTTCACTTTATGATATCTCCAATATGGTTGCTCAAAAATTATTTACTATTTCTTACAAATATATCTATCATTACCAGATTTATGTGCCTTTCCCAATGTCACATCAAGGTTTTTCACCCTCTCAAAATACTCATCAGTGGATAATGGTTTTAGAGAAATATAAAATTCTTGTGAGCCATTTAATGCCTTTTTTAACATTATATAAGAGTGATCCATATAAATAAACTCTTGATGACCCATGTATACTATTTTCCTCCCATGATGCAATTTACAATATGAAGTCTATTGTATGAAAATTGGACACGCTTTATTCCGCTTAACACTGTATCCAAACAAATTTCCATATTCTAGGGAGTCATTTATAGTGAACATAATCACTGCATGTAGTTGAAAATATTCCATTTTATAAGAATCATACACCATAATACCATCCTTCCATAAGAGTTTAAAATCATCAATTAATGTTGAAAAGATAACATCAATATCATTTCTGGTTTGCTTTCTTCTAGAGATCATTAAACTCAACATGACATATTTATGCTTCATACAAAATTCGGGAGATAGGTTGTAAATTACCAATAAAATAGGCCATGAACTATGTGTGATACTAAGGCTTTAATATGGATTTATTCCATCTGTGCGCAACCCAAGTATGATATTTCTAAATTTATCTCCAAATGTAAGATAATGATAATCAAATTTCTTTCACTATGGATAATTTTATGGATGACATATTTTTCCATCACATATCTATTCATCAGTATGCTATATTAACCTTTTTGCATCATGTGAAGTAGCAAATAAACATTTCAAATGAGTAATTATATGAAGATACCAAAAATACATTGGTAGGGATCTCTGTAATCTCTATATCAGCCTGTGATTTTTCTTTAAACTTATACCATAATGTCCCACATTTAGGACACATTGACATAAATCCATATTCCTTACTAAATATCACACAATAATTTAGACAAGAAAGTATTTTCTTGTATCCCAATCCCATTGGGAATAATATTTTCTTATCCTTATAATGTGAATTTGGAAGATCGTTGTCTTTATGAAGAATGTCTTTCAACAATTTTATCATCTCTGTAAAACTCTTAACACTCCATCCTTGATCCGCATTCAGGTTAATCAATATTAACATTGAAAATAAAACCATAAAATCCATACAACTAGGATACAATGGTTTTTTAGCATCACCATATAGACTCTCAATTGTCAATTTTTTCTAAATTTATTCTTCTTTAATATCATGAATCATTTCTTTAATTTCATCAGAGTTACCATCTTTCAAAGCATAATCATTAGTAGATCTGAAATTCTTCCCAGTTTCACCATGCCAAATCCAAGGGTAGTAACTCAGATTAAAACCATGAAAAATTAAATGATCTTTTATCTTTTTACTTTTCAAAATCTTCATATTTAAACATTTCAAGCATGGATAGAAAAACATGTTGCTGTTTAGAACATTTCATTTAGAAAATTCCAAAAAAGCATCAACTCCTTCCTCATCTTCATCACTCATTTTATGCACCACAATACAACTTAGGATCATTATTACATATAAAAAATATCAAAATTATACATCTTATTAAGATAATCCAATTTTATATTTATAAGAAATATGTCATAATTTGAATGTAAAATAATTTTGAAAAAAAATATATGCGTATTTAAAAAAATATAATTACAAATTCTACACGATAATGGAAGATAAGTTTAAATATAAATGATAACTCATAAAAAGATATGCATGGAAATAATTTTAAAAATAAAATATAGTTAGATAAGCCAGTTTTATATTTATATGAAATATTCCATAATTTGAAAGTAACATAATTTTGAAATATAAAACAGATATATGTGTATTTGAAAATTATAATGATATTTTTTTGATTAATAAGATAGAAAACCACTAAATTAAATAAAAAATACCATCCACTACTATGATGTATTATTAACCCATCACAACATGAGTTTTTTTATTTAATTTTTTATCATAATTATCTAAAATATTAACCTAACTGGTCTTAGTATTGTATTGAATTGAAATATTTTCTTTATTTCATGTAATTTTGATGGTCACACTTATGGGTTTTAATATTCTTATTGATTTTTTTGTGGAAAATGGTATTGTGGAAAAATGTCTTGTGTACAGACCTTGAGAGAAACCAAGATTGTCTTGGGAAGGTGGTGAAAATATCCCTTAAGCATAAGAAGTTATAATGACTTCATTATCAAGATGTAAAAGTTTCTTATAGTATCCCAATGATCGTGTCATCCATTTATAACACATCAGGATATGTCAAAAATGTATATTGGGTGACATGGTATGCATATCTAAATGAAAATCTATATTTAATTTTATCTCCCTAAAATACTCATTGGAAATAAGGTAAGTAACTAGAGGAAAAACATCATTGAATAAAAATTATAGGATACCAATGATAAAACAATATTAGGATACTAAACCACCTTCAACCATTAATAGTGAAATACACAATGAACAAAATTTAAAAACATGGATTTAGGGCATTCATGAATGACCAATGATTTATAACACGATGAATGGGTTCGACCTTGGACATGGGACCAACATGGGGTTAAACACTATGGTCTTTGGAGTCTTTATTTAAGTTTTATTGTCTTTTACCTATATTAATTTCAGTACATCATTTAATTATATTCATATTTTCATACCATTATATGATTTTTATTTGGATTTATTCCCCTTTTCCTATCTCATCATTGGATTCTTATTAAATTATTCATATTATTTTTCTTATTCACTAAAATCTTATATTATATTTCCACTCTCATTGAAAATATTTACAATAATTTATTTCCTCCAAACAATATTACTAGAATCCTCAATATTATTCAACAACCTTTTGCATATTTGGAGGCATGACTAAGGTCACAAATTCAACCGACTAGGTCACATGATAGAGCATTGGGTTGGGGATAATACATGAATTACATTCATATGTTTCAAAATTAAAATATTTTCAACTACACAAACCTCTTATATATATATATAAACTATACTAAAAACCACAATTAATCCCTACTTGTAAATATTATAAGAAACCCCAATAACATCTCGTATTCAACGAACTAAAATTGACAATTTTCATCCAAATGTGGCAGCATCAACACCTCCATTTACCTCAAACATCTCCATAACAACCCAAACAAAGATATTCCACCCTAATGATTATAAATAGTGTAAATACATAATCTATTCTCTAGTGTATTACACCGGGAATAAATTAATAAATAAAAATTCATTTCTATCTATATGTTAATCTAATCAACAACAAATAGTGAAAAATAAATCATAAAACAAGATTTAGGGAATCCATAGAATTGAGACATCTACAAAAACCAATGAAAAAATAACATAAAGATATAAAAGAAATTTTAATAAGAAATAGTGAAATACATGATGGAATCACAAAATAAGAATTAGGGAATCTACAAATGACTGAAATAGAAGTGTGTGAAGCTTACTTGAGAGTTTCAAGTCAAGAAGATAGATGAGTAAATGAAAAAAACGATGAAAAAGATTTCAAAATGAGATTTGATGCCATAATATTTAAGAATAGATTGTAGGGTTTCCACGTGAGAGGGACCGAGTTGCTGTCGTTGGAAAGAAAAACAACAAAATAACATGAAAATGGACTTCCTAAATTTTTTAAAAGATTTATCTCACTAGTTATTTAATAAATGATGTGATAAAGTTACATTTATCACATTGGTTATTTTATAACCTATATGATAAAGTGATTTATAATTTCTTTTATTATATAACTGACTTTATAAAGCTATGATGTTTTATTTATCATGTTTGTTATTTTATAACTAATGTAATAAATTGGATTTATCACGTGAGTTATTTTATAACCAATGTGATAAATCCAGATTCTTGATTTATCATGTTAGTTATTTTATAACTGATGTGATAAATCGAGTTAGTTCATTTTTACGTTGTTTATAATATAACTGACATGATAAATCAATTTTCTCATCTTTTCACATCAGTTATTTATAACCGTCATAAAAAATTCCAACATGGTAAATAATATTTATTCTAGCAGTTACTCATAGGTACATCTACACCAGAACCATATCCACTTTTAGTATCTATATATGGATGTATTTCTAGAAAAAATACATAATTTTTATCTATCCCAATCTTTAGGATATTATTCTATACTTATCCTCAAACTCTATATTAGTGTTACATTCTATAATCAATGTTTTCTTAAATATAGTTCCCAAGGTTGTTACTAAGCTTCCTCCAATACTAATTGTAGTGACCTGACCCCAAAAATACTAGAACCATTATCTACTACTATTACATTAGCTTGATTACAAGGAATCAAATTCTGAAATACCAACCGTTTTAGTAGTATTGGTAAAACAGATATATAAATTAGTATTGTATTACAAATTAATACACTAATTACAATATAATTTTTCTTCTTCTTTCTAAGTAACTTCGAGGATAATAACTCTATTTCATTTAGTAAATACCTATATATCTTTTATAGTACACTTCTTGGATTTCTAGAGAAATAAGCATAATAAGGGTGAGCTCAAATGTTCATCAAGGTAAATATATAGGGTAATCAATATTTTTTTTGGAGGGGGGATGTCTTGGCCAAATGACCAAGTTAAATTTACTAAAACTAAGGAATCTTATATGATTCTAAAAGAAGGAACTTTGCTACAATCTTTCTCATAAAAAGTATCAGGTCAGAAGGAATGTCATTAAACCAAGTAAGATCCCTACTGATTTATTTGTTTGTGAGTCCATCCTCCATAGAGTTTTCTTCCCTGTAAACATGAGTGATAACATAGTTGAAACTGAAGAGGGAGGTGAGGTATTCCATCCATTTAGTAGTGATCTTCCAAGATAGATGCATCACTCTATTTTGAATAGTTTTCACCATAGTAGTGGTGTCACTTTCAAACTAGAGGTTATCCATACCTTTAAGGTGAACATAGTGGACAACATGAATAATGATAATCATTTTATTCTCAAGAGAGGAAGAAATACCACATGTACCAAACAAATCACCGATGACTTTGTTAGTGTTATCAGTATAAATTTCACCCCATTTTCTATTCAATGAATTGCTCATATCAAATAAACAAAATAAATAATATGCCTTATTAAATATCCATTTTGAATAAAGAATATGAAATTATAAATATTTCCCCAAATAATCAAATAATCATTAAAGTAGACACCATATGTAAAATTGTATACAGTTTAAGAAATAGTAATATCAATGATAAATGATATGGATAATTAGGGAAAAATTAATTTTTAAATGATCATAAGTTATTGGATATTTTAGGGGGACTAAAAAATGAATTATGGAAGTGAATGTGAATATTATCCTTGGGAAAATCAATAATAAAACATCTATAGGAAGAATAAGGATGGTATCAATACAAAAATCCCAATTGAAGTAAAAATAAAGGGTTGTTGTTATTGATGAATAGAAATACTATAAAAATATCCTTTAAAACATTTTTTGTGGAAAATATACTTTTGTTTTGAAAAACATTTTCTTTGAAAATATCTTTCTAAAAAATTTCTTTAAAAATTAATATTTTAAACATGTGAAATAAGCTTCAAAGTAATTATGGTGGGTCAATCCATACAAGATGTATGTGGTGAAAAGAACATTCATTTTTCATGTTAAAAGATTTAAAAAATGACTTGTTTGGAAAGTGAAAAGATGATTCCTTTGAAAACATTGGTAAAATAAAAAAAATTGAAAAATTTTAATTACCAAATCATTTTAAAAACATTTTATAAAACATTTTTATTAAACATTGTTTTTATAAGAAAATAGATTCTCTCACTAAAGAGAGAAATAAATTTGGGTTTTCCAAAAAATATTTTATGAAACATTTTGAGTACCGTAGAGTGGAAAAATGGTATTGGTACTTGAAAAAGGTCATTAATAACCAAAGGAGGGAAAAATTAATGTTTTTATTGAACAATTTTCATATAATTTCCTCTAATGGAAATACCATTTAAATATCGTTAAAATTAATCTTAAGGAAAATAATCTTTAAACATTACAAAGTGTCCCATACCACTTTGAAACATTTTAAATCATAATCCTCATGATGGAATAATATTAAATAAAAATTTTAAATTCCATGAAGATAAAATAATCCATGATATAATACATCAAAATGGTCAGTAGATACACCACACAAAATAATTAAGTGGTGAACACGACATTTATCTCATGGATGTAGAAAGTGAGATGAAAATACCTTACCTTGCATTTCCTTTTGGGAAAATATACTTTAAATTATCATATAATAAAATTATTTTAATTATTTACTTTCCTCATAAAATTTTTCATTTTTACAATTACTTTCATTTCACTTATTACCATGTTTTGTATAGCTACTTGAATGATTAAGTTTACATTAGGTGTTTTGACCAAATTCAGTTCGTACGTAAAAAACAACTTTGGTAGGTCAATTATGGTCAATAGGGTCATTATATAACATATAAAAAACAATATTAATGAAATAATTATAATATTTATACATTAATTATACTTTTAAAATCAATAATTAAATATGGTTATGAAAAATAAACCAAAGTTACATTCATGGAGACAGTAGGGCGTACATATGCATGAGTAATGTTCCTATTTTTCAATGATACTTATGAAAAGAAGGTGAGTGACTTAAATATTTACAGAATTATAATTATATAATAAATTAAATATTAGTTAATCATATATATTTATCTATAGAATTATTTTGATGTAAAAAAATTCACATTGTTTCGTGGAGGCGGTAGTCCACATATTTGTGACGGACGTTATCACTTTTTAAGTGTGTGAAAGGGTAATAAAGGAAATGATATATATATATATATTATATTTTAAAAAGGTAATTATGTCATTAATATTATATTTTTTTTATGTCACATATTTTTAATTATAACCATCCTTTATACATCCCATGTATAGTGTGAATGAATCACATCGCTTTTAGGGGCTATAGTCCACACTTCCACAAATGATGTAATCGTTTTTACACAAAATAGAAAGTATAAGGGTATATGTTATAAAGTAATAAAATAATCATAAATAAATAATAAATATAATATATGATATATATAAACAGATTTTCCATCATAATTCTTAATCTTGAAAGGTGGTAAAGGAAAAATGAACAATCATCATTTCGTGAGGCGGTAGTTCGCCGTACACGTAAACAATATCTTTGTTACCCATTAGATGGAGGTGTGTGTGATTATAGATTGAAACCATAGAATAAAAAAAATCCTAGTATATTAAGGATAATTTTTTTTATATAATAAATAAATAAGGATATTTTGGGGAGTGGATAGTGGAAATAAAACTAAAAAGGTTAAGGAAAGATATTACCTCTTAATCGGGTAACTTCTTTTGGTTTGTACCAAAAGACTTACTTGGTTAGATTTATTACCAAGGTGAGGATTATAGGATGATGGGATGTATTATTAGGACATATTTAGGTAGATTTTGTTCAAGCTAAAGTTTATTGAGAGGTATGAGGAAGTGTGATGAGAGGAGGACTTTTTAATGTGGAGGAGTGACACTCTTGTAATATTTTGACAATGGAATTCCATAAAAATTTTTCACATTGAAAGTGGATTCAATAATGGTACCAATTATATAAACGTTATCATGGGGGTCTAAATATGACCATAAAATGGATTTTGGACAAGTATATAGGACATTGGGACCCTTAATATTAAGGTTTAGTTCCTTAATAAGTTTAATTTTACCTTAATCGTTGTAATTAATTTTAAATACATTCACTAATATTTTTGGTCAAAAAATAAGTTGAACTTGTTATAAATTATATATTATTATGATTAAAAATATTGAATCCATTTTACCAAATTATATTCATATAAGTGGAAAAAATTAATTTAAAGTTAATCCCACAGATGATAGGATAATGACGAGTTTTATGGTAAAATCATCCAAAAGTTTACTACGTTTTTATAGTAAATTTCAAAGTTAAATTAATTATAATGAACTATATTGGATTAAATGATAAAAATATGATCTAATTAAACTTTAAAACCAATTTAAAATATAATTTAAAATTATAAATATATCATATGAAAAACCAATTTTGAATTAAAATTCAGTATTTTTTACTATTCATTAAAAATGAATGTTTATAGGAAAGTACCAAAAAATTAACATAACCTGTTTTTTGTGTTTATATTTCAAATATTAAGTTTATATTGACATATATAATCTATAAAATTTTAAAAAATTGGATTTAAAATAGGTTCTCTATTAAAAGGTGCTAAAAATGCCTTAATAAAAATATACTATTTTATGGGTAAAATTGGGTTTATTATAATCTTATACTTATCAAATATATTGTATGAATAACAAAAATATTTTATTGAATATATAACATATATATTTCATTAATATAATTACCTAATTGTAATTAATTTAATTTATTAAGACAAAATGCCTTTGTGAGTATAATAATATTTCCTTTATATTGAATTGGTTTATATTTTCATTTCTAATTAATTGGTAACATATTAATTAATTTTATATTTGTGTAAAAAATATAATTTAATAAGTTAGTTAATAATATACATAACTTCTAATTTAAAATATAGTTTATGTATTATTACATTAAATAATAATATTTTAATAATATATTATTGTTTGGTAAAACTCAAACTTGTGTGTAACGAAAGCCATTGAAGAAACTCGTTGTTATGTATGTTGCATGATAAATCGGTATCTCATGAATTGAATGATATAAAATATATTCAATTTATTTAAAATAGTAAATATATTATAAATTCTTGGGATATTATATCCTCTTATGTGGTTGGTGTTGTGTGTTATACACACTATTGAATACAATGTTCATACTTTAGATTTTCCAGGTGTTACAAAAAGGATATGGTTTTAGGTCATGAAATTAAAACAAAAACATCTTAGTATATTTATAACACAAATGTTATTATATAAAAACGTTTTAATAATATTTTAATGAGGTGGAAGAATAAATAAAATAAAACACTTGGTTAAGGACGCTACCTCTTCTTCAGACAACTTCTTTTGATTTAAAGAAAAATACTTTATAGGTTGGATTGATAACCAAATAAATTATTATAGGATTAGGATAGGGAATTAGGTAATTTATTTTTCCATGTATTGGAAGAATAAATAGGTTTTTTAAGTGTGTAATGGAGAGGATGGGGGTGGTCTTTTATAAGTGGGGGAGAGGACACACTTGGAATTTTTGAAAAGAAAGAATTCCACTCACATTTTTATCATTAAAAAAGGAACCATAATGGGAAATTTTAGAAACCTATTATATATATAGTCTAAATATGACCATAAAATAGGAATTATACATTTTTGGGTCATTTTTATCCATTATATTTTTAGTTTAACCCCACAATAAACCCATTTTGTTCCTTAACCATGATAATTGTTTTACTACTTTCACTATTAATTATAGTAAAAAATTAAGTTGAACTTATTATAATATATAAATTATGATTATTCAAACTATGGAATCCAATTTTCCAAATTGAAATCACTTATTTAGCATATTTTAATTTAAAATTAAACCCGCATATGTGTTGAAAAACGGTTTTTGAAAAGAAAAACATTTAAAGGTTGAAAAAGGGTTTATATAAAAATTAAATATGAAATTGATTAAAATGAACTAATTTGGATTAATTAAAATATAATTTTACTAATTTTACTTTTAAAACCACATTAAAATAAAATGGGTATTGAAAATTCTTTAAAAAAAGAAAGTTTTTAATAAGAATCAATATTTTTCATTATTAATAAAAAAATTAATATTTCCTAAAAAATAAAAAAATTTAACTATAAGATAATATTGATATTATTATTTAAAAAATTAGTTTTCTGAAATATATTTTCTAAAAGCAGAAAAAATTAATTGTATATTATGTGAGAAAAGTGTGACTAAATTGTATTTTATAAAAAATATAGTTTTTCAGAAAACATTTCTTTTTCTCTAAAATGGTACTTATTTTATTTATAATCAATAGATAACCATTGAATTTATTTTATACATGTTTAAAACATATAATTTTCATAATTTAGTTAGACTTATTCATACCCTCCAACTTAACAGCTAGTTTAGAATGTTCATGTTTAAATGATAATATTTTGATAAAGTAACATGTTTTGTTTAAAACTAGTGTTGTAGGAATCATAAGATATTAAATAGATTGAATTTATTTAAAAAGAAATATATTTTAAAGACTTGGGGTTTTACATTCTACTAACCTGAAATAATTTCACCCTCAAAATTTCATATTATATACTAAGGTGAAAATAGGCGTGGGTACGCCTACTTTATCGCCTCTTTTGGTTCCCGAGTTCCTTCCTAAAACTTGATGTTTCACTATAAGAATTTTACCAAGTGAGTCAGATCATTTCATAGAACTTTGTCTCTATGATCTAGGATATTCATTGGATACTCCTCAAATGAAATTAATTTCTCTAAGGGTATATTATCTAGATTCAGTGCATGAGAGGGGTTTAGTATGTACTTTTTCAAGAGAGATACATGGAAGACATCATGTACTTGAGATATGTTAGGTGGGAGTGCAATTTGGTAGGCCACTAATCTGATGTAATCAAGGATATAAAAGGGGCCGATATATCTAGGAATAATATTTCCATTTTTCCACGACCTCATGACTTCTTTCCATGGTGAAATATAGCGTAACACCTTATCTTCAACCTCAAACTACAAGTCTCATCAATAATTGTATGCATAGTTTTTTTGTCAAATTTGTGTGGATTTCATGTGATGTTTAATGGTATAGATATTCTATGTCATATCTTGGGAAATATCAAGTCCCATCAGCTTCTACTCTCTAACTTCATCCTAGCATGTTGGAGTCTAAAACTATTTCCCTTACAGGGCCTCATAAACTTCCATTTGAATTCTGGAATGGAAAATATTGTTATATTAGAACTCTATTAAGGGAAGGTTCTGATCCCAATATCCATATAAATACATAGAACAAGACCTCATAATATTCTCTATAGTTTGGATGATTCTCTCCGATTGACCATACACCTGAGGGTGATAATCAATGTTGAAACTAAGGTCTATATCCAATGATTGTTGAAGGCTTCAACAAATCCTTGAGGTAAACCTTGGATCTCAATTAGATTCAATAGAGTATAATTCCATGAAATATTAACATTAACCACATGTATATCTCAGAGAGCTGTTCAAGATAGAAATATTCCATGATAAAAATGAAATGTGTTGACTTTGTTAGGTAATATTCTACCACCTAGATGGATTTATTGACTTTATGTGTCTACATGATTCCTATGATGAAATACATGGTTATGTTTTCCCATTTCCATACTGGTGTGAGAAATATTTTTATCATAACCTTACAGTTCTTTCATTAAGACAACAATTTTTGGCATACCAATCATCGATAAAAAAAATTCCATAATCTCCCTCTTCATGTGTCACGACCCGTTCCCCGGGACTCATGTCGTGACTACCTCAAGCCTGTCTCCCAAAGGCTAGTGGCTGGAGACTTGCACCGAAGAATTTATCCTGTAAATGGGAGGAATTTTCTGAGTACACGTACACATACACACTAACTACCCCAGCATGAAATGATGAAAAGGAAAACATGTGTGCCACTAAGAAAACCACTGAATGTAGAAGTACAAACTGCAAGTAAAATGGACCAGAATACAAACCCAACAAAGAAAAGCTGTAAACAAGGGAGTAAAAGTTCTATAATAATCTTTCTATAGAAAATCCTACCTGAAGGGTAGGTGTAGAGTAACTTTTAGAAGCTATAGGAGTATGCATCGCTTGTCCGATCTGGCTGGGAACCGCCTGGTCCTAGAACACCAAGGTCTCTGTAAAATCGTCGGTCTTTTTCACAAGACACGACATGTGTAGGTGAATCCCGTGTATAGGTGAGGAACAAAATACTCAGCAGGGACCCTAAAAAACAAAGAAATACCAAAAAGGAAAATTACACCCTAAGAATTGTTAGCTCACATAGGTATAACCTAAAGTATAGAAGGTAAGATTATCAGTTGTAAAACTGAACATCTTGTACTACTGAGGGAATCATCCCTGATGAGTCACTGAGGTATGTCGGTCCACTGAGGTCTACTCATTTGCTGGGCCACTGAGGTCCACTCAGATATTGGGCTACTGAGGTCCGCTCGTCTGCGGGGCCACTAAGGTCTGCTCGGCTATCGAGCCACTAAGGTATGATTGTCTTCTACGCCATTGAGGTCTGCTTGGATACTGGGCCACTGAGGTCTTATGGGACACTGAGATCTGCTCATCTGCTGGGCCACTGAGGTCCGCTTGGCTACCAGGCCATTGAGGTCCGCTCGGCTGCTGGTCCACTGAGGTTCGCTCGGATGCCAGTCCACTGAGGTCTGCTTGGCTACCGGGCCGCTGAGGTCCACTTGCCTGTCAGGCCACTGAGGTCCCCTATCCTACTAGGACACTGATCTCCACTCGGATATCGAGACATTGAGGCCTTCTCGGCTACCGGTACACTAAGGTCCACTCATCACTTCTTTTTCCTCACAACCAGCTACAGTTTTTCCACTCGTAGCATGCTTGATTCCTATAGAATCTACTCCTGAAGCCATCAGTTATAACTCAACCTCCAAAAAAACTCACTTGGAGTATTTCAAAAGGAATGTCTCATCACGAGGGTCCCAACGCCATAAAAAACTCATCAATCAGATGTACATTTTGAAAGTTATGTCTGTTTTACTAAAAATGGGTCGATGGGGTCTGGGTGTAGCTCGACCCGGACTGGTTGGGACATGGGTCCAGCCCACTGGGCCTCGTGTCTATCCCACTGGGCCGTGGGTCGGGCTCGAGGTGGTCCACTTGGTGGCCCCGGGGGGGGGGGGGGGGGGGTGGGGCACTGGGCGGCCCACCTCCTCCTACCCGGCCCGCTGTGGGCGGGCCGACCTGCTCCGGCCAAGATGCTTCAGGTGCGCTGCATCTCCCTCCACCCCGCGAGACACCGTAGGGTCCACCGCTGCAATCTAGGTGGACCGCATCCCTCCATCCATGTGACACAGCGCAGCTCGCCGCATTCACTCATGCCACTGCCATCGACCCTTGTTGGATGCCCGATCCACCACCCGCGACCAATAACTCAGGCCACCTCACCACTAAAGCGCTCCGCCTTCCCGCACCACTATAGTCATTGAGGAATGACCCCTATACACCACCCAAAACACCCTTGGACATGATTTTGTTTCCACCATGGCACATCATCAATGTGCGCCGCCTCCCACATGTAGCCGCCACCACGTGCTGTTGCCGGTGTCGGCGCGCTAACAGTATCTTCCACGGGCCACCAAGTCCGCTTTGGGGGTTTGTTTTTTGATCTACGAGCGTATTAGTGATCCTCATATCATCGCCACCACTACTATAAGCTCAAATTTGTCTTTCCGTCAATCTGGGGATTCAGTCAGGAAGAACAAAAGAACTCCCACAAGGGAGGGATCCGGGCCTTATTCGTCTCAGCCCGATCCCTCTGCTTTAGAGTTTAAAACAACTAGAGGAAGGTTTTAAGATTATATCAAGTATAACCCCGAATAAAAAACCCTAAGATAAAGTAACCCTCCAGCAAGAACAAACGACCCACGGATCAACCTGTTAGTGGGTTGGTCCACATTCATTGTTTTGAAAGAAAAAAATGGGGAAAAAATTTCATCAAGAACAAACCCGTACCTTGACGTTGGATCATTCATTGGTAAAGATCTCACCACTATGTTCATCATTCCAAAATCCATAATTGGTGGTTTTTCATCAATCATCGCTCACCAACACCAAATATCCAAGGGTTCAAAGCGGTCTCAGATCGTGCCAATGATCCGTCCTCAGCTAAACCATTAAAAGAAAAAAAGGAATTTTAGTGATTCTGTTACGCTATTTCATTTATGAAATAAAATTTCAGTTATTCTCAGGTTTCAATGCCATTACATTGCAACTAAATTTGAATTTCAAATAAAATAAACTTTAATATTTGTTTTATTTTCCTTAAGAAAAATATTTTTTTTTTATTTTTTTTGAAAAGTCCAAAAACTAAATTTTTCCCTCGACCCACACCAGTCGGGGTTAAGTCCTTTCTTAGGTAATGTTGTCATTCCAGATGTAACAGTTCCTTCAAATTTTTAATTTCGGAACCAGTTTATAATTTGCAAAAACCAAACATGTGCGCTATTTCAAATAAAATTTGAAAAATTTCAAACACTTATTCTGATATCATCATGCCTTGGAATCAAGTGTTGTCTGATCACATGGGCTTGAAATAATCCCATAAAATTTTTTTTAAAAAAATTACATGGAATTACAAGACATTACATTACCCCCATCTTTAGGGATTTACATCCTTGTAAGAAAAATCAAGGGATAAACAAACAAATTGGGGGTACTAAGCATGGATATGAGACTCCCGCTCCCAAGTACTCTCCTAGAGATTTATATACTGCTACCAAACATGCACTAGAGGAATCAACCATCCATGAATGATCCTATTTTTCCAATCATTAATCTCTATCAGAGACTCTGTAAATGTCGCCCCATCGTCAATGTCTAACTCACCCCATTTGATGACATGTGATGGATCATGCACGTACCTCCTCAGCTATGATACATGGAAGATATTATGTACCTGGTGCATATATGGGGGAAGATCTAGGTGGTATGACACCTCAACAACTCTACTCCGAATCTGGAAAGGGTGGATGAATCTTGGAGACAACTTTTCGGCCCAACAAAATCTCCACAATCCCCATCGAGGTGAGACCTAGTGGAACACATGGTCTCCCTAATCAAACACCAAGGGCCTCCATCTTCTATCAGAATAAGATTTATATCTACTCTGTGTAGTCCTCATCCACTCCTAGATGACCTTCACCTTCTCGTTGGTAGCCCATACCAACTCTGGACCCATAAGTGCGGACTACCCTGGGTCTATCCAGCATAATGGTGATCTGCATGATTTCCCATACATCGCCTAGAATGGTGCCATACCAATGGTAGAGTGGTAGCTATTTTTGTCTACAAACTCCACTATTGGTATGTGATCCTCCCAAATACGAAAAAAATATATGATGCAAGAAAAAATAATATACTCTAAAACCTAGATAGTCCTCTCCATCTGAACATCTGTCTGAGGGTGGAAAGTTGTGCTCAAGAAAAAATGAGTCCCAAACACCTCCTAAAATACCTTACACAACTAGGATGTAAATCATAAATCTCGATCTGAGGCTATCTTCAATGGGACCTCATGGAGTCTGACTATCTTTTGCACGAAGAGGTGTCTCAATCTCTCTACTAAAACCTGCTCCTGGATGGGTAGGAAGTGTGATGACTTGGTGAGTCAGTCAATAATAACCCAGAAGGAATTATGAACCCTGTATGTTTGGGGTAAACCCGCCACTATGTCCATCAAGATACCATCCCACTTCCACTTGGGCATCTCAAGTGGCTGAGTCAAGATTGCAAGAACATGATGATCTACCTTCACTTGCTAACAAGTGAGGTACCGCAAACCGAACTCTTCCACTTCCTTCTTCATCTCCAACCACTAGTGTTGACGTTAGATGACCTGGTACATATTTTCCAGTCCCATATATACCACCGAAGGGGAGGTGTAGAACTACATCATAAGCTCCTCACGAGATTCCGCTAGAACAACGGTGCATCCTATGAAAAGGATGACGTTCTCCCCACCTATTGAATATCCGTCAAGAGCTTGTCCTGAGGATAAATGATCAAGTTGGGCCTCATATTCAACATTCATAAGTTTTTCCTCCCTAAATCACTATAAGAGTGGGGGAGTGATAGAGATCAAATTAATATGAGCTACTCTATCCCCATCCATGAAGGATATTTGCATCATGGATAACAGCTCTTATGACTCACTCAACAAATAAAAATTGGATCTCCTGTTGGGCGCATCCGCTACCACATGACCCTTCCAATAAGTATAGACTATCTAGAATTCATAGTCCTAGAGGATCTCTAGACACCACCACTACCTCAAGTGCAGGTCTTTCTGGGAGAAGATATACCTGAGACTTTTGTGGTCAGAGTAAATGGTAAACCGCTCACCCATCAAGTAGTGCCTCCAAATATTCAATGAAAAGACCACTTCTACTAGCTCTGGGTCATGGGTCACGTAGTTCTACTCATGATTCCTCAACTATTATGAACTGTAGGTGATAAATGCTTTCCCCTTTATTAGGAAACAACCCAGTATGGTTCCTAATGTGTCACAAAATACTACATACCCAATGCCATACTCTAGTAGTCTCAAGATGGGGGAACTCGTCAGTCTCTGACTCAGATCTTGGAAACTTTTTTGGAACTTCTCTGTCTACATTAAGGGTTGTAACTTCCATGTGAAAGGTGATAATGGCGTTGTTACCTGGAAAAATTTAGGCATGAACCTCCGGTAGTACCCAACCAAACCCAAGAAACTCCATACCTTATTCATGCTCCTGGGTGGCTCCCAAGAAAGCACCACCTCTATCTTTGCTAGATCCACTATAACTACAATATCTGAAATGAAATGTCCTAGAAAGTGGAATTACCAAATCCAAAATTGACACTTTGAGAGTTTCCCATAAAGCTGGTGCTCTAGGAGTATATTCAAGACTATCTGTAGGTGTATAGCGTTCTCCTCCTCGGATGCCGAGTACACCAAGATGTCATCAATGAAGACCATGATGAACCATTCAAGGTAAGGTTGGAAGATCATGTTTATGAGTCCCATAAACACTGCTGGGGAATTGGTTTTGCTAAAAGGCATCACCAAGAACTTATAGTGACTATAACGACATTTTAAGGCTATCTTCGGTACATTCTCATCCCGTACACGAAGCTGATGATTACCTGATCTGAGTTATATCTTTGAGAACCATCTTTCTCCATTCAGTTTATCAAAGAGGTCATCAATCCTCGGTAGTGGATAATTTTTCTTCAGGGTCACCAGGATCAGGTTCTATAAGTTTACGCATAACCTCAAACTCCGGTATGCCTTCTTGGAAAACAATATTGGGGTTACCCACGGTGAAACAATGGGACTCACAAAGCCCTTCCTCTGCAAATCGTCCTACTGTACCATCAACTCACGAAGATCCATGGGATCCATCTGATATGCTAGTGTGGATATCAGTTCCATCCTGGGGTATAGATAAATGTATAATTAAACCTCCCTATTATGGGGTAATCTCGAAATATCCTCAGGAAATATATCTTCATAATCATCCACCACTATGGGAAAGTTAGGACTCTTCTCATCCACTACACCAAGGGTGAGGCTATCCAACTAGTGAGTGATCATTTGAAAACTCCTATGAGAAATTCTATCCTACGCTATAAGTTTTACCTTCTCATCTGTGAAGTAATACCTGGTCTTATCCTCATGAACACACTAAAATATGTTCCTAATACAATTGATTTAAGAATGAACTTTGGATAACCAGTCCATACCCAAGATGACATCGTAAGGCCTCGACGCCGCTACTAGGAGATCCCAACCAAAGTTATCACCTCATATAGTAATCCCACACTACCAAAACCAGTGTTTAATCATAAAATATCCTCTCATAGGAGTCTCTAATCATAAGGATCAAGGCAACAGATCCACCAGAATCTCTGAGTTCCGAACAGGTTCTATGGAAAGAAAAGAGTGAATGTCACCTGTGTCTATAAGAACTATATCTAAGGTGGATAAGACACATATTGTATCTATAATCATCTCTAGATCATCATGGTCATAGGCCTCCATCATCTGTAGCTGACCTCACCCTTATCCACCAGCTCCCAGAGCCCGTGGTGGATCACCAGGGGGTGGTGGTGGTAGCACATCGAACCTACATCCACTACCTACTACTCTTCTGGCTCAACTACAATGTCTTTCGCCCTAGGGACCACCCCACTTGAACCTATGACTCTAACTCGGTGGTCCCTTGACCGTCTTCTAGTTGTCTGCATGACAAGTTGGGAAATCACGAGTCATGTGCCCCTACCCGCCACATGAGTAACACAACCTTCCCCTCTGACGGCTCCCTACACCCTTGGGGTATTGTACCACTAATCTTACATCTTGGGGTCATCCCATGAAATTCATGGACTGCTTTGGACCCCATTCATACTTCCTGGTACACACAAATGAAGACTCCTCCACTCGAGGTCTACTGATATCCCCTGTTGCTGAAACCTGCTCTGCGAGGAAGCTCTCTTTGAGTATGACTCACTCTAGAAACCCAACATAATTAGGGATGCTAAGTAATACCAAGGATGCCCTGATCTCCCAACATATTCCCTACCAAAAATCTCTATCCCTAAAGAATGAGTATCGTACTATGTTTGTGAAGTAGCAAGAAAGATCAGTGAATCTCTTTGAGTACTGCTCTACTGTCATGCCACCTTGCTGTAGGTGTAGTAGCTCCTATAATCACACTAATCACAATGTCACTAGAAATAAATCCTCTCTGAAGAGGGGATCAAAGTATTTCCAATTGAGGGTCGCCTCATCATGTTTCTAGATTGTCAAGCTCCACCATCTCCCTACCGCTCCCTGAAGAAGGCTCGCAGCTAAGATCACCATCTATCCAAGAGGCATCCTCACTAGAAGAAAGACTCATGTAACTGACTTGAGAAAATCCTTTGCCACATGGGGACCAGTCTCACCCCTAAAACCGGTAGGTCTATAACTCTAGAACTCGTGTAAGGCACTGATCCTATGGGAATCCTCTACCGGTATCTCTAGAAGGGACTGCTGACCAATGGGTGGTGGCAACACTGGTGCACCTCCCGATGGTTCCATCTCTAGTAAAAGCACCTATACTGATGCCTCATCACTAGGCATACTATCCTCAGGGTCATGCACTAGAATCCTTGCTAGCTGTTTGTGTAGTGGCATCCTGAAACAGATCAATATGAACCACGTTCAATAAGTTATAACTGGTGAGCTAACTCAAGAAGGAAATGAGGAAACACTCAAAATCATATATGATGCATGCAACCAGTTGTTTCATGTATCGAGTCTAAAATCATAATTCAGGGTCCTAGTGTATGGATACATCGACTTCGGCAAAAACACTAGACTCCCCAAGCTTGAAATTCAAACTCGAACATTCAAAACTGTTTCCCCAAAACAAAACCACAAACTCTCGGTCTTTAAGGTAGAACCAAACACCTTTGATACTAATTTTTCATGACATTTTTCTCAAGTCCCATGCAGTGACTACCCTATGCCTACCTCCCAAAGGCCAGGGGTTGGAGACTAGCACTGAAGGCTTTATCAAACAAGTGGAAGGCATTTTCTGAGTACCAGCACACACACACACTCACAACCCTAGCCCAAAACACTGAAAATTAAAAAATGCATGCCACTAAGACAAACACTGAATGTTGAAGTACAAAATATACATAAAATGGGAAAGAATACAAACCCAAGAAATATAATCTGTAAAAAAGGGAGTACAAGGTCTCTGATATTACTTCCACAGAAACCCTACCTGAAGGGTAGGTGTAGAGTAGCTTCTAGAAGCCATAGGAGTATGCCTTGCCTGTCTAATCTCACTGGGCACTGCCTGGTCACGAACCACCAAGGTCTCTATCCAAGCGTCAGTCATCTGTATAAGACACAACTTTTGCAGTAAATCATGTGCAGGGATGAGTAACATAATACTCAGTAGGGACTCCAAACCACAAGGAAAGACCATAAAGGAAAAGTACACACTAAGAATTGTCAAATCAAATAGGTATAACCTAAAGTATAGAATACAAGATTATCAGTCATAAAGCTGAAAATCTTGTACTATTGAGAGACTCATCCTTGATGAGTCACTGAGGTCTGTCGGGTCACTGAGATATGTTCGTCTACCAGGCCACTGAGGTCTGCTCGAATACTGGGCCACTGATGTTCGCTGGTCTTCCAAGACGCTGAGGTCCCCTTGTCTGCCAGACCACTGAGGTATGCTTGCCTACTGGGCCATTGAGGTCTACTCAACTGCTATTCCACTAACTTGCACTTGCCTACCGACCCATTGAGGTCCGCTAGGATAACGGGCCACTAAGGTCTTCTCATCACTTCCTTCTCATCATAGCTAGCTGTATGATTTCTACTCATTGTGTTCTCGATTATGGTAGAATATAATTCTTAATCCATTAGTCATAACTCAACCTCCATAGAAAATCACTTGAATTATGTCAAAAGTACTGCCTCATCGTGAGGTTACCAATGCTGCAAATTGTTTTTCAATTTGACATACGTTTTAGAAGTTATTGCTGTTTTACTGAAAAGGAGCCGGTTGGGTTTGGGTCTGGCCTGAACCGATCAGGAAAACCTGACCCAGGTCCAACCCAGTTTGGGTCCGACCCACTGGGCCATGGGTCCAATCCATTGGGATTCTTGGGGTGGCCCACCTCCTCCTTCTTGACCCACTATGAGTGGGCCGACCTAATCCATTCGAGATGCGATGAGCGCACCATGTCTCCCTCCACCTGGCGGTCCAGGTGGACCCTGGTCCTCCAGCCATGTGACATAGTGCATCTTTCCATGTCCACTCATGCCGCCACTACCAGCCATTTCCTACAGCCCAATCCAACGTCCATGTTCAATGCCCAGGGCCACCTCGCCACTGCAGCATGACGCCTTCCCACACCACTATGGCCATTGAGCCACGATCCCTATACAATTCCCACAAACCCCTACATGGGATTATCCACCATTGCGGCATGCCATCAGCGTGCACGGACTCCCTCATGCAGTCTCCACCGTGTTCCACCACTATCATGTTGATTTTCTATTTTGTGGGCCACCAGGTCTGCTCTAGGGGTTCATTTTCTGATTCGTGAGTGTATTAGAGATCCTCAGATCATTATCTTCACTAGCAAGGGATTAAAGTTATATTTCCATTAATATATGGTCTTGACCACGAATAACATAAGAACACCCATGATGGAGGGATCTGGGCCTTGTTTATGTCAACTCGATCCCTCAGTGTTAGAGTTTAAAACAAGTTAGGGGAGGTTTTAAGATTCTATCAAGTATAACTCCAAATCAAAAACCCCAAGACCAAGTAACCCTACTGAAAGAACAAAAGACCCATAGATCAACCTCTTAGTGGTTTGATCCATTTTTGTTTCTTAGAAAGAATAAAATAGGGAATCAATTTCATCAAGAAAAACCCATACCTTAATGTTGGATCATTATTTGGTGAAGATCCAACCACTACATTCATCTCTTAACAATCTATCGTTGGCGGACATTCATTAATCATTACTTGCTACACCAAATCTCCAAGGGTACATATCAATCCCATATCATGCCAATGATCTGTCCTTGATTAAACCATTAAAAAAACACATTTCAACGTTTCTTTTACGTTGCGTTGCAGTGTCATTACATTGTTTCATTTATGAAACAACATTTCTGTTACGCTTGGGTTTCAACGCCATTACATTGCAAAAAAAATTTGAATTCCAAATAAAATAAACATTAAGGTTTATTTTATTTCCATTAAGAAAAATATTTTATTTTATTTTTATTAAAAATTCCAAAAACTAACTTTTCCCTCAACCTGCATCGGTCGAGTTAAGTCCTTTCTTAGGTAAAGTCATAATTCTAGACACAACAATGTCCCTATATTTTTAATCAGGGAACCCTCTTAGAAGCTAAAAGAACTGAACATGTGAACTATTTTAAATAAACTTAAAAAATGTTTAAACACTTATTCCGGGATCAGCGGGTCTCAGAATCAAGTGCTTTCTGAGCGCATGGCTTTGAAATAATCCCATTTAATTTAAACAAAATACATGGAATTATAGAACATTACATCATGTTATCCCACCATAAGTTTTTCTTTAGATATCTATACATATTAGTGCTTCCTAGATGAATAGAGTAGAAAGAGCTATGTGCATCATCTGAAATCTCCCTCTTCAGCTATTATATTGATGGGACACACATAAAAGTTCCAAACCTAATAACTCCATTTTCAGAAAAGTTTAACTCAGGAATATTCACTACCTTTTTTGATAACACCTCATTATCTTTTTTAGCATCCTTGATCCTCTCAATAATGAATTTTTGATCCATTATTTGAGAAAGGTAGGATAAATACCCTTCTACTATTCCCATATCCATCTGTTTCATATCTAATAATGTTAGATACTTATTAATTATCATCATTGATAAAAAATATGAATCCTTTCTACTTAGAGTATCTTACGCCTTGTTTCCTTTATTATGATGATAATGGATTGAGCAGTCATAGTCCTTGATCAACTCTAACATTCTTTTTTGGAACATGTTAAGCTTCTTCTATGTGAATATATATTTGATCCACTTATGTTCTGTATATATTTCACACTTCTACCCAGATATAATGTCTCTATATCTTCAATGAAAATATTCCTGCATCCAACTCCAGGTAATGTGTGGGATAGTTATTCTCATGAACATTAAACTTCCTTGAGAATGTCTATGACCTAATCATTCTACATTAGTACATATCCTAAACCCTTATTTTAAGAATCTCTATAAACCACAAAAGATCCCTACTTTAGGTAAGTGTAATTACTGGTGTAGTGATAAGACTCTTTTTTAACTCCTTAAATATCTCTTCACATTCAGTGGTCCAATTTTTTTACTCCCTTTCATGTTATCTTAGTTAGTGATTTTAAAAATAATGATTTGTTTTCAAAAAATCATCGATAATGCCCAGAAAATCCAAGGAAACTACAAGATCTCCATTACTGATGCTGGTCTAGGATAATCCTTGATTTCCTTTATCTTATAAGGGTCCACATATATCCATTTAATAGTGATAATATTCCCCAAGAATGATACTACCTTTATCTTGAACTCATATTTATTATAATCTTAATATGTATTCTCCTTTCTCAAATCCCTTACGAAAATATTTATATGCTCCTTATACTCCTTGCATTTGGAGTAAATTAGAATGTCATCTATAAATACTACAACAAATTTTCTGAGGTAAACTATAAAGACTCTATTCATCATGTCCATAAATATTAATAGAGATTTGGTGATTCTGAAAGGAATTTATATGAACTCAAAGTGTCCATACCTTTTTTGATATGTAGTTTTGGGAATATCATCCTTCTTTACCATTAATTGGTGATGTACCTATCAAAGATCAATGTTATAGAAATATTGAGCTCCACGTAGTTGATATAATAAGTCATCTACACATGGCATGGAATAATTGTTTATTTTCATGATTTTTTGAGTTCATTATAATCCATATATAAGCACATTGACCCATCCTTATTCTTGAAGAATAGGACCAACACACCCCATGGTGTAGCACTCAAGCATATAAAACCCTTTTCTGGATTCTCTTGTAATTTATTATTTAGTTATTCTAATTAAATAGTGTCCATTCTATAATAAGTATTGGATATGTGTAGATATTCAAGTATAAGTTTGGCTGAGATATCAACCTCTCAATTAAGAGGTAGTAGAAGAAACTCTTTAGGGAATACATCAGTATAATCCCACACAATGAGAATATATTCAATAATGATTCTCTCCTTTATCTAAATCATTTGGGATAGATATGTTTGATCATAATGAAATAATATCAATTATTTAATAGAATATTCCAAGAGAGATTCACCCTCTGTTAGACTTATACAAAATCATAGGATGACTTGGGATGTGAAGAGTGATCCACCCCTCTCAACAGTTGATGTTGGATTTATATAAAGATAAAAAATACATTCCAAAAATAGCATAAAAATTTACTAAATGAAGTAAGACTAGATTTTAAAAAATATTTATTTCATAAACATTGACTACGAAGAATTTATATACTTGGGATATAACCATCGCTCTACTTTTTGTTCTCACAAATACCTCAACCCCTATGTTTTGAAGTGGTTTTTTTAAATGTTCTACTAAGCTTAAAGGATATGAAATAATATATAGAACTAGTATCAAAAATTACATTTGATATTTTAGAATTAATAATTAGTGTACCTATCACCACATCATTATCGATATCCACCTTAACCTTATTGATAGTATACGCCTTTACTTTCAACCATGGAGGTTGTTTTCAATGATTTTATCTAACAAACCTTGGTTTTGGGTATTTAATTGAATAATTACCATGTTATTTATATTTAAAATGCTATAAACATTCATAATATTGATTTGGAACTTATTTTTTTCCTCATTAGTGGAATTATTAATTTCTCAAGGACAATGATTATTCTGATGACCCTATTCTTCACACTTGAAGCATCTTATAGTTCCTCTTAGGTGGTTTCTAGGATGATTATTCTATCTCTTTTGACAAGTGTGATGTTGGGTTTTCTTTCCTAAATGGGATTTATCTATTTATGATCCTAGATAAAACTCTATTTTATATTTTTTTATCCATTCCAATGAGACCACTAAGATTCACTGATATCCATATCAACTTTGGGAGCACAACAAAAAAAATCTTCATAACTCTCAAAATATAAAATCAACAAATCATTTCAGAGAATCTAATTTACCCACTAAAGAAATATTCCACCTTACTTTCAGTGCTGATAACAAATATGGAATCATACCGTGTAAGCCTTGTGATGTTTGCCTCATATGCCCCAATAAAATCTTCTTCCTTTTGCTTCAGAGTGAGAAACTCCCTCTCCATTTTAGGATAGAGAGTTTGAGGATTTTTTTGAAAAATATTTTCTTGAAGTCTTCCCATTCCAAAGAATCAATATCTTATTTTGATTTTTTTCTTGATCAGTTTCTACCACTGATCAACTTATCCCTCAATGTGATAGTTTTCCAACACAACCTTCACTTTCTCTGTGCATTGGAGGACATAGAATATCTTCTCAATAGAGTTAATACACTGTTAAATGACGAGAGGATAAGAAGATACATTAAATCTAGGGGCATTTGTTTTATAAAATACTCTAATACAACTTGATTCTTCTTAGGAGGATTAGAGAATTCTACATGATTCATGTTATTATTCATAACTTCATCTAGTTGATCCAGTACTTCCATGAGGTTCTCACCCATGAGACTAGGAATACAACTAGAGAAATCATCACATTGCCTATTATATTGGTTTTTGCACAATTTATCTTATTTAATTACATTAATTGAAATAAATAAAAACATAGGATGAGTATTCTTTGATATACTAAAGGGAAACTTATAAACATAAAAGGAATAAATCATGAATAATAAGAATATCCTGACTTATTGGCCTCTAGGTTTCAATCTATGTTATCCATTGTAATGTTTTCTATTATGTTTTCTAACATAAAAATTCATTAATTTCCTTTAAAATGGGTTTTAAGGAGTTTGGGAATTTCCAAAGCATATCTGCTAAGAGTATAAAACTAGGTGTGCAACAAGTCCCATTTTCATGCACTAGGTAATGATTGAGTCCAACTCAATTATACCTTTTCAAGATTATTACACTTAGATACCTTTGTTCTAGCGCCACATATAGTTCTAGTATCCAAACATGGATTTATTTTCTTAAAAACCACTCACAATATACTTCACTAAGATTCTATGATTTTTTCCTAAAGTTAGTATTATCCTTAGACTCATCCCTAGGGCTATAACTAATTTTTTCTCAACCTACTTCCAAAGGATAACTATACCCTTCCTCTAACACTGAATAAGGTATCTGAATATATTTAAACATATTATTAAATGATTCTTAAACATAAATATCCAATAATTGCAATACAAGGATCATAAAAGTGTCTTTGCAAAACTAGGATTAAATTACATCAAAAGGAACCTAAAACATAGAATCCATGTTTTATTCTCCACAATGATATCCTAAAATCCAATCTAGCTCCTAAAACATAACAGGGTAACATAGGGAATCCATAAAGAAATGGGTGAGCTAAAAAGTCCAGGAAGGGAATAAACATGATAAGGAAACATAACATGGGAGTCAAAGGAATAACCTGATATCATAAAAGAGAAGGATCCTGAGTAATTTCATAGAATAGTACCATAAAGAAAATGATATCATAATATCATAATATCATAGGAAATGAGGCGAAAACATATAACTTTACATAAATATGAGTCAAATATAACTTCCCAAACAATATAAAATGGTGGAAAAAGTCTCATTGTTACACCCCAAAATACTAAGGTACAAATTTTTATTCAATATTGTTTATGGATTTCAATACAAAGTCTAAAAAAGTAATATATTAACCTGATAAATTACAATCTTAAATAAATATAATATATTATATAGCTTGTAATGCTTGCAACACTAAGTTATCTTGCATCTTACATAAGAGAGACCTTCCTCGATAGATCGTGTTACATGATAGACTAAGTTTCACCAAATAACAATTAATTATTAAAATATTATTATTTAATATAATACAATATAAACTAGCCATTATGTTAGAAGTAATGAATAGTATTAAATAAATTTTGAAAATTTATGGTTTATATAAATATAAAATTAATTCATTGGTTACCAATTAATGAGAAACGAAAATAGGAACCAATTGGATATAAAAACAATTATTATTATTTTTATGATTATAAAATAATTTTGTCTTAATAAACATAATTAATTACAATTAGTGAATTATTTTAAATAAATAAATATATATATTATATTCAATAATTTTTTTTTATATTCATCCATTAGGTTTGATAGGCATAATATAAGATCAAATCCAATTTCACCCATAAAAACCTATATTTTTATAAATGCAATTTTACTACCTTTTGTTGAAGAACCCATTTTAAATATGAATTCTGAAACTTTAATTGATTTAATATGTACAAATAAACTTCATATTTGATATAGAAACATAAAAATTAGTTTAGGGTTAATTGTTTATATTTTTTAGAAACATATCATTTTTTAACGAATAGTTAAAAATAATGAATTTTAGTTCAAATCATCTTTTTCCTATAATTTATTTATAAGGTTAAATTATAATTTTAAATGGTTTTAAATTTTAATTAGATAATATTTTCATCAATTAATAAAATTTATTTCATTGGAATAGTTTTCACTTTGAAATTGATTATAAAAACATAGCAAACTTTTGTATGTTTTTACTTTAAAAACCTGCATTGTCGTCCCATCTGCGGGATTGAATTTAAATTAATTTCTACCACTTCTATAATTGGGATATAGAAAAATGGATTCCATACTTATAATTAGAGTAATTTATAATTTCTAATAAGGTCAAATTATTTTTTTTATGAAAAGTATTAGTGAATTTAATTACAATATTTACGGTAAAATTAATCTTAATAAGAGACGAAACCTTAAACTTAAGTGCCCAAATAACCTAGAAACTTTTCAAAGATCCATTTTATGGTAATATTTAGACCCTATACTAACTTTTATATATTTTTTTACATTATGTTATCCAATTTAAATGATAAAAATGTGTATGTAATTCCATTGTTCAAATATTACAATAGTGACACTCCTCATCTACTATAAAAGGCCTCATCTACTCTGACTTCCTCATAACTCTCAAGCCACTTTTTCTCGACCAATATCTGCCCAAATATATCATAAAAATATCTCCCCTAATCCTAGAATACTATTCTTGTGCATTAAGAAATCCAAGGATTCCCTTTGGTGCAAACCAAAAGGAGTTACCCAAATAAGAGGTAACAACTTTCCGTATGATCTTTCGTTTTATTTCCATTATCCACTACTTTAAATATTATTATTTAAATATTGTATAAATTTCATCATAAATTTACTATTATTTTTTATGATAATGTCTCTACCTAAACATAAACACACTTCCATCTAATGGGTAACAAACATACTGTTTCTGTGTACGGTGAACTACTATCTCATGAAACATTGATTGTTCATTTTTCTTTTAACATCTCTCATAATGGCCATTATGATGGAAAATATATTTATAAATTTTATATATGATATTTATTATTTATTTATTATTATTTATCTATTTTATTACACATAATCTTATACTTTCCATTTTTTATAAACTCGATAACATCATGTGTGGAAGTGTGGACTACCACCTCCTCAAAGTGATGTGATTCATTCAAACTATACATGGAACATATAAAGGATAGTTTTAATTAAAAATATGTGACATAAAAAAATTTATATCATATTATTGAAATAGTTAAATTTATATAAATAATATATATATATATATATATATGTCATTTTCTTTGTTACCCTTTCACACACATAAAAAGTGATAATGTCGTTTGTGGACGTGTGGACTATGGCCTCCTCGACATGATGTGATTAATTTTACATAAAAAGAATTATATATATAATTATATATAATTAAATAGTATGGTATTTATGATATAATTATAATTATGGAAATATGTAAGTTATTTACCTTTTTTCCATCATGATCATTGAAAAATGGGAATGTTACTCATGCGTACGTACGACCTACCGTCTCCATGATTGCAACGTTGGTTCATTTTTCATAACCATATTTAATGATTGATTTTATAAGTATATTTTATGTATAAATATGATAATTATTACATGATTATTATTCTATATATGTTACATAATTACCCCTTTGAGCATAGTTGACTAACTAAAGTTGTTTTTGACACATAATCTGAATTTGGTCAAAACAACCGATGTAAACACAATTGTTTAAGTAGTTGTATAAAAAAAAGTAAAAAGTAAAATAAAATTAATGATAAACATGAAAAATGTTATTAAAAAATTAAATAATTAACATAATTTTTTTATTTATGAATATAAATACAAACAAGACAAATCAGATGCAAGGTAAGGGATTTTCATCTCACTTTTTTACTTCTGTGAGATAAATGTCATGTTCACCACTTAATTATTTTGTGTGGTGTATATACTAATTTTTTTTATATATTATATCATGAATTAATTTATTTTTATGGAATTTAAAACTTTAATTTAAAATTATTGCTTCATGAGTTTTATGATTTAAAATGTTTCAAAGTGGTGTGGGACGCTTTGGAATGTTTAATGATTATTTTCCTCAATGATAAATTTAATGATATTTTAATGTTATTTACATTCAAGGAAATTATATAAAACTTGTTCAATAAAACCTTTAATTTTCCTATAATCTGGATATTCATGAAATATTTCAAGTATTAGTACCATTTTTACACTCTTTGGTACTCAAGGTGTTCTATAATTTTTTTTAAGACAATCCGACTTCATTTATCTCTTTAGTCGAAGAATATATTTTCTTCTAAAAAAATGTTTTAATAAAAAAATCAAAAATTATTTTAAAATGATTTGGTAATGAAATTTTAACCTTTTTTTCTTTTACCATTATTTTCAATGGAATCTTCTTGTCACTTTATGAACAAGGCACTTTTATAACATTTTTTTACTATGTAAAAAGAATGTTTTTCTACAGTTTGTATGGATTTACCCATCATCATTACTTAAAAGATTCCTTTGCATGTTTAAAAGGTTAAATTTTAATGGAAATTTTTAATAGTGTTTTTCAATGAAAAGGTTTTTCAAAACAAAAAGGATATTTTCCTCAATAATTTTTTATTTTTTTAAATATATTTTTATAGTATTTATAGTCATCAACAAAAAAACCCTATATGTTTACCCCAGATGGGTTATGTTGTATTGATACCATCCCCATTCTTCCTCTGGATGGTTTATGATTAATGTTTCAAAGGATAGTATTACCCTTCACTCCCTTGATTTATTTATCAGTCCCCTTGAAATATTCAATATCCTATGATCATTGAACATTCAATTTCCAATAAACTATCCATTCCATTTGTCATGGATATTACTATTGTCTAAATTGTATAATATTTTCTATACAATGTCTACTTTAAAATTTATTTGATTATTTGGGAAAATATTTATAATTTCGTATTCTTTATTCAATAATTATATTTTAGAGGGCATATTATTTATTTTTATTATTTTATATGAGGAATGATTTAGAAAGGAAATGATGGGAGGAGATCAAACTTTATATAGCTCCTCGATGCATCAACAGGTTCTCATGAGAAAAATTATTTTCACAAATTAGAATAGTTTAAACTATCTTGTGAAAGGTCTTGAAAGTATAGGTTTTCATGTTACTCATACATGACATATATTAATAAATAATTACCATAATTTATTTTTAGTTATTATTCATCCATGAGATTTTGTGTCGATATATCTATGGATATATTTCATTTTCACTTATTTAGATGGAATGTGTTTCAGTTTCTTACCTTTTATATTTATTTGGACTTATCTAGTTATTTCAATGGAATTTGTTTCCATTTAATACCTTTCTATATTTTTTACACACTTATATTCATTTTATTGATTTCATGGAATGTGTTTTCAGTTATTTACCTTTTTTATATTGACTATTCTTATTGATTCATTATTTCTTCTACTATATTTTGTCCTTACTGAGAATTTGAGATCACCCTTATTATTTTTATTTCCCTAGGAATCTAATAATAATACTATGAAATATATTTCAGGATTTACTAGATGGATTAGAGTTATCATCAAAGTTATTTATTTAGAAATAAGAATAAATATTATAATTAGTGTATTATTTTGTAATACATGACTCATTTATGTATCAGGTTTACCAAGATAACTAAAGTCCTAGTCCTTTAGGATTTTTTCCATGTAATCATTCTAATGTAATAGTAACACACACCGGATCCATACTATCTGGGGTCAGGTTGCTACAATCATAATGGATTAGGTTTACTCCCTGACACCATACATGATGTCTCCTGAGACTAATGAATTACCCAATGCCTTAGAACACTATCTGGATACACCCATAATAACATGTTCATGATCGACGAGTTAAACATAAATTAATGAATCAAAAGTAATAACATAAGAATTACCCATGAAAATAAAATGGTTCTCATAATCATGATTCATATCATAAACAAAGGAAATTTCATAATAATGGTATTTGAGAAATGGTAATAAATAATGTTTTACCTATCAAAGAAAGGGAGAATAAGATAGTCATATATGTGAGATACATATATAAATAATTTAGAAGCATTAAATGACATTAATAAAGAGAAAAAATGAGTTATATAGAGAAAGTTCATAACCCAAACGATATAGTGGTTTAGAGAGATCCCTAACCTCAAGCCCAATTTGTCACATGCATTCTTTATCTATTTGAATAATAATATTATGTTAATTATTTACTTAATTAAGAAATTTTTTCAATATAATTATTCCTATTATTTTATTCATTACCTTTTCATATTAAATTACATAACCAATTAATTTCACATCATACATTTTAATGATAAACGACACATATGTCCAAAATCACTTTGGTAAGTTGACTAAGGTCAAAGTAATTATTAATTAATCTTCTCCAGAATAGTAAAAATGACATAATTATTATTTTTATAGATAAAATATAATTTTTAAAACAACCATGAATTTTTGTTTGAAAAATTATCCACATTACAATCATAGAGATGCCAAGTCGTACATACGCATGAGTAATGTTTCCATTTTTCAAAGATCATGAAAGAAGGAAGGTAAGTGTTATTTTATATTTAAAGAATGATTATTATATCATAAATATAATATTATTTCCTTAAATATCCTCACACATACCATCCATGTTATGTGGTAATAAAAATAAATCACGTCGCTACATGAGGCGGTAGTCCTCCGTACACACGAATGACGTTATTATTTATTCAATTGATGATAAGGTAAAAAATTATATGATATATTACTCTTAAATAATGGTTAATATTTCATTAATATAATATATAAATATAAAAGTATTTTTTATTACATTCCAGATAAATTGTAAGTGAAAAACGAATCACATCGCTTCACATGACGATAATCCACCATATACACGAGTGACATTATCATATTCTCTACTGAATGAAAAATAAGAAGGTATATATGATATTTGAATTAAATAAGTATAATTATATCATAAATATAATATATAAACATTATATATATAATTATATCCATCCGTGAGAAGCAGTGATGGAAAATGAATTACGTCGGTTCGTGAGATGGTAGTCCTCCGTACACACGATCAACGATTTCATGTCCCATTTTAGGGAGGAGGAGATAATTGTAGGTCAAAAAATTAACATATAAACGTCTCCGTATATTTAATATACTTGGGTGATTATATAATAATGGTTTAATAAAATTTTATGTACATTAAAGAATAAATAAAATAAAATACTCGTTTAAGGACATCACCTACTCTTTAGAAAACTTCTTTTTGTTAAAACCAAAATTTTTTATAGGTTATATTTATGAAAACAATAAGGATTATTTGATGAGGGGAGGGAATTTGGGAATTTATTTGGGTATGTATTGGATGAAATAATAGTTTTTTTAGTGTGTAAAGGATATAATAGGTGATGACCTTTTATAAGTGGGGGAGAGGACACACTTGTATGTTTTGAAAAAAATTAATTCCACCCACATTTCTATCATTAATAAAGGACCCAAAAGGAACTATTTTTGATCCTTACAAGATATAATGTCTAAATATGACCATTAAATAGTAATTAGACATGTTTTTGTCATTTTTAACCCTTATATTTTTATTTTAACCCCCAATAAACCGTTTTTTACTTTAACTATTGTAAATAGTTTTTTACTGTTTTCACTATTGATTATGGTAAAAAATTAAGTGAAAATTATTATATAATATAAACAATTATGATTAAAAAATTTAATTCATTTTTCTAAATTAAACTCATATAATTAGCATATTTTAATTTAAAATTAAACCCCTAGATGTGTCGAAAAAATGGTTTTTTAAAAGAAAACAAATTCTAAAAGTTGTAAAAGATTTTATATAAAAATCCAATATAAAATTGATTCTGATTAAATAATTTATATTAACTAATTAATAATTTAACTAATTTCACTTTTAAAACCAAAATAAAATAAAATGGGGCTGGTAAATTATTTAAACGAAAAGGTAGTTTTTAATAAAAATCAGAATTTTCGTTATTCATCGAAAAAGTAATATTTTTCAAAAAATCATAGAATTTAACCATAAAATAATATCTATATTATGATTTTAAAAATATTTTAAGTTTTTTTCTAAAATTATTAAATATTAATTTTAAATTACGTGCGCAAAACGCATCTAAACTGCCTTGTAGAAAAAACACAAATTTTCAGAAAACATTTCTTTTTCTATTAAATCGTTCTTATTATATTTATAATAAATTCATAAAAATTTAATTTATCTTACACATGTTTAAAACATATAATTTTTATAATTAATTTGTTCCTATTTATATCCACCAACATAATGGCTATGTTATAGTGGTCTTGTTTAAATAATAATATTTTAATAATGTATTGCGTTTTTTTAAACATGGTGTTGCCTGCATCACAAGCTATCGAAGAGATTGAATTTATTTGAAAATAAATATATCATAAAGTATTGGGGTTTTAAATTTTATTTATATTTCTATATATGTTTTTTATAATTTAAAAAGATAATTTTAAAGATAATAATAAAATAAATGTGTTCCTTCCAATGAAGGAATAAGATATGATAAAGGGTGAAGGAAAAAGTTTAAATCATAAAGTACCCATATTAAACCTCTCTTAGAGTTCATTGGGACATTAATAATATCTCAATGGATATAGAAATTGGTATCAAATCCTAAATGGTCAAATTTAGTGTTTAATTTTATAAATTTGTTTTTGGATTTTTTACATACATGGAATCACTGATAAGGCTACCCGTTTTCAATGTTTCTTATTTTGATGGTTGAAAATTTAAGTTGAATGGTTATTTATAAACTTGTGATGATGATTCCATGGAGTACATAAATTTTTATTCTAACTTAATAAATAATGATGAAATATTTTGTGATGTAGACATGCACAATATCTTCTTTAAATTAATGACCAATGAAGTATACAATAAGTCCATTCATTGTGATACTATATTTGACATGTGGGATTAATTAAATAGAATATATTAAAAATATGAGGACGTAATTGATTTTTTTTATACCCAACTCAATAATTAAAATAAAATATATTGTTGGTGATCCTAAAATGGATAATTCCAGTGAAAAATGTTTTTTAACAAAGGGAAATAAGAGGCAGGGTAAAGGAAAAAATTCACCAATACAAGAGAAAATTCCCATGTGGTATATGAAATTGATTATATTGATAAATCTAGTTCAATTATTTTTAATATTCTTTTAAATCTATAAATTTATATTCCTCTATAGAGTTTAGTGTTGATGGTGATTTTATTAAATAATTGGAAATGACATCAAGTTATCAATTCAAAGAATGTTCTTACAAAAACTAAGATTAGATCTATTACTTACAAGAAAAGGTGGATCAATCGAAAATTGCTCATAGAGTGGATTATGAATTCATAAAAGGATTTTTAATTAAAAAAATATTAAATATTTAGGATATGGAATTTAAATAATCTATTTACAAAATGGGTGCAATTTTGAAATGGAAAAGTGATCTACTTAGAGAAATTTATTGAGAATATTAATATTAAATGGATATAGATAAGGATATTAAATCAAATATTATCCCTGTAAAATCATATCTTGAAGAGAGGATAAAATTAATAAATGAATCATGTTTAAGGATGAATTATATGTATTCTTAGTTAAAAGATATGTATGAGATGATTAAAGAAATTTAAATGATATTTAATTCCTCAAATGAAAGTTAGATATCCCTATTATGGAAACCTGAATAGGTAGATTAATAAAACAAGAAAATATGGAATCAATGAATTAAAAAAATTTCTCTATAAATTTGTAAGAGATATTTATCAAATAATAGTGGCCTTAAGACACTACTACCATAGAGTTGAGGGAAACACCATGGATACAAGTTAAGAAGGAAAATCACTCAAATAAAGAAGAAAATCTATTGTATCATCTCAAACAGGACATGGATACATGAGTTATGAATTTAATAGGAGATATTTTATCTATACTAACCATGAAAATATAGAAAGATAATATATAAAGGGAAGCCATAAATATTTTAGTAGGAAATACCTTATTCAAGTTTCATGGGGGAGACATGAATGAAAGAGAAAAGAATTTGTTACACTAAATAAAAAATCTTTTAGGTTGAAAAAAAGTGATTATATGATGAAATATAAGGTATATCAAGATAAAATAATGACTTATTAAAAAAATTCCTCTTGTATTGAATGAAAATGAATATAAACAAAAAAAAGAAAGTTATTTTCATTAAATAAATAAAGGTTGGATTCTTGAAGAATGATTTACTAAGTATAAATAAATATGAGTTATTTTTATTATAAATGAAGAAAAAAAATAACAAATCATACCTAATTGGTTTCCCAAATCATACCACTAATAAATAAGAGAATATCATAGGAAGATCCCTTCCATGACAGACAAAGCCCGACGATTAATGGAAAAAATGTTACATCAAATGGATAAATGTGCATAAGTGGGGATAGTCCAAAAATAGAGATTAATATCATGAAAATAAAGATGGATGATTCCAAAGAAAATATTCAGAGTGATTTTTTTATAAGTAGTATCATTTAAAGGAGAACCATGATGAATTATTTAAAGTAATGTGGAAGTAAAGGGTTGGTTTATCACAACCAATCTCAATCCTCCACCTAAGGATATTGGGACATACTCTTCTCCCAATGTACTTAATAATTACAACTATTACTGGAGTAATTAAATATTAAGGGATAAATATAATACATGGGGTGAAAAAATTTAATAATGGATGAGTACATTGAAAAAAAGTTAATTCATTGTATGAATATAGATATAAAAAGTGGAATCAGATCTAAAAAGTGGTATCAAGGCATTATCTTAGTATATAAGTGGAATTTGAAAAATTATAATTGGTATCAAATCCTAATACAAAACATTAAATTAGTTTAATTAAAAAGCTATAATTGAAACTAATTATTGAGTTTGATAAGTGGTATCAATCCCGAGTTATAGATTTTTATATTTCAAAGACTATCCTAAATTAAAAAGTAGTATCAAACATATACCATGTGGTTTCAAACCCCAAAGATAGTATACAAGAAACTAAATTGAATGTTAAGTTTAGGATTTATCTATTTTTTTATCAAATAAAGGTGAATCATCTCATTGTATATCAGGATACTAAAAGACACTAAAGAAATTTGGGGGGTGGGGTTATCCTAATAATTCAAAGGATGATTTCCATATTTGGTGAGGGAGAAAAAATATATAAAATAAAGAATTGCTTAAAATATAATTATTATCAAGAGTTTTTTACGATAAGTGGAATCAATTGGTTCAACATGTGGTATAAATTACATTCTATATGATTTAAAGTTTATTTTCATAATATCTTGTGTGAGTGTGGTTGAGATCACATGGAGAATCAATGAAGGAAATTAAAATATCAAGTTGCGTGTATTTATATAAGTGCGTGAAATGAAAAAAATTGAAGCTATTAAGTTATACTATTATTTCATATATTGAGTTCCAACTGATTTGGCTTAGAGAATTTATTGACTAATCTTTTCAAAGTGGTACATTAACACACTAAAAATCATTGAAAGTTTAGCAACAACTGGATGTGATTTTTGATCTTAAAATAAAAAAAAAACTATATTTTTTTGAATAAGTTGTTTTTAAAATATCTAAAGAAGTAATTTTAGAGTTATTGGTAACAAAATATATGGTATTAAGTAATAATAATATTCCTAGTATAAAATGATAAAGTTATATAGGTAGTGAATAGAGATAAAGGTTCAGTGACCAAGTGGAAATTAGAGCTGATTAATGGTTAAAAGTGGTTAAACATAATTGGTTGATAGAACCTCAATGTTTTTATAGGTGAAAACAATTGATGGAAGAAGAGAAAGGTTATGAATAAATTGTATGAAATTAGGTGAGTTTAAAATATTAAATTATGAATTTTTGCATAAATTTTAAAAGTGATAAATGTTTACTTATATTAAAATAAATGGAGATTAGAATATAATGATGATTTAGATATTTTTTAGCCTTAAAATAGATGTTAAAGGGGGTTGTTAGGCTCTTTAAATCTATAGATTCATATGAATTTATGTGGAGAATATTTTTTCCTTGAAAATATAGTGAAATTATAGTATCAACTAAGTGGGAGAAGATGTAATGTGAGATCCTCTTCATTATAGTGAAAAATGGGGAGATCGAAGATGAAAATTTTGTGATAATTGACACTTTCTATTTTATTTCTAGATAGGAAGTAAAATGCACCATAAATCCATTTAGACACCATTTAGTATGTTGGAACTGTTTTTTATGGAAAAGTAAACAAAAATGGAATTGAAATTGAAAATATAATTGTAATTATATACGTTTGGTATAAATAGAAAATAAATAATAATCCATATTAATAAAATATTGTATAAAAAATGAAAAATAAAAAATTATGAAACTAACTTTAAATTTTAACGGGTAGTTTGTAACCCATTTACTTTCACAAACCATTGAAAGAAAGATAATGATGACATATATGAACATGGGGAAGGTCAATTTTGGGACTTGGGGGAGGGGAATCTGATGATGGTTGATCTGGAACATGGTAAGGGAGTGATATATAGAATTATGTGTATGCCGATGATAATAGATTAAGGATACTATAAGGGATGATAGGGGATTGATTCATGGTGGTGAAGTTTAATCTGGTGGAAAGGGACAATGAGAGGATGAAACTATTAATAGTGGATGGTGAGTTTTCATTAGAATACTAAGACAAGGTGATGGAAGGGGATTAATATTTTTGGAAATTCAAATGTTTATAAAGGAAGATTTTATCCTAAAATCTAGATTCTTTTTCCTTCCCTACTTTCCACCCATTTTTTGGACGGAAATGGTTTTCCATTACATAGGGGAATCAGGTGTTTCATTCCAGTGTACTAAACACACATTTTTAAGGTTTTCATTTCTGTATTAGTTTCCCATCCATTCTTCTATATATACCTATTTTCATAAAACCCTTATGAATGAAGATTTTGAGTCAAAATAGACCTACTTTCCAAATGAAGGTGGTTATTGGGAATTTTTAAGAAATTATTTGTGTTTCAAATTGTTCAAGAGGATGGGAGATCAAGATCATATCAACCTTTTGGAGGGGAATTCTTTCCCAATTCATAACTCTCTTAAATATGTAATACATATCCATTAATCATTCTCAGTAATCATATCACTTATTTTTACCACCATGAAAGTGATTGATTGAAACCCTACTTCTATTTGAGAATCATTATGTATCATAGGATTTGCATATTTTTTTTACATGGTGATTGTGCCGTGGTTTAAAAGCCTCAAATTTAGATGCTTCGAAATTTATCACTATATAAGAAGGAGATAGGTTTTGTGAAATTAGGATCAAATCCATGAAATGGGATCCCCATGTATCCCTATGAGGGAAATCAGAACCCATGTTGTTTGGTGAGGCTTAATGGGAAACGTTATTCCTTTTAAGGTCGTGTGACAAGGATTGAAGTGGTAAATTTTACAGTCATGAAACCCGGAAAAAGAAATGTTACATGTATTTTTTTTAATCTAGGAACTATGGGGTGTTGTAATTGAACCTCATAGAGGTTTCCTACTTATCCTAGTTAATAGGAATCAAATCCCATGTAGTTTGGGTTTAGTAGTTTAAGGTTATATGTTTGGGATTGTCTATGAAGTTTAATTTCATGTGATAAGGACATTATTTGGTTCAATTTAAATTCATAATACTAACACTTCTAGGTAAAGGATATATGTTAGTGATTAGTGTGTGACTTATTTATGGATAAAATTTTATGGTTTATCTTATTTTTTGGTAATGAAATAATAGAGGTCATGGTTAGGGATAACTCCTAGTAGGAGGCCCCTTTATCTTACTTATGTTAGTCCATGAGGGAATATTATGTTTTTCACATAAGGAATGATGAGCCATCCCATACTCTTCACATAGGGAATCTATGATCATCACATAATAAAAAATGGGTCATCTTATGATCATCACATAGGAAATCTTATGTTAGTTTCATAAGATGATTAGTTTCTTGAACTTGTTATTTAAAAAAATGGTTAAGTTTAGGAGTTACTGCCACTAGAGGGGGAGATGGGGTAGTAATGGTGATAGGATTCATCCTTAGGGAGGATTCCCAAATATCCTATTTGAAAATGAATCAAAACATGCATAGTTTGAGTTTCATAATTTAAGGTCATTTAATGAGACCGGTCCATGTAGTTTAAGTTCATGTAATAATGATTCTTGTATAATTATAGGAGTGAAATAAGAGATTGAATGGTTCTTACACACAAGTGACCCATTTATGGTTCATTATGTCTACTAGTAACTAGAAAAGAGAGGATATGATTAGATCCTATACCTGGTAAAAGTACCATGATGTGTCTATTACTCACTAATAGGACTTGGGTGTGAGATCATTATTTCGACCCGAGGTGATGTGGGTGAACAGTTAGGGGAAATGAAAAATGGTCTGATGGGTGACAATAATTGGTCCATTATTATAGAAACTTTTACGTCACCATCTTTGTTTCGACTTGATCCATGTCGTCATCCTTTAAGTGGGGATTGGATTGACCCAATGGGGACTGGGCTGTTTATCCCTTCTGTATTGTGAAGGAGGCACCATAGTCAAATGGTCCTAGTGGGAAATTTCATGGGGTCGAGTATTTTTCCAACTATTCCTCTTAGGATATAATTTCCTAAGATGGTCTCCAACGAGTTTATTCGTGGAGCCAGAAACACCCAAAGACCCTAGTATCCATGATTCAGGGACCTTCTTTCCAAAGGTAGGTGATCTTTGGATGATTATTTGGCCAACGAAACTTAATAACTCCATTGGTAGAGAGGATGGGAGATCAAGCTCATCACACATTTTTTTGGGGGGAATTATGTCTTATTCTGGGACTCTCTTATAGATTTAAGTCATGTTTATATGTTTGTGAATCCTTGGTTCATTCCTAAAGAGTGTGTCCATGGGATACCCTTAGTTTTAAGAACCTTCATAGGCATACATTAATTTGATTATATGGAGGAAATGATAACTTAATTCAAGAAATAAGGTGCTCTGGAGTTTATCATTATCCAGAGGGGGACGGAAGATGGCTTGATGTTGGGATCAGACCCATAAGGTGGGATTCCTATGTATCTTCGGGAGAGGAATCAGTGCCCACGTAGTTCAGGATGGGTTGGGGCTTATGAATGAGAGCTTCCCATTTTATGGGACATGATTGGGTGGAACCTTTTGGAAGCATACCCTTTTGAGCTCAGTTCTTCAATCAGGCATCTTACATATCCTGGTTTGAATAGGAATCAGAGTTCTCGTAGTTCAAGATTGGGTAGGGTGGGTCGTGTGGATATTGCGATCATCACAAACCTCTAAGAACACATGAGTTACACTTAGTGTAAAAAACAAGAGGATGTGAGGGATCTAACCAACCCCACACCTCCTCCTCCGCTGATGGGAGAGGTCAGGCCTACGGTGGAAGAAGCCAAGGCGACCATGGAAGAGGGAATGGGGCAATGAACCCTTCAATGTGGGATGAAATTTGAGGTTATGTGGCTCGACACTCGGAAGATTAGGGACTTACCCTATAGGGAGTTCCCCATAACGTGTTCTAGGAAAGGGGAGGAATGTTTCCTCTCACCAAAAGGAGAAGTGAATATGATTCCCTCGATTGATCATCGTTCCAAATTCAATGGAAAAGAAAGTGATCACCCTTAATCCCTAGAACAGGGAGGTTCAAATCAGCATCATAAAGTTGGAATTCGGGTTACCATGGGAATGTAAGCTTACAGACATCCCTAGAGTCTGAACCGTTGTGGGGAGAGCCTTCGTGAATCCACTTACCATGGGTATATAGACTCAAATGGGTGCACTAATGTGCACTATGATCTGATCATATGAGTTCAGTGTCTTTAGAGGAGGATTTGGCTTGATGTCGAGGGACTGGTTTGCGAAGGGTCTATAGAGGACTGGATGGTAACAGAGGGGAAAGATTGGATCTAGAGGGAAAGAAACTCGAAGATGCCCCATTCCATGTACCACTTTCTCATGTGGGATGGGGAGAACTCTACAAACCATAGGGGTTTGCGGGTAGAGGGTTCATCCGCGTATCAGAGGGGTACTCGGGCTAGGGCATAGACCACCACGAACCACAGTGGTATATGGTCTTGGATACAGTCTACCACACTGCTTCGGGTTCCATCTACATTTTTATGTAGTACACAATGAAAGGTTCAATTCACATAGTGATACACTATGCGTAACACCATTTTGAAGGAGGTTTATGGAACCTGTCGTTCACGGGGAGTTCATCCGTGAGGAATATGTGGTTCCCAATTTTACCAATTAGGTTTGTGTTTTCCCCTTATTATTAGGTTCCTTATTTTTATGGTTCATGGGTGGTTATACCTGTGGAAATGTGGTTCGTGATTTGGAATTTGTCGATGATTCGAATCCAAAACTAGAATCCTCTTCGAATTATTACTTCGAACCTCCAGGACCTCCTCCATGCTTTATTCATCCTTCGGTCTCAATTATTTCCATTATACTTTTATAGATCATTAGAAAAAACATATCTATGGGCATGTGACACCATTTGAGGAAGCCAATAAAGAGTTATCTTGATCCTTAGAAGACTCGGTCAATTAAGGTATGCAGAGGTTGTGGTTCGAGATTCATGGTTCGTAGAACCCTACCAATTTTCTTGGTCTATGAACTACTAAGTTTGCAAGATAGTATGCGTATGGCCTTCACACAATTGATTCCTCCAGCGATGTGGTTTGCAGGTGCCTAGGTTTTCTGACCATCACTCCGTGGGCCAGTAGCTTGCGGATCATTCTGCATACCGGTGGTTCACAGTTCATGAGGTCTATGAACCTTTCCTGGTGCTGGTATATGGGTTACTTAAAACTCTTTGAGAAATTCAATTCCTTCATGTTTTTTCCGAATTTTTCAACTCAATTTGAGTCTACTCACTTTACTAGAGCTGTGGGAATGATTTCTTCCTTCTTCAAAGTGATTTTTGGAGTATTTTATTCCCTTTGTAATGTTTTCAGGACCCTACAAATTCCCCCCTTATAATGGGGTCTATTTGGAATGAAGTGAAGACTATTATGATGTAGAAGTAGTTCTGAACTGAAGTGGTTTGTAGTAGAATAGATAGGTCTGGTATAAGGGGACCACACCAACATATAGGGACCCAGGTCATTTGTCTTTTACCATCTCTCATGGATAAAATCACTCTTGAATCTCTCTCATCTTTCTCTGCATTTTTGTACCGTATATTTTGTGAAATCCATATTCGTAAATAGCTTAATACGTGCCACAAACCAAAATCTTCACAATTTCTTCTAGTTTAAAACTAGATTTTGGGTTTCATGAACTACATTATGGAATTTAAAACTAAAATCCATACCTCTGTGTAGGAGAAAGCTACCCGATTTGTGTGTCTCACTCACTAAACTTGAATCAGTGCACTAAAATTTAAGCCTTAATAATCTGAACATAAACTTTTAAATAACATATTTGAATATAGACATGGTAATGCCTTGGATTACAATTTCTTCTTTCTGCAAACGCTCCTGTTCACTAGAGAATTCTCCATTAGCCAACACCTCATGGTAATTTTTTATACCATGGATGCATGTAGTATGATGCTTCCACATACCGCAATAGTATGCATAGATTACCTCCACATATTGTGTTCCACATGGGGATTTCTGCCATGTACCATTTCCGGGAGCAGTATGCGGAACCCTAGGAAGACACTTTTTTAGGTCCTTTAGCCATTTTTTGGCCTTTACCCAACAATTTTCATTGGACTAACTTTTTTGTGGGATTTCGGATATTTTCGTGTAGGCTGCAATGGCTCTTTCACAGACTATTGCGGATGTCACTACTCCTTCTGAGGCTACTGCTATTTCCCATCTTTCTGCTGTTGATGAAAGATCGAAGAACAAGGTGGATTTGGTTAATGAAAAAATTCTGATCGTTCCATTAAATCAATCTATGGAAAAACTTATTACAATGAGACAAATGGAATACCCAACTTCAGATAGGCTCTCATATTATGGGTTTGGTCTATTGTCCAATACATCGATCCTAGCACCAAATCCAATTAATCTGCCTGCTGGCTAGATAATTAACACCTCTACCCCGAAGGCATTAATTTCTTCCAAGGGGCGGTACCTTAAGAGATATGTTTCCTCTGGGTCCCTATTGAGCTACACACCACAAAATTTAGAGGATGTGTAGAGGAATCCAGAAAATACAACCCACTGCTACTAAAGCATTGTGTGGAAAGCTACAATGAATGAGAAGCATGGTTGGTCATCAAGGAAGGATCTTTCCCTAGAGGCTCTTTTGGCTTAGATTGGGGGTGGCCTTTTTACGTTCGCCAAAGTTGTAATTTTTTTTGAATCGAGCTGTAAACCATGGGACTATACGAGGCTTCTTGGGTATCTCAAACATACAATCACCATCCCACTACCCTTATTTCATATCTCCTAAGCAGGTGGATCCCAGAAACCAACACCTTCCATTTAACCCACAGGGCAGTTGGAATCAGTCTTTGGGACATCTGGTTAATATTTTGAGTCCATATTGTTGGGGATATGTATGATGAATTCCTACCTCCTTCCTCTATTTGGGATGATAAATAAAGGACCCCTCCTTTGGCCAGGAAACTCAACATTCGGGTGAAGGCACTTTTAAGGAAATTGATCCTTTTCCAAAGAAGGACGTTCCTTTTGATGAGTGGTTTGGTTCCTTTATTAAGCATACTGGTCTAGAGCCCAATCCGTACAGACCCCGAGCTTGTCCTACCAAAAAACTTGGAGGTGAGTAGGTACCTATTGGACTACCCTGGAAGAGGGGAAGTTTCATGAGTGGGGATGGGGGCTCATCCCTGACATTGACTGATTATTTCAATGAGGGGCCTTCTTGGACATGTTTTTGAGTAGGTGGATCTTACTTGTATGATAATCTGGTGGTGTGAGAGCCTCAACTTTCATCATGGATGCTCACCTGGCCACTAGCAAGTGCATAAATTTAGCTATCCCAGTACTGGCCAAGATTTATCGCCTACTAAGTTAGATCAGTGAGGGGGGGGGGCACCTTACTAGATGATTGGGACCTTCTAAATTCTTTGGGGGATAGATTGGAGCCCACATAATAGGTTATAACTTTTTAAATTCCTTACCAATTCCACATTCCATCCTCTGACTGTATCTTCAGAGTACCAATAGGGTTTTTCTAGTGGCTTAGACTTCACATGATAAGTGAGAGGAGAAAAAATAAAATAATGAGAAAGAATTAATGGATTATCTCAATGTCAAAAAATATTTCTCTTATCATGCTTATAATTCCCCCAATTTTTACTACTACTAATAATGAATCTTAATAGTTTTTCAACTGAGGTTACTTCTTCTCTTTGAGAGAAGGCATCTTGGTTTCCCGTATCAGAGGAGAGATTATTTGAGAGGAATATTCACCCTAAATATTTAGTCTTCAATTTTGTTATGTCCAGAAGTTGTGTTCTCCCACTCTCAATAGTGACTATCAAGAGAAGCATCTGATTATAGCCCAAAAACTATTACTGATGTTCACTTGGGAGGACACCCAGTGCCAGGCCATACTTCCAAACTCTGTGGATTTCGTACCCTTCCTCACCAAAAGCTATGCTGATGCCTGATTTAAATCATATCTTGATGGACAATTAGTTGATCTTGTTCCCATCGTGATAAATTCCAATTCATATAGGGAAAATGGGAAGGATAATCAAAAGGGAGTTGTTGGAAAATCTTAGCCATGGAAAGTCATTTGAAAGCCTCTCAGTACCCCCAAGGAAAATTGTGAAAGACAAGGTCGTGACCTCAAGGGAGGATGAATGAGCTGCTGAAGCTACTACTAGGAGTCCACCATCCATTCCCCCAAGGCTGATTTCCCAGTGTAATGGAGGTAATGGGGTATTTTGAAAGGCCACCCATCCACTTGTGACCGGTCCCCTCATGCTTTATGGAAGCTCCTCTAAACTAGGTAAAATTTCTCTTACTGGCATTGGTTATGTTTCAGCACCCACTGTCATTTCTTTTGATGAAGATCTTGAGAAGGTGGGTCGTTACCTTGGGGACCTCGAGACCCTTATCCATTCTTGAAGTAGTTTTCAAAAATACTATCATCGAGTACTTTCCATTCTACGACCAGAAATTGATGATGAGGATAATGACATTGATGACTCTCATATTGTTGCTGTCGTGAGAATTTTTTCTTACTTTCTCCCAATGTCTCATAAGTATTCATATTCTCATGGTCATGAGTTTGCAGGGACGTTCAGGAAACATTTATGGTTGTTGAAATCTACTTCTCTCCCTTGCACCAACCTTCCAGCACTAGCCATCCTAGTCATAGCTAAAATTTAGGATTCCTAAAGGGTCTGGGATGAACTAAGGGAAAGCACTTCAAATGAAGATATATTGAGGATTATTCTGGAAATAAGTTTCGACCTTCCGAGTCTTGGGGGAGACATTTATCTTATCAGTATTTTAGCCTAAGAAGTTCCTGGTGAGGTGGATACCTACTTGAATGAAATGGAAAAGTGTCTCCATGCCCTCGTGGACATGCATTATTGGTCTGACCACATGGAATTTATAGAAGTATTCCCATGGTTGATGGGAGAGTTCATTTTATCTGCAACCTCTGGCATTAAATTCCTTTGTTCTAGAGATTCTAAATGTCTCCCTTTTTATTCTATAGAAGCCCATAGGTTCTAGAGAATCAGTTCTTTCCCAAATTTATTCCCTTGGGGGTACCGCCGCTGGGGAGTGTGCACATAAAATTGTGGGGGGTGCTGTAGAAGGATCCCCTGGAGCCCATGAACACATGGAAGCGGTCATCGTAGACCCATCCAAGGAATTTTTCCTCTAGATCCTTTGGGTTCTCTTATTTAGGATCCATCTCCATGAGAATAAAATAAATACAAGCAGACCTCCAAACTATCAAAACATATTAGGAGGGGAATCACAAGTAATATTCTGTTCACACGGTGGTTGAACCGAGTACCCTTATCTTCTTGACTCACTGGTGCATGTGTGTATTTTTACACGAGGCCTATCAGTAACCATATGGATGATTCTCATGCATCTAAAATCTCGTCCCCTTTATGGAGGAAGAAGGGTCGCCAGCCATTGTGATTGACAGAAGCAGGGGATTAGGGCCAACCAAGGAGACCAGGGGTACTATCGACCCTTCAGGTGTGCTTGCTTCTACTCAAATGATCTTTGCCTCAATAGTGGAATAAAATCCAAAAGTTGAGTTCTCATTTGACCATGTTGAGATGGCTATCATGGAGAGATACATGACGAGCTTTATGACAGGGGCTGAATCCAGTGGTGATCCCCAAGCCCTACTGGATTTTGAAGGGGATTTAAATATTTAGGAACCAATCAATCTTGATCAAATGGCCTTTTACCCTATAGAGGGAGTCCCTTCAGATATTGATACTCCACCTATGCATGTTGACTCTATAGAAGTCCCAATCACCGGGGAGGCTGATTCCCCGACCCTTGAAAATTTGGAGCGGTCCATTATACCCTTTGTTATGATTATGATAGAAGTTTTGTTTTCTTCCCCCAGGATCTCAAGACCAGTACCCTTATCTTGACTGAATATCCCTATAGGCCTTATATAAATAAGAAAACTTTTGAGGGATTCTTCAGGGATTACTGTTTCAGTTGACTATAGCCCTAGTTCATCAGTGTTCCCAAGTGTCCATGAGGCACAACTAATGATTGAAGATATGGTGCCACTAGTTCTAGGTAGAGATATTGCTGTAGAGGAGGGAGGTACTGAATCAGTTTCCTCCATATTCTCAAAATTGCAACCAAAAGCATTAGAAATAGTGGTGGACACCCCACTCTGTCCTCTATTGAAACTACTAGAGGCAAGGCTGTTTTGGGGTTGAGTTGTGATGCAGCCAATGAATCGAGTCCCTATCTTATGAAGTTCATCCATGAATATATTTCATCATCAGGGAGTGACTCCAAGACTGATCGAGAAGGCCTAGTTGATCTTATTACCATATGTCAAAAGGCATGGAGGAACATTTTGAGATTAATTTCTCAGACCCCATTGGCTGAGATTACAGTTAAGTTGTTTAAATCACACCACTAGTTTGTGGTCCTGGTTTTTGGTGGATTTTATTATCATGGAATCCATGATATAGTGAGGCAGGTGGTCACTTCTTGGGAAGCAAATGGTATGAATGATTCTCAAATTTCTGTAGTAGAGTCCATGACTCATCTTGCTTCTATGCGGTGAATTCTAATTGAGGAAGCTTCCAATCAAGCTGGAGTAATTGAAAGGTTTCAAAATGAACTCATGAAGTAAGAGTGCTTGGTGAAACAACTCGAAAAAAAAGTTGAGAACTAGAGCCATAAACTAGAGAGGTTTAAATAGTAGGGGGCCTAGGCCGCAATCACCGTTGAGGAGGGGTGGTGGAAAATTAAAGGATAAATTACCAGCCTAGAAGCTATGAGTGATGCAGAGGAACTGCGGGCATGCACGAAGGATGAGACTACAAATTTATTAAAGCTTCACCAATCCATTGAGGATTCACATCAATTGTTGATGCAACTTTTCTACTCTACCAAACATCTCAGGTAATGATCACGTCCCACTTGCGAGGAGAGGATCTATGCTATGGATGCCCACTATATTTTTTTATGAAATAGGATGGAACTAATTATCCTTCAAATTATTCTTCTTTTTCCTTTTCTTGTCATTTAAATTGATTATAATCAATCATATAAACATCATTTCGATTAGTTATTAATTTTAAACCATGATTAAAAAATAATAAATTGAAATAATTGAATTGGGATTTAATTTTTACCTGATCCACGAGACTCAGTGAGCATAGTTCGACTATTGATGAGGTTTCATGGAAAAACTCATGAACGTTTGCATCTTTTTCATTATCAACTTGATTTTTTATAAGATCATTTAATATAGGTTTAATGGGTATAAATTGACATTTTATTCGGACACCCTTTGTGGGGTTTCAACCTAAAAAGCTTTACATATATTTTGATAGCTCATTTTTTTCTAAACCAAACATAGTATGGGTTTAAAAACTTATACTAAAATTTTATCCAGGGGTTCCCTTTGTTGGTTTTCACTCTGGTGAGTATTGCGTCCTTTTCTCTGTTAATTTATAGTCCTGCCAATCAGACTTATTACTGATATTTTAGGTCAAATAGTTTTGACCAAAATTGATAGGGCAGGGGACCCCATTTTTGGATTCATCAGTTTAGAATTTCCTATTAACTTTCAGACACGAATGAGGGATTTTTCATGACCCTGGATTTGTGAGTTTTGGACATGTATGAGGCTCAGGAGCCATTTTAGGCACATGGAGGTAGGAGAGGAATCTCCTAAGGATTAATTTGCCTTCTATTGATGGAATTATTGTAGGAATCATATTCATATCTACAAGGGAATGATGTTCATAGTCAAACAAAGGTGTCTACAGGACAATGGTCTTTCATATCCGATGGCCTGGGAGGATTTACAACACTTTGAATTTGTTTTAGAGTTGGGTGCCACAGTGGGTGGTCAATCTGAAGGATGATTTCTAAAAGTATCAGGAACATTTTTATCATCTTTGGATGGGTAACCATTCCCACTCAATTATTACTTTCATAAGGGAGATCCAGTGAATGGTTAGTTCAACTAGAAATATTTTTCATGTTTGGCCATTTGAAAAGGGGAGGATATGTAAGTTGTTATCCAGAGGGGTTTTCCAAATCTGGGCGTGAGATGGGATATGAATGTCATATGAGTAGAAAAAAACAAGAAAGAACTCTCCTAAGGATGAATTTTCCTTTTATTTACAACTGTTTTGTAGGTGACATATGCAGATCCACTGGGGCATGATGTGTGTAGTAAAAAAAAGGTGTCTGTAGGACACTGGACTTCCATCTTTGATGACCTTGAAGGATTATGGATATTGGGACCTTTTTGTACACATCATATGACCTATTAAAAGGGGTGTTCCTAAGCATGAAAAGATACATTTCTTTGGATGAACTTCTATGGGAAAACTGTAAATAATTGGGGGTATTTGCGTTTCATATGGGAATCAACTTCACACATATTAATAGGGTATCTTTATTTTACATAATCCTCAAGAGAGACCAAAGGTGAATCTGGACAGAATGTTCTAATATATCTAGGATGTGGGTAGGAAGGATAATGTAAACCATGAATATGAGGGTTCTTGAATCAGGAGGGATGTCATGAGGCTTAGAATTCATTGGGCATATTGAGATTGGAGAGGACTCTCCTAAGGAAATTTTTTCCTTTGTTTGATGGTCGTCTTGTAGGCATCATATGTAGAGCCACCGGGGCATGATGTGCATAGTCAAACAATGGTGTTTATAGGACATTGTCCTTCCATCTTCGATGTCCATGGAAGATTATGGGGATTCAGGATCACTCAGAGAATAGAGTTTGAGGTATGGAAGGTTTGTATCCTGATACATTAGAAAAATTCGGGCATGGTTCACTCATGGGATCAAGAATCCCCTATGTATCTATGACTCGTATATAGGGTGAGGCATTCATCCCATCTTTGGAGTACCCTTTAGTTTAACATCATGTGAACAAGAAGTGGGGTTCCATATGGGGAAGGGAATCATATCATGCATTTTAGGTTCATGCTGCTAGGACTGAAATTCTAAGACTAATTGTCCATGATGTCATGGTGGATCTTTTGTGGAGATCCCTAAGCTCACGTGATCTATGCTCAGTGTGATAAACAAGGGATTATGAGGATTTCAGGTAACCAAATAAGACAAAAAAAATAAACAATAGAGAGCACTTTAGGCTTAAACCAATGCTATGTAGTTTATCATCATGCATAAAGGATGATTCTGGACTTGTATTTTTGTGTCGTGCGGTGAGGATGCTATGTTGTGTAGTTTAGAGTCATGCAGTTAGAAAATTATGTCACAAATACCATCAACATATTTGAGTTAATCATGGTTAGGATATTCTGTAATTCCTTATACATGAGTGATGATAGAAGGTGTAAATGATAGTCCCAGGGGGAAACTTGGATCAAGAGGAATGACATGGGGCTTATAATCCATTATCTATACCAAGGTAGGAGAAGACTCCCCGTGAGACGAATTTCACTTTTGTTGATGGTTGTTTTGTAGGTGACATATGTAGAGCCACTGGGGAATGATGTGCATAGTCAAACAAAGACTTCCACTGGACACTAGCCTTCCATCTCTGATGGCGATGAATGATTATGGGGACACAAGCTTTCTTGGAGTATGGAGTTTGAAAAATGAGAAAGATGTGTCTGGGAATGTAAGAAATATCCAGACCCTAATTAGACGTAAACTACTAGAGCTTCCACATAGATCTGAGTAATATGTTGGGAGAAGTATAATCTTTTTAAACCTTATGAATGTCATAATTTAGACTTGGAATTCCCATCATCTCGTTAAATTTGTTTTGCAAGAAATTTTGGGCATGTTTGGGATCTCGTAACATTGAGAATTGTGTCATACCTAAATCCTAAGGAACCTCACAATGTAATGTCATGCGGTTAGGAACTCTCATAGACTCCTTGTACTAGTCTGACCTATGCATGGAAGAATGAGAATTTTATTTTGATGGTGGCTGGGTCGGGTTTCCAGATCCGGGTGTCACTGCGTATCCTGCAAAGGTAGGAATCAACCTATATGTAGTTGTGAATGTTCATTATACCAATCTAGCTCAGACAATAGAGTAGTGACATGTTGGTTTCATCCGCTACAGGTGCCAGGTATACCATATTTCTCAATAGTTTGTTTATCTAAGGGAATCATTACCACTGATCCTAAGATCATGTGAGTTATAATCGATGTGAGAAACAAGGATTGACAAGGGTTTCCATTTTAAATATGGGAATATAGAGGATGTGATAGATGATTTTTTTTTGGGGGATGGGCCATGAATGATGGTGGAGGCGTCACTATGTATCCTACTAATGAATGGGAATCAATCTATACGTAGTTCTTGGAGGGATCATGAGGCCTATCAGCATGCGATTAGGAAAATTTATGTTATGCGGTTTAACGTCTCATAGCTAGGATGCTATGCTATGCAGTTTAGATTCATGCAGTGAGGACATTAGCATCCCATTTTAACATCATGTTGCAGGGAATAATACCATATAGTTTAACATCATGTGGTTAGGATGATGACTCATAGTTTAGGGTCATAGTGTTTGGACCAAAAAATAGGGGTCTAGTCCATGGTAAAGGGTCAAGGAATCACTACATATCCCACTAATGAATGGGAATCAATATGTACATAGTTCTCTAAGAGATTGTTTAGTTTATCATCATTTGATTAAGATGATTTATTTCATGTAGTTTAACTTCTTGTAGCTAGGACTCTATGGTCTGTAGTTTAGAGCCATGCAGTGGGGACATTAGCATCCCTGTTTAACATTGTGTTTTAGGGACTAATACCATACATTTTAATGGCACGTGGTTAGGATGATGACTCGTAGTTTAGGGTCGTAGAGTTTGGACTAGAAATAGGTGTCATTGTTACGTGAAGTACTTATTCAGAAACCTTTCATTTTTGGGAGATGTGATGAGATATCCATCTTTTGATACCAAGGCATATGCTCCATTGGAATAGACCCTTTGTATGAAATATGATCCCTCCCACTTTGGCTCAAGCTCTGGGGGATTCTTCTCGAGTATCATCAGGGTTCTAAGGACCAACAACATCTCTCCTTTGAGGAAAGACAAAAAGAGAACCTTTTTTGTTGAAGGCTCATGTGATTCTATTTTGGTAGACTTCCAAATGGTGTAAAGTGTGCAACATTTTATCATCTAGCTGATCCAACTCATCAAACTATCTCTAGGATTGCTCATTCAGGGACAATTGATGAAAAATTCCCACATGGAGTGATGGTACTTGAATTTCAATAGGCAACACCACATATTCCCCATATACTAGTGAGTATGGGTTGCCTAGGTGGAAGTGTAGGTCGTGGTCTGGTAAGCCCATAAAGCTTGAATGATATTTTTTGGACACAATTTCTTATCATTATCTGCAATCTTTTTGGAGTATGTTAGATAAAGTCTCATTAAAATCCTCTATCTACCCATTGGATGATGCTTGTTAGCAGGATGGACGGTTGGCTTTGATTACATTCTCCTGGTATAAATTTTCCAACTCAACAGAGTAGAGTTTGGTGTCGTTGTTTATTAGTATTTTATAAGGGACACAAAATATGGTAATGATGTTGGCCTTTAAAAATTCAATGATGCTTTTCACCCCGAATTCTTTAAGAGGCATGGATTCAGACCATTTAAAAAAGAAGTCGGTTTCTATGAGAATAAACTTGACTTTTCTGGATATGGCAGGGGGATATGGCTCCACAACATCCACCCCCCAAGTAGAAAATGACCCAGAGTACTTAGCTTTGTGAAGTACCTCTGGGGACGGTGAATAAAATTGGCATGAACTTGGTAGGAATGACACTTCTTAGAGAATATGGAACAATCCTGTATCATAGTTGACCAAAAGTATCCAAGCCTTGGAATTTGATGGGAGATATTGGATGCCGAATAGTGTTCTCCATAGGTTCTAGCATGCACTTCTTTTATGACAAAAAAGTATCTTCTCCATCGATGCACCTGTGAAGGACTCCATCAAAGCCTTATTTGTAGAGAACCTTTTCTTGGTTGTTTCCATTATACAAGACAAAGTTGACCACCCATATTCAGATCTATTCTCTCTCAGCTCTATATGGTGTGAGTTCTGCCCTCGAGAGGTAATTTTCAATGGGAGTCATCTAGCTAATGGTGTGACCATAAGGCTCAGAAATAGGACTAATCTCATTGATTTCCTCCATATTTTTCTGAATAAATGGTAATACCACATGACAGTGGGAAATGATAATAACCATTTCATCCCAGTTTGGATCAGCGAGGGCTATAGATGCATTTTCTAATGCATCAACATGAGAATTTTGCAACTAGAGACATAGTTCAGCATTGGTTCTGATGGGAATTCAGCCATCGGTTCTAAAAAATAGTTAATCAAGGGGGACAATACTTTTTTATTAATTGCATAGTCACCATTGAGATTCTTGATGACTAGTTCTGAATCACATTTCATCTTCAGGTGTTTGGTTCGTGCATTAAGTGCCAGCTCTAGGTCCAAAATTCTGGTCTGTTATTCTACTTCATTATTTGTACATCCCTCCAACAGTAAGAAGGAGTAAGGCAAGACAACCTTCTCAAGGGATATGAGTATAACTCCCAACCCTGCCTTATTTATATTGGGATCCTCTATCCATTTCCCTATAGGGATTCTGAAATCACCATCTAAGTACATTTCCCATGCCCGGGGGCTTTCTTGGATGGAGAAAACTTCTTCACACAGAAGTTTAGCATCCAACGTGGTTATTTCTTCTAAGGGGTGATCTTCCAAGAAGTCTAATAACACCTAGAATTTTATGGCCTTCTAGGGCACGTACCGTATGTCAAACTATTGTAGGATGACTATCCATCACGATAAGTGTCTAGTTAGTATGGGACAGTTGAGGATATATTTGAGCGGGTTTCAGTGGGAGACCAGGTGGACCGTGTGGTTCTACAGGTAATGCCTGAATTTATGAACTGTAAATATTATGGCTAGGCAGTTCTTTTTAATTCTTTAATATCGAGTCTCATCACCAATCATTGTTCGGCTAAGGTAATAGAGGCTTTTCTCACTGTCGACATCATTCTTCTTCACATGGAAGGAACATAATGATCGTTCCAAGGTTTTATATGTTCAAAATGAGTGGTCTCCCCACAAATGGAATCATCATCACCGGTGTACTTGAGAGATATCTTTTTCTATTGTCGAATGATTCTTGAAAATCATTATCCCACCCATACATAACCCCTTTCTTCATTAACCTGGTGAAAGGTAAACAATTACCCGCTAGGTTAGATATGAAGCACCAAATGTAGTCCAAGTGCTCCTAGAGACCTCTCAACTCATTGAGGCTGCGAGGTGGAGACATGACAATGATGGATTTTGTATTCTCAAGGTCAAATTAGATGTTGTGATGGAATATGATGAAGATGAAAAATTTACCAAAGGTAATACTAAAGGTTCACATAAGGGGATTCATCATTAAACTATGCTGTCACAATTTGTTGAAGAAAATTTCAAGATCAGTCAGGTGGTTTGAGAACTGTCGTGATTCCAACAACAGATCATCGACATAGCACTCAATGAAGTTTACCAAGAAGGGAATAAAAATGAGGTGCATGGTGTGTTGATATGTAGTGCTGAAATTTTTTATACCAAAGGGCATCACATTATAACAAAACACTCTCTGAGGGGACTTGAAAGCAATGGATTCTTTATTTACTTGGGCCATTTGGATCTGCTTGTATCCATAATAGCTGTCTACGAAAGAGAGGGCCATATATCTAATGGTTACATCGATCAAGAATTCTGTGATCAGGATTGGGAAATCATCTTTTGGTAAGTGCCGATTAAGTCCCCTGAATTCGATGTAGATTCTAATCTGTCCGTTCATCTTTTTTACAAGGAATATATTTTCCATCTAGATCAGATTTTGGACTTCCCAGATGAAGTTGGATTTGATCATCTTTTCAACTTCAGCCTCTATTTGGTAGCATGCATCAGGTGTGTCCTTCTGGATGCCAGCTTATAGCCCTGGTTGTCTTTTGATAAACCTAGATGACGAGTGATGACCTTAGGATTGAGAACTATCATTTATATATATTTCCAGGAAAACACATCTTGATTATTTTTTAGGAAGGAGGTATATGCATATTTCTCCTTGAGAGGCATAGCCACACTAATAAAAGTGGGTCATGAGTTTTCTTCGATGCCAAGGTTTATCTCCCCAAGTTCATCAATTGTGGTAGAGACACCTTCTTCGAATGCGGGAGGGGTATCTTTGAGGTCTTCTTATTCTTCATCATCATCCTCTTCATCATCTTCTTCCTCTTCTGATGGAGATATGATTCTCAAGATTAACTCTCCAATGTTGGGAGATAAATCGTCTTTTGCCTTAGTGAGTAAGGAAGGAATAGTTTTGGGTCCCGAGGATGGGTCATGAGAATCTTTGTTAAGTATTTTTTTTGAAATTGTAGGAGTTAAACCACTCTTCATTGTCTTTGGACTTTGCAGCCATAATATAAATCATGAAAATGATTGAGTCTATATCCAAGATTGAACTTTTGCACTCAACTTGGATGATGGTTAATATATACTCTTACCTAAGCCGTCAGAGGGGATCAGTAGGAGCAATTTCTAATCCATTCAGGGTAGCGATCTATCCAATATCGTTGGATAAACACTATTTCTCCTTCTATTCATAGAACCCTGCATCGATGTAATGAGACTAACATGATTCGAATGGGGATTTATCGGCATCTAATGTTTTGTTTTTTTCCATTTGTGCAATATTTGATGCACTGATGGTATGATGATGGAATTTCTACGTGCTGATGCAGCCAAGGACTCCCTAACAGGACATTGAAGGTCATACTTTTCCACACTACCAAAAACTCAGAATTAGACATGAGGTCTCCAAGACAAATTTCAAACTTGATTCATCCCAACGACTTCTACTTAATTTTTTCATATCCCAATAGTGTTGTGGTGTTGGGTGTTAAACTATCTTCATCATAGCTGAACCGATGAAGTGTTTGTAGCACGAGGAGGTTGACTCCAGAGCAGTTGTTAATGAAAATCCTCTGGATATCAATGCCATTTATCTTTTTGAACACATATAAGGGTTTTATTTTCCCCTTCATGATGGTGTATTCATCCTTGTATATGATGGAGAGGATGTCGTGGCATTATTTGGGATTTTTCTCCATTCAATAGACTTTGGCTGCTGCTACTTTTCCCTCGAATTCATGGGGACTTAGTAAGGATTTGATAAGTTCCTCCCTAAGATCTATGGACAGACTCAAGGAATCCAGGATTGATTGATTCACTGATACTAAGGATATATTATTTATAATATCATATTTTTGATCTAAAGGTCAGTGCTTCCCAGCCCAGCGGTTCTCTTTCATAGACACATTAGGGTCTTGAAATTTGGATACCGATGGTCCGACCTCTATGACTAAAGCAGGGGTGCTATGGTCCTTTTTGAGTTTGTCCAAATTGGTCCACCTGTATGCCTTGGGAAATTTGATATCTATTCTCCCTTAGATGGATAATCCAAGATAACTAGTCTCATATTTCTTTTGGTAGAGGTAGAGGAACATTCTGGTTCCCATTGTGTCTGCCAGAGGGTCATTTTGCAAGTTTCTGCAATGTTAACCGTTTGAGTTAAGGAATGGTTGAGAATTTGACTCCTACCACGATCATTCCTTATAGGAAACCCTCAGCCTCTATTTCCCCTTAATCCATCCCTCTAGTTAGGTGGGGGGAATTTGGGTTTATGGCCATTGTCTCCATTAGATAAGGGGTCCATCAAGTTAATGTAATTAATAGAGCTAAAGATCAATTCTTGATTTGACAATGCTTATGTCTGACTATCTTATTCTGATGGTACCATTTGGTGGGGAGGCGCCCATTATACCATTTGAAAAGGAAGAACCTATTTCCCCAAGTCTATTGGAATGAAGTATTAAAGTCTCAAGACTGGATTAGGCTTTGGTGTTATCCCATATTCTTGATCCTGCATTTTGCCCTTATGTTCCTTAGAGGACTGCGAGGCTGAAGATGATGATTTTTTTGCTTCAGGAGCTATTGGGGGCAATGTTGGTTGTTTAAACTACACCTAGATGATTCCATGAGCTCAGATTACTATTTTTTGGGTCATCCAATTGTCAAATTTTTTCACCTTTTTGATGGTGACTGCTTTCCATTCCTCTTCCTCTCTTGGGTCTAAGGTTGTGACATACGCCACTTGTGCTAGTGATGGACCAAACTTGACTTTCCTGGAATCCACCATATTTTGCATGAGATCCTTGAAGACGAAGAATTCCTAGATGTTGTGTCCCAGTATCTGGTGATAGGGGAAATAATTTAGACCATCATTGAGTCCCACTTCATTAGCTCTCTTTGGATCTAGTAGCTAGAACAAGTTTCAATTCATGGCGGCTATGAAGTAGTTGCGGACTTGTTCATCTTGGAATGAGTAGAATTTATTTCTTCTCTAATTGAACTAATATCTTTTAGCACACTTTTTCTCATCTTTCCGAGGTGGGGGTGGCTGTTGGAATCTAGGGGGTACCGCACGGTTTGGTGGAGGCCTCATGACTGGAGATGGTTCCAGAGGTGGCTTATGCATGACAAAATCCATTTCATCTTTTCTAGATATTTTTCCTGGGGCTGATGGGGCCACTCGGGACTTGAGATTAGTCCTCTACAAGGAGTCTTCCATCCTTTTGGAAATGGAAGAGAAATCTTGGAACCCACTTGTGTACTTTACGAGGATGAGTGGTGTTTGAAATTAATCACAATGGTTGTTGATACACATAGAGATAATTTCATCCTGGGTGAGTAGACAATTTAGGGAATAAGTTAGGCCTTTCCATCTGGCAATGAAGTAAGAAACTCTTTAATTCTCTCACTGCTTGAAGTTCATGAGATCATTGACTGTTTCCTTAGACAATGTCGAGCTGAAATGGAATAGAAAATGTTTCTATAGGTCCTCCTAACTTGTGATTGAGTTAGATGGGAAGCTAGTATACCATATGAGGGATGAACCCTACAGAGTTCACATGAATCACCTAAGTTTTAAGGATTCTTGTTGATCCATAGTGACCATCATAGGATCAAATTAGGATTAATAGTGAATTAGATGCTTTTCCGGGTCTCCCGAGCCATTGAATACTAGGAATACATGGTTTTCAAAGTTTGGAGGTGGTAGAAAATTACTCACCCAAATAGGGTAGGGTTTTCACTCTGTTTGTATCAGAGCATTCCTCCCCTCCATGGATTCTAGTTGGGATGTTAGTTGCTTGACGGTATGTAAGATCCCTTGATGCATATCCCGCAGGACTTGAGCTTCGGTGGGCGCAGTAGGGGCCAAATCTGGATGTGATAGTGCTACTAGAATTTTGGGTGAATACCCAGCTAGGGGTATCCTTTGTGGGTTCTCCTAAATATACTCCGGATGCCTTCCTAGTGGAGGGAAGTCTGAATGTCATTCAGAGTCTAGATTTAAGTAGGTTGATGGTCCCGGTGTTGGGTTGGACTGGCCTCCGATCTTGACTTCATTCATAGGGATGAGTTCTTGTGGAAAGGGAACTTCTTCAAGTAATACATATTGATGTTTCGTAGGGAGAACACATCTGGAAAGATAGCTCCCTCTACGTATCTTGACATTAATATGCCTGAGTTCTTTTATTTCTTCCTCTTTCTTGTAAAATCTTTCCTCGAGTGTGAGGTACAAATTCTTAGGGGGAAGAGGAGGTGGTTCATGGGAGACCTGGGATTTATTTTTCTTCTTTTTGGGGTTTTGTGAGGGAGGTAATAACAAATTAACTGAGGGGGCACCCAAATTTATTGACACTCTCTAGTTCCGGGTATGTACACCATCCGGCTTAGTGTGAGATGCCTCTGGGAAGAACCATCTTCTCTTGCATCCTCACCCTTTGTATCATTTCTTGTGAGATATTTGGGGTTGGCATTTACCATGTTCAGTTATTCATACCACATTGGGGGTGGTGTAACCAGTGTCGATTGGTAGGAAATATTTATGCATCCTTTTTTGAACTTTTCCTCCCATTCTGCGGTATTCTTATAGTTTTTTGGAAAAGATTGACCTGAAGGTAGCCCTGATCTGACCTCATAATGTGCCTTCCTCTCAAAGGGTATGAACCATGAGATGGGTTGGAATGAGTGACTTCTCTACTAATCATTATTCCTAGAGGGGATAAGATAAACGTCCATTGTGCAGGAACTTGAGGTAAAAATTCCCCCAACCCTGCAGGCTGGGGTTCCTCTCATTCTTCCATTGATGCGCTACGATATAGAATTGTTGGTATTACGAGGGCATTTTGAGTTGAAAATTCACCCAGACCTACGGGCTAGGGATATTTCCATATTGTGGTGGGTAGATGCCGCTATTTCCACCTTTTTGATTTTACACACTCCCGCACGAGTGTGAACTGAGTATGGCATTGGACCCGCACATGAGTTATGGGATTTTGAAGACATGAGCCCTACTTTATGGTTGACTTCCTTTAGGTGGGAAGCCTGTTGAATGTTCTTGGTTTCCTAGCTCAGAATCTTTTCAATGGATTGATCTCTTTAGACCTAATGCTCTTGAGACTTACCCAGGGCTGGGTTTTTTATTATTACATCTTTTCTGAGTAGGGATTTTATTTTCTTACTACCTTTGGGTAATGAAGTTGAAAAATGTAAATTTCAATGAGGTCCACTAGATGGGACGCGAGGTGAAGTGTAGAGATCCATGTTCTCCCCATCCCTGAATATAAACTCTAGTTGGGTAATTACCAATGAGACAACACAACTTGTGTGGAGCATGGATGCAATCCATTTCAAGGTTTTTGTTTCACCTTTCTGATCGTGGATGTCATGTAGACGAGAGGGCTTCTAGGTTAATTAGATGGTGAAGCTCCCCTAACATGTTTACATGATCTTCATACACTTCGTAGGGTAAGAAATTTTCTTTTAGATGGTGAATATTCTTCCACATATTGAGGAAAATGTAATGAATACATTCCTTAGAAAACTCCCTTTTTATGTCGAAGTGAGAAGTATCCGTAGTCCAATACATCAATAGTATATTATCCTTAGCAAGTTATCTTATCAAAAGCAATGTATCCTGTTGTTGTTCTTCCTGGGACTCCTCTACTTGATATGCCTAGCTTGAATGCTTCTTAATAATTTCGTTCCAAGAAACCGGGCTGGAGGGAGCCTTATTGATATATGAATGGTGTGGGGTGGATATAAAGATTAGCGTGGACCTGAACCATCTTTTGGTTGAGAAAGGATATCACTCATCATAGATGGAGAGCCTGATATGTCCGACTCCATCTTTCTGAGAGCCTGAACATAGGAGGTATTTCTCACATTTCTTCCGGAAAGGGGAGGGCCTTATTGATAGTATGGATTTTGATTGTGGGGATGACCTTTACATTCGGTGCTGCAATGGAAAGGGCAACCATTTCAACTTTATGCTTGACCGTGGAGAATGTCCTTATGGCATATACCTTGGGGTGGACCTTCAGGGTGGGCTATAGTGAGGTGAGAACCTTATTGCTGCTTGATTTCACTAAGGGGAGGACCTTCTTGATGACTTCTATGATGGTGAGGACTACTATCACTGCTTCATACCTGGCTTTAGGGAGAATTTTTGCAGTGTACATCCTAGGGAGGGCCTTCAAGATGTACTGCTATGAGGGGAGGACCTTCTCATTACTTGATGTTACTATGGAGAGGGCCTCATAGAAACCACCATTGTGGATAGTGAATTCTCAATGATGGTCATCATGACGAGGACTACCATCACGACTCGACGTTTGAAGACAAGGAGAAGCATATTTACAGCGTATACCCTGGGGAGGACCATCAGGGTGGATGAAAACAATGGGAGGACCTTATTACTGTCTAATATTTAGCTCAAGGGGGGAGGGGATACACTGACATGCATCAAGAGATAGGCTCTCTTGATCGATCATTCCTGGACCATGGAGTAAGCCCCCATGGGTGTTCTGGGGAGGACCTTCAGAGCTGTTGGTAGCAACATTTCTGGGAGGGCCTTCACAACTTACACTGCCACTTCCATAATTTGGTAATGGACTGACTAGGTCTTGAGCCTTTATTGATATATGTCCAAGGGTTTCAAGAACCCCAACTTCCATTAGAGAAGAATCATGTATGTGCTCTTCATTTTCTGGTTACCTTTGGCACATTTCATTTTTAGGAAATCTCTTGTAGGTAACTGGGGTCGTCTGCTATTGGTAATGAACTCTATATATGGGTCTCTATCTTTTTGGGTCTTGTGATTCCACAAGAATATGCTGACAAACATTTTGAGTTTTGACAGGGATATATGCCTGACCTAGAGAGACCACCATTTTGGACTAGAACCCCCCAGTTGGAATGAGTATTTTTTCCTGATCCGGTTGTCCTTGTATCATAGGATATTACCTTAGACCCTCCGAGACTAGATATGGGATGCATAACTGTTCCAGAGTGACTAAACCATTTTGTGAGTAAGTCATTCTAATCGAGGAAACTAGGCCGTGGGACTAGTTTCTCTCCTTTTCCATCGATGCAATAATATCATGGCATGTTTGGAGGATATAGTCTAGAATTGATGTCTGATATTCCATCACTGTCAGGATGTACTGAGACAAATCTTTGATTGGAATGGTTATGAAGGCCCATTCTAATTTCATAGAAAGAGTTTATGCCTACTCCAACCCCCATGGGTTTCCAGTAGATAATGGACTTTCTCTTGTGCTGGGATAGAGGAACGAGTGTACGGTCGGTTGTCTTCTAGGGTTTCCACCATACTTGACTAGTGGGATTCATATTCATGAGCGGGGATTTTTATCTACTCTCTTTCCAATGTATTTGTCTCACAATCTTTGTATGTATCCTTAGGAATATGAATCTGCTCATATTTTCCTTCCACCCTATTTGGATGGAGGGTTTGATATGCATCAGGAGGTATTTGTGCCTGTGTGTAGCTGGTTACTATCCTTTTTGGATGATGGCTTTCTTATACATCGACAGATATCTACATCTTCCTGTAATTTACCAATTTTTCTGCATGAATGGAACGATGTGCACTAGCAGGAACATTCACGTGATCGTATTATGCCGCCCTATTTTGGTGTTGGGCTTGAGTGGAGGGGGAATAGTTTTATGTATTCCCATTGAGTATCGCCACATTTGTACGACAGATTTTATCCTTAGGAACCAGGGTTATATCCTATTCCTGATTATATATTTTCTTCCCTCAGTGGGCAGCCCTAGGGGCCCGAGTCTTTGGGAGATTAGTTGGTGACCTTGAAATAAGGTCCTCTTCAGAGTAAAAAGACTTGGTCTCCTAGTGTTTGTGGTGACGCTCTCTTGTAGGTGCCCGTGAGTAGGACCCTTGTGTATTTGAGATGAAGTCTTCAACATCGACTTCATCTATCTCCTTAAGACAAGGGAGGTTCTCGTTGTCACATTTCGGGGATAGGTTCTCATAATGGTTCAAGAAGACCACCGAGGCCACCTTGTGCTAGGGTGCCAGTTGTGGCTGAGGAGGTATATGGAAAGCTTTTGCAGACTGTAGGTCTTGCCTTGAGGCCTCTAATATGGGGAGAGTACCATTTTGGTAGTACTCATTGATCAACATGTTGGATACCCAGCGTTGAAGATGCTGAGTGGGAGATGGGGTCCTACTCTTCATCAGGGCCCCGATTTCCTGTAGGATCACTGAGGCACGTGTCTGCATTGGTCGTCAGGAGATCATTTGGATCAAAGGTTACTCTACGAAAACCTAAAATATATATATATATATATATATATATATATATATATGACATATAAGGACAACCAAACCCCGTCAAAGCAGAATTCTCTTTAACATATGAAATTTAATGATTTAGCATGGCCTCCATCCCCCCATTTTTCTATGAGGTGAAGGGGATTGAGTGGGTTAAAATTGACACCTTAGTTAAGGATTCACGTCAGGTTCACTATTTTCATTTTGGCCTAAGGTGATGCAGGTGCACGGTTCGGGAAAATAAAAAATGGTCTGACGGGTGAAAAGTATTTGTCTGTTATTATAGAAAATTTCACATCTCCATCTTTGTTTCAACCCAATCCATGTTGTCATCCTTTAAGGGGGGATTGGATTGACCCTGCAGGGACTGGCCAGTTTATCCCTTCTGTATTTTGAAGAAGGTTCCACAGTCAAATGGTCCCAGTAGGCGATTTCATGGGGTTGAGTATTTGTGCAATTGGTCCTCTTAGGATATAACTTCCTCAGATGGTATCCAATGAGTTTATTCATGGAGCCAAAAACACCCAAAGACCCTGGTATCCATGATTCATGGGCCTTCTTTCCAAAGGAAGGAACTCGTTGGATGATTATTTGGAAAATGAAACTTCAAAACTCCATTGGTCGATACGATGGGAGGTCGGGCTCATCACACCATTTTGTGGGGAAGTATTACCTATTCTATGACTCTCTTATAGATTTAAGTCGTGTTCATATGTTCATGAATCCTTGGTTCATTCCCGAAGAGTGTGTCCACAGGGTACCCCTAGTTTGCAGGATCTTCATAGACATACATGAATTTGATGTTACAGAGGCAATGCTGACTTAATCTTTACAATAAGGTGCTATGGAGTTTATCATCACCCAGTTAGGATGGAATATGGCTTGATGTTGGGATCAGACCCATAAGGTGGGATTCCAACGTATCATTTGGAGAGGAATCAGAGCCCATGTAGTTTGGGATGGGTTGGGGCTTATGCATGAGAGATTCCTATTTTAGGGTACATGATTAGGTGAACCCTTTTTAAAGGCCTCCCTTTTGATCTCGGGCCTTCAAGAAGGTGTCCTATGTATCCTGGTTTGAATAGGAATCAAAGTTCTCATAGTTCAAGATTTGGTTGGGTGGGTTGTGCAGATATTTTGATCATCACAAATCTCTAATACCACATGAGTTACACTAAATGTGATAAATATAAGGATTTGAGGGATCCAACCAACCACAGACTCCTACCCCACTGATGGGATAGGGTAGACCTATGGTAGAAGAATCCAAGGTGACTGTGGAAGAGGGTGTGGGGAAATGAACCCTTCAATGTGGGATGACATTGGATGTTATGCAGCTCGGCCCTAGGAAGATTGGGGACTTACCCAAGTGGGAGTACCCCATAACACGTTCTTGGAAAGGGGAGTAATGTCACCTCTCACCAAAAGGAGAAGTGGATTTGATTCCCTTGACTGATCACCATCCCTCATTGAGTGGAAAAGAAAGTGATCACCCTTAATCCCTAGAATGGGGAGGTTCACGTCAGCGTCCCAAAGTTGGACTCTGGGTTACCATGGGAATGTAGACTTACAGACATCCCTAGAGTCCAAACTATTTTAGGGAGATCCTGTGTGACTATGCTTACCATGGGCATGTATAATCAAAGGGGTGCACTGATGCGTCTGGTGATCTGCTCATACGGGTCCAGTGGCTTTGGTGGAGGCTTTGGCCTGATGTCAGGGAAATGGTTCACATAGGGGCTATGGAGGAATATATGATAACAGAGTGGCGATATTGGAGTTGGAGGGAAATATACCCAGATATGCCCCATTGTTCATACTATTTTCTCATACGGGATGGGGGGAACTCCACATAGCATAGGGGTATGTGGGTAGAGGGGTATTCCACGTACCGAAGGGGTACACAAGATTGGGCATGGACTACCACACACCACAGTGGTATGTGGCCCTGGATATGGTCAGCCACACCACTTCGAGTTCCTTATGTGTTTTGATGCAGCACACGACACCAGGTTCAATACGCATAGTGATACACTATATAGATCACCATTTTGAAGGAGGGTCACAGAACATGTTGTTCATGGGGAGTTCATCCATGAGGAAAATGTTTTTCACTATTTCACCAATTAGGTTCATAGTTTTACCATTATTATTAGGTTCCTTCTTTTTATGTTTCACAACTAGTCATACTTTCAGAAACGTGGTTCATGATTTATACTTTGTCTATGATTTGAAACCAAAGCCTAAATTCTCTTCATATTCTTACTTCCAACCTATAGGGTCTCCTCTGTGCTTTATTCATCCATCTGCCTCAATTCCTTATGTGATACTTTTATATAGCATCAGGATAAACATATTTATGGGCATGCGACACCATTTTTGGAAAGCCCATAAAGAGATATCTTGATTCACAGAAGACTAGGTCAACCAAAGTTTTTTGAGGCTGTGGTTCGGGAGTCATAGTTTGTGGAACCCTTCCAATTTTCTTTGTCCACAAAATTATGAGTTCATGAGATGGTATGTGGATGGGCTTCACACGCTTGATTCCTCTAGCATTGTGGTTCACAAGTGCCTAGGTTTACCGACAATCGCTCTACAGGACAACACCTCACGATTCGTTCCACGTACTGGTGGTTCGTGGTTTATGCAGTCTGTGAACCTTTCCTAGTGATGGTACGTGAGTTAGTTCAAACTCTTTGATAAATTCAATTCCTTCAAGTTTATTCCGAATTTTTCAACTCAATTTGAGTCCACTCGCTTTACTATACGTGTGAGAATGTTTTCTTCCTTCTTAAAAGTGATTGTGGAAGTATTTTATTCCCTTTGAAAAGTTTTCAAGAGCCTACAATCATTAAAGATGGATTTATTGGGGTTCACACATATTAAGAAGATCATGATAAGTGGAAAACCAAATAGGGGGACTGGGTGAAGTGAAGTTGAGTTATGGGTTGTAGGTGAAGTGTCACCAAAGTTGGATAGTTTCAGTAAATGGTAAACCATGTATAAAGTCCTAGTTGAATGGTCACCCATGTACATAGACTTGGGTGAATGGGTACCCTAGTATGGGACTATGGTATATGGGAACTCTAGTATTGGACTTGGATGGATGAGCACCCCAGTAGAGATTTAGGGTACATGGGTGACCTAGTATGTGACTAGGGTAGAATTACACCATAGCTGTTGATTCTTAGATGGTTAGTGACCTAGTTTTTGGTGCCCAAATAGTGGGATCCAAAGTTTTTTATATCCCTAGTCATTGGCTCCCAAGTGGGGGGTGATCGAGTGTTTCAATTCCCTTGGTGAAAATCCCATTAGGAGGGCCTGGGTGCATACTTTTTTTTCATTATCTTTATGTTTTGATTTGGAAATAACCTAAAAGGGAGGAGGGTGTATTTTTAATGTTCAGGGGGATCTCCCATCCATTAGTGTGTAAATTTTTTTTGGCAAGGAGGCTCTTATATAGGCAAAACCTAGTGTTTAGTGAGGTATGGAGATAACTACCTCAGGTTTTTAAGTGTGTATCTAGGTGTATAAAGTTGGGTGTGCATATGGTAGTGCATGTAGAGTAGGGTGCGTGTAGATGAGTTCCTAATAAGGGAATACATGTGGTAGTGGGTGTGAAGTGGGGTGCATGAAGGCGAGCACACAAAGATGGGTGCCTATAAATGGAATGTAATGATAATCACCTAAGAAGGGTGTGCAAGGATAGGTTTCAGGAGATTGATCACAATCTTATACCTATTATATGATGAAATCCCAACTTCATATTACCATAAAATTTAATTTGGGTGTTCTTTTAGATTTGAGGGTAGTGAAATTGAAGTATTTGAAATGAAATGCACCTCTAGCTATAGTATTTCCTCATAGAAGGTTTTTTCATGTCAAAAAAGATTCTATAAAACACTTAAAAATGTGTTTTATGGTTCTTGACAACCCTTTTTTCTATAATGGATGAAATACATGGACTAATCCTATTGGTAGGTTCTTACCACCACATCATCAGACTGGGTAACATTTTGGAGGAATCTCCATTTCACAGTGAGTGTGAATTCATGTGGAATATATATATATAAATATATATATATATATATATATCCTATTTTCATATAGTTTATACATCGATATATTTTTCTACTTGCACTTGAGTTGTGTTCTTTAAATGAGGACCATATCATGAATTTCATAGCAAGGTGCATGGCACACATTTTGTGATGACAATAGTACCAAATAAAACCTAATGTGTTTTTAGAGATAAAGAAGGAGAGTAATATTTTACATATAGAAAATTAATGGAGAGAATTTTATGGTTGAATTTATAATAAAATTAAATGGGATATAATGTTTCAACCATAGGTTTCATGTTGAATTTTTTGTTAATTAATGGTGGATTTATTGGAGATGATCAAAATCTATCCATAAATAATAGTTTCATAGTAAATTTTGACCAAGATTTTGTGTCTTGGTTAGTGAAAATTATCATGGTGATTAGTAGAACACAATCCAAACTGGGGAGCCATAAAGGAAACTAAAAGGTGATATGATATATGATTATGGAGAAGGGAGAAATGATGTAACTATGGGGATGAAAACACAGAGTAATTATGATACATAAATATGGTCACCATAATTTGAAAAAATACTTGTTAAATTATTTATGGTACTTAAATATATGGACATTGAGCTTGAAATTCCTATGGAAATTTGGATAGGAAGTTTTGAAGTTATCACAATGACTATATGGAGATATTTAAAAGACAAAGAGAAGGCAGACTATTATATAAAGGATTAATATGATTTAAAAAAAGGTTCCTTTTTGAATATATATGTCTTTAATTGATTTTTATTTAGGTTATAGTGATGTAATAATTGTTTATTCTTACGTTTTATATAATTTGAAGGTGTATGAGCTTAGTTGAAGAAATTTAGATAAGGATAAAATTGTTTTTGGTCAAGGGAGATCATATCATGCCAAAATTGTGTACATAATTCTATAATGGATGTTGTATAAAAATAAATGTTAGAGAATCATTTTTAACCTATTATACCATGAAATATTGAGTTATGTATATTAATAAAAATCTATATAAGTGTTGATTGTGGATAAGGTGTCACACTGTAGTGAAGAGGCTATAAAAATTCAATGAAACTCTTCAGTCATAAGTAGTTGATCATGCCGAAGTTGGTTTTCCATGCTATAACTATTCAAGATCTATATACGAGGAAGGATTTATCATTACATAATTTGGAGGCAATTAAATATTGGTGTAAACCTATTTGAAGTCATTTCACTATAAATAAATACATTACACTATAATAATGATAAGATATATGAAGATTTGAAGGATCACTCCACAAAATTCAAGGAGTTTTAAATGATATATAATAATAATTTTATGTAAAATAATTTTACTTGAATATCATTCCTCTATAAGGGATATCATGCCACAAAAATATGAAATTAAATGGGTATCATGATATAAGACATATTATTACATCATGATCTATTAAAATGTAGTTTAATATGAATATTTAGTTGAATTTCAAAAATAAAATAATGTGGATCAAGATTTGGGAGATATACTTGAATTGTATTAAATAATTTGAAAATAATAATTAATATAGGACACATGTAATTAATTTATATAATTAAATTAAGGATAATTTATCCCAACCATTGATTAAAGGGTTGAAGTTTGGAGATCTTAATAAAAACTGCTAGGATGGTTCTATACAGGAATGAAAAACATTAAAAATATTGTTTACACAAAGAAGGGAGAGATAATAGATATAGGATTATATTAATAAATCTAGTTTTTTGAAGGAATACTCTTTATTGATATAATTTCATTGTTATATCCATCCATTGATGAAGTAGAAGCATCATACCAAAGATATATTTAATGCAGTATTATTCTTTTTCTTGAGGAGTTATCATTGCTACGACTGTGTGGAAGATATATAATCAACTCTATACAAATATTTGATCTCATCCAGCCTTATATAATAAGTACATAGTGAAGTGAATATTAAAAAATCATCAAATATAGGATTTAATATGCACAAATGATTAGTTTTACATGCTAATCAGGATGTTTTTTTACATTTATAATCCAAAGAAGCCTTCCTTAAAGCAGTGAATAAATGAGTAAGAATAGAGATTGAACCTTGATAGGTAGTTCCATTAACTAACTTCTATAAATAAAATCAACCTTGTCCTGGAGTGACCATGAGAAAATTTTTATCCATCAAAGAGTGAGTAATAGTGTATTTTGGTACACTGATACATAGACATATACTCCGTGGATGTAGCCCTGTTGGAGTGAACCTAGTAAAATCCTTATGTTTATCTATGATTTACATTTTTTATCTATGTTTGATAATTAAATTAGGGAATACAAGGTATAATGATTGATTTAATGTGAATATTTTAATAAGGTAATAATATCTAATAGAGGGTGGATGAAAATATTTAAATGTGCCAGCTCTTTGATTCACTCATTTCTCAGGGTTCCTTATGACATTAATCATAATCCACTATTCTCAACACTTTTTCATATCATTATTAGGGATAAAAATAGTAACCTATAATTAATTTGGGTCTTTCACCTATGACACCTCTTCTAAATACCACTAATTACCTTCCCTATTATAGTGTCTGACATCAATGTATCAATCTTTGTATGAGTATAAAGTGGAACTATCACCATAAAGCACTCTCATTTTTCCATTGATATAATACTTCCTATAGTAATTGAATGTAGAGGAAAATACTACATATAAATAAATCCTTAAAATTCTCAACAGGGAATTGGAAGTATTATCTAAGTGATCAACCATGATTTCAGAGTTAAAAAAAAGATCCCCAAATTTATTTTTATTAATTTATTATTCCACAAGTATTTTTGTTATATAATCTTTCATCACTAAATTATCACATTAAAAGGATCTAAATTACCTTCCTTAAATCCCAAGTGGTATAGAGTATTGATATAATGAGTTTGATCCTAGAATCCTTGTCTACCAGGGATCAATAAATATTGATTTCACTGATCTTACTAGATACATATAAGGTTTAAATATACCCTTGCGTGGATATTTTCTATTTTTTTGTAAATAAAATTACCATAATTAAGAGGGTCTATTTTTAGTATGAAACCTTTAAACAATTTCCACTTTCATCTTGAATTTGTGATGGTGTGACAATACCTCAATGAGCGACTCCCTAAGTTCATTTTAGAGGTGGAGGGTATCCAAGATCAAGAGTCCCACTAGATGATGGTTCCTCATGAATTATCATCTCTTGAGGTTTGGTTAGAGTTCAGAATTTATATAATTTCTCAATTCATCACTAAATTCAATAATGTAGATTGAATAAGTCAAAGGTCATCCCATAAAGAGGTTGAAGAGTATGCCTTAAAAGTTGATGGACCCCATGACAGACTCATAATTTAATTAGATTTTTTATCAATAAAATTAAAAACTAAAGTATTTATGTAGAATAATATCTTATTTAAGTAGGATGTAATGATAAATTTTAAAATATTTGTTTCTAAAGTCTTTACCTCTATCATTCATGGATTAGTCAGTCTAATTGGATTAAATTCATCCTAATATTATTAACTTTTTATGTTCAAATTACTTTATTCTTTATAAACTAGGTGAAATCCATTGGTTATCCATTAATCATAAAATTGTTATAGTAAATAATTAATGTATATGAATATAGGATATTATTTATATATCAATCTACTCAAATTATTTGGATTTACCCTATTCACACTACTCTTGATCATATTCATGTTAAGGGATACAATAAAGTTAAGTGAAAAAATAATTCTTAATTTTATTTACCTTAAATAAATTAAATTGGTAAACTATTAATGAAAACAACATTCCACTCTTGATCTCTCACCCATTAAGTGAATAAAAACACATGACATAGAAAATCACCATCACAAATATAAAATTCATCTTAAAAATTAATCTAAAACGTATTGAAGTGTTAAAATAAATTTCAATTGGAAACTAGAAGAACTTACTTGAAATAAAATTAAATATTAAAAAACTAAAATGATGAAAGTGATAAGGGAACAAAATGAATTCTTAATAATGTGAAATGAGTGAAAAAGTTAAATAAAACTAGGATCCCCTCAAAACCATATAAACCATTTTTAAATAGAAACACACCCATTATGGTGTAAAAAATATTATTATGAAATAAACCTAAAACCCTCATATAAAAGATAGATTTTTTATTTTTTATTTTTTAATCCTTTACATCATGAATATAATCCTCATGAAATGATGGTTAATTTCATTTTTTTTTTAAATTTTAATCACCCCTAAAGACCATGATTTGATAACTTTAAAGGATTGGATTTGATATTCTCTTCATTGACCATTGAACAAGGTATCATGATGCAAAATTTTTGTTTGGGAATGAACCCAATCAAAAATTATAGAAATGTAATTGATTTATATGAGGTCACCTATGAATCATACAAAGCATATCTTCATGGAATGAACTTATCTTTTGGTGACACCAATGTATATTATGAATTATGTTGTAAACCTTTTAAAGTATCCTTCATGGAGTGAACTACTTGGTTACATCATGAACCATTCTTATGCAGTTTGAAATGATTCTTATAAAGTTTATATTGCTATAATGTAACCCAATTATCAATGCAAATACCTCTTAAAAAATTCCCCCCAAACTTCAAAAATTTCTATAAGAACCTTATGAACTTATACTGAAACCTTAAAAAGTTTTCATAACTTATCCAATTATTTATTTTTTAGTTATAATAAAATATCATCTGTTAAAAAGTGAATAATTATTATATAGTTTAAATGACTCTTATAAAGTTTGGGATTTACTCTTATGAAGTGTTTAGAACTTATTTATCACTCCTCAAGTTCCATGGGTGAACTATAAGCCATTTTTCCTGGAATAAATCAGTTCTAGTTTCAATCTGGCCATTATGTTTGACTTCATTCATAGTTCAAATATTTGGGTTCATGGACTTGATTCTTAGGTTACTTAGTTTAAAATATGAATTCCCCTGGTCATGCCATAGACTCACCTATCATGATGTGAATGACTATAATTCCTTTAGAATCCCTTCAAGGATCATTATCTCTTAAAAAGAAACAATATTTAACTATTTCATTACAATTTCACCACATTCATGTAGCAATAGCATCAACAATCACTAATAAAGATACTAAAAATATACACATTAATTATAAGTATCATATTCCCCCCATAATTGAGAAACTGCTTTTCGTTAAGAAAAAAATATCAATAACATATCTTAAAGAAAATTATACATGAATCATAGAAAAATAATATACAAGTATATTAATTGAAAAAATCATTAGTAGAAACACATTTAATTTATAGAACTCATTACCCCTAGGTATAAACTCATTCATTATCATTAAACATTGAATCTAATCCAAATTTTTTTCATTTTTCATTTCTCAACTCTTTCATGAATATCCATGTCCATATTATGGTTTACCTCTCTAGAATAATTTCACTCACCAATCAAGATAAATGAAATTAAAGTTATACTTAATCTCAATTTAACACACCCTATCCTTATGATTGAAATACATATACATTTTCAATTATAAATAAAACTACATACAACATGATGACTTTAAAATTAGGTGATGATGAATTTTAGGATAAATGTATGTGGGACATTATGTGAAAATTAAAATAATATTCTTGAATAGGGGGTGAATTATTTAATAATAAATCATGATATTCAATAAAAATACCAATAAAAGGATTCATCCTTTAACTTTATTGAATTGGTATCATCACCATTTCCTTCTCCTCTTACTCATGGGTCCACAAATTAATCTTTCAAGATAGTGAAAATAATGGTCCTATTTTTTATAAACATTATTTCCCTCTTTGAATTTCTCAATGAGATGTGTGTATGGTTGTCCCCATATCCATGGAAGTAAAACTGGTCTAGTACGTCCATCCCCACCATAAATATCCTATTGAAACTATTTTTATAGTTATCATAATGAAGGGGATGGTTTCTATAATAATAAATCGGTATAATGTTCCCAACTTACTCAACTTTTCATTTCCTTATAATTTTTTTCATGTTTTTATATTTTTTTAAAATTTAGAGGACTCAATGTAGTACAATCACATCAGTAGTGAACCTTTATCCTACATGATCAAGAAAGGATTCCCCATAATCACTCATGGAATTATGATAAAATTGAACCATGAAACACCAAATACTCTATTTTCATAATCCATATATAATAATCATGAAATAATAATCAAGAAAGGGTTGGAAGGATACTTGGTATTGTAATGTGGCTTCTTATAATATATTCCATTGTTTCTATAGGCTTCACAAAGGATTAAACACAGGGTTGGTATCATGATCAAATGGTTTGAAAAGAAGTAAATATATAACCTCAATCGTTTAAATTTGGTTCAAAATTATAATGGTTTGATAATATAAACAAGTAAGTTATATTAGTGATGTGTATCTTGGGTTCTCTCAAGATAGAGGGAATGTGAACAAATATTCAATAATGGATTAGAAAACGTCATGGTAAAGGATTTTAAAAATATTATATAACTACCTAAGGAATTAATGCTATGTAATAATATAATTAACAATAATTTCATAAATTTAAAACCAGATATCAAATCCAATTCAAAAATAATACCCAATTTTAACCTAATAGTAAACAATAAATTAATTTCTAATTAATTACACCCAATTATTTTACTCATATTACCATGGTTTTTGGGAAATATCAATACAATATAAATAATATAATGAGTAATGTAACCTAGACTAATGATTCTAATAGATCAGTAAAGTGAATTCCATGGTAGCCTTAAGAATTCCCCCTATACTTAAAATCAAACAGTGTATCCACTATTTTAGATCTAGGGAGTAAGGTTAGCATGAAAAAAAATCAATTGAAATTAAAAAAGATATTTAAGGAAACAAAAAAACCCTGTTTAATGCAATTATTTTTATAAAATGTAGTCATGGTGAATCTATAACCTCTATAAAGATCTAGAGAAAATGAGTGATTCCTTATAAGAATCACCTACAATTTGAAATCTATGAGTTCATAAAAAATAGGAAATGAGGAAAAATATTTAGTTTAGGTGAAAAGTGGTTCCATGTATTCCTTCAAGAAGGATAGTACAAATAATCATTAAATTCAAAAATATAAAATAACACATGGAGGAATCACTGTACAAAGTCAACCTAAAAAATAAAAAAAAGAAGCTAGGGGGAATCTTAATAATCTAGGGAAACATCCACAAAATCTTGACTAATATACTCCTCCAAAGTATGGGGATAAAGTTGACCAACCACATCAACTTCCTTGATCATTTCTGAATTTAATGTTGGGGAAACCAAGGTATCATCAAGCTACTACTCTCTAATGGGATGACCCGTGATATAAAGATAATATGTCTATCTGAATACTATATTAATAAATGCAATTTACTTCACTAGTTCTATATTCCAACCATTTATTGTATAATGATACTTGATAATGAAATCTTATTGAGCCTCCATATCTTTTATTTCGATAAGAATATCAATGAAAGTGTAGACAACTAGCTAAGGAGTGTTGGAATGGGAGGTAATGAAGCATATGATAGTAGAAAGGGATCTTGGTGTATGGGGTAATAGAGATGGATATAGTTCTGGGGAAGGATACCAAGGCTAGGAAAAGGGATGAACTAGTGGATCTAGAAATAGAAACTCAATCTCTTAAAATAGAAGCCAATTATTCTCAATAAGAAACTCGAAGGAATCCCAAAAATAGATAATACACACCTCCATAATGAAAATGAGTGGTGATATTTGGTCATATATGGGGGTTTCCCTTAGTCTAGTAGATACAAGGTATTTCCTAGCCTCAAAGTTAGCCTAGGAATGATCTTTAAGAGCCTCATCTTTTGTAGAAAAAATCATGTACTCATAATCTTTCTCATATTTCTTATCAAATTTATTTAGTATCCCCATATTAAAGAGAATGATCTAGTCAATTATAAATAGTTCCCCCATTGATGATACTAGAAGAGAATCATAAAAAAATCCTAAATATTTGTTTATATGGTTAATAAAGTTTAATCCCATCAGATCCCATATAGACTTCTTCAATTGGATATAAAAAAATAATTAAAACTATCGTATTATGTTTAGTGTTTTCCATTCATAAATAGTATATAAAAAATTACCTCATGATAAATAATTTCCCACTGAGAATCTCCCCTTAACAATCAAACATAGGGGATGGATCTGTGCATAATATGAATAAGAGGTCCTCAAAGTTGTGTTCTTTATGTTGAATTTAGATCATGATTAATATTGGGATTAGTGTATTTTTTGGCCCACATTTTCTAGGATTCACTTATTTTAGTCTTGAAAATATAGTTTTTATACTCTTAAGAGATAAAAAATCAACACTATAGATAACTAGTCCTGTAATGAACTCTCTAAAAGAGTAGATCCAATACTTTTGTCCCATTAAAAATTTAACTACCACTAGGGTTAGTTCTAATGTATAAAGAAACTCAAAAAATAACTTGTTGAAGGACTCTTACCTCACTAACACAATTCAATTTAAGTTCATGGATCAAATGACTAATAAAAACTCTACCACCATGTTGATGTTTCAAATAAGTTCCAGGTCCATGGAATTATTGGTCTTGATCATATTCCATTATATATTGTACAAAACTTTGGATTCTAGTAGTCTATGAGTTTAGGTAGTGGTGCATATGCGGTTGTGGTACATCCTCCCCCATAGAGGAATTAGAAGTGACATGGGAGGAGGAATGGGATGATTTTGAGGCTGGGGGTATACTGGATGGGCTAGGAGAGAAAATAAGTGGTGCAGTGTGCTGGTGTTTCAATTTGGGTTTGGTAGGGATCTTGGTGGTGCAACTAATGGAGGGATGATTGATAGGGAACTTGGTTGGGGGGTTTCTTGGTTAATGAAATATCATGATCCATGGAAAATTAAAGAGGTTTAAAAATATAGAATTAGATTTTAAAAATATTTATTTAATTTATATAAAGGGGAACAAGGGTTTGAGTTAGGTGAAACAAAGAGGCATGAAGGGAAATAGCTGAACAAATGATTATAAATAAAAGAGAGAGTGGGTGAAAATTACAAAATAAAAAAATTAGTGTTATTTATTGGTACCTAAATCCTATAAAACCATTGATGTAATAGTTAGGAAAAACATCACACGCCATAGGAGCTCTGGGAAAAAGGGAAGTGAGAGGTCACAACATGAATTTATGGCCAACATAAATTTAAAAACTCCATGAATATATCATGGTGTGGTTAAATGATTCATGACATAATTTAAAATTTTCAAAATATTTCAATTATGAGGATTGGAAATAGTAAATTTCATTTTTCAGTATTAATTCTACATGGTGGAATGATATGAGTTCATTATAAGACAACACTTCTTGTTTTTTCCAAGTAAATACTATAGTAAAACCCATGTGTGTCACACTGTAGATTTTTTTTCATTTCTATGAATCCAAATTTTATCTTTCTATCATGGTATAAATACATAATAAAAAAATTAATCTCTTATAAGTATTAATTCCCTTATTCATTTGTGGTGTGTAGCTATTATTCATTCCAAAAATTGAATTTTATTGAAGTATGTCACAACATAGTTTCCTAATTCACTCCGTGAATTGACCTTGAAACTAAAAATTATACTCTTCTGAACTGAGAAAACCTTGAATATTAAGTTATAGAGGAATGGGGAGGAGGTTATAGAGTTCCCAACTCTATTTAAACTCCTAATGTACTCTAAGAGAATGTAGAAACATAAGAAGTGAACATACCCAAGTTGCCTCCTAGTCAGCACTTCATTTGACATCGAGATCTATACATACATATAAGATTATTCAGTAAAACCATAGTGATGTAACACATTATTATAAAAAGGGTTCCAAATATAGATTTAGCCTCTATCTATTCACCTTGAAAGATACTTCATCTTCCCTTTTAATTTCAACCACTCCATATGAATAATATTTGAACATCATGAATGATCCTTATTACCTTGACTTCAAATTTCCTAGAAATAAATGAATCCATGAGTTAAAAAGTACCTTGTCTCTAGAGGAAAATGTTTTCCTCATGATTCATTGATAATTATAGTGTTTTTTCTTCTCCTTTTAGATATTGGAATTCCCTATAATCATCTCACATTAACTTTTCCAGCTCATCCAACCGTAACATATTTCTTTCTCACGCTTGATATGCACATATACATATATATTCATATTCTTCACAACAAAAAATGACTGGTGTTAAAGTTACAATGGAAGGTTTTTTTGGGACCACTTTGCATATGAATATTGTATTTGTCGTCAACATTTTTCAATTCTGGTCAAAATGAAGAAGAAGATGAAGAAGGACTCCAAAGTGAATGGAGATTGACTGAAGTGAAGATGCCTGTAGAATTGTTATAAATTCATAGCATTGTATTCCAAACTTGAGAAATTATCCATGTTATTATAAATCAGATGATTATTTACTGATTTGTATTTCAAAAATATCATAATTTAGAAGAACTTGTGATACAAGCCTTATAAAGGACAGGAGGATAAATGACAATGCCCGTCATATTCAGTTTTGATTGGAAAGAATAATGCTACTGGAAGATAAGGAAGTTGTAGAACTTCATATTTAAAACTTGAAGATGATGAAGGTGTTATATTAAATACTATATATCATGATAGATGTGGTTTGTGATTAAAGCAGTTGTTTATTGAATACTCCAAATGATAATGAAGCAACATTGGTGTTCTTTCCAAAACTGATTTTAAGGTGGCACAATTTCCCAGTGTTTACCAAATTTTGTTGGCTAAAAATAGAGATATGGAGAAATGAGATTTTTTAAAAGGATTATTCATGCAAGTTTGAAGATTTCTTGGTATGTTGCGTGCAAGTGGAGTTCCATAATCTGAACGTCAAAATCTGGCAAAGGAGAGGCTTGTGCAAAATATTGGTTTTTGCGTGCAATATTGAAGGGAGTCTGGAAAGTTTCAAGAAATGCATACTTCGAGGTAAAATCTTTGAAAAATGGAATGGGAATGAAGTTCATGAAGGGTTCAATAAGTGAGAGAAAGATCAGGTTGGCATGAAAGAGACTTACGCAACTAATGCGACGTCAAATGGGGTTTTTCGCGACGCGTCAGGATCTATGGTTTGAGGTCAAATCTTCAAAAAATGGAAAAGGAATGAAGTGTGAAAAATATTAAATAAGCATGAGAAAGATCAGGTTTGAACAAAAGAGACTTATGCTCCCAATGAGATGTCAAATGGGGCATTGTATGATGCGTCAGAATCTTGCGTGACACATTTGGGTTTTTGCGCGCAGGGGTCAACGAGATCTATAAATAAGAGGTGACCCCATCACAGTTAAAAATATCAATAGATAAAAGAAATAATATCTTTGAAGCACATAAGAAATATATGAAAAGGTAGTTGCATGAAAGAAGTAAGAGTTTCACACAAGAAAGGATAGTTGCGCTCAAGAAGAGAGCTGTGCACAAGATTGAAGTTGTGCGCAAGAGGTATTCCGTAACAAAAGTTGAATGTTGTGTGAAAGTTTTTAATGTTGCGTGCAAGTCACCCAAAAGGGGTGCAGGAAATATGGGGGTCTCATAGGCCTTTGACTGGTGCATAACACTCTCAAAGTGACTTTGTGAATAAGGAATTACTTTGAACTATTCAGTTTCATAAAGAAAAGTTTGTACCACACTCAAACGACTGGTGTTTAACACCCTCATTATGATTTGAGAAGTGAAGAAGAACCAGACAAGAAAATAAATTCATATCTGCACAAAGGAGTAAGTTATTATATCGATACACTCATGAGTTAGTATTGAGAAGAGAATAAAGAATAGAAGATGAAGAAAAAAGTGTGCCCAACTGAAGACTGAAAATTATACAGGGAAGTTCAATTCAGATGATTCCATGTGAAATGATCTTCATTGCATGAATAATCACATTAGTGTGTGTTATTCTATCCAAAAGAGAGAGGGATAAAAGTGTAGTTGGTTGTTTCACTAAGAAGAAGAAATAATAAGTCTAGTGCAGTTGGTGTTGCACTAGAGGAGAAGAGAAAGAAAGAAGGGAGAATTTATTGCCTACTACTTTGGAAGTAATCAAGTGATGAGCACTAAAGAAGATCAAGAGAAGGACCTACCTTTTGAAGAAGGAAGAATACTATCTCTATAGGTAGTATAAAGACCCAGCTAGAGGATGCAAGTTGTACCGGGTTATCACCAGTCTAGGGAAGATGATTGTTTCCCACCCCCTCCAAAGTGTAGGGACCCACAATGACGAGAGGATTGTTTTCCTAGTCAACCCAATGTAACAGAATATCACATTATAGTTGAGAATCAATGCACTGGTCTTACCCATGCATGGAAAGGATGTAGCTTATCTTATTTAGTGGTGAACCTTGTAAAAATATTGTGTGTATATTTTTACTGATTTCATATTATTGCATGTGATAGGAAAAAGAGATTAATAGAATCTAGATCCTAACAGGTTAAGAGGTACAGGTATAAAAAGAAATTTGGAAATGGTTTAAAAAGGCCCAAACACTGATTCAACCCCTATAAGTGTTAGGTATATCCCAAACAGGTCCTCTTGGGTTTTTTGGATTTCTATAAACAATATAGAATAAGATCATACTAATTATTGTTTGATAATCTATCTAATATGCCCAAAGTTCATCATTAAGCTTCTTTTTCCAAATTTTTGGATCAAATTAACCATATTTTCTATAATTTTATTTGTCTCTCAGTTGGATAATTCCATATCCCCATTTTTTTTGTGGATGATAATGGGATTTAGTGTTGTACCATACTCCATACCTTTCATGAAATCCTCCCATTAAGTGGTTATTGAAATTTCTACCCCCAATAACTAATGAATAACTAATGAAATTTAAACTAGGAAATACAATTATTCTTCAGAAACTACATCACCACCTTTGATGTGTTGAGAGTTTTCACTTAAACCTCCAACTACTTTAAAACATAATCCACGCATATAAAAATGTATATGTTTTAAAATGAGTCCAGGAAGGGGTCCATGAAGTTTATTCCCCACACATCGAACACCTTAACATCAAGAATTAGGTGTTGTGATATTTAATTTATTTATCCAACATTATCTATCCTTTGGAATCAATCAAAGATTTATAAAAAATATCTATAATCCTAGTAATGTATAGGAAACAAAATAAAATTCTCTGAATAATCTTTTCTAACAGATGGTTAGGTCCATGATGCCCTCCCATAGAGGATGAGTTTAAAAATTTCAGCATGGTTGGTACTTCTTATTCAGGTAGACATCATCAGATCAGAACATATTCCCACGATCCAAAAATAAGTGGACCATCTTAAAATTAATATTTAACTTAGATAAAAACTTATTATATTATTTTTAAGATAATAGAGGGTATAAATTCCTAATGGATAATTAATTCAATATATCAGTGACTCATGGAATTTCTTTTAAGTCAACATAAAATAGTCTTCCATCTGGGAACTCATCTAGGATATCCATATCCTCTTATTATTCCAAACATAGTAGATATAATCATTTCTAGTGATAAACTATTTAATTTTATGATCCTTTCTTATCCTTGATGATGATATAAAACTATTGTAGTAGGAATATCCACATAATCATATTTGACTAGGAATCATTCTTGTTCAATAGGTAATGCAAAGCTACATGGTCAATATAAAAAATAAACTTGGAAAGTACAAGATATGAGATAAATTTATCAAAAGAAAGCACAAAAATGAGAAACTCTTTCTCTATGGTTATGTAAATAACTTTAGAATCCTTAAGAGTGATACTAGAATCATAGATGGGTCAAAAAATATGATCGACTTGCTGTCTTAAAAAAACTCTCACTATAAAATCATTAACGTCACACATAATATTGAAATAATTTTCCAAATGTAGAGCTATAATTATCAAGGATATTACTGAATTTCCATTCAAATCAATAAATATTCTAGATAGGATTCATCAAATTCAAAAGGTATGTATTTTTCAAAAAGATGTTCAAGAGACTATGAAATTTTGGAAAATTATTTAACAATGTGGTGGTAAAACCCCACATAACCAATAAATCTCAAAATTAACTTAAATTTATTTTATTTTGGAAGATCCTTAATTAGAAATATCTTCAAAGGATCTACTTAAATTCATTTATTCAAATATTTGGGCCTAGAAAAATTCCACCCTGTACTATGAAATAAAATATTTCCCAATTCAAAACCCAAGAATTTTTCTTCACATATATTTACAAAAAAATCAAGATTGATTAAAGAAACATAAAAAGATATTTCATTCAATAAAAATTCATCCATTAAATATTTAATAATTCATCTTCCATATCATGAAAAATATATATCATATACATTTTAAAGGTGACCTATATATTACACATTACAAAAGACATCCAACATTAATAAAATATACTATAAGTACAAGTTTATTTTTTATTATATTTGTTTGTTGAGTCTACTAAGACCAGGTTATATACTGAATGTTAACCAAGAAAACAATAAAACATGTTCCTTAGAAACGCTTCTAGTATTTGGTCCATGAGTAATAGTGGGAAATGATCCTTCTAGGTAGATACATTTATTTATTTTATATTAAACACATACACCACAATGCATGAAGGTTCTTGTTGGGATCAACTCATTTTCTTAATTCTTCACTATTTTGAATCCTGTTTTATTTGTTACCACTTGTAAAGGGCCCACCTATTCACTATCTAAAATGAAAAATATGATTCCAACATGTAGTAATTTTAGAATCTTCCTTATTGAGGAATTATTTCATTGATGGAGTGAGTATTATCAATGGTTGGAGGATTATATTTATCACTTATTTTAGTAGTAATTATGGGCTCACACCATGGGGATAATTCCATTTATGTGAGAAATACACCATGAAATTGAATGTTTTTTCTACTCAAGACAAAAAATAGTTTTTCTTATTTATCCTTCATCATATCAGAGTTTATAATCACAATTAGTGTATCTTTTTACCCCAAAAATTAGTAACTTAGGTACTTGGTAGTGGATTTAACTCTATAATTTTTGGATTGACAATTAATTTAATGAAATCTATGTAGGAGTCCCTAGTAAGTGGATTTTTGAACTAGATATCTTCCAATGTACTATTTTTATCTTCTATTGGTTGATTATCTTTGTCAGTAACCATCTCAAATATGTGATTAAATATCCTCTATTATTTAAATTTTTTTAGTTCTTTAGAGTAAAAACTCTTTTATGTATTATTCTTTTACAAAAACAAAAATAGATTGGAATTTCTTAAAACATATCCCTTATTTTTCTTCTTTCACTAAATCATATACTACTTACTCTAAACCATATCTAAATATAAGTAATAAATGATTCACATAAATTAGTTTCTTTATGGTTTTTATTAAGGGTATTCTTAAAATCATGGTCACATTACATTGCTCATCCATTTCTAGGATCAATAAATCTATTGAAAAAAATAAATTTCCTAACCTCTACTAGAAAATACTCAATAATACATTGGGGATACTTCATTGATCTATCTGAAAGTTAAAATGTGAATCTTGTAGGTTTTGGATCATTTAATCCTATGCTTTTAAAGAAACTCATCAATATAAAGTTGATAGTAGTTTACAAATCACATAGTTCTTTCCCAAACATGCATGAACCAATTGTGCATGAGATAGAAAAACTTATGGGGTATCTCATTTTTAGTGTTATTTTCCTTTAAACTATGACTGAGAACCCTTTTTTAAGGGATATAACTAGAAAATTTTATAGAGTTTTTTATAAAAAAAATCCTTTAGAAACTATTCATAAGTTGATATTTTTATCCCATATTCTAGAAATGGGATGTTTATGTGGAGTTATTTTAAAAAGTCCAAGAGCTTATTTTACAGATCCTCAACATTACCTCTCCCCATACTCTAAAAAAATGTGAGAGGGGGGTTATATAGTGTTGATGTTTTTTATAATTACTTTTATTTCTATTTATATTCAAATTTAGGTGAAAACACTACTTTATTATTTTTTATCTAATATATTTTCTCGAATCTATCATACTTAAACTTCAACTCTATTTCCAACATTTTCCTTTTATATTTTATCATCTTCTTATTTAGATATTCCCACTTTCTTGTTCTATATTTATGCCTATGTATCAGCATCCCATGGTTTCATATTGTTCTAGATCACCCCTTACTCAAAATCATATATTTTTCCTCCTATTAAGAATGATGTTCCATGTTATAAGAAAATATCCTTGGTATCCAATCTGAAATTATTTCAAAAAAATCCTTTACTTTATGTTCTATATTTTGGAGGGGAAAAATTAGTTTTTTTATAATTTTATTATCTATCCAACCATTCATCCTAAATATTAAAAAATACTTTAATTATATTCTAAATAGATGTATTTTTGGGATTAGGTGGATGCAACTTTTAGGGCTGGAATTGTTGCTCGTATTGTTGTTGTGGTGAGTTTTTCAAATCTCTAGGATGTGAAAATGTATTGAATGGTATTTAGGATTTTGGTTGAGGTGGATATCCTCTAGATCCTCGATTTATTGGGTAGTTTTTCAACATTATTATTTATTTCACCTAGGGTTTTGTTTTTACTAAGGATGCATGGGTCTAGAATGATTATGTGTGTTTGAAAACAACTACTGACCTTTATTATGATCAAGGGGCTGGATATCATATGATCTCACTCGAAACTCTTGATAAGTGTGTGAACCAATAAAAATTTAACATGACTTAACCTATAATGATGTTTTCAATGTTGATATTTACTATCTTGAAATATGGAAAGCATCCAACGTTTTTGTGAGGGCCTCCACCTAGGTAGGTGGTATCTTCTACATGATGTCTTCCCATTCTTGGGGGAACTCTATAACTTTTCAAAACACTATCATTATGATACATATCATCAAGAATATCTTGTAAAAACTCTAATTTCTTCATCATCAATCGACAATTAGCTAAATAATCAACCATTGCTTTAGATTTAGGCTATAATACATAGAAAAATGTTTTCATCTAAATACAAATGTAAATCCCATAGAGTTTTAAATTACTCAAATGTTCTCTGAACCCATCCCAAGCCTCCAAAGTTAATTATCCACTTATTTGGATAAAATTATAAATGTAACATTAAATATTCTAAGTCTAAATTTGTGGAAAATATGTATCCAATAACTTATTACCCTTCTCATTCCATGTGGTGATTTCTAACATCTCGATCTAGAGTCCACTCGACTGGTTCCCCAACCTGGTTCTCCACATATCCAAAATAACACCTCTCTATATTCTAGAGGCTTCAAATTAGTATTGGGGGTATAATATGGTATTGTTGGGAGACTATACACCTATATTAGAGTGTACAATAACATGTAAAATAACCAAATATCATACATAAACAGAACCATCAAAGCTTACAGATAGATAAAACATCCAAAAATAATAATATAAATGCAGGACATACATATAGTCATAAAGACTCAATTATCTACTCGTCTGATCAAATATACAGATATAAAATAAAATAATAAATAAATATTGAAATAAAATTACTAGAGGATCCACTAAAATACTAGAGCCTTGACTCATCTAAAATTCAAATACCATTTGAGTTGCTCTAGCTTGATCATGAAATATTAAGCCTCAACCCAACCTGAACCTATAAAAAGTCAGGGATACTAAGGTAACCACATGAAATGGAATACTAATTAAGGTTTTAGTTCATAACTTAATTGGGAACCACCAATTTTGTCCAATGATATACTGAAAATGTAGTGATATGTGCATGTGATGTTTTCAGAATAAATAAACAAATAGATGAATAATAAATAAAATAAAATAACAAAACTTTCTACTTCATCTAGTGCTAAGATGTCTATTAGCATGTCACTTAGACCATGACAACATATGTTACAAATACCAATAGTTTTAGAACATCAGGTATGTGACCCTTATTGACTATAACTACTTTGACCAGTGGTGAGTTTTCTCTGAGGACGTTGTAATGATCAAACCTCTAAATATAGCATACCCAAGTCTCTTGAGTATACAAATCAATTATTACTGACCAGAATAATGATTCTAGAATTCTCCATCCCAGTATAAAAGATAAAAATTGACTCCAAATCTATCTAATTCCCACTAATAGTATCAAATACCTCCCCTAAGAGAGTTTTCTCATCTAGATATCAAATAAATCCCCTATGATTGTTTCCTCATCCATGTATCATAGAACTCCCATATGATATTTTTTTCAACCAAGGGAATAATACCATAAGTAACACAGAACTATCCTACTGATGTTTTTTTATTCCCAAGGGTTTTTTCCAAACATAATAAAATACTATCCCTACAATTGTTTTCTATACATAATGAAAAGACCGACCCGAAAGCCTATACAAACTCAAATAGCATCAACACAACCCCTAAGGGAATTTTATATGTCATTTATAAAAACAAAGTAAACCGAGGGCTTGAACAAATACCTATACCTACCATCGCCATACATACCTAATCCCACCCCCTCATTGGGGAAAAAATATCACTGGTGAACCCTCCAGGTTCCCCTAGGTTACCAAAAAATGGGGGTACCCCACTTGGGGTCCATGGTCTCAGTCAAGTCTCATGTCATAACCAGTTCATGGAGGTAATCATAAACCTTAATAAGGTTATAAAAAATAAATGACATCATAATAAAAATTGGTTATGCTGCATCAAAAAAGGTTAAGAAAGAAGGATCATAGATCCTCTAAAAGTTAAAGCTCATTCTAGATCGGTCACTCACCCAACTGAGGGTCATTATTTGACGCACTAGGTCAAACTAGTACCAACTCATCAACTTTATTCACAAGGAAGGTTTAAGGGAATCTACACCAGGGCCTCTAAACTAAACATCATTTTCTTTTATATTTCATTTCACCCTTCTTATGTGGTCCCAACATTATATTATAGTCAATAGTATAGGCCTTAACCATAAAAGACTAAGGAATAAGGTTAGTGCACAAGGCCTAAGTGATCAGAGAAATTTTTTCTATTTAGGGTATATAAATTTAATTAACAAATTAATTTCTCAATAAACAATTAAATAAATATATCCAACTCCCCTAGTGTCATGACCACACATCCCATGTATCATAATTTTTTATAAAATCCAAAGGGATAGTATGATTACGACCTACCATTTTTATAAGTTTTCCCATTTATTTAATGGCCCTAAAAATCCCATCTATGCTCTCCCAATATCATCCAAGGTCATACCAGCACCATCAAACACCGGCCGAATTCCCAGGAACCTAAGACATGCCAAAGTAATAAAAAAAATTAATTATAACTAACTATTACCAATTATACCATTTATTTAAAAATGGAATAATTTATGAGAACTCACCAGTTTTCCCATGATAATGGGTTCCTTGAGCAATGGGTACCAACAAACACCAATATAATAATAAACCGATACTAAGATAAATCCCAATATATAAATTCCATTATAACCAAAATTTTAATTTAATTTTAAACAAAAACTATATAAAATTCACAGTGTGACATACCTTCATCGAATCAACCAACAACGATACTCATATGTCATCTCAGTACGTCCTCTTTGAGGGAAGAGAGAAATGTATGTAAAAAAATAGGTAATTTCACCATGATTTAGTGAAATATCCAATAAAACCCTACACCATAACAATGTAAAATCAATGATGATTAAGGAAGAGGAAGAGTGTTGGAAGAAAGAAACTCTTATACCTTGATCTACCAATAAAAACACTATAAATTAAGTAAGTACCCCAACTCTAGTAGTCCAAAGTCAATGGTTACATTATTACATTGGAATAATATACAAATAATCACATCCTGATGGAACAAATAGTTTAGTAGTCTTGGTAAAATATATACATACTTTAAATTCACATTACATTTTAAAACATAAAATAAACAAATAATTTTATTTTTTAATGTAATTATTCCTCTTAATGTATCCCTGCATAATAATAATAAAAAACCTTTTAATATCATGGGGAAAATAAAACATGAAAAAAGGGTGATCTCAAATGATTAGTAAGGGTAAGAATACAATAAAAGATATGGATAAATAAGGCATAAAAATATGGGAAGTTAAATAATTTAAATACACTCCATTTAAGAAATAACTTGAGCATAATATGAAAAGAATAAATGATGATCAAATAATTCTATATAAATAATCACATGAGCATGAAACTTAACCATGGGTATTCTAACTAATTGAATAATCAAATGAAAAATAAATAACAAAATTAATAATGATGGAATGGAAAATGTCTTATATCTGAAACATATCATCGAGGCCTCATGCCAATACATCTAATACCATCAAGTTTTCCTGCCAATACATTTAATAAATGGGTAATGCTATGGCCATAACCATATCTAGTGCGTCTCATGATACCTACCAATGCATTGAGGGGATATAGCAGGCCTCAATAATCACTTAATATGTCCAATGAATTCCTCATATGAAATGGGTTAAGCATAATCAATATTAACATCGATATTAAAAACTATCATACAAAATGTTAACAGTTACCCCAATTAATAAAAATAATCACAAACCATCCAATGTAATATGAATGGTATCAAACTGAAACATCCCCAATAAAAATGATTATAAACCATCCAGTGGAATAAAAAATATGGCATATTTATAACATATTACGAGTGAGAATAAGAATAATAAGTGTTATTGATGTTGAGGAATATAAATTCCATAAAGAGACCATTAAATTTTTTTTATGGAAAATAACTTTTTTACATTGAAATTCATTTTTTAAAAAGAAACTATGAAAATAAAAAGGAAAACATTTTCTTAGAAAATAACCTTGTAAAATTGTAAAGTAATATTAAAATCATTAAGGTATCATAATGGTGAGGAAATCCACTCATGCCTTATAATTGAAAATAAACATTCCTTTCGTATTTTTATTAGAAAAGTCACAATGTACCTCGTTTAGAAAATGACTAGAAGATTCCTTTGGATTTTTTTTAAAAAGTAAAACATATTAAAAATGACATTAAATTTTTTATAATAATAATAATTTTTTTAAAACACTTTTAGAAATAATGGATATGGAAGAGAAATATTTATCAATGGGGACTTAAACAAAAACAATCCTGAATAATGAAGAGATTTTGAAATAAACCCTTACCACTTTGGTAACATTTGTATCATAATATACAGAAAATAATAACTTAAGAGATAAATTTTAATATCATTAATATAAGGAATTTAATGATATAAAATTTAAAAGGGAAGTATATACACAACATAAAAGAAACTAGTGGTGAATATGTCATGACTCTCCCAGAAATAAAAGTGAGACTAAAAATCCCTTACCTTAGGTACGATTTACTTTATATGCATTTGAAACTACTAAATAATAAATATATATTTATTATAAATATATTATATAACCATGATCATATATATAATCTCATATATTATTTACTTATAATATTTTATCACAATTCTATTATCAATTCATTATTAAAACCACTATTTCAGGTGGTAACTGCTTCATTTTGCATGTATGTTTAGATTTGGCAATTCAGGTATGTATAATTTTATCATATGTCCATAATTTTTAGGATATTATTTATGGTGTAAATATAATTTATATATTATATATATATATATTTATTTATAGTCATCCATAAATGTATATATATTGAAAAATAAATTACACCGTTCATGGAGATGGTTGGCCGTACGTACGAATGAATGATGTTTTCATTTTTCAATGGATGAAAAAAAAGAAACATGAATAGTAATTAATATTTCTAGAATAATATTTATAGAATAAATATAATATATACACATTATTTTAATATTTATAACCATTCGAGTAAAGTGGGGATGAAAAATGAATTACACTACAACCTGGAGATGGTAAGTCGTATGTACGCACGGGCAATGTTTCGGATTTTCATAGGATAGAGAAGAGATTAAAAATGTTATCCCAATAAACATAAGAAATATATAATTATATTTTTATACTATATTTATTAATTTATAATTATTACAACAAATTTTGATGGAGTTGAATAAGAAATACAATTAAAAGAGTTAGTAAAGATGATTACGTTCTCTTAAATAATTCTCTATTGGATCTCCTCTTAAGAGAACTAGGGTTGGTTTTTTTGAATACCAGGACCTCCATAAAATGGATAAGGATGTTTAGGAGATAAATTGGTAGGTATTTTTTAATATATATGGCTCAATGTGGTGTGAATAGGTGATGAAGGAGGTTCCCTTTTATAATTGAGGTGAGGGGAACTTTTAGAATTTCTCAAGAGATTAAATTAAAATAAATTAATTTATCTTATAAAATTTCTTAAAATGGAAATTTATTCAAATATAAGATAATATAGGGTTTTTATATCATCAAAAAATATAATATTGAGAAATTTTGTATCATTTTAAACATTATCATTCTGATTAACCTCATGGTTTGTTATTTTTTACTATAACCATGGTAACCACTATTTTAATCATAAAGGGTTAATAATGTCACTATAAATTAAAATACAACTCATAAATGGAAACTTTATGGTTTTCAAACAATATTAGTTTCACATACATGAAGATAATATTTTTTATGAATTTTAAATAATTTAATAAAATATTATTTTTTATAATTTACCATTAATGTCAATTTGGACACTATTCATTTAATTTGACTTCAACTACAATAATAAAAAGAGGGAATTCAAATTTAATACTCTAAAACCTCTATAATATTTCATATAGATCTAGAAAATTCTCTTCAAACATTAAATAATTCATATTATATCAAAACTAATATTTTTAAAATCCTTTATTTTATTTTTCTTTTAATTAAATAAATATTGTATTAGTATTTCACTAGTATTTAAGGAAATTATATAATTTTATAAAAAATAAAAATAAACTCTTATAATGAAAATAGTTTAATTAATGTTAAAATATAAATTTATTTTCATTATTAGATTTCTTTTGTCCCTATTTAGACACATAAGAGATATTAAATAAAAAGAGAGTGACATTCTGTAACTATCTTTGATTTAAATAATATATTAGTACTTTTCATGTAAAAAAACAAAGATTAGAACCTAATGTGACGAGGGTATAATAATGATCATCCAATAATTCTTGAAAATGTTTAGCTTATGGTTATACCCATATCTTTTTATTTTAACCCCCGTTAACTCTTTTCACAATTTCCATACTTTTAAAATTTTCTAAAGGGCCAATACTATTATTATTAAATCTAAAAAGACCCGTAAAAGGACTATGGTAGAAGAAATTGAAAATATACCATTAATTTGGATGAATTTAATATTTTTATAAATTTTAATCATTTGATAAAATATTATTTACTATAAGATATCCATAATGTCAATTTTTAGAACTATTCATTACTCACACTTTAACAGTATCAATATAACACTTATAAATAGAAAATATTTTATTCTATCCCTAAAATGTAATTTTAATCTAAAAAATTCTTTTATCTCATTAATTATCTCAAACTATATTTATTTTAATATTTTTAATATATTTTTTGATTTCTCCAATAAATGAATAATTACTGCACCATTGTTGTGTAAGAAATTAAGGTAATTATTAATTGTCTAGAAATTAAAAAAAAATATAATAAAGATAGATATTTTATATTTCATAATAATATTTATATTATAACATACCCTATGGATAAACTCATATTACAAATGTTATAGTTATTAAAAACTTGAGTGTGGCATTTTGAATTTTCTTTAAATATAATATTATAAATATCATAATCACTTTCAAATTGAAAAAGGCCATATATTCTAAAAATGAATAATTATGGAAATAAATTACTCATCCAATAAAATGTTTACAATTTTTAAGGTCATTTAAAAATCTTTATTATATTATTTTTTACCCTTATTTACCTGATTTACCTTTTATTGTGGTAACAAATATTACAAAGGTTAAAATTCATATTAACAAAAAAGGGGTTCTATTTACTAAAATTTTAAATGTTGATTAAAAATATTTAATAAATATTTCATATTTAAATAATAATAATTTTTAGAATTTAATTTAAAATTAAACGGAAAAAATGCAATGAAAAACATTTTTTCAAAAAAATACACTTTTAAGTATAAAATGTTTTTATACTAAATTTATATAAAAAATTCATTTAAAATACCATAATTATATTTAAATTAATTAAATAAAATTTAAAAATAATCTAAAATATAAATTTAATTGGTATATTCTTTAAAAAATACACTTTTTAATGAAAATTATCATTTTTTACTATTCATTAAAAAGTCAAATTTTTTTAAAAAATATAAAAAATTCATACTAAGATAGTTTTGAAATTATGAATACGAAAATGGAATAAATTTTTTAAAATTAATTTTAATATTCATATAAATATCAAGAAAACCCATTTAGGAGGAAAACATATTTTTGAAGAATAAAACTAATTTACTAAAAATCAAGTTCTAATTTACAAATAATTAATTAATAAATTTGTAACAAGTAGGTCATATATATATAGTTAATATTTTGTTTAAGTATATTTATTCTTTCCAATTTAATGGAAAGGTTATAATGGTTATCTTTAAATAATAATATTTTGGGATTCATTCAATCTTAGTACTGTGTGTTGTATATGCTATTGAACATAGTATTTTTTTTAAAAAAATCTAGGAGTGTAACATTATACCCTCATTAAATAAATTGAATAATTTAAATTTTAAATTGTTATTGGTAATCATGGGTTTTAAATTTTAATATATATTTTTGGAAATAACACATTGTAAAAAGGGTTAATAGAAATTCCACTTAAAAAGAGGGAAAGGTAGATACAATGGTCACTATAGAACAATTATTCTTAATAGGAGAACAACAGTGGGAAGTGAAAATATGGAAATGGAAGATAAATATAACTATCAAGTAATAATGGAGAGTGATATGAAATATTATCATGATAAATTTAACCACAAAAAACTATAAATCTGTGATGAGTTAAAGGGCCACTGATTTCTCGGTAAGAAACATAAACGGATAAAGTTTTTGTTCCAAAAATTTTTTTCCTAGAGTTTAGGAATTATTTTAATATCTAGATAAATCTCTCAAGAAAATAAACTTACTTGATTTCATTCCATTTCATAAGACTAATCTTATCTTTTGGTTGTGCTTCTATCTATCTCCACTTCATTTCTTACACAATGACATGGATATTCAAGATGAATTTTTTTGTCTGTATCACTTTTAATGACTAATAGGATCTATAAAAAAATTATTTATCATATAAATATCTAATAAAACAAAAAAAATTAGTATATGTTATATAATATAATAATTCATACTTTAACCATAATCAATAATATCCAAATTTCTACTTAATCCATTCTATAAGTAGTTAATATTACTGACCATATTCCAAATCCAAAAATTTATCAAAATTTTATCCCTAGAGAACATAAATAAATTCATAATTCCACATCATAAACATGTGAATACTTTGATAAAATTTTCTACTAAAACATGGTAATAAATTTAATCAATATAAAACCTTAATGAAAACATGAGTACTTCCAAAAATAGAATATCAGGTTGCTGAATATATTCCTTAAATCCAAAAATATAGTAAACTTTATAAAAGATAAAATAAACCATCAAATCACTAAATGATTTTATGGTCTCCAATACCATCCCATAATAATCTATTTATCATTATTATCTCAACATAAATCACAAATTAATTGTTATCCTGCCTCATCATGTGTTTTCTAAGAGGTTCAACTTATCACTAAATCACTTTTCTTGGTCACTAGTAATATTCATCACAAGATTACAAAGACTTAAAGAATAATTAATGTAGTACAAATCTTATATATATCATTATTCTTATAACCAAAATATCATTAATAAAATAATTTTATAATAATTTTATTGAATCCTAATATAGTATCACTTTAATTATTACACATTATCCTTAAACTATTAACTATACTTCATCATCTTTTTCCATAATACCTCCTTCCATTAATATAAATTTTTTAGTCTCTTAATAATAATCAATATAACCATTAATCATACATAATTGATAATTATATTCATGATATATTTCCCTTGGAGATTTATTGTCATAATTACAATACTTCCCACATTTATAACATTCAATAATTTATAATATCTTAGGGAGACCATTACTCTCATCCATTTAATTAACAAAAAGTTTCATTTTTCCTTAGAAATTACATGATTTGTGTTCTTATTTTACACACACAAAACATCTTCCCATTCCTATAAAAAAATATCTTGGGTGTTTCTTATCACATTATTTATATATAGGAAACTTAATGTTCATTCCTCTATAGTCTCCGCCACCTGATCTCTCAGTGAAATCTATTCTTTGATGATTTTGAGAGTTGCTGAAGGTGTAAGTTTTTAATCATATATCATGGTAAATTATTAGTAATAATCATAATATCCTTAAATATAGTATCACAACATTTGGTTTCTCAAAAAAATGTTGTCTATCATATTTAATGTTAACCTAGATCCTTTTGGTTCCCACTATTGACTAAAGAAAAAAATAAAAGTGTAAGAATAAATCTACAATAATCTGTTTGATCTATCAAATAATCATGAAATATTATTCAAGTTATGTCTAAATCATAACACATACATCTCAATCTATTATTTCTTAGTTTTAACCTAGGTTTCCAATGTTCATTACCAAATCTATAGGATGTTATAATATACTTAGAATTATCTTAAAAGTCAGTCATATGGATATATTCTCTAATATATGTTTCCTAAATCTAGTTCCTATGTTTTTTAATAAACTTTACATGATACTAACAATAAATATTCCAAATCTATTATCCCAAATTTAGTGGTTACGTTATTAAATTGGCATAATATAAATAGGATCTCATCCTAAAGTACCAAAGATGTTTAGTAGTCTTAGTTAACTAGATAAATACTTGAAATCCACATTTACTTTTAAAATATAAAATACAAAAAGAATTTTCTTTTATAATAAAATTATTCCTCTTATTATATCCCCACATATCAATCAAAAAACAATTTCTCATATCCTAAGGAAAATAAAACATAATAAATGGGTGAGCTCCAATGCTCATAAAGGGTAAGCATATAAAAAAGGCTATGAATAAATAATAAATAAACAATAAAAAAGGTAAATAAATTAAACCCATACTATTTAATTAATAACTTGGGAATAATATGGAAGTAATAGATTTTTATCAAATAAATCTATATAAATAATCACATGATCATGAAACATAGGCATCAATATTCTAAATAATATAATAATTATATAGAATATAAGTAACAAAATTCATAATGATGGAATGCATAATACTATAAATATGAAACATAAAATCTAGGATTTGTTCCAATACATCTAATACCATTGAGGATTCATGAAAAGTCATTTAATAAATGAGTAAGTCCTCAGCCAAAACCATATCTATTTTGTCTCATGATACCTACCATTGCATCATGGGGATTTAGTGGACCCCTCCCATTAATTAATAAGTCTAATACATTCCTCATATGAATGGAGTGAATCAAAATCAATATAAACATTCATATTGAAAAACTAGAATAAGAAACATTAACAATTACCCAAATCAATATACATAATCATAAACCATCCATAGTAGTATAAATTGTTTCAAAATAAAACATCCCTAATCTAAATGATTATAAATATCCATGATAAATAAAATGGATGGTGTCATTAATACATAACCATAGTGAAGAATAATTAGAATAAGGTTTATTAACATATATGAGTGTAAATTCCACAAATAGATCATTAATTTTTTTAAGGAAAATTTATTTTTCACTTTGAAATTAATTTTGTTAAAAAGAAACAATGAAAATATGAAGGAATTTTTTGTTGTTGAAAATAACCTTGTAAAATTTTAATGGAAGCTTCAAATCATTAAGTTATAATAATGGTGGTAAGATCCACTCATTATGTTTAAGTTAAGAAAACATCCCTTTCGTATTTGTATATGAAAAGTCACAAAGTACCTTGTTTGGAAAATGATATGAAGATTAATTTTCATTTTTTTAAATATAGTTACAAATAAATATAAATAATTGTATAAGAATAATAAAAAAATTTTGAAAACAATTTCAAAAAACACAGATAAGTAAGAGAAATATTTCCCAATGGATAATTTAACATAAATAATCATGAATAATGAAGAGATTGTGAAATAAAACCTTACTACTTTTGTAACATTTATATCATAATCCCCATGAATGAATAAATTGAGAAAAAACTTTGAATATAATTAATATAAGTAATTTAATGATATAAAATTTTAAAGGGTAGTATATATACTACACAAAAGATACTAGTGGTGAATATGGCATAAGTCACCTAGAAATAAAAGTGAGACAAAAAATCCGTTACCTTAGGTCTGATTTCCTTTGCACAGGTTTTAACCTCATATATAATAAATTTAGAGTTATTATACATGTATTATTAAATATTACTCATATATATAATAACATATATGATTTACTTATAATATTTTAGCACCTGTTTATTATCAATTCATTGCTAAAAACATTGTTTCGGGTGGTAACTGCTTTATTTTTTACGTGTGTTTTGATTTGGTAGTTTTGGTACATATACTTTTATAATAGTTACATAATTAAAATAATATTATTTATGGTTTGAATATCATATATATTAAATATATATACATTTAGATTCATCTATAAATATAGAGATATAAAAATGTATTATATCGTTCATGGACATGGTAGTCCATACGTATGCGTGAACACAATACAAATTTTTTGATAGATGAAAAAATAAAGGTGAATAGTAAAAAATATTTCCCTAATAATATTTATTTCATAAATATAATATATAATCATTAGTTATATCTTTATAAGCATCCGAGTAAAGTGGTGATAAAAAACGAATTACACCACTATGTAGAGACATTAAGCTATACGCATGCAAGAGTGACGTTTTCGATTTTCATAGGATGGAGAAGAGATGAAAAATTGTTTTACCATAAAAATAATAACATATTAGTATTTTTATGATAAAATATTTATTAATTTATAATTTTTATAACACATTAAGAGGAAGTAGAAGAATAAATACAATTAAAAGAGCCAGTAAAGACAATTACCTTCTCTTAAAGAATCCTTCTTCAGATCTCCTCTTAGGAACACCAGGTTTGGCATTTTTGGAATACAAATAAATCTAGAAATTGGATAAGGGTTTTTAGAAGATAATTTTTTTTGGTTTTTTTGAGCTATACGGATCAATGTGGTGTGAATAGGTGAGGGATCATGTGCCCTTTTATAATTGAGGTGAGGGGCACTTTTGGAATTCTCCAAGAGATTAAATTACAATAAATTAATTTACCATAAAAAATGCCTCATAATGGAAATTTACTATAATATAAGATAGTATAGGGTTTTAATACAATCAAAAAATAGAATTTATACAAGTTTTTGTTTCATTTTAAACCGTATCATTTTGATTAACCCCATAGTTAGTTTTTTTGACCTTAACTGTGATAACCACTATTTTAATCATAAAGGTTTAATAATTTTTATATAAATGTAGAATCATAAATATAAAATGTATGGTTTTTTTCAACTTTATTACATTCACATTGAAGAAGAAAATATTTTTATGAATTTTAAATAATTTAATAAAATATTATTTTGAAAAACTGTCATTAATGTAAATTTTTACACTATTCATTTAATTTGACTTTAAATACATAAAGAAAGAGGTAAATTAGAATATAATACTTTAAAAAATATATAATATGTAATATATATATATATATAATTATTTTCACACATTAAAGCATTCACATTATATCAAAGTAAATATTATAAAAATCATTTTTTTTATTTTTCTGTTAATTAAATAAATACTTTATTAGTCTTTCACAAGAATTTAAGGAAATTAAATACTTTTTAAAAATTAAAAATAAATTTCTATAATTAAAATAATTTCATTAACATCAAAATATAAAATTATTTTCATTCTTATCTTTCTTTTTTCCCTACATGGACATATAAAAGATATTAAATACAAAGAGAGTGACATTTTTTAACTATCATAGATTTAAATAATATATAAGTAATATTCATGGAAAAGTGTCCATTAAAAAACTAAAATTAGATCCTAATATGATAAGGGTATAATAATATTCATAAAATAATTTTTTAGAAAAATTTAGATGATGGTTACACCATTATCGTTTTTTAACCTTCCATTAACTCTTTTGATAATTGTTGTACTATTAAAACTTTATACTATATAAGGGTCAATAATGTTACTATAAAATTAAAAAAGAGATATAAATGGACTAGTGTATATATAATTAATATTATACCATTAATTTTTCCTAATTTATTATTTTTATGATTTTTAATAATTTAATATAATATTATTTACTATAAAATATTCATAATGTCAATTTTTAGAAATATTCATTACATTGACTTTAACAATATCAATATAACACTTATAATTAGAACCAGATATTTTTTATATCCCTAACATGTAAATGTAATATATAAATATTTTGGATCTCATTAATTATCCAAAAACATATACATTTTAATATTTTTAATATTATTTATTTTATTTTTCTAATAATTGAAAAATTACGACATCAACGTTTTGTAAAAATTTAAGGTAATTATTTATTCATTAAAATTAAAAATAAATTACCACGATGAATATGAATATTTTATATTTCATAATTATATTAATAATATAACATATCCTCGAGATAAACCCACATTAAAAATGTTATAGTTATTAAGAACATGAGGGCGACATCTTTGACTTTTCGTAAAATAAAACATTATAAATATCATAATCTCATCCAAATGGAAACAAAATACCATATATTATAAAACTAAATAATTAAGTATTAAAATTAATTATCCAATGAAATTTGTAAAAGTTTTAGAGTATTTTTATATTCCTTATTAAATTACTTTTACCCTTAAGTACCAGATCTACCCTTTACCATGGTAACAAAAATTACCAAAGTTACTATTCATATTGATAAAAAATAAAATGGATATATTTTCTAAATTTATAATTAATAATTCCCAATATGGAATCCTTTTTTAAATTAAATACTCCAAATTCTTAGAATTTACTTTAAAATTGAACCAGCAAAACACAATGAAAATAGTTTTTCAGAAAACTGTCCTTTTTATATATAAAATGTTTTTACACTAAATTCATGTATAAAATTCATTTAAAAGACCAAATTCAGATTAAAAAGAAAAAAATTAAATTTTAAAAGTAATAGAAAAATATAATTTTACTTTTTAAACTATTTAAAATAAAATATAGTTTTAAATAAAAGGCAGTATTTTTCACTACTCATTAAAAATCCAAACTTTTCAGAAAATTATCAAAAATTTATCCTATGATAGTTTTGAAATTATTGATCCAAAAATTTAATAAATTTTCTAAAATTATTTATAATATTCTTATAAAAATCAAGATAACCCATTTTGAAGAAAATTTATTTTTGAAGAATAAAATTACTTTATTAAAAATCAAGTGTTTATTCACAAAGCATTAATTAATACATTTGTACCGAGTAGGTCCTATATATATAAATCATAAATTGGTTAATACTATTTATTCCCTAAAATTTAATGGATATTTTACAATGGTTATATTTAAATAATAATATTTTGGGGTTCTTTTAAGCTTGGTGTTGTGTGTTATATATGCTATTGAACACAATTCTCTTTTAATATCTCAAAGCATTATAAACGAGGACCCGAAAACAAGGGTAAGAGAGTTGGAAGAAGGGTTTTAGAACAAAAATACAATATAACATATGATGGGATATATGGGTATACCCATTATTAAAATTATAGGGGGGATCATAGTTTCCCCCTTTTAAGGCCACTGGATAGTCGATGAGCCCAGGAAGTATCCAAACCCTTATCTACCCAACTAGTTGGCCACTCTATAGACCATCCAACCTATACTAACTAAAAAACTCCCTCAATCCTCAATATCACCAATTTTACCTCATTAACCATAAAAAATACATCTTTTAGGTCACTACAACTCTCAAAAAATCCATTTCAAATCCCGATTTAAAAACTCGACTACCCACTAAATGAAAATTTAAATTTCTCTTGAAATTAAGACACTCGTATGAATACAAGATTTTATAATCTCCCCAACATAACACTTATCATAATAAAAAATTCTTTGTGGACATCCATTTATCCCTCTCAACCCACCTTAGTCACTAATTCCCATTCAAACAATATTTTTCAATTCTGAGATGCTTAATATGATTCCCAGGTACAATTACAAAATAAGGTTCTCAACATACAGAAACATGATCCATCAATGTAATTCATTATTTAAGAACCAATATGGATCTCCCTAGAACACATACATCTCAAAAAATCAATTTATCTTCATCCAATTAAGTATTCATTCTATAGTGGTCCCACCACATGACGTAGTTCACAATGGCCAATTTTAAACCATGATATTTTTTCCCATCAAAATGATCACCGAAAAAACCATATTGAATTATAAAAATTATAAAATTATGGTTCAAATCATAATTAACTCAAAAATACATGAAATAATTGTTCTAATTATGGAACCACTTTCTTTTCCAAATTTCCAAGCCAAATGGATGTGCCTCCCCTATTCAGACATAACACGAGCACTCAATATTTTCCTTTAAAATACCTATAAAACTACCTAAAAATACTCATAACATCCCAAAAAAAATAAATCAATGAATTATTTGGCTCATATTACCCAAAAAAATGAAAAACCATTGTTCACACATCCTATGGTTGACCTGTCACAAAGACACCCAACTTCAGCCACCAACACATTTCCAAAACACCCAATCACAATGTCTTTACTCCCCAAGAAAACATGAGATAATATTGATATACCCATTGAATTATCAACCCAAATCCTATTATAAATTCCATAGTTAAATCCCAAACCATAAAGTTTCATCATTTTTCATACCATGAGCACCGATGCACCATTGATCTGCTCATGTTCAGATCAACTCAATTATCCCTAAGCATGAAGCCAACGCTTGGACTAAATGCAATATGATATCAAAATTTATACTTGGAAGTAATTGTGTAAAATATGTGTTTTCAGATGCATTTTCACATTTGTGTCTAAATTTTATTATTATTTCCCGATGAATGGTTCATCAATGTTCTATTTCATGATCCCTCTCACATTATGGTCATATCACCACAACCGACATCTTAATCTCCACTATAAAGTGTCTATGTAATCATTTAAATAGATAAAAATATTGATCTCCATGGTACATATAATATCTTTTACTGAACACAATGACTGAGTGTGTACAAAACCACTAATACTAGAGTTCAATTATGAAACAACATTCCATCACTTTTTTCTATCTCATGGAAACACATTGACAACATCCACTAAAAATCATTCTTTACACGGGTGACCACCAAAATCAAACCATTGGTACACTAACCACAATATGTATTTACTTATGAAACCCCTTGGGTGTAACCTAATTATTTTCATCCATTGAAAAAAATGTGCTCCACTTCACCTAATCAACCCTAATCTATACAAAAAACATTATAGTTTTATGCTTATAATACCACCATTCATCATAGAGACTATACCTCTCATTATAATCTTAAGCTCCAAGCCTCCATGAATATAAGTGTGTCATCAAAACTATCATTCAATTAATATATTATGAACACTCAATGAGTTAAATTATAACCATTCTCACAAGTAACAAATTAATTACCTCAATTTCATCAAACCCAGGGGTCACACACTCTCATGTGACCAATGCATCCCGAATCACAACTCCACAAGTCTCACATTATCACAACCTAGATTTCCATACCCCATGGAATATGAATTTCCCCAAGCATAAGGAATTCCAAATTATTTATCAAAAAGGATTGAAATATCACATATATTAAGGCTCACATCTCTGAACAACTATTAGTGCCCCCACTACATGTCAAATGCTTCCAACTGGGAGTTCCCTATGAAATCCTCTTCAAAATCGAGAATAACTCATATGATAAGCTTAACCATACTCTTATCCACCATATGGTGTAATTAAAAAAACTAAATCATCTACCCACACTCTAATCATGATCAAAATGTATAATAATTGGTTTAGGAACTAAATAATTCCACCCTTCAAAACCAACCTCAAACAAAAAATGCTAGCAGTCAAGGTGATTTTCACCATAGAAAACAAAAGAATCATCACCAAACCTATCTGAATACCCTCAAAGGGTATTCATATCCTATGGGTTTATCATGAAATATCCAAAAACATATCTTGGTTAAACTCTACCTATATCAAAATTCTCAAGGCATCCCCTTACGTAGACCACATACCTGGTAGCACCTCCCATGCATAGATCTCAACATGAGAACTTAATCATAATTTTCATTTCTAAAAACACTAATATATTAGGATAACCCCTCTCATGGGTTTCCCTAATATAAATTACTATACATATCCTCACTAAAATATATATCTATGACTCAAGTTTAGAAGGGTCTCCCATCCATCCCTTACCCAGAACTCACAAAAGTTTGCAACTCATGAGACATCCTATACGCTCTGATCTCAAATACCCCATGACATCAAATGTGCCAAAATACCCACCCTAGTGTCCTTAAACAAAAACCCAATATACCTTGAAAACACCATACACCTAATAGGGTTCCAAAACTCAACTGAATCACAAGAACTTATTCTCATGATCATCCACACATGGGACTTCCTGCATTGAGAATCACAGAGGCATACTCAAAAAATCAACATCACCCTATAAATATCCATATAAAAAAAATAAAAACACATGGTTTGGTTAATTAGAATTTAATTTCAAGCTATATGAGAAAAAAATAAAGGTTGTTACTAACACTTTAAATAGATGAAATCATTTCTCAATCACCTGTAAGGGGTTCATCACAAGGGAATTAAGTTCCCACACCGACCCACTAAAATCAATAAACATATCATGTAAAAGGAACATCATCAACATCATCTCCATTGATCATACTTCCACAAAATCCACATGAACCATTAGTAGAATAAAATTTATATACAGTTCATATCCAAATGAGTAGAATTGAACAAAGTAATTATATAGTAAAATTACATATAATCAGTTTCTAAACCTTTAATCAATTGGGACTTTATCATTAATGATATAAATGAAAAACTAACAAGCCCATATTTCATGTAAAACCCAGTGACTATGATGATGCATGCCTAAGCCTCTTACATCCACAAGACAACAACCAAAATCCAATATAAATCATAATTCTCAAAAACTCCATGTTCATCACTCAAGGTGAAATAATATAACTATAATATCACATATAAAAAAAACAATCCTGAGCCCCTAGTAACTTAGAATTCCTATCGGAATAGGTGTTCATGATACACTATCTTGATATCCATCTCAAGATCTATCACATTCCTATATCACACGACTACCATATCATAAATAGAAATTAAAAAGAAAAGAAAGAACTATTATACAAAATTTTAACATCTCATCCTATAGTCTACTTGACTGGTGCCCTATCCCAGTTCGCTACATGATCCCAGGCACACCTGCCCATAGTTTAGAGTCTGACGACATGTAGTAGGGGTCTAAGATAGTTCTATATGGAGACTATGTCCCCTGTATCTGAGTGAATAATTTCATGTAAAATATCCAAAAATCAAGAACAAACATTACCATTATAGTATATAAGTAGATGAAACATCCAAAAAATAATAATATGAATAGAAGATATATATATAATCATATATAACTAATCAAAAACTTGGTTGATCACATATTTAGAGAGAAATTAAAAGAATAAATAAAACTTAAAATAAAAGTATAGGAGGTGACGCTACCATTACCAAGCCCCACCTCATCCCAAACTCCAAATCCCATCTGATTTTCTCCATCTTGATCATGAAATCCCATTCCTCAACCCAACCTGAACCTACAATAAGTGAGGGATAATCAGGTACCCACATACTTTGGTAACTTGAGTAGGGTATGAGTACATAACTCAATAGGGCACCAAAAATACAATCCAATAATATACCAAAAATGCATTGATATTTGTATGTGACATGATTAGAAAAATTAAATTAATATATGAATAATAAAAAAATAAACAACTAACAATACATGCTTTGGAAAGTTACGAGGTTTATCTGATCACATCGTGTGGACCATTCAAACCCATGCACTAAGTACCAACATTGTCGATCATTAGGTCCATAACTATGATCTAACTTACATTCTTTAACTAGTGATGAGGTGTCTTTGAGAAAATTTCGATGCCTATTCTTCTTAATATAACAGAATCATGTCTCCCCGATATACATATCAAGTGTCATAGGCCATGGGAATGAACATACAAAGTTTAATCATGGTATATATGATCAATTTTGGATCACAATTTATGGTAGACCCTCTAATAGTATCAAAGAACTCCAAGAAAAGATTTTTATTAGCTAAGTATCACATACCTACCCTAAAAGAGTTTCCTCAGTAAAGGGAATAAGACCAAAAGTAACATAAACCTCTCACATAAGAGTTTTCTCATCTAGAAAATAAGACCACCCAAGGGAATTTTTTAATAAATAATAAAAGACCAACCCTATCGAAAAATTCTCATATATAAATAAAATACCTACCTAAGTGTGTATACTAAGTCAAATAACATCAAAATAACCCCAAGTGTGTTTTTTCATGTCTTTTTTAAAAATTTAGGAAAATAAGGGTTTGAATGAACACCTAAACCTGTCATTGTCATCCATAACAAATCCCACCCCTCACTGAGGTCAAAACATCAATGAGGAACCTTATGGGTTCCTATAGGTAACCAAAAAATCATTGTAACGCACTTAGGGTCCTTGGTCTTGGTCAAGTCTTGGGTCCTCATCTATTTAATAGAGGGAACCATGCCCCTGGATAAGTCCATTAATAGGATACAATATCTTAGGCCACATGAGTTATTCTGTATCATTAAAGGTAAATAGATAATGATCACAATACCTTTAAATGACAAATGTCATTCTATATTATTCACTCACCTAATCCCTAGTTAGGGTACAACCCACTAAGGCCAACTATCACCAACTCATCATCTTTCTACATAAGGAAGGTCTATGGGCAGTACATATGGACCTCTAAACTAAAGTTAATTTTATTTTTATTTAATTTTACCCATGTTAATGGGTATTAACATTAAAGATAAGTTAAAATTAAAGTCCTTGACTATGGAAGGCCAATTCACAAGGTCTAAGTGGACTTGGAACTTTTTCTATCAAGGGCATATCAATTTTAATGAAAAATTATTTACTCATTAAACAATTAAAATTAAGTATGACAATTAACATGGTGTCATGGCCACATGTAACATACATTATAATTTTTTTCCTAAAATCTAAAGAGATAGTATGTGGACCACCTACCATTTTAATATATTTTTCCAAGTTTTTCATAGCTCAAAAAATCCCATTGATTCTCTCCTAAGCTTTTCCAAGTCCAGATCAACAACACCGACCACTTCCCGAATTATCAATCAATTAACCCATTACAAAGAACCATAAATACTTACACATAACCAATTATAATTAATTTTAACATTTATTAAAAAATATAATAAATTCCAAGAACTCATCAGGTCTCCTATGATTCTTTATTCTTCAAGAAATAGTGTAACAATTATCCCCAGAACACTCCTAAACCTAATCTAAGATAAATCCCCAATAAACTATGCCATTATACCTATAAATATAATTTATTTTTAAATAAAAACAATAAAAAATCATGGTTTGATGTAACTTCATTGAATAAAATAATGAATACAGTCGATAATTGTATTAGGAAATCATCTATGAGGGTTGAGTGAAAGCCCCATCGAAAATAGAAAATTTCACCATGATTTAATGAAGTACCCAAAAACACTCTACACTATAACAACATTGAATCAAAAATAATTAAGGAATAGTGAGATTGGATGAAGGATGAAGCACCCATACCTTGATCTACCAAGTAAAATTCCATAAACGAGGCCTCAAAAAACAAGGGGTAGGAGAGAAGGAAGAGGGGGTTCATACCCCCTTTCCATTGGCCATATGTGAGGAGAGTAGAGGATACCCCCTCTTATAATCCAAGGGGGAAAACTCAAAATTTTACCCTTTTAAGAGAAAATGTCTATAAAGTGAGCCCATTCATCAAGATAGGACCCCAACTAGCCCACTAAATAGATGGTGTCTATAGGATTCTATCCCCTTACATCCTAGCCACCCTAGGTTGCCATTGATGCTCCCTAAAGCCTCTCTACCACTAATTGGACCTCATTCCCAATCCAAAATAAATATTTTAGGGTAATTAAACTCTCAAAATTCAAATCCAAATCCTATTTTAAAATCATTCCATATATTAATTGAAAATTTAAATTTCTATTAAAATTTAAACATTAATATGGACATGTAATTTTAAATGATCAATCAAAAGGGTAAGATTTTTCATCTAATATTTCACCCATCCCAACCGTGAAAATTGGAATGCTCATAGTCATATCCCATACATTTAAACCCTATTATTTTTGAAAGTGTCACAAATATTCAATAAATTTGAACTATATTATGACCCAAAATATTACCATATCAATTACATGAATTAAAGAAAATATTTCAATATATACATTCCCAAGAAATTTTTGGTTTAAAGGTTTAGTGAGTTTGGAAAAAAAATTAATTAATTAAACCCATGTATTTTTCAACCAATGGTTATTTTTACAACTATATAAGCTAAAACTTAATTCATAATAAGTATTTATCATCGCTTATAAATTATCCTCTTATGATACTCTTCTAAACACATCATACATATTACTTTTCTTCATAAACTTGTGAAATTTAAACATAAGGTGGGAGCTTAGATGCTTAGTAAGGGATAACCTATGAAATCAGAACATATCATGGGTAAGAATTGGAGCATAAAATAATAATATGAACATAAGAACATTAAGATAAGTTTATGAGTCATACAATGTTCATAAGTACATGAAGAATATATTTAAATGGGTCTAGAACATAAATATGAGATTTTAATAAGCATATCACTAAATTTAATCACTATGGTTTCATAAAAGAATATTTACAAGTTTATTCATGAATTTATCATAACACAATACCAAGGTATACTACGAGGGTATCATGTACATGTCATCCCAATAGATTAATTTTTTACCCAATGCATTAGAGCACCATCAGGGTGAACCCTTCTTATATCCAACATCATGTGTACCATATAAAGAAATCATACATAATTCTATCAAAGTATAATTAACCCAATAAGTAAATGAGTTACATGATAATACACAACATGAGAATAATACATCCAGAGAAAGTAGGTGGATTTTATCATAAAATAATATCATAGGAATGAATAAATGATTTTGACATATATGGAAAATACCTTTTCAATATGATTTGGAAAATATCATTGAAAAATAATAGAAAATAACCCTTTTCATTTAAAAATAATTACAGATTAGAATTATTTTGAAAAAAAATTAAAACATGGAAAGGATGTTTCATTGAATAGAATGTCATTAATAGTGAAAGGATGTGTTCTCATCGAAAGAAAACATAAAAATAGATTCTAGAAAACATTTTTGACATTATAATAAAAAGATAAAATTACAAGTCACTTTTAAAAGTTATTTTAAAAATGTTATGTGAATTTTTTTGAAAACATTTACATACAAAAATAACCTCTAATAACGAGGTCTAGAAAAAAACCATAAAGAGTATCCCAAGGAAATTTAGAGTGGAAGATAAAAAAATAATCATTAAATGAAAACTATTTTATTATTTTAAAATATAATTATTGAAATCCAACAACATAAAAAGCGTAATAAAACTTCCTTTTGAAAATAGGATAATGAGAATATACAGATTTCATAAGATAACCCATCATTGGGTTTCAAAATATAAAGAAGATAATTTTTAGGATAGAAAATATAGACAAGGTGGGGAAAAATTCATTAAATAAGATGATAATTCCTCTCAACAATAATATACTTTGGATAAATAATTTTATCAAGGTTAAAGATTTGGATAAAAAATTAATTATCCCAATAGAGTAACAAAAAGTACCATGACATAAAATCTTAGGGTGGAAGAAACCAAGTATAGAAGAAAGAAGTTCAAGAAGAGGAATTATAACTCAATAAAAGGATATTTTGAGTTATCTTGATCACTTAATTATTTATTAACACTTTAATAAAGGAAAGAGATTTCAATGTACCATACTAAATCAATATATGAACAACAGATTTACTGGTTGGTGATAAGGCCTCAAGCATGCCTCCCCATACACCAGAGGCTACTGACTATTAGGGAGGGAATCTAGTGTCTCTATGGGGAGACAATTCCCTCATATCGAAGTAAGAAAATAGCTGAAATAACTAAAAATCATCCACAGTAGAAAATAATAATACTATAGGAGAATTGATTATAAAATAGGTTATAATATGGAATGAAATATAGTAAAGGACCGAATGACCATGTCATACGTCAATATAGATCACCCAATGGGCCAACCATATATATAGGAGTAAATAAAATAAGTAGAAATAAATTTAATAGTATCTAATTTACAGATCGAGTCATACCATATACCTAGCTCTACGTACATATTTAATCTATCCTGCATGACCAGTCCCAAGACTCATCGCATCATGTTCCTACAACTAAGTGAACATATTACTGGGTACCCAGTGAATTGGTGGCTTGAGTAGGGTGTGAGTAAAAAACTCAGTAGTGCAACACCAATGCAGTGTTGTACATATATAGTAAATTCAATTTAAGTATATATGATCTACTCCTTCGGATAAAATAATAATAATAAAAAAGTAACTACTTAGAATAAGCTAAATAACAGGAGTTATACCAAGGCCTTATATAATAAATGCATGATCAGCCTAGCAAAGACACAATTGGAATTATAAAGATTCCCATTAAAATAAATAAAATCATTCCATAGTTTATCCTTGGGTTATTAATCCCGATCAACCATACCTGATTTTCCCAGTGTGAAAAATGTCTCTAAGAAAGATACATCACCATAAGAGGATATGAGTCCTAACCCTTAGATCACCCGAAATCACCACCAATATATAAGGGAGAGATCCAGGTTTCAATTGGATGGAAAGTAAACAAGGTTTGTAGTTAGATGTCATACCAATAAATCTATGTATAAATCCAATCAGATGTATGAGTCCTAGGTCCTAGTCTATAAGTAGTCATGAAGTTAAAAATCAGATAATCCTTAAAGGTGAATGAACCTTAGGTGATATGTAAGGAATACTCTCATGAACTGAAATAATAACTCATGATCAATTCCAATAAAGATCATATCCACCCTATTTCGAGGAAAGGATAGGAAATTTAGTAATGGTGCATCCACCCCAACCCTAAGAAGTATCTCATGCATCACTTTGGGAGATCTTCCTCAATCTTTGAGAATGTTATAGTATCTGAAGATTGAAAAAAAATGATCCACCAAAAAACTTCTAGTCATCACCCGGATCATACACTGTGTGACACCAACAAAGAGGGGCTCCAAGATGTACTCAATATCTTATATCTGTAATCCGTGAATGGTAAGGAATTTTAGTGAAAATTTGGACTTCCTATAATGAAAATATCCAATAAAATAAGGCTCATAAGATAGACCATATGAAGTATGTCTAACATATTGATAAATATGTTTTAATTTAAAATGGCTCAGAAGCTAGATCACAAGAAATATGTTTGGGAATTTTGATTATATCATCTCACCACATTAGGATCATAGGATGATTTCCAGGAATCACATCTTGAATCAATAGCTTCATCAGTAGTAACCAAGTGAAATAATAAAGATAAGAGTGTGGGTGGATGAATGCCTAATCCCATTACTACTTCAATAGAACCTAGGGCTCATAAGTTCATTATATGGTCTAAAGTTACACCCATTTTCATATCTACTCAAGTGAACTAGATTTGTTTCAGATAAACACTAGGGAATCCACTTGGTCCCTTTGGTTAAAACTTATGAGATACACCCTACTTGGGATCCTCAAGGCTCCTATATAAGTGGAGGAATTCCTCCCGAGGTCCACTAAGTTAACACATAAGGAAAGTAATCCCTCTATTGGACCCTTATAAGGTGTTATAAAGAAAAGGAATCCTACATGGGGTCCTCTAGGTTAAATCATAAGTGGAGTCATACCTATTAGGAGCCTTAGTCACACACAAGTCATAAGTCGAAGCATGAATCTAGCACACAAGGGTTGTTAGAGACCCTTGGCATTCATCACTTTAACACACCAAATTTGTTTAATTAAATATTTCATTGGAATGAATCTAACATGGTATTTCACCATTAGGTTAATTCCCAATAACACACATACAACCTTAAACATGCATAAATTTAATAGGGAAGGTATGACTGACCACCTACCTCATATAGAGATGTCTATTTATTTTCCAAGGGTCGACAATAGCTTCGAAGGCCATCCGAAGATTATCTGATACATGAAAAGCCTTGTCTCACAACCAAACCATTGGAAGTTAATTAATTATAATTCCATTATAATTAATTAATTAATCTTAAAAAACTATAAACAACTAAAAAAATTAAAACAAAGTCATAAAGATGAAAGTATCACTAACCAATCTCATCACACATGATCCATGACTTAACACTCACTAACAATCCATCACACATCCTCAATTTTGAACTAGGAATAATCCCTAATAAATGATATACAAAACACAAAAAATTAAAATAAATCATTTAATATATAGATAATCACTATGGTGACATACCTCAATGAATCAAAATTTGGGGATGTGTAGTCAGCCTCACGAGATGTTATCTTTATAGGAAGAGAAAAATACCTTCCAATGGTATCTAATTTCAACATAATCTAGTGGAATCACAAATCAATCCGTAAATAGTGGAACAAAAAATAGAGGAATATTAATAAAATGAAATAGAGGCTAACAGAGTTGAATACTTACCTCTAAGATTCTAACAAATTCAACAGAGTTTTATTTGGACTAAGGATAAGGGAGATATTCCATACAATAATTGAGAAGGAGGATGAAGTTAATGGGGGGAGTTGATGAGTGAAAAGGGGCAGAAAAAGGTGTATAACCCTTTTATGGGTTGGAGGGGTAAAATGGTAATTTTTCCCTTTTAAGGGTTGGAGGGGTAAAATGGTAATTTTTCCACTTTTAATGAAGTGCATGGTTAGGCCAAATGGTTTAGAAAAATGTGAACAAACCATGCATGATCACTTCCCAAAACACCTATATGTCAAAGGGTTGTCTCACACCGTTTACAAACCATGCTCTAACCATGTAGAGCTATTTCCCCCAAGCACTCCTACCCCACATGGCTACAATACATAGGTAAAAAAACTATATCCCAGTCGTGTGATTCACTATCAACTCCGCACCAAACCTCATGATTTACTGGTGCCCTTCACATGGTTAATCAAACTATTCTATTTTACAAACTAGGCCATAAGATTATCAATAACCTTGCTCTAATAGTGCACCCTAGGATTTACTTTTTAAAAAATATAATTTCTATCCCTAAATGCCCAGTTTTCTTCTGAAACCTTTGATCTAACTTACAAGCCTCATTCTATGTCGAAAAACAACACTTTGAGACATTATAACCTTTATTTTTTTTTGAATATTCGATCAAGATTTGAAACTTACAGTAACCAAAAATTTAATTTACTTCTGAAATTTCCATATCATAAAACAAGAGATCTTAAAACCTCCTCAACTTAATTCTTTTCATCCCTAAAGATTTTTTGGTGGCCATAAAAATTAACAAACCGACCTACTTGGGTTGTGAAATCTACTCAAATAGACATTTTTAATTTATGAACACCCAACACGTTTTCAAGTGCCATTTTAATCATATGAGAGTTAACCACCAAAACCTGAGACAATGCTTATAACTTCTAATCAAAAAATCAAAATGGTGCTTACCTGAACCTATCTAACCTAAGAAATTTCTATATTATCACTTTAGTTCTCAACTAGACCATAGAACTCCCCACCATATGTTCTTTCTTTTAACGAGCAATTCCGAGACATGGTACTTACACCAAAATAATTTCGAAAATAAACACACCCCTTGTGTCTTAATGATATTCCCAGCATGATTCTCATTAACTACACCTGATAAACCATGATGAAACTCATCACGGTCATCAATTAGATCTAGATAGTCAATTTTTCAATCAACTAAGCTCAACCTAGTGACACCACCATTTCCTTGAAAATCCCCAAAAAACCTTTAGACAATACCCATCTCACTTAAAATGGAATTATTGATGAGGATCATCACTTACTATATTGGATTATACAAGAGGAAAAAAATCTAACTACCTCCAGCCAACAGTTCCTAAAAATGCATGGCTTCAATACCCAATGCGCTACCAAAACCCGATTCTGATTCTTTTATCTAAAGGCACATTGAGATCATTCCAATCATACTCACTAAATCCCATAACCAAATTTTTGTTGAATTTACTAGAAAAACCATCCCATATACATTTCATTTTCCATGCTATAGTATGACCATTGATGCATTCTTGATCCAACACCCTTGGATCATCAAAATCATATCAAACCCAATGCCCATTCTCAGACTCCATTGACACCATTCTAAAACCTGTATATAGAATTTACCAAGGAATTTAGTAATAATAATTTCTATTTATCCAATAACACCAAAAAACCAAAACAACCATCTTAAGGACATTCTCATCCCTCTCACTAATTTAGGAGAATCCTTATCATTTCATCACCATTGAAATGGGTTCCCAATCACCACATCCCATGTCCATCCATTTTTGGGTATAATAATCATCATTGATAGAAACCTGATCACTACCATGTGCTAACATAAATTTCATAATCATGTTTCTCCTACAAAGCCACACTCACACCATGCTAGGATTCATTAGAATTTAAATAACCACTGACACCACATATCCAAGTAGTGTGTTCCAAGGTCCAACTTTGGGTCAATCATCTTACAACATCCTATTTATATCTAAGATAGACCTCATCATTGAGAAATTATCTTTATTTAAAAAAATATCCAGGTCACCACAAATGTAAGCATAAGATTCAAAACCATTAATCCTTGGAACACACACAGACGCTCATAGAATTTCCATTCTGAAGAGTTACTACACACAACTGACAGGAATCAAAATCACCCTACATAGAGGGTGTAAAATCCTATACCATTGGACTCATTCTTCTGTTAGTAGAACAATACAAGTAAAATATTATCATGATACATGTCACATTGGTATTAACACACAAGGATCACCCTTGGAACTCCTCTTCAAAATCAATTACCTCACCCATGGAATGATTCATTCCTTGACCACCCACCTCATGAGATCATTCTAGTACCGAATCCACACACCCACTATATAAAATGTGTCAAGTTCATACCCATGCCCAACTATGACCTAGAACCATTCTATTCATGATATTCCACTCACACTCTGACCTCATTGGAAACAAAACACTTACTGGTCAATAGGGCTAGGCACCTAAACAATACTTACCATCAAAATCAGTCATGATACCCATGCATACTAGGTGATTCTTAAAAAACTAAAGAAATCATCATTACTATACCAAAAAACCCAAGAACCACCCATGAATTAGTCTCTATATGAATTTACACAAAATACCACCACCTAAAAATGAATTCGTAAACCCAGGTAAACTCCTTTCATAGTTTTTCTCGATCAAACTAAACACCGACCCACTAAGGTTAGTGACGAAACTAAGGGAAAATAGGTCTCCAACTTATCCCTACCAATCTAGGCTCATAACTGGGTCATTAGGTATGATAAACTATCCCAATGGTCAAAAATCTACAGGGGAGGTAAGGATAACATCCACCTATGAGGGTTAAAACTGAAAAAATGGGATCAATTATATAGGTTGTTAATTACAAGTTATAAAAGAAGATACACTATAAGTTTTAATTGGAAACCCATTTAAGTAAAACCCATTAGTAACTACTAACTTAAGGAAGGAAATATAAGGGAATCACCTGCAAAGCATTGAACTACCAGGCCCTGATCCTCTTTAAGAATTCACATAAGGGATTTCTTATATGAGGTCACAATATAGGTATAGAAAAGATGATGAATTAGAACTCAACGAGAATCTATATATGGTAATACCCCCTCTAGGTTTCAGTTCACTAAAAACATTTAGGTACCTATCAAAATCACACTAGACTATCTAAATAGCTAACAAAATATGATGTTCGGTTAAGTAAAATATTGTAGCAATATATATGGGAAAATACATGTAGGTTGTTATGAATATTTAGTTAACTATAACTGAAAAAGGATACACCCAAAAAGGGTCTACTATAGGGGAATTAGCTACCAGAATTGACCTATGAGGGTCAATAATAAAAACACAACACCATCTATAATGATCCGTGTTGTACCACACATAGACACACAGTTCAATTAAGTATAATTTCATTCCAAGATATGTGTAAAATCACCATATAGGTTGTTACTATAACTTTGATTAACCAAACATAAGTAACAATGCCGTATGAGGGGTCTAAATCACCATCAAACATCTCACCGTAGATCTACATGACCTACCATCATAAGAAAAAATATATATATAATGGTCAACTTGAGTATAAAACCACCAAGAACCTATATAAGAAAAAACCATTTAGTTGTTTTTTAAACTTTAAAAAACTATACTTAGTCATTAGTAAAAAAAATAACACACTATAAATGTTATAAAATGTCTACCCAATGTGCCAAATATGATGCATGAGACACCTCTTTTCTCTGTCAGCCAAGAGTAAAAAAATAAATGAATTCTCTTTAATGGGATGAGATCTAAAAATCAATAATAAATCATAAAATACAAACCAAAATTTATTTTATCAAAGTGAAAATCATACTCAAATACAACCTCACCAAAAAAGAACAATAATCCTATAACCCTGGAAACCAATACTTCATACCAGAACAAGTGTTCTTGACACTCCAGTCTGACATCCATCATAGGTTCTGACATATTCGTAATACCCCTTTATACCATATCCAAAATAATAATGTAATAATAAAATAAATTCTTTGATACCACATTTTCACATCTCAGTATGGCTCACTCTATGAATAATATAATGAACGATAGGTAATAAAATCTCAAGGGTGCCAACACAAATGCCAATGGCTTCCAAAAAGTAGTGGGGTCCTAGAGTGTATCTATGGGGAGACTATTCCCTCATATTAGTGTATGAAAACAATGGAAATAACCAAACAATATCCATGATAGTAAATAATCAGAGTGAAAAAATAATGAATATAAATAATGATATATTAAATAATGAAATATTTTATTTTAGGAACGACCATTTCATACATACAACAATGAATTCCCATTGGGCAAACCACATTTAAAGTGTAAATAAAATATGTAAAAATAAATGTAAAAGGTTTTACTACCCACACCGAGACAAACACATACCAAGGTATATGTGCATATCTAAGAAATCTTGCTCAATCATCCCCAAGCCTTAGCCCATCTTGTGCCTAAAACTAATTGTATAAGGCCCCGACCTTAAACCTTACTTAATATTGAATTAAATGAATAATTCAGAATGAGGATCTTTTCAGGTTTATAGTTTTAGAGAATTAGGACATAACTATTACATCTCAAAAGATTACAAAGTAGACACTTCTACTAAGTTTCCATAAAATAAAAACTCTTAAAAATAAACATGTCTAGTTCCATGTTTTATATAGCCTGACTTTCCCTTGATCCCATCCTTGACCCTATTCCACATTAAGTTCTGTGAAAAACATTTCAAAAACTTGGGGTGAGCATAAAAAGCTTAGTAAGGGATACACAAAGAATGAAAACTGTTAGTTTATCAAAACAACAAGTAAACCATGTATACTTTATCAAAGTAACACTTTTCACCTTTATGAAGTAGTAAAAACTCTTCACTGAATAAAAGATCATTACTTACCCTTTTGTAACCAAAAGATTACCATAAAACCCATATAAAGATCACATAACATATAAAGGTAACTTGGGACATAAACATACTTAAATGGAATAACCATACGGTCGACTTCCACACATATCACTTAATGGAATGGCCATACGGCCAAATTCCATACCCAATGCATTGGAGGTTATAACGTAACCACCCATCCTGGTATTCACGTCACCACCCATCATATGGTTTATCACATAACCACTCGTCAAATGTCCAAGTACCATTATAAAATCATAAGACATAAAACAAATATAATGGAAAGAAAACATTTCCACACTTTGATCACAATATATCACTTAAATATATTGACATAACAAATCCATTATAAAAAAACCGTTTCAATACCAAAATACAGAAAACAGTATATGGTATTTATTTAATTTAAAAAAAACATTACGACTTGTTGAGGAAGCCAAAGACCAAATAATACTCGCGGTGGCGGAAAAGGTCATTGTCACCGCGTACGTTAAAAGAAACATTCATTTTTGTCATTTAGTAAAACAATTCATAGAAAAAGATTCCTTTTGTATAAAAGTAAAAGTCAAAGGGGTTTATACACCGTACAAAAGAAAGTTGTGTATAAAACGAAATATGCCTCAATGAAAGGAGATTGAGACGAAGTCCCTTACCTCGGGTCCGACTTGACTCGATCGTTCATTAACATCCTGAATAATAAACTTGAGTAAATTTATACTTTCTTAAGAACCTTTTTCAAGTTAATTATTACTTTTATATCACTTATTACCATGTTATAAATATTATGTAATCATTTAAGTTAATAATGTTTGTTTTGTCGATATTTGGTTCTTAAGTGGAAAGTGGACTTCTTACAATTACATGTTGTTCGTCTGGTCAGAGGTTCTTTATATCCAGAATGATATTCATGATTTGGATATCATATATATCATATATATCTATAATATACATGTATTTATAATATTACATAATCATTTAGAGGTAAGAAATGAAATGCACCGTTCATGGAGACGGTAAGCCGTACGTACGCATGAACGCTACTTTCATTTCTATGTCATATCAATGGAATTAAAAATAAATGAGAGGTATGTATATTTTAATTACAGAATTATATTAATCATTTAGATTTAACATACATCATATATACCCATTATATATATGTACTTATAATAGTACCTTACATTTGGTGATAAGAAATGAAATGCACCGTTCATGGAGACGGTAAGCCGTACGTACGCATGGACACTACTTTCATTTCTATCTCATACTTCAATGGAAATAAATAATAATGATATAAAGGTATATTATAATTCCAGTATAACATCATATATAATAACTTTAAATCCATCCTTTATACGTCCCACATATGGCATTAACGAATCAAATCACTTTGAGGGGGCGGTAGTCCGCGCTTCCTAAAATGAAGATATCGCGTATACCCATAATGAAAGACATAAAGGTATTCCATAAATTAAAAATACAGAACTTAAGGAAAACATAAACATATTTTATATCATATATAAACATAGTGACTTCTTAATGGCCACCTTTGTAGTTGTTAGAAGAATATTGAACAATCATCGTTTCGTGAGGCAGAAATTCTCCATCCACAGAAACAGTATGTTCTTTAACCATTAGATGTTGGTGTGTGTAAGTGTAGCTCTAATTATTCTTACAAAAACATACTAGTATATTTAATATACTGTAGTTGTTATAAAATAAATGAATAAAAAGAGTTTAGGGGGTTGGAGAAGCAAAATAAAACAAAAGAACACAAGAGAAAACACTACCTTTAAATCAGGTAACTCTTTTTGATTTGAGCTCAAAGGCTTCCTTGGGAAGACTTATGCCCAAAGTGAGGGTTATAAGAGTAAGAGAGGGATGTGGAGAGAAAAAATGGGCAGGGGTTGGATGAGCCAAAGGCTTTGAAATTGTGGGTAAGGTAGTAGAGGTGGGGGCCTTTTATAAGAGGAGAGGAGGGACACTCTTGGAAAGTCAAAAAAAAGTTACATTATTTTCAAATGATTTTCGGATTTTAAAGGTCCAATATTGATATATTTCAAGGATAAGGTGATAAGGGTTCTAAATAAACCCATCCAATAGGTTTTTCAAATGTGTAGGTCTTATATTTTACATTATCTTTTCATTTTATTTAAATCGTTAAATAATGAGGTAATCGCTGCATCATCATGATGTCATAAATAAGTTAATTTATTTAATGTCTAAAAATTATGAAACAAATACTATGATTTAGGAAATCGTTTTATATTTCCAATGAATATTTATAGTCAAAACTCTGACTTGTATAACCTCATATAAAAATTATTTTAGTAAAACAACGCATGTTTGTGTCATTTTTTACTTTAACATTAAATAAAAAGATATTAATGTCATTTTCCTTCCAAAGTGGCTCCATGGGGTCCCCAAGTTGAACCATGGATTGTCTTGGTCGGACATGACACATCCAATAAGGGTAGTACATGTGTCTAGGTCATTTAATTTTATTAAAACATTATTTTTACCTTAAACTACACTAATTACCTCTAATCACGATTAATTAAACTTAAAAGTTACTATTCACCAAAAAATTATTTTAATCCCATTGAACCACATTTTACTTCCTAATGACAACCATGTATGTCAGATTTTTGAAATTCAAAATACAGAGGTGGTAAAATTTAATTTAAATAAAAAATCAGTTTTTTTACGTACCACTTAGTGGTTTCACTATTCATCAAAAATTGAAGTTTTTCAGAAAAATACCAAAACTTTACCCTAAGATATATTTGATATTCTGAATTAAAAAATGAAGTCTATTTTACAAAATTCAAAACATATAAGTTGCATTAATTAATTTAATAATTAATTCCCGCTGTCAGAACAAATAGCATGTTTTTATGAAACAATAAGTATCAAAAGATTGTCACTAGTTTAAGTCCAATTTCAAAGTGAAATTAATTCCAATGACCACTATTAGATTAAATGGTAAAAATATATTCTAATTTCACTTTAAAACCAATTAAAATTATAATCTAATCATATTTTAGTTATTTCTATCCATTTCCGCCATTACAACGGCTACGTGTTAACTACCATTTAAAATAATATTATTTTATTACTAGTGTGCAACCTAAGATTTCAAAGAAACTCTTTGTTGCGTATCGGGTAAGATATCAAACATAACAACCCCTTTAAAGTAAAATTAATATTTAATTCGTGAATATTAATAAATATGAAAATGATTTATTCTTTATTTACCTTGGATGTTACATCCTTCCCCCCTTTTGGGAATTGCGTCCTCGCAATTTTATTCACTTATCAAAACAACTGGGGGGTATTTATCCCTCACAACATTTTCAGAATCCCACGTTGCCTCTTTAACCATATGGTTTTTCTACAAAACCTTTAACTGATAAATTACCTTATTTTACAACACCTTGTCTCTTCAGTCAAGAATCTGGACTGATTGTTCTTCATAAGAGAGATTCTCTTCCAACTGAACTACCTCCGGGCTCAAAACATGAGATGGATCTGGCATATACTTTCTCAACATTGAAACATGAAAAACATTGTTTACCTGGGATAAACTCGGAGGTAATGCCACTCTTTATGCAACTGATCCAACTCTCTCCAGAATTTCATATGGTCCTATGAACCTTGGACTCAGCTTTCCTTTCCTACCAAATCGCATCAAACTTTTCCATGGAAAAACCTTGAGAAAAACATGTTCACCTACCTCGAAAGATAGATCCTTCCTCCGGTTATCCGCATAACTTTTCTGTCTTCTCTGAGCTGTTCTCATGTGTTTCTGAATCAACTGAACTTTTTCTGCCATCTCCTCTACCAATTCTAGTCCCATCAGCTTCCTTTCACCTACTTTATCCCAAAAAGCTAGAGTTCGACACGGCTTCCCATATAACACCTCAAACGATGCCATCTGTATACTAGAATGAAAACTGTAATTATATTAAAACTCAACCAAAGAAAGATGTTGGTCCCAAATTCCCTGATAATCCATAGAACAAGCTCGTAGCATATCCTCCAAGGTCTGAATTGTTTGTTCTGACTACCCATCTGATTGCAGATGAAAAGCTGTACTAAAATTTAATTCAGTACCCAACGACTTCTGAAGGCCTTTCCAAAAGTTAGAAGTGAACCTCAGATCACGGTCAGATACAATGGAGAGAGGAACTCCATGTATCCTGACTATGTATTTAAGATACAAATGGGAAATTTGATCTAGGGAAAAAGTATCTCGTATGGAAAGGAAATGAGCAGATTTAGTCAAGCGATCAACAATAACCCAAATTGCATTATTACCTCGAGGTGTCTTCGGCAATCCCACAATGAAGTACATGGATATATTCTCCCATTTCAACTCTGGAACTTGTAAAGGCTGAAGCATCCCTTTCGGTAATTGTCTCTCTGCTTTAACCTGCTGACAAGTCAAACACTTCACAGTAAAATCAGAAATATCTCTTTTCATTCCATCCCACCAGTAATACTCACATAGATCTCTGTAAATCTTAGTACTGCCAGGATGAACTGAAAACAGGGAACTATGAGCCTCACTTAACAAATAATTCTTCAACTTTGAATCACCAGGCACACAAAATCTCTTCCCAATCCTCAAAACACAGTGATTATCAATATTGAATTCAAGCAACTTACCCTTCTGAACCAGATCTACCTTTTTCTGCAACTCACTGTCTTCCCTCTGTGCTTGCTTAATTCTGTCTGATAGGGATGATCTCACTGATACCTAAAAAAAATAGAAGAACTTCCTGCACCAACAACTTCTATTCCAAAGTTCATTAAACCAAAAACCAAAGGATCTCATTCCAAATGTATCATGGTTAATGAAGCATTAGTTTTTCAACTCAAAGCATCATCCACTTTATTTTCTTTTCCCGGATGGTAATGAATTGTACAATAATAATCCTTGATTAATTCCAGCCATCTCTTCTATCTCATGTTCAATTCTTTCTGAGTGAATATATACTTTAAACTTTTGTGATCAGTATATATTTCACACTTTACTCCATACAAATGATGCCTCCAAATTTTTAGAGAAAAAACAGCAGCTAATTCCAAATCATGTGTAGGGTAATTTACCTCACGAGTTTTCAACTGACGTGAAGCATATGCAATTACCTGATCATTCTGCATAAGGACACAACCAAGTCCTTTCATTGAAGCATCACTGTAGATAACAAACTCCCCATTCCTGGAAGGTAGTTCCAAAACTGGAGCATTCACCAATCTTCTTTTCAATTCCTAAAAACAATCATCACATTCTTTTGTCCAGATAATCTTAACACCCTCCGAGTTAGCTTAGTCATTGGACTAGATAAACGTGAAAAATTTCTAACAAAACTTCGATAATAGACAGCCAAACCAAGGAAGCTATGAATCTCAGTTACATTTGTGGGTCTTGGCCATTCTTCCACAACCTTTGTTTTTGCAGGATTAAAAGTTATCCCATCTTTAGAAACAATATGTCCAAGGAAAGAATTTTTTTGCAACCAAAACTCACACTTGCTAAATTTCCCATACAATTTATTTTCTTTTAAGGTTTTCTAAATAACCATTAAATTTCTTTCATGCTCTTCTTTACTTTTAGAAAACACTAAAATATCATCAATAAAAACAACCAACATTTTTCACCTGAGTCAACTGAGCCATCACTGTAACAAACTATTTAGTTCTGATTCCAACCATCTCAGGATACTCATTTGAAAGGTCATTTCCCTCTGTATGCCTTCCTAGAAAAGCTGCTATGTTTCCTCTATGGAAAACCATCCTTATCATAGAAATACCTTAGGTGAAGAAACATGGTAATCTTTAAATGCTACATCATTTCAATTTGACCATAAAAAAAATATTTTTGGATAATCATTTAATAAAATTCTAACTCCTAAATTTATCTAAACCGACCTCTGATACCAACTATAAGGCCCCGACCTTAAACCTTACTTAATATTGAATTAAATAAATAATTCACAATGAGGATATTTTCAGGTTTAGAGTTTTAGAGAATTAGGACATAACTATTACATCTCAAAAGATTACAAAGTAGACACTTCTACTAAGATTCCATAAAATAAAAACTCTTAAATAGAAACATGTCTAGTTCCATGTTTTATATAGCATGACTTTTCCTTGATCCCATCCTTGAACCTATTCCACATTAAGTCCTGTGAAAAACATTTCAAAAACATGGGGTGAGCATAAAAAGCTCATTAAGGGATACACAAAGAATGAAAACTGTTAGTTTATCAAAACAACAAGTAAACCATGTATACTTTATCAAAGTAACACTTTTCACCTTTATGAAGTAGTAAAAACTCTTCAATGAATAAAATATCATTACTTAACCTTTTGTAACCAAAAGATTACCATAAAACCCATATAAAGATCACATAACATATAAAGGTAACTTGGGACATAAACATACTTAAATGGAATAACCATACGGTCGACTTCCACACAAATCACTTAATGGAATAGTCATACGACCGACTTCCATACCCAATGCATTGGAGGTTATAACGTAACCACCCGTCCTGGTATTCACGGAACCACCCGTCATATGGTTTATCACGTAACCACCCGTCAAATTTCCATGTACCATTATAAAACCATAAGACATAAAACAAATATAATGGAAAGAAAACATTTCCCTGCTTTGATCACAATATATCACTTAAATATATTGACATAACAAATCCATTATAAAAAAACCTTTTCAATACCAAAATACATAAAAAAATATATGGTATTTATTTAATTTAAAAAAAACATTACGGCTTGTTGAGGAATCTAAAGACTAAGTAATACTCGCGGTGGCGGAAAAGGTCATTGTCACCGCGTACGTTAAAAGAAACATTCCTTTTTTTGTTTAGTAAAATGATTCATAGAAAAAGATTCCTTTTGTATAAAAGTAAAAGTCAAAGGGGTTTATACACTGTACACAAGAAAGTTGTGTATAAAACGAAATATGCCTCAAATAAAGGAGATTGAGACGAAGTCCCTTACCTCGGGTCCGACTTGACTCGATCGTTATTTAACGTCCTGAATAATAAACTTGAGTAAATTTATACTTTCTTAAGAACCTTTTTCAAGTTCATTATTACTTTTATATAACTTATTACCATGTTATAAACATTATGTAGTCATTTAAGTTAATAATGTTTGTTTTGTCGATATTTGGTTCTTAAGTCGAAAGTGGACTTCTTACAATTACATGTTGTTCGTGTGGTTAGAGGTTCTTTATATCCAGAATGATATTCATGATTTGGATATCATATATATCATATATATCCAGAATATACATGTATTTATAATATTACATAATCATTTAGAGGTAAGAAATGAAATGCACCGTTCATGGAGACGGTAAGCCATACGTACGCATGAATGCTACTTTCATTTCTATGTCATATTAATGGAATTAAAACTAAATGAGAGGTATGTATATTTTAATTCCAGAATTATATTAATCATTTAGATGTAACATACATCATATATATCCATTATATATATGTACTTAAAGTAGTACATTACATTTGGTGATAAGAAATGAAATGCACCATTCATGGAGACGGTAAGCCGTACGTACGCATGAACACTACTTTCATTTCTATATCATAATTTAATGGAAATAAATAATAATGATATAAAGGTATATTATAATTCCAGTATAACATCATATATAATAACTTTAAATCCATCCTTTATACGTCCCACATATGACATTAACGAATCAAATCACTTTGAGGGGGCGGTAGTCCGCACTTCCTAAAATGAAGATATCACGTATACCCATAATGGAAGCCATAAAGTTATGCCATAAATGAAAAATACAGAAGATTAAGGAAAACATAAAAATATTATATACCATATATAAACATAGTGACATCTTAATGGCCACCATTGAAGGTGTTAGAAGAATATTGAACAATCATCGTTTCGTGAGGCAGAAATTATCCATCCACAAAAACAGTATGTTCTTTAACCATTAGATGTTGGTGTGTGTAAGTTTAGCTCAAATTATTCTTATAAAAACATCCTAGTTTATTTAATATACTGTAGTTGTTACAAAATAAATGAATAAAAAGAGTTTAGGGGTTTGGAGAAGCAAAATAAAACAAAAGAACACAAGAGAAAACACTACCTTTAAATCGGGTAACTCTTTTTGATTTGAGCTCAAAGGCTTCCTTGGGAAGACTTCTGCCCAAAGTGAGGCTTCTATGAGTAATAGAGGTATGTGGAGAGACAAAATGAGTAGGGGTTGGACGAGCTAAAGGCTTTTGAAGCGTGGGTAAGGTAGTAGAGGTGGGGGCCTTTTATAAGAGGAGAGGAGGGGCACTCTTGGAATGTCAAAAAAAGTTACATTATTTTCAAATGAGTTTCGGATTTTAAAGGCCCCACATTGATATATTTCGAGGATAAGGTGATAAGGGTTATAAATACACCCATACAATAGGTTTTTGACATGTTTAGGTCTTATATGTTACATTATCGTTTCATTTTATTTAAATCATTAAATAATGAGGTAATCGCTGCATCATCATGATGTCATAAATAAGTTAATTTATTTAATGTCTAAAAATTATGAAAAAAATACTATGATGTATGAAAACTTTTTAGATTTCCAATGACTATTTATAGTAAAAAATCTGACTTGTATAACCCCATGTAAAAATTGTTTTAGTAAAACAACTCATGTTTGTGTCATTTTTACTTTAACATTAAATAAAAAGATATTAATGTCATTTTCCTTCCAAAGTGGATCCATGGGGTCCCCAAGTTGACCCATGGATTTTCTTGGTCGGAAATGACACATCCAATAAGGGTAGGACATGTTTCTAGGTCATTTCATATTATTAAAACATTATTTTTACCTTAAACTACACTAATTACCTCTAATCGCGATTAATTAAACTTAAAAGTTACTATTCACCAAAAAATTATTTTAATCACATTGAACCACGTTTTACTTCATAATGAAAACCATGTATGTTGGATCTTTGAAATTAAAAACACAGATGTGGTAAAATTTCATTTAAACGAAAAATCAGTTTTTTTTACGTACCACTTAGTGGTTTCACTATTCATCAAAAATTGAAGTTTTTTAGAAAAATACCAAAACTTCACCCTAAGATATATTTGATATTCTGAATTCAAAAATGAAGTCTATTTTACAAAATTCAAAACATATAAGTTGCATTAATTAATTTAATAATTAATTCCCGTTGTCAGAACAAATAGCGTGTTTTTATGAAACAATAAGTATCAAAAGATTGTCACTAGTTTATGTCCAATTTCAAAGTGAAATTAATTACAACGAACACTATTGGATTAAATGGTAAAAATATATTCTAATTTAACTTTAAAACTAATTCAAAATAAAATATAATAATATTTTATTTATTTATATCCATTCCCGCCAATACAACGACTACGTGTTAACTACCATTTAAAATAATATTATTTTATTACTAGTGTGCAACGTAAGATTTCAAAGAAACTCTTTTTTGTGTATCGGGTACGCTATCAGACATAGAAACCCCTTTAAAGTAAAATTAATATTTAATTCGTAAATATTAATAAATATGAAAATGCTTTATTCTTTATTTACATGGGATGTTACAAATTGAATGTCTTCTTCGGTACCTAGTCCAATGGAAGACTAAGAAGGGTGTGAGTAAAAAAATCAATAGTACATCACCAACATGTTAACGTACATATTTAGTAAATGGAGTGAATGTATATGTGAGATACTCACCAGGATAAAAATAAAAATAATAAAAACTAAATATTGAGAACAAACTAATTATAAAAATTTGTAACGAGGAATGATATCATAAATTCATTCTCATCTAGTTGAGTCCAAACTGGGATTAAAAAGATAAACAATAAAATAAATAAAATCATACCACATTTGATCCATGGGTCTGTCATCCTAATAGACTATACCTTCCTTTTCTGTCACCAAAAATTTCTCTGAACATGCTACGTCACCATAGGGGGATATGAGTCCTAACCTTGGAATCACCCATATTGGATGCCAATATATAATGATGGGACCCAAGTATCAACTAGATGACCTATAAATAAGTCTTAGAGTTGGATTTCATACCACTCAATCTATGTGTAAATCTGGTCTGATGTCTAATTCTTAGGTCCTAGTCAATAGGAAATCAGGACATTGAAACTCAGATAATCCCTAAGAGGGAATGACCCTTAGGCAATTTATAAGGAATAATCTCATGAACTGAGATAATAACCCATGATCAATCTAAATAAATGGCTCAATAACCCTATTTTCAGGTAATTATAGAAAATAGAACAATGGTGTGTCCACCCCAACCTTATTGAGTATCATAGAAATCACTCAAGGATATCTTCATCAATCCTCAAGAATGTCATAGTATATGAATCTCATGGGGTAAAAAGAACCCACCCAATGAACTATGGTCATCACCTAAAGAATCTACTGGGTGAAACCAATGAATAGGGGATCTGGTATGCACTTAGAAACATACCCCTATACTCTCTAAATGGGAAGGAAACCCAGTGACAAATGGGACTTCCTATATTATCAACATCAAGTCAAATAAGGCTCATAAGATATATCCCACGAACTATATATGACATCTCAATAAAGTTAAAATCATTTACAAAGGCATAGAAGCTAGATCCCAAGAAGTACATCTTGACATCTTAATTATATCATCTCATCATATCAGGCTTATAATACATGTTCTAGGAACCATGTTTGAAATAAATAGCTACATCAATAGAAACCATGTGATAGTAAAATTATAATTGTGAGTGTGGATGAATGGATAAACTCACTACTACCCCCATAGTTCCTTGGGGTCACAAGTTTGGTATGAAATCTAAGGTGAAACCCATTACCATCTCTATGAAAACCTAAAATTCTCCAGCTCGGGGTTGAAAAAACAATGGGGAACCCAATGGTTTCCCTAGTTCAAAACGTAGGAGAAGCATCCTACTTGATATATTCAAGGTTTTCATATAAATAGAAGAATCCCTTTTGGGGTCCTATAAGCCAACACATAAGTAAAGGCACCCATCTTGGGACCCTTATAAGGACTACGCAAGAGGGGGAATCCTCCATGTGATCCTCTAGTTCATATCATAAGTGGAGACATATTTATTGAGATCCATGGTCACACAATAGTCTCAGGTTAAGGAATGAAGCCAACACACATGGGTTGTTTGTGATCCCTAGTGTTCATCCATTTATGTCACCAAATTGGTTTAATTAAATAGTTTATTGGAATGAATCTAAAAAGGTAATTTTATCTCAAGGGAGTGACCAAGAACACAGATACTAACATAAACATGAATAAATACTACATAGTAGGTTTATTAGGCCTCCTAAATCATACATAGCTTTCCATTTATTTTACAAGGTCTAAAAGTAGCTTCTAAATGCCACCCAAGATCATCTGAGACATAAAAATCTCTATATCACAACCAAATCACTTGAAGTTAATTAATTATAATTACATTATAATTAATTAATTAATCTAAAAAAACCGTAAAATACTAAAAAATGTAAAAAAGGTATAAAGCTCAAAATATCACAGTATGATCTTGTCACACCCGAAGCAAGACCGAACACTCATCAAAAACCTAAAGAATGTACTCATCCTCAAATTAGGAATAATCCCTAAGAAATTAAATAAAAAAACACCCAATAAATTAAACTAATGATTTAAAGATCCATGAAATCATTGTAGTGACATACCTAATTGAATCAATATGCAGTAAAGTGAAAATAGTCTCTTAGGATTTCCGATTCATAGGAAGAGAAAAATCCCTATGAATGGTAACCAATTCCATCATGATTTGGTGGAATCATGAATAAAAACCCTAATCAGAGGATCCAAAATTTAGAGGAAGATGATGAAACCAAAGTAGAGGATAAATAAGTTGAAAAATTACATCTATTATTCCAATTCATATGAAAAAATTCAATTTAGACCACAAATGAGGGATATATCCCATATAATAAGGTATGAGGATTAGGGCATGCATAGGGAGGTTGTTGGGGTGGAAAGTGGTAGAAAAAGAGTGTATAAAGCTTTAAGGGTTTAAGGAAAAAATGGAAATTGTCCCCTTTTGATGAAGTTCATGGTTAGGATGCACAGTTTGGAAAAATCTACACCAACAATGCGGGATTACTACCCAAAAAACCACTAATCCCCATAATTTCATTGAACATTTTAAAAACTATGATCCATCCATGTGGAGGTAATGGTCCTAAGCACGCCTACCCCGCATAGTTACATCACATGGTTCGAAAAACCATGCGCAGACCATGTGGGAACCTAATAACCACTTCACCAAAATAAATAGTTATATGGGTCCCTTAACATAGTTAATCAAATCATGTTCTTTTAAAAACCATGCAATATGGTTAGGCTGCATAGTTATCTCTAACTGTGCGCCAAATGTGCGCCCTAGGATGCACTTTTTCAAAACTACGATTTCAAGCCTCAAACTCTTGGGATGATTTAAAAACATCCAAGATACCTTATAATCCTCAATCTATATCCAGAAAACCACTTTTAAGATTTAGATCCTTTATAATTCCATTATGAATATCTGATCAAGAGTTTACTTGTCCCCTAATCAAAGATTCAATTTAATTTGGATATTTATAACTCATAAAATAAGAGATCTTATATAAATAAATTTTTATTTTTTATATACCAAGAATTACATAGTAAAATTATTTCATTAGTGATAAGTCTCACTATATCAAGGATATAATAGTTTACAATATGTAATATGTCTCATAAAATTAAATATAAAATAACAAACCCCTTATTATAATTTTTTACTTCTGCTAAAGTGCATGAATATCATGTATAAAACAATAATTATATAAATTATATTTTAAATAACCATATTAAAATATAAAACCATTAATAAAATTCATTTATAATTCTCTACATGTATATTAGTTAGTTATTATTGATTTTCTAAACCAGGTGTGAGTAATCTTGATCATTTTGAACTAGTTTCATAATAATGGTGTTGTTATTCCTTATTCTATATAATTTCATCATTACTAGATCATAAAAATTTATTTTTTTTTATAATTATTTAAAACTTTATAATTTCATTTCGTAAGTATTTTATTAGTAATCCATGATGAAGAAGTTGGCAACGATCTTGTTTTGGTAATTTATAAAGAACGAACAATGTGGTCTTAATTAATGAGTTAAATGTTTTTATTACCAATATAAAACCAAAAAATAATTATATAATTACTAATAAATAATATTATCTTTACAAATATAAACTTTATATAAATTTATATCATTGTTCATATAAGTTGTTAAAACAACCCAACAAGAACATGCTATAATATATTTGTGTGTATGAATATTGAAGGGATTATTTTATTATAATATCACTTTTAAAAAAATTTAATGACATAATTTAGATATTATTAATGTGATAAATCATAATTTTATAGGGTTATAAGAATAAGGTAAATAAAAAATAATTTTTCACTTATAAATAAATTAATTTGTCATCCTGGTATGTTAATTTTATACGGTTAATTTTGTAATGACCTATTATTTATAATATTACTTATTGAATGAATAATTTATATTTAAATAATATAAATAATTAAATAATAATAATATTTATTCACTAAAACCGTTTATATAACTATTCTTGAATGACTATGATGAAAAATGAAGTGTGTCATTTATGGAGACGATAGTCTGCTAACGTGCATGATTAACTTTTTCATTTTTTCAATTGAATGGGAGGGAAATAGATAATGGTCATATCATAAATATAATAACATTTAATTACATTATTGATACTTATTTTATTATATATACTTGTTTGAAATGAATTTGGAGGAGGGTGTATGAGAAGGATAAAGAAAGTTAAAGGGTAAGTAATATTTACATTGAGAATTTTGATCTTCTGCTGAAGTATCCATTGAAAAAGAAGGACATAATGCACTTTTTGGAGGATAGATGATACTAACCATGTAGAGTTACACTATTATAAGTAAATTGGTCATAGTTTAATGGTAATTTCTAACAATGAGTGTGAGTTAAAATGGGTGGAAGTGTGATCCATTTATTGGTGGAAAATAGTAACAAGTCTTTGAAAAAAGAATGTTAGGTAAGGGGGTAGAAATTGAATTACATGAGAGTTAGGAGATTTAGGTGGAGAAATGTTATAAAGATATATAGGTATGACTTTGAAACATAAAAAATTTAAGATACAGTGTCCTATTATCAAATTTATTTAGTAAAATTCAATCCACATTAGATTACTCATTTTATGACTTATTAATCTTGATTAAAATTTAAACCATGTAATTAATTTATCAATAAGAATATAAAATTAACATTTTTACCGAATTAAAAAATTAAGAAATTTAATTTTGAATCCATTTTATATAATTAAATTTCTAAATATAAGAAAATTAATTTTTAAATTATAACATATAATGTATTTAAAATTTGTTTTTGTAGAAATGTGTCATTTTAATCATTATGTGTCCTTAATCTAATTTAACATTAATTATAAATTAAATTAATTTAAATATATATATATACATCATATTATATTCTTAATTTAAGATATTTCCACTTAATTAATATTTTTTTAAATAACCATTTTACCATGATAACTAATATTTACCATGGAAACATACTTTTATGCCTAAAAATAAAAATAATTTTTTATATAATATAAAAAATTAGTAATTAAAATATTAAATTCATTTTTTATATTTAACCTCTACAAGTTATTGAAACTAAAATTTTATATAAGTGAATAAAAATAGATTTTTAGGGAAAAATATCACCCAAGTTTCCAAAACGTTAAACATAAGTTTTATAAATTCAAAATAGTATTTATAAATGATTTATATTACTTATTAAATATATATTTTTTAAATAAAAAATATTTTTTAAACATTTAAGACATTATTTTGTTAATATAATATCATAAAATGATATTTTTTTAGAAAAATTAGTATTTTAACTATTCACCTTAAATCAATTATATTAGAAAAATATAAAAAATTTACCCTAAGTTAATATTTTAATTATTAGTTTTAAAATTAATTTCATTTTATCAAATTAAATTATTATAATTATAAATTTATATTTTATAATGAAAATTTTTTGATATGAAAATAAACTTTCTTTTTCATTTAAAGTCAAAAATATGAAATGTGTAAAATAAATTTGATAAATAACTTATTCAAGTAATAATAACCTAATTATATCATCATAATTTCAAGTTAAAAATACCTTAAAAATGATTGTGTAAGACCTAATCTTAATCTAAGATATAGTGGTAATCGATGGTGGTGATTCCACTACCATATATCTCGTAGTAATTTCGACAAGCTTGATTTTATCTTTCATATGTTTTTCCCATGTCACAATTATTCAAGTTCAACTTGGGATTGGTATAATTAAAACCTTATTCAATATACTTAATTTACAATCACAAATAAATGATCTTCATAAGGGATACTTCTACAACCCAATTCCATTTTTTTGTATTTTATTCATAGATTTCATTATATGGTTAATTCTTTTTATACCCAATATTTTAATAGCTATATTATAATGATCAAAATTTATTTTAACATATCATAGTTTAATTTTTCTTCAATGTTGTATGTAAATTATTCTATTGAAAATGTTAGGTTTTAAATGAAAATAAATAATTTAAAATCTCAGGGTGCTAAATTCACCACATTAAAATAATCACATCCTTGTAATTTTAATTATCACTTATTAATAAAATTAGTTAAGGGTATATAAAATATGGGCATAACTTAGGATACATTTTTAAATGAGATTTATATATTAATATATTATCAATTACTAGGAAAAATATATTTTCCCTTCACCTTGTTAACCGATTTCTTTATTTTTCATCGACAACTTGTTAATATATGTCCTCCTTTTCCACACACAAAGAATCTTATAATTATTTTTAGAAAACACCTTGGGGTTTTCTTCCCACATTACTAACGTGAAGGACATTAAAAATTCTTTCCTTAATTATCTTTGTCATGAAAAATTTCCTGAGACTCCATACTTATCTTCTTTGGTTTGTTTGATAATTAAACTAAGTTCACATTGTTGATCATAATTCATGATATATTATTATGCATAATCACAAGGTTTATCACTTTTGTTCTTTTAATATTAGGGTAATCAATGGGAAAATCACCACATTATCCATGTAATACATTGTTAAATTGAATTTTTAAGGCTTTATCTATTACATAAACCAAACAAAGTTAATCATGAGCGATGAACACTATAAGAGAATTACTATAAGATAATTACATGAAAATGTGAACATAAAAATGTCTTATTCTTAAAAATTATTATCTTTTAGATCAATCTAAATTACTCTTAGTTCAATATAGGTTTCTTTAGGTTAGGTTTTTTCATATTACATAACTAAACATATTAAATCTTTCATAATGTCCTGTATAGAGAATGTGACAAACAAAATCATATCCCCCGATAGTGTATATCAAGGTTTATAGTGTTATTATAACTCATCATAAAGCATAGGGAATATTGAGTTGATACTCAACCAAACTTTTTAGGTTGATTACAACTAGGTACATATCTACCACAACCACATCCAATTTCCCATAACTTTACATGTGTATAATTTCTAAGAGAACCAACCAATATCTAGTTTATCAAAACATCAGGATATTATACTATAATTAGAAGTACCCATAGGGGTTTCACTCAGTTTTTCTTATCCTAATCCTTAAAATATTAAATATTAACTCAAATACCCTAGAGGGTTATATATACCTTAAATATTATGATCAACCACAACTTATCAACCCTTTAATCATACTCAATTAGAATCCTAATATCTAAAGTTATCTAAACCCTACTCTGATACCAACTATGACACCCCAAAATGTGTCCATCTCTTTTACATGTATTAAAGAAAATATTGAATTACATACAATCCCAATACCTTTTTAGGTTTTTCATTCTAGAGAGTTATTATAACATCCCACCTTTTTATCACATAAACTTTCATTACATTATACAAAACCGAGGATCTTTAAGGTTTAGTGTCTTGGAAAACAGGAAATTAATACATGAAAACATAAAAAAATTCTTTTTAAACACTTGAAGGGATTCTTCATTTGTTCATCCTAAGTTCATTACTTAATCTCATAACCTGGGAACATACATCAAAGGAAAGGGTGAGCAGAAGGCCTAGTAAGTGAAACAAGGGAAACATTTTACATGTGAACTTGAGATACATCAATAAAGTCATGATAAATAACTTTAAGGCTTGAGAAAGAGATCATGAGGAATATCATAAAAAATAATGTGTTTCATAAATTTAATATTTCGATACAATATTTAACTTAGACAATCATTTCTGTATCACCAATGTCCATCCCCAAGGTGTCATTAAAAAATTACCAATGTTATTCACCAAGGTATCTTTAAAAACGGTCATCTCTAGAGAATAAGTCTTTACCCAATGCATTGGAGAACTATCAGGGCGCACCCTTAATTTTCCTTCATTATCATGTGATCCACATATACCATCATAAATAATTTCATAAATAACTCATATATCATAAAAGAAGTGGGTTTCATTTCATAATCATAATGTTTTAAAAACAGCTTTTAAGACATGATCTTTATGTCATTAAAAACCCATGGAAAAGGAAAGTGGGTTTCATGTATGTAAATCCCAGAATTAAAGTATAAAATTTTGATATATATGTGAATACCCTTGTATAATAAAGATATTTGAGTTTTAACTTAATAAAATAAAATAATTTGAGAAAATGAGAGAGACATTTTGAGACGAAATTTCTGCAGCATAACGACTATGTTATAGGGTTTTAAAAAAACATTGAAAAGAGAGGGGACACGGGTTACCCACTCATAAATGATCCAAAAAACTTTAGAGTGACAGAATATAAAGGATATAATAACATGGTAATGAAATTTGAAAGACATACCATATGAAATGAAAAACTTGAAAAGAAGACAAAAATAAGATTTCTCTTATAAAAACATTCGGCAGCCTAACAGTGTCACTTAAAACTTCAAAAAAATAAATTGATGAGATCAAATAGGGTCTCTAATCATATGAAAATAAAAGGACAGTATGATGGATATAGATATCATACCTCAACATAAGAAAAAGGAACTTGAAAGACTTGACATGAAAATAGAACTTTGAAAATGAGAAGGGTGAAAGAATCCCTTATAAAAATTCGGCAGCCTAACAACGCCACTTAAATATTTTGAAATGAATTGATGATAGTAAGAGGGGGTCTCTAATAATATGAAAATAAAAATTACATGAAGGCCAATATAAAAGAACATCCTCCAACAAAAAAAACATGGAGCATAAAAGAAATGACATAAAAGAGAGTACTTGAAAAGAAAGAGAGAGGTAGGATCCCTTACCTTAAAACGTAACTCTTAAAACTCAAAGGTTGGGACTTTGAGGGCTTGGGGGAACCTTGGGAAGACTCCTTGGGAGGTAAAGAGACCAGAACTTCATTGGGGAGGATTTGGAAATGAAATGAATGAGGGAAAGGCGTGGTATTTATAGGAGAAGTGAGGGGACAAAGCATTAATTGCCAAGGGACACCTCATCGGTGGTATTGGTAAAACCATGGGCTTGCCCATGGTATTTTCCAATGGTATTTGCCACTTGGGACACCTCATACATTATCTTACTATGCATAAGTCGACCAGAATTATTGCATAATGATTACATCCTTAATGATGTCATTAAACACCTAAAACCCAAAACTTTATTTTCACTATTCACCGAAAATTCAACTTTCTCAAAAAAATCTGTAAAATTCACCTTAACCAAATATTGATGCTCTGATTTCAAAAATGAACTCCATTTTATGAAAATAAGTTTTTAAATATTTTCAATTTAATTTTTATATAAAAACAATATTCACAGAAAATTCAATTGTTTCAAAAAAATCCCAAAAATTCACCTTAACCAAATATCGATGCTCTGATTTGAAAAATGAATTCTATTTTATGAAAAAAAATTTAAAATATTTATAATTTATTTTTTATATAAAACACTATTCACTTAAAATTCAACTATTTCAAAAAAAAATTCCAAAAATTCACCTTAACCAAATATTGATGCTCTGATTTCAAAAATCAACTTCATTTTATAAAAATAATTTTCTAAATATTTTTAATTTAATTTTAAAATAAAAAAAACTATTCACTCGAAAAAACTAATACTCAACCAGTACTTTCTGGAACAATTATTTACCTATTTTATTGAATCACATTACTTAATCAAGATGCCTAAATTATATTAATACTTTCTTTAAGTGATATTAAAAATTCATTTGGTCATATTACTAATCCTAAGCATAAAATCACTATTCCTAATTTACTATTCATCAAAAATTATGTTGATCTTATTAGACACTAAATTTCATACTGAACACAACTGTTGAAGATCATTTTTTGAAAATCATTACACATTTTTAATTATTTAAGGTTCACATAAATATTTTAAAATATCCTTTTTCCAAAATTCATCAATAATATACATCCTATATTTATCCGAACACTTGAGATTCACAAACTTCACCATAAGAAGAAATGTCAATTTTATTTATCTCAAAGGATTACACATAGTAGCTATGGTCTCGTTACATAACCCATTATAACCCCAGCATAGGACCAAAGTGTAAGGTGTGCTAAGGTGAGAGAATCTGAGGGTGGCTCGACCAACATTGCCTGAGTAGTGATTTTTATAAGCTTGAACTTTTCCTGAAGGTGATTCCTCTCCAGCTTCACAGGATGAAGTTCATCTTGGGTTTGGTCTAGAGAAAATCCCAGTGGTGCTACCTCCTTCCCAAGTTCCATCAGATGGGCTTTGATTAGCCCGAGACTACTGGATGAGGCCATCAAATCTTCTTTATATATTAATTAATCAAGATCACTTGTATTTATAGAAAATAATTGTAACATTTAGTTTCCAATGTTCATATTGACCAGCAGTCATATAACAGTTGAAACCCAACGGTCTCATTTTAATTATACTCATTTTATTAAATGAAAAAATAACCCACCAAAAATAGGGAACAAAATTTACTCAAAAATTTCGGGTCGTTACATTCTTCCCCCCTTAAGAAATTGTGTCCTCACAATTTTAAAATTGGGCTTGGAAATTTCATTGAAAGTCCCACATCAGAAAAAGAGTCAGTAAAACTATTACTTTAAAAGAAAGAAAGGTAAGTACAAAGTCACCCGAGTTAACCCATACTAGTATTCCATACATGGATATGGAAGAGAAAACAAAGGGCCATGTTCTGATAGAGAGTTATAGAAAACATGATTAGGATAAAATTAACCACAAGAAAGTCACAAACTTAAGATGTGTTAAACGGTATTTGATTATCTAGTAGAAAACGTAAACCAACAACGTTTTTTTTACATTACTTTTCATAATATTTAGGAATTACTTTACTACATATAATAAAAACATAAGGAAATATACTTACCTTAAAGTAGAGTTTCATTTCTTAATAAGTTTCCATGAAGACTAATTTTTTTTTCTCTAAACAATGAGCATTCAAAAAGACTTGGTCTCATAAAAAGCACAAGAATCAACTTCCAGAGAATCACATAATCCACAAAAGGATAACTATATTTTTCCCTTGACTTTATTCATAAACTAAAACTAAAAGGTTCGTATGAGATCATATAATCCCCAAAAAGGATAATCCTTTATAAAAAGAAAAAAATGACTATTAATGTCCAAAATTCATCAAAAGTACCCAAAGTTCCAGGAAGACCATTCAATACACAATCATCCTTAGAATTCTTCAGAATAATCCAAAATAATATTGGAACCCAAATATAAGAAGGATTTGATAACATAGGCTTCCAAGATAAACTTTTTTGTTCATCTCCAAACATCATCAACCACTATTAACGTCTTATAACAAAAGTAACTAACCTAATCACATTTTCCCCAAATAGTTTAATCATTTCCATAAGTAACCTAAATTACCATAAGTTCGCCTTAAATTCATTGATTCTTCAAAATATAAGTCATCCTTTACTTCTCAAAGAAAATACCATAGTAATCTATTTACCTTGATCATATATGGTTCCCAAATTAGCAAACATCTTCCAAAATAATATTCATCTTTGAATCCCCTAATCATTTTTTTCAAGAAGAACAACTTCACAACATCAACATGTGATACAAAACAATAGATATTTTCCTTAATGATATAAAACCATCTTAGGTAGTGACTCGATGTTCTTAGAAAACATTAAAGATATGCTCATAGAGCATGAACTAAAATACAACATGACATAGACAATTATTGTGAAGAAGTTACATGTACTTCAGTCATCATGATCCATATCAGCATAGGAATTGCATTGTTCCCTTGTCCTTGAAGATTTTTTATTCTCATCATGCTTCTCATCCCTTCCAAGAGATCATTGCATTGGATAATTTCCAACTTCTCCATATTTATGACATTGAATAGTATAATGTATATTAGATTGAACCTTATCTCCATTCATCACATTATCCATTTTTTAAAGCAATTGGCTACTTTATGCCCTATCATCCCACACTTAAAACATCTCCTGGTTCCTTTGTGACATTTTACATGGTGCCTCTTTCCACACTTTTTTGAATAAAGGAAATTGGGTCTTCTTTCCATTATCACCTTTATCTGATGAACATCATTGGGACTTCATCTTCCTCTTCTTGGATGAATTTGGGCATTCAACTAGGTACTAATTATTAATTGTGATCTTTGATAGCTGGTTTGGCATAATCAAAATATGTTCAAATTGATCTCTCGTCATCTCTGTCATATTAATAAAGAAATCATCTCATTTCCTATCACACTGGTTGTTGGGACATGTTATTCTATTTTCCGCCATTAACTAATAAAAGAAAGTATAATTAGGGGACTGTTGACGCTCCTTTCGTCACAGAATCTAAAAATCGGAAACGGGGAATATCTGAGTCCAATGTGATTCATCCTTTGAAGAAACATAAAAAATCAACAAAGGGATGAACAAGGAGAACATTGCCCATAGGTCGCGGAAGTTCCCTCATGGTCGCGCAAGTACACTTGCGCGCCGCCTAGTTGTCGTGCAAGTACTTGCGCGCCGCCTAGTGGTCGTGCAAGTACTTGCGCGCTGCCTAGTGGTCGTGCAAGTCTACTTGCGCGACGCCTTATGGTCGTGCAATATAACTTGCGCGACCTAAGTGGTAACCTCCCGGGAACCACCTGGGGTCTTCTCCTGCCTATAAATAGACCCTTTGGGCCCCCCATTAGAGAGGATCTTTTTCCAAAAACTCGGATTGAAGCTCCCGACGCCCAAGTCTTTTCTCAAAGCTTCCGGAACACTTCTAAGGTAATTTCTTACCTAGAACGGAAGATTTAAAGAGAAGAAGGAAGGCCTAAGTGTTGAAACTTATCAAACACTTGCGCGCCGACTTATTTCCTTCAATATAACTTGCGCGTCCCTTTTTTGGAAGAACCTCGAGAACATTCTAAAGGGTTTAAAAAAGAGTCGCTCAAGTATTTCAATGCTGGTTGAAAATCGTGCAAGTACACTATGTGTCGCGCAGGTATACCTGCACGACCAATACTTGCGCGCCCACGGAAGACTTGCGCGCCTTGCAAGACTTGCGCGCCCCTATCTTTTTGGGTGCCCATCTTGCCCATTTTTACCCCTCTTAAGCCATTTCACCTTTCCTTTTCAAGATTCAGTCTTCAAGACACTCTTCAAAGCCATTTATGGCATGATTTCTTGACTTGAATTTCTTATCTGAAAGGAATTCTGTGGAATCTCTCTCAAAGTCTAGTGATTTAAATATCCTTATGTCACTAAAATATGGAGAGTTCATTCATTCAACCTCATCCTTTAATATGAGAGAATCCTAACCTGGGTCTCCTTTTCAGGAATAATCCCCAGTTATAAAACCTTTAATCTGGGCATCTTCCTCAGGAGTTAGCCCCAAATTCTTAAAGTTCCCAATCTTGGGCATCCTCCTCAGGAGTAAGCCCCAATCAAGTCCTTTAATCTTGGGCATATTTCTTAAGAATAAGCCCCAACCTCAAATATGGGCATCCTCCTCAGGAGTAAGCCCCAAACCTTAATCCCTAACCTGGGTCTCATTTTTCAGGAATAAGACTCAGTCATAATCTTGGGCTTCCTTTTCAAGAGTAAGCCCCAAGTCCCTTAACCTGGGTCTCCTTTTAAGGAATAAAGACTCAGTCATAACCTTGGGCTTCCTTTTAAAGAATAAGCCCCAAGTCCCCTTAAATTTCTCTTAACCAGTCATAATTTACCTTTGATTTGGGTTTCCTTTTCAGGAGTAAAACCCAATCATAAGTCCCCTCCTAACTTGGGCATCCTCCTTAGGAGTAAGCCCCAAGATTAGAGTATTAAAATCTCCATGAAGCACATATAACTTTATGGACACTGTTAATGGATTTTCTCCCTAAAAGTAAATCCTAAACCTTCATATATCTGGGCAGTCATCCATACATAAGCCCCAAACAAATTCTTATGATTGCATCTTTCATGGCACAATTGTCTAAATTTTACCAATACCTCTTGTTTCTCACACCGAGCATGACTCACGTGATCTTAGAGTGTAAAAGTAATTATGACATTCATCTTTGAGTCATCAATCATAAACATCATACTCCATTTCTCGAACAACGTGGGTTCTGATTCCTTTTCCAAAACAAAGGATACGTAGGTAGCCCATTTATGGTTTCGATCCCAACTTTGAAATAATCTCTGTCCTTATGAATGACGATAAACTTCAAGTGCCCCACTGAGTGGCTTTAAAATCAGCCTGGTCATCATAAATGACCAAGAGACTTTTATATAAATGTTTTGAAGGATACCATTGACCAAGAATCTCTAAACAGATATAGATGATTCTCTATTGATGAAGAACCTCGAATACATATAAAAGATTCTCTAAATTTCTTTGCATATTTTATCATTGATTGTTAAAACTAAAGGAAAGCACATTTTATACTTGGTAATGTAATAAGGATTCACGAACATAACTTAAATCTATAAAGAGAGTCCCAGAGTAGACAATAATTCCCCTCAAAAAGGTGTGATGAGTCCGACCTCCCATCCTCTCGACCAATGCAAATTCCCAAGCCTCATTAGTCCACAAGCTAATGAGCGCCTGCCTTTGGAAAGTAGGTCCAAACGGATGTGGAATCATTGGATGTTTCCAGTTCTACGAACAAACCCATTAGAAACCGATCAGAACATTTGAATCTCCCATCCAGGAGGTCATCCCTGGATTCCGTGCGAAACAAAAATGGTGAACCCGACGTGAATCCTTTTCCAAGTTAAAGTGATGTTCTTATTATTTGTTAGGCCCCTTGGGCCAACAAAGCAATCATTGACATGTGCTCATCCAAAAGATGCAGTGGCCGGATTCATCTTGATTATGTCTGTTACATGGAACAGGCACTCTTTTCTCAAGATCTTCTTCAAAATGGCTTTCATTAAATTCACCCCTGTGAATACTGCTGCTGTGAACACCTCTACTGTGAGGTCTGCTACTGTGAAAACCAATGCTACTACTCCTGCTGGAACGTCATCCGCTCTGAGGATGACATCACCAACTCAGCGTCTTCAACACTGGGTTTCTAATGCACTGGTTAAGGAGTACCGTCGCAACGGTACTATCCCAACTCTGGAGGCCGCTCGTCAAGCCCTCCAAGTTAACAACTCTACCTGGTCGTCCGGACAACGGCGGCCAGCAATCAAGAAGCAGGCGGTGCTGACTACCGTCTCCAACCGTTTCGGGTCGTTATCCTCGGAACGCAATTTCCATTCACTCCCTTACTCTGAGGAAGTGAATGAGAAGGTCCCTCAGGGCCTTAGATCAAAAAGACAGGAGTCCTTCCCGAGGGATCCCATCAACAATCGCCGCCAGACTCGTGCGGTAGTGCGCCCTCAACATGATGAGGGTACCGACTCCAGGCATTCAGCTCAGGTTCCTCGAACCCGAGCAGGCAAGATGAACTGCCAGAGACGGAATCCGGTTAACAATAGGCAGGTTGTCATCCCTTCCATCTCCGAAGAAGTCCACCAACCTAACTTGGTGGCAAACAATGAGCAGGCATACACACCTGTTCGTTTTAATTCCGCTGTCTAGCAGACTCGTCTGGCAGCATCAAGCCTATCCTGCCAGGCAATTCCGGCGGAGTACCATAGGCAGGAACATACACCTGCTTATACATCACCAGTTAGTCAGCAGGCTCGTCTGACTACATATGATGGATCTCGTCAACCGCGTTTGGTGAAGTGTAATCAGCAGGCACATACACCTGCTAATACTAATCAAGCCTACCAACAATCTCGCTTGGTAGCGCATGGAGAAGTCAGTCGGAAAGTCCCGACGACAAACAGGGGGCAGACTCAACTCTCTGCCTCCACAGTTGAGTACTGTCAGGATTCACTGACAGGAAAAGGAGGACAGGAGCAGGCACATACACCTACTCCAAGCCCGGAATGGACGTATATCCCCGTTCCGGCGGCTGAAGTCACCAAACATATTTTGTCAATGGTGAAAGAGCAGAAGCAAATTCCTGCTCATATTCTGGATGCTTGCCAGGATATCATAACAGCTTCAGCATCATCTCAGGGACAGACACATAAATCTATCCCTAGCAATGGAGTGACACATCAACGATTCACTCCGGAACAGACACACACATCTGTTCCAGTCCAAGAGGGTTATGTGGCATACTCCCCCATATCATACGGACAACCAAGTCAGGCACATACACCTGATTTGAATGGAGATCGTCAGCCTAACCTGACCATCTTTCCTGATCAGGCACATACACCTGCTCAGAGCAATCACTTTCGTCATCAAGTGGTTTCTAAAGCGAGTAAGAAGGCATATAAGAAAAAGATCCGCCCAGCACAGTCAGGAGATCAAAGGCCAATCTGTAACCAAGCCTTGCTCGATGCTGGAGTTCTTGAAGCCCTCAGACATTTATCTGTTGGAATTCAAGATTCTACTCCCTCAGTTCCCAATAACGGGAACATTAATTCTGAAGGTCTTCAACAGACACATCCTCATGAAGACTTTCTTCATGAAAATTCGGTCAATATTGAAGTTTCTTCTTCAGATGAGAGCCACAGGAACCCTCTGTGTGGTCAGAAGACCAAGGAGCAAGAGATTTCATCTTTTGCTGTAACCCATCATGACGGTCCTCCTCATGGTGATGAACTTCGCTGCGAAAGTCCTCTCCGTAGTAGTGATTCACGTTGTCTCGAAAATTCTTCAGAAGACAATGTAGTGACGAGAAAGACCTCCTATCTCGAGGCACTTGCAAACGTAAAACCAGTCATGTCTGATGCTTTACTATCGGCAGGTGAAACTCTTTCTCCATCAGAAGATAGCCTGGGGTTCAGGTTATTCTCCGAACCATCCCTGGGTCATTCATCTTCCAGCATGAATAGTGATTTCTCTACCAATCTTCTTGAATCCGATGAAGCAACAAGGAAACACCAACTCTGGTCCAAACAGGTAGAAGAATATTCATTTAATGATAAAGAGGAAATGCTGAGCATGAGGAAAAAACTGGCAAAAGGTGAAGTACCAATCATGTTTTGGCCTTTGGCTGACTCCCAGTATGACATTCCAAAGATGTTGACGGATGATGGAATCCATGATATTCGTCTCAAAATATGGAAAACTCTTTGTCAATTAAAGAAGAAGGTATTATCTTACGATGAATATGAAAATCATCTTAAGATAATAGAAGGGCTACAACGTCAGATTGATTTGGCATCTCTATCAATCTCTCGGTATTCGAAGGCTGAAAAGCAACAGAGAACCCTTCAACATTCATGCCTTGGCGCACTAAGAAAATTGCGTCAGTTAATTGCCAATGCTCCATCTGATGTTCATATCAGAGGATGGGGTGTTCACGGAGCACTACATTTCACAGTGCTTTCCGGTCAGCAAAGCCCGCCGAAAATGGTCTCATGCAATGTTATTGTCCATGGCTAGCCACAGTCAATGAGCTTTGTTCATAATCAAAAGCTTGCTCAAGAACAAGCTTCAACTAGTTCCTCTCAAAATCAAGTATATAGAGAACAAGTTGTTGAATTTCTCCTACATCAAGCAGGCGAGAATATTGCACAAGCCTCTCGTCTGGAGCAAACACGTCATCAAATGACAGAAGTTTCGGAAATCATCCAACGGTCTGTTGAACCAGGTGATAAAAGTGGATACAGGTTAATGCATCCATCTAATTTCCGAACTAAGATTCGTAAGATCAAGAGAGATTTTAAGAAGATCTCAGACATAGCATGTCAAGAGACACCCCAGCTTTCCAGACTGGGGACTTCTCTAACCCAACCCTCAGAGTCAACAAATGGGATTCGAGGAGTTGAGCGGAAGCAGCAGGAACATCCCCAGTCCACCGGACTGGGGACTTTTTCAAATCCTCAATCCCTCCCTCAGAGAAAGTCAGCATTCTCTCAATTATGGAATAAGCCTCAAGAGGAACGAAGAGCCAAGCTGTCAGGAGATTCTCTCCAAGTGACGGTTCTCCAAGAAATTCCTAAGGGATCAAGTCAACGGAATGCCATGTCTTATCATGGACATGGAAGGAGACAATATCACAGAAATGCTGATAGAAAGGATTTCATGCAATATGCATCCATTAATTTCATCAATTCCGTTGCTGCTGATTCACCAAATGAGGCTCAATCAGAAGGATCAGACAAAGAGTTTCCTTCTCAAGAAGTTGCGCACACAGACCTAAATGAAGAAGGTGTGCGCACACGTAATCAAAGGCTTACCCAAAATCTGGGTATTCCTTCAAGTAACCCACTTCCCCCTCTCCAAAAAGGATCCAATAAGGGGAAAGGAAAGAATTAGGTTACTTCTCACCCTTCCTCTGAAGGAGATCAATCGCTCTCATTAGAGCAAAGGTTTGCACAACAGGAGGAAGAAATGAAAGAATTAAGAAGGTTGAATGCAGAACTACTTCAGAGTAGTCTTCTTCTTAAGAATTCTGAAGTCCGACAGCCGAAGGAATTTGTTGTAACTACTGAGATGGATCAAGAATATCCTCCTTTATCAGTACACCCACAGAGGTCTAATCTTATGGGTCAAACGCAACAACGGTTGGCAGCACTACCATCAGTTGCAGCACCAATCACCACGTCTGTCCAAGCTCCATTCATTGCACCTACCCAAAACCAAGTTCAACCTGACGTTTCTCAAAAGTTAATAACTACTATTGAGTCATTAACAGCTCGGTTAGAAACTATGGAAGGGAAACGGGCGCAAGTTCAACCTGAAAAGAAAGTTTACCCTGAATGGGTAGATTCAATTTCTCCTCCATCCAATTTTGGAAACCCTATTTTCCCTACTTTCAATGGATTAGGCGACCCTGAACAACATTTGACGCATTACGTGTCTTGTTGTGATCCTATGATGGGAACTCCAGAGCAGCAAGAAGCAGTGAAACTCAGATGCTTCGTGCGAACCTTGCAAGGACCAGATTTTGTCTGGTATACAAGCTTGCAATCCCGGTCAGTCATCAGATGGGAGGATCTTCGTCAAAAATTCCTTCTTCAGTTTAGCTCAACTTTGCCAAAAACGACAGTTTTCGATCTTACAAACTGCAAGCAAAGGGAGAATGAAAGAGTCTCTGATTTCATTGCTCATTGGAAGGGATTAACGCATTTTTTGAGTTTAGCACTCCCTCAGGAGGAATTATTGCCAATTTGTGTGGCAAATTTGCGTGACGAATTACGCACACCATTGATCCCTGTGAAGTACACAGGAGGGTTTCGAGACCTTACTTCAATCGCTCAACAGATTGAAGATTCCCTTGTACAGGCTAAGGTTAAATCTCGTGTAATTCCATCAGCTCCAGGAAGAAGAATGGGTAAAGCAGAAACTGCTACAGTTATGCTTAAACAGGCACCTGTACCTATTTCTACATCAAAACCTTTATCTTCTCGAAGGGCTCCACCTCCTGAACGCCAACAACAAAGGTTGTTTCGTCCAAATGATCAAAAAGATCAACGACGAAAACAATTTGAGGATATGAAGAGTAAAACATACTCTTTCCGAAGTGAGCAAGTTCCTGGTTACTTCATTTCAGCTCTGGAAAATAATTTGGTTCAATTACCAGTGCCCAAGAGGCCAAACAAGGAAGGAGATATAGACCGTCCCAATTATTGTCCCTTTCATCAAATGTTGGGGCATCCCATCCAGGAGTGTTTTGTCTTTAAAGACCTCCTGCAAAAGATGGTCGACTTGGGACAAGTCAAATTGAAGGGTTCTTCAGCTCATGTAGCGTGTATTACCGCTACAGATCCAGAGGAAGGAGGTGAGTGGCAGGAATTCAAAAGCAAAACTGCGAAAAAATATGATGATTGGATGGTCAGAAAGACAATCAATCGGACCCATTCCATTTTGCGAACACAATTGAAGAAGCCAATTGTGTCTCCTACAAAAGCTGCAGTAAAGCCTCCATCAAAAGAGAAATCCTCAAAAGGACAGCGCAATTCAAAGAAGAAAGAGGAATCGGGAGAAGATGAGTATGTATCAAAGCCTTAATTGTCTTTGACTCTGGCAGATTTCATGCCATCTACTTCGAAGCCATGGGCACCGTCCCACCAAACGGCACATCCTAAACAGGCTAACCAGGAAGAGTCTTTATCAGACGAAGAGTTAATCTTTGGTTCTGTTAATATGATTCAATTAACAGATTCATATTCCAGTCTTGATGAGCCTGAATTCCCTGTATCAAATAAGGGAACCCAAGGAAGTTCTAGAGGTTCAGGATATAGGGGAAGACGTGGATCTTTCCGAAGCCACTACTCTAATTCTACCCCTGCTAGTACTGTATATGCAGCAGAAACTCGTGGTAGAGCCCTTCAGCGAGTTCAAAAAGAACAAGCAAGTTCTTCTGCCAATGGCCAACTCAGCTTCGGCACAGTTATTTTGGAAGACCGATTAAAGGTTCCATCTTCTTTATCTCAGCAAGTAAATGGATCTAATCAGTCTAATCTTCCAAAACCAAGGATGTTTCCAACTTCAATACAAGATGCATCAGCTTCCAAAGCATCTTCTTCCAAGGTACCTGCTAAACCGCATATTCCTATTGGGAAACACAGACCTCTAGATAAAAAGTATGATATATTGAAACACTTGGCCCAAGTACCAGCCAAGTTATCAATTTTGGATTCATTGAACCTGTCAAGAGATCTTCGGGAAGCACTCATCAAAGCTTTGTCAAGTCCTCAGGAGTTTGAAGCTGAAATTGCTGTAGCTGAAATCTATCACATAGAGAATAATCCTGCAGAATGCCATGCAGTGATATCTTTTACTGATAAAGATGAAGATGATGTTGTGCATGGGCACATAAAACCTTTGTACTTATCTGGAAAAGTCAATGGTATAGATGTTCGAAGAGCTTTCATTGACAATGGTTCAGGAGTCAACCTCATGCCCATTCGCACACTTCGTCGATTGGGCCTCACAGAATCTGATTTATCTCCTTCTACCATGATATTGCAAGGATATGATAAGAATGAACAAGAACCACTGGGAGAAGTTACGCTCAGAACTCAGTTTGGAGATCTTGTTTCCAATTCGGATTCCATGATTGTTGATCAAGACTCAGCTTTCAATATCTTGCTTGGAAGACCCTGGCTACATCAGCATGCAGCTATTTCGTCATCATACCATCATTGTCTCAAATACTGTTTCGATGGTCAAGTTGGAACATTGTATGGTGATAATGCCCCGTTCAAGACATGTGAGTCTCAATACATTGAGGCGGAATTTTATCACATGAAGGGAAGAGAAAAATCTACAATGAAGGAAATTACCAAAGTTAATGCTCCATATGGTTTGGAAAAAATTCCAATAAATCCATTTTCACATGTGAGTACAGATTATGTGTTACCTATCAGTCAAATTGAAAAAATAGGCCCAAATCAAAATACTCTTATGGAAAGATCCATAATGTCAATTACGGCAATCGAGCCAGACAACATGGGAGAAATTGGTAACTTACCAAGCAGTGTTGAAAGCATAAGTGGTGACGTTTTCATTTCGTCTGCTGAAATCCAACAAGTCTATACTTCGCTAATCAGGCCAGAATAAGTTATAGCAACACCAGAGGTGAATATTGATGTCGATTCTCAATCCATCATCTCCTCTTTATTTCCCAAAGAAGACCCTTTATCATCAATAGGGTCGGAAATGGAAGCTTCTTCTTCAAAATGTGAAAATTTTGACATCTCTTATGATCATGAGAATTTCGTTTTTTCATCTACTTTGCAAGTAGAAACGGAAGAAATAACACATGATAAAGAGGAAGAGGAAGATCTTAGAGATGCTCCTCCAGCATTTGAAGAGGGAATCTCTACCACTGTGGATGAACTCAGAGAAGTAAATCTGGGTACATAGAAAGATCCACGCCCCACTTTAATTAGTGCGGCCATGACCCTTGAAGAGAAAGAGATGTATATTTCTTTTCTAAAGCAAAATAAAGATATTTTTTCTTGGAATTATACAGAGATGCCTGGTCTTGATCCTGATGTTGCCACCCATCATTTGGGTTTGCCAAAAGAACATCGAGGATTCAAGCAAGCCGCGAGAAGAACACACCCAACCTATGCTTCCAAAATCGAGGCTGAAGTGGATAAGCTTATCAAAGCTAACTTCGTCAGAGAAGTTCAATATCCCAAGTGGTTGGCTAATATTGTCCCTGTAAAGAAGAAGAACGGACAAATTAGGGTTTTCATCGATTTCAAAGATCTTAATTGGTATTGTCCTAAAGATGATTTCCCAGTTCTGATTACAGAACTCTTAATTGATGCGACGGCTGGATATGAAGTAATTTCTTTCATGGATGGATATTCTGGATATAATCAGATCCAAATGGCCCCAGAAGATGAGGAATATACAGCCTTCAGAGCTCCTCAGGGTGTGTTTTGTTACCGGGTGATGCCCTTTGGTTTAAAGAATGCAGGTGCAACATATCAACGCTCCATGCATCGTATCTTCAAACCTCTTTTAGGGAAATTTGTTGAATTCTATGTAGATGATTTGGTGGTTAAATCCAAACAACGTTTGGATCACTTGGATGATTTAGAAGTCGTATTCCACAAGCTTCGACAACATAATTTAAAGATGAACCCCTTAAAATGTGCTTTTGGGGTAACCTCAGGAAAATTCCTCGGCTTTGTTGTACGCCATCGTGGTATTGAAGTCGATCCTGAGAAGACCAAATCAATCCTTGGTATGTCACCTCCTCAGAATTTAAAAGAATTAAGAGGACTTCAAGGACACTTAGCCTATATTCGGCGTTTCATCGCCAATTTGGCAGGAAAAAGTTTACCCTTTACCAAATTATTGAAGAAAGGAGTCACTTACCAATGGACTGAAGAATGTCAAGAAGCATTTGATGTTCTCAAGAAATAGCTCTTGAGTCCACCAGTACTCATGCCACCTGTTGAGGGTAGACCTCTTATCCTCTACGTGACAGCTTTAGAGCGATCATTGGGTGCCTTTCTCGCTCAAAAGAATGATGCTGGGAATGAAAATAGTCTCTACTATCTCAGTAGAACTATGCTTGAAGCAGAAACCCGGTATTCAAGTATTGAAAAGTGATGCCTAGCATTAATCTTTGCAGTTCAGAAACTGAGACACTACCTGCAACATCATGAGGTCCAATTGGTATCTCGTAATAATCCGCTCAAATTCATCCTTAGTCGTCCAATGCTTACAGGACGTCTGGCAAGGTGGGAGGTTATTCTACAGCAGTTCGACATTCAGTATGTGTCTCAAAAGGCAATTAAGGGCCAAGCTCTGGCTGATTTCCTGGCTGAACATCCTTCAGTGGAAGACACGTATTCAGATATCGAACTCCCTGATGAGGAAGTTTTCTCTATTCAAGAGAGTCCTCAAACATGAGAAATGTATTTTGATGGTGCTTCTAGAAGTCCAACAGGGAAGAAAATGGAAAATCCTAAATTCAACAAAGTTGGTTTAGGAATTGTGCTCATTTCTCCAGATAAGGCAGTGTTACCTTATTCCTTTTTATTGTGGGAAGGTGGTACCAATAATGAAGCTGAATACCAAGCTCTCATTACAGGCTTGGAGTTAGTGCTTCAAGCACAAGTGAATCACTTAAAGGTGAAAGGTGATTCAGACCTGGTAATCAAACAAGTCAATGGGGATTATGCCATCAGAAAAGAAGAATTAATCCCTTTGTATGATTACGTCAGAGAGTTAATGTCGGAATTCCCTTCAGAACCGACATTTTCTTATGTCCCAAGATCACAAAATGCTCAAGCTGATGCACTGGATAATATAGCCACAGCTTTAGCAGATCCAAATCGGGACGAGACAACCATCTGTATTGCCCACCGTCGTGCAATTTCACCTTATGTTCAAGTCAGAACAGAGGAAATTAATGAAATTAGTCCCATTCCTGAACCGTATGGTCATACTACAGGATGGATGTCACCTATCAGGGAATACCTTCAAAATGGAACACTTCCACCTGATAGAGCCGAGAAAGAACAAATTCGGCGACGTGTGGTCAATTTTACTCTTTATGATAGCCCAAACCACCTCGAGAAAATTCTCTACAAACGTGGTTTTGATGGAGTTCTCTTCAGATGTATTGATGGTGAAGAGACAATGGCTGTCATAAAAGAAGTGCATGCAGGAGTCTGTGGTGCCCACCAGTCTCGACATAGACTATCTGATCAAATTCGAAGGCTTGGATACTTTTGGCCTTCAATGATACAAGATTGTGTTAATTTCACAAAGAAGAGTCATTCATTCCAAGTATATGCCAACTTCATTCATAAACCTCCAGAGTTTCTTCATACAACTAAATACTCATGGCCATTTTCCATATGGGGAATGGATGTGGTGGGACCTTACCCTTCAGATATGGCCAAGCAGTTTAAGTACATTCTTACTGCTACTGATTTCTTTTCCAAATGGGAAGAGGCAGTACCTCTCAAAGAATTCAGTTCTAAATGCATTGTTAGCTTCATCAAGTCTAACATCATTACTAGATTTGGTGTCCCTCATACCATATTGACGGACAACGGCACCAACTTCTGTTCTTCTGAGGTAAAGAAATTGTATCAAGAATACAACATTAAGTCCAACCATTCATCTCGATATCATGCAGCGGCTAATGGCCAGATAGAGGCCTTCAACAAGACTCTTTCAAATATACTGCAAAAGATGGTGGATAAAGATAAGAGGTCATGGCCTGATAAACTCTTTCATGCTTTATGGGCTTATCGGACTACCACTCGCAATGCAACGCGGTCTACTCCATATTCATTGGTATATGGAACAGAAGCAGTCTTGCCAATTGAAGTTCAATTTCCCTCACTCAGAATAGCCATTTTTGATCAGTTATCAACAGATGAGCAATCCCAAAAGCGGTTGAATGAATTGGAACAATTTGATGAGAAAATATTGTGCACTTTGCACCACTTGGAAATCTATCAGAATCGGATAGCACGAGCTTTTAACAAAAAAGTTCGTCTTCGTTCATTCATTCAGGGAGAATTGGTATTGGTTCTCAGAGCACCAATGATACCAGGAAGGAAGCCTCCCAAGCTTGAACCAAAATGGGAAGGACCTTATTCAATACATAAGGTCTACTCCAATGGAGCGTATTCTCTGATCTCAATGGATGGAGAACACATCACGACTCCAACTAATGCCAGATTTCTGAAGAAGTATTTTGAATAAACACAAAATATTGTTCCCATATCCAAAACAATCACATTGGTTCATGATATGTCTTACATGACATTAAACTGTTATTTTGTCCCTGCTATATGACATTAAACTGTGCAGCACCAATAGTCCTAACTGCAAGACTTTAAACTGCATAGTCCCTATATTATGTCCTACATGAAATTAAACTGTTATTATGTCCTATCTACATGACATTAAACTGTACAGAAGATCCTATATTATTTCTGAGATGACATTAAACTATATTGTGTCCTAGCAACATGACATTAAACTGTGTGGCACTTCCAACGTCCAACATGACGATAAACTGTAAAAAGTCCCCAGAACTGATATCCTCATATTGGTTCACCTTAGTCCTAGCTACATGACTTTAAACTGTACAGCACCAGTTCGTCCTTGCTATATGACGTTAAAATATACAGTAATGGTCCAGTATGACTTTAAACTGAAACTTCATCCCACACGACATTAAACTGTGAAAAAGTTCCCTAAACCGTCCAGCATGACCTTAAACTACATCATCCCTGGTCCATGTATATGACCATAAACTATTTGCAAATCCCTTATGTCCAGCAAGACGTTAAACTGTGACGTCCTAAACTACATGACGCTAAACTGTATAAAAGTCCCTCACGTCCGGAAAGACGTTAAACTATATAATCATCAAAGGTCCAGCATGACATTAAACTGCACCATCCACGGTCCATGCATATGACCTTAAACTATTCACACTTTCGTCCAACATGACATAAATGGTGTGTTATTTTGTCCTTACGGCATGACATTAAACTGCACAGTCCCCCTTTCGTCCAATATGACGTTAAACTGTTTTATCCCCATCGTCCTAACTACATGATGCTAAACTGTAAAGAAAATCCTTGATAGGTCCTACATGACATTAAACTGTATTTTTTCACTGCTACATGACACTAAACTGTGCAGCACCAATAGTCCTAACTGCAAGACTTTAAACTACATAGTCCCTTTTTTTATGTCCTACATGACATAAAACTGTGCATCGTTAAGGTTGTTATTACCTCTTGTTTCTCACACCGAGTATGACTCACGTGAGCTTAGAGTGAACATCAACTATAACACTCCCTTTGGGCCACTAACCATGTGTAAGTCCCAACAATATTTTTTTTATTAGATCATTGTCCACAAGAACAACTTGATCATTAATTCATTCTTTAATTGAACTACACAGACTTTGATCCTTGCCCTCCAGGCTGGGTATGTAGGCAACCTCCCAGGGTTCAAGCCCAAAAACAATCTCTTCACATCGGTTCACCACCATCTCATATGATGTTGATTTGTGAAACCGCCCCTGGAATCAATATCTTTACATTGATTCACTTTCGTCCTTGTTATATGACGTTAAACTATACAAAACTTTTGTCCGGTACGAGAATAAACTACAATATTCTTTGATTTCCTCATTTGAGAAGGAACCATTATTGACATTGATTTTTTCAGTCATGTTTCATTTCAAAAGACTACGTGCATACATGGTAATGCCTAAACTTTTTATCCCAGGTTAAACCATCATTGCACTAAAGTCCCCTTTCACCCTTCACATGTACGAACCAAATTTGTACAAAGGGTAGTTCTAGAACTACGTGGGCTTGATTCCCATCCTTATGGGATACGTAGGAACGTTCGAGTATCCCTCGAATCCAGCCCCAAGTCTTTTGGGCCTAACCCCAAATTTCACTTTCAGTCCCTTGGCTGAAAAGTCCTCATGAAAACACACACTGTGTATTCATTATTATGGTCCGAATTCTATGACCCTAAACTAAGATCACTCATACTTTTGTCCTGCACGACGTTAAACTGCATTTCAAGAACTACGTATGGCTTGATTCTCATTCTTATGAGATACGTAGTGAAGTCCAAAATTTCAATTCAGGACCCAGCCACAACATGATTATGGTTATCATTGACCTATGTATCTCTACATACATTGGACAATACCCATATTTATGTGTTATAATCCTAACCTTAAAATATTTTCAGATCTTCATAACCCTTTTCATGACTTCTAGTCACAAAAATGTCAGACTTCTGAGAATTCTTTTTGCCTGACTATGCAGCACGTGCCCATAGGTGGCCTTGCATAAACAGTCCACATAACATACTTTTCAGCCGAAAGATACTATTTATTTGACCATGAAGCCAATGCCCATAGGTGGCCCTGCATATTTCAACCCCCTAACGGGTTTTTTAAATAATGGTAACTTCATTCTTGGGAAGAATGCCTCTTTTGTCCTTATTTGTCTTAAACGACAGTATGTAGGGATCCGCAAAAAAATAGCAATCCTTAACATATTTGTCCCATATCCTTTTTCATGATCTGAAAGTATTCAAGTCTATGGTTTATTCTTCTTCCCTATGTTTGGGTCAGACCTTCGTAGGAGTGATATTCATCCAGTTCTTCGATATTCTTGTTCGGAAATATCTTCTCCATATTCAAGTACCTATTTCCATACAACAAACTCTATACTTTAGAAAATTTGAATCTCCATAAACTTTCACTGGCTTTTAGCACTAAGAAAGTAAATTTCTAAGAGTTCTTTCGCCTGACTATGCAGCACGTGCCCATAGGTGGCCTTGCATAAACAGTCCACATAACAGACTTGTCAGCTGAAAGATACTATTTATTTAACCATGCAGCCAATGCCCATAGGTGGCCCTGCATATTTCAACCCCCTAATGGGTTTTGTTAAATAATAGTAACTTCATTCTTGGAAACTACTTCTTCTAATGCCTTTTAGCTCTTTTTCATATCATTCCTCAGATTCAAATATTCTTAAGACATAGTTTACATATTTTCTCTCATACTTGAGTTTGGTAATTTGTTTTCAGATAAATTGTCAAGGAATTGAATCAATTTTAATCCATTTTTGGTCAAAGCTATTTCGACCTTAAACATTAGCCCCTTTATGTCCGACATGCATGACTTTAAACTGCCCACAAAAGACAAAGGAACTCTGAATAAAAGTCAAGTTCCAGCACACTTGTGCGCTGCCTTCTGCGCACTGAAGACTTGCGCACCACCTTTTCCTTTGGATGGATTCAATTTCCTCAGAGTCAAATCCTCATTTCTCTCCGGATCCAACTCTGAGGGGGGACTTTTGTTGACGCTCCTTTCGTCACAGAATCTAAAAATCGGAAAAGGGGAATATCTGAGTCCAATGTGATTCATCCTTTGAAGAAACATAAAAAATCGACAAAGGGATGAACAAGGAGAACATTGCCCATAGGTCGCGCAAGTTCCCTCATGGTCGCGCAAGTACACTTGCGCGCCGCCTAGTGGTCGTGCAAGTACTTGCGTGCCGCCTAGTGGTCGTGCAAGTACTTGCGCGCTGCCTAGTGGTCGTGCAAGTCTACTTGCGCGATGCCTTATGGTCATGCAATATAACTTGCGCGACCTAAGTGGTAACCGCCCGGTAACCACCTGGGGTCTTCTCTTGCCTATAAATAGACCCTTTGGGCCCCCCATTAGAGAGGATCTTTTTCCAAAAACTCGGATTGAAGCTCCCGACACCCAAGTCTTTTCTCAAAGCTTCCGGAACACTTCTAAGGTAATTTCTTACCTAGAACTGAAGATTTAAAGAGAAGAAGGAAGGCCTAAGTGTTGAAACTTATCAAACACTTGCGCGCCGACTTATTTCCTTCAATATAACTTGCGCGTCCCTTTTTTGGAAGAACCTCGAGAACATTCTAAAGGGTTTAAAAAAGAGTCGCTCAAGTATTTCAATGCTGGTTGAAAATCGCACAAGTACACTATGTGTCGCGCAGGTATACCTGCGCGACCAATACTTGCGCGCCCACGGAAGACTTGCGCGCCTTGCAAGACTTGCGCGCCCCTATCTTTTTGGGTGCCCATCTTGCCCATTTTTACCCCTCTTAAGCCATTTCACCTTTCCTTTTCAAGATTCAGTCTTCAAGACACTCTTCAAAGCCATTTATGGCATGATTTCTTGACTTGACTTTCTTATCTGAAAGGAATTCTGTGGAATCTCTCTCAAAGTCTAGTGATTTAAATATCCTTATGTCACTAAAATACGGAGAGTTCATTCCTTCAACCTCATCCTTTAAGATGAGAGAATCCTAACCTGGGTCTCCTTTTCAAGAATAATCCCCAGTTATAAAACCTTTAATCTGGGCATCTTCCTCAGGAGTAAGCCCCAAATTCTTAAAGTTCCCAATCTTGGGCATCCTCCTCAGGAGTAAGCCCCAATCAAGTCCTTTAATCTTGGGCATATTTCTTAAGAATAAGCCCCAAACTCAAATATGGGCATCCTCCTCAGGAGTAAGCCCCAAACCTTAATCCCTAACCTGGGTCTCATTTTTCAGGAATAAGATTCAGTCATAATCTTGGGCTTCCTTTTCCGGAGTAAGCCCCAAGTCCCTTAACCTGGGTCTCCTTTTAAGGAATAAAGACTCAGTCATAACCTTGGGCTTCCTTTTAAAGAATAAGCCCCAAGTCCCCTTAAATTTCTCTTAACCAGTCATAATTTACCTTTGATTTGGGTTTCCTTTTCAGGAGTAAAACCCAATCATAAGTCCCCTCCTAACTTGGGCATCCTCCTTAGGAGTAAGCCCCAAGATTAGAGTATTCAAATCTCCATGAAGCACATATAAATTTATGGACCCTGTTCATGGATTTTCTCCCTAAAAGTAAATCCTAAACCTTCATCTATCTGGGCAGTCATCCATACATAAGCCCCAAACAAATTCTTATGATTGCATCTTTCATGGCACAATTGTCTAAATTTTACCAATACCTCTTGTTTCTCACACCGAGCATGACTCATGTGAGCTTAGAGTGTAAAATTAATTATGACATTCATCTTTGAGCCATCAATTATAAACATCATACTCCATTTCTCGAACTACGTGGGTTCTGATTCCTTTTCCAAAACAAAGGATACGTAGGTAGCCCATTTATGGGTTCGATCCCAACTTTGAAATAATCTCTGTCCTTCTGAATGACGATAAACTTCAAGTGCCCCACTGAGTGGCTTTAAAATCAGCCTGGTCATCATAAATGACCAAGAGACTTTTATATAAATGTTTTTAAGGATACCATTGACCAAGAATCTCTAAACAGATATAGATGATTCTCTATTGATGAAGAACCTCGAATACATATAAAAGATTCTCTAAATTTCTTTGCATATTTAATCATTGATTGTTAAAACTAAAGGAAAGCACATTTTATACTTGGTAATGTAATAAGGATTCACGAACATAACTTAAATCTATAAAGAGAGTCCCAGAGTGGACAATAATTCCCCTCAAAAAAGGTGTGATGAGTCCGACCTCCCATCCTCTCGACCAATGCAAATTCCCAAGCCTCATTAGTCTACAAGCTAATGAGCGTCTGCCTTTGGAAAGTAGGTCCAAATGGATGTGGAATCATTGGATGTTTCCGGTTCTACGAACAAACCCGTTAGAAACCGATCGGAACGTTTGAATCTCCCGTCCAGGAGGTCATCCCCGGATTCCATGCGAAACAGGGGCTTAAATACTTAGCCAATAATAATGAAAAGGAAAATTTAAGCATAGAGGGATAAACTTATAGAAGAAAAGTATATCCTAACTTTTGATCCCCTAGGTTAAAATATAGGTTATCCATGATCATATATTCTTATGTGAATATTTATTTTATTTTATCTTTGTTCCTTTAATAATGGTTTATACTAATCTTATGAATTTACCAAAGCATATCCCCCAGGAGTGTCAAACCAAGAGTGAAGCAAGGCTCGTTGTCATGCACCAAGTTACCCCAGGTCAAGATCGAAACCCCTTGTCAGAGTTTTCACTCTTAGGTATATCTGTGCTAGAGCCACCTCTACTTGTTCGTATCCAGAAAGGGATTTATTTGTCTGGAAACCACTTACTCAATACTTCACCAAAATAACAGGATGTTTTCCTATATTTAATATTTTCATTAAGAAACCTTGTAAAATTTTCGAATCCTAATTTCCAAAAATAACTAAACCATCATTTGATACCAACTATAACATCCCGCCTTTTATTACATAAACTTTCATTACATTATACAAAACCGAGGATCTTTAAAGATTAGTGTCTATGAAACCAGGAACTTAATACACGACAACATAAAAATATTTTTCTTAAACACTTGAAAGGCTTCTTAATTTGTTCATCCAAAGTTCATTAATGCATCTCATAACTTTGGAACATAAATCAAAGAAAAGGGTGAGCAGAAGGCCCATTAAGGGAAACAAGGGAAACATTTTACATGTGAACTTGAGATTCATCAATAAAGTCACGATAAATAACATTAAGGATTGAGAAAGAGATCATGAGGAATATCATAAAAAATAACGTGTTACATAACTTGAAGATGTGGCTACAAAATTTAACTTAGAAAAACATTTTCGTATCACCAATGTCCATCCCCAAGGTTTCATTAAAAAAATTCCAAGGTTATTCACCAAGGTATCGTTAAAAATGGTCATCTCTAAAGATTAAGTCTTTACCCAATGCATTAGAGCGCTATCAGGGCCCACCCTTAATTTTTATGTATTATCATGTGATCCACATATATCATCATCAACAATTTCATAAATACCCCATATATCATAAAAGAAGTGGGTTTCATTTCATAATCATAATGTTTTAAAAACTGCTTTTAAGACATGATCTTTATGTCATTTTAAACCCACGGAAAAGGAAAGTGGGTTTCATGTATGTAAATCCCAGAATTAAAATAGAACATTTTGATATATATGTGAATACCCCTGTAGAAGAAAGATCTTTGAGTATTCACTTAATAAAATAAAACAATTCTAGAAAAATAGAGAGACGTTTTGAGATAAATATTCTGCAACATAACGACTATGTTTCAGGGTTTTAGTAAACATTGAAAAGAGAGGGGACATGGGTAACCAACTCATAAATGATCCAAAAAACAATACATGTACAGAATATAAAGGATATAAGAACATTCTAATGAAATTTGAAAGACATTCCATATTAAATGAAAAACTTGAAAGGAAGAAAAAAATAAGATTTCTCTTATAAAAAAATTCGGCAGTCTAACGACGTCACTTAAAATTTCTAAAAAACGAATTTATGAGATCAAATAGGGTCTCTCATAAAATGAAAATAAAAGGAAAGTATGATGGATATTGATATAATACCCCAACATGAGAAAAAGGAACTTGGAAGACTTGACATGAAAATAGAACTTTGAAAATGAGAAGGGTGAATGAATCCCTTATAAAAATTCGGCAGCCTAATAGCGCTACTTAAAAATTATTAAAATGAATTGTTGAGAGTAAGATGGGGTATTTAATCATATGAAAATAAAAATTAAAGTAAGGTGAATATAAAATAACATCCTCAAACATAATAACAAGGAGCATAAAAGAAATGACATAGAAGAGAGTACTTGAAAAGAAAGAGAGAGGTAGGATCCCTTACCTTAAAACGTAACTCTTAAAACTCGAAGGTCGGGACCTTGAGGGCATGGGGGAACCTTGGGAGGACTCCTTGGGAGGTAAAGAGGCAAAAAATTCGCTGGGGAGGATTTGGAAATAAAATGAATGAGGGAAAGTCTTGGTATTTATAGGAGAAGTGAGGGGACAAAGCATTAATTGCCAAGGGACACCACATCGGTGGTATTGGAAAAACCATGGGCTTTCCCATGGTATTTTCGCATGGTATTGGCCACTTGGGTAACCTCATAAATTATCTTACTATTCATAAGTTGAAAAGAATTATTGCATAATTATTACATCCATAATGATGTCATTAAACACCAGAAACTGAAAACTATATTTTCACTATTCATCGAAAATTCAACTTTCTCAAAAAAATCACAAAAATTCACCTTAACCAAATATCGATGCTCTGATTTCAAAAATGAACTCAATTTTATGAAAATAATTTTCTAAATAATTTTAATTTAATTTTTATATAAACACTATTCACTGAAAATTCAACTATTTTAGAAAAATCCCAAAAATTCACCTTAACCAAATATCAATGCTCTGATTTCAAAAATGAACTCCATTTTATGAAAATAATTTTTTAAATATTTTTAATTTAATTTTTATATAAAAACATTATTCACTGAAAATTCAACTATTTCAGAAAAATCCCAAAAATTCACCTTAACCAAAAATCGATGCTGTAATTTCAAAAATGAACTCCATTTTATAAAAATAATTTTCTAAATAATTTTAATTTAATTTTAAAATTAAAAACGCTATTCACCTGAAAAACTAATACTTAACGAGTACTTTCTAGAACAGTTATTTACCTATTTTATTGAATCACATTACCTAACCAAGGTGCCTAAATTTTATTAATACATTACTTAAGTGAGATGACTAATCCATTTGGTCACATTACTAATCCTAAGAGAAAAATCACTATTCATCAAAAATTAAGTTGTTCTTATTAGACTCTAAATTTCATACTGAACACAACTATAGAAGACCATTTTTTGAAAATCATTACACATTATTAATTATTTAAGGTTTACATAAATATTTTAAAATAATATTTTTCCAAAATTCATCAATAATATACATCCTATATTTATCCAGACACTTGAGATTCACAAACTTCACCATATTAAAAAATGGAAATTTTATTTATCTCAAAGGATTACACATAGTAGCAATGGTATCATTACATAGCCCCTTATAACCCTAATATAGGACCCAAGTGTAAGGTGTGCTAAGGTGAGAGAATTTGAGGGTGGCTTGGCCAACATTGCCTGAGTAGTGATTTCTATAAGCTTGAACTTTTCTCGAAGGCGATTCCGATCCAGCTTCACATGATGAAGTTCAGCTTGGGTTTGGTCTAGAGCAAAGCCCGGTGGTGCTACCTCCTTCCCAAGTTCCGTCAGATGGGCTTCGATCGGCCCGAGACTACGGGATGAAGCCATCAAATCTTCTTTCTATATTAATTAATCAAGATCACTTGTATTTATAGAAAATAATTGTAACATTTAGTTTCGAACAGTCATATTGACCAACGGTCATATAATAGTTAAAACCCAAAAGTCTCATTTTAATTATACTCATTTTATTAAATGAAAAAAATAACACACCGAAAATAGGGAACAAAATTTACTCAAAAATTTCGAGTCGTTACACTTTTGACAATGAATGGACTAAAAAATACCATGTCTCTTTCACCGAATGGAATTTTTTTAACTGTATAAGTTATTTATTAATACATAAGAATTATTTTACATATCAAAAAAATTCTAACCACCTGATATTTTTTTATAAATATAATATGAGCTAATTTTATTTATCAACTTAAGAAATAAAAACAAAATAAAGGGGTGAGCCCAGATGCTCACTAATGGAGAAACAATGAAATCAAAACATATCTTGGGTAACAATTAGGGAATAACATAATAATATGAACATAAGAACATAAATATAAGTACATTATGCATACCATGATTATAAGTACATGAATAATAACTTGGAAATGTAGCTACAATATAAACATGAGACATTCATAAGCATATCACCAAAGTTCATCACTATGGTGTCATGAAAGCATATTACCAAGGTTATTCACTAAGGCATCATAAATAATTATAAAGAATGACAATTGGGTATTATGAACATGTCATATCTAGAGATCAATTGATTACCTAATTCATTATAACACTATCAGAGCACACCATTCATATATCTAATATTATGCACGCAATATAAGGATAACATACATAATTCCATTAAAGTGTAATTGAACAAAGAAATAAATAGGTTAAATTATAATAAAAAACATGAGTATAATCCATATATATAAATAAGGCATATGTTATCATAATTTAATATCATATAAATGAATAGATAATGTTTAAAATAATGTAATATACCTTTACAAGATCATTGGGTAAATAAATTTGAAAAATAATAGGAAATACCCAATTTCATTTTAAAATCATTATGGATTAGTATTATTTGGAAAAATATTTTAAAAAAGGTAAAGTAACATTCATTGAAAGGAATGGTCATAATGGTAAAAGGATGTGTTCTCATAGAATAAAAACTTAAAAAGAGATTTTATAATTTTTTTTACATTATCATAAAAAGATGAAGTTAGAGTTCACATTCAAAATTTATTTTAAAAAAGGTGATGTGAAAACTTTTGAAACATTATACCTAAAAAATGAACCTTTAATAATGTGGTCTTGAAAAGGACCTAAAGAGTATCCCAAGGAAATATCTAATGAAAGATAAATAAAATTATCATTGAATGATTTTTTTATTTTAAAATATCATTTTTAAATCAAACATAATAAAAAGAGTAATAAAACTTCCTTTTGAAAATAAGAGAAGGGAAATATGAATGCTAAAATGTCCCTTGATTTGTGAGTCTCTAACATGGCTAAATCAAGTTGGTTATAGGACCTCAAGAACATCTCCCTGTATTCAATAGGCTTCTGAATAGCAGGGGTGAGAAGATTATAGTGGGGAGACTATACCCCCTGGTACTGAGTTAAAATACAGTGGAAATAGACAAAATATCATAGTAACTAAAATTGAGAAAACAATATAATATATAATTGGAAAGTAAAAAAGAGAAACTAATAAACCAAAATAATAGTGAACTATGTAATGAATTGCTGAAAAGTATCTAAATGTAAAACTGAATGTAATAAAAATAAATAATTGGATGGCATAAATAAACTCAAAATACCTTGATCCTGAAACCCATGTCATTCTTGCCTCCATGCTCCTGCCCTTCTAGAAAGAAACAATCAACCACAAGGTCCTTTTCTCTTATCCATACTTAGTTAAATGTATTCTTATTGTGTACCAAATGGTGTCCCAAATAGGGTTTGAGTAAAACTGAATAGGTCGAAACCACCATACATAAACCAAACAACCTGATAATAAGTGCATGAAATAATGTGAAAACATGTGTAATATTTTAAAAATTAATAAAATATAACAACCATCCTGCTTCAGCACCATGCCAGAAAATCTATGAGAATGTTGCACAACCATGCCAACCACAATCTCAATCCATGGAATAATCACATAACTGAGAAATTCCCTCTATATAATAATTTCATCACATTGAATAAAACCCTCAATATAAGCATTTTGACATCTAGGAAAAACCCTCTATATAATAATTTCATCATGAAATTAGGCAAAGACCACTATATAATAATTACAACATGAAACTGGGCCAAGTCTACTGTATAATCATTACAACATGAAACTAGGATAATCCTTCACAACCTGTCCCACGAGGCCTAGACGTGACTACCCCAAGCCCACCTTCCATAGGCCAGGGGTTAACGACTAGCACCTGAAGGATTTTCCTGAATAGGGAAAGGCATTGCCTTAGAGATTTTTACACACTAAAAATGGAAACTGATGTAAACAACCAACAAAAGTATGTATAACCTCCAGAGTAAAGTACAACCACAAGTACAACTGTAAAATGAAAACACTGGGCTAGAATACAATCCCTAGAAACTAAAAGGAAAGTATACAACTACCACATCTTCCCTGGAACTTCACCTAGAGAGTAGTAGATGTATTTATGAAGTTGAATAAGAGGATCTCGACTTCTCCCATCGCACCAAGCTCCACCAAATCCCGAAGCTCCAAAGTCTGCATCGGAGCGTCAGTAGTCTGCACCCGACACACATATGTGGGCAAAGACCATGCATGGGGTGAGTATAACAACACCCAGTAAGGGACCCCAAGACCCCCAAAGGTCTCTCAATAATTCAAAAAGGAAAAAATCACATGAAAATACCACAAAGGTAATACAATCAGCATGATCTAAATCACGAAGCACATAGAAAAAGACTCAACTCAAACCAAGTATAACTTAAGTATAGAAGTAAATATGATTAATCATAGAGCTAGATCATCTTATTCTATCAAGATGCACTACTGTTGACCACAAAGAGTCTAATATTCATAGGATCGGTAAGTACTAACCCATTAAATACCCACACAAGATCCGACCCACACAAGATCTGTATGTCACTGATCCATGATGGTCCCCTCTAAGTTTAGTCCTCGTTGGGTTGCGCAATGCTGATCCACACAGGGTCACAGGGTCGTTGGAATGCTGATCCACACAGGGTCGCTCGAATACAGATCCACACAGGGTTGCTTGAATGCTGATGCACACAAGGTCTCTAGGTGTTGATCCACATAGGATCGCTCGGTGTTGATCCACATAGGATTTCCAGGTGATGACCCACACATGATTGCTCGGTACTAACCTCCGCATGATCTACCTCCAATCTGCACCTCACAGCCAGCCCCAGGATTCCAGTACATAGTACGCTTTATTCTGGGAGGAACCACTCCTCCAGACATCGGTCGTATTTCAACCAGTATGAAGTCCCAATAAAAGTATACCCAAGGGACCTCCTCGTCACAGGGGCTTGAATGTGACAGACGATGCATCGACCGGACGCCCAGTCTTTGAGATATGGACAATTTTTTAAAGAGGTCCAAGTTGGATTCAAGTCTGATCCAACCCAATTCACATTTCAAACTCCATAAAAACTCACTTAGAGTATCCCCAAAGTACCACCTTGTCAAAAGTTTCCTTATTCCACAGACGACGCATCGATCTGACGCCTGGTCTGTTAGTTACACCCCTTTCCGTGTAACGGGGGTATTCGCACCTCGATCTGGCCTGGCTTGGTTGAGACCACCAGAAAATGTCAAAGGGACTGCTTACCAAATGTGGTCCCAATTACACTGATGATGTGTCAAATGGACACTCGATTCGTCAGTTACGAGCGTTTCTTTATTCGGGGACCGGTAGGGTCTGGGTCCGTTCCGACTTGGTCAGGCCGGGCGAACGCAATGGGTCATGGTGTCTACTTGACCCATCCTGGGTCCGAACCATTAAGGGTCAGAACAGTTCACTGAGTCTAGCCCATCAGGGTCGGCTCAGCGAGTTCGCGGGCCTGGGCCACGGTTGGCCAAGCCCGCCGGGTGGGGCTCGGCCGACCTGCGTTGGCCCGCGAGGTCGCGGGTCCAGCCCGGCCTGCTGGGTTTCGGGTCCAGCCCAACCCGCTGGGTCGCGGGTATGGCCCCGTCTCGCTTGGCCACAGAATTGGCCTGTCCCACTGGGCCGAGGGTCTGGCCCGTCCCACTTGGCGGGGCCGGGCAGCCCCACGAAGGGCGCACGATCCGCATGCCGAACGACTTAAGTCGTTTGGACTCCCTTCAATCAGTGACACCACGTGGTCCGAAGGACCCACATGATGTGGGTCCCCCTCCTTTTCCCCGAAATAACGTCGTGGCCCACTTCAATGTAGCGTGTGACTGCACGCCGCCTCCGCCTCCACGACCGGCCGAGGTGTCGGCTGCCACCTGCAGCCGCTGCGGTCTGATGTCGCGACTCCCCTACGCGGTGTGCGGCAGTGTGCCGCTTGTTGTTGCCAGATACAGCCATCACCGACCACCTCCATTGCTCACTGCTCTAGTAGATGTATCTATCGTGGTGAAAGATCTTTCACGGGGCTTCGACAGTGCTCCGGAGCTCCGTTTCTACTCCCTTCTGCACCTACGGGCCTCCAGGTATTCTTCCATCATAGTGTGACCCACTGTTTCACATTTCCATCAAATTGAGGAAACCTTCCCTGAAGAACACAACATGAGCGAAGTGATGGAGGGTCTGGTCCTTGTTTGTTTGGCCCATTACTTCTGCGTTAATATGATAATAAGCAGGAGAAAAAAAATCATCATAGATAAACTATAATAATTAAACCCACGACCTCGAAGATTATTGGTGACCACTATGGAAAGTGGTACTTCTACATTCAAGGGTATGTGGTAGGAGAAGCTTCCTCGTTGGATGGATTCGTCGGCATTCGTCTATCCCATATCGTTTCTACCTGAGCTTTCGTCCTCCGTCTGTGGATGATATCGTGGAACTTTTCCAGAGTTTCCCCACTTGGTGAAGCTGTGTCAAAACTCATCCCTAAGCCTCACATATACAGTAGGGGGAAAGGGTGAGTAATGCACGAAATAATTTAATGAGGTTCATTAAATGAGTAATTAATGAACCTCAATTAATTCACGACAGTGCAGTTACGAAAATGGTGAGTCAAGCCACTTAATGTCTTGACATGTCATCGATCCCTCCAACGCTGCTCATCCGTTAGAGAAAAGAAAGATAAAATAATAATAAAATTGTTATTTTATTATTCTTTAAAAAATTAAAAAAACTAACTTCTTCCCCCAACAAACTACGGTCGAAGTGAATCCTCCCTTAAGTGAATCTTGGCATTGCAGATTAAATGGTTCTCTTGGGTTTCAATTCCGAGCACCAGTTCAAAAGATAGAAAATTCCGCCCGTGCGTTTACTGAATGTACTCGAAAAAAAGTTCAGAAAATTATTAACAGTCACCCTCGACCTGCGCTGGTCAAGGATAGGCTTAGCCTAATGGGAACATGCCCTCATGATCTCAATGGTACTCTCGTATTTTCAATCTGAGTTACTATTTAGAAGTTAAGGATTTTAAAATAAAATAATTGCAACTTAATTATTTTATTTACGACCAAAAAATAACTTCCATTGGAGGCCAGTGCCGACCAATGTTAGTATCTACCTATGGAAAGCATACCCTCTTGAGTTCAGCATTGGTCTCATATTTTTAATTCAAGTCACTACTTGTGAGTTGTAAGCATTTAAAAAATAAAAATAATTTTATTTATGGTTATTCCATTTTGGGTTTTCCCACTGGAGGCCCATGCCAACTAAAATTAAGTAACGCTTAGGGTAAACTTTCCATCCTAAACACAATGGTGCCCTAGGATTTCTAATACAGGAACCCTTTTAAGAGTTATTGCACTTTTTCAGGAAAACCACTCACACGTGTTATTTTAAACATAACATTTTTCGACAGTTCATTCTAGGAACTCCGAGCCTCAGAATTACGCACCATCAGATTCCACAGTCTCAAAATAATCCCAAATAAAAGAAATGCATGGAATTTTCTGGGTCTTTACATTCTCACCACCTTGGGGATTTACATCCCTGAAATCCAAAAAAGGCTATACAAACAAAGAGGGGTACTAGGCACACATATAAGCCTCTCGGTCCCATGTGATCTCATAGAGATTCTCATGCTACCACAGGATGCACACCAGAGGTATCGACTTACCACAAAGTATCCGCTCCTGTCGATCCTCTATCTCCACTGGGTACTCCGCAAAAGTCACCCCATCGTCAATCTCCATCATGACATGGTAGATGATGTGAGATGAGTCATGTATTTATCTCCTCATCTGGGATATTTGGAATATGCTGTACACCCTCTCCAACTGCGGTCGAAGTGCCAATCAGTATTCCACCTTGCCAATCCTCCGAAGTATTGGGAATGGTATGATAATACTTGGTGAGAGTTTTCCACTTTTTCCAAATCTCCGTAATCCCTATCAGGGTGAGACCCGTATGAAGACATGGTCTCTCTCCTAAATATCTAATAATATCCATCTCCTGTCGGTAAGAGACTTATGTTGGATATGTCAAGTCTTCATCCCTGGCCACCAGTTCTCACACCAGAGGTCCTTGTACAACTTTTCCACACTAGGATGTATCGCCAAAGAGAATATGTGGAACTCACTCAACACCTCCTCTCATAGAGTCACTATTACCATGGTGTGTCCTCTGAAAAGGATAGTGTACTACCTGACTTCAGAATATCCATTTGGTGCATGGATTGAGGATATCTGAGCATGTGCAGCCTCGCAGCTATTGTCTCTGAGTTGCGTCTCCCTGACTGGCTGAAAGAGTGGAGGGAAAATACCATTGAATAGACGTAGAATATCTCATCTCTATAAACGTAGGATTATCTAAAGTGAGGCTAACTATTCTGAAGCCTCATTTAGTAGCTACGAACTCAATCTATGGATAAGTGTATTTGCCACTACGTTCCCCTTCCCAGGAGTATAGACTATCTAAAATTCGTAGTCTTGGAGGAACACTTGCCAACATCGTTGTCTCAGATTTAGATATTTCTATGTGAAGATATATCTGAGACTCTTTTTGTTTGAGTGAACAATGAACCGCTCTCCCATCAAGTAGTGTCACCATATATTCAGTGCGAAGACTTCTGCTACCAACTCCATGTCGTGATTTGCATAATTCTACTCATGAGGCCTATGAACACTGCAGGGGTGTTCGTCATGCCGAACAACATCACTAGGTATTTGTAATGTACATACCAAAATCTGAAGGTAGTCTTCTGGATGTCATCATCCCACACACAAAGATGGTGATATCCTGATTTGAGGTCTATCTTTGAGAACCACTTCATTCCTTTCAACTGATGAAACAGAAAATCAATCCTCGGTAGAGGATACTTGTTTCTCATGGTCACCTTCTTTAGGCACCAGAAGTCCACACATAGCCTCAAACTTTCGTCTGCCTTATTGGGAAAAAACTCTGGGGATTCCCATGGAGAAACACTAGGCCTTACAAATCCCTTCCTCTGTAAGTCCTCCACCTATACCCTTAGCTCCCAGATCTTTGTAGGGGCCATATGATATGCTGGTATAGATATCAGTGTTGTTCATGGGTAGAATTCAATGCGTAAGTATACCTTTATAATATGAGGTAGTCCTAGGAAATATTATGGAAAGACGTACTCATACTCATCTAACACCACTAGAAACTATGGACTCGCCTCATCCACCATGTCGAAGGTCATGGGAGCCAGCTGATATGTAATTGGATTCACCCTCCTTATCACAAGTCCATCTCATGATGCTCTGTTTTCCTTCTCTCCAACAAAGGAAAACTAGCATCCATATCTGCACATACATCACACTGTACATCTCAAGAAGTCAATATGTGCATGAACAACTGATAGCTATCCTATTCCTAGAATGATGTCGTAGGGCTTCAACACCACTACTAGAAGATCCCATCTGAAACTCCCTCCTCAAAGAGTAAGATAACACTATTGACACTAGTGTGTGACCACAAAATCTCCTCCCATAGGAGTATCCAAATGAAAAGGTCGAGCTAAAAGCTTAGTCAGAATATCCGAGTACTAAACTAAGTCCATGGGAAAGAAATAATTGCTAACACCTCTGTCTATAAGCACTTCTGCTAAAGTAGATAAGATACAGATCGTACCTCATATCTTCTCAGGGATGTTAGGATTGTGAGCCTCTACTTCCTATAGTAGGGCCTATCCCCATCCACCTGCTCACTGAGCTCGTGGTGGATAGCCCAGGGGTGGTGGTTGTAGTGCCTCGAGACCCTGACCACCTCCTGTTGCATGTCTTGATCACCTCCCTCGTCTACTACCTAGACGAAAATCATGCTCCTTCCACTGCCACTGCCTAAGTGGCCCCTCCATTTTATTTCGATCATCCGTACGGGGAGTCGGGCAGTCACGAGATTTATGACCATGTCCCTTGTAGGAAAAAAAGACCATGCCTCACTAGTGGCTCCCTTGGCCTCTCGAGGCTCTCACCTTTGAACCTGCATCCTGGGGTCACCCTACAGAAGGTTTATCCCAATTGGGATTCTACATCGTTTGTCTACTGCTAGCTGTAGATGACTCTGCTACCTATCATCTAGTATGGTCTCTCGTTATCGGTGCCTGCTCAGTAAGGAAGCTCTCTATCATCAAAGCTTTCTCTAGCACCCCAAACTGCATCGGGATGCTGAGAGGAACTGTCGCAACTCTGATCTCTCATCAGATCCCCTGCTCAAAGGCCCAAGACCTAAAGTAAGGATCCCGTACCATGTCAGTGGAGTATCTGGAGAGGTCATTAAATCTCGCTAAGTACCGAGCCACAATCTGGCTACCCTTCTGCAGATGTAGCAGCTCTTGAATATGCACAGATCATAGTGTCGCTGACACAAAATCCACCCTGAAAAGGCTCTCAAAGTCTGTCTAGGCGAGGGTTATATCCTCATACACATGGAGCGTCAAGATCCATCATCATCCTGTCAATCCCTGAAGAAGTCTAGCGGCCAAGATCGCCATCTACTCGATAGGTGTCTCTAATAAGGGAAAGACCTATGAAACCACCTCAAGATAGTCCTATGCTTCCTGGGGTCCATATCGCCTCAAAACCTCACAGTCCTCTCTCTCTGGAACTCATGAAATGTGCTCAGCCAACATGCATGATCCACTGGTGGCATTTTCTAATCAATAGGTGGTGGTGGTATTGGTACACCACCCAAAGGTGCCATCACTGTGAGTGGTCCCTATACCAATGCCTCATCGCTTGGTGGACCACCATCACGATCTCTAACCGGAATCCTAGTTGGATGTCTTTGTGGAGGAATCCTTTAATAAACAGATGCTCCTAGATGTGACTACCCCAAGGCCGCCTTCCATAGGCTAGGGGTTGGTGACTAGCACCGGAAGGCTTTTCTCGAATAGGGAAGGCATTTCCTTAGAGATATGTACACAATAAAAATGGAAACTAAAGTAAACAAACAACAAAAGTAGGTATAACCACAAGAGTAAAGTACAACCACAAGTACAACTATAAAGTTAAAATAGTGGGCCAGAATAAAACCCCTAGAAACTGAAAAGAAAGTTAACAGTTGTCGCATCTTCCCTGGAGCTCTACCTAGAGGGTAGTAGCTGTAATTCTGTAGTCGAAGAAGAGGATCTAGACTGCTCCCATTGCACCAAGATCCACCAAATCCCGAACCTCCAAAGTCTTCCTCGAAATGTCAGTAGTCTGAACCAGACACACATGTGCGGGTGGAGCCCGTGTAGGGGGTGATTATAACAATACCTAGTAGGGGACCCTGAGACCCCCGAAGGACTCTCAGTAATCCAAAAAGAAAAACATCACACGAAAATACCACAAAGTTAATACCCCCAACATGATATAAATCATGAATCACAAAGAAAAAGACTCAACTCAAACCAGGTATAACTTAAGTACATAAGTACATATGATTATTCGTAGTGATATATCATATTATTCTCTCAAGAGGCACTACTTCTGACCACATGGAGTCTGAATCACATAGGATTTGTAGGTACTAACCCCCACAAGACCCACACAGGAACTAAACCATATAGGATCAATATGCCACTGATCCATGATGGACTGCTCTAAGATTGGTCCTTGTCGGGTTGTGCACTACCGATCCACATAGGGTTGCTAGAATGTCGATCCATTGAGGGTCATTGGAATACTTATCCACACATGGTCGCTCGAATGCTGATTCACACAGGGTCGCTAGAATGATGATCAAAATAGGGTCGCTTGGTTCTGATCCATGAAATATCGTTCGGTGCTGATCCAAATAGGATCGCGAGGTGTAGACCCACATAGGATTGCTCAACACTAACCTCCGCATGATCTGCCTCCAATATCCACCTCACAGATAGCCACAAGATTCCCGTATATAGTATGCTTGATTCTAGTAGGAACCACTCCTCAAGCCATAAGTCATATTTCAACCAGTATTAAGTCCCAAAAAAATAATACCCAAGGGACCACCCCGTCATAGGGGTCCCAACGTGACAGACGACGCGTCGATCGGATGCCCGATCTATGAGATATGAGTACTTTTGTAAAGAGGGACCAGTTGGATTCAAGTATGATCCAACCCAAATCACATGTCAAACTTCATCAAAACTAACATAGAGTATCTCCAAAGGACTTCATTTTTAAAATTTTCCTTATGCCATAGACAATGTTCGATCAAAATCCTGATCTGTTAGTTACACCCCTTTCTGTATAATGGGGGTGTTCGCACCTTGGTCCGGCCCAGCTCGTTCGGGCCTGATGAAAAATTCCAAAAGGACTACTTCCAAAAAGGGGACCCAATGCCACTTAAGAAGTTTCAAATGGACACCCAGTTCGATAGTTATGTGTGTTTCTTTATTCGGGGCCAGTTGGGTTTGGGCCCTGTCCGACTTGGTCAGGCCGGCCCGACGCAACGGGTCTCGGGGTCTACCTCACCCCACCTGGGTCTGGCTCGTTAAGGGTCGGCCCGATTCAACGAGTACGGCCCGTTGGGGTCGTCCCAACCCTCTGGGCCGCAGATCTGGCCCGACCCGTTTGGTCGACCCTCTTGCCGCCTGCTAGCGCTCCCCACGCGGGGCACGCGGTCCTCCTGCCGAAGGGATTAAGCTGTTCGGCCCCCTTAAATCAGTGGAACCACGTGGTCAATGGGACCCTCGGGATGCAGGCCCCCCCTCCACTACGACATAACGCCACGACCCTCTTCAATGCAGCAAGAGACGACTTTCCGCCTCCGCCTTTGCATCCGGTTGAGGTGCCAGCCGCCACCTGCATCCACCTCGGTCTGATGCCGCGACTCCCATCTACAGCACATGACAGTGCGCCACCTACTGCGGCTATGGTCGGTCGTCTCTGACATTGGTGGATCTATCGCGGGGCTTCGGCAGTGCTCTAGAGCTCTGTTTTTACTCTCTTCTACACCTACGGGCTTCCCGGGATGCCACCGTCATAGCGTGACCCATTGTTTCACGTTACTGTCAAATTGAGGAAACCATCCTCGAAGAACGCTACATGAGAAAAGTGGTAGAGGGTTCGGGCCTTGTTCGTTTGGACCATGCCCTTTGCGTTAATATTATAACAAGAGAGAGCAAAGAAATCATCATATATAAACTATTATAATTAAAACCCCTACCTTGAAGATTATTGGTGACCACTGCAGACGATGGTACTTCCACATTAGAGGGTATGCAGCGGGCGAAGCTTCCTCATTGGATGGAGTCATTGGCATTCGTCGATCCCAAATCATTACTGCCAGAGCTTAAGTCCTCCGTTGGTGGATGGAGTCACAGTACTTTACCAGAGTTTCCCCGCTTGGTGAAGCTGTGTCAAAACTCATCCTTGAGCCTCACATATATAGGAGGGGGAAAGGGTGAGTAACACATGAAAGAATTTAATGAGGTTCATTAAATGAGTAATTAATTATCCTTATTTAATTCACAATGGTGCAATTATAAAAATGGTGAGTCAAGATACTTAATGGATTGACATGTCATTGGTCCCTCCAATGCCGCTCATCCATTAGAGAAAAGAAAGACAAAATAACAATAAAATTTTTATTTTATTATTCTTTAAAAAATTCCAAAACTAACTTCTTCTACCAAAAAACTATGTTCGAAGTGAATCCTCTCTTAAGTCAATCTCGGTGCTGTGGATTCAGCGGTGCCCTTGGATTTCAATTCCTAGCACCGGTTTAAAAGATATAAAATTCCACCCGCGTGTTTACTGAACGTACCAGAAAAGAAGTTCATAAAATTATTAAGAGTCACTCTCGAATAGAGATGGTCGAGGTTAGGCTCTACTAATGGGAACACACCATCAAAAGCTCAACCATACTCTCATATTTTCAATTCGAGTTACCATTTAGAAGTTAAGGATTTTATAATAAAATAATTTTCACTTAATTATTTTATTTTTGACCATAAACTAACTTCCACTGGTGGCTCGTGCCGGCCAATGTTAGTATCTTCCCAAAGAAAGAACACCCTCATGAGTTCAGTGGTGGTATCATATTTTTAATCCGAGTCACTTTTTATGAGTTATAAGCATTTTAAAAATTAAAATAATTTTATTTAATAATTTTATTTACAGTTATGCCATTTTTGGGTTCTCCCACTTGAGGCCTGTACTAACTAAAATTATGTCGTGCCTAGGGTAAACCCGCCATCCTGAATGCAACAGTGACCTCATATTTCTGATCCGGTCACCTGTTTAATATTTATTCCACTTTTTCATGAAAACCACTCATGTGCTCTATTTTAAACTTAACATTTTTGATGGATCATTCTAGGATCTTCGGTCCTCGTAATTACGCACCATCAGATTTCACGGTCTCTAAATAATCCCAAATAAAAAAAATTACATGGAATTTTTCGAGTCTTTACATAATCTCTCTATATAGACATAAATACATGAAATTGGGATAATACCTCTATATAATAATTAAATCATGAAACTAGGGAAATACCCCTATATAATCATTAAAACATTAATCACAACGTATTTCATAACAGAAAGGATATCACAATATCATATCATAAGCCTCAATGGTTAATTTTTCTAATTACTATTTTCTTTTAAACTATACATTTAATTTATCAAGTTAGTCATTAACCATTTACATTCTAGTTTTCACACCCAACTATCAAATCATTACCAACCATTTCAATAATCAAGTAACCATTTCCACGATGAATCTATCACAATAAATCACCTTAGGTATCATGTCATGCTAAAAAAACATTAATCTATTTTATAATTCCTTTCTATTTGACAGTTTTATCACCCAATAGGTAGCCATAAGCCAGGTTGCAACACCATTAGATCCAAATGAATTCAAGGAAAAAATTATCAAAAGATTTATCATTATCCATAAATCAATTAATTAATACACATGTTGTGTTATCACAATTAAAATTTTTCACATGTTTACAGTTAAATAGAACATTGGGTTAGGTTTTATACCACCTAAATTTATTTGGAAATCAAGATAATGATTCTAACAAGTATCCCCAAATAGAAAAAATGAGCATAATATTGTAAGAACTGAATCAAACAAGTTCAAGACTAAAACTTGTTTCCAGGGAGGTCAAAATATTAAATTGAAATAAAACGAAACAAGAAGAATATAAGAGAAAAAAAAATAAAAACAATCAAATAGATATTTATTGCTTGATTGGGATGTCTATAATGGAGGAAGGAACTCCAAAATCACCTAAAAGTCACCTAGGGATTGGGGGAGGAGAGGATACACATGGGTGGAATGAGAACATAAGTGCATAACACTTTTAAAACTATCGATCCTGATAAATACATGGTGTGTAATTATTTATTTATGAGTTATTCTGAAACATTCATCACCTCTGGTTAAAATAACCCTTCTCAAACATTACATGCCATGAAACATTTTCATGGTGTGTGTTCATTTCACATCATAAATCCATTTCAAAACATATACTCAGTAATAGATACACATCATGTAACATTTTCATAGTGTGTAAATGATATATAGACAAATTTAATCCCAACTACTAAAAAAGAGTCCAAACCACATCTAAAGCCTTTCAAACTCATGGAGAACCCTCATAATCCCCTTTAAAACATTTATACCCACACTCCATTAATTAAAAAAACATGCATCCCCAAAATTTAGGTCATTTTACTAGAAAAATATATCCATCCTCAGTGAGACTTGACCACCAAGGTTCAAATAATAAGGAAAACCCTAATGAAATATGTGTTACAAAAAACTCAAAAGTGGGACATACCTGAAAAAATATGGGAACTTAAAACCTCCACATCATATAACAAATCATCCCGAAGATTCTCTAAGAATCACAATAGGGTGTCAATAAATATGTTTGTCCACAATTCTCACATATCAAACTCCCTCTCATAAATATCCTTTTGAACACACCCATGTTTTATACTGCACTTGAACAAGAAGTATGGACTTTCCACAGAGAGACTTCTCACTACAGACCAAAATTCGTATCATATCATCCTAAAAGGATGCATCTACACCAAGAAAGATCTCTTCTATATCTAACACATGATAAGGGTCAGGATTATATGTCCAAATATGTGAAACAAGAAACATGTTGTTCCCAGAAATTTTTTCCTATGGAAGGGCTAATTGTTACGCCATTGGATCTAACCTCTCCACTATCTTGAACATCCAAAAAAACATGGGTTCTATATTTTCCTATTTCTTGATATGACATTACATTAACCTAGGTGACACCCAAGATAAAATAAAATGACTAGACCCATAATACAGAGGTCTTATATGATGGCTAGCATAAGATTTCTTCCTACACTATGTGGTCACCAACCACTTCCTGATAAAATGAAAAAAATTATACATATACTTCATGAGAATAGGTATAAAAAGTGCTGACTAACCTACCTCCAACCAACAAAGAGGGGAACAATAAGAACTATCATTAAAATCCTTGAAAGGTTCCATATAGATCGATTTCTGGAATCTTTTACCATTCTCAAACTCTGTGAGTTCCATATACCACTCCCATAATCCAAAAAAAATACATATCATAGGATTATAAAATTTCCTCTAGAATCTAAATAGCCTGATTATATTTATTTTTATTTTGAGGATGATAGGCATACTTAGAAGAGCCTATAATCTCAGAGACTACTAAAGAACATTCCAGAACCAAGATTTGAAATGAGGATCTCTATTAGAAATGATACTCCTCATAATGTTGTGTTATTAAAATATCTCATGCACATAGATAATACCTAAATCATAAACTATGATGGTCTACCCCAAAGTTAATAAGTGGAATAACTTTATTAGTCTATCCAAAATCACCCACATTACATTGTTCTTATGGGTTTTACTGGGTAATCCTATCAAAAAATACATAGTGACATCATCCCATTTCCAGTATAAAATGAGTAGAGGCTGAAACATCCCAACATGGCTATGATGCTCATATTTCCCCTATATACAAGTGAAACATCTCACCATGAAGTCCATTATCTCCTTATTAATTCCTAGACAGTTGTATTATCTATTGAGATCATGATACATCTTTGTAAAACTAGTATGTACCTCCCATCTAGAATCATGAAAATCTCTTATCATCTCCTCACACAATCCTATAGAAACCCATTACCAGCCAAAAAAAAAGAAGATAATTTACACTACCAAGAGTCTATTCTGATGGTCGATCCCCACTATATAAGCTATCTCTTAGAACTATGTCCTCCAGATCAGATAATTTTCCTATCTTGATTTAGTCCAAAAGCATGATTATAATAGATACTGAAGTTAGGGATACTCATCCCTTGGACTCCTGGATATCTAGATGCATGTTTTCAAAGAGATCCATCATTCTCCACTCATAACAAGTCTCCAAAACTACCTTTTTATGTGTCTTTTAGCTCAAGAAATAAATAATGATATTTCCCTTGACTATTACATAATCTTACTTAGAGAAATAAGACTACAGATACTCGACCCAACTCCTCTGATAAATGTTAAAGTCCCACTAAGAAAATATTTACATGAAGCTCTTATGGTTTACGTAAACCAAAAAACTCTCACTGAAAAGATAATGTCTCCAACATCTCAAGGAATGTGTAAAAATAGCTAACTCTAGATTATGATTAGGGTAATTCCTCTCATGCAGTCACAATTATTTAGAGCCATAAGAAACCACTCGATCCTCCTGCATCAAAACTTCTCTATGTCCAACTCTGGATGCATCATAGTGTATGTTATATGATTGTCTCAACATAGTTTATGTGAGGATAAGTGATGAGGTCAGCCTTCTATTCAACTCATAAAAAATAGCTTTCATAAGAATCTGACCAAACAAACTTCACTCCTTTATTGGATATCCTAGACATTGGTGCTTCTAGAAAGTAGAAGACTTGGATAAAAAACTGATAATAATCCTCTAAAACCAAATATCTCCAAATCTCAAAGAAATTTTTGGGACTCTCTCAAGAACCCCTAAATAAAAAATTTCTTGTGTTGACTGACACTCCAAACTCTGAGATGAAATGACCCATGAAGTGCACTTTATTAATCCAAAAAATGCATTTGATTAGCTTGGCATAAAGCTTATATATCTTAATGTGTTCAATATGATGTCAAGATGTCAGGAGTGATCATATGATGACACGAATTAAACTAAGATGTATTTGAAAAAAACCACCACATATAGGTCTCGAAAAGGATTAAATATTCAATTCATCAGGGTCATGAATACTACTGGTGCGTTTTTAAAACCAAAAAGAATCACTATGAACTCATAAAAGCCATACCTGCTCCTAAAATCAGTATAAGGTATGTTTGATGGTATCACCATCAACTTCTGGTATCTTGATCTCAAATATATATCAGATAAGATCTTATCACCTCTCCTCTGATTAAAGATATTATCAATATGTGGAAGATGACATTGGATCTTGACTATCATCCAATTCAATCTCCAATAATCCACACATAAGCATAGATTCCTATCATCCTTCTTGGAAAAACGAAATGGAGAACCCCATAGTGATTTACTAGGACATATGAAACCTTTAGATTCCTAATATTCCAATTAAAATTAAAATTCCCATATCTCTTCTGGTTCCATATTGTAAGGTGGAATAGAAACTGGATCTACTCCAAGTACCAACTTGATCGTGAATTTGATCCCCCACTTGGGAAGTAAGACATAGAAATAATCAGAAAAAAACATCATGAAAATAGTCCACCACTAGTGGAAATGTATTCTTATGCACTCCCCTATCATCTAGAGAAATAATTGTTACCTAAACCATGAGTTAATCCAATCTACACAGAATTGGTCCTTCATGAGAATCCTAAAGATCCCACTCACCCTGGTGAAAATTGATGCCAAATTCTGGAGATAAAAGGTAACTCTCATATAGTAATAGTTGAAATGAGTCTGGTATAGAACTTGAAAATCCATAATAAGAATAAAAACTAAACCTATCATTTACAACATGAATGGTTCCCAAAATAAATGGTAACCACCAATTTCTAGAGAAAAGACTTGAAACATTTTATATTCTCTGACCGCACTCCCAATGGTGTATCGATGGTCAAAAAACCATCCAAGATTTCCAAAACCAAGCCCAAATTGTTTTAAAAAAGTGTATATAAAAAGGAATATGATGATAATATATCAAAAAATGGAGAAAGGGTAGATGATTCAAGAATCATACCTCTAATGAAAGAAAACCACACTAGAAGTAGTAGTCTATATTGAGAGCGGATGACTTTACCCCTACCCTGGGATCTATTATAACTCCCCTAAGCTACTTTCTATGTATGGTACTGACACTCCTTAACTAGGATACCGCTTCCACTACCTAGAACTAAACATCTCATAGAACTCTAACTACCTATCTACTGAGGGGTATATAAGTACTTCCTAGACTCTAGAACCTGTCCTAATCCCTTATCACTTCTCTTACACTATATACCCCCTAAAAAGCCTCTACAGGTGACCTACCCTACCAAAATCATGGTACTCTAGAGTAAGGTACAATCACTAAGGCTACATGTGGCCCAACTTCCCACACTGATAGCACTTCATTAGAACACGATCATGATATGGATTCCAAATACCCTAAATACTCTACCCAATATTTACTTTGAGATAACTATTATAGCAGAAATTCTTACCACATGAAGATGAGATCCCAGTTAGATCTTCTAAAACATCTTGGATGCTACTCGGGGCCTCTCTTAGATTCCCCTATATGATGAGTGCTTGATTCATCACATTGGAAATGATACTGAAGTGAAAGAATTTCACCTATGAACTGATATCATAATGAATACAATCCTTAAAATATATCACCCTATAGATCTCATTAGCTGTTAAGGATAGAACAAAGTGATATTAGTTGGTGAAACATACATCATAGTTCATCACTAACAGTCCCTCCTATGTCATTTTCATGAACTCACAAGACTTCTTATCTCTCAACATGCTTGGATAGAATTGGATCAAAAAATTCTCCTTGAAGTCCTTCCAGGATAACTCATATTTCTTCCCATATTTCTATAAAATATCCTATAAATGCATGGAAATATCATGAAACATGTATTTTAAAATGGTCAAACTCCTATCATAGGGTGTCTTAATGTTCTTGAAGATCATCCAAACTAACTCAATCCAGAACTTGGCTGCCTGGGGTCCCCCCTCCCCAGTGAATAGAGAAAGATGTTTCAACTAGAACACTCTCTTAAACTCATAAATATAAGGCATGGTGTGAATAATATACCTTTCCATAGATCACATGAACCTCAAGAAGATTTCATGAAGCTGTAAAACCATCCAATCCATAGGAGCTACAAGAAGCTATGGTTCAACCATGTGGTAGTATGCTTATTAACACTCTCCTAATTCTCAATTTGAAGATCATGATGAGTCATTTTATATATAATACAAACACACTCCATAGAAAATTGGCTAAAAATAAGGCCAACCTCAATAGGTGACAATAATAGAGAACCAATATATCATGGTCTCTCTAAACATGGTTTAAAAGTGTTTTAGCATGACATAACAGTTCCTTTGTTTCATTTATCAGATATAACATCTATCTCATTTCATAGTTCATAAAATAAAAAATATATGACATTAAATAATTATGTCTCTATCACGAACAATGCATGTATGATATATCCCTATGTGCCAATAAATATTCATGAATAATCATCTCATGCCCTACTAGTCCATGAGTATAAATACCAGGAAACAATAACATCACACAACATGTGAATCACCCGAGGTAAAATAACATCAATTACAACAAGCGAACATCATGAACATAAATCCCATTCATGGAAACTCAAATTTTCCACCATACACGGGTTAGAGACTCCCGTGAAAAAAATAATTACCATGTCTTGACACATCTTAGCCTCCTTTCTACCATTACCAAATTGTAAACCAATAGAAAATAAAAACCTTCACCTCTGATACTACTTTGTAACATACTCTAATATGAAACTCTCCATGTGTCCAAAATAGGTTAGTAACAAGACCTCAAGCATGTCTTCCCATCTTCTAGTGGCTACCGACTAGTAGTGGTGGTGGGAATAATATTGTGGGGAAACTGTATCCCCTACTACAAAGTTACAATACAATGGAAATAAACAAAATCTCAAATTAACTTATATAGTGGAAATAGTACTACATTAGACCAAGAAGTAAAAGGAGGAACTAATAAACCAAAATAATAGTGAACCATGTAATGACATGACGAAAAGTATCTAAATGTAAAACTGAATGTAAAAAAATATAATAACCAGATGATATAAATAAAATCAAAATAATCTAGTCCTAGACCCCATGTCAATTCTACCTCTATGATCCAACCCATCCAATAAGAAACAATCAACTACAAGTGTAACGACCCAAAGTTTTTCAATGGAAATTCCCTTCTTATATTTATGTCATAAAATAACATAAAATCACAACATAACGAACTACTAAGTGATAAGTGACCTTTAAACATAATTTTTTCACTTATGTGTTTGGAATTTTGAAAATCTGACATACACGGTTGTGTTCAAGATTATTTTTGGAGTCTAATGAAACAAAAATAATTTTTGGTGAATAGTAACATACCCTTATGAATAGTAATATGACCCTTATGAATAGTAAATCATCCAACATAATAGTAACCTTACCTATGAATAATTAAATAAAATTTAGGCATCTTAGAAAGGGATAATTTGGCCTTAGTAAATGTTTTGGTATTTTTATAAGTCATAAATAAATAATTATAATTAATTAATTAATTTAAAAGAAAGTTTTTTTCCCTAAAATGTATTTATAAATTATTGAATCATTTTATTATAGTTTTTAGATAATTTTATAAGACCCTACATACTTTTTGAAAGCACTATAAAATCAGTTTTAATCTTAAAAACTATTTTTAAGTAAATTATGATTTTAATTAAATATTAAATTAATAATATTTAGAAAATTATTTTTGAAAAATGGACATCATTTTTGGATTCTACATGTTGAAAAATTTTTGGGGTAAGTTTTTGGGATTTTTCTGAGATACTTGAAGTTTTGATGAATAGTAGAATTTGATAATTTACAATAAATGCTAAATAATGGATTAATCGAGTCATCGATGATGCTGTGCTGATGTAAGCCCACTTGGTTCGGGATCACATGATAAAATTACTATTCTTGGTCATTCAAGAATCACTATTACTTTTCTTAGGTGAAATTAATAAACTAATGAATTTTATATTAAGGAAACCCCTATCCCCTCCACTATAAAAGCCACCCTTCAGACCCTCATTTCCTCACACCTATCAAGCTCCAAGACTTCTCTAAAATCTTCCCAAAAACCTTCCCTAGCCCCTCCCCCACGTACAAGAGCTGATGGTCTCATCAAAAGACCAATCTTAGGCCCTTAAGGTGGTTTTCAAGAGAAGGATTCAAGAGGTAATTTCCCTCCCTCTTCTCCTTTAATTTCCTTTGAAGTTCAACTTCATTTCTTGATCTATCCCCACCTATATTCAACCAAATTGTATTTTAACTCCATTATTATAAATATAATTTAATTTTATGATTATAATGAGATATTATATCATCCAACCCCCTTTCCCTCTTCATTTTATTTTATTAAAGAGAACGTTGTTCGTGGGGTGTTAATTTATCACCTTCAAGAACGACATGCTTTCTTCTTCCATTTCTACCTTCAGATCTGGTCATCAAACCATTTTATGGTTAAACCATAATATTTTATATGTATTATGTTCTATTTAATGTTATTTAAATAACCTATGGCCATATTACTAAGTGATAAATTAAAACAAGTTCATTGTGATCCAAAAACCGCCCAAATTGACCCAAATAACCATCATTTAATTCTTATCTAATGATTCATACACATGGATCTAATATAAATAATTATAAGATCATTAAAACAACTATAATATCATTAATTAAATGTAATATCATTTCTGGATGTTTACTCATTTTCTACCCAAACTTCAATTTAAGAATACAAGTGAACCGCCCAAGAAAAACCATAAAAACGAACAACCCCGAACAATGTTTTTAAACTCTATAAGTCATCCAAAGAAACATAATATGACTTAATGAAACCATAATTAACCCTATTAATGTAAACATGGTTCTATATTTATAATTAAGGAATATAATGTCATTATACAAGACATTAAAGATAAGGAATCATTTGGGTACAAGGTAAGGGGAAATTCTCGAACCCAACTTTCATCCATCAGGTTCTCCATCTTTCACCCCGTTTTTGATATGGTTACTCCTTAAAGATAATTTATTCATATTTATCTTAACTTTTATAGGATATAAATGTTTTATAATGAGGTTTATGTCAAACCAAATATTTTCCAAAAGAACTCTTCTTTTAAGAACTCAACTTTTACCTCTCATTCAAGGTTGATGGTTCATGTATCAAGTATGTTGTTACCTCTTTCTTTTGAAAAAAAAAGTTTATGAATGTGTTATTATGAAATTAAACCCATTACTTTTCATGATTTAGTTATTTTAATTTATGTAATATGTTCATTGTGTCATGCATGATAAATGATAATGTTATGATGTGACAGGTGCGCTCAGAATTATATAGTGCAATATGAATGTTTAAATGTGACGGGTGCGCCCGAAATTATATAGCACTCCAATGAATTGGGTAATGTGATTAATCTCATGAGTAAATGTTAAATGATGCATGAACAAGATTCTATCTTGGTTCACAAGTATGTGTGGTAGTTAACCACTAAGATATGATGTTTTATTTTTATGCATTGCCACATTTGAAGTCTTTTATTTATGCTCCTCTCATGTTCATGATATTTTGCCTATGTTATGATTATTCTCACCCCATGATATATTTTTCTTATCTATCCTCTTACTGGGATTCTAGCTCACCCCTTTTTATGTATATCCTCAGGTGGCTACATGTACTAAGGAGAGGACAAGTTCCAATAAGAAGCTAGAGAAGAATAAATTAAATAAATTTTTATGCTTGATATTGTATTTGTTATGTGTCGTCCTAGTTTTCCCAAGACACTAAACATTTGGATCCTCCATGTGTAATACTATTATGTTTTTTATCTTTGAAATGATGTAATAGTAATATAAGAAAAGGCCGGGTCGCTATAGTTGGTATTAGAGGAAAGGTTTAGTTAATTTGGTAATTAGGATTAGTGAACCCTAGGGAAAACCAACGACATGAGACTAAGTACAAATATGCACACAATAATATTTACCGAGGGATCCCATATGTTATGTTTTTGGTATAAATTGTTTAAATTAATAAGTTATTCATGACTTGTTTACTTATGTTTTGTTCTAACCTTTTCTATTTTAGAAAATGGTGGGAACCAGGAGAAATCAGGCCAACAACTCATGCGAGGGCCAATGCAACGATTTCCTGAACGACATCCCCAATGATTTGGGAGGTGGAGTTCAAAACTTCATGGTGATTATTACCCAATTATATCAGGTTCTGAATAATAACTATAATAATGGGGAACATCCTCCTTCAAAAAAGAGGGAGCAACTGGCTATCAAATGTTTTATGCGACAACGACCACTGACGTTTTAGGGATCTTCTGATCCAATAGTTTCGGAAGAGTGGGTCAACTCCATGGATAAGATCTTTTCTATGCTTCACTGTTCTGAGACGGAGAAGGTGACTCTAGACGTTTATCATCTAGATGGAGAAGCTTATCAATGGTGGGCTTTTATTAAGAACACCAAGCCAAGGGAGGAAATTGAAGAAATGGAATGTGGAGAATTTAAGATAATGTTTCTTAATAAGTAATTCCCACGAAATATTTGCATGAATATGGAGAGAGAATTCATAGATCTAAAGAAAAAAGAAGGAGAATCTGTCCCAACCTATGAAGAGAATTTCACAAGGCTTTCAAGGTACGCTTCGGGGTTTGTTATCAACAATGATAGAAAAATTAATAGATTATGCAGTGGATTAAAACCACACCTTAGAAAGGCTCTTACAATCTGAGACTTTGGGAGTTATGAAGAAGTTGTTCGGTGTGCTCTCAAATTAGAGATGGAGTTTTGAGAATGTTCCCATGGCTATGGTGATAAGAAAAGAAAGATGGAGTTTCAAGCTGGTGGATCTAATGATAAAGGTTGGAAGAAAAATCAACGATCTGCATGCCAAAAATTTGGGAAGTTGCACAATGGGAACTGCCTCAAAGGGATGAAGAAATGCTTCAAGGGTGGGAAAGAAGGACACCATGCTCAAGAGTGTCGAAAAGACATGAAAAGGTAGGAGAATATAGCCGATGAAAGGAGAGAACCACTCATGGTTAAATGCTACAACTGTAGGGAGCTAGGGCACTATGAAAACTAGTGCACTGAACCTCGAGCTGTCGAGGGTAATTAGCATCAGCAGCCACCAAATCCAAAGGAACAAGGGAAGGCTTATGCCATCACTACTACGGAGGTGGAGAATGATAATTAAGTCGTACAACGTACACTTCCTATTTACTTAGTAATGAAAAATGTCTTATTTGATTCTGGTTCTACGCATTCCTTTATATCTTTCAAGATTTCTACAACTATAGAATTGAAGCCCCGAAACCTTGAAGTAGAGATATCTGTAAAAACACCATGTAGTGAAATCATTACAACCCAAGTGTTTGACTCTTCTACTATTGGTGTATGTGGGAATATTCTTCCTGCAAATCTCATAATACTTCCCTTGGTGGAATTCGACACTATAATGGGAATGGATTGGCTCTCGTTATATAGAGCACATATCCGCTGTTGGAAAAAGGAAATATCTTTTCATATTCCAAACCATCCCATACTCCACTACAAATTCAAGTAAGATCATGAATATCATTTGAAAAATACTTCAATGGTGTGGGTGTTGATTCCCTATGAAGACGTATACCTCACCCAAATGGTTGAGTCGAAGGAAAGTTCTAACCTTGAGGAAATTCCAATCGTGAGGGAATACAACGATGTATTTCCCGAAGAGTTACCCGGAATTCCCCCGGACTGTGAGGTAGAGTTCTCAATTGAACTCATACCTGGAGCTACTCCTATCTCTAAGTTCCCCTATAGGATGGATCCTATCGAACTGGAGGAGTTAAACAAGCAGCTGCAAGAGCATCTGGACAAAGGGTTCATATGCCCTAGTGCGTCTCCTTGGGGTGCGCCGGTGCTCTTTGTGAAGACGAAGTATGGAACAATAAGGTTGTGTATCGATTATCAGGAACTCAACAAGATCATCATAAAGAACAAGTATCATCTCCCAAGGATTGATGTCTTGTTCAACCAATTAAGAGGAGCTCAATACTTCTCAAAGGTGTATCTTCATTCTGGATATCATCAGGTAAAGGTGAAAAAGGAATATATTCAGAAGCCTGAATTCCGAACAATGTATGGGCACTATGAGTTTTTGGTGATTCCCTTTGGACTTACTAATGCCCCTAAAATCTTCATGGATTTTATGAATAGAGTCTTTAGACATTACCTCGACAAATTTGTGGTTGTGTTTGTCGATGATATTCTCATCTACTTCAAGAGAAAGGAGGAACATGAAGAACATCTAAGACTTGTGTTGGAGGTATTAAGAAAAGAGAAGTTGTATGCCAAGTTAAGAAAGTGTGAATTTTGGATGAATCAAGTCATGTTCTTGGGACATGTGATCACAAGTGAGGGAATTTATGTGGATCCTTCAATGACAAAGGTGATTGAGGAATGGCCCAGGCCCTCCAGTGTCACAGAAATCTGTAGTTTTCTTGGAGTAGCTGGGTACTGCCGATATTTTGTGAGAAACTTCTCACAATTGTCATGAACTCTAACCAAGTTAACAAGGAAAGGGGTAAAGTATGTATTGATGGAAGAATGTCAGGGAAGCTTCATGGAGATAAAGAGAAGTCTGATCACTGCACCTATACTCACACTACCGAAAAGTGGAGAATGTTTTGTGATATAAAGTGATGATTCAAAGAAAGGCTTGGGTTGTGTACTCATGCAAAATTATAATGTGATATCCTACGCCTCACGAAAGTTGAAGATCCATGAGCAGAAATACCAGATGCATGATCTAGAGCTGGCAGCCGTGATTTTTTCCTTGAAAATATGGAAGCACTACATTTATGGCGAGAAGTGTGACATATACATCGACCACAAGAGGCTAAAGTATATATTCACACAAAAGGAGATCAACATGCGTCAAAGGATATGGTTAGAGCTAATAAAGGATTATGATTGCTCTATTCACTATCATCCTGGAAAGGCGTACAAGGTAGCTGATGCTCTAAGCAGAAAAGAACCTGCTACTCTATCCATGTTGCAGATTGAGAAAGACCCTATCATCATTGATATGCAAAGAATGGATTTGGAAATCATAATGGAAGGGGATGAATCCTACCATTCCCAAATTATTGCACAACCATCCATACACGATAAGATTAAGGAAGAACAAAGGGATGATGTGGAGATACAAAATAGGGTGAATGCTGTAAAGGAAGGGAAGCTGTAAGAGTTCCATATCGACAATGATGGTGTGATTTGGTTTGGAATGTGGCTTTGTGTTCCTTCATCACCCGGGATAAAGAAGTATCTATTGGACAATGCACATAGCTCAACATTCTCTATCCATATTGGGAGTACCAAGATGTACCGTGATCTCTGAGAACACTTCTGGTAGGATAACATGAAGAAGGAGATTGCGGAATATATATCAACGTGCTTGGTATGTCATCAAGTTAAAGCTGAGCGACAAAAGTCTAAGGGTATAATGTAGCTATTGCTTATACCCATGTGGAAATGGGAAAATGTTACTATGGACTTGGTCACGAGTCTCCCGAAGACGTCAAAGGGAAATAATGCGATATGGGTTGTGGTTGACCGAATCACCAAGACTGCCCATTTTATCGCTATTCAGGAAGACCTCTTGCTTGAACAACTTGCAAAGATATATGTGAAGGAAGTGGTGAGACTACACAGTGTTCCAATCTCAATTGTCTCTGACCGTGATCCAAGGTTCACATCTAAGTTCTGGAGGAGCCTTCAACATGCTTTGAGTAATGAATTAAATTTCAGCACGACCTATCAACCCCAAACTGATGGCCAGTATGAAAGGACTATTCAGACACTTGAAGATATGTTAAGAGCCTGATCTCTTGAATTTAAGGGTGGATGGGATCATAATCTCCCATTGGTTGAGTTCTCATACAACAATAGCTTCCACTTGAGTATCCAGATGGCTCCATATGAAGCTCTGTATGGAAACGATGTAGAACTCCAACCTGTTTGGATGATGTTGGAGAACAGAAGCTACTTGGACCCGATCTTGTTCAAGAGATGACCGAGAAGGTTCAAGTCATCCAAAAAAACATCAAAGCTGCTCAAAGTTAGCAAAAGAGCTATGCTGACAACCATCGAAGGGACTTGGAGTTCGACGTTGGAGATGAAGTATTCCTTCAAATATCTCTATGGAAGAGAGTCATGTGATTTGGGAAAAAATGGAAGCTAAGCCTAAGGTATATTGTCCCCTTTGAGATCCTTGACCGCATAAGAGCCATGTCCTATCATCTTACACTTCCACCGAATATGGGTCAAGTTCATGATGGGTTTCATGTATCACTACTGAGGAAGTACATACCAGACCACTCACATGTACTAAACTCAGAGGTGGTGCAGCTGGAAGATGATCTCTCCTATGAGGAGAAACCAGTAAAGATTCTGGATTGGAGGGATAAGGTTATATGCAATAAGACAACCCATATTTTCAAAGTTTTGTTGAGGAACCACAAGTTTGAGGAAGCAACTTGGGAACCAGAAGATGCAATGAAGGAGAAACACCCTGTTTGTGTAAAGTGAAATTTCAGGGGCGAAATTTTTTAAGGGGGGAAGAATGTAACGACCCAAATTTTTTCAATAGAAATTCCCTTATTATATTTATGTCATAAAATAAAATGAAATCACAACCTAATGAACTACTAAGTGATAAGTGACCTTTAAACATAAGTTTGTCACTTCTGTGTTTGAAATTTTGAAAATCTGGCATACACTATTGTGTTCAAGATAATTTTTGGAGTCTAAAGAAACAAAAATAAATTTTTGTGAATAGTAACAGACCCTTATGAATAGTAATATAACCCTTTTGAATAGTAAATCATCCAACATAAGAGTAACCTTACCTACGAATAATGAAATAAAATCTAGATATCTTAGAAAGTGATAATTTGACCTTAGTAAACGTTTTGGTATTTTTGTAAGTCATAAATAATTAATTACATTTAATTAATTAATTTAAAAGAAAGTTTATTTCCCTAAAATGTATTCATAAATTATTGAATCAATGTCTTATAGTATTTAGATAATTTTATAAGACCCTACGCAATTTTTGAAATCACTATAAAATCAGTTTTAATCTTAAAAACTATTTTTAAGTAAATTATGATTTTAATTAAATATTAAATTAATAATATTTAGAATTTTGTTTTGAAAAATGGACATCCTTTTTGGATTCTACATTTAAAAAAATGGTTGGGGTAAATTTTTGGGATTTTTTTGAGATACATGAATTTTTTATGAATAGTAGAATCCGATAATTTACAATAAATGCTAAATAATGGATTAATTGAGTCATCGATGATGCTCTGCTGATGTAAGACCACTTTTTCAGGTATCACATGATAAAATCACTATTCTTGGTCATTCAAGACTCACTATTACTTGTCTTATGGGAAATTAATAAACTAATGAATTTTATAGTAAAGAAACCCCTCTCCCCTCCACTATAAAAGCCACCCTTCACACCCTCATTTCCTCACACCTCTCAAGATCCAAGACTTCTATAAACTCTGCCCAAAAACCTTCCCTAGAACATCCCACACGTCCAAGATCTTCTGGTATCATCAAAAGACCAAGCTTAGGCCCTTAAGGCAGTTCTCAAGAGAAGGATTCAAGAGGTAATTTCCCTCCCTCTTCTCCTTTAATTTCCTTTCAAGTTCAAGTTCATTTCTTGATCTCTCCCCACCTATCTTCATCCAATTTGTATTTTAACTCCATTATTATACATATAATGTAATTTTATATTTCTAATTGGATATTATATCATCCAACCCCCTTTCCCTCTTCATTTTATTATATTAAAGAGAACATTGTTTGTGAGGTGTTAATTTATCACCTTCAAGAACGACCTGCTTTCTTCTTCCATTTCTTCCTTCAGATATGGTCATGAAACAATTTTTATGGTTTAAAAAGAATATTTTATATGTATTATGTTCTATTTAAAGTTTTTGAAATAACCTATGGCCGTATTACTATGTGATAAGTTAAAACAAGTTCGTTGTGATCCAAAAACCACCCAAATTGACCCAAATAACCATAATTTAATTCTTATATAATGATTCATCCACATGGGTATATTATAATTAATTATAAGATCATTAAAAATACTGTAATATCATTAATTAATTTTAATATCATTTATGGATGTTTACTCATGTTCTACCCAAACTTCAATTTAAGAATACAAGTGAACCACCCAAGAAAAACCATAAAAATGAACATCCGCGAACAATGTTTTTAAACTATATAAGTCATACAAAGGAACATAATATGACATAATGAAACCACAATTAACCATATTAATGTAAAAATGTTTCTGTATTTCTAATTAATTAATATTATTTCATTATACAGGACATTAAAGAGAAGGAATCATTCAGGTACAAGATAAGGGGAAATTCTCGAACCCAACTTTCATCCTTTAGGTTCTCCCTCTTTCAATACATTTTTGATATGGTTACTACTTAAAGATCATTTATTCATATTTATCTTACCTTTATTGGGATATAAATGTTTTCTAATGAGGTTTATGTCAAACCAAATGTTTTCCAAAGGAACTCTTCTTTTTAGAACTCAACTTTTACCTCTTATTCAAGGATGATGGTTCTTGTATCAAGTATGTTGTTCCCTATTTCTTTTGGGAACCCAAAGTTTATGAATGTGTACTTATGAGATGAAACCCATTTCTTTTCAAGGGTCATTTATGTTCATTTATGTTATATGTTCATTATTTCATGCATGATAAATGATAATCTTATGATGTGACGGGTGGGCCCGGAATCATATAGTGCAATATGAATGTTTAAATGTGATGGGTGCGCCCGAAATTATATAGAGCTCCATTTCATTGGTTAAAGTGATGAATATCATGAGTAAATGTGAAATGATGTGTGAACAAGATGCTAGCTTGGTTTACAAGTATGTGTGGTAGTTAACCACTATGACATGATGTTTCACTTTTATGAATTTCCACATTTCAAGTCTTTTATTTATGCTCCTCTCATTTTCATGATCATCTACCTATGTTATGATTATGATCACCCCATGATATATTGTTATTATCTATTATCTTACTGGGATTCTAGATCACCTCTTTTGATGTATATCCTCAAGTGGATACATGTACTGAGGAGAGGACAAGTTCCAATAAAAGCTAGAGAAGAATAAATTAAATAAATGTTTATGCTTGATGTTGTATTTGTTATGTGTGGTCCTAGTTTTCCCAAGACACTAAAACTTTGGATCCTCTATGTGTAATACTATTATGTTGTTTATCTTTGAAATGATGTAATAGTTATATAAGAAAAGGCCGGGTCGCTATAACACGGTCCCTATCCATTGTCCAAACTTGAATCCATGTAGTCTACTTGGGTACCAAATAATGTATTGAATATAGTGTGAGTAAAACTCAGCAGGTCGACACCACCATGTATAAACAAAACCAACTTGATAATACGTGCATGAAATAAAACGATAAAATGTATATTAATTAAACTATTGATACAATATAACAATCAACCTGTTTCAGAACCATGTCAGAACATCTTTGAGCATGTAACACAACCATTCCGACCACAATCACAATATATGGAATAATCAGATAATCGAGAAACACCCTCTATATAATAATTTCATAACACTAGGAAAATTCCCCAATATAAGAATTTCAGTATCTAGGAAAAGACCTCCATATAATCATTTAATCTTAAAACTTGTCCAATATTGATAAATAATAATTACAACAGGAAATTGGGAAAAGACCTCTATATAATAATTACAATATGAAACTGATCCAATCCTACTATATAATCATTACAACATCAAAAAAATGAGTCATAATAGAAAGGATATCACAATATCATATCAAAAATATCATGGTTAGTTATGAAAATTACCATTTGACTTTCAATTACACATTTAATTTATCAAGTTGGTCTTTAACCATGTACATTCTAGTTTTCAAAACAAAGTATCAAATCATTACAATCCATTCTAATAATTAGTTAACTATTTTCTAAGGTGAATCTATCAAAATAAATCACCTGAGGATTCATGTCACGCTAAACACTCTTTAATACATTTTCTAATTCAATACCATTAAAGGGTTTTCTCACCCAATGGGTAGCCACAAGCCATATAACGCCCTGACCTCAGCTACCTAGGGTCGGTGCATTACTTCGTAACATTGGCATGATCACAAAAGATCAAGTCTCGAAAGACCGATTAGTTTAGTAGCCTTGGAAACACAAGATACATTCACAAGTATTACATTACATCATAAAGTGAAAAACTAATAACAAAGTCTTCATAGTCCACACTCATACCCTCTTCTGACTATCCCTGTAGGTCATTCATAAAATACTTCTTCACATCCTGGAAAATATTAAAACATTGAAAGGGGTGAGCTCAGATTCTCAGTAAGGATAACAATATTGCGGAAGCTTTCATAAATAAACATAAACATTTAAGGCAATGTATGACTAAAACATAAGCCTTTTAAACTTGAACATCAACATAATATGGAAAAAGTAAAATTAGATAATGCCATTTACTTCTTCACATGGATATTCGACTGGTCTAATAATCACATGCAATATCAATGACCACTTTCATAATGATGGAATGCATAATGCCAGACTATCATAACCACATAGTCAAGGCCTCGTGCCAAGACCACAAATAAGATTTTGTCAAGGCCTCGTGCCAAGACACTAGTTTGTCTCATGAGACCTACCGATGCATCGAGGAGCTATAGCGGGCTCCACCCGTCACTTATTAAGTCCAATGCATTCCTCATATGAATAGGTTTAAACATATCATAAACCATAACATAATCGTATCACATAAAACATGCATAAGGGAAACATAAAATTTCCACATTTCAATCACAAGATATCAATACAACACGTTGATATAATAAAAACTCTTTAAAAACAATTTTCAATACCAAAATAAAATAAAGTTAAAACTCTGTATTTATTTTTCATTAAAAAAAAGATGGCTTGTAGAGGAAGCCGAAACTCAAATAATGGTCACGGCGACGGAGAAGTCATTGTCGCTGAATATGTACGGAAATAAAAACATTCCCTTTTTGTTGTTTAGTAAAACGCTTTGTATAAAAAGATTTCTTTTGAATAAACTTAAAAGTCAAAGGGGTTTATACACCGTATAAAAGAAAGTTGTGTATAAAACCAAATATGCCTCAATGAAAGGAGATTGAGACAAAGTCCTTAAAAAGATAATTTTTAAAATAAAATAGTTATATTATTTTTATTCACTATAGGTACTCATAAATAAAGTATAAATACAAAATAGGACATAATAACATCATGACATAATTTGAAAGTAGGAGATTAACCCAAAGAATGGAAGTTGGGTTAAGAAGTTCCCTTACCTTGCGTCCTGTCCTGACTCGACCGTTCTTTAACCTCCTGAATAATAAACTAGAGTTAATTCCTATTTAATTAATAACCTTTTTCATGTTCATTATTCCTTTTATATCCCTTATTACCATGTTATGAACATTATGTAATTATTTAAGTTTATAAGGGTCATTTTGTCGATCTTAGGTACTTGAGTCAAAAATAACATTCTTATAATTACAAGTTGTTCATGTGGTGATATATCCATTATATCCAGAATTATATTCATGATATAGATATCATATATCTCATATATATCCAGTATATACATGCATTTATAATATTCCATAATGTTTAGATGTAAGAAATGAAATGCACCGTTCATGGAGACGGTAAGCCGTACATACGCAAGAACGCTACTTTCATTTCTCTTTCGTATTTAATGGAATGAAATCATAATTATATAAAGGTATAATATAGTTCCAGTATAATATCATATATAATATCATTTACTCCATCCTTTATACATCCCACATATGGCATTAACGATTCACATCACTTTGAGGGGGCGGCAGTCCGCACTTCCGAAAATGAAATTATCGTGTTTACCCATAATGGAAATCATAAATTATGCCATAAATGAGAAATACAGAAGCATAATTAAAACATAAACATATTATATATCCTATATAAATATAGTGACATCTTAATTTCCACCTTTGAAGGTGTTATATGAGTGTTGAACAATCATCGTTTCGTGAGGCAGAAATTCGCCATCCACAGAAACCGTATGTTCTTTAACCATTAGATGTAGGTGTGTGTAATTGTAGCTCTAATCCTTCTTATAACAACATCTTAGTATATTGAGGATACTGGTGTTGTTACAAAAGAAATGAATAAAAAGATTTTAGGGGGTTGGAGAAGAAAAATAAAACAAAACAACATTAGAGAAGACATTACCTCAAAATCGGGTAACTCTTTTTGATTTGAGCCAAAGGCTTCATTGAGAAGAGTTCTGCCCAAAGTGAGGCTTTTAAGAGTAAGGGAGGGAAGTTGGGAGAGTATTTGGGCAGAGTTTGGCCGAGCCAAATGGCTTGACGGTGTGAATAAGGTGTTAGAGGTGGGGGCCTTTTATAAGTGGAGAGGAGGGGCACTCTTGAAAAGTAATGAAATATTACTTTATTATACAATGCTTTTCGGATTCTAAAGGTCCCACACTTATATAATTCGAGTATAAGGTGATAAGGGTTCTAAATATACCCATACAATAGTCTTTAGACAAGTTTAAGCATTTTATTGTACATTATCTTTTCATTTTATTAAAATCGTTAAATAATGAGGTCATCGCTGCATCATAATGATGTCACAAATAATTTAATTTATTTAATGTCTAAAAATTATAAAAAAAATACTATGATGTAGGAAATCTTTTTAGATTTTCAATGACTATTTATAGTCAAAAATATGACTTGTATAACCCCATGAAAAAATTGTTTTAGTAAAACATTTCATGTTTGTGTCATTTTTTACTTTAACATTAAATAAAAGGTATTTATGTCATTTTCTAACTAAAGTGGCTCCATGGGGTCCCCAAGTTGACCCATGGATTGTATTGGTCGGCCATGGCACATCCAATGAGGGTAGGATATGTGTCAATCTCATCTCATATTATTAAAACATTATTTTTACCTTAAACTACACTAATTACCTCTAATCGCGATTAAGAACTTAAAAGTTACTATTCACCAAAAATTATTTTAATATCATTGAACCAAATTTTACTTCTTAATGAAAACCATGTATGTATGATTTTTGAAAATAAAATCATAGAAGTGGTAATATTTAATTTAAATGAAAAATCAGTTATTTAACTACAACTTAGTGGTTTCACTATTCATCAAAAATTGAAGTTTTTCAGAACAATGCCAAAATTTCACCCTAAGCTATAATTTATATTCCGAATTCAAAAATGATGTCTATTTTACAAAATTCCAAACATATAAGTTGCATTAATTAATTTTATAATTAATTCCCTCTTTCACAACAAATAGAGTGTTTTTAAGAAATAATTTATATCAAAAGATTGGCAATTGTTTATGTCCAATTTCAATGTTAAATTAATTCTAATGACCACCATTGGATATAATGGTAAAAATATATTCTAATTATACTTTAAAACCACTAAATACTATAATTTATCACTATAAATTAATTTTATTAAAAAAGTTGTTTTTAAGTATTTTTCACTATTCATAAAAAAATTAGAAGTTCTCAGAAAAATACCAAAAATTCAACATAGGCTAATTTCGATATTCCAAATCCAAAAATGAAGTCCATTTTGAAATATAAAATTTCTATAATTTTAAAAAGTGGTTATTACTATTCATAACAGCTACTATGATTAGTCGCGGTGTTTTAGAACTCGAAGTTGCGTACAATGCAAGCTATTGCATTATTGAATGAGAAGCATATTGTGGAAGCTCGGGGTGTTACATTCTCCCCTACTTCAATAAATTGCGTCCTCGCAATTTGAAATTTTTCTTGGAAAATAAAAGGTTGAAAATAGAAAATACCTTTGTGGAAAACCTACATCGGAAATAAGATTAATAAAATTTAGCCTTAATAAGAGGGAAAGGGAAATTAAAAAGTCACCACCTAATTATGATCTCGATTAGGAGAACATTGGTGGAAATTAGAGACATATAATTGGAGGAAAAATGTAAATATTTGTAGGGAGTGATTGAGGTCATCATTCACAATCAACTGTCAAATTGAGGGCCTTAAAGCCTTCAATCTATGTTGATTTAAAATATCATCAGTTCAACAAGACATAAGGTATTAGAATAACACATTTTTTTGTTTTAATATCTCTTTACTAAAGTTTAAGAATTAATTTATTCATTGAATAAGATATAGGTATATATATATTTATGCTTGAAAATTAGAGTTTCAACCTTCAACTCATCTTTCACTCAAAAAGATAATAGAACTCAAAAATATTATACTTATCCTAATTGTATAAGGTTCCAAATGTTAACACATATCATTTAGATTAGTAAAATTATTTTGTAATAACCAGGGACTTCCTGTAGGCTAGTGGTAGGAAATAAAGGCATGTCGCACTATAGTTGTGGGTTCGATTCCTGCAGCTTTGTCCGACGCGACGATTATGCCCCACCCTACAGGTTGTCCTTTTTCCTAAAACTATAGTATTATAATATTCCAAAAATAATCTTCATAAATTTTTTAACCTTTAAAAATACTATCCAAAGATCAACTTAATCCACTCCAACCTTTATAGTTATCCAAAATACCTCTGTCCAGACTTTCTCTAAAAGGTCTCTTAATTCCAAAATCAATTGTAACATCAGATTCCCCAAACAATGTAAAGTTTCTCTTATTGTCACATACTAAAAATATGATTACCTTCATCATATTAAAACCTTAATGAAAAAAACAAGTACTGCAGTACAATCCTTATATATATCACATTATTATTATAACCAAAATATAATCCTTGATTCCAAAATCACCAATACATTAATTATTCCACTTCAACTGTAGTCACAACATAAGATTGTCCTTGATCCCTTGGCCTTTTCTGAGGTAAGTTTCCCTGACGCTTAGGACATTCATTTGCATAATGACCCATTTCCCTACAATTGTAGCATTCAACATTGATAGCCTCTTTCTTTCCCTTGCAATCACGCGCCTGGTGACCTTTTTCTCTACATTTATAACAAACTCCCATTCCTTTTAGGCAAGTACCAGGGTGATTCTTCCCACAATTATCACATAATGGAAAATCCTTCTTTCTCTTTTTCCCTTTATCTGTCTCTTGTTCCACCGTTATCTTCTTCTCTTTCTTTACTTTGTTGTCATAAGACTTAGAGAATTCCTTTTTTGTCTTGATAGCACATGAGACAATATCTTCATATGTTGAGAAGGATTTTGATACTAAAGCTCTACGGAGAAATGGTTTTAACCCATCAAAGAAACAATCAATCTTACCTCTTGGGTTACGTATATAATCTGCAGCTTTCCTCGCTAACCTTGTAAAGTTAGCCTCATACTTTGCGACATTCTCATCCTCCTTCTGCCTCAGACTTAGAAATTGTCTTTCCATATCTGCTCGATGGTCACGAGGAAAGTATTTTTCTAAGAAAAGATCTTTGAACTCCCTCCATTCCATATTCGAAACATCATCATCTTCCTTTGTGTTTTGAATCAGCGACCACCATTGATCGGCATCTCCAGTGAGGCGGTAAACTGCCATGACAACCTTCTCCCTTTCGCTACTCCCCAAGGCATGAAATATTTTCTCTAAGGAGTTTATCCATTGCTCAGCTACTAATGGATTTGTACCCCCATTAAAAGTTGGCGGTTTTTTCCTCATGAAGCGGTCTAACATTGATCCTCCACATTGCGGATCAGGGTGCTCCATACGAGTAAGGTTATTATTCATAACCTGAGTGAGTTGTCCCAGTATGGTAATAAGTTGATCAGCACCAGTTGTATCTCCAGCTCCACAATAATTATCTTGAGCAGGAGGGAAATCCCTACACGGAGTGCGTGCATTGATACAGTTTCCATTCCTTCCACTAGGCGCTATTTCTAAACAATGTCATAAACTAGATTAGTTTATGAATTAAAATACATAATTCCATATTTGTAAAACACTTTACATAAATTGAAATATTTATGGATATAATCCATAATCATAAAAAGGAATGTTTTCTTTGAGGAAGTATATAATCATAACCCTTCATAGTGGTTTGTAAAGAAAATGAGAATTATCCTAAGCATATCCCCTGAGAGTGTCGTAACCAAGAGTGCAGCAAGGCCCGTTGTCGTGCACCAGTTCCCATTAGAGTCTAGCTCAAAGCGGTGTTTTCGGGTTTTACCCCTAGGTACATCTGTGCCAGAGCCGCCTCTACCTGCTCGTATCCAGACAGGGATGTATTGCTCGAAAAACTCACAAAATCCTTATAATACCAAAATTCTAGGAAGTGCTTCTATACCAATCCTTAAAGTCTATCTGCAGGCTATGTGCTCTAATCAGAGTTTATCTAAATCTAGCTTCCAAGGTTAGTACTAAACTGCCTCTGATACCAACTGTAACGCCCCGACCCCAGCTACCCAGGGTCGGTGCATTACTTCGTAACATTGGCATGATCACAAAAGATCAAGTCTCAAAAGACCGATTAGTTTAGTAGCCTTGGAAACACTAGATACATTCATAAGTCTTACATTACATCATAAAGTGAAAAACTAATAAAAAAGTCTTCATAGTCCACACTCATATCCTCTTCTGACTATCCCTGCAGGTCATTCATAAAATACTTCTTCACATCCTGGAAAATATTAAAACATTGAAAGGGGTGAGCTCAGATGCTCAGTAAGGATAAAAATATTGAGGAAGCTTTCATAAATAAACATAAACATTTAAGGCAATATATGACTAAAACAAAAGCCTTTTAAACTTGAACATCAACATAATATGGAAAAAGTAAAATGAGATAATTCCATTTACTTCTTCACATGGATATTCTACTGGTCTAATAATCACATGCAATATCAATAACCACTTTCATAATGATGGAATGCATAATTCCAGACTATCATAACCACATAGTCAAGGCCTCGTGCCAAGACCACAAATTATATTTTGTCAAGGCCTCGTGCCAAGACACCAGTTTGTCTCATGAGACCTACCGATGCATCGAGGAGCTATAGCGGGCTCCACCCATCACTTATTAAGTCCAATTCATTCCTCATATGAATAGGTTTAAACATATCATAAACCATAACATAATCGTATCACATAAAACATGCATAAAGGAAACATAACATTTCCACATTTCAATCACAAGATATCAATACAACACGTTGATATAATAAAAACTCTTTAAAAACCATTTTCAATACCAAAATAAAATAAAGTTAAAACTTTGTATTTATTTTTCATTAAAAAAAAGATGGCTTGTAGAGGAAGCCGAAACTCAAATAATGGTCACGACGACGGAGAAGTCGTTGTCGCCGCATATGTACGGAAATAAAAACATTCCCTTTTTGTTGTTTAGTAAAACGCTTCGTATAAAAAGATTTCTTTTGAATAAACTTAAAAGTCAAAGGGGTTTATACACCGTATAAAAGAAAGTTGTGTATAAAACCAAATATGCCTCAATGAAAGGAGATTGAGACGAAGTCCTTAAAAAGATAATTTTTAAAATAAAATAGATATATTATGTGTATTCACTATAGGTACTCATAAATAAAGTAAAAATACAAAATAGGACATAATAACATCATGACATAATTTGAAAGTAGGAGATTAGCCCAAAGAATGGAAGTTGGGTTAAGAAGTTCCCCTACCTTGTGTCCTGTCCTGACTCGACCGTTCTTTAACCTCCTGAATAATAAAATAGAGTTCATTCCTATTTACTTAAGAAAATTTTTCATGTTCATTATTCCTTTTATATCCCTTATTACCATGTTATGAACATTATGTAATTATTTAAGTTTATAAGGGTCATTTTGTCGATCTTAGGTACTTGAGTCAAAAATAACATTCTTATAATTACAAGTTGTTCATGTGATGATATATCCATTATATCCAGAATTATATTAATGATATAGATATCATATATCTCATATATATCCAGTATATACATGCATTAATAATATTCCATAACGTTTAGATGTAAGAAATGAAATGCACCGTTCATGGAGACGGTAAGTCGTACGTACGCAAGAACGCTACTTTCATTTCTATTTCGTATTTAATGGAATGAAATCATAATTATATAAAGGTATAATATAGTTCCAGTATAATATCATATATAATATCATTTAATCCATCCTTTATACATCCCACATATGGCATTAACGATTCACATCACTTTGAGGGGGCGGTAGTCCGCACTTCCTAAAACGAAATTATCGTGTTTACCCATAATGGAAATCATAAATTATGCCATAAATGAGAAATACAGAAGCATAATTAAAACATAAACATATTATATATCCTATATACATATAGTTACATCTTAATGGCCACCTTTGAAGGTGTTATATGAGTGTTGAACAATCATCGTTTCGTGAGGCAGAAATTCGCCATCGACAGAAACCGTATGTTCTTTAACCATTAGATGTAGGTGTGTGTAATTGTAGCTCTAATACTTCTTATAACAACATCCTAGTATATTTAGGATACTGGTTTTGTTACAAAAGAAATGAATAAAAAGATTTTAGGGGGTTGGAGAAGAAAAATAAAACAAAACAACATTAGAGAAGACATTACCTCAAAATCGGGTAACTCTTTTTGATTTGAGCCAAAGGATTCCTTGAGAAGAGTTCTGCCCAAAGTGAGGCTTCTAGGAGTAAGGGAGGGAAGTTGGGAGAGTATTTGGGCAGAGGTTGGCCGAGCCAAATGGCTTGAAGGTGTGAATAAGGTGTTAGTGGTGGGGGCCTTTTATAAGTGGAGAGGAGGGGCACTCTTGGAAAGTAATGAAATATTACTGTATTATACAATGCTTTTCGGATTCTAAAGGTCCCACACTTATATAATTCTAGGATAAGGTGATAATGGTTCTAAATATACCCATCCAATAGTCTTTGGACAAGTGTAAGTCTTGGATTTTACATTATCTTTTCATTTTATTAAAATCGTTAAATAATGAGGTCATCGCTGCATCATAATGATGTCATAAATAATTTAATTTATTTAATGTCTAAAAATTATAAAAAAATACTATGATATAGGAAATAGTTTTATCTTTCCAATGACTATTTATAGTAAAAAATATGACTTTTATAACCCCATGTAAAATTTTTTTTAGTAAAACATTTCATGTTTGTGTCATTTTTTACTTTAACATTAAATAAAAGGTATTTATGTCATTTTCTAACTAAAGTGGCTCCATGGGGTCCCCAAGATGACCCATGGATTGTCTTGGTCGGCCATGGCACATACAATGAGGGTAGGATGTGTGTCAAGCTCATCTCATATTATTAAAACATTATTTTTACCTTAAACTACACTAATTACCTCTAATCGCGATTAAGAACTTAAAAGTTACTATTCACCAAAAATTATTTTAATCTCATTGAACCACATTTTACTTCTTAATTACAACCATGTATGTTGGATTTTTGAAAATCAAATCATAGAATTGGTAATATTTCATTTAAACGAAAAATCGGTTATTTAACTACCACTTAGTGGTTTCACTATTCATCAAAAATTGATGTTTTTCAAAACAATGCCAAAATTTCACCCTAAGCTATAATTGATATTACGAATTCAAAAATGATTTATATTTTAAAAAATTCCAAACATATAGGTCGCATTAATTAATTTTATAATTAATTCTCGCTGTCACAACAAATAGCGCGTTTTTAAGAAACAATTTATATCAAAAGATTGGCAATTGTTTATGTCCAATTTCAATGTTAAATTAATTCTAATGACCACCATTGGATAAAATGGTAAAAATATATTATAATTATACTTTAAAACCACTAAATACTATAATTTATCACTATAAATTATTTTGATTAAAAAAGGTGTTTTTAAGTATTTTTCACTATTCATAAAAAATTAGAAGTTCTCAGAAAAATACCAAAAATTCAACATAGGCTAATTTCGATATTCCGAATCCAAAAATGAAGTCCATTTTGAAATATAAAATTTCTATAATTTTAAAAAGTGGTTATTACTATTCATAATGTCTACTATGATTAGTCGCGGTGTTTTAGAACTCAAAGTTGCGTACAATGCAAGCTATTGCATTATTGAATGAGAAGCGTATTGTGGAAGCTCGGGGTGTTACAAGCCAGGTCACAACCCCATTGGATTTGAAGGGATCCAAGGGAAAATTCAGCACAAGATTTATCATCATCCATTAATAAATTAATTAATGTACATTTTGTGTCTTCACAATCACAATATTAAATATAATTAACAATTAAATATACAATATAGTTATGTTTTAGACCACCTACCTTCATTTAATGATCAATATAATGATTCCAACTAGTAACACCAATAATAATGAAGGAATTTAAGATTCCAAGAATTAATAGATCACATATGTTCAATATCAACACCTCTTTCTAGTCTGGTCAAAAGATTACACCGTGATAATGAGAAAAAAGAGGAAGAGTGGGGGAAATTAGATCAAAACAACTAACCAGAGATTGATTGCTTGACTGAGATGTACATAATGGAGGAATTCACTCCAAAATCACCTAGGGATAGATATAGGAGAGGATATATGTGGGTGGAATTAAAAAATAATTGAGTCTTATCTTTAAAACTACCGAACCTATAAAATATATGTCATGTAATATTTACACAATGTGTAAATATCAATTTATGAGTTATGACAATAAATGTGTCACCTCATGTTAAAATAACCATACTCAAACATTACATGATGTGACCATTTTCATGATATGTATTCATTTCACACCATGAACTAATTTCATGGCATCAACCTAATAAAATTTACACATCATGTAACATTTTCATTTCATGCTAATTCCATACAAATATATTTAATCCCAACTTTTATAAAATACCCTGAACCACCTCCAAAACCTTTAAAAATCCTAGAGAACCAAATTAATACACTTAAAAACATTTATTACTAGAATAAATTAAATAAAAAACGCATAAATCCATGAACTATTGGTCAATTTTCCAAGAAAAATATCACCATCCTCAATGAGACTCAACCACCAAGGTTTAAAGATAAAGGAAAACCCAAAATAAATATATTTAATGAAAAACTTAAAAGAGGGATGTACCTGGAAAATGACCAAATCTTAAAAATTCCACATGATATAACACATAATTGGGTATCTAAATATAAAGGATTTTTTATTGGGATCGATAATATTGACAATGAGGGGAAACAATCATTAAATAGGATGAGAATTAATATCAACAATGGTATAATTTTTATAAATAATTATATAATGGTAAAATCTTTGAATTAAAACAGAAATATCCCCCATAGAGGAAGATAAATCCCTATTAAATAAAATTTTATGGTGGAAGAAACCAATAATAGAATAAATAAGTACAATAATATTAATTATAACTCAAATAAAGGATATTTTGAGTTACTAAGAGCCCTTATGAATTTTGTAACACATAAATGAAGGAAGGAAATAAATTTATATTTTTATATCCTATGAATTACATAGTAATATAATTTTATTTTTTAGTAATCACACAATATCAAGGATATAATGGTTTCCAATATGAAATATGTCTCAAGAAATTAAATTTGAGATAAAGAAACCTTTACCTTAATTCCCAAATTTCACTAAAGTGTTGAAATCTACTATATAAAAAATATCTATCTTAATCACACATTATAGAATCTTATTCATATATATAAAATTTTATAAAATTATTTTATAATTATTCTCTACATATATATTAGTTATTTAATATCTATTTCTTATAACAATCCATACTTTTTATACATAGATATTATATTTATTTAGATGAATATTCGCTACATAAAACTTTGATCCCCACCATAATCTATAGTTATAGTGCCTTTAGAAACTTAGAAACATAAACAACTGGTTCGTAATTGTATACCACTAATTTCATCATAACTATCACCCTTCTTAGACATATTATACTTAGTACATTTCTTCACAACTTGGGGAAATGAAAACATAAGAATATGTGAGCTCAAATGATCAATAAGGGAAAAAATGGGAGATATCAATCTATGATCGTATGAAATTATAAAATAATAATAAGTGTATGGGATCATGAATGTAACATAAAATCTTCATACCCTATATTAAAAATATTATAAACAAGATTTATGGAAGAAAACATTATCATTTCAAAAGACATGAATCATAAGAATGAGAACACATCATAACTCAATCATGAACCATAAATTCATGTCATAAATGTGTGTGTAACCATCATAAGTATAGAAAACATTTCATATGTCAAGATTAACTTTTAAGAACATCATATTAGATATAAAAACATGTTCCTTATAGTGGATCAAGAACATCAACTTGTTTCTTATAAAAGATCAAGCACTTAGACTTGTTTCCTATAAAGTATCAATCACTTCTACTTATTTACCATAATGTTAAAAGCACTTTAAATTATTTACCATAAATATAAAATGAGATATAATACTTTTACCAATGAATTATATAGATATATAGGACACATCCATAACAAAATGATAACAATACATATGTGTGCCATAGGATCATGAAATATTCATCATATCAGAATCCATGAAATGAAATGGGTTTCATAAACCCTTCATATTTCCATGATAAATATAAACCATACAGAGAAAGAATATAAATTTTATCCTTGTATAATATACCTAGTAAATTATATGTGACATAAAATGATGTCATCTTATATGGAAAATGATTTCCAAATATCATAAGGAGTAATTCTTGAGTAAAATAACTTATTTATTTTAAAACTACTTCACTTTTTAAAAATATGTGCACTTATAAATGAAAAAATTTTATTTGAAAATAATATTGTTAATGTATAAATTAGGTTTAAAATAATCAAGGCATCATGATGGTGGGAAAATCACCTCACACTGTATAAGTTAAAAAAACATTCATTCCATATTTTCTTTTAGAAAAGTCACAAAGCACCTCATTTGGAAATAAAAAAAGATTCCTTTCAAAACAGTAATTAAAAATTAAAACATGGGTAAAAATTATTTTAAAATTTTTAGGAGAATATTTAATTTTTTGAAACATTTTTATAAAACATGGACATGTAATAGAAATATTCCTTGGATGAGACTTGAAAATAAAATCCCAAATAATGATGAGACTATGAAATAAACCCTTACCACTTTGGTAAATTTTGAATCATAATATCAATGAATTAAAAAAACATATATGGATATTTAAATCCAATAATTTACATAATAGTAATCATAAAATTCCTTAATGGGAAATATATACAACACACAAAATAAATAATTGATATAAAAGACATATGTCCCATGGAAGTAAAAGTGAGATGAAAACCCCTAACCTTAGGTCCAAATTCATTTTTACACATTGTAAAATGATGTATAATAAATATATATTTATTATAAATATATTAAATAACCATAATACTATATATAATATCATGTATGATTTTCTTATAACCTTTTATCATCTGTTTTCTATCAATTCATAATTAAAATAATTGTTCTGGGTGATATCTACTTCATTTTCACATATGTTTTAGTTTTGTAGTTTTTTTACTTGTAATGTATCATGGTTAAATCATATAAAAAATGAATAAATATCAAATATTTTCATTAAATATATTTTTGGATTCATTTATAAAATTTATATATAAAAAAATGAATTACACCATTCATGGAGATAGTAGGTCTTATGTACACATGAACACAGATTTAATTTTTCAATGGATTGAATGAAATAAAGGTAAATAATAATAAAATTTTAAAGAATAATTTTTATATCATATATATCATATATATTCATCAAATACATCCATCTTACTATACATGTATGATATAAATGAAAAACAAATCACATCGATTCGTGGAGGTGGTAGTTCACACATACACACGAGTGTCGTTATTGTTTTCCAATAGTTTAGAAGGTAAGAAGGTAGAAATTATATTTTAACTAAATAAGTAATAATTATGTCATAAATATAATATATAAACTTCAAACCCATCATAATAACCATTAAAAAATTATGGTAATGGAAAATTAATTGTAACGGTACATGGAGACGATAAGCTGTATGTACACATGAGCGATACTATCACTACCCATTTGATTGAAAGAGGGTGGATAATAGTGGTTTCATAATAATAAAAAAATTAAATAGTATTAAGGATATTGGAGCTATTATTTTATTAATAATATTACATATTTATATGTGGTAAAATAATAAAAAGGAATAAAGTGATTGGTTAAGAGGATTACCTCTTCTTTGATACGACTCCCTTAGATATACTCTTAAGTGATTTAGGTTTGATCTTTTGAGAATATCAGAACCTCTATAATATGGATATAGAAGCGAAGAAGATAAAATTTTAGGTTTTTTAACCTATAAGGCTTATTTTTGTGTAAATAAGTGAGGGAGTAGGTGCCCTTTTATAATTGAGGTGAAGGGAACTTTTGAAATTTATTAAAAAATTAAATAAAATAAGATTATTATAGATAAAAATACTTCCAAATATCCTATAAATTCACTGGAGATGAATTTTTATACCATATATTGTAAATTTTTTAATTATTTAATGTTTTTTTAAATAATTTAATAAAATATTATTTTCATCAAATATCATTATTGTCAATTTTTACACTATTCATTACTTTGATTTTAATAACATCAAGAAAACAACATAAATTCGAACAAAATATTTTAATATATCTATAAAATTTCATTTTAATCTATTAAATTTGTGTGTATCATTAATTAATTCAAATTATATTACTTTTAATTTTCTTAATATCATTTATTTGATTTTTACACAAATTGAATAATTACTATGTCAGCATTGTGTAAGAATTTAAGGTAATTATTTCTTCCATAAAAATATAAAATAAATTTACATGATGAATATAAATATTTTATATTTCCAAATACTATTTATAGTAAAAAATATCTTCTATATAAAACCATGTAAAAAATATTTTAGTTATTAAAAACAAGAGTGTGCCATGTTTAACTTTTCTTTTAATAAAATATTATAATAGCCATAATCTCATCGTAGTGAAGAATAAAGGTCATAAATTAGACCCTTGGATTATTATGGTAGATATATAATCATAAAATAAAATCTAGAAAATTTTTAGGGTCATTTTATTGTCCTTATTATTTTATTCTTAACATAAATTACCTGATTTACCCTTGTTGTGGTAATAGAATTACTCTAGTAACTATTTATAATGACAAAAAGGAACATGTTTAAAAAATTAATACCAACTATTTAAAAATAATTAATCAATTTTCATGATTTAACTTATATAATTGGTATGATTTAATTTAAAATTAATCCCCCAAAATGGAATGAAAAATATTTTTCATAAAAAAAGATTTTTATGCCAAAAAATGTACTTATACCAAAATAAGGAATAAGAATAATTAAATTATAATTAATTATATTATATATAACTAAATATTACTTATGTTTTTTTATATAAAATTAAAATCATAATGGGTTGTTTTAATATTATTAAAATGAAAGATTAATAAATATTGACATTTTTTTACCATTCACTAAAAATCCAAACTTTTCAGAAAAATAAAAATATTTCATCCAAATTTAATTTTGATTTTATTATTTATAAACCAAAGTAAATTTTATAAAATATATTTTATAAATGTTCCAAAATTATTTATTATATTTTCTCAAAAAAATAAATAAAAATCATTTTTAGGAAAAATATATTCCCAAGGAATAAAATAGATTTACTGAAAATTAAGTAGTTATTTACTGAGAATTAATCAATAAATTTGTTTTTATTGGGCATTTTATATTTTAATTTATTATTTAAATTAATAATATTCATACCCACTAATTCAACGACTAGGTTATAATAGTCATATTTAAATAATAATATTTCTTTGATCATTTAAACTTGATGTTGCATGTAATGCAAGCTATCAAAGAAATGAAATTTAAAAATATTTGATAAAATATCAGGGTGTTACATTATTCCACTTTTAATAAATTTCATCGTCTCAATTTTAATTGTTTTCAGTAATAAAAAATTTGACATTTGAAAATTATTTTGGTGAAACCCACATCTTAAAAAGGGTTAATTATACATCCTCTGAAAAATAGAGAAAGGGAATTATGATGGTCACATTGAATAATTCATAATTAGGTTTCAAAATAGGATAACATTTATGGGAAGTGAAAATTTTTATATGGATGGAAATAGAACTTTCAAGTACTTATAGATAGTGATAGAGAAAATAGTCATGATAAAGTCAACATCCACAAAACTACAACCTGATGAGGTGTGGAAAAGGCCGATCATTTATCGGAAAAGAAGGTAATTGGATACCATTGTTGATTCATGATCCTTTCCCTTGAGTGGGGAATTGTATTTCTATATTAACTAACACAGGGAAATATACATACTTGAAAATTATAGTTTCATTATTAAATCAATTTACACCATAATCTAATCTTTCTCTCTGAACAATGAGTATTCAAGATCAATTTTTTTTCATGCCTAAAACACTAAAATAAACTTCAAATAGATCACATACTCCACAAAAAATGAAATCAATTTATTCCTCATATTTTTAGACATTAACCAAAACCAAAATTATAGGAAAAAGTTAAATAGTCATTAAAATGTATAAAATATATTTTAATATCCGAAATTCAATAGTAATACCCAAATTTCAACTTAAATTATTTGATAAATAACTATTCTTAAAACTCCTCAAAAATAATATAGACTAAGATTAAAACCTGGAGTCAAAATTATATAATCACAAACTCTTCTTAGAATAATTTATCATTTTCCTCCAATCATCATTAATCCCTCATAAATTCATATACTAAAATCACGGATTACATAATCACATTATCTTCAAGATATAATAATCATATCCATAAATAAGTAAACCTATATCACTGATAATCTCAAAAATATCAATATTAATTAAATTTTTAACCTAAAAGTCTATCTTATACATTTTATCTTCCTTCCCCTAAAGTGTAATAGCATTCTTCTAAAATTATATATATATATATAAGGTTGCTGGGGGTACAATTAAATTCAAACACACACACACAACATGGACAAACAAACCATTATGTAAGGTCATATCCCCCAAGGGATAACCCACCCTACTATCCCTATTGATTTATATATTAAATGCCTAAAGGCCCAATATTGGATGGATTGAAGGTCCCTTAATTCTTGGTGGTCCAAATTATTGCCTCATAAGATCCATGGGCCTACACCCACCTTCTGCATCATGTTTGTATCACCGCCACCTATGTCAACCCCTATGTAAGATCCATCATCATAAATCCCCCACGGGGATTTTTAGGATTTGAACCATGGTCTTTTAGATGCAGGATTATGGGTTTAAAACTCAAGAACCACCCCAACTGGTTCTGAAACTATCCTTTACATTAAACCTAAGGGTTATATAGACATCAACCCAATAAATCTTTTCCCAAAATATCATTATTCACCTCAAAATTACATAACTTAAAACCTCATAAGGGGGTCTAATCCTTTGATCTCAGACAAACATAAAAATTATAAACCCATGATAGTATCTATATCTCTTAAGTTAACCTCACATGAAAACATTTACTATTTTAAAAAATTAATAGAATCCTTATTCTTAAATTATGTTAAAAGAATTTTGAATATATTCCTTAATTACAAAAATGAAATATAAATCATCAAATATTAATGAAATAAATAAATTTTTTCATGAAATCACTAACCAATGTCAAGGTCACCAATATTATCCCATTTACTTTATCAATGTCAATCATCACTTTATCCAAACTATAAATTATCTTTGTACCAATAAATCACTTTTCTTGGTTGTTTTTACTTTTCAACATATGTTTTCAAATCCTTAAAGATAACTAATATGGGTAAATTCTTAGATTATTCATGATCCTTATATCTAAAATACCATTGATATAGAACTTACATAATTCTTAAATCATAATACATAAAAAATAAAATCTTTTTACTTCATAGGTATTTCCTTGTTCTATGAGTTAAAATTTAGTAGATGGAATGAACTTGGATAATTCCAAGGTTCCCCATATATAAGACATAAAATTCCTTGGAATTTTTATACTATATTTTTCTTATTTCAATATAGAGAACATATCCCCCTCTAAATGATATATTAATATAGGCACTTCTTCCAATATTCATTATAAGAATTAAATTGAACTTTCTTACCTCTACGATCAATGACACCTGAACATCCAGAAAATTCAGTTTTAATATTATTTGACATGATAAGAATCTCATCTGGGATCATGTTGTTATTTTTATATAATTATAAATGATTAAGAATAATCACATTATCCTTCTCTATAGACATCATACAATTGTTTTGATTATAATATTTGAATTGGCCATCACATTAAGTGTTAACAACTGAATTCTGACTTTGTGCACGAAAACACTGATTGCATGTGTGTTTCTAGAAGTTTTATTTAAATATCAGCTCAAACTAGGTCAGCTCACCAGGTATAATCATTTGACCGTGTCATGTTGTTTCTTCCAGGATGCCTTTTCTCGGATGACCAGCTAGAGCTTAGAGGGATGTGCATAATGACAGCCTGTTGAGCGACGAGGCTTCGGTACAGGGCCCTCTTGCAGTTGAGGCACCAGCGGAGGCACCAGCGGTACTGGAATACGTTGGGACACCGATGCAACCAGCCCCAGTAGTAGGTGATGCACGCCACTTGAGTGCGCTGCACGACTTCCAGCGCCAGAGGCCACCTAGGTTACAGGGAGAGACGGACCCGCAGGCGGCTGAGGTTTGGCTGGATGCTGTAGTGAGAGTCTTCAGGCTAGTGGGGACACCTGCAGACTTCATGGTGATCTTTGCTGCTAGCCTTCTTCAGGCAGCAGCAGGCAGGTGGTGGAGCCACTTGTTCCAGTTTTGCGATGGGATGACCTTCGCATGGGAAGACTTCTAGACCTTATTTAGGGTGGAGTTTGTGCCAGTAGATCTACACCCCAAGCGTGTACAAGAGCTTCTGCCTTTGCCTCAGGGTTTTCGGTCAGTAGCCGAGTCATCTGTGGGAAGTATACAGATAATGCAGAGGTCCAAGAGGACTAGAGCCAGCCTTATGAGGAGTAGGAAGTGTTATGAATGCGGCAGGAAGGGTCACCTAGCACGTGACTGTCTGACTCCTCGTACAGATGATCTGCAGGCTTTGGAGGAGACACTGGGCCAGAAGCAGCAGCCGAGCAGTGGACAAGGCAGTAAATCTACGGGAGTAGGTGGACAGGAGAGGAACTAGTGTATACGTCCCTTGTACTTCTAGTTCCATGTTGCTGTTGTATTCGTGTCTTTGTACTATGAGCTGCAATAATAAAAAAGACACTTATCTTTGTGATGTTTGCTTTCCTGTCCTTTTGTTTGGTTGATACTAAGTGGTCCTGGTTAAGACTGTTGACTTGACCCTCAATTTTGAGATTTCTACTGGAGGAGATCTAGTGACCTCACACTGATGCCGACAGTGTGACTCAACCCTTGAAGGTGAGAGTGACAGTTGGGTCTCTTGGTAGTTACGTCGAGGCCTTACGACGTCATCCATGGCATGAATACATCATTCATGTCAGGATTGACTATATTAGGCAATGGGCATGGTTCATCTAGGGGATGAGACCGAGTTTCTCTTTTCGGAAAAGGAGAAATTTTAGCATCTCTTTCAGATCGTAGGCAAAGAAGGTGCAGATCATCCAGGAGCGGATGAAGACTGCACAGTGCGGTAAGAAACAGGAAACTGGAAATAGTCTTGGAGACTCGGGCATGTTAAAAGTTTCCATAAGAGGAAGCTTAAAGGAGAGATGAGTCTGCGAAGAAGAAGATGTGGAGGCAGAGCTAGGAGAGCAGCATGAGGTGGTGTACATCTTAACATGCTACAACCACCCGCCTTAGTTATCCCCGCCAGGCTCAAGGAGCTAGAGGGCGGAGGAAGAGTACGGCTGCATGCGGTCAAGGAGAGTGACCCGATGGCTCTAAGAATGATTCAAGGGATATTCTATGTCCACTACTAGCTGCTGTAGTAACAGACGTTGATATGAATCATTCCTTCCTTCCACAAATCTTGTTCTAGACCTATAGTTTTCGGTAAGCCGTGGACTTGACCCTCACGTTCGGAGATACCTTGGGAGAAGACTGAATAATCACACTTACGCCGATAGTGTGATCAGACCCTCAAGGCGAGAGTTTCGGTTGGAATCTCTTGGTGGTAGCGTCGAGGCCTTACGACGTTAGTTTGAGTATGGACTGGGCAATCACAGTTCATACACAAATTGATGGTATTAGGCAAAAAGGTTGTGGTTTAACTACGACGTCGGGATGGGTTTTCCTTGGTTGGTGAAAAGAAAACCCCAGGCAGCATAGGATAACTCATGCACAGGAGGGTGCGACCGATCACTCTTGATTTAGTCAACCTTACCCTCATGGCAGCAGTCGTTTTGAGTTTCAGTTCTAACAGGAATTGTAGACCTATAGAGTTTGAGGATGACGATCACATCTTTATGCAGGTCTCACCTCGACGAGGTTTATGGAGATGTGGCCAAGGTGGCAAGTTATCTCCGAGGTTCAGCGGACCTTCTTAGGTCCTCAGCTGGGCAGGCGGGGTGGTTTACCACTTGACCCATCCACCTCAGTTGCACCTGGTGCACGACGATTTCCACGTATCTCAACTGAGGAGATACGTGCTCGACCCTTCGCATATCCTCGACCATGAGGAGCTGGACGATGGCGATGAGGTGACTTCCATGGAGGTTTCTGTGGGGATCGAGGATCGACAGAAGTGGATCCTAGGAGGACGTTCTATTCCTCTTGTGCAATTTCTTTGGCAGCACGAGAACCCCCAGGTGAGCACATGGGAGCGGAAGGTTCAGATGCGTACTCAGTACCGCTTTTGTAACCCTAGTTTGTGTTAAAGTTTTATGAAGACGTAAATCCCTGAGGTGGGAGTGATGTAATGACCCATAAATTTCAATGAATTTTTTTTATTAATTTTCTTGGGAATTTTACAAGAACGCAGTTTTTGACGGCACCTGATTCCGAGGCCCGGTGTGCCCGGAATCATTTTTCGAAGTTTGGCTCGGGTACGTTCAGTGAACGAATGAGCGGGTTTTTCTAACTTTTGAACCGGTGCTCGAAATCAAATTCTGAGGGCACCGATGGAATTGCAACGCCGGTATTTACTTAGAAATGCCTTTTCCGAAGTTGCGTTTTCTTAGGTGTGGTTTTTATTTTTTTGTGGTTAAGTTAAGAAATAAAATAAAGTGGTGCGTCAACTTTATTTTTATTTCACTTTAAGCCACTTAAAAGCCACTTAAAGACACTTGAGATAAGTTAAAGCGGATAGGGTGCAATCCAAAATATCCTACCCACTTGGTAGGATATTTGTGAGGTGGGGCCCGCACAAGCCCCATCGTTTCTTTTCCTCTAAGTAACTCACCCGTGAAAACTCCTCATTAATGAAAGTCAACTGGTGCATTTTCTTAAACTCTTAAACGCTCCTATTAATTGGGCAGTTTATTCGTTGAAATTAATTCTATGAATTAATGTGTCGTTACATAGTTTGTTTTTCAATTTTTTGGCATGTTAATAAATTAAGAACAACGCTTGTCTTCTTGAGGATTGCTCATTGAGAGGGTTTGGAGAAGACTCCAAGGCTTGATATCTTCATCCTCCTTCGCGAAGAACGTGAAGAACACGAAGAACGCGAAGAACGTCGAACCCTCAGAGATCGACGATGCGACGCCGTGTTCCGCGACGCCGACGATTCTTCTCCCGCGATGTTATTCTATGACATTTCTGCTCCCGCGACGTTCTTCTGCGACGTTTCTCCTCCCGCGACAAATCTCCGATCAACTGCTTGAGGAAGGAGATTTCGGAACTTTTAAATTTCCTTTGTGGATTTTATCCTTAAAATAGATTTAATTCATGAAATAAAAATCTGTGTGTTTTTCTTTAAACCTCGGAGATCGTCGACGCGACGCCGTATACTGCAGCGACGAGATGCCCTTCCGCGACGCGACGATCATCTTCTTCCGCAACGGTCAATCCCGCAAAGAACTCGTCTGACGACTACGACGAAGTAGGGGTTTGATTCTTTTAAATCTTTGTAATTTATATCTACGGCTTGTGATTAAATGATTGTTGTGAGACTTTTAAACCGCTAACACGATGGGTGCGGACCAACGAACAAGTTCGAACCCACCGCCCTTCGTTCTTGGTGTGCGGACGGTGGACAGTGACAAAACAAGCCGCTCGGGAATTTTGAGGGCTTGGCAATGAAGATCAGGTCCCGGGAGGACCACTGGCGAAGACCGCACGTAAAACGGACCACCGGAGCACGTCCGGTGGCCCGCGAGAATTCCCGCCGGTGCACCGCCGGCAAAACCCGCCGCGGCGAGACGGTTCCGCTGCCGCGTGGAACTGGGAGGCGGGACGCGGCTCAAGCCGCGTCTGGGAACCGCGGAGCGGCCCCCACACGGGGGGGGGGGGGGGGGGGGAGGGGGGGGGGGAGGGGGGGGGGGTGGGTTCCATCGCTCGGCCGGGCCGAGCCGAGCCGACCCACCGGGCCGGGTCGCGCCCAACCGGGTCGGGTCGACCCGGTTCGGGCCAACCCAGGGGGGTGGGCTGGGTCGGTCCAGGCCCAGACCCCCCGTTTTTGGATCGTTTTCGTTCTTTTGCCAATATCTTGGGCTAAGGACCTCCGATTGATGCGCCGTTAGCAGAAATGTGATCCTTGGATCGAGACGGTCATTTTGGTATATTATACTGAAGGTTTCAGAGAACTTTGGGTTCGGCCGGGTTGGTTCGTACACGTAACCAACCGGGCCCTCGGATCGGAAACATGTATATCTTGAGCTCCGGACGTCCGATTGACGTGCCGTCGAATTTGAAGGATTCCTCTAAGTGAGACGGATCTTTTGGATTACTCCGCTCAAGGTTTGGATGTCGTCGGAGTGTGGTCGGGTTGGTTCGCTCATGAAACCAACAGGGCCCCTGGAACGAAAAAGCCAATAACTCACAGACCGGGCGTCCGATTGATGCGCCGTCTGTCTCGTTGATTTCCTATTGTTGAGGAAGAACTTTTGGCATACTTCGCCTGAGTTTTGGTTGTAGTTGGATAGTGTCCGGGTTGGATTGCTCCCGAAATCCAACCGGCCCCCTCGAACGGAAAAGCTGATATCTTTCAGACCGGACGTCCGTTTGACGAACCGTCAATGGCGTTGGTGATCTTGTTGAGAAAAGATCCCTATGAGTATACCCTATGAGAGTTCGGGGTACATTTGAGTTACGGACGGGTTGGTTCTCACACGAAACCAACCGGGCACCGGGGACGAAAAGGCTAGTAACTCACAGACCGAGCGTCCGATTGATGCATTGTCTGTTGCATTGAGACCCCTGTGACGAGGCGGTCCTTTGAGATAATTCTTTGTGGGACTTTGTGTTACTTGGATAATCGACCAGTAGCTCGTGGAGCGGACCCTCCCGGAGGTGAGCGTGCGGAGTACGGAGACCGTGTAGCCGGCTGAGGCCTGACGACTACTTGTCCGATTCGTTTCGGAGTGACTTGCATAGCCCAGTGGGGAGCACTAATTTGTGAGGTGGAAGACCCACGGCAGAGGAGCACTACTGTGTGAGGTGGCAGACTCGCGGTACTTGACAGTAGGAGTACCTCTGTAGGCTATGAGGGGGAGCACTACTATGTGAGGTGGAAGACCCATGGCGGGAAGCACTACTGTGTGAGGTGGCAGGACCGCGGTACTCGACAGGAGAAGTACCTCAGTAGTCTTAGGTTGGTGAGCAGTACCTCGGAGTCGTGACAGGACCACTGTACTCTCCAGAGATGGAGCTCTTCAGCAGTTACAGTTTCGATAATAAAAATCCTGGTTTGAGCTGAGACTTTTGACCTTTGTGTTTCCTCATGATTGAGATGGGTCACTTGATAACATAGGTATATGTATGGGCATATACCTGGGTAGTGGTTATCCGTTGATTTCATAATCTTTGTGTTTCCTCAGGATTGAGATGGGTTACTTGATAACTTAGGTATATGTATGGGCATATACTTAAGTAGAGGTTATCTCTTGAGATCTTTTTTGTGGTTATCCTTGTTGGTTTTAGTGAGACCTTAAGGGTCTCGGGGTCCCTACTGAGTATCGTTATACTCACCCCTGCACGGGCTATGCCCACACCTCGTTGTGTTGGTTGCAGACGACGGGCAGTGCTCATGGAGGCTGAGTGTTCGAGGACTAGACGGTACCCGGAGGTGGACTACACGACGAGTCAGTACCCGGAGGTGGACTACACGATGAGTCAGTATCTGGAGGTGGAGTTCATGGCGAGATGACACTCGGAGGAGGTTGACGGGCAAGAGCGTTGTGGAGGCTATATGTACCTACCCTTCAGGTAGGATCCGTGGTGGACGATCCAGGAGCTGCACCATCTGTACCTACCCTTCAGGTAGGATCCCAGGAGGACGACCCAGGAGCCGCTTCCGTCCTTCCAGCTGTTGTCTTCTTTTTTTCTGTTGTACTTTGTTCAGCTGTAGTTGTAAATTCATTTGGGTTTTTATTATGGCCCATTTACCTCTCATCTTTTCTCTTTGTACTTAGTGTTTTACTTCCACTTGTACTCTGTGGTGTTTTGTTTACTTTTATAAAGGCAATGTCTTCCCAGTTATCGGGATTTATGCCTTTGGTGCTAGTCGCCAGCCCCTGGCCTATGGAAGGCGGGCTTGGGGTAGTCACGAAACGGGCCCCGAGGACGGGTCGTGACATGAGTAATGATTATCATAGGGGACACTATATATTCCTGATAATAATAATTTATAGGATTTATAAATTATGAAACCTAATTCTATGAAACCGTAGGTTTAACCTAGTTCATTTATTATCATTACCAAAACATTAAGATGTTATCCCAAATTAATACTTATTCTCTAGGTTATTACGAAATTTTTCTCATCCTAATTTCTAAAGGTTAACTAAACCCTACTCTGATACCATCTATAATGGCCCATAATTTTCATATATATATATATATATTACATCTATTTAGATTAATATTAATTTAATAACATTTAAATCCAAACTAGAATCATATAGATCTAGGGCCTTTAGAAACTTGGACCCATAAACAACTATTTCATAATTTTCCCCTATTAAGTTCTTAATAATTATCTCCCTTATTGGACATATCATACTTAATATGTTTCTTCGCAACTTAGGGAAATTTAAACATAAGAATGGGTGATCCTTAATTCTTAGTTTATGTAAACATGTGATATATCAATCTGTGATCATATGAATTAATTAGATAAAAATATGTGTATGAGATCATGAACATAACATAAAATGTTCATAACCAATATAATAAAGAGTATAAACATTATTTATAGCTTAAACAATATAATTTCAAAATACATGAATCATAAGAATGAGAACACATCATAACTCAATCATGAACCATAAGTTCATGTCATAAATGTGTGTGGAACCATAATTAGTATAAAAATAATTTTATATATCAAGGTTTACTACCAAGACCATCAAATTAGGAATCAAAACCTTTTTTCTACATTGTATCAATCACATTAACTTGTTTACTATAACAGATCAAGACATTTGATTTTTTTCCCATAATCGATCAAGCACGTCAACTTTTTTCCCATAAAGGATCAAGAAATTTGACTCTTTTCCCATAAATATATCTTGATAGAGAATAATTTACCTGATTAATTTTATAGAGATATAGGTCCCACCCATCTTATAATGACAACCCTATATATGTGTTCCATAAAATAATAAAACATTCATCATCTCAAAACCCATGAAAAGAAATGGGTATCATAAACTATTCACCTTTTCATAATAAATGTAAATAATATATAAAAATAATAAGGATGGTATCCTTGGATAATATCCTTAGTAAAGTAAAAGTAACATAAAAATATTTCATATTATATGGAAAATGATTTTTGAAGATCACATGGAATAATTCTTGAAGAAAATAACTTTTCCATTATAAATCACTCCAATTTTTATAAAGTTGTGAACTTATAAATGAAAAAAATTTATTTGAAAATAAAATTTTAAATTGATAAATAAATCTTAAAATAATTTATCTATAATGATAATGGGAAAAGTTTATCCTACTATATAAGTTAAAAAAACATTCCTTCCATATTTTTGTCAGAAAAGTCACACAATACCTTGTTTGAAAGATGATATAAAGATTCATTTCAAACTATTTTTAAAAATAAAAATAAGCTAAAAAATGATTAAAAAAATATGATAATATAAAATGTTTTTTTTAAATGTTTTTGGAAAACATGGATAAGGAAGATAAATATTCCTCAGTTGAGAATAAAAAATAGACTCAAATAATCATGATATTGTGAAATAAACCCTTACCACTTTAGTAACTTTTGAATAATAAGACTCATGGATGAAAGAAACTTATATGGATATATAAATATAATTATTTACATAATAATAATTATTAAATACATTCATGGTTAATATATACTCCACACAAAAGAAACAAGTGGTATATAATACATATTCCCCACCAAAGTAAAAGTGAGATGAAAATCCCTTACCTTAGATCCCTTTCCCTAGAGTAGCATTAGTGATTGGTTATGTGGTGGCATGGTTAATGATTTTAATATATGAGTGGTTATTGTAAGGATTAAATTTTCATAAAATCCATCTCATTCCCCTTTCCCTTTCTCATTCCAAATGAAGTCTTAATTGCAGATAAAGCTACTAGATCCCTTACCTTAGGTCCCAATTCCTTCATACATATTGTAAAATCGTGCATAATAAATATATATTTATTATAAATATATCAACAAACCATAATAATATACATAATACTATATATAATTTCGTTATAACCTTTTATCACATGTTTTCTATCAATTATTTATTAATATAACTGTTCTGGGTGATATCTACATCATTTGTCATGTATGTTTTGGTTGGGTAGTTCTAGTCCTTGTAATTTTATCATATATAAATAGTATATTTTTTAATAATGATATAAATATAATATAAAATCATTATATAATTTTTTTATTCATTTATAAAAGTTTGAGATAGAAAAATGAATTACACCATTCATGGAGATGGTAGCTCATACGTACGCATGAACACTGTCTTTATTTTTCAACGGATGGAATAAAAAATAGTTAAATAATAATTAAACATTAAGATAATAATTATTATATAATATATATCATATATATTCATCAAATACATCATATTTACCATCCAATCAAGATATAAATAAAAAAATAATCACATCGCTTTGTGGAGGTGGTAGCCCACACATACGCATGAGTGACATTATCATTTTCCAACAGTTTATAAGGTAAAAAGTTAGATATTTTATTTTAATTATAGAAGATTAATTATTTCATAAATATCATATATAAAATTTCATCCCATCGTAATAACCATCCATGAATTATGGTGATGGAAAATGAATTATATCGATACATGGAGACGATAAGCCATATATACGCACGAGAGATATTTTCACTTCCCATTTGATTGAACATGTGTGGATAATGGTGGATTAATAATCATAATATAATTTAATAATATTTATTGTAATAATGTTTTTATTTTATAGATAATATAATTTAATTATATCGGGTAAAATAATAATAAAAAAGAAAGTGATTGGTTAAGGTGATTACCTATTATTTGTGATGACTCCCTTTGATCTTCTATTAAGGGCTCTAGGGTTGATATTTTAAGAATAAAATAACCCCTATAATATGTCTGAGGATGTTTATAAGAGAAATTTGTAGATTATGGTTGATCTATAAGGCTATAAGTGGTGTCAAAAAGTGAGGGATGAGGTTCCCTTTTATAATTGAGGTGATGAGAACTTTTGAAATTTATTTAAAAAATAAATACAATAAGGATATTCTAGAGACAAATACTTCAAAATAGACTATAAATTAATATGAGACCACATTGAAGTGAATATATTATCACATTTTTCATTATTTAAGTCCTTTATTACTTTTAAATAATTTAATGAAATATTATTTTCATAAAATATAATTATTCTCAAATATGAAACTATTCATTACTTTGACTTTAATAACATTAATAAAACCATAGATATATGAATCAAATATTTTAATAAATCACTAAAATTTCATGTTAACAAATAAAATTCTTGTATCAAATTAATTATTTCTAATTATAATAGTTTTGTTATTTTTAATATAATTTATTTAATTTTTTCCATTAATTGAATAATTACTGTATCAACATTGTGTAAGCATTTAAGGTAATTATTTCTTCACTAGAATATAAGAATAGATTTACATTATTAATATAAATGTTTTTAATTTAAAAATAATATTTATAGTCGAAATTATCCTCTAGATAACCAAATGTTAATAATATTATAATTATTAAAAACAAGAGTGTGGCATGTTTGACTTTTCTTTAAATAAAATATTATAAAGGTCATAGTCTCATCAAAGTGACAATAAATGGTCATTAATTAAATAATTCTATGACTATAGTCGATATATACTCATTAAATAAAATTTAGGCAAGTGATAAGGTTATTTTATAGTCCTTATCATATTATGTTTAACCTAACATACCCTATTTACCCTTACTATGGTAATAAAATTACTATAGTTAGTATTTATAATGACTAAAACTAATGGGTAAAAATTTAATAAATTTGTACCCACTTATTAAAAATATGGAATCAATTTATCAATATTAACTCACAAAAGTGGAAGAATTTAATTTAATACTAATTTTGTAAAACGCAATGAAAAATAATTTTCTTAAAAAATGCGTTTTAAACCTAAACATGTACTTATACCAAAACAAGGTATAAGGATGATTAAAATATAATTAATTATATTATATATAACTAAATAATAATTATGTTATTTTTTGATCAAATTAAAATCATAAAGGGATGTTTTGATATAAATAAAATGATAGTTTAATAAAAATCTTTATTTTTTACTATTCACTAAAAAATGAATCTTTCGATAAAAATACCAAAAATTCACTCGAAGATAATTTTTATAGGCTTAAAAATTGAATTTAATTTTATCAAATATATTTTCTAAAATTTTCCAAAAAACTTATTTTAATATTTTCTCACAAAAAGAAATAAAAATCATTTTTGAGGAAAACATATCCCTAGAGCATAAAATAACTTAACATATAATTGTGTACTTATTTTATAAGAATTAATAAATGAATTTGTATTAATTTGGTCCTTAATATTTGAATTTTAAAATTTTATTAATAATATTCATACCCACTAATTCAATGACTAGGTTATAATGGTCATATTTAAATAATAATATTTTGTTTATTGGTTAAGATCAGTGTTGCATGTAACACAAGCTATTGAATATATTCAATATAAATATATTTCTTAAAATATCAGGGTGTTACAAGTTTTAAAATTAGGTATGATTAGTCATGATAATTTCAAACTAGTTTCATAAATATGATGTTATTCTTCATTATTCTCCCAAGGTTTTTCAATCAAAGATCATAAAAGGAAATATAATTTATTTCTATAATTATTTAAAATATTAAAATTTAATTTCATAAGTATTTTAGTTAATATATGTGAAAATAAAGTTAGTGATAATATTTTCTTGGTAATTTATAACAAAAAAAGTTGCGTCTTATTTAATCAGTTAAAATTTTATATTAATAATACAGAAAAATTAATAATAATTTACTAATTAATATCCAATATAAAAATTTTAAGGCCATACTTGGTAGACATTTATCGTATTGTTCATGTCGGTATTAAACCAAACCCAACTTGGTCATGAATAATCTACATGTGAGTGTGTATCTTTTTATTATAATATTAATTTCAAAATTCTATAATGAAACTATTTAGATGTTTTTAAGGTGATTAATCAAAATTTTCAAGAGTTATATGGAGAAGATAAATGAAAATAAAGTTATCACATATAAATAAGTCTCTTTTTATCTTGTTATATTTATTTTAGACTTTTCATTGAAAAATGATTGGTTATTACTAATATTAATTTTACAATGAATAATTTATATTTATATAAAATAAATAATAAAAAATATCACATCTATTCACTAAGCCCATTTTTAGAATGATCCTTGAAAGGCTGTGATGAAAAATGAAAAGTGTCATTTATGGAGGCAATAGTTTTCTCATGCACATGAGAAATGTTTTCATATTTTGAATTGAATATAAGGGAAAAAGATAAGTAACAAATAGGAGGCAAGAACCTCATTATTTTATTAAACCAAGAAACACCACTTTTTTTAACTCGGAAGGGGGAACCCATTATGTATGAACTGTCAACCTAGTGAGAATTAAATCCCATTACTTGAACCAATTCCCATAACCTAATTATATGATATTCCTGTGACTCTAATACTGTCCCATATGATGAAAACAAGCCCAGACTACGCACAACCTGAAACTCCCATCAAATCTATTTATCCTCGCTCCCATCGCTTCCCTAGTGAGCAAACCCCCATGCATTGTCCCAACAGTCTGAGACAAATCCTGTCACCATCCTACATAAATCGCCACCCTAGAGAGCCCTCCCCATGCATTTTCCCAGTGGTCTGGGATGAATCCCTTCACTGACCTACACACACTACCACCCCCAATATCCTTCCCCTGCATTTTACCTACGTCCTGACACAAATCTCATCACTAGCCTGCTTAAATCACTACCCCAGTGGGCCCACCCCTTACATTTTCTCCCAATCCGAGACAAATCGTATTAAATATGTCATTGCTATACTTGTATAGTCGGTGATCCCTACCTCACATCACTTGACTGACGGATCTGAGACTAGAAAAACATCAACAACAGCGTCAGTTGTCATCCTAGACAAGGGAAAACATTGATGTAGGTGGGAATTTATCCCACCACTCTCGATGTAGTGGTGGTGACCAAGTACCACTTGGACACCACACTCACTAGATGAGTAGATAATATAATATTGATTCCATAAATATAATAACATGTTATAATACTATTTATATTAATAACATTATATATAGTTGTAATGGGTTTAGAGGATGGTGGATCATAAAGATAAAGAAATGAAGTTAAAGGGTAAGAAATACGTACGTTGAAAGTTTTGATCTTCTTTTGAAGTATAATTTGGAAATTAAGTACTTTAGGAATTTTTTGAGGCTAGAGGATATTATAAGTTTAGTGGGTCTCTAGAAAAAGTAAATTGGGTGGAGTTTCATTAAAATTATTAAATTGGGTTGTGGATTGAAATGGTTATAAGTGAGATCCTTTTATAGGTGAAAAAGTGGGAAAAATATTTTTAAATAGATGTTAGGTAAGGGGTAAGAATGTAATTTCTTAAGAGTTAGGTGAGTTAGGTGGGGAGATGCTGGTGAGATACATAGGTATAAATTTATAACCTTGAAAATGAATTCTATAAGGCCTATGTTTAAAATTTACTTAGTAAAATTTGAGTACCATTAGATTTCCATTTTGGACTGAGGTGGAAAAAAGATTATATACATAAATATTACATTATTTTAGATGAATAATTGATACATAAAATATTTTTAGAAATATAAAGTTTTAGTTTATTTAGAGTCTATATCCATAAAAATTTTATTTCGTGAAAGATCCTTAACATTTCCCATTAAGTTCTTCTCACAGTATAAAATTCTTAAACATACCCTATTTAAATAATTTCTTCATAATAAATTGTGATCTTAGATTCTCAGTAAGGTTAAATATATTATATATCTATTGATGATCATAAGTTAGAATACGATAAGTATAAGGGTAAGATAATTTGACAATAACTTAAAAAAGTTGCACCTAATTAGTAAAATATCTTTAATCATGAATCATGGCATAAGAATTTATCATAATGAAAGAAATAAGTCATAAGAGTGTTGAATCATCAATAATCCACTACGATCCATGAGAACATATCATAAAAATAAGACATAGTTTTTTTTTCATACAAATAATAACAGAAAATCATTTTATTAATCAAGAATCACTTCCAAGACTATTATAGTGGATTGGGTACACTCCACATTCTATAATCTCCTCATTCAAGGTTCACTCCAAAGACTATCATATTATATAGAGTCCCTTACTGAACTTGGATAAATCCCTAATCCAATCTATACTATCTTATGGGATATTAGTTATTACTCAATTAATTGAATGGATATATAATTACATCCCACCCATTACATAATGAAACCCATACATATTTGTTCCTTGAGATCCTAAAAAAAATTCACCATTTCACCATATAATAACCTATGGTAATAAAATGAGTTTATTAAAAAATTTATTATTTCATTATGGCATAACACATGTAAAAGAAATGAGTTTCATACAATATCATCATAACATTATCATAATCCATAAATATAATGAATATGAATGATATCATTAGATAATATCTAAAGTGAATAATAGAAAACATCAAAGGCTATTGAAATAGATAAAAAATACATTTATAAGGGAATTTGAAAATTTCATCAAAAATAGAGGAAACTAACCTTTTCCTTAAGTATATTTAAGACAAAAAATTTCTAAAAAATTTTGGAAAATATTTTATTTAAAATATCTATTATAACATTTAAAGGATTATTTAAATTAAATAGTTTTCATTATGGTGTGGAAATATGTTTGTGCAATAAATTTCAAGATAATGATTTCTTTCACACTTTTGGTTAGAAGTCATAAATAACCAGTTCATCAATAACTGTAAAAGTTAAATTTTAAAAATTTGAAAATAAATTAAAATTTGGTTGAAAATGAATTTAATAAATCATTGGATCATATAAAATAACATTCTTGATAATATTTTCAAGAACATGGACATGGAAGAAACATTTCATCAACCAAAGTGGAAATAAAGTCAATTTTCTTAAAAAAAAATTTATCAATAATTTTAAGTAGTGAAGAGAGAAAAATTGTAATATTAATTGAAATTTTTAGGAATAAAAAGATCATAAGAAAATAAATTGGGTTTAAACGATAAGATTCATATAATTTCCCCCAATGGAAATTTATCATAGACAATCCTAAAAGAAATGAGACTATAACATAAACTCTTGCCTTCAGTACAGTGGTACATCATACAAATATAGAGATACTTTATTATAAATATATTTTTATTATAAATAAATTAAATAAATATATACTTATATATAAATATAAATATATTTATATACATAATTATATTATAATTCCCAATTATCATTTATTAATAATTCTTCATTAAAATCATTATTTGGGTAAAAAATGGTCTGTTTTCTATGTTTGTTTTGGTTCAAAAGTTATGTTCCTTGCATCTTGATCATGGAACCGTAATTGTATTTTTTAATAATGATATAAATACCATATATATGAATTATATACATATTTATAACCATCCAAAAAATTTATATATTGAAAAACGAATTAAATGTTCAAGGAGATAGAAGTTAGTACGTATGCAAGAAAGTTGTTTTCATTTTCTAACGAAAAGACGAGAATAAATAAAAATAATATTTTTTATTTATAGAATTATAATTATATCATTAATTTCATATATATTTAATAAATACATAATTATAACCATAAATATGAGGTGGTCATGGAAAAAGAATCATATCGTTATGTGGAGCTGGCAGTCCACATATACACATGAGTGGTACTTTCATTTACCATTTGTTGTAAAGATGGTGAAAATGGTTATATCATAATAATTATAACACCTAATTATATTTACAATACTATATTAATTATTTTAGTATAAATACTATTTATTTTTTGGAATTATAATATGAAATAAACTTTGAAAGAATCGGGTAAGACGATTACCTCTTCTTTGAGAGACCCCATTTGGATTACATAATATTTATTTTTAGAATGTTCTTAGGATAAGAAAATAAGATAAATAAAAATAGAAACAAATATAGGAAGGTTTTTGGGTAGGTATTTTCCAATATTTATTTCTCAATGTTTTTTAATAATGAAGAATAAGAGGTTTCATTTTATATGTGAGGGAGACACACACTTGGAATTACATAAATGATTTAAATAAAATAAAGTCACTTTCATGTGATAGTGGATAAAAATGGAAAATTATTTTAATTAATGATAATATAATGACTAAATATCTTCAACCAATAATATTTAGACAAGTTTAATTGCCATTTTTTCTTTTATCTCTTTTTTAACCCCCTTTATTAACCCGTTTTAACCCTATCTATCATCACAAACTTTTATTGTTTTTAATATTCATTATCAAAAAAATAAAATTGGACTCATTAAAAAAATTGGAAATTATTATTATAAATATGTAATCCATTTTATCAAATTCAATTTATATAAGTTGTTGAAATTTACTTTAAAATAAGTGCGTAAAATGTAAAAAAAACGTTTTTTTTAGAAAAAATTCATTTTTAAGCATAAAAATGATTTTACATTCATTGCCTACATTTAAAAAATGTAGCTGAAAATTAAAATATTTTAGTGAATAAATAATATAAATATTTAATTATACTCACTAATAAATATTTATTTATTTAATTTATTATGACAAAAAGACCCTACGTATATAAAAACAGTTTTCTAAAAAATAACTCCTTTTTACCTTCTAATGATTTTATCTTAAATACTAAAGATTATATAAGTAATGTGTGAATAATTATTCATAAAATTACAATAAATTTAATTAAAATAAAATAATATTTTTTTTATTGTATTTGTTTATATAAAAATTTATAACACGTGAAAAATAAAATTATTTATAAAATAGGTATTTTAACCATGAAATGATTTTTTTTAAAAATTTATTGATTATTTATTTTGAATTAATTAGTACATTTGAATTAAGGAAAAGATTTATATATATTTTTTATAATGTTGTTAGTCTTATTCATACCCACAAATTAATTAACTATGTTTTAAAATCCATAATATATCTCATTTCATTTATACTTGAGGTTGTATATAAAGCAAGGTATTAAATAAATCAAATATATTTTAAAGGAATAAATATAAAATCTTAGGGTTTTATATTCTACCCCCTTAAAATGAATTTCTCCCTTATAATTCTTTCACCCTGATGCTAAAAAATGATGATACTTCTGCTTTATAAAATCCCCATGTTCTAAAGTAGCTCCTCGAATTTCTGACTCCTATAAATAACTTAAACCAGGTGATTAGTCATTTCTTATGAAACATTATATCTAAAATCCAAGATTTCTACTAGTTTTCTTCATAAAAACTATTATTCTATAATTTTATAACCTTGAATTTTAGTAAATTTGATGGACCATGTATGAACTTCCATAAAATCGACACACAAAACACATCTTGAACTTGAGAGGGTTTTTATGGAAGTTCCAAACTATAAGCTACCATCCATACTCGATCAGGAATATCAAAGGGGCCTATATAAATGAGAATGAGATTTCCTTTCTTTAAAAATCTCATCAAATTTTTCCACTGAGAAATTCATAGAAATACCTTCTCGCCAACTTTAAATTTTAGATCTCATTAACAATTGGCAGCATAACACTTTTATCAACTATGAGCTACCCTAATGCATTACTAAATGACTCTAGATTTCTAAAACTTCCTTATATATCTAAAGTCACAATATATTTTTTTCTCCAACTTCATCGTAGTTTATTGAAGTTATGTAGTTCTTTCTGTATTGGTATTCATAAGGATACATTTTAATGCTCAAGTGAAAGCTATTCTTATAAGAAAATTCAAAAAAGAGTAATATTTTGATCCCAAAACACCTTTCAAATATAGAGAACAAGATCTTAGAATATCCTTTAGGGTTTGAATGGTTCACTTTGATCGACCATCCATCAAAAGATGATAGGAAGTACTAAAATACAACTTTGTATCCATATGTTGTTGAAGAATTCTCCAAAACATAAAGGTAAACCGTATATCTCGATCAAATACTATATAATGTGGTACTATATGTTACCAACCACTTCGTTAATATATACATTTAAAATACGTTCAAGAAATATTTCTTATATGGTATTAATATATTGTGATGAATTCATAAGGTTACTAAATACAACCCAAATAACATTATTATATTTAGATATCTTGGGGTGGGGGTCCTATGATGAAATCCATGGTAACATTTTCTAATTTCCATATAGCTATTGGCAATGGAAGTAGAATCCCCTTATACTTATACAACTTAGCCTTAAAATTTGGAACACTAAGAATCGAGATACATACTATACAATATCTATTTTCATATGATCCCACCAAAAATGATCCTCAAGGTCAGTATACATCTTCAAACTTTTAGGATGAATAGAGAATGCTAGTCTATGAGCTTCATATAACAAATCCTTATTCTATTTTGGTATAATAGGGATACATAATATATTATGGAACCATATCATTTTATCACAATAAAGGTTTAAATCATGAACATTTCTCACCTTCTTGTGCATATTTACATCTTGCTTTCACACCACTTAAATATTCACATGGATAGATTGTTGAACACACATTTGAGAAAGATAATTTTTTTCCCCATAATTTAAGATTTAAATTTCAATCCTTTGTAAATCCATAAATATTAGATCTTTTGCGGTCCTCATCATAGATAATATAGCATGATCCTTTTGACCCAAATCATCAACCACCTTATTAGCTTTCCTAGAGTTGTAATGTATTGAGAATTAATAATATATATTTCACTCCAACTATGTTCTCTGGAACATATTCACATATTTAAAGGGGAATATATACTTTAAAATTTGATGATTATTATATATGTAACAAATTTCACTATAAAGATAATCCTCCATATCTGTAATGTCAAAACCACCATTACTAACTCCATGCCTTGCATCTGGTAATTTATCTCACGAGACTTTCATTGATGAGAGACATAAGATACCACTATTTAATTTTATTTAAGAACACATCACAATATATTATTAGATGAATCACTAAAAATAACAAAACTCACTCCACTCTAGGGTAATGTGAATATTGGTGCATTAACTAATGATCTCTTTATGTGTATGATTTTTTATATATTAATTAGTACAATGAAACTTGAATATCTTTTATGTTAACATATTTAGTAGATTTAAGATACTTTAGAAATTATTCACAAAGAGTCAATAATATCCAACCAATCCAATAAAACATCAAATATCAGAAACAATGGTTAGTCTAGGACAATTTTTAATGACTTATATATTATAAGGATAGACTGATTTACCCTAGAAAGTGATCACATGTACCAATACTGATACTTTTTTAACTAGAATTTACACTTTCTGAATTTATCATATAAATTATACTTCCTCATGGTCTTTAACATAATTATCAAGTGATATTAATTCTCTTAATTTACCTTAGAGTATATAAGAATACAATCTATAAATAATACAAAAAATTTATCAATGTAATTTCTAAATAATCTATTCATCAAATCCATAAAGATATGAGGGGAATTATTAAGTTAAAATGGCATCACTATAAATTCATAGTGTCTATTTCTTTTAAAAATGCTATATTTTGTTGTATTCAATTTTTATCCCCAAATAATAGAATCAAAAATAAAGGCCAATCTTGGAAAAGTATTGAGTTCCTCCTATTTGATCAAATTTATCATTAATATAGGGAAAATGATATTTTTTCTTGATGATGATATTTTTATGTTTCTTATAATAAATGAAAAGTCACATTGATCCATCTTTATTATTAATAAAAAGAATAGGTGCCCACTATGGTGGTTCAATTGGATGAATGAATCCCTTAACAAGATTATCCTAGAGTTTCTTCTTCAATTCTTACAACTCAATCAGGGCCATTCTATATGGAGTCTTTTCAATTAGAGTATCACTATGTATGAGTTTTATTGAAAATTCAACTTCACGATTCATATTAAAACTTTGGAAACTACTCTAGAAATACATCAATAACGTCTCATTAAAAAAAGGAATATATTTCATATTGAGTTTCTCCCAAACAATCTAAGATAAACACCCCTTATGAATAGGAATCCAGACCCATAAAATTGATGTAATTTTTATTAGAAGTTCACAATCATACTCACACCTTTATATGATCATAGGTTTATTTAGAATATAAAATGTTATTTTTTATTTGAGAGATATATAAGGAATATATAGAGATAGAGATAATAAATTATCAAAATCACATCAAATTCCACTAAATGATGAAAAATATGATTTTATAGGGAAAATTGTAACAGACATCATTATGAAATCCACAACAGTAGAGTAAAGGATAAATATGGATTAACTATCCCAATATACTTCAATGATTGAAATAACATTGAACCTTACTTAGTCTAAGGGTTATTCTATTGATTAGGTAATTAAATAAAATAATTACCAAGTTCCCAACACAAAATAAATTGATTAATAAATGGTAACTCAGGATGTACTATATTTACCCCATCAAACTCTTCATTTTTCCTCTACAATTACTTTCTATATACCCATATTTTCCACACATAACACATATTAAATTTACATTGATACATTTTCATGGATTATTCTTCCCACATTCTCAGAATATAAGAAGAAAAATATTCTTTCCTATATGGTCTTCAACAACTAAACTCCCATGAAGTTCCCCTTTTCTCTTATTATTCATGTTAAGAAACTCACCCATATTGGTGTTTTTAATCATATATTGAGATAGATAGATGTGAATAATCATAATTTTTCATATTTAATTTATGATTTCATTTTGAATCTCATTATAACAATCTTTTCATTATTCATCACATTCCGGGTTAAAATGATTCCTCAAGGTTCTATCCATTTACTAAAACCAAAAATCACAGTTTGAGTAATAATAATAATTGTGAGAAATTACATAATAATTAAATATAATTCATGAAATGTCTAAATCATGACATAGTAGTTTCAATATATAAAACAAAAGGTTTAATCTAATTAATTCACAATCAATATCTATTCAAATACTTGATAATGGTTCATAAATAAAATGTGAATTAACCTAAGCATATACCCCATGAGTTTGTATCCATGTGTTCATTTTTAGTCCCACTCATTGTGCACTGGTAATTATTGAGTTAATACCCAATACACCCCTTGAATAGTTGTTATACCTAGGTGAATATTTACCATAGATGCATCCAATTACTAGTATCTAGAAAAGGATTTATTTTATGGGAAAACTACACTCCTTTATTTACAATAACATAACATGTTCTACTATAGTTAGACTAATCCATATATATTTCAATAAATTTATCTAATCTTAATCTCTAATAATTACTAAAACCTACTCTGATACCAACTAAGGTGTCCTAAAAATTACATACATATATATTACATCATTTTAGATGAATAATCAAAACATCTCATAATAATAAATTCCCTCTAACCATAAAGGTTTAGTGTATTTATATACTATATACATAAACATCTTATTTCATGAAAGATATTTAACATCTCCCAAAAATTTCTTCTCAGATTATATACTTATTATAAATACCAAAATTAAAATATATCTTCATAATTTGTGGAAAGGAAACATAATATAGGGTGAGATCTGATGCTCATTAAGGGTAAATATATGAGATATCAATAAATAATTATAATTGATCATAAGATAAGTATAAGGGTATGATAACATGATCATAAATTACAAAATTTATCCCCAAAGAGTCAAATATAATTAATCATGAATCATAGCATAATTCTTTGACATAACAAATGAAATAGGTCATAATTATGAGAAATCATCAATAATAAATCATTAACTATAAGAAAAAATCTAAGCAAAAGATATATGTTTCTAGAATACATATAGTCATAGAAAATCATTTCCTTAGTCAAGTCTCAATAAAAATAATATCATAGTGTATTGGGTCTACTCCATATTTCATATTTCCATTGTCAAGGTTTACTCTCATGAATATCATATTAGATAGATTCCCTTACTGAACTAGGTTAAATCTCCATTATAGTCCATATTATCTCATGATATGTCAATCATTACCTAATTAATTAGAGGGATATATAATTATAGGCCAACCCATAAAATAATAAGAAACATATATATGTGTTCCAAATGATAATGAAAAACATTCATCATTTCATCATATCATAAATCATGGAATGGAAATGGGTTTGTTACACATTTCATCATTTCATCATTTCATCTTTTTATTATTGTATAACCCATGGAAAAAATGATTTTGATAAACATTTAATCATCACATAATAATAATTCATTCATAGAAAGAACATGAATCCTATCATTAGATAATATCTCCAACGAATAATAAAAATCATCCAAGTGTGTTGACATTGAATAAAATACCTTTAAAATAGCATTTGAACATTACATTGAAAATAAGGTAAAATAACCTTTTACTTTAGTATATTTAAAAATAAATGTTTCCAAAATTTTATAGAAAAGATTTTATTTTAAAATAACTTTTAAATTAAACTTCAAGTAAATTAGTGGCCATGATGGTGGTAAAAAAAATTCATGTAGTAAATGTCAAAATAAATATTCATTTTAAACATTTTCAAAAAGTCATAAATAACCAGCTTAGTAAAAATTATATGAAAAACCTTTTAAACCTTTGAGAATAAATTAAAATTATTTTGTAAAATTAATTTAAATAGTGATTGTATCATATAAAATATCATTCATGAAAAAATTGTGAAGAACATGACATATAAAAACAATTTCATTAACTAAATAGAAAAGAAGCTAAATTTTTATTAAAAATTGTTTTCTTGGCTGTTTTAAGTATCAAAGGGAGGAAAATAGTAATATTAATTGAAAATTTCATGAATAAACATAGTATAATAAAATATTTTTATTTTAATGGATATCATACATATAATTCCCCTAAATGTATATTTAGAATAGATAATTCTAAAAATAAATTAGATTGTAACATAAAACCTTACCTCAAGTCCAATATTAATTTTTATGAATTCAAACATGCTTTATAATAAATGTAGATTTATTATAAATATATTTAAAAAAATATTAATATATATTAATATATATATTTCTATATATAATTTCATTTAAATTTAAAATTATCCTTTTATTAAAAATTCATCCTTAAAATCATTATTTTGGTGAAAACTAGTTCATTTTCCATGCATGTTTTGGTTTAATAGTTATTGTACTTGTATCTTGATCATGGATACCTAATCTAATTTTTTAATCATGATATAAATATATACATATATATATTCATTATATTCCTATTTATAACTATCCATAAAAGCTAGATATAGAAAAATAAATTACATTGTTCTTGGAGATAGTAGTCAACACGTATACATGAACACTATTTGAATTTTCTAACCAAAAAAGGAAATAAAGATAAATAATATTTTATTATTAAATAATAAAAAATATTTTTAACTATTATATATAATTATAAAATGCATCATTATGTCCATCAATGTGATTCAATGATGGAAAATGAATCACATCTCTACATGGAGGCGGTAGTCCACACATACGTACAATTGATAATTTCATTTACCATTTTATGGAAATGAGGTGGAAAATAGTTTTTACATAATCATAATAAAATATAATTATATTTATTCAAATATATTAATTATGTTATTATGTATACATTATATTTAGAGGAAGTGAAATAAGAAATAAACTTTGAATGAGTTGGTTAAAATGATTATCTCTTGTTTGAGAGGCCTCTATTGGATTACACCTTACACCTCTGTAAGATAGTCTTAGGGTAAGAAAAGAAGATAAACAAGGAGGTAATGAAATATATTAAGATTTTTTTGAAGTTATTGGATGGTCTAGAGTTCTCATAGTTTGTGACTAATAGTGGAGAAGAGGTTCCCTTTTAAAAGCAAGGGGAAGTACACAATTGGAATTACTTAAAATATTTAAATAATATAAACACTATTTCTTATGAATATTGAAGAAAATAAAAAATAGTTATAATTTAATATAATATAAGGTCTTAATATATTCAAACAATAATATTTAGAAAATTTTAAGTGTCATTTTTACCCTTATCTCATATTTTAACCCCCTTCGTTAACATGCTTTAACCATAACCATGGAAGTAATTTTTTTTCAAATTTTACAATTCATTATGAAAAAATGAAAGTTTTATAATTACCAAATTTTGAAATCATGATTAAAAATATGGGATAAATTTTATCAATTTCAATATCTACATGTGTAAAAAACTAACTTTAAAATAAGTGTGCAAAACGCAACAAAAAACATTTTTAGAAAAAATAAATATTTAAGTATAAATATAAATGTAATATGATCCCATTTCTTATAAAACTATTAGATGAATGATAAAATATTTTATTGAATATAGAATATATATATTTCATTAGTAAAATTAATAAATAGTGATTAATTTAATTTATTTAGATAAAATCAAGTTGAACACATAAAACAATATTTTTAAAAATAAGCCTTTTATAGATTGAGACGATTTTATCTTAATTATAAATAATTAGATAAATAATGTGTGAATGATTATCCATATATTAGTAATAAATTTCATTAAAATTAATTTTTAATAGTGAAAAATATATTTTTTTATATAAAAATACATAACATATAGAAAAATAATTTTCTTTGGAAAATAAGTCCTTTAATCATGAAATAATTTTATTAAAAAAAATTAATGATTATTTATTTGGCATAAATAAATAAATTTAAATCTAGGAAAACATTTCTATATATATTTTATAGTGTTTTAATCTCATTATTAACTGATAATCCAATGAATAGGTTATAAAGGACATAATATACTTTGGTTTATTTAGACTTGGGGTTGTGTGTAAATAAAGTTATATAAAACATCAGATTTATTTTAAAGGAACTCATTTAAAATCGGAGGGTGTTATATTGACACTTAATCTTCCTGAAAATATAACCATGATGATTATTTTTTTAATAAAAGTATAAGATGACCTTTCTTACCAAATTTCTATGTGTTGAATCTAAATTTAGTCTCCATTTAATATAATTGAATTTTTAAATACATGAAAAGTAAAAATTTAAATTAAAACATATAATGTGTTGAAAATTTGTTTTTTTATAAAAATATAATTCAAATAATTATGTGTTATTTATCTTATTTAACATTAATTATCAATTAAATTAGTGTTAAATTATTTCTATATATTTTTAAACATTATATAAGAGTCTAAATATTAAATAAGTCTACTTAATTAAAAAATATATAATATATATAAAATTATCATTTTTTGAAGAATAAATCATTTACCATTGTAACAAATATTTACCATGGTGTAACATCCTGGTTGCAGAAGCCACCCAAAGGTTCCCCGTACCCGGTTGGTCACATGGACTCAAGCTCATTTTACCAAACTCCAGAGGCTGTCGACTAGTAGATAGGGCCTTGGGTGTGATAGTGGGAAAACTATTCCCTCATTGGTAGAGTAACACAGTAGAAATGAAACAGGTAACAATAGCGAAAGTAGTAATAACATCATACAATAGTAAACAAAAAAATACTAGAAGTAATAACAACTGGAGTACATATATAAAATGATGTATGATACACATTCCTAGGAATGTTTCCAAACACATCACAATGCTGAAATATAGTACTAATCTAATGTAAAAAAGAAAGGAAACTAAACAGCTCTACAACATTGTAAGCCTCAGCTTGGTCCCATGCCCTCCAGCTCCAAAGTATTCAAGTACTTGAAGTGGAAGGGCACTTTCCCTTATCTAGACCTGCAACAATATAATCTGTTTGGGCCCAAAATCATGGCCCATACTGGGTGTGAGACTAATACTAATAGGAAACCACCCAAAAATCTGTGCCTAAGAGTCATTGAATATATATGGCAGGAAATAATCAAAAATAATCCATAAACAATGAAGTACTCAAAATTAAAGAATCCTAGAGTTCAATTGTATTCAAAATTTATATATCAAGAAAGTATCTAATAAAAAATAGGTAACCCTCTAGGAAGTACTCTTAGCCTAACACCTTTGGTTCAACCAAACAACACAAGTAACCCTCTAGGAAGTACATATAGTCTAATGCCTTTGGATTAGCTTTAACATTGACTCTCTGAGGAAGCACTCACCATCAATTCCCCCTTTAGTCTTGTATCAGTAACTAATATGCACTCTGGCGAAGCACTCAATGTCCAATTTCTCTTGTGGTCCATATTGATGAACTACATGCACATTGAGGGAGCACTTATGTCCATCCTCCCTCTGGTCTCCCAATGTAATGTAAACAAACACTCTGGAGAAGCCCTCAACGTCCATTCTCCCTATGATCTACTACACCAGGTTCCCATAGTCCTGTGTAAGTCAAACGTGCAGAAACGATGCATGGTATCCAATAAAAACCTCAAGAACTACTTGGATAAATAGTCTACAACATTTCTTATCATGTCAGATAAAGTCACTCCATCATACGATACTAGGCATAGAAAGCAAATAGTAGCCTGATAGGAAATTCTAGACCAAATGGTCAAAACAAGAATACATGGGAAAAACATACAAAGCATGGAAAAGATAACCCAATTCATAGCAATTTACCTCTAACCAAACAAACATGGAATAACAATAAATAACAGAGCTAGAAACCATAAACACGCAATACCCTGAATAAGGGTATTGGGCAATTTTTCACATATAACTCAAAGACTACCTACAGAAAGGCACAAACCACCTACCTCAGCCTTGTGTGATCGATATACTTGAATCTCAGGCCTTGAATCACCTTAGAACACCATAATATACAAAAACGTCTAAAACATTCAACGAAGGATAACTCTTGAAAGAGGAGAAATCAAGAGATGAAGTTCAAGAAGAATGGAGAACTCACTGTAGCTATTCCAACACAATCAATAGCAGTCGAATCAGAGGACAGATGGTGATTTGGGGGATCATAGAAGATCCTTGGCCGTACGGATGGTCTCAGATGATACGAGCAAAAAAGAATAATGTTCTACCCCTTATACACGATCTCGGTCCATTTAATGAAAAAAATAAAGTAAACGACATGTATTTTAAAAGTAAACCACATGTACTTGCCTTTTCCGGCCTCCGCTTTAGGCAGTCTCTAAGTCACCACACACAACCATGTACTCGGTTATTACCCGGCCAGTACACGGTCACCTGCAACAACCGAGAACACGATGTTTACTCCTAGAATTTCTAGAAACTCCTCTTTTCCTCAAAAACACTTGAAATGGGAAAACCCATACCTTAAAAGAAGATCCGGGTTCTTAAAAACTTTCCCCTTAAATAAATTTGTCCCCAAGTTTCCCTAGCATGGTGGAATAGAAGAGGAATCCTTGAAAAACTCCAACAACTATGATCATACCTCAGCCTCCCTCTCCCAAGTCTCATCTTGTACTCGCCTATACTGCCATAGCACTCGTACTAGAGGAACTGACTGGCCACTGAGAACCTATGCACTTCGATCAATAATATGGATAGGATGCTCCTCGAATGAGGCATCCACTTCTAACTCAACCTCCTCGGGTTGGAAAACATGAGATGGGTCTGAGAAGTAACACCTATGTTGAGAAACATGGAAGATATCGTGCATAGCCTGATACCTTTAAGGTAACTACAGCCGATAGACAACTGTTTCGACTCTCTCCAAAACCTCAAACGTCCCGACGTATCTCAGTGAAAGTTTACCCTATCTCTTAATCCCCTTGTGTACCAACATCGCTGTGACACACAGGAAAAACTAATCTCTAACATCTAACTCCAGAGGTTGTATCCATTGATCAACATAAGACTTCTGTCGAGACTGTGTTGTAGCCATCCTCTTCCGAATCAACTCTATCTGCTCCATGGTCTTCAGGACAAGATGAGGTCCCAACAAAGCTGCCTCTCCTGTCTCCAGCCATCATAAGGGTGATCAGTATGACCCACCATACAAATCCTCATAAATTTCCATATCAATAGTTTCTTGAAAACTATTATTGTAGGAAAACTTCACAAGAGGTATGTTCTTCTCCCAAGAACCTCCAAAATCTAGGATTCATTCTCAAAGCATGTCCTCAAACACCTGAATCATACGCTCGGACTGGCCATCTTTCTGGGGGTGGTAAGTTGTACTCAAAAGTACATGTGTACCCATATCCCTCTGTAAACCCTACCAGACCCGAGATTTAAAATGAGTGTCCCTATCTAAAATAATGGAGTGTGTAACTCCATGAAAACTTACAATCTCATGGATTTAGAACTATCCCAACTCATCAACACTGAATGTCTCCTTGATCTTCAAGAAGTGAGTAAAATTTGTGAGTCTGTCAATGAAAACCCACACAACATCATTTCCTTGAGGTGACCTCAGTAAGACTATCATGATATCCATCACGACATCATTCCACTTCCACTCGAGAATGAGTAACTATTGCAAAATCACTACTGGTAACTGATTCTCCGCGTTCACTTACTGATAGGCGGAACACCTCATGACAAACCCAGTAATATCTCTCTTCATTTCTATCACCAATACTGATGGTGTAGATCACGATACATCTTGGTGACATCAAGATGAACTATCCAAACTGAGGAATGAAAGTCCCACATCAGTTCCTTGCGTATGTCTGCTGACACCAACATGCGCCCATGAAAATGCAAGATCTCATCCTCGCCTATGGTCCATCCTAGAATAGGGTCCTCTCCTGACATGCTCCCCCATAGGACTAGGCCTTCAAAATCTGAAAGCTACCTCATTCGTACACAGTCAAGTATAGTAGAAGTAACAACCATAAAAGAAAGAAAAGTTTTCCCCTGTCTATCGTGCACCTCCAAATGCATCTCAGAAAACTGGGCCATAAGCTTCCACTCACTACGGGCCTTCAGAACTGTCTGTATCTGAGTACTCCTGCTCAATGCATCAGCCAAAGCATTGCCTTTCCCAAGCATGTAGGCAAGCTCAAAGTCGAAATACTGAAGGTACTCTACCCACCTTTGTTGTCTCAAATTCAGATCACACTGAGTGAAGATATACTTAAGACTCTTATAGTTGGTGAAAAACATGAAATTCTCTCCCAGAAGGTAGTGTATCCAATAGTGTAAAGCATGGAAAAATCTATCCAACTCAAGATCGTGTTTCAGGTAGTTCCTCTCATGTGGCCTCAACTGCCGAGACCCGTATGAAATGACTCCTTATCTCTACATAAGAACAACTTCCATCCCAATACCTGATGCATCACAGTAAACAATATAGCTCTTTCCCAAATGTAAAAATACTAGTATCAGTGCTGAAGTCAGTCTCCCTTTCATCTCCTGAATGGATAAATCGTAGGAATCTGTCCACAAGTACTTCACACACATCTTAGTCAGGCCCGTCAGTGGTGATGCTAAGTGTAAAAATTATTGTATGAAACGTCTGTAGTATCCATCCAACACTAGAAAACCTTTCACCTCAAATAAGTTCTTTGGATGATCCCTGGAAACTATTTCCCTAACTTTCTCTGGGTCTAATAATACTCCTATCTCTGAGATAACATGACCCAAGAAGTGAATCTGATCCATCCAAAAGTGGAATTTTGAGAGTTTATCTTATAACTGATTCTCTCTTAGTGTACTCAAAATGAACTCAAGATTAGTATCATGCTTTTGTCAAGTGTGGGAGTACACTAATATATATTCATCAAGGAATACCACAAAAGAATCTAAGTATGGATGGAACACTCGGCTCATCAGTTCCATGAAAACTGCAGGTCCGTTTGTGAGACCGAACGACATAACCACATACACGTATAGACCATACATGATTTGGAAGGCTGTAAGAGGTATATCAGATGGTCTAACGTGCAAATGATGGTAACCAGACTTAAATTAAATCATCGAGAACACCTAGGATCCCCGAAGATGATCAAATAGACCATCAATCCTCAGCAAGGGATATCAGTTCTTGAAAATCAACTGGTTCAACTTCCGATAATCCACACAACGCCTAAGGGTACCATCCACATTCTTCACAAACAAGACAGGAAAACCCTAAAGAGAAGTATTGGTTCTGATAAAACCCTTTGCCTTCAACTCCTCCAAATTCTTTTTGATCTCCTATAACTCTAGTGTAGCCATCCTATAAGGAGGAATGTACACCGGTACCACTCTTGGAACAAGCTCAATAGAAAACTGTACCTCTCGCTCTGGAGGAAAACCTGAAAAATACTCTGGAAAGAAATCCCTAAAACAATCCACTACTGGAGGAAAGTACATCTATGAAATCCCTTGGTCATCCAGATATAGACTAGAAATATGGGTTGTAAGTCCTCCTAACCCATGATGCATGGGTCCTAATCTGCTTTCCTAGACATCCCATTCACCCTTATGATGAAATGATCCGCTATCTAGTGATGTGAAACTCACCCTACCATGATAGAAGTCGACCACAACTTGGGAGGGAACTAAACAGTCCATTCTAAGAATGAAATCATCTCCTGTCATCTCTAGGACATAGAGGTTCCATAAAAAGTGATACCCACCAACCTCTAGAGGCAAATCCTTTCATTGTCGTACACTAGTCGTTCTTGTACTCAACGGAGTGTCTAGTGTCAAAATATCTGTATAAGAAAAGATACATAGCCCAAGGCTCTCCATAACAACAACAGATATAAAGCTATGGGAATCCACTGTGTTGAAAAGATCAGAAGATAAAACTGAGGAAACTAAGATCGTACCTCGAACAATAGAGGGTCCAGGATCCTGCTCCTGCTAGGTCTGATCCACTACAAAAGTCTGACATGCACCATGGACCTGTAACCCTGCCTGACCACCCTGAGCTGATCAACCCTGTTGTCGCGGAAGTTCTGGTGACTGGCTACCACAACAACGACCTCCACCTCAGCCCGAACGGCTGGAAGAACTCTAGTTACCTGACTGATGGGAAACTGGTGGTGTTTCTCCTAAATGAGGAGTCACAGAATAACCCCAATCACAAACTATTGGTTAGAAGATATGAGAGAAGCTCCAAAGATGACCCATCTTGCCGCAAGATGAACACTCCATTAGGTCTCTCGGGCAATGTGGCCTCATATTTCCACTCTTCCCGCACTGGTAGCACACCACATGGCTACCATAAGAGTGTCCCTCCTCCATGGATCTTCATGAGAAGACTCTTTAAGATGCTTATTGATGTCATTAGGAGGGATAATAACTCCAGATGTTGAACCTCCATAGCTCACCACTCCATAACCCCTCAAATTTCGCTCTGTGATCAATGCTTGGTTGAGTATAGAAGTGATGGAAGTCAGCCTGAAGATGTTCACCAGAGATCAGATGTCATGCCTTAGACCATACTCAAACTTCCTTTCCAGGAATAACTCATCACCTCATAGAATAGGTGTGAAGCGTTTCAGTTCTATGAAGAGAGAAGAATACTCCATAAATGAAAGAGTACCCTGCTCCAGACTCATGAACTATGGGGCTCGATTGTCCCTCAAAGTCTCAAGGTAGAAGTAGTCATAGAAGGCACACTGGAACTCATCCCAATCCATAACCTACTGGCATCCCACCTGTAAGATCACATCCCACCATCTCTTGGTGGATTCCCAAATAATGTCTGTAGAAATATTCACCCTAATATCTGGGAGCGTCTCCAGATGTTCTAAGATAGAAAGCATGGATTTTAACCATGACTCTACAGCCTGAGGTCTTCTATCCCCTGAAAAAGTGGGTGGATTCTGCTTCTAGAAAACCCGTGTCCACTCTTCCATAGACGGGGTAGGATGCGGTACTCCCTGGAAGGTCTGCATGAACTTCATAAAGCCCTATCGGAATTGTGCATCAGCACCTGTGTCAGGAATGATGGATAGTTCTAAGACTAACACATCTGGAGGATCTGTTGGTAGTCCCTGATCATCCATGTCTTATGTCTGATTAGTTCCCTATAACTAGCGGACAACTGGAGGATGTCTCGGTGGCATGAATCTGCAAGGTCAAGTGAACAACATAGATCAAGATTATCAAGGATTGAAAAATATAAGTGTAAGAAGGGAACATGAGAAAAATATCATTCATGTTTTTCAGAACAAGGATACATGGTGTGTATAATTAACTACACTAAGTGTTACCTTAAGCCTTTCACATGGGCATATACTCCGGCCAAAACTGGTCGTGTAGCACCCCATAAACAAGGCATGTTGTCCTAACACATAGCATGTACTTGAATCCTCTTCCCCTGCTCGAGTCCTTATACACGACTAAGACACATGGAAATCCTAAAATAGGACTACATGGTGTGTTATTTCTAGACACTGCGTGTACTAGAAGAATTTCACCGACCCGTGTTGTTTTTCACACGACCGGTTACATAGCTCACAATACATAGTATGTTCCAGATAGACACGGCGTGAACAGAAAGAATTACCACCGACCCGTGTTGTTTTCTACATGGACAAATACTCAAGTTACACTACACGATGTGCTAAAGCCTCACACGACGTGTATAACATAAGATTTAACCATCTGTGTCGTTAGTCACATGGACAGAAACATGATCTAAACACACAGCATGTACGTAAGGTACAAGACGTGTCCCACCAAGATTTTCCAAACCCCATGTCTCTGCCCACACAGCTAGCAACACGGTTAGAGACTGTATGGCATGTACATACAGTACATGTCGTGTACTTAATAAAAATAGTTCCTTTCCAAACAGATAAACACATGGTATGTATTCATTATTACATGTTGTGTATTCTGGGCTTTTCCAGGCCATAATCCTTAGAAACTACTCTGGAACCTAGAAAAATACTGAACAAACATTTAAAGTTCGAAATTCCAATCCGTGTGGGGCTATACTCCCTGATAATCAAAGATTGGCATCTTATAATTGTCACATACAAGCATAACAAATTAATAATCCACGATATTCTTATCCATGAGGGCCCATAACACATCAAGAACCAAAGTTCGGCGTTCATCCAAACAAACCTTCCACCATTTGTAAACGTATAAAATAATAGGTATTTTATCAAGGCATCTATCACAACAGCATGCATATCTAGCACAACATCTATCACAACAACATGCAATCGCTAATGCACCTTAAATGGCATGACAAGAATGCATGACATGTGATTTTTAACTAGTGCCTATATGATGCATCAGATGGAATACCCTCATCTAATTGGGTTTCAAAATAAATAGAACCTCAATAACATCAATGATAAAAACATAAAACATGTGAATCACCCAATGGTGAAATCAAATGAACCATAAAATTGAAAAACTTTAAAATTTACAATAAACAAGGTAGATTGGCTTTTCCCTATACACGGGTTGGCTACTCCCAGGCATAGCTTATTACCAAGTACCTATTCCTTCCTATCCATAGCTATAGGCTCCAAACAGTAAGTCAAGAAGAGAAAAATCCATCTGATAGCACTTTGTAACGTCCAAGTTCCAGAAGCCACCTAGAGGTGCCTCGTACCCAGTTGGTCACATGACCTCAAGAGAATTTCCCAAAATGCCAGAGGCTATTGACTAACAGCAAGGGCCTTGGGTTTGATAGTGGGGAAACTATGCCCTTATTGGTAGAGTAACACAAAAGAAGTGAAACTAATAACAATAACAGAAGTAGTAATAATATCATACAATAGTAAACAATAGAAGACTAGAAGTAATAAAAACTGGACCACATATATAAAATGATGCATGATACATATTTCTTGGAATGTAGCCAAACACATCACAATGTAGAAATACAGTACTAATCCAAAGTTAAAAAGAAAGGAATGTTAAGATCTCTACAGCATCGCAAGCCTCAACTTGGTCCCATGATCTCCAGCTCCAAAGCAGTCTAGTACCTGAAGTATAAGGTCAATTTCCATTATCTAGACCTGCAACAATATAATCTCTTTGGGACCAAAATCATTTCCCAAATAGGGTGTGAGACTAATCCTAGTAGGCAACCACCCAAATATCTATTCCTAATAGTCAGTGAATATATATGGCAGGAAATAATAAATAGAAGCAGTAAACAAGGAAGTAATAAAAAGTAAACAAACCTACAGTTCAATTTCATTCAAAATTAATATATCAAGAAATTAGATAATAACAAATAGGTAACCCTCTGGGAAGCACACACAGTCTAACCCCTCTGGTTCAGCTTTAGCATAGACTCTCTAAGGAAGAACTCACCGTTAATTCCCCTTGTAGTCTTGTATCGGTAACTAATAGGCACTATGGGGAAGCACTCAACGTCAAATTCCCCCTATGGCCCATATCTAGGAACTATAGACACTATGAGGGAGCACTTACGTCCATCCCCCCTATGGTCTCACAATGTAAAGTAAACACACACTCTAAAGAAGTCCTCAATGTCTATTCTCCCTATGGACTACTACACCAGGTTCCCACTACCCTGTGTAAGTCAAACATGCACAAATGATGCATGGTAGCCAAAGTAAACCTCAAGAAATACATGGATAAATAGTCTACATCATATCTCAGCATGTCAGATAAAATCACTCCTTCCTACAATACTAGGCATAGAAAGAAAACAGCAGCCTAATAGGCAAAGCAAGACCAAATGGTCAAAACAAGCATACATGGGAAAAACATCCATAACATTAAAAAGATAACCCTATTCAAAACAATTAACCTATAACTAAACAAACAAGGAATAAAAGGAAATAACAATGCTAGAAACCATAAACACGCAATACCCTGAATAAGGTTATTAGGCACTTTTGCACATATAACTCAAAGAATATCTACAGCAAGGAACAAACCACCTACCTCGACTTTATGAGATTTATATACTTGAATCTCAGGCGTTGAATCACCTTATAACTCCGTAGATCTACAAAAATGTCTAAAACATTCAACTAAGGATAACTACTGAAAGTGGAGAAATCAGGAGATGAAGTTCAAGAAGAAGGGAGAACCCACCCTGGTGATTCCAACGCAATTGACGACGATCGAATCAGAGGATGGACAAAGAGTCGGGGGCTCAGAGAAGATCTGCATTTGTACAGATTCTCTCGGATGAGACAGGCGAAGAAGAAGAATTTTCTACCCATTAGACACGACCCCAATCCGTTTAATGAAAATAAAGAAAGTACATGACATGTATTTTAAAAGTACAAAGTGTGTACATTACTTTTCTAGCCTCCGCTTTAGGCGGTCTCCAGGTCACCACACAAAACCATGTACTCGGCCATTACTCGGCTAGTACACGGTCACCCACAACAACCAAGTACACGACGTGTACTTATAAGTACATGACGTGTACTCCTAAAATTTCCAAAAACTCATCTTTTCCAAAAAAAACAATAGAAAAGGAAAAACCCATACCTAAAAAGAAAATCCATGTTCTTACACATGGTAACTTAATTTTATGCATAAAAATGAAAGTGGAATTATTATACAATGAAAAAATAATGATCTAAAATATGAAATCCATTTTGTTAGATTTAACTTTTACAGGTGATGGAAACTTATCTTTAATATAATTGAATAAAAATGGTTTTTTAAAGTAAAATATTACCCATGTTTCCAAAACATTAAATGTGGATTTTATAAATTAAAATTGGTATATTTTAAATGATTTATCTTACATATTAAATATATATATATATATATTATTGTAAAAAGTTTTCAAAAAATATGTCATTCTTGTGTTAAGATAATGTCATAAAAGTGATTGTTTTTAGAAAAATATGTATTTTTACTATTTATATAAAAATAAATTATATTATAAAATCTAAAAAATTCAACCTTAGATAATATTGAATTTTTTAATTTTAAAATGAAAATTATTTCATCAAATTAAAATTATAAAATTATAAAATATATTTTTTATTAATTGTTTTATAAAAATAAAACCTTCATTATCATTAACATTAAAAATGATAAATATGTAAAATATATGTGGTAATAAACTTATTACATTAATAATTACGTAATTATATAATCTTAATTTACAGTTAAATCGCCCCTCAAGATTTCCATCTAAGAACTAAGATTATGGTAATCTTTGTTTGAAGTCAAGGGTGGTGATTATACTTATATAGATCTCATGAAAATTTCCATGAGATTGAATTTTTCTCACATATGATTTAAATAATGTCTTATTTTTTTGAGTTTAAATGGGTCTTATTCTATGGAAACCCCTATTGAATATTCTTCTTTTCCAAGCTAAGATAAATGAGCTTCATAAGGAATCTTCCACTATCTGATTCCATATATTTCATTTTTATTTATAGATTTCCTAATATGGTTACTTCCTTTTAAATATTCTAATTTAATGACTATATTATAATGTAATTTTTTTTCAACATATCACTATTTTTTAGTTCAGTATTTGATGTCAATTAATCTATTGAAAACATTAGGTTTTATAAAGTATAATATATAATTTAAAATTTAAGTGAGTTATAAAAGATGCATGTATGGGTCTTAACTTTATAATACATTAAAACTAACCCCTATTATGGTTTATCTAGATAAGTTTGTGTTTGATATGAAAGTTATTTCTTGGGTGAGAGGCTAAATTATGCTTTGGTCATCCCCATTGATAGATGGTAAGCTATACTCCAAGATGGTGCACTCTAGAGGCATTGGTTTCACTCTGTTCTATTGTTTCACATGTGAAAATTGGGAATTATAATAATTAGTTATAGATGGGTTGTTCCTTTAAACATTTTTTAACCATTGGTGTGAGAATAAGGACCAATCAATTTTAGGATCATACTCAAGTAGATCCAATGAGTTCGTTCTTATTGAAAAATTAACTAATGTTAAGATCATGAATTAATGGTCCAATACTAGAATAAATAAGATAGCCATTCATGTAAAAAGAATAAAAAAATAAAAATGAGAAGAGAATTGAGTGAGTAAATCAACTAAAGTTTAGTCTCTTAAGATAAAAGTTCCTCCTTGATAATGGTGAAAAAAACATAATGGATCCCAATGAATCATTATATCCCGAAGAACTATTAGAGTTTATAATTTATCATGTTTACTAATAATTTAATAACTACTATAATGTAGATAGAGGATGACTTAGGTTATCCCCAAAAGTGGTTGAAGAGTGAGCCTTCAGAGTTGGTGGACCCTATTATTGACTTATAAAATAATTTTATTTTGGATCAATAAAATTGAAAAAATAAATACTTTAGTTTAAATTAAAATTTATTTAAGTATGAGCTCAATATTAATTTCAGATATTTTATTTCCAAAGGTGACACATTTATCGTTAATAGATCATTCAATCTAATTGAATAAAAAATTCATCTTAAGATTACTTACTTCTTATTTTAAAATTAGTCGAATCTATCTATACTATTTGAAATACCTTGGTTGAATAAATAATCTAGTCTTAGATGTACTACAGCAAACACTTAAAGTAGAATTTGGATATGGACTATTATTCATAGAATAATATTCTCAACTAATTTGGATTTCTACCCATCACAATCCAATTCATGAGAAGGGATATGATGAAGTTAAGTAACAAATCAATTACTAATTGATGTAACCTTCCATGAATTAGATTACTAAAACCATAATTCATATAACCTTATACTCGAAATAAATCACCACATAAGTGACTAGTCACCCATGATAGAAACAAAATCCATCACATATGGAAAAATAATCTCATGTAGTGAATATGAAAAATAGATTAATGGTAAGAAAGATCAAATGGAAATGAGAATAACCTACTTGAAATAAAATTAATGATTATAAAACTAATGTATTGAAAGTGAGAAAGTCACTAAATGAAATCCAAGGAAAGTTAAATGAGTGAAACATAAAAATTAAATTTGTATCCCCTAAAACTCTACCATCCCGACTTTGAAATAGAAAAACATCTATCACACTAGGAAAAAGATTATTATGGTGAAAACCTCTGAACTCATAGAAATTTTTTCATTTTTTATTTCTTCATTTAAAATATTTTTTAGTATAAACAAATTTATCTTGAAATAATTCAGACATTACTTTATTGAAATTTGTAGATCACCAAAATATTAGGGTGTGGAATATTAAGAGGATGGGATGAGTTATTCTTCTAATTGACTATAGACCATGAAATTGATATGTGAAAATTTGGGTCATGGAATGAAACCATTGTCAAATTACAAAAAAGGAATTTATGTTTATAAAGTCACCCATGACTAGTACGTAGCCTCTTAATATATTATACACATCCACCCTTCATGACATGAACTCATATTTTATATAAAAAATGCATCATATGAATTATATAGTCATCCTTATAAAATATCCATCATGGAGAAATTTATTTTGTCACAGAATGAACCATTATTAGGCACATTGAAATGATTCTTATAAAGTATATATCATAGTGTGGTAACCTGATTCCCAAAATTAAAGCATCGTAGGAAAATTTCCACCTAAACCTTTTAAATTTATCTATGAACCTTATGAACTCCTCTACAAACCTTATAAAGTTGTCTCAAATTATATAATTCTTAATTTCTTTGTTTTGACATGACATCATATATCATGGTCTGAAGAATTATCCTATAGTTTAAATTAATATTACAAAATATTATCATTACTCTTATTAAATGTCCAAGACTTATCCATCTCTCTCCATGTTTGATGGATGTGCGACCGACCATTATTCATGGAATGAATTAGTGATGTCTTCAAACTATCCTTTCTGCTTAAATTATTTTGTGGTGAAAAACTCTAGGGTCATGGTCTTGATTCTTATGTTCCTTGGTTAAAAATATTTTTCCCCAGTCACACAACAAACACACATATTGTAGTTCAAATTATTTATATTCCTTTAGACTCCCTTCAAGTATCAACATCACTTATAAATAATAAATCCTTCAATATTTCATCAAAATGTTACCACATTAAGATGTACTGTAATAAACAATAAAAATAAGGATACAAACATAAATGGATGCATTAAAAGTATCATTGGAATAATGGTTTTAAACTTCAACACATTAAACTTTTTGTCCATTGAATTCTTATTATTTCTATATAATTATACTCAATATTGAAGAATATTTGGGTGAGATAGCTATGAAGATTACTTTATTGAGCTTATATTTTGGGGTATTTTTGTTCTTGAAATATTGGATGACTTGATCCCACTGTATTTCAGGTTGTATTGGGGGAATCTATTTCAACTTATTTATCCACCAATTGGATATGAGAAGAGTGGGAATTAAAAGGTCCTAAATTTGATTATATCGCCTATTAGGATTATTAAATATATTTTCTACTGGTTTTAGATACCTGTATTATTTAATTTGGGATAACTCCCTATCCTTAAGTCAAGCCTCAATAATGTTTTCTTATGTTATGAATACATCCATAGTAATTTCTAGTAAATCTCATTTTATAAAAATCTTTTGGGTCAATACCATTTTCCATCAGTCAAATAACATCAAATGAGGTGAATAAGTTTTATTAGTTAGAATATGACTTTGTATGATTATGTAGAGCTCACCCTACCAATGGTAGGGGAATGAAGTTCGTAAGATTTCAGACAAACATAGGAACCCAATGGGTATGTATTTTTATTATTTGTTTCACTAGGATTGATTTCAATGATTATTGGGAGGTTATAGAGTATAGGTTACTAATACTAGAGTTGTAGAGGATTCTGGGGGAATGATTCGATGATTCCATCATTCATTTTTAACTCTATGCGCATGATTTAATAACATCAGTGTCACATAATTATCAAATTTCTATGAATTTACTTAGTAACATAATTTTATTCATCTTTTTTATAAAGAAAGTAACTGAAATGAATTTCATCTGTGCCTTAGGATTTTCCAAAACTACTTGGATTTAATCCACTATCTTTTAGATAAATTTTTTAAAGATGAAAATATATTGTATTTTGTAGCCCAACATCCTATGGTAGAAGAAATAATTAGATCGATCATTCATATATTCATTATTATGATTCTAAAACTTGGAAATGTGAGGAAGTCATTTTTATAGGGTATAAATGAATACCCTAGAACATAATAATTTTTAAAATAATGGACTATTTTTTTCTTATCCTTAATATCATGCTATTGTTTCTACTCACATATTAGGAGTTTGGATTAGAGTGTGTTAGTTATTTCTATTACTGGCCAAGACAAGTCACTATATTAAAATTTTTGGGTTTATAGGCTAGGTTTTTAACTATTTTTAATTTTAAGATGATCATGACCGATTTTACCTTTTTGAGATATCATTTCTAGTGATATAGGCACTCATGAAGGCTTCATTCTAGTTTAGAAAGTATTGTACCCCAGAAACTACACAATTTTAGTAAAATCTTAGAACCCCCAAGATATTTCTATAGGATTAACATGGTCACTAAATTTCTTTGTCAATTTTCCTCTATAATAACAACTAACTTGTTTAGGGAATTTTTATATCTTAGAAATATGATATTCCTTTCAATTTGGATATTAAATCATTAAAACTCACATTATATTATTTTATACAATTATAGAGGTCACAAATACTAATTTTTCTTAGTATAGAGGTAAATTTATATAATAATTGATGAAGTATATCTTCATAAATAGTGGTGGATATAGATATTTGGTTACTATACTATTAAAATTCAAAAATTTCCAATTATTAATCAAAACACCTGATCTTGTCTGACTCTCATTTTTTGAGGTTTCCATTATCAGGACATACTGGGAAGAAAAATGAGTGAGATATTATTTTGAGGTTCGTATATCAATGAATTAAGAGTAATTGGGATTTCCATAGTGGGGGGATGGGGTGTAGGGATCAATTCCACCCATTTTGGATATGGATTCTTCTTTGATTATGCCATTTCACCTTGTTCTTCAATAGACTTTAAAGAGAAATAATTACATCAAGTGTCTATTCTTCTAAAATTATTTTATTTGTCAAATTTTATCCTAGAAAATTTTACATTTCCTAATATTGAAAACAACATACTAAAGGAAACTCTAGATTATATAGTGGTTTAGTGATTATATATATAGGCATATGCGGTCTCATATTATCTAGATTTATTGATTTTTCTCTTGAATATTAAGTGAATTATTCTTATTGAGAAGTATATTATAAATAAGTGAAACAAATTTCTTGAAAATAATCCTAAATGTGTAAATTTACCATGAAAGAATCAATATTAAATTCCAATGTTTTCTAATTTGGCTATTAATTGGGGTATTTATTACTAAGAATAGATATTGACAATATTTTGGGTGGGAGGCAGGTTAAATACATAAGAATTTATTTTCCTTTACCAATGGAATGTTGGTAAGTGGGGAGTGGAATATTGGTTGGGGACTCTAATGATTAATACCATCTTTTATTTCCAGTATATATCCCTTATTAATGTATTATCAATTGAGTGACATTATCTATTGATGAATCTTATTTATATTATGCATTATGAACATAATGTTCTAAATAATCAATAGGTCTATCATCGATTACACTCACTAACATGAATATAATGGTATCCAGGTCCTCATCTATATTTTCTTAGTACAAGGCTTCATCAAATTTTAATAAAATATAAATTTTCTAATCATAGTTATCTTTGACAGTTGAAATTTTGAAGGGAATTACAAATATATAACATTTTTAGTATTCTAATTTATCATTATGATACTTATATTTATATGAAGTAGATAATTTCTCATGAAATGTGATCCTAATTGAATTCCATTTGACCAATACTATGAATGAAATAAGTATAGTAGTTTAATTATAAACTATCTATACTACTTCACCCATACTTTTGAATATTAACTTTCCAAGAGGAGGTCCAATAGCGATTCCAGTATCCTTCTGATTGATTGACAATATAGTGGGCGATGGTGGTGTACAAAATTTCAATATTTCTATGATATGGAGTTTCCACCTACAATTTTATAGATATAGAAACATATTTTTTACTTATAATGATCATATTATAATGAGTGTGGATTATATACTTCTTCTTGTGATATTAGTTAAATGATATCATCTATAAAAAATAATTTCTCTTTTATAGGTTTTCACATACTCTGATCTAACGCCTATTTCACTTTCTTTTCATCTTGATGAATGGGTCTTTCAGTTTATTAATATTGTCTGGTATATCTATTCTATTATTTAGATATATTATGATCTCATTGAACTATCCAATTAGGACTATTATAATTTGAATATGAGACATGAATTATGGTGATGACATTGAAAACTACCTTGTGTGATCAATTTTGTTGATAAGCGAGAGGAATGAAATATAGCGAACTAAACTCTACCAAAAAAATTACATATACATGGCGGAAGACTCATTAATGATTTTATGGATCTTCTTAAGGATACAAATTTAAGTGGTTTAAAGGAACTCATTTAATTTTATGGATTTTGGGTTCCATGTTATTAGGAGTACAATGAGGTCAACTTGGAGAAATTTTTCACTAGTTAACTTGATATAGTAAACATACTCAATATAAAATAAGTACCAACTGTTGAAATAGTGGGTGCCCTAGACCCAACTATGAAGTACTTTTGATTACTATATCATGTGTACAGTTAGTTCTACATGATTTCATCTTTCCATTATAATGTAGTCTTTTTTGTGTCCACTATTATAATGGTAATGTCCAAAGATTAATTGTGGTATTGAGAGGTTATAAAAGATCCATGGATATAATGAGAACCTTGAGATATTATGACATTGATCTTAAATATATGTTCTATGGTCTAGATACATCTTACTGACTGGAAACAATAGATGTCTGACTATTAGGTGCTGGGGGATCATAAACATTGAGACTTCTTCTCATGAAGTTCGCACTTGGTGATATCTAGTAGTGAGATCATGAGGACATACCCTCCAATAACAACACCACATTTTTTGGGTGTAATTGGTTGTTCCTATATATCGACATGTGTATTACTCTCCTGAATTTAAACCATTACCAATGTATATCATTTGATGGAGTACTTTGATTCAAGGAAAAAACCATGGTATTAATATCATGGAGAGGTAGAATGTGTTCGGTGCGTCGTTGGTGGTATGACATTGGTTGAATGGCCAAGAAAGGATTTTTTGCTTCAATGTTTAGGAAGTTGTATATCTCAAGCCTAGTTTACCAGGACAGTGCTTCCTTCATAAGTATTTGGCTAAAGTAGTACAAAGGTAAATCCATTAGGATAGATCTATAAATGATAAAGCAAGAAAAGGATGATGACACAAGTGTGCATCCAACTTTATGAGATATTTAATTGCAAAGAGATTATAGTACACAGTCTGTGTTCGTAGGATAATAGTCATTGCTATGACTATCCTTATCTCTTCAGGGTCATGATGGGTTGCTAGACTCTGCTCTTGGTCTGTGGATTTATTCATTGCTATCGAGATAAGGGCCTAGAGGATGACACACAATAGAGTATTCAAGAATCTTCCCTATTCAGTTGAATATGTATATAGACATGGTGGGCCCCACCATGTGGTCCGAGTTTTTCCCATGTTATCAATCACTAAAGGAATTAAATAAATTCATTATTATTCAAGTTAGGAATATTTGGGACTGAATTTATTTAATTATGAGTTTAGTAAATATGATAGAAATATTAATCGAATGAATATTATTTTAATATTCAAGGGTTGTTTAATATAAAGCGGGACAACTAGTCGAGCTAAATGGATCAGTTTTATCGCATAATATATTATATATATATATTACAAGTATGTGATAAAATAATAAACAGTTTCGGCATAATTTAGTTCATTGAAATTATTTATTTAGTGGACTTTGAAATAAACCAGGGCCGGGGTATCCAACTGGGTATTTCTCAATGTCACTATAAATTCATGGGAGGGATCTCTCTCATGTGTGGCCATTCCACTATTCATTCATTCATGGAAGAAAATTTAGAGCCTCTCTCTTCTCCCAATTCCTATAAAGAGAAGTTGTTGATCCAAGAGGTCAAATCAAGATCTTCCTCAAGCATTAAAGGAATCTCGATGTGGTGAGCATTGGGAAGTCAAAAGCATTGTCGGATCACCATGCTAACACATAGATAAGTACTACTGATCCACCGATGATTTTTTTAAAACTCTATCCCACCAGCTTCCGATGCGGGCCCCAAAACCTATCAGTGATATCAGAGGGACCACATATATTTTATGAGCCTAGAAAATTACAATTGCATTACAATTAATTTGAGGTTTCAAAAGCAGTCCCAGTGGATCAAACAGCACATCAATCCAATATGAAAAGGCCATGTTATGGCCATTTTAATTTTTTAGATTGGATCAATTTTGTGGTTTGATCACAGGTATTAATTTTCTACATTCTGAAGGATCGATCAAGTTTAGATCGTTCATCGGATATGATTAAAAATATATGCAAAATTATAGATTTTATAATTTTATAATTTACATAATAATAATTATTATAATAATATTTATTTTATTATTATAATAATATAATAATAATAAATTACTATTTTTGTATAATAATAATAATATTATTATTATATTAAAAGGCTATATATTAGCCTTTGGAAAATAAAAAAAATAGTGTGTGGATTTTTTTTGGAAGGAGACTTGACTCCTCAAATTAAAAAAAAATTAAAGGGAGGAGGGGGTGGGAGACTTTCTTTCCAGGTCTACAATCAAAAAATAATAATATAAAATAAATAAAAATGGGGCGGCGCATGAAAGAAAGGGAAAAAATTGAAAAAAATAAAAATAAAAAAGGGATGGTTGGCTGTCTTCCTCGAGATACAGCTCCAGGCGCGGCGCACCAAACGATGCCTCCACCCTACATGACTCCCATCAGAGTACCAGGAACCAGACACTGACCACACCGCACAACTCCATGGTGCTGAAGATCCCACCACCCTGCCTCTTTTCCAACTTTCCCCGAGGCGGCTCCGACCACTGGGCGCCTACACCCTCCCCGACGTGCCACTTCCCAGGCACCCTTCCTCCCACCGGCACACAACAGATAGATGACATCCCAGCCTCGTCCCAGACCCTGCGAGCCCCGACCAATTCCCTATCATAGCCCATGCATCGCCTCCCATGCAGCCTGATGACTCCCCTCCACTGCCTGCGGATATCTTCATGCTCCCGCGCAACATCGACACAATACTCCTCACTCAGTCTCCACATGACCACAGACCGTGTGGCACGTCGCTACCCTACCAAGGCCACAGTCGACCAACCTACCCATAGCTGCTGGCCTGCTCCCTCTAAATCTGTCCACCGAGCCTTCCGCCCAGCTCTCGAGCACCATCTCACCATGCCTTAGGCATGCTGCAGAACTGCCGCTGGACCGCTAGGAATCACCCTTGTCTGCAACCTAGATTCAATTGGAGATAGTCTCCACCTCTTACCTGGAATAACCACAACAACCCATGCCTTTTTGTCTTCGCGCAGATATCTCTGCAGCCACTCAGGCCACATTGGACAGACCCGAACAGAACTGCGGCCCTACCGGATTTCGTCTTCACATGAGTGGTATTATTTTGTCTATGAGTTTTTTTTCATAGAGCACAATTGGCCCCGAAACAGTCTGGGCTGATATGCCCAACTCATTATGGGTTTAGACGGAACGGTCTGGCCTAGTTTGGCCCTGCATGGCCCTACACGTGTTTTCCCTGACCCGCACAAGCCATGCAACAGTGTTTCAGGGGACTATACAATTAAATTATTCAAAAAAATAATAATTTAATTAATTCAATTTTAGTTATAAATTAAATAAATTAAAATTATTTTTGGTTAATTATTTTAATACCCAGATAAAAAATTGATTCAATTTGATTATTAAATTGAAGTAAGTTAAATTAATTTAATTTCAGAATAAAAATTAAATTAATTAAAGGATAAATAATTAATTAAATTATTTGTATTTAATAATTAATTTAATTTAATTATATAACCCTCGTACTTATTTAATATATTTTAATTTTATCATGCCTCATTTACCTATATTTTGGTCTTGAGCACCGACTTGTGTATGTATACATTTTATTATTTATTATCAAACTACGTGAAATGATTGTAATTAATTAAATGATGGTCTATGCATCATCATTATTTTTGATTAAAATGCATAAGGACATGCCTGTCCAATTCACCAGATGCACATTTATCCCAATAGTACCCCTCACATACACGTGGTTATTATTGTACTTTGGACGAAGGCAAAAAACGACGTGGAACTCTCTAAGATGAGGCAGTGCACATTGATGAAGACAGTGCAAGATGACACATGGATTCCGCCAAGATGATCTGGTACTCCAAGACATGACGTAGACCCTGCCAAGATGGGGTGATACTTCAGATGTGAAGAAAACATAAAAGATGAGGGCAGGCTGCATCCTGAGTCAAGCTTCGACTCAGGTACAATGCCCTTTGGCCATTTAGATGATCAAGAACAGTTATTTATTAGTTTTCCTTAATGTGTTTATTTATTATTTTATGCATTTTAGAATAGCGGGAAAAGTAAATAAAATAATAGATAATAAAATTCCTAAATAAGCTGCTTATGTTTTTATATTAAAGTTTAGTTGTAAGCGCAACAACATAGATGAAGAATTTTAATAGAAATGGATCACATTCCTCGAGAGAAAACAATAAAATCCTCAAAGAAAATATTAATTCACAATAGCCATCCATTATTCAAATTTGAACAAAACTGTAAAGACCCGTAAAATTCAAGGAATTTTTTTTTCTTAATTTTCTTTGGGATTTTAAAAGAACGTAGTTTTTGACGGCACTTGATTCCGTGGCTCGGTGTGCCCGGAATTTCTAACCGAAGTTTAGCTCGGGTACGTTCAGTAAACGAACGAGCGGGAATTTCTAACTTTTGAACCGGTGCTTGGAATTGAATTCTGAGGGCACCGATGGATTCGCAGCGCCGATAATTGCTTAGGAACACCTCTTCCAGAGTTGCATTTTCACGAGAGAAGTTGATAAAAATTTTGGACGTTAAAATAAAAATTTAACTACAATTTTTTATTTTACTCTAAGTGGTTTTAAGCTTTGGGTGGAAGTTGGGGGAAACCACCCAACTTCCATTGGGAGGTTATGAGGGTGGTGGGGCCCACACGAACCCCACCCCTTCATATTCTCTAACTCCCTCAACTCACCATTAATTTGATAACTTAGGTTATTTAATTAAGTGATTTTTATGTGAATGTTTGAATTTCAAAAGATTAAGTAATGTTAATTAATTATGTGGGTTAATTAAACTTTTAAATTCAAACTCAAGTTGTGTTAATAAAATAAGTAAGGGACTTATTTTAATTTTGTTGGAGTCTTGTTGCTTGGAGAGTCTTTGGGAGAAAAGCTAAGAGCGTGAAGAATTTCTTCCTCTTCGATGAAGAACGCGAAGAACGTGAAGAACGCCGGATTCCTCGGAGATCGACGATGCGACACCGTCCTCGCGACGCGACTCTCTTTTTCCGTGACGTCCTCTTCCCATGACGGATATTCCGAGACGAATCCTCGTTCGACGAACCTCCATTCAAGCTACGCTCAAGGTAGGGGTTCATTTATTTATTTTGTTCGTGAATATTACCTTGTCGTTTTTCGTGAAAATACGACCAATTGCTATCGATTAACGAGAGGGGGCCGGACCGCACAAACATAGCTGACCCTCCTCCCTTACCCATGTTATTGTTTCTAATGTGGTTGGAAGAGGAATGGAGCGGTGCCGTCACACCGCGCTGGATCGTGCAGCAAGTAATGTGCGGCGCCGTCGCGCCGTGCCGTGAAATTGAACCAAGTCGCGCCGCCGTCGTGCCGCCCCGGAGAATCGAAAAAGCATCGTGGCCGGAGTCAGGCTGCGACGGAGGGGTGCGGGTCCATCGCGCCGCACCAGATGAATGAAGGCCGCGGTCGATACCGGGCCACGGCGGAGCATGGGAACTGGCGGCCAGAAGCGGGCCGCCGGTGTCAGAGCAGGGAGGGGACCGACCATCGCCGGTCCCATGGTGGCTGAAACCGGCCGGCAGGGGCGGGCCGGCCGGGCAAGGGAAAGACGGGGGTTCAAACCCCCGCCCAGCTAGCTGAGCGACCCCCATTAAGGGGGGGGGGGGTTACAAACCAGGGGGGGCAGGCGCCCCCTCCTCAACGGCTCGGCCGTTTGGCCGAGTGCCTGGCCAGCTCGCCCAACACGCAATGCCCAGACCGGGCCGGGCCATGCCGAAGTGGGCCGGACCCGGACCCGGTTTGGGTCCACCCGGTTCGGGCCAACCCTGGGGGTATCGGGCTGGGTTAGACCGGGCCCGAACCCCTTAATACCGAATCTCTTCCGGTCGGACGCCCATAACTTGTGTTACGGGCCTCCGATCGATGCACCGTCAACTGCGTTGCGATCCTTGGATCGAGACAGTCGTTTCAGTATATCACACTCAAGGTTTCGGAATACTTTGGGTTTGGCCGAGTTGGTTCGTACACGAAACCAACCAGGCCCTCGGAGCAGAAACACTCATAACTTGAGCTCCAGATGTCCGATTGACGTGACGTAGACTTTGTTGGATTCATTTTAGTGAGACAGATCTTTTAGATTACTCCACATGATGTTTGGACGTAGGTGGAGTACGGTCGGGTTGGTTTTGACTTAAAAACCAACCAGGCCCCTCAGACGAAAAAGCCAATAACTTCCAGACCGGGCATCCGATTGACGCGCCGTCTATGATGCTGAGTTCCTGTTGATGATACTGAACTTTTGGATACATCAAATCCGAAATTTGTGTCAGTTGATGTATCAGCCTCTCGGCTCGTGGAGCGGACCATCCCGAACGAGCTTGCTGTGTGCGGGAACCCTAGTACTGGCTGCGACTGTGACGACGACGACGACTGTACAGAGATCCTCAGTGGATTCGACGGCGATGACTACAGCACTCAGCGATCCTATGTGGATCAGTGCTACCGATCCTATGTGGGCCTGATCCTGTGTGGGTCAGCGCTCAGCAGTTCTGTGTGAGCCAGCGCCTACAGATCCTGTGTGGGTCGAATCCTGTGTGGGTCTTTGCGGGGGTTAGTTTCATATTGATCCTTTGTGGGTCAGATCCTTTGTGGGTCATTGTGGGAGTTAGTACCTATCGATCCTTTGTGGGTCCGACGACTTAGATGAATCAGTGGCTATATCTGATTATCTTTATCGTCATACGAAGAAGTATACCTGTGTGAGCTGAATCCTATTTTGCTTTCCTATGTGGATTGTGTTGTGCTATCCTGTGTGGATTTATGTTTTGCTTTCCTGTGTGGACTGGGTTGTACTTGGGCTCAGATGTTGGAGCCGAACGAGAATTGATGACTTAGGTATATGTATGGGCATATACCTAAGCAGTAACGAATGTTACTTCGTGATTGCATCTTTCCTTTGTGGATTATCTTTTGTGGATTCTGGGAGACCTTCGAGGGTCTCGGGGTCCCTACTGAGTATCTTATACTCACCCCTGCACGGGCTATGCCCGCACTACGTTGTGTTGGTTGTAGACAACGGATAGCGCTGATCGCGGTTGAGGCTGGCGGAGCAGGTCGGTACCTGGAGGTGGACCACTGGGCGGGACATACTCAGAGCGGACAACTAGACCCGAGGAGCTGTGGAGGCTATCTGTACTCACCCTTCAGGTGGGACTTCCAGTAGACAGCTCGATGCTGCGGCTTTACTTTACAGTGGTTGTTTTCCCTTTCCAGTTATACCTTATTTTCATTTTGGGTTTGTATACTGACCCACTTTCTGTTTCGCACTTACTATTGTACTCAGTTTTTACATAGTGTTTACTTCTACTGCTTTCTTTCTCTGTGGTGTTTGTTTACTTTACAAAGGAAATGCATTCCCTTTTTACCATGAATTACGCCTTGGTGCTAGTCAATAGCCCCAGGCCTATGGAAGGCGTGCTTGGGGTAGTCACGACACAGGCCCCGAGGACGGGTCGTGACAAATTGGTATCAGAGGAGTTTGGTTCTACCACAGAACTTGGGACTCTGATCTTTTTCTATGTGAATCAATAGTGTTAAGCGTATTGGGTGTGGTTATTAGTCCATGGAGTCCAGTGTTGGTGCGGCGGCCGACGTATCCGTACACCAGGACCCTGACTTCTGATTTCCGACTTAATGCACAAAAACATTGATTGCGTGTGTGATTCAAGTTTTCTTTGTGATTACTTTGTGTCAGCTCACCAGGTATATTGTTCTGACCGTGGCGCACCTGTTTCCTTTTCAGGATGGCCCCACGACAGTATCTAGCTAGGGTTTCGAGAGTTGAGTGTGACGACAGCCCACCTAGCGACGAGGCCTCAGTACAGGGCCCTTTGACAGCTGAGGCACCGATGATACCTTTACCCACCGAGCCACCGATGCTTCCAGCCCTAGCCGCTGACGAAGCACGTCACCTTAGTGAACTGCACGAGTTCCAGCACCAGTGACCGCCCAGGTTCCCCGGGGAGACGGACCCCCAGGCAGCCGAGGACTGGCTGGAGGCAGTTGTACGAGTTTTCCGGTTAGTGAGAACACCAGCAGACCTCATGGTGATCCTCGCAGCGAGCCTATGGCACGCGGCAGTGGGCAGATGGTGGAGCATGATGCTCCAGGTGCACGATGAGGCATCTCTTCTCTGGACGGACTTTGAGATCCTCTTCCGCTTGGAGTTCGTCCCAGCCACCGTCCATGCGGTGCGCATCCAGAAGCTTCTATAGCTGCGACAGGGCAGCTTGACGGTCGCCCAATACTCGACGAGATTTACCGATCTCTCGCACTACTCGACAGACATGGTACGAGACCCATTCTTCCGGTCCCTGACCTTTGAGCAGGGATTGAGGCATGAGATCAGGGCATCGATGATCTCCCTCAGCATTCCGACTCAGGCAGGAGTACTGGAGCAAGCCCTTTTGATCGAGAGCTTTCTTACTGATCCTTCATCAGCGCCGAGACCCACCGCAGGGCGACAGGTAGCAGAGTCTTCTGCAGGAGGCAGTCGACGAATGAATCATGGATCCAGGCAGACCAGACCCTCAGGAAGAAGACCTCAGGGCACTGGCTCAGCAGTGCTGAGCACACAGCACGAAGCCAGTCTTTCGAGAGGCAGGCAGTGCTACTCATGCGGCGGGCAGGGCCACATAGCTCGTGACTGCCCGACCCACCGTGCCGAGGAGCAGCAGACAGTTAAGGGGTCACTAAGGCAGAGGGTAGAACGTGGCGGTCCGCAAGGAGCAAGCGGACGAGGAAGAGGAGCTGGCGGAGCAGGAGGAGGTGGGCGTCGCTTTGAGGCTCTACCACCACCACCACTAGGAGGTCGACCCCGACCACATGGAGCTGGCGGGGAGAGACATGCACATCTCCAGCCAGTGGAGGCCTATGACCACAGCGCGCTCGAGATGATTTGAGGTATTATCTATATCTATTCCACCCTTTCTGAAGTTCTTATAGACACAGGAGCGAGTCACTCTTTCATAGCCACTGCCCTTGTTCGGAGCTCGGAGATTCTGACAGAGCCGTTGGCTTGATCCTTACGGCTAGAGACTCCTACGGGAGCAGACTCGACGATTACGCACTGTTTCCGGCAGTGTGAGCTTACTCTAGGAGGCGAGAACTTCAACTGGGATCTTCTTGTAGCGGCGTCGAGGCCTTACGATGTCATCTTGGGCATGGATTGGTTATCTATAGTCCATGATCAGATCGACTGTTTTAGGCGTAAGGTGCGATGTGTATGCACCGAAGGGAGCAGGTTCACCTTCACCGGTGAGAAGGGAGCCTTTGCAGCACAGGATGGACTTCCGCAGAGGAGAGGACAACCCATCACTCATCAGTTGGCTTGCCTCATCCTAGGAGCAGTTGACGTGTGGAGTCCTAGTTTTCCTGTAGTGGTGGATCAGTATGAGGACATTTTTCCCGACGACGTCCCAGGGCTACCTCCTCGCAGATAGGTAGACTTTTATATTGACCTATACCCCGGGACAACCCCGATATCGACTCTAGTGTATCGGATGGACCCCGCTGAGCTTCGAGAGCTACGGGTACAGTTGGAGGACTTGCAGCGTAGGGGTTTCATCCGACCCAATGTTTCACCCTAGGCTTCCATGATTTTGTTCGCCAAGAAGGCGGACGAGAGCTTGCGACTTTGTGTCGACTATCGTCGCCTGAACCAGGTGACAGTGAGGAACAGGTATCCGCTACCGAGGATTGATGACCTCTTCGATCAGCTCAAGGGAGCACAGTGGTTCTCGAAGATAGACCTCAGGTCAGGCTATCATCATCGCAGAGTTCGAGACGAGGACGTATAGAAGATGGACTTCAGGTGTCGGTATGGCCACTATGAGTTCTTGGTTATGCCATTCGGCGTAACCAATTCTCCAGAAGTGTTCATGTCCCTCATGAACAGGATCTTTCAGCCATAACTCGATCGATTTGTCGTGGTCTTCATCAACGACATTTTGATTTACTCGACCATTGAGGAGGAGCATGCCTACCACTTGCGGGTTGTACTATACACACTCCGAGAGCACCAGCTTTATGGTAAGCTCTCGAAGTGCCAGTTCTTTATACGTGAGGTCCACTTCTTGGGAGACGTCATCTCTGAGGCGGGAGTTGCAGTGGATCCGGCGAATATCAAGGCAGTGCTAGCTTGGGAGCCACCCAGGAGCGTGACGGAGGTGCAGAGTTTCTTGGGACTAGCTGGATACTACTAGAGATTTGTGCCAGACTTCTCCAGAGTTGCGACACCACTCTCAGCTTCGACGAAGAAGGGTAAACCCTTTATGTGGTCAGACAGATGTCAGCGGAGCTTCCAGAAGCTGAGACAGAGATTGACCAGCGCACCTATCTTGAGGTTGCCTGAGGAGGGATTAGGGTACGTAGACTACTGCGATGCATCAGGGACCGGACTCAGATGTGTCCTGATGTAGGAGCGGGACGTGATCGCCTATGGATCACGTCATTTGAGGCCGCATGAGCAGAACTACGCTACCCATGACCTGGAGTTAGCAGCAGTGTTCTTCGCTCTGAAGACATGGCGACACTACCTGATGGGAGAGAGCTTTACAGTCTTTTCTGACCATCAGAGTCTCAGATACATCTTCTCTCAGAAGGACATGAATCTGACACAGCGACGATGGCTCGAGTTCCTCCTGGACTATGACTTTTAGATAGTCTATACTCTTGGGAAGGGGAATGTGGTAGCTGATGCTCTCAGCAGGAGGACGGGCATTCAACTTCTTGAGGAGGCAATAGAGCAGCTAGCCTATTTGCAGATATACTTTGTGGTTAGAGATGGATCAACCTTCCTTCAGTCTCTCACAGTCACCTCTCCACTACTGTAGCAGGTTAGAGAGGCACAGCGTGGGGACGCTGACTGTGAGACGCGGCGTGCACAGATATCCTCAGGACAGGCACCTGATGGTTTCTCCTTTGGAGCAGAGCTCGACGTCCTTTTCAGAGGACGTACCTTGGTACCAGTTACTTTATAGGAGGAGGTGCTGAGAGAGTTTCACACTTCTCCTTTGGCGGTACATCCTGGAGTGGTGAAGATGTACCAGGATCTCAAACGATAGCACTAGTGGCCGGGCATGAATAAGGCTGTGGCGGAGTTCGTTTCTCGATGCCTCACCTGCCAGCAGGTGAAGGTAGAGCACCGGGTACCCGCAGGCTTGGTACAGCCTTTGGAGGTCCCGGAGTGGAAGTGGGACGGAATATCTATGGACTTCGTGACTGGACTTCCACACACTTCCAGAGGTCACGACTCCATTTGGGTGATTGTCGACCGACTCACAAAGTCAGCACACTTCTTACCTATCATAGAGTAGGGCTCAGTGGAGAGCTTGGGGCGTCTCTACGTTCATGAGATTGTACAGCTTCATGGTGTTCCATCATCTATCATATCTGATCGAGATGCTCGATTTACTTCCCGGCTTTGGAAGGGGTTACAGGAGGCATTCGGGACGCAACTACGTCTGAGCACTGCCTTTCACCCTCAGATGGATGGTCAGACGGAGAGGACCATTCAGACTCTCGAGGACATGCTCCGCGCATGTGTCCTCGACTTTGGTAATAACTGGGAGGACCACCTACCCTTGGTGGAGTTCGCGTACAGCAACAGCTACCACTCCACCATCAGGATGGCACCATACGAGGCGTTGTACGACCGACCTTGTAGATCTCCTTTATGCTTGACAGACCCTGGGGAGTCAGCACTTGTGGGACCAGAGATGGCCCAGGCCACGACAGAGAAGGTCCAGGTCATCCAGGAGCGGATGAGGACAACTTAGAGCCGACAGAAGTCTTATGCTGACAGGAGGCGGAGGCTACTAGAGTTCGAGGATGACGACCAAGTCTTCTTACGTGTCTCACCTCGACGTGGATTACATAGATTTGGCCGAGGCGGAAAGTTGTCTCCATGCTTCATCGGACCATTCCAGGTCCTCAGCAGGATTGGTGAGGTAGCTTATCGCCTAGCTCTACAACCTCAGTTGCACCAGATGCACGACGTCTTCCACGTATCAGAGCTGAGGAGATACGTGCACGACCCGGCGCATATCATTGACCATGGGGAGATGGACATTGATGATGGGGCGACTTTTGCGGAGGTCCCAGTGGAGATTTAGGATCGATAGGAGCGGGTCCTACGTGGACGATTGATTCCTCTAGTGCGCATCAGATGGCAGCACGAGAACCTCAAGGAGAGCACTTGGGAGCGGGAGGCTCAGATGCGTGCTCAGTACCCACTTTTGTTTCCCTAGATTACGATGTATCTTTACGGGGACGTAAAGCCCTGAGGTGGGAGTAATGTAAAGACCCGTAAAATTCAAGAAAATTTTTTTTCTTAATTTTCTTTGGGATTTTACAAGAACGCAGTTTCTGACGGCACTTGATTCCAAGGCCCGGTGTGCCCGGAATTTCTAACCAAAGTTTAGCTCGGGTACGTTCAGTGAACGAACGAGTGGGAATTTCTAACTTTTGAACTGGTGCTCGGAATCGAATTATGAGGGCACCGATGGATTCGCAGCACCGGTAATTTCTTAGGAACACCTCTTCCGAAGTTGCATTTTCACGAGATAAGTTGATAAAAATTTTGGAAGTTAAAATAAAAATTTAACTACAATTTTTTTATTTTACTCTAAGTGTTTTTAAGCTTTGGGTGGAAGTTGGGGGAAACAACCCAACTTATATTGGGAGGTTATGAGGGTGGTGGGCCCCACACGAACCCCACCCCTTCATATTCTCTTACTCCCTCAACTCACCATTAATTTGATAACTTAAGTTATTTAATTATGTGAGTTTTATGTGAATGTTTGAATTTCAAAAGTTTAAGTTATGTTAATAAATTATGTAGATTAATTCAACTTTTAAATTCAAACTCAAGTTGTGTTAATAAAATAAGAAAGGGTCTTATTTTATTTTTGTTGGAGTCTTGTTGCTTGGAGAGTCTTTGGGAGAAAAGGTAAGAGCTTGAAGAATTTCTTCCTCTTCGACGAAGAACGCGAAGAACGTGAAGAAAACCGGATTCCTCGGAGATCGACGATGTGACGCCGTCCTCGCGACGCAACTCTCTTTTTCCATGACGTCCTCTTCCCGCGATGGATATTCCATGATGAATCCTCGTTCAACGAACCTCCGTTCAAGCTACGCTCAAGGTAGGGGTTTATTTATTTATTTTGTTCATGAATACTACCTTGTCGTTCTTCATGAAAATACGACCAATTGCTATCGATTAACGAGAGGGGGCCGGACCGCACAAACACAGACGACCCTCCTCCTTTATCCATGTTATTGTTTCTAATGTGGTTGGAACGGGAATGGCGCGGTTCCGTTGCACCGTGCGGGATCGTGCGACAAGTAATGCGCGACATCGTTGCGCCGCGCCATGAAATTGAACCAAGTCGCGGCGCCATCACGCCACGCCGGAGAACCGAAAAAGCACCACGGCCAGAGCGGGGCCACGGCGGAGGGGTGCGGCGCCGTCGCACCGCACCAGATGAATGAAGGTCGCGGCTGATATCGGGTCGCAGCGGAGCATGGGAACTGGCGGCCGGAAGCGGGTCGCCGGTGTCGGAGCAGGGAGGGGACCAGCCGTCTCCAGTCCCGTGGTGGTAGAAACCGGCCGGCCGGGGTGGGCCGGCCGGGCAAGGGAAAGCCAAGGGTTCAAACCCCCGGACGGCCAGCTGAGCGGCCCCTATTAAGGGGGGAAGCAATTACAAACCAGGGGGCAGGCGCCCCCCTCCTCAACGGCTCAGCCATTTGGCCGAGTGCCTGGCCAGCACGCCCAACGCGCTGCGCCCAGGCCGCGCGACGCCCAAGCGGGCCAAACCCAGACCTGGTTCGGGTTGACCCGGTTCGGGCCGACCCTGGGGGTATCGGGTCGGGTCGGACCAGGCCCAAACCCCTTAATACCGAATCTCTTCCGGTCGGACACCCATAACTTGTGCTACTGGCCTCCAATCGATGCACCGTCAGTTGCGATGCGATCCTTGGATCGAGATGGTCGTTTTGGTATATTGCACTCAAGTTTTCAGAATACTTTGGGTTCGGCCGAGTTGGTTCGTACACGAAACCAACCGGGCCCTCAGAGTGGAAACGCTCATAACATGAGCTCCGGACGTCCGATTGACGTGCCATCGAATTTTTTGGATTCATCTTAGTGAGACGGATCTTTTGGCTTACTCTGCCTGAAGTTTGGATGTACATGGAGTATGGTCGAGTTGGTTTTGACTTAAAAACCAACCGGGCCCCTGGGACGAAAAAGCCAATAACTTCCAGACCGAGCGTCCGATTGACGCGCCGTTTGTGACGCTGAGTTCCTGTTGACGATACAGAACTTTTGGATACATCAAATACAAACTTTGTGTCAGTTGATGTATCAGACTCTCGGCTCATGGAGAGGACCCTCCTGAACGAGCTTGTTGTGTGCAGGAACCCTAGTGCTGGCTGCGACTGTGACGACGACGAAGACTGTACAGAGATCCTCAGTGGATTCGACGGTGACGAATACAGCACTTAGTGATCCTATGTGGATCAGTGCTACCGATCCTGTGTGGGTCTGATCCTATGTGGGTCAGCGCTCTGCGGTTCTGTGTGAGCCAGCGCCTACAGATCCTATGTGGGTCCGATCCTGTGTGGGTATTTTTGGGGGTTAGTTACCTATGGATCCTTTTTGGGTCAGATCCTTTGTGGGTCATTGTGGGGGTTAGTACCTATCGATCCTTTGTGGGTCCGACGACTTAGATGAATCAGTGGCTATATCTGATCATCTTTATCATCATACGAAGAAGTATACCTGTGTGAGTTAAATCCTGTTTTTCTTTCCTATGTGGATTGTGTTGTGCTATCCTGTGTGGATTTACGTTTTGCTTTCCTGTGTGGACTGGGTTGTACTTGGGCTCGGGTGTTGGAGTCGAACGAGAATTGATGACTTAGGTATATGTATGGACATATACCTAAGCAGTGACGAATGCTACTTTTTGATTGCATCTTTCCTTTTTGGATTATCCTTTGTAGATTCTGGGAGACCTTCGAGGGTCTAAGGGTCCCTACTGAGTATCTTATACTCACCCCTGCACGGGCTATGCCCGAACTACGTTGTGTTGGTTGTAGACGATGGACAACACTGATCACAGTTGAGGCTAATGGAGCAGGTCGGTACCTGGAGGTGGACCACTGGGCGGGACATACTCGGAGCGGACGACTGGACCCGAGGAGCTGTGGAGGCTATCTGTACTCACCCTACAGGTGGGACTTCCATTGGACGGCTCGACGCTGCAGATATACTTTACAGTTGTTGTTTTCCCTTTCCAGTTGTACCTTATTTTCAGTTTGGGTTTGTATACTGGCCCACATTCTTTTTCACACTTACTGTTGTACTTAGTTTTTACTTAGTGTTTACTTATACTTATTGCTTTCTCTGTGGTGTTTGTTTACTTTATAAAGGCAATGCCTTCCCTTTTTACTGGGAATTACACCTTGGTGCTAGTCGCCAGCCCCTGGCCTATGGAAGGCGGACTTGTGGTAGTCACGACACGGCCCCCAAGGACGGTTCGTGACAAAAACCGGGTGTTTGAGGTGCCGATTATTCCATAGTTGTGGGTGTCTCTTACTATCAGGGAGTTCATATTAGGGTGATCGGTTGAATCAACTAAAATTGCAGCAAATTAATAGCCACAGCTAGCGTGTTGTAATTTTATAGACAAGCATTAAGTAAATCAATAATGGTTCTGAAGCTGGGGCTTCACACAACAGATCAAGGAACCACGAGTTAATGCGGTTGGCTAGCGAAAATCCTACCTTGAACCCTCCGAGTAGTGTCATAACCATATCTTTTAAACTATGAGGGGAGGTTTGAGGATCCTTCCCACTAGAATACTCAAGAGTATTACAATTCTAGTACAAAGGGTTCCTAGAAATCAAAAAAATAATGGGAGACATTTAATGATTAAATTAATCTGTAACGTCACATTTGGTAATCAATATAAAAGTTACTAATCTACTAATGTTTATTTGTTCAAAATGACAAGAAATACTACAAATAAAACTGTGATAAATATTGTATAAAGTTAATGTCTAAACTAGCACTAATTTCCAAAATGTATTATAGGTGCTCACACATTACTACTATATTGGAAATTCAAGATGCTTTTGTCCCAACCTGTTAAGGAACCTCAACAAGAGAGGGTGTAAATTCTTATAGGAGACTCATGAATTAATAATATGATGGTTTTTTTCATAATTCTATCATCAACTTCTGATGTTGCTTGTGTTCACTACATCATAACATGGATGATGTTACATGTAGTCTCATCTCGAAGAAGTTTGCAAGGAGAAAGTGAAGCAAGATTAGAATGTGATGATTGCACTCGAATTGTGTAAAGTGAAAGAAAATTCACAATTATTCATGTCATCCTATTATATATTTTACACCCAATTACTCTAGTTTTTTTTAATGATACAAACAAATGGTATAGAGTAAGGGCTTCATTACCTTTACGGTAAAATTCTCCATGTGATAAGAATATTAAAGGTAGCAGAACCTTTGGTTCTTATGCGGAATATATTGAAAGAGAAGGTGGAAAGGCCTATGAAAAGTTACGCCAAATTTACCTTCACCTTTTCCTTAAAATAAAAGTGGTTGGTTACTTAACATGAGGTTATTTGCTTCACATATTAGAAATAAATTTATGGAATTTTAAAAATGAAATAGACTGAAATACTAGAAGCAAGTACCTGCTTCTCGTTCAGTTAATATTCATCAAATAAATGTATTGTTTTCTCACATACTTCTTGGATATTAGAATACAATATGATTTTCACATATATTTATTGAAATAAAGTAACCATGTAAGTATAGAAACATTAATAGGAGTAAGGTGTCTTCTCCATGCAGCTGAGAAAGGGCGATTCCTAGGCTAGTGATGACAAACACATAACTTCAAATTTCTAAGTAATTGACTCAAATTGAACAAGTTACTGAGTATAACCAAAAAAATTTATCTCATGTGACCATTTATAGATGATGGGACATATTCCATATTTTGGAATGAATGTGGTTTGTGGTAACATACTCAGAAAATAGTTCACTACTACTTGAATCAAAGGCAATACATGATGAATATAAAATGTAAGACCTATCAAGTTGTGGAAATAAAGTTATTTGTCAAGTAAAACTAAAATTGGACATCAATAATATACCTAGTTTGGTATTTAGGCTCAGCACAAATAAACACCTTTGGTATTATTGACATCTTTAGTTTAGATAAAGAAACCTTTATAAATAAAGGTATGCCACAAAGAATCTGAGGTTAGTTCAACAAGAGTGTGTGAATTATCCAAAGGAAATATAGTGGTAAAGATACTTCAAAATATTTCTTGAAGTTATTAAGGAATGTAATAGTGAAGTATATTCATGGTCAGAAGATATGAGTTACATTGGATCAACATGCCCAAGAATATCTTGACTATGCAATCATCGATCATGATAATGTAGCGTGGAGTAATTTTAAAATGCATGTTACCTTATCTACATCACCATATTGATGTTTATAAGGAGGTTATATGATAATGTCTTACATGTTTACATTGATCAACAAAATGTAGCGTGGATTAATTCATAAATGCACATTTTATACATAAAAGTCATGATGTAAGTTGTATCAATGTTGCAACTTATAGAAAATTCCATTATATATCATGATATGCTTTGAAAATAAAAACATAAACCCATAACCAATATCCCAACTAAAATTAAAAATGGATATCATACGAGTCATAGTATGATGAAAATCCATTATGTCATAGATTATGTGTTAGGCTGAAAAGAGTTTGTTAAGATATAAACAAACATGCATCAAGATGAATAGATGGTGAATATAAGTAATTATCCTAATAGTTGCTTAGGATATTACTTAAACCCTTAATATATAAAAGATATAGTCCAAAATTAGACAATATTTCTATATAAGGGTGCACTTATCTATTAGAGATAGTGGGTTCTGAATTGACTTGGACTTAGTCAATGATCAATGTGTGAAAATGGGTGACATAAGAACAAGTTCCACAAGTACATGTGGGATAATAATGTTTTAGTGACACATACTGCATAAGAAGGATGAGACCATAGTGATGGTTTTATATTCACCATGGTTGGTGATATATTATTCATTAAGAAAAATAAATCCTACAAGTAAAAAGTATATGTAAATTAGATATGATTGACTAGACTAATTTAAAATTCAATAATGGATTCCATGTACCAAATTGAAAAGGGGATTATAGTTTGAATAATACGGTGGGTATTCAAATGAGATGATACATGGATGGTACAATCCTCGAACCAATAAGGATCCATTGGTTTTACCAAGTCGGTATGTCTAAATCCATTATAATTTTACTCATCATATCTAAACTTCTAAGATAATTATATTGGTAATTGTATTTCATGATCATCTTTCATGGAAGGTATCTATACGACGCAATTAGAAAGGGATAACAACACCATCAAATTCCAATGAAGGTTGCAGGTTACTAAAATTCAGTTCTGGATTAAAGTAAGCAACAAGATCTTTGAGCATTCATTTCGAATAAATATTTTCCTTTTTTCTACCAAAGGTTAGTGGGAGCGCCAATGTTTCCAAGTGAAATATTTTCAAAAACATAGGGAAAACAGATCTTGATCTTATAATTTGATAATATTATAATAAATGAAAATCTCTAATGATTTAATTAAAGTAGCGACCTGAGTTCTGGGGAATAGGCTCTACTGAGGTAGATATATAGGTTTCTTGGTCTCAGTCAATCATATATATAGTGACTTTATATTGAAAAATACAAGTTAGAACAATTCACATTCATAATTTTTGCAAATGTCACATGGCTTAATCTCTTCATGTTAACATGTTCGGAGCATGGTAAGAGATTAATTTTGTGAATTGATACCATACTCTTTAATGATGGATAAATCACATATTCCATGTTATATACAATAATTGATATTGCTAGGATATTTTTTAGTAGGAAAATATCAATGATATCCAGGAGCACTACAAGTGTTGCAGTCAGAGATATCATCTTGTACTTCAGCGAGTAAAAATGATATGTACTTGGTAAGTGATGAAATAAGGTTTAATAGTTTTGTGGGGCACAAACTAGTAATCTTTTTATCATTTTGATCTACTATCGCAATTAGGCTAAGGCGATGAGTGAGTCAAGATCATATAATACAGTGGTAGCCATATCTTCAAATACTGAGTACGTTGCAACTTCTAAGGTAGCTAAAAAGTATTTAAATGCAACAGTTTTCTCCAGTCATTGGATTCACACCTAGTGAGAAAAGAATTATCATAATGTAAATTATGATATTCTTACTAGCCATGTTGTTATGTTATGATGATGAAAAAAAGTGATAAACTCGGGGACACTATATCTTGAAAAGTTTTACTCAAGGAGATGAGGTCACATACAACAGATATGCCACGTGTTGAAAACATGGTAGGCCCAGTAGTTAAATTCATTACTCAATAGAAACATGATTTTCATCATATGAGTAGTAAACAAGGATGGTTAGCAAGTTGGATCTAGTGCAAGTGGGAGTATTGAAATAGATGTTTCCCTAGACCCAACTATGCAGTACTTTAAATTACTATATCTTGTGTTCAATTAGTTCTACATGATGTCATCTTACCATTATAATGTATACTTTTCAGCATCCACTATTATAATGGTAATTTCCAAAGAATAATTGTCATATCGAGAGGTTATAGTAGATCCCATACTATAATGAGAACCTTGAGATTCTATGACATTGATCCTAAATATATGTTATATGATCTAGATACATCTTACTAACTGGCCAGACATAGTAGATGTCTGACTATCAGGTGATTTTGGCTTATAAGCATTGAGACATCTTCTCACGAAGTTCGCACTTGGTTATCTCTAGTAGTGAGATCATGAGGACAGACCCTCCAATAGGAACCCCACATGTTTTGGGTGTCATTGGTTGTTCCTATCTATGAACATGTGTATTGGTCTCCTGACTTGAGACCATTACCAATGTATATCATTTTATGGTGTACTTTGATGCAAGGAGAAAACCATGGCATTGAAATCGTGGAGAGGTAGCTTTTTTTGGGTGCGTTGTTGGTGGTATGACATTGGTTGAATGATCAAGAAAGGATTTGTTTCTTCCACCTTTATGAAGTTTTATATCTCAGGTCTGGTTGATCAGGATGGTGCTGCCTTTATAAGTATTTGGAAAATGCAGTACAAAGGTAAATCCATCCAGATAGATCAACAAATGATAAAGCAAGAAAAGGATGATGACACAAGTGTGCATCCTACTTTATGAGATATTTAATGACAAAGAGATTATAGTATAGAGTAAATGTTCGTAGGATGGTAGTCATTGCTATGAATATCCTTATCTCTTTAGGGGCCATGGTGGGTTGCTAAACTCTACTCGTAGTTTGTGGATTTATTCACCTCTACCGAGATAAGTGCTTAGAGGGGCACACACAATATCATATTCAAGAATCTGTCTTATTTAGTTGAATAGGTATATGAACATGGTGGGCCCTGCCATGACGTCTGAGTTTTTTCCAAGTTATCGATCACTAAAATAATTAAATAAATTCATTAGTATTGAAGTTATGAATACTTGGGATTGTATTTATTTAATTACGAGCTTAGTAAATATGAGAAAAATATTAATCGAACGAATATTATTTTAATATTCAATGTTCGTTTAATATAAAGAAGGAAAGTGAGTTGTGTTAAATGGCTCAGTTTTATCGCATAATATATTTTATATATATTACAAGTATGTCATAAAATAATAAATAGTATTTGTGAAATTTAGTTCATCCAAATTATTTATTTAGTGGACGTTGAAATAAATGGGGGATGGGGAAACCAACTAGGTATTTCTCAATATCACTATAAATAAAAGGTAGGGCTCTCGATAACATGTGTCCATTATACTATTAATTCATTCATGGAATGAAAATTGAGAGCCTCTCTCTCCTCCAACTTCCTATAGAGATAAGCTTTTAATCCAAGAGTTCAGATCAATATCTTCCTCAAGCATTGAGGGCATCTCGATGCAGTTATCGTCAGAATGTAAAAAGCATAGTTGGATCACTATTCTAGCACCCAAGGTTCAATGATAGATGTTCCAGAGGTTTTTGAAGTGCACGTGGATGATCTAGAAGAATCCGGCTGTGGATTCTTCAAGTAGCAATCGCCAGCGACAAATTGCAGTCGAGCGCACCTTCAGATTTGGAATAGTATGTATTCTGTTTATGTTTTGTGCTCTTAACAATTTATGTGAGATACTCAGATCTCATTGGGGATCATATCGTAAGTGTCGACAAGTACCGTCAATCCTTCGATGAAAAATTATAAAAACCCCAGCCCACCGGCTTCCGCTGCGGGACCCAGAACCTAATAGAAACATCTATAATAATTTAATTTATTCCATAGGTTTCTGAAAGTACATGATTTCATTCTACCTTAATGAACTCATGAACACTATACTAAGAGTTTAAATGGGATCATTCAAGACTTATATTTTTTCTCTTTCTAGTTTCTCCTGTATATCATTAAAATCAGATTTATGTTTCGAAGGAAACTAATTTGTATTCACTAACCACAAACTTTATTTTTTAGAAAACGTATTGGTTAAATTTAGATCACATTAGGATTATTCAAATTTTTATAAATTCACATGGTCCAATGGTGAGGCTTAAGATGAACGTTGTCTCAATATATTCACTAAAAAAAGGTAAATTTATTAGGTGATGATATAATGTATCATAAATATGTCTTCGATTTCAAGGTAATATCACAATAATAGAGTGAGTTTCGAATATATTCATTAACATATGGAGGGAATCCATGTTGTTTTTACATTTAATTATGGGGAGGAACTCTATGAGGGATATAATGGGAATGGACTCTATGGTTATTTGATTCTTCATTTCCATGGAGAAGACCTCTATAGTAGATTTTTGTTTCATCACGGGAAGGACCTTCCTAGTGGGTACTAAGGGTATAAACTCTATATTTTCATTACTATTCATTGTGATTGTAATGACCTCTATGATGACTAGATGTGTCATTTTTGGGAGGAACTATGTAATGGGTACCATGGGGAAGACCTCAATGACTAGTTAACTATTCTTTTTTATGAGGAGGATCTATATGATAGATTTACATTTTTGTGGAGGATCTCCAAAGTGAATACTATATATAGGACATATATGGTTTCTAAATTCTTTATTTACACATGAAGAACCAACATAATTATTTATATATTTATTGTAGGGAGGGACTCCAGTGAAATTACTATAGGCAGGACCTCTATGTTTTCTAGATTATTAATTTTCCCAAGGAGAAATTCCATGGTGATTGGATGTTCGATTATAAGGAAGAACTCCATGAAGGTTACCATGGGTAAGATCAATATGGTTGGTTAAATACTCATTTAAATGTGGTTCTAATCCATTATGGATTAATATTTCATTGTAAAAAGGACCTTTATGATGTGTACCTTGGTGGAGAGACTTCCTTGGTTTCTTGATTCTTGCTCACTATGGGGATGACCTCCATAGTGTGTAGAATAGGTGGGTGTGGGATTTATAGTTTCTTTATTCTTTGTCACCATGGGGAGGACCTCAATGATGTATTGATATTTTTTAAAAGAGAGGAATTTCTATATGGGTATCATAGACATGGACAAAATTTTCGATATCATTCTCATTGCTGGAAGGATCTCTAAAATGATTATTTATTAATTTCAAAGAAGAATAATTAATTGAAGGGGTTTTCAACATTCATACAAATGTGGTTAGTGATTTTAGATCAAGATGACCAAGAAATATTCCCAAGTTACCATTGGTTATTATAGGAGAATTTATTCAGTGATGAAAATGGAAATAACATCAACCTACTTCATTTTTTGGTAAGGTTGTATTCCCACACCAGGCTCTCCTTCTTCATGCCGGAGATTGGATGACTAGGGTATGATCCACTTCAATTATTTTCAAGGTAGCCAAGTTTATGATGTAATAACAAAAACCGGGTTTGATAAGAACCCTATTTGGTAAATAATGAATTTAAAAAACGACATTGGGTATTTTACCATTATATTCCTATATAGAAGCTTAGGAAGAACTGTGTCATGCTAGAGATGGAATTCCAAAGTGGTTTCATATCCTGATGGTGTCTACCTATAACAACTATGCTTTTTATTACACAAATAAAAATGATTTATTACATAAAATTTCACTTAAGATAACTTTGAGGATTGAGAGGTCTAGAGTATTTGGAAATTAGGAACATTACATAACAACTTAGTACATAAAAAAACATCTTTATTGAAAACTTACTTTACATGACCACAACATTCCTTTCTACTTTAAATTTCATGGGATAACTTGAGGAAATGAATAAGAAAATGGTGAGATATAAAGCCCCGTAATAGAGTAAGAAAGGCATAACATGAAGAATATAGTACATGTTAGGAAATATTCATATCAATGGATCACAATAGAAACATGAACATAAAGGCATGATATAGCTTGTTTATCATAACATGGAAATGTGGAAACAACATTAAACATGATATTAGCATGAGACAAGGATAATTACACATGCAATATTAGTAAAACCTCATTTAATTCTAATTAGCATGAGTAAACCATCATTTCACTTGACATATCATGATACTAATCTTTACTCAATGCATTGGAGTACTATTAGGGCACACCATTCTTAATCATTTAATTTAATGCATAAGTGTGCCACATGGATCATATAACATGGAATCATTAAACATCATATTTTATCCTGTGATAAATAAATTTGAATTACATATATGAAACTTTATAATCAATAATTAAATATACATAAAGTTGAATACCCTTGATAGAGAAATGGGCATGGTATTCACCACACAAATACTTTGGCTTGGAAAATCGCACTACAATTTCAGCAGCATAACGACGTGACAAAAGAATTCATAAAAATGGTTGATGAGAGAGAAAAGGGAATATCATCATATTTACATGAAATGTAAAGTAATTGGGTAATATAGATACATTTCCCAACATATATAAAATAATTTAGGTGCATAATGTAAAACAATTTCTTTATTTTAAATTAGGAGAGAGAAATTCCTTACGGAATTTCAGCATGGTAATGGGTGTACATGAGAGGCATTAATGAGAAAGAAATAGGTCTATAATCATTAAAAAATAAGGAGGGTATTATAGGGTAGGTTCTAAATTATACCCCAAAATTTTAAATTGGAAATAAAAGGGCATAAAAACACAAAGAAATTTGGACAAAAATGAGAATGGAATAAATCCCTCACTTGGAAGTGTGATCCCAAAGGATTGGGAGAGGCTTGAGAGAGGCTTCTTGGGAGCTTGTGGAACCTTGGGAGGATTATAGAGAGAGGAGTACATAGGTTGGTGGAGCTCCAAATGGTTTGAGTGAAGAGGAATGTGAGGGTGAGAGGTTTTATATAAAAAAGAATAGGTAATTCTTTATTATTTTGGTCTTGGACACCACAAATTAAACTAATCAAAACCAAAAACCAAACCATGGTTTATGCCCATGGTTTTTTCCAAAGGGGAGTGTAAATTTTTTTTATAAGTTCAATGGACTAACTTATTAAAATATTAGTCTTGATTATGTGGAGGTGAGTCACACTCTCAAGGAAATCATTTTAAAATGTTATAATGTTTTGTAAGTCTTGGAGGGTCCACTAAGGATTTGTAAAATAAATAAAACAAACATAAAATCACATTATTTTAAATTAAAACATACATTTTATTAAAAACCCATTTATTGTATTTTATTACATAACTATTGGGTCATTATGATGTCATAAAACACATTATATATTTATACGGTATTTAATTTTTAGCCAAAAATTCGACTATCTCAGAAAATTATTAAAAATTCACCATTGGATAAATTTAATGTAATGATTCCAAAAATAATATTCATTTTATATAAATAATTTTCTAAATATGTGAATTTTTAATTTCTAAATAAAAACCAACATTTATAAAAAATTCATGTGCTTTGACAAAAACAACTTTCAAACCCTAATAAAAATTATAATTGTATTCATAAAAATTATACGATAATTTATATTTAATAAAATGTAATTCTGTAATAATATTTTAATAAAATATTATTTAATTAAAAAATCAATTAATTCATTAAAATATATTTATTAATTGAATATTAATTAAAAATACAATTTGGGATTTAAAAACTATTTACAATGTAACAATAGTAAAAATGAATGTATATTATTTATACAAAAATAAAGCACATAATAATAGTTCTAGGATATTGTTACATAACCGCTTATAACACCAGTATAAGACCTAAGGGTAAGGTGTGTGATGATGACAAACTCTTGGGGTGGCTCAGATAACATCGCTTGAGTGGTAATCTCTATCAAATTCCACTTCTCTCATATGTAGTTCTGTTCAAGCTTAACATATTCAAACTCATCTTGGGAGTGGTCAAGAGTGAAGCCCAGTGATGCAACCTCCTTTCCAAGCTCCAAAAAATGGGCTTCATATGGATAAATTATACTGGATGAGGCCATCAATTCCTTTTTCTGAGTAAATTAGATCCGTTAAAGCCCTATATTTATAGTAATCATGTGGTCACTATTCTACGACTATACTAGCAATGGTAAAAATTCTTAACGGTATTTTAAAATCCTAAAACATAAAACCAAGGAAGTGAATATGTCTTATATAACTCTTTTACATAGTAATATATTTAATCAGATCAATAGGAATTTTCATTTATAAAATTTTGGGTCGTTACAATCTCCCCCCTTAAAAAATTTCACCCTAGAAATTTCCTTTTCCCACACTAAAACATATGAGGGTAACTCTTCATCATCACTTCCTCTGATTCCAACATTTCTTCTTCAATCATGTGGTTTCTCCACAACACCTTTTTAAGAGGAATTGTCTTATTTCAAATAACTTTTTCCCTATGATCTAATATCTTCACTGGCGTATCTTCATAGGAGAGGTCATTCTCCAATGATACCACCTTTAGATTGAGTACATGCAATGGGTTAAGTATGTGCTTCCTCAGGAGTGATACAATGAATATGTCATGTACTTGAGATAAGTTTAGTGGGACTGCTAGTCGATAATACACTGCTCCAATGTGATCAAGGATCTCAAAAGGGACAATGTACCTTGGACTAATATTTCCCTTATTCCCAAATTTCATAACTCTCTTCCAAGGTGATATGCAAGGGAATACCATGTCCCCAACATCATACTCTAGGTATCTTAAACTATTATCATCATAGCTCTTTTATCAACTCTGAGAAACATTAATGTGCTACTAGATGGTCTTAACCATCTCCACTATTTCATCAACCATTTCTAGACCAAGGAGTTTTAGTTCCCTAATTTCATCCCAACATGCTGGTGTTCTACACCTCTACCCATAAAGGGCTTCATAAGGATCCATTTGGATTCTTGAGTGGAAACTACTATTGTAAGAGAACTTAACTAGAGGAATATATTGATCCCATACTCCTTTTAAGTTCATTGAGCATGCTATAAATATTTCCTCAAGTGTTTGGATAGTCTTCATAAATTGGACATCAGTTTGAGGATGATAAGCCATACTGAAGTTCAAATCAGTATTCAAAGCATGTTGAAGACTCTTCTAGAACTTAGAGGTGAATCTTGGATCTCGATTGGATACAATAGATAGTGGTACTCCATGATGCCTTACCACTTCTCTGAGATATATCTGTGCCATTTGATCTAATGAGAAATTCTCCCAATTTTCAATGAAGTGTGAAATCTTTGTATAATGATCCACAAGAACCCAGGTAGCATTATTTCCTTTGGATGTCTTCATAAGTCTGGTGGAAAAGTCCATAGAGATGTTCTCCAATTTCTATGATGGTATGGGTAATAGTTGCATCATCCCCTTATACTTGTACCTCTCAACCTTCACTTGCTGACACACTAGTCACTTTGATGTATACTAAGCAATCTCCTTCACCATGTTATCCCACCAATAATTCTTTTGGTGATATCGATACATATTTGTGTTTCCTGGGTGGATACAGATGTTTGAACTATGTGCATCATCCAAAATTTCATTATTTAACTCTGGACATGATTGAGCACATAGTCTTGACCCCAATCTCACAATTCCTTGTTCATTAACATTGATCTTCGAGGATTTAACTTTTCTGATAGTTTCTAATATCATATGAATTCCCAAATCATATTTTTTAGAATCATTTAACCTTTACAAAAGATACAGTTGGGAAATCATTTGTGAATGGATTAATTATGTTCCCTTATTTATGATTACCATGTCCATCTTCATCAAATCTAAGAAGATTGGATCCTTTTCAATTATCATCAATGATAGAATTTCTGGGTCCTTTCTACATAGAGAATCCACCACTTTGTTTGCTTTACCAAGGTGGTAATGTATTGAGAAGTCATCGTCTTTGATAATCTCTAACCATCTTCATTGGTGCATATTCATCTCTTTCTGTGTGAATATATACTTGAGGTTTTTTTGATCCGTATATATTTCACCCTTCTCCCCAAAGAGGTAATGACACTAAATTTTTAAAGTGAATATCACTGAAGCCAACTGAAGATCATGTTTTGGATTTTTTTTCTCATGAACATTCATTTAACTTGAATAATAGGCAATGAATTTTTCATTTTTCTTCAACAAAAAATCTAGGCCCTTCTTTGAAGCATCAATGAATGCCAAAAAAAATTATCCTCTTGTGGGTAATGTGAGCATGAGTGTAGTTATATGCCTCCTTTTGAACTCCTTGAAGCTATCTTCGTATTCATTACTTCAAGAAAACTTGACTCCCTTCCGATTTATCTTGGTAATTGGGTTTGAAAATCGTGATAAATTTCTCACAAATCAGTGATAATATCCTGCTAACCCCTGGAACCTACAGATATCCATCACTGATGTTGGCCTTGACCATCCATCAATTATTGCTTTTATGGAGGGATACATAGATATCCCATTTCTTGTGATGATATGACCCAATAATAAAACTTCCTTCAACCATAAATCAAATTTTCTATACTTTTCATAGAGCTTCCCCTTTCACAATTTCTATAGTACAGTTCTTAGATGCTCCTCATGCTCCTTCTTGGTTTTGGAGTATATTAGAATATCGTCTATAAATACTACCAAAAAATTATTGAGGTAATCAAGAAAGACTATATTCATCATGTCTATGAATATTGTTGGAGCATTAGAAAGTACATAAGGAATTACTATGAATTCATAGTGCCCATACCTTGTACGAAAAGCAGTCTTGGAGATATCCTCCTTCTTCACCCTTACTTGGTAATATCCTGACTCCAAATCCACCTTGGATAAGTATTGTGCTTCACATAACTAATTGAACAAGTCATCAATTCGGGGTAGAGGATAATTTTTCTTTATCGTGATTTTTTTGAGCTCATGATAATCAATGCAAAGGCACATTGACCCATCCTTCTTCTTGATGAAGAGGACTGATACACCCCATGGTAAAGCATTTGGGCGTATAAAATCTTTATCCAAAATCTTTTGTAGTTGTTTCTTTAGCTCCACAGAATCTAAAACATCTATTTTATACAGAGTCTTGGATATTGGCAATGCCCCAGTTATAAGATCAATCTAGAGTTCAACATCTCTTCTAGGAGGAAGACCCCAAAATTCCTTGGGAAACACTTCAGAAAATTCCCTCACAATAGGAATGTATTAAAGGACGGTTGCTTCCTTAGAATCAATCATCTACGTATGATATAAATGCTGATAGGGTAGTAATATCCATCCTTGAGATGATGGTGGTAAAGAAGATTCATCCTCCTCCTTGCACTTGTAAAACATCGGGGGTTGATTCTTCATATGGAGAGTGATTTCTCACTCATGGAAATTTATTTTTTCTCTATATAAGTAATGAAAATCCATGCCAAGAATTGTATAAAATTCCAAAAGAGGGATTATACCGAGGTTCAACAGGAAGTTTATTCCACAAATTGTGATATGGTAGGAGTTATATTCATGGGTTGCAATGATAGCACCATTTTCCATTCTCACCGACATCTATACTTCCATGATTTGTGGTGATGTTGGTATTGTTCTACTAAACTTTAGGGATATAAAAGCATGCGTAGAACAATAATAAAAAAGTGCATTTCATATTCTTGAATAAATAACCAATGTACCTATCACCGCTTTATTGTTGGACTTCAGTTCAGAGGTAGTGATGGTAAAATCTGGTCCTTTCTTCCTTGGAGGTTGTTGGTTGCACCCTAAAACCCTTGGCATAGGGCACTGATTTGTAAAGTGACCTAGTGTTTTTTCAGTTGAAGCAATGAAAAATGAATTGAGGGTTGAACAGAGCATTCCTCTCATCTGTCGCAGTAGTAGGTATTTCTTGTCGAAAGTTAATGGCCAGGTTCCATTCTCTTCCAAACCTAATGCTTTTACTCGTCCCCTTCAAGAAATTTATGGGGTGATTCTTTCCACACTTTTAGAAAGTGGGGTGTTGTAACTTCTTATAACAATTGGATTTATCCAAAAGACTACAATAATTAAAGTCCATATTATGCTTATTATCCCCATGATACCCTTGGGATTGTTCAATATCCATTTCGAATTTGAGGGCACATCAGACAATTTACTTATAGCTATCAAAGTCAAATATTTTTAGGGATTTCTGTAGGCTTGGTTTTATCCCACCAATGAAGTGGACAAACTTTAATTTGGGGATAATGACAAAGTTTGAGGCATATCATACAACTGTTGTGATGTTTCACTCGTATGATCTGATGGATTCCTTATCTTTTTTCTTGAGGAAAATGAAGTCCCTTTACATCATAAGTTGGAGGGTGTGTGGAAAATATTTATTGAAAAACATTTTATGGAAATCCTTCCATTCGAACACCTCGATCTACTCCCAGGGATTCATATTTTTTTTATCAATTTCCACCATTGATCAGCTTCAAACTCCATACGATAAGAATCCAGAAGAACCTTCTCTTTTTCAAAACATTGAAGGATGGAGAAGATCCTTTCAATAGAGTTTATCCATTTTTTGGAATTTGAGGGATCAAATAATCCATTAAAAGTAGGAGTCCTTTGGTTCATGAAGCTCTTGATTGCAACCTTTTCTTTCTTCAAGGGGGGGGGGGGGGTGGGGTTGAAAATTCCTATTAATCAATGTTTATATTCCAAAATTGGGTTAACTGAGAGATTATTGTGACAAAGTTTGCGATTCCCGCTCCCATCAGATTGTGAATCTCATTAGAACAGTCATCACATTGATCTTCACACAATTTGTTAGCCTAAGTCCTCCTATTATCAGCCATCAGATGGAATTAAATGAAAGTTAGGGGTAACAAATAAAGGGGAATCCATTGAAAAAAGGGATAACTTATAAATTAAACTTATTTCCTTAACTTATTAATTTATAGGATTTAATACATGTTATGCATTATAAACATCCTAACATAAATTCTTAGGGGAATTTTTTTATTAACTTAATAATGGTTCATAATAATCTTTTGAATTTAATAAATCATATCCCCTTTTTGTGTCATAACCAATAGTGTAACAAAGCTTGTTGTCGTGAACTAGTTCGTATTCGAGTCTATCTCAAGGTAGTGTTTTCAGGTTTCACCCCTAGTTACATCTATGTGAGAGCCCCCTCTACCTGCTATTATCCTAACAAGGATGTATTTTATTGATAAACCACTTAATAAATACTCACAAATATTTTTGGATGTTTTTATTATACTTAGTCTTATCCCTAAGGATTTCACTATGGTTTTCTAATCCTAGATATGAAAAATAACTAAACCTACCCTCTGATGCCAACTATAACAGCCCCGCTCTTTTTTAAACACATAAACATTATTTATGAAATAAATTATCACTTATGAAAACTCTGAGGATTGATAGGTAAAGTGTATTTAGAAAATAGTAAATTATATAATAACATATAACATAAAACACAACATATTTATTGAAAACTTCCTTTACATGACCACACCATTCCTTCGCACATAACATGGCATGGGATAACCTGAGGACATGCATTAGAAAAGGGTGAGATATAAAGCCCAGTAAATGAGTAAAAAGGGATTAACATGAATAATATAATACATTTTAGGTAATAGTAATATTAATGGAGCACAATAGAAACATTAACATAAAGGCATGATATAGCATGATTATCATAACATTGAAATGTGGCGACAACATTTAACATGATATTAGCATGAGACAAGACTTACTACACATGGAGAATGAGTAAAACCTCATTGAACTTGAATTAGAATGAGTAAATCATCATTTCACTTTATGTATCATGATACTAATCTTTATCCAATGCATTAGAGGGCTATCAGGGCACACCCTTCTTAATCATTTCATTTCATGCATAAGTGTTCCACATGGATCATACAACATTGAATCATTCATCATTGTATTTTATTAAATGATAAAGGAATGTGGAATACATACGTAAAAATATATAATCAACAAGTAAATGTTCATAAAGGTGAATACCCATGATAGAGAAATGGGCATGGTATTCACTACACAATGACTTTGGCTTGGAAAATTGTTGTGCAATTTCAGCAGCATAACAACGTGACATAAGAATTCATAAAAATGGTTTATGAGATATAAAGTGGTATCTCATCATATTTAAATGAAATGGACAGTAAAGGGGTCATATAGATATATTTACCAAGATATATAAAGAAATTTAGGCGCATAATGTAAAATAATTTCTTGATTGTAAATGAGGAGGTAGAAATCCCTTAAAGAATTTCAGCACGGTAACAGGTGTACATGAGAGGCATTAATGAGAGAGAAATAGGTATCTAATCATTCAAAAATAAGAATATAAGTATAATTGAGGTGAAAAATCAAACCCCAACATTTTTAATTGGAAATAAAAGGGCATAATAACAAAAAACAATTTGGAAAAAAATGAGAAATAAAGAAACCCCTTACTAGGAAGTATGATTTCAAAGGCATGGGAGAGGCTTGAGAGAAGCTTATTAGGAGATTAGGGTGCCTTGAGAGAATTATATAGGGATGAGGGAATAAGTATTGGTAGATCATGAAATGGTTTTAGTGAAGAGTAATGGTAGGTTGATTGGGTTTATATAGGTAAGGAGAGAGAATTATTTATTATTTAGGTTTTGGACACCACACATTGAACTATTCAAAACCACAAACCAACCCATGGTTTATTTCCATGGGTTTTTCCAAAGGGGAGTGTAAAAAATTATTTTATAAGTCCAATGGTCTAACCTATTAAAATATTAGGCTTGCTTATGTGGAGATGTTCCCCACTCTCAAGGAAATCATTTTAAATGTTAAAATATTTTATAAGTCTTGGAAGGTCTACTAAAGATTTGTAAAATAAATAAACCAAACCTAAAATAACATTATTTTAAAGTCAAATCATATATTGACCGAAAATACTATTTATAGTATTTTATTATATCAATATAAGTTCATTATGATGTTATAAAACACATTAAATATTTAAACAGTATTAAATTGTTTTCCAAAACTTCGAATCTCTTAGAAAATTATGAAAAATTAAAAATTGGATAATTTGGAAATCCTGATTCCAAAAATAATATTAATTTAATATAAATAATTTTTTAAATATGTTAATTTTTACTTTTAAAATAAAAACCAATATTTATCGAATATTCATGGGTTTTGACAAAAACAGCTTTCAAACCCTAATAAAAATTACAATTGTATTCATAACAATTATACGATCATTTATATTTAATAAAAATTAATTTAGTAATAATATTTTATCAAAATAATATTTAACTCAAAAATCCATTAATTCATAAAAATAGATTTCTTAATTGAATATTAACTCAAAATACTATTTGTGCTTTAAAAACTATTTACATAGTAACAATAATAAAATGAATGTATATTATTTGTAAAAAAATAATGCACATAATAATAGTGCTAGGGTATTGTTACCTAACCCCTTATAACACCTGCATAATACCTAAGGGTATGGTGTGCGATGGTAACATACTCTTGGGGTGACTCAGATAACATCTCTCAGGTGGTAATCTCTATCAACTGCCACTTCTCCCATAGGAAGTTCCGTTCGAGCTTAACATGTTGAATCTCGGCTTGGGATTGGTCAAGAGAAAATATCAGTGACGCAACCTCCTTTATGATCTCTAAAAAATGATCTTCGTATGGAGAAATTCTACTAGATGAAGCCATCACTTACTTTTTCTGAGTAAATTGGATTTTTTAAAGCCCTATATTCATACTAATCATGTGGTCACTATTCAACAGCTATACTAGGAATGGTAACAATTATTAACAGTAATTTAAAATAAAAAAAAAATAAAACCAAGGAAGTGCATATGTCTTATATACCCCTTTTATATAGTAATACATTTAATTAGATCAAGAGAAATTTTCATTAATAAAAGTTTGGATCATTACACTACACACCCCTATCTTTCTAGCTGACATGGTATCATCCTTCAATGATTAAACTCCACAATGTTTTCTTATGAAGCTGAGAATAATGTTATCATTCCCTCTTGGATAGAATCGAGAATGAGGATCTCCATATTTTGGTTATGTAAGGATTACATTAGATAAATTGAATTTACATGCCATTGAAATGATGTTATTGAAGATACAATGACTATATTAGTATTCGGTGATATCGGTTGGTGACTTACCATGACCCTGGATACCATATGGCCATCCCCCAAGTTAGTTGGGAAAATTGATGCCTTAGTGTTTATAACCATGGGTTCTATTAATATTATATAGGTAATTAAAAAATAAATAATCCATATGTTATCATCATTAAAAATCCATTAAGAAATATATTTCAATAGTAAAGGATTTCATATCAAGGTCAATATTTTTATATTAATGATTATTTCAACCCTGTTTATTTGGTTTCCCTGCCTTGTATTAAAGGAATAGGATCATTGAAAGGTTATATAAAAACCCAAAGGGCCTTATTATCCCACATAGGATATTTTTTTTTCTATTTAGGGACTCTCTTATATATTTAATCATATTCATGAAATCCTTTCCAATAACAACACTAATTACATTTTTAATTAAAGTGATATTTTGACAATGATGTGTTGAAAAACGTGTTACATAAATGAAATTATTGTAATTATTTTAATTAAAAGGGACAATATAATTATTTATTAAACAAATTTTTAAATCAATCCCCCCAAAAGAAGATTGGGTGGCATGGATGGGTGGGGTTTGGGGCGACAGTCATAGGGTCGAGTCCCCTTGAATTTCATTTTCAATACACATAGAAAGGAACTCTCAGGTTTAATTCCACCCATTAAGGTATATGATTTTATAAATAAATGAAAGGTGGAATTGTTTTAAGATTTAACCCATAGAGATGTTCCTACATATCCCCTATAAGGAAATCAAAATCCATTTCGTTCAATTCCACAATTCAAATCCACATGACAAGGTCTAATACATGAATAATATTTACTTAAAATTCCTGAAAAAAATATATAATTACATGAAATTTAAATCCATATGAGAAGCGATTATCATATAATATAATGTAAAGAGATAAATAAAACTATTGTTCCACTTAAAGAAATGTTATATGGTTCTATGTGGTATGGAATTTAGGACCATATGACTTGGAACTTAGGGAAAATGTTCATAGGGATAACATGTTTGAGACTTACACATGAGTATCCATAGATGAGGAAATCTCGATGGTGACTGAAGCTAAATGAATTGGGAGTTTCACTAAAGAAGGGACTCAAATAAATAAATACATAAAATAAATATACACTATATTATAGTGAAAATATAGCAATTATTTTAGAAAGGATGCCCTGAAATATTTATTTTTACCTCAAAAAATTTGAAGGTAATAAAGTATTAGAGGAACACCTTGTTTTATTTAATAGAAAAGAATTTTTTTTGAAGGGAGTACATGACTGACCACACCATGATGACCCATGGTAAAAATAAGAACACCATGGGGGAGATCGTATAAAAGATGAAAGATTCCCATTATCAAAGGTCTATATGATTGTATAAACCAAGGAATGGTAAAGAATATAATAATTACAGATGTGGAGATATAGAGGATAGAGGATATTTTAAACCAATAACTTGGAGAATAGAACCGATAAAAATAGATCCACTAATGTTAAGAGGGAAATCTAGGTGAAATTAAGGGGATTTGCTTAGGTGGGTGACTTAGGAGATGGTTAAGACCTCAGAGAAGTGGTAATTATCGAATTTATTGGAACAAGAACATTAAAATGAATAAAATGAAAATATTCAATTTATTCTCTCATAATTGTTTTTTTGGAAATAGTATACGGGTGTTCATGGATCTTGGATGTGTGATGTATAGAGTCTCTCTCTCTCTCTCAGGTTTTCCCTATATGTGATCTGTCTTTTATGTATTAAATTTAAAAATATAAGGATTTATTTGTAGGTTAAGGCATATTTATTTCTTGACCTTAATCTAGGAACATACCCAACCTCGATAATTGTGTACACTCATCTTTGAGTAGGGTGCACACTCAACCTTTGTAAGAACCTGAATTTTGATCCTACAAGACTTTGAAATTTTATTGATGTTATTCTAGAGTAGGGCGTTTAGACTGCGTGTGATTTCGAGCCCCGGTGTGGCCGGAATTAAATTTTAATTACTTTCACACTAGACAGGACAAATAAACAGAATAACTCCTAAACGGTTTCTCGGATGGGAAAACCAAGGGCACCGTTGAGTCGGGAGCGTGTTGTTTATCGTAGGAGGGGTGTAACTTTCACGGGCGCGACCCTACAATGGAAAACGCCACTAGGGGCGTTTTCGTAATTTAGCAGCCTTAGGCGTGAACTTTATAACTTCTAAACGAAATCTCGGAGTAAAATTATGAGACCACTATTGCGCTCATAATGTGTATTTTACCGTAGTGCAGCTTAACCTTGACCACGTTGAGATTTCGGGTACGGGCCTACTGGTGGGTGTTTAAAATTAATTAATTTTTAATTAATTTTTTTCCCTACTTAAACACATCCACCGCTGCTTCTTCCCACCTTACAATCTCTCTAGCAGAAGCTCTCCCAACAAAGCATACACCTTCTTCAAGCTCCTCTCCGCACCTCTCCAAGGCGGTTACGGCTTCGGTGGATCGTTTTTGAAGCGATGGGTTATGCCCTGCAAGGTAGGATTGTTGCGCTTTCATTTTAAATTTCCATAACTTCTTAAAAATAAAATTATAGCATCGAAATGATGTTTAAATTTCAAGCGAAGTCCATAGACGTGTAGAGTTCTATCCAAGCATTACAATGCTCTTTATGGATCAAAAATCTGAGTCCCGGGGCATCCGGGGTGGCCCTGGGATGTTTTCTGGCAAAAAAACTCTTGTTTTCCTGCGGTTCTAGGGAGGTCCGGCGGGCGACAACGGCAGAGCGGGATCTCCAGGTTGCGGAACGGCTCCCAGGAGGTGGAGCGGCTCCTCGGAGGTCATTTCGGGCAAGCGGGATGGCGACCCAGCGTCTCGGCGATCCAGGCAGCGCGGGACGGGGTGCGCAGGCCAGCTTTGCCGGTCGGCTTGCGGCTCGAGAATGGGGTCGTCGCAACCCCGAGAGCAAACCAAGACCCATGAAACATAGGTCTCATGGTGGAAAAGCCAGACTAGATTGTGTAGGACCGAGTGAAGCAGTACGGCCCGCGTGGTGGACCAGGCGGTCCGGGCGGCCGAGTCGCGGACCGCCAGTCTAAAGGGGTGGACCGGCCGAACCGGTCTGGCCCACCCTGTCTCTGTCCGTTGGCGTTAAAACGCCTCTATCATGAAAACCGAGTGTCAGATTCAGATTCCGTATGTGGATAAACGATCCTAGGATCGAGGAGAATGATTCTAAATGGCCATGGGGATTTTTAATTCCTGAGACGGGGACTTGGTGGGGCGACACGCCCGTTAAGTGTTTCTTTGCACCTCACCGGGATTCTTGTTTAGAATGGCGTGAGCACATCTAGATTCTGTTTTAGGTGCCATCAGCGGCGTTCTAACCCTGGCACCATGAAGAAGTAGTTCAGGGTGGTTCCAGTCATTGAAGATGGAGTTGATGCATGGACCCCATGGGCTGTCTTTTAAGCTGTGTGCAACATACTGTGAATTTCTCATCCGATGTCCATTAAGGGTGAATGAATAGTTGTTTTGGCATGTTTTTCAGAGAGTATCACGATGGGGTAGTTCACTTGACCTTTTTTGGAAATGAGGTGTGGGCCCCACGAGATGTCGTATGGGCATAAAGTGGCACTGACTATCTTTTTCATCGGGAGTCCATTTCAAGTGAGTAAATAGTCTATCTCACATGTTTTTCCACGAGGATTGCAATGGTGTAATCTGTTTGGGCATGCGAAGCCTCATTTGAGATATCATTAAATGTGAAAACTTGAAAGGGAATTGGTCGGAGGTTCCTTTGATGCGTTCCTAACTAATGCACGGTAGCGATGTTAGTGACACCCAGTGATGGCACGGGCAATGCGGAGTTACCGGACCAGCCTAGATTTACCCTCCAGCAGGGCTGGATAGTTGGATACCCGTTGAACTTAGGGTTTACCCTCCAACGGGGCTGGGCAGTGGGTTACCCTTTGACCTTAGGGTTTACCATCTAGTGGGGATGGGAAGTGGGTTACCCGTTGACCTTAGGGTTTACCCTCCAGCGGTGCTCGACAGTGGGTTACCCGTTGACCTTAGGGTTTACCCTCCAGTGGGGCTAGGCAATGGCTTAGCCGTTGACCTTAGGGTTTACCCTCTAGTTGGGCTGGGAAGTGGGTTACCCGACGACCTCTTAGGGTTTACCCTCCAGCTAGGCTGGCCAGTGGGTTACTCGACGACTTCTTTCAAACTCAGCCCTTTCTATGAGGCTAGTTAGTGAATTTTTTTCTGTGATTACTAGAGCGGGACCCTTGGTTGTACGGTTCAACAATGAGACAAATTTGGCATGTAGGACTTTTGGGCATTAGTGAAGGACATCCTTATAACTGTTGGAGACTTTTTCTGAGCTGAGTAGGGATATGGAGATCCCCATACACACTCGTTCGGGTTTCTTGTTGAGCATATATATATATACACCCTAATTTTGTTACCACTCCCTAGGTTGAGTTACTCTTCTACTAGGAGGGGCAAAGATGCATGGGGTATTCCATGTGCTTTCTGTGTCTAGCCCCTCTTGGTTGGACGAGTCTACTTCCTTTCTTTTGTTGGGTTGAGTTGCACTCTCTCTATTGTACTCTTACACTATTATTTGTTTTGTCTACTGCTCACCATTTTAGTACCTCCTCTGTAGCTCCCTTGAGATTTCCAGGCATCCTACTGAGTATCATTATACTCACCCCTACTTGGGTTTTTCCCATACTTGGTATGCCCTTGAAGATGAGGAACAGGTCGATCGAGACTACAAAGGAGCAGAAAGGGCATAGGAGCTTGGGCCACGTTCCAGGGTCGCAATAGAGTTTTTAGGTGTGGGACTCTCCAGTTGTTTACTTTTGATTAGCTATTGCTGGGTTATGGAAACTTTTAGGTGGGGCGTGTGTTTTTCCCTTTTTCTGTTCAGTTTCTTTTTCATCACTTTACTTGTTATGTCTTTAGAGGTCGATGCATGATTTTTAGTTGGGATATTGTAGTCCATGCTTTGGTTTCTTTTTTTACTCTGCACTTATGCATTAAGTGGGCTGTGTGTGTGGGTAAAGTTACATAGGAAAATACCTCCTTGAGATTGTTAGGCCTTCTACGCTTGTCGCCATCCCCATGCCTATGGAGGCAGGCTTGGGGTATTTGCGGCTCGAGACTGGTAGGGTCGGGTGTGAAAAAGTTGTATCAGAGCATGGTTCATTCCTTTAGGCGTTGTTCGGACGTCCCTATAAAGGAATTGGTTGGGATTTAGGGAAATAGTGTCGACGTGTCTCGAGAGCGGCTCTCAGGCCAGGGAGTCCAGTGATGGTGGGAGGGGTTGACGTATCCATTCACCAGGACCCTGATAACTCGCTTGTCAACCCAGCACGCTGAGACTCTTGTTGCAGAGAACTTTGGAACATGTATCTGGTAGGATTGAGTCTTCTACTATCTTTCTGAGTCATCTCCCCTTTGTTATTAATGATATATATATATATATATATATATATATATATATATATATATATATTCTCATCTGATCACGGTAATCCTTGATAATTTTCAGGATTCCCCCAAGACAACAGCCAGCCAGGTTACCATCTCCAGTTCATGATGACTATCTGACGAGAAATGAGGTGTCAGTTTAGGGACCATTACATGATCCCCTTCCACCCATGGCTCAGCAATAGCCCCTCCATCTGGAGATCAGCAGTTAGTACTGGTAGCACAGGCCGAGGTTGAGTGCACTCTGAGACTTCTAGCGTCAGCGGCTGTAGAAGTTCCGGTGGGACCTGAATCCCAAGGCAGCGGAAGACTGGATAGAGTCCGTGGACTGACTTTTCAGGCTGGTATGGACACCAGTAGACCAGATGTAAGCCCTAGCTGCCATAATTTTCCTTAGGATGGCTGGGCATTGGTGGGGGTAAGTTATCCAGACCCATGACGAGTCGTCTCCCACGTGGGATATCTTTCAGCATCTTTTCTAGGAGGAGTAATCCCCCTCTTTTTTACGCTCCATTTGGATTTAGGAGCTTCTAGAGTTGATGTAGGGGGGATGACCATGGTGCAGTACTCAGACCGGTTTACCGATCTGACATGCTACTCACAGGATATGATCTGCGATAGTTACTTTCGGGTGTGGAAGCTTGAGCGGAGTCTTCGTAGGGAAATCCGTGCATGTGTAGTACCCCTATGCATCCCTACTGATGATAGGGTGATAGAGCGGGCACTCATGATAGAGATATTCTTGGATGAGGGATGCCAGCTGGTAGGGCCTAGCATTGGCCACTTCAGAGTAGATTCTTTGGTTGTAGGCATGCGACAGAGAGCAGGGCCTCAGTCAAGGAGACCCTTCTGTGTGCAGACTCAGGGGAAGGGTTGTACACCGCTATGTCACTGTAGAGCACTAGGTAATTCAAGAGAGATCCAATGCTATGATTGTGACGGATAGGGTCACCTAGCACAGGACTGCCCGACCAGGCATACCGAGCAGCTGTGGCAGGTAGTGGGCGCACCGCAGCGGCAGAGACAACGTCGTGACCAGGGATCTCACAGGCAAGGATAAGGTGGTCCTCAGAGAGGTAGAACAAGAATCATAGTAGAAATTGGAGATGGGGGATGACATTTTGAGGTCCTTCCACCGCCACCACCAGGAGGCCCACTCCATGATCAGGGGACCGGCGGCAGGGGCTGCAGGTAGCTTCAGGCCATGGGTGTTCGTGACCCCCCAACACTTGAGATGGTATGAGGTACACTTTGTGTTTAATCTAAAATTTCTTTGGTACTAGTAGACATAGGAACCAGACACTCTGTTATATTTCTACTCTTGGTATGGGAGTTGGAGCTCCCATTAAAGGGGCTGACACATGCGCTTAGCCTTGAGGTTTCTACGGGAAGTGCCTCGTTAGCGACCTTTGTTTGTAGACAGTGCGAACTGTCGTTAATAGGAGAGAGTTTCACATGGGACCTACTGTTCATCACAATGGAATCTTAAAATGTCATCCTAGGAATGGATTAGCTTTCTATGGTTCACACCCAGATCAACTGTCATCGTAGATGGGTCAGATGTGTGCATTCTGATGGGACGAGGTTCACCATCCTCGGTGAACGAGACCTCATGGCAGAGTAGACGGGTTCTCTGAGTAGGAGACCATGGTATTTTTCTCACCAATTGGAAATCATGGATCTCAAATTAGTATACACTATGAGAACCTGTATCCCTACCATTGTAGAGGACTATATGTACGTTTTTCCTGAGGGTGTCCAAAGATTAACTCTGAGGTGAGAGATGGAGTTATACATTGACTTGTAGTAGGGGATTGCCTCGATATCATGTACAACATATAGGATGGCACCCACAGAGCTTCAAGAGCTACAAATTCAGTTGGAGGACCTTCGTGAGAAGGGATTCATCAGGCCCAGTGTGTCCCCCTGGGCAACCCCAGTTTTTTTTATGAAAAAGGTAGATGGGAGTCTGCATCTTTTTGTGGATTATCATTGACAGAATCAGGCCATGTTAAAGAACAAGTAACCTCTGCCGAGGATTTATGACTTCTTCGACCAGTTGAGGGGTGAGAAGTGGTTATCCAATATTGATCTTAGATCTGGATACCACCAGTTGCGGGTTCTTGAGGCTGACATCCTAAAGTTGTCTTTCTGTTGTCGTTATGGGCATTACGAGTTTCTAGTGACGCCCTTTGCCATGATGAATTCCCCCGCCATTTTCATGGCTTTGATGAACCATATTTTCCATCCATACTTGGACCGGTTTGTGGTTTTCATTATTGGTGACATGCTCATCTACACTGCGTTAGAGGAGGAGCACACAGAGCATTTGAGGATATTCATAGACTTACTCCGGGAGCACCAGATGTATGGGAATATCTCTATGTGTCGGTTCTATATTCATGAGGTTCACTTTCTGGGGAATGTAATTTCGGAACATGGTTTAGCTATAGATACCACAAAGATAGAGGCAGTTCTTGCTTGGGATCCACCCAAGAATGAGTCTGAGGTGCAGAGCTTCTGTGGATTGGAAGGGTACTACAAGAGGTTCATGGAATACTTCTCTAAGATTTCTGCCCCTTCGACCGCATTGATGCAGAAGGGATGATCATTCACCTAGACTGATTAGTTTCAGAAGGCCTTCGAGGAGTTACGGCAGAGGATTACTATTTCTCTAGTGTTGATGCTTCCAGAGGAGGGTGTTGAGTTCGTGGTGTAATGTGACGCTTCAATAGCTGGGCTCAGGTGCGTGCTGATGCATCAGCGGCAAGTGATTGCATATGGGTCAAGGAAGTTGAGGCCCTATGAGAAGAATTATGCGAATCACGATTTGGAGCTGGCCGCAGTGGTCTTTTCCTTGAGGTTATGGAGACACTACCTTCTGGGTGAGCATTTTTTGGTCTACTCAGACCACCAGAGCCTCAAGTACATCTTCACTCAGAGGGATCTGAATCTGAGGCAGATACACTAGCTAGAGTTTCTGTAGGAATATGATTTCGAGATAGTATACACTCTAGGGAAGGGAAACATAGTAGCAGATTCCCTTAGAAAGAAGTCCCAGACTTGTCTAGTGCGGGAAGCTTCAGAGCAGTTCACTTCTCTACTACTAACCTTGGTGGAGCAGAAGGTTATGACTTTTTTGCAGTCGATGATGTTGACTCCTTCTCTCTTTGAGTGTGTGAGAGAGTCGCAGTTGGGGGATGTCGACAACAAGGTACTGCGTGATAAGATATCCAAGGGCGATGCACCTGAGGGGTATTCCAAAGGAGGGAATCATGATATCCTGTTCTAGGGGAAAGATGTAGTACCAGTGGAGATGCGGGAGGAGGTGATGTCGGAGCTCCACACTTCTCCCTTGACTATACATCCTAGTGTGGGGAAAATGTACAGAGACCTTCAACGACAGTTTTGGTGGTCTGGCATGAAGCGGAGCATAGCTCAATTCATTTCTCGATGTCTTACCTGTTAGTAGGTGAAGGCATAACATCAGGTTCCAACAGTGTTGTTCCAGCCCCTTGATATTCTAGAGTGGAAGTGGGATGGAGTATCTATGGACTTCATCACAGGGCCTTCACACACAGTGAAGGGCCATGATTCAATTTGGGTGATAGTAGACGGACTCACGAAGTCGGCGCACTTCCTTTCCATCAGGGAGCAGATCTTGGTGGAGAGTCTAGGGAAGTTGTATGTTCGGGAGATCGTCCGCCTTCATGGAGTACCCTCGACGATCGTCTCCGACCATGATGTGTGGTTTAGGTCGCGATTGTGGAAAGGCTTGTAGGAGGAATTCAGGATTCAGCTGTGGATGAGTACAAATTTTCACCCCCAGACGGACGGGAAGACCGAGTGCACTATCTAGGTGTTGGAGGATATTCTAAGGGTGGGCATATTAAACTTTGGACTAAGTAGGGAGAATCACCTTACCTTTGTGGAGTTCGCATATAACAACAGTTACCACTCTACTATTGGCATGAAACCTTTTGAGGCCCTCTACAGGCGAACCTACAGGTCACCATTGTGTTGGAAGGAGGTTGGGGAGACCTCTCTCATGGGTCCAGAGTTCGTGCGGGTGACAAAAAAGAAGGTGCAGGTCAATCATGAGTGGATGAAGACAACTCAGAGCAGACAGAAGTCCTATGCAGACCATTATCATAGGCCTTTGAAGTTCGAGCATATGGACCATGTCCTTTTGAGAGTCTCCCCGCGGCGTGGAACACGTATGTTTGGCTAGGGAGGCAAGCTCTCCTCGAGTTTCTTCGGGCCTTTTGAGATCACACATAGGGTTGGTGAGGTTGCCTACCATCTTGTTCTACCCCCACAGCTGGAAAAGTGCATGATGTCTTCCTCATGTCGCAGCTGAGGAAATATGTGCATAACCCCACACATGTCATTGACTGGGGGGAGCTAGACATTGAGGATGGAGGAACCTTTTTGGAGCACCGGGTGGTGATTGGGGACTGGCAGGAGTAAACTCTATGTGGACGGACCATTCCTTTTGTTCGAGTGTTGTGGTAGAACGGGAGGGTGAAGGAGAGCACCTGGGAATGGGAGATCCAGATGAGGGATCAGTATACTGAGTTGTTTTTGTAGTTTTGTTTTTTGTGGACTAAAAAATTAAAAGAGGGAATGATGTAAGAACCCAGGTTTTGAGCCCTTAAGACTTTGAAAATTTCTTGATGTTATTCCAGAGTAGGGCATTCAGACGGTGTGTGATTCCGAGCCTCAGTGTGGCCGGAATTAATTTTTATGTGCGTTCACACTATACACGCAAAATAAATATAAGTACTCTTAAATGGTTGCTCGGATGGTAAAATTGAGGGCACCGTTGAGTCTGGAGCATGCCGTTTACCCTAGGAGGGGTGTAACTTTCACGGGCGCAACCCTTCTGTGGAAAACGCCACCAGGGGCGTTTTTGTAATTTAGCAGCCTCAGGCGTGAACTTTATAACATCTGAACGGTGTCTCGGATTAAAATTATGAGACCACCATTTCACTCATAACATGTATTTTACCCTAGGAGTGGCTTAACTCCAACCCCGTCAAGAGTTTGTGTACGGGCCTACAGGTGGGTGTTTACAACTAATTAATTTTTAATTAATTTTTTCCCTACTTAAACACATCCACCCCTCCTTCTTCCCCCTTAAAATCTCCCTAGTGGAAGCTCTCCCATCATAGGATCCACCTTCATCAAGCTCCTCTCCCCACCTCTCCAAGTCGGTTAAATCTCCAGCAGATCTTTTGTGAAGCGACGGGGCACGCCCTGCAAGGTTGGATCATTGCGCTTTCATTTTAAATTTACGCAACTTCTTTGAACTCAAATTATAGAATTTAAATTCTGTCTAAATGTTGAGCGGAGGCCATAGATGATTAGGTTTTGATATGAGATTTTCCAACTCTCTTTTCAGATCAAAAATCCGAGTCCCGGGGCGTCCGGGGTGGCCCTGGGAAGTTTTCCATCCAAAAACTCATGTTTTCCAGCGGTTCTAGGGCGATCTGGTGGGCGACGATGGCGGCGCGGGCTCCCCAGGCGGCGGTGCGACTCCCAGGCAGTGTCGCAACTCCTCAGCGATCAGCGTAGGTGAGTGGGATGGTGTCCCAGTGCCTCGGCAGTCTAGGCGGCGGGGGGTGGGGTGTGCTGGCCGGCTTCGCCGATCGGTATGCGGCGCGAGACCGGGGTCGTCGCGACCCCGGGAACAAACCGAGACCCGCGAAATGCAGGTCCTTTGGGGGAAAAGCCAGGCTGGCTCGTGTCGATCCAGGTGAAGCAGTGCGGCTTGCGCGGTGAACTGCAGGCCATGGTGGACCGGGTGGTCCGGGCGGCCGAGCCGCGGAGGGCCGATCTAAAGGGGTGGACCGGCCGAACCGGTCCAGCCCACCCCATCTCCGTCCGTTGGCGTTAAAACGCCTCTAACATAAAAACCGAGTGTCAGATTCATGTTCTGTCTATGGTGACAAGATCCTCGGATCGAGATGGAGGTTTCGAGATGGTCTCGAGGATTTTTAATTCTCGATACATGGACTCAGTGGCGCGACATGCCCGTCAAGTGTTACTTAGAGCCTCACCAGGATTCTTGTTTCAGATAGCGTGAGCACATCCGCAGTCCGTTTTAGGTGCCGTCAGTGGAATTGTGACCCTAGCGTCGTGATGAAGTAGTCCAGGGTGGTTTCAGGCGTTGAAGGCGGAGTTGAGGCATGGGCCCCACGGGCCATCTTTCATGCTATGTGCAGCGTACTGCGACATTTTCATCAGACGTCCATTTGGGACAAATGAATAGTTATTTTGGTTTGTTTTTATGAGAGCATTGCGATGGATCAGTTCGCCCGACCTTTTTTTGGAACCGAGGTGTGGGCCCCACGAGACCCTGTATGATCATAGAGAGGTGTTGACTATCTTTTTAGTCGGGAGTCCATTTGAGGTGAGTAAATAGTCTATCTCGCCTGATTTTCTGCAAGGATTGCAATGATGTAATATGTTTGGGCATGCAGAGCCTCATTCGAGATCTCATTAATTGGGGAAACATGAAAGGGCATTGGTCGGAGGTTCTTTTGATGTGATCTAAACCATCACACGATAGCGATGTTAGTGACACCTAGTGATGGCACGGGCATTGTTGAGTTACTGGACCAGCTCGGGTTTACCCTCCAGTGGGGCTGGGTAGTGGGTTACCCGTTGAACTTAGGGTTTACCCTCCAGCAGGGCGGGGAAGTGGGTTACCCATTGACCTTAGGGTTTACCCTCCAGCGTGTTTGTGTAGTGGGATACATGTTAACCATAGGGTTTACCCTCCAGTAGGGCTGGGAAGTGAATTACTCGTTGACCTTAGGGTTTACCATCTAGCAGGGCTGGGTAGTGGGTTACCCTTTGACCTTAGGGTCTACCCTCCAGCTAGCCTGGGAAGTGGGTTACCTGACGACCTCTTAGGGTTTACCCTCCAGCTCGGCTAGGCAGTGGGTTACCCGATGACTTCTTTCAAACACATCCCTTTCTATGAGGCTTGTCAGTGACTTTTTCTCCGTGATTACTAGAGCGGGACCCTTGGTTGTATGGTTCAGTGATGAGATAACTTAGGCTTGTGTGACTTTTGGGAATCAGTGATGGGCATCCTTATAACTGTTGGTGACTTTTCCTGAGCTGAGCTTGGAGATGGAGATCCCCTTACACATTCCTTCAGGTTTCTTGTTGAGTTTATAGATATACACACCCTACTTTTGTAACCACTCCCTGGGTTCAGTTACTCTCTTTCTACGAGGGGCGAAGCCGCATGGGGTATGCCACGTGCAATCCGTGTCCAGCTCCTCTTGGTTGGATGAGTCTACATTCTTTCTTTTTTTGGGTTGAGCTACACTCTCTCTATTGTAATCTTACAATATTTTTTGTTATGTCTACTGCTCACCATTTTAGTAGGTCCTTTGTTGCTCCCTCGAGCTTTTAGGGCATCCTACTGAGTATCTTTATACTCATCCCTGCTTGGGCTTTGCCCGCACTTGGTGTGCCCTTTCAGATGGTAGACAGGTTGATCGAGACTACGAAAGAGCATAGAGGGAACATGTGATTGGGTCATATACCAGGGTCACATTAGAGTTTTCAGGTGTGGGACTCTCCAGTTGTTTACTTTTGATTACCTTTTTTCTGGTTTGTGGCACCTTTCAGGTGGGGCGAGTGTTTTTCCCTTTTTCTGTTTAGTTTTCTTTTCAACACATTACTTGTTCTTTTTTTGGTGGTCGATGCATGATTTTTAATTGGGATATTGTAGTTCATGCTTTTGTTTCTTTTTTTTACTCTGCACTTCTGTATTGAGTGGGTTGTGTGTGTGGGTACATGTTCTTAGAAAAAGGCCTCCCCGAGATTGTTATGCCTTCGACGCTTTTCACTAGCCCCTGGCCTATGGAGGCGGGCTTGGGGTAGTTGCGGCTCGAGACCGGTAGGGTCGGGTCGTGACAACCTTGAGTAGAGTGCACCAATTTTAGTCTATTTGAAACTCTACAAACATTTCCTTAGGATCCATATAGTTGGGTTGAACACTTATTGAGTTCTTATAAACTCATACATATGGCTTATACTGATAAATTTATATTCACATGGCATGAAAAATCATATATATGACTTGAACTTCTTAAATTTCCATACACATGAATTGGTTTTCTAAAATTCATATATATATATATATATTAATTTATAAATAATTCCTATAAAAAATCATGAAAATGAATTATATGTACAACCATAAAGAATATAATTATATTTAATTTAAATAAGGTACAATTCATGCGATCCATATAAATCATTTCACAACAATTTTTTCAAGGTCACCTTAAGTTCATACATATTGTGATTTTACTTAAAAAATATTGAAAAAAATAATTTTAAGTAAAAAAATAATTTATTTCATTATAATAAAGGGGTTTAGAAGTTATTTTAGTAAATAATAGAATACTTCAAGGGATTTATCATCAAAAATAAATATTTAATTCTATATACACATCCCAAATCCCATTTCAAATCAAATTTATTATATGAAACATGTAAATTATTTCTTAGCATAAAAAATAACCCAAGGAAAGTCTAATCATGCTTAGAAAAATATATAAATGTAATTATATAATTCATGATACTTACTAATAAAATTTTAAAATTCCATGGTTTTATCTCTAAATCATTTAACATTCCAACCCATATATTGAAATACATGACTATCACCACTCATCACTAAGTTTTTTAATTCCAAATAATCAAATCACATTGGTATCTTGGGTATCAATTTCAACAAAACTGGATAAATATATTAACAATATACCATTTAATTGATAATAACATGTACTAAATCCAAATAATGATGTGGTAGTGTAAACGGCCTCATGGATTTTGCTGGTGTGAATAGAAATATAGTAAAAATATCTATGTCATGGTTTTGTCCATGATCATGCATGCATTATATGAAAATTCATAGAGTTTAACTATTTTCCATCCTAATATATCATAACCAGTTTAAAATATCATTTAAGGATATCCTAAGAAGTTTGAATTAAAATAATGATTATTTAAAAATTAAATAATCAATATAAGGAATTGGGCCAAAATTTATAAAGTTTTTTATTGTTTAAAATAATAATAAAACCTTTCCTCAATATACTGAATGTTAGAGAAAAAACTGAGTTCGTTAGAGGATTATATAAATAGGTTTAAAAAATTTATGATATGTGTCATTAAAATATGATATTACTATTATGAAAACATCTCTAATATAATCTCTATTTAGATCCCATTTTATTCAATACTTTGAAGGCTTGTTTTAGTAAACTGTAGCTTGAATAAGATCTTTCCCATGAATTTATATATTCATAAAACCTATGGATACCCATGGAGTAAATACTATGAAGAATAATTCTTAGTGATATCTATCAATCCAGTGGATATGAGATTTGATATTTAAGATCATTAGTAAAAAGGCACACAATATGCATTTATTTTATTCATTATTAAATGAATAGAATGATCAAGTGGAAAATTTGGTTTTAGTTGACTGTTTTTATCACATTCTAAAAATAATTATATGCTACAAAATCATTTAGTTTTATTCTAGATACTTATATGTTGTTTATATTGAATTTCTAGATGATAGAGAAACTATAAAAATGAACTTTTCCAAAAAAATGATATAATTAATGAAAAATAGTCATTATTTGAGTATCTTTTCAAAACATTGATGGAGTGTTATGAAATACATATCATGATTTTATAAGGTTTAAGAAACAATTTCATTTTTATTAAAAACAAACGGGGATAAGTTTTATATAAAAAGATAATAATAAATATGATAATTTAATATCATGGGTTTTCAAATAAATTATTACAGTTATTATAGAAATGAGATTAACTTAAGAAAAATTACATATCCAGATAAAACCATATAATGTGTTCAAAAATATAACTTATGAAGGATTTTTTTTAAAATATATTTACCCAATTAAAATGGTCAATGTTTCCTTGTAAAATTTTATCACATTGGGAAAACCGTGGGTCGACCTATAAGAAAAATGACTATGAATTTTGTTTTTAAAGTTTTTTTTAAATTATCAATATCTTCACCAAGACAAGATTATAAGGTCCCCACCAAATTCAATAATGGGATTTAAATAATACCAAATTTGTTTTATTTTATATGATCATAGATTAAAGTATATCTATATTTTTAATAAATTTATAAAAGGTTAATATATTAAAATAAGGCATAATATATTACTTCATAAAAATTTCAAAAAAATAATATAAATTATTCATAATATAAGGACTTATTTTATAATTTTCTTTAAACAAATTCAAATAGAGTTTTGGTGGATTTTGAAATTATTTAGATAAATTTTAATCTCTTATTTTTAGTTTATAAAAAATATTTATATAAAATAATAAATTTTTATATAATATTTAGTTTATGTAATGTGTTTTATAAATTATTAAATTTTTATATGATTATAAAATTTTTCATAAATATCATATATTTTTAAAAATGATGGTTTTCATATTTAATTCCTTATAAATGATGAAATATGAAATGTTTATTTTTATAATATAGATATAAAGTTTTTTATTTGTTTTATTTTCAAATTTATATAAGATAATGTTTAATTTAAATGTTTTTATAATTAATCAATTATGAAATCTTCAAACATATTTTTCTGATGACTAAATTTATTAATTTTTTATTTATTTAATTTTATTTATTTAATTTATTCCCAACTTTATTATTCATGAATATAAGTATTATATTATGAATTATTGTATTATTTAGTTTGAATAATTAAATTAATTATTTTAAATTTAATATCATGCATATAAAGGGTTATATTATTTGAATGATATAATACTTAGAAACATTTTACAATGAATCTGATTTGTTTATGGTTTATTAATTTATGAGTAAAGGTTGGTTATAATTTATACATATTATGGTGTTATGATTGTATTGAAATCAAGGTCTCTCTTATGTAGTGATCCATGGATGGTGGGACTTTGGATTACACTTCTCAATAGACTGAGAGATTAATAAAGCTCTAGAAAAGCATGGTTTAGTTGCTTATCACACCATGACTTCTCTTTTGGGGATTTTGGTTTCATATAATTCTACGAATTTACATAAAATACTTTCATGTACCTTATGCATGGGATGTATTTTTATTTGTGTTAATATAAATTAATTTTATTTTTGGTTAACTAACATAAATCAAAAGTTATATAACGTAATATAAAATTTTATTCTTTAAGAATATGAATTTGGATGAAGGAATAGGATACTAAAAAATACTAAAAAATTAATTGATAAAGAATGTATATATAAAGGTAATACATGAGATAAGACTGTGATATTTTAAATCCCCATAAAAAATATCATGTGTTATATTCCTTATAAATAAAACACATGTGAATACCCCAATCATTCAAAATAGTTAGTTCATACAAAATTTGGGTACCCCTGATTAATATTGTGTAAGTCATGGTGGAAATATCTATCCTTAAGAGTTATGTAACCAAATCGCATTGTGAGAATTAGGTTACACATAGATGTGAAGCCCCAAGAGTTAATATTCCATTGGAATAAAGTTTAGATAAGACATATAATGGACTATAAAAGAATATTTCCACTCAACTATTAAAGAGTCACATATGATATTCTTACCATGAAGTCTTACCTAAATATATATCTTTTTAAAAGATCACTTAAGTCGACCCAAATATTAGGGAACTATGGACTTTATCCCACTAAAGGATAGAACGTATTTAAATTGGGTTATAATTTTACTTATATCACATTTAATAAAATCCCTAATTAAATTTTTATAAAACATGATTCTTAACAAATAAAGACTTTTATTATTGATAAAATGATATCATCATAATCAAATTTGACTTTGAGTTCTATACTTAAAAGGATAATATTCATGGAATAAAATTTATAGATTGGTATAAAAACTTAATAATTGTTCGTAAGGAAAAAATATGTGTTATAGAAATCCTTATTGAGAAAAAAACCATTTAAGTTGTTCAATAAGTGGATCTAGATGATTGAAAGAATCATATAAGGATTAACATGATATTTTTAAAAACAATTAATTAGATAAAAGATGGCCAATTGGAATTTGGTTACCAATTTAATAAATTTATTACATTTGGTTGATATTATATTCATAATATTCCCTAAAATTTATTTTTTAATTGGGTTTTGGGCTATTTTGGAATTAAGATAACATTTCAATAGATTTTAATAATATTGATTAAAATTAAAAAAAATGAATTATTTGACTTTATTAGTTTCTAGAATTAAATTAATAGATAACAACAAATATTACATTGATTTGGTATTTTAAATTTGAATAACATTGAAACTAAATTAGATTGTTTTGGAAGTAATGAAGTCTCAAATAAAATACGAGTCAGTCTATAAGTAATTTTAGATCGAATGAATTTGTTCCTAAAAAGAAAAAATTAGAAAGAAATTTGTTCCAGAAACAACACAGTCAGAAAGCAAGGGGATGTGATTCTTGAAGTTAGTCAAATTTGGAAAAGAACCTCATATGTATGGGTAATTTTTAATTATTAATAGATTATTGGGAAAAGTATTTATGTATATATGTCTCTAGACATATATGTAAAAATCTCCAAGACCGATACATAAAATAAACTCTAAGGTTATGTAAAGGTAACCCTATGACAATATTGATATATAAAGGTCATTCCTTTATTAATGAAGTGAAAAATCAAATATTCCCTTTGATATGTAAATGTATTTATGTGGTATCACTGATTTGTAAAGTTTAATTCCTTTTCCACTGGAGAGGTATTCAATTATACATAAATTTTTACAATTGATATGTAAAAGTAACATCGAACACAACATGATACATAAATATCAATTCCTTTTCCATGGGGATGTCACTCTTGAAATGTAATGATTTTTCCAATCTCCCTTGAAATATGGAAGATTAATTTTGTTGATATGAAAAGGTTAATATACCAATTTTTAATGGTTAATTCATAATGAGTTATAATACATATGATCATATCTTTAGAAAAATAGAAATATTGGAATATCTCATAAGGAAAATTATTTTAAAATAATCCAAATGAATTGCAGTCTTAATGAAAATATGGATGCTACATGGTTCTTGAATATGTAGATGGAATTTAGAGAAGATCTTCAAATCAATTAAGAATGAAGCTCGTGAGTGCAACTACTATCCTATGCAAAGAGGAAAGAATTCAAAGATATGAATTTTTAGGAAACCTAAATTCTTAAAGGGGATATTAAAAGAGGAGATAATATCATGAATGCTGACAAGGAATTAAAGTGTAATAATAGAATCTTCAAAATAGGGGAGACTAAGAAGAAATGGGAGGAGATTGATGTTTTGAGTTTTGTAATATTATTTCTACTATAATTATTTTCTTCCCAATTAAATTTCTCAATACCTATTTCATGTCAGTAATTTTTTTGGAGATTTATAAATGGGTAGGAGGACACATTTTTAATTCTTGAGTCTATTATTCAATGAATAAAGTTCTTATTATTATGAATTATTTCTATATTCAATGGAAAAGTATTATTTTGAATGCGATTGTGTTTAGTTTTTTAATCCTATAAATTTTTTTACTTCGGTTGATAATCATATTTCTACCAATATTTAGTTTTTCTTTTAAATGACGGAATAAGTAATATTTACAGGTGAGTATCTAGAGATTTATAATACATGTGTGGAAAGAATTAAATTATCTTTTAATTAAGTGGGATTACCTTAACTCAACTGGGTTTTACCTATGTATTTTAGGGGAAATTTTTTATTAGTGTGTCATTTAATATCTTAACACATGCATAAGAAGTAGGGTCAATCAGTAGTGATTAATACCAATTAAACCTCACAATATTACTGAACCTATGGTGACAGATAAAGTGATTGTGTATTCTTTCACTTATCATTTAATAAGAAGAATATTTAATCATATTTAAAATATAATATAATTATAATTGGTCATCCAACCCCTGAACCAATTAACTATCATCAATTTGATAAAACTCCTCCTATTAAAATTTATTTGAATTTATGTCAATATGAATTCACCATAACCAACTTTTTTTAATAATTATTAAAAATGTTTTTACACCCCTAATTGGATACTACCTTTGGTAACCACTATGATTTGGTGTAACCTTAGATAATTAATACTTATTTTCATGACCTTGTGATATGAAAGTAAAAAATACAACAATATTTCTGGGGAGGTAGTGTAATTTTTTTTACTTTACATGACCAATTCGAACATAATAATTTTTTCTCTCTTGATACAAATATTGAGTGAACTTTTCTTACTAAATATTGAAAATTAAAATTACTATTTTTTTTGAAGAATTTGCATTATGAGACTCTAATGAAAATTTTACTGTACATTGTGAATTTGTGACTATGTAATATCACACTAACCAAACCACGATAGACATTTATACACAACATTTGATTAACTAAAATGATCAAATTGGTATGCTTGATTAAAATCATACCTTGATCTTAAAACTGGACAAATTTAATTGTTTTTATGATTTTCTAGACTTATAGTCAAATAATTGATAAATAATATCCTGAAATTTACCTTCATATATTCAAAACCAAATCCAAGAGGAGTGGCTAAAGAACAAGTCAAATGGAGATACTTTACATTTTCTTTGGAAGGGAAAGATAACGAATGGATATATAGCTTACAACATCAGGATATAAATGAATGGTATGACCTTCATATGAGCTTATAATAAAGTTTATTCCCAAATTTATGGAATATGGATATAAGAAAAGAGATATATTCTATAATTCATTCATTTTGAGAGACTCTCTATGAGTAATGGGAATGATTCAAGAAATTGTGTGCAATATTTCCTCACCAAGAAATTGATGAACACAATTTTCTAGTCTTCTTCCATCAAGACCTACTTTATAGTGCCTAAAATCTTCTAAATACATCATCAATTAGAGAATTTAATGATAAACATAGTATATCATAAATAAGGCTGATTGGTAAATATCATAAAATTTAAAGTAATTTGAAACATAAGGCATTGATATAAGAATATATCCTAAGGTAAGGTATATTGAATAAACCTTACTAGAGTCTAAATTTTATTAACCATAAATGTTTTGGGGACATATGAATCTTAATAAGTTAATTGATCAACTCACACCAAAAAAAGTTATATGGTCTTTCTTCTTATAAAAACCATTTTTCTAATTAGTGTGTTGAAGTTTAAGAAATAGAAAGCTATAAAAAACATATCAATAGAGGTGATTCAATAATATAATCAAGGATAAAGAGAAAATTAGAAATTCTATAAAATATTTAATCTATAAAATCCTAGGTTTTTGGAGTGGGTCTAATTCCTTACCCATTTTGAATTTTCAAAGTTCATTGTGTAGAAAAAATATTTCCTTGTTTATTGAAACTTAATAATGAGTGTTTGTTTTTCCCAATACCTTTTCTTGGATGGGTTTAGAGGCTCGGAAAATGCCTTGGTGTTTTGGTTGGGTTTCAAGTCCATTATAGGCTGAAAACACAAATTTTCTAAGTGTGAGGAATGAGGTGTACAGTTTGGACAAGCCGTTCTACCTCCAAGGAGAAACCATGCATCCCTAAATGCCCTAAGCCTGGTTTGGGAAACCATACAGGATGGAGGTGCATGACCATGTGTAAAACTTTTCAGTTTTTAGCATAGGTATCCACACATCTTGAGAATGGTTTGGGAAAATTATGCACAATTTGCACGCTTAGTGGCACTTAATGAGTGTCTATTCATGGGATCAACACGGTCTAGGAAAAACATACAAGCTAACTGTGTGGAGATTAAATCTTAAGTAAGAGGAGATATATAGTTGGTTCACAATTATTTAAACCATTAGAGATAAATGTGAATCCCATTAAAAGTGGGAGAATTTCAAAATGACCTCCTGCCACATTTCTTTTCTTCTCCCCTTTCTCATTCTCTTTTCTAGAACAACAGGGAGCTTCTCCCTTTTTTCTTCCTCCACTAGTTTTTGAGACACCTCCTTCACCCGAACTAAATTTATTGATCCATATGGTGTTTTGTAACCACATTGGTAAGATCTCAAAGCTCATTACTTATATTTTCCTTTTATCTACCCATACAAAGAACTAAATTTTTTCAAGCTGATTTTCCCTATTTTTAGGGACTTCTTCTAAAACTGTGGTTTATTCTAAATTAGTAAAAGTTATAGGCTAAGATATGTTGAGTGGATGAATACTAACATGAGGTAGGTGGTTCTCATATTTATTTTTGATTTATCAAGTGTTTTGGCAGTGTGGCTTTGAGTGCACCATTTTGTTGACTGAGCAAGACCCTATAAATTTAACAGATTTTATTTAATTAATAAAATTGAGCATGTGATATTCCTATGTGCATGATCGATCAAGAGTAAAAATGGATGAGTCTTGGTGAGAGTCTGGACCTATGGTAGTTTATAATGATGTGTTTTATTTAATAAAATTCATTTTTTTTAAAATTAATTATATTTATTGTTGAGTTCCATGGGAATTGGATAGGCTTGGTCTAAGGATTGATATAACATAGGAAATCTAATTTTTGGAAACATATTCATCAGGATTGGCTTGGCCTGATGAATTTGGGTGATTCTAATCATTAATAGAGGGAAAAAGGTTGTTAGGTTATGGGTTAGGCTTGTGTGATGTTGGATGGTATTGAACATCAGATGATCAATGTGGTTCTAGGGGCACGAGGTTCTGGATTAGTGTGGCTTCCTTTCTTAATTGGTGATCACCACTCATTCGTATTGGACAATTCACCATTTGGAGTCTTGTGAACATAGTATGACTCAGCTTATAAGGTGGTATTGACCACTAATGTGGGTAGAATCCTCCATTATCCATGGATTAAGATGGTGGTTAGAGGTTATTTTTATATAAATCCATAGGGATGGGGATGATCCATGAGTTTATTGTGTTGAGACTATCAGTTGGGTGATAAGGCTATTTATACTTTAGAATGTTGGTCTAAGTCTTGTTTGGGATGGAATGAAATAACAATTCCTTGTTATGTTAGATATTGAGTTGATTGTGATATTACATTGGGTGAAGACATCCTTATGCCACATGATATTAGGATTCAAGACAACATGTGTTTTTGAGAAGGGGTCTAAGGGACCAAATTCTTTTTTCTTAGGCATGCCTTCAAGATTTCAGTGACTTGACTTGGAAACAAAGTGTCATTTGGCATGAGGTATCAAGTGATTTTATTAAATTTGAATCTTGAGGGTTCACCTGGGCTGATTTGCATCAGGTATTCCTTGGGATTAGTCTTGGGATCCTCTACACTACAATATTTTGGTGTTAGCTGAAGTAGGTGATCAATCCCTTATGTCTTCTGAGCACAAGGGGAGTGGGTTATTTTTATTCATGTATACAATGATGTTTTATTTACTTTTTAGATACACCACCATAATAAAAAATGTAAGATAAGAACACATTGGTGGTAGTCTATTGAGATTATTTCTTACACCATTAAAGGGCCCTTCGGGATCTGTTTAGATTTTATAGTTTTGTAATTAGGTAAGTTTTCGAGCTCTAGAGTTGGACCTTAGTGTTGGGTTTTCTATAATTGGATGGATTTAAAGGGACCTTGAGTTTCCTACATCAAATGGAGTTTTCTTTTGGTTTTTTTCTTTATCAACATGCTATTAAATGTATGTACTGAGGTTAGCCATTGGAGACCCTTATACTTATTGATATATATGACTTGTTATGATATGAATTATTAGATACACATGTTATGTATGTATTGTTTATTTATTCTGATGTTGTTGTTAATATGCTTCCTCTATTGTATGATGTTGCTTTTGCTTCATCCATTGGTGGGCTACTGGCCTAATGTATTTTCTTCTTTCTTTTCTAGTGAATATAATATATATAATTATAAAATTATTATATAATCACCAAAGGTTATAATATGCACCCATCACTATTTCACACCCTCACTGCAAGTTAGAAGCATTTGGCATATGGGGAGGCACACCTAAGGCTAGTGGAACTCGATCTGTAGCACTATTCAGGTGGATATAAGAGTTGGGAACTATAAATGGTATCAAAGGAGTTTATTTTACCACTTAATTAGTTTTACTATTTGGGTTATAGTAGAATAGAGATTATGATGTTGTCAAAAATGGATTTATAACTCATGCTTGGGTGCCTACAGCCCCATGAATGAGGGATGGACAAAGTGACCAGAGGTAGGAATTGCTACACTGATTTTCTCATTTTACAGTTGATATTATTTTTTCATCCATTGGTTCACTTGGATGTGTAATTGTTTCCTTTTTTGATATGTTACCCTCGAACTGGTATGGTAGTGGAGGTACATTGGGACCCTTGGCTCGGTGTGGCAAGGGGTTTTTTTATAATGGTTTCTAATTAGGCAAATAAAATGTTTCAAATATATATATATATGTGTGTGTGTGTGGGGGGGGGGAATTTTCGATGATAAAAATTCTTGTGATTGTCATTGGAACCTGTACTTATCTAATAGGGATTGAGTTGCTTAAAGTTCCATCAAAGGATTCTATGAAACATTTTCTTTCCTATCCTCTCTTTGGTGGAATCTCACTCAAACAACCCAGGAAATTGTACCCAATAAAATCTATATGTGATATGTGATATATGAATTTTTGGGACTGAAAGTTATAGTTATTGGAAGAGATGATTATGTGGGGTGATGTTGATTACCAGGTTGGGTGATGAGGTCTTTGGATTGTGGAGACATGGTTCTTTAGGATGGGTGTTGCCTGAGGCATATGTGACACTTGGATCTGATATTGGTGGGTAAGGGGACATGAGGACAGATTTCATGAGTCTTGGTTTCAATGGGAGGGTAAGGGTAGTGATATTATGCTTCCTGTTACTGATTTCTGTATATGCGTTATACATATATATGTTATCAAGGTTGTTTGACCATGGTTTTAGTATTTAGTGGGATTACACAAATACTGGCTCCAATGAAGCATCAAGAGGGTGATGATGTGGTGCCTCAAGAGAAAAAATAGGTATAGAACCTTGAGGGTTTGGATGAGGCATCAGAGGATCAAGAATATCATGATTCTTAGGTATAATATTAGGCACATGCTTAGGTTTAGAAACTTGTGTAGGCGGGATAGTCACTAGATCTAACAAATTTTAGGAACTGAATTGATGATCAACTCGGAGTGAGTTTGGTATGTGTTATACAAGGGATTGATATGGGTGCTTAGGGAGTATATCCTTTTATGAAGTATTTGAATATAGAGTTCTAGTAACAAAAACCACTGCTATTTCAGGGTTTGGGTGGACCATATTCTGATGATAACTAGATTGAGTTGATGTAGATGATGTTAGAGTAACTTGAGACACCCTTAGATGGAGGGTGAAGTTGGATACTTCCATTCTTAGAGGACCATAAAAGTGCTGGTGGGACATAAAGGTTTACGAATAAAGACATGAGGGACTATCCTAGAAGGATTTTGTGGCTAGGTTCTTCAAGAAATTATTCTAAAAAATTCTAATACAAGAGAGAGATCATGTCATCTTGAGCCTACAATAGGGTGACATGTACATCGTGAAATATACATAAATATTCACCGAGTTTTCTCATTTCTCACTCGGTATAGTGGGTGACGACACCTCGAGGGTGATGAATTTTGAGGATGGTTTACGAGACACCATTCTGGTTCAAGAAAATATCTAAAAGTCAGCCTCATTCTTAAAGGTGGTGAACCATATGCTAATAGTTGAGAGAAATGTGACGAACCAATCATTTTTCAGTCAGGTGATTGTGTTAGGTTATTTTAGCGGTGATGTCTCTAAAAGCAGGAACTAAGGTTGAGAGGAGTTCTAGTAGGGTATTCATTGAGGAGTGGTTTATTGATGGAGTGCCTCTAGTGTGAGGATATGGGTCATATACAAACTCAGGGTGATCAAGTACTGAAGGAGTACCGATCATGAAGATAGGTCGGGCACCTAGAGGGCTTCTGTAGGAAGGGATCTCAGATAGCCGATAGTCAGGTATCGTGGAAGACTCTGGTTTATGATATTAAATCGATAGTAGTACTAGGATCCAGTATATAGGAGTCTTCTACATGTGGAGGTCATATAAAAGATAACTATACCTATCTATGTGGACAGTGAGTAGTGGATGGTGTACTGCCATATGGAGGCCAGGCCTCAGGTAGTCAAGCTTTAGGACAGATGTACACAATGGATCCACTAGGTGAATATTAGGCTAGGGATCTAGTTACTATTAGAGGTACACTATAGAAATCACCATGGTTCCTTTTTTTCTTTTGGAATGGACTTTTTAGAGGCATTTCTATTTGGTTGCATGAGGTGAACAAGATGCATCTATGGAAAAACTGTATGTTGGTTAGTAGGTTTGAATCAGCTCAGATGCGTTATATATATATTTATGTGGGGTGTCGAACTAAGATTTATATTTGAGCATCATTTAAGACATTAATTATGAGGTGAATTGGAATCTAGGCATCAATGCGCTGTAGGATTACTTGAGGTGAGTAGGCATCTAGGCATCAGAGTGGCACAATAATTTTTTAAGGTGAAAGGTATTGGGACTGATATGAGAATCAAATGAGACATAGGACCACATAGGTATCATGATCACCTTGGACATGAGGTGGGAATCCGATGATATGCGATATATGATTGGTTTCATGAATGAAATAAGAGAACCCGATGAGTTTTAAGAGTGGCGATGAATCACGAGATGACCTTGAGTATAGGGATAGTTGGTGGACCATTGATTTTATTTGAGTTCTGAGTCCGAATGTGTCTAGGGTGGGTAACTCCTAAGGCAGTGAGACCTTTTGGTTGTTGACATATTCCCTCTTGAGACTACAGTAGTCAAAGTTAATTTTAATGATATGGGTACGTTTGGTACTATATTTGGGTTTTTTTTAATAGCTTGGATATGATCTATGTTAAAGTTGGTAAATCTTAACATTAGGGGTTTTTGAAGTTTGTCAAATTCCTAATATGTTTTGATTTTTTAAAGTTTATTAGGTAGACCAACTCTTTCCTCATTTATTAGAACACAATTATGGGAGTTTATGTAACCTAATTCCTTTTTTTGGATGAGTTTTGAGGCTTGTAAAATGCATTAGTGTTTCCGTTGGGTTTCAGGTTTGTAAGAGTTCAAAAATAGAACTTTCATAATTATGCAGACTTAGGTACATGGTTTGGAAAAATCATGTATCCTCTAAGGAGAAACCATACTTCCCAAAATGCGCTGAGCATGGTTTGGGAAACCATACAGAATGGGATGAATGTCCATGCTTGATCCTCTATAGTTTCCAGAAGAGGGATCTGCATGACTTTCATATTGTTTGGGGAAAATGGGAGAAAATCGCATTCTTAGTGACACTTAACCAGTGCCTACGCACAAGCTCAATATGGGTTTTCCAAACCATGTGAGATTACAGTGTGGGTATGGATCTTAAGTATTAGGAGCCTCACTATTGGCGCACAATTATCTAAAGAATGTGACCTAATTTTGTTTCCCATTAAAGGTGGTAAATGTCCAAAATACCATCCTAACATATTTATTTTCATCATCCCCCTTTATCTTTATCTTTTCATGCATATCAAGGAATTTCTCCCTTTTTTATTACTTTACTAGGTGTTGAGCCCCCTCCTTTATTCGAGCACCATTTCTTGATACTTTGGGTGTGTCGAAACTACGATGGTAATATTTCGAATCCACTTTATCCTCTTTTACTTTTCACTCTATATATAGAGTGTTAAATCCATGTAATCCAATTTACCCTCTTTTTAGGGCATTCATCTAAACCTATGATTTCTTCAAAATCAGTTCGAGTTAGAGGATAAGATCATATGAGTGGAAGACTACCAACATGAGGTAAGTGCTTCTCCTCTTTATTTGTGATTTAACTAGTGTTTTGGTCGTTCCTCATTGAGAATTCCTTATTTTTTGACCGAGACAAACCCTGTAAATTTAATCAATTGTATTTAATTAATTAAATTGACCATATAAGATTCCTATGGTCATGGTCACACAAGATTAAAAATTGTTGAGACTTTGTGAGAGGTAGAACATTGGATAGTTTAGGATAGAGTTATTTCATTAATTAAATTTAATTATTTTAAATTAATTATATTTATTATTGAGTTCCATGGGAACTGGATTGGCTTAGCCTAAGTACTGAGATGATGTTGGCCATCTTGTTTGAGGTGATATGATTTTTAGGATGAGATTATTTTGTGTAATTTGGGTGATTTTATTCATTGATTGAGGTAAAACGGGCATTAGGCTACAAGGGATGATCATGTGGTGTTGGATGGTGTTGACCATCAGATGAGTGACACAATCACAGGGGCACGAGGTGCTAGATTATTGTGGCTTAGGTTCTTAATATGTGATCACTATAACAACGATGATATTTATTTCATATTTAAACATGATTTATTACATAAAATTTAACATAATAAAACTCATAATATTGATAGGTCTAGTGTCTTTGGGGCTTAGGAACATTACATAACAACATAAAACATGAAATACACATCTTTATTAAAAACTTCTTTTATATGACCACAACATTCGTTTGTATAAAGAATTACATGGGATAACATGAGGATATACATAGGAAAATGGTGAGATATAAAGCCAAAAAATGAGTAAACAAGGAGTAACATGAATAATACAATACATGATAGGAAATAGGCATATCAATTGATCTTAAGAGATACATGAACATAAATCCACGATATTACATGATTATCATAACATGGAAATGTAAAAACAACTTAAAACACTACATCATTAACATAAAGGAATCAAGTAAAACCCTGTCCCAACATAATGAAAAAAGTTCAATAAATAAATAATGTAAACCCTTATCCCAACATGAAATATCATGATACTAAAAATTACCTTATTCATTGGATCACTATCAGGGCACACCCTTCATAATCATTTCAATCTCATGACTAAGTGTGCCACATAGATCATATAACGTGGATTAATTCAACATAATAATTTATTCCATGATAAAGGAATGAAAAATTTGTACATTTAAGTCACCATTCAATAAGTATGTGTTCATAAAGGTGAATAAATTTGATAAATGAATGAGTATAGTATTCACTACATGCTGATTTTGTCATGGAAAATCATAGTGCAATATCGGTAGCATAACAGTGTCATATAGAAATTCATAAATTGGGTTGATGAGAGAGAAAGGGGTCTCTCATAACATACACATGGTATGGATAGTAAGGGGATCATGTAAAATAATATACCACATGTGAAATGGAATTTATATGCATAATATAAAGTAAATTCTTGAATGGAAATGAGAAGAGAGAAATCCCTTACAGAATTTGGGCATAATAACAGGTGGGTTTAAAAGATCATGGGGGGATATCAATGGGAGTGAATGGAATATCTTGTAATGTATACATAAAATAAATAGTAAGAAGGTATTTAATAACATATTCCAAAACAAGAAAATTGAAATTAAAAGGCATGACATAAAAGAGGTGCTTGAAGAAAACGTAGTGCGGGAGATCCCTTACTTGGATGTGTGATCCCAAATGATTAGGGGAGGCTTCTTGAGAGATTTAGGTCACCATGGGAGGAATATAAGGAGTAAGGGGAATATGGTTGTTGGGATTCAAAGATCTTGAGTGAATATAAATTGGTTCTTGGGTGGGTTTATATAGGAAAGGTGGGGGGAATTCTTTATTATTTTGGTTTTAGACACTACACATTAAAATATTAAAGATCATAAACTAACCCATGATTTTTTCATGGTTTCTAGAAAATTTAAGTTTTATAAATTATTTTAATAGTATAAGGGCTGATGATATTAAAATATTTCCCTTTCTTATGTGGAGGTGAGTGACACTTTCAAGGAAATGATTTTAAAATTTTAAAATATACTATATGCCTTAGAGGATTCACTAACGATTTATAAAATAAATCAAATAAAACTAAAATTAAATTATCATAAAGTAAAGAAATATATTTTTCCTAAAATACCATTTATGATATTTTATTACATCACTATTGGGTTATTATGATATCATAAAATGTATTAAATATTTATACGGTATTTAATTTTTACCCAAAAATTAAACTATCTTAGAAAATCATAAAATATTCATCATTGGATAATTTTGACATCATGATTCCAAAAAAAATATTCATTTTATCTATTTTTTTTATAAATTTTTGAATTTTATATTTTAAAATAAAAACTAATATTTATTGAAAATTGACGGCTTTTGACAAAAACCGTTTTCAATCCTTAATAAAAAATATAATTATCTTCATAAAAATTTTACGATCATTTATATTTAATAAAATTAATTTAATAATAATATTTTTTTGAAATACTATTTAATTAAAAAGATCCATTATTTTAGCAAAATAGATTTCTTAATTGAATTTTAATATTAACCACAAATACTATTTGTGCATTAAAAATCGCTTATAAAGGAACAATAATAAAATGAAATTATATTCATTAATATATAATAAAATAATGCACATAATCATAATTCTAGGGTCTTGTTACATATCCCTTTATTACACCAGTATATGCCCTAAGAGTATGGTGTGTGATGATGGAGCTTTCATGGGGCCGTTCGGTGAACATGGTTTGGGTTGTGATCTCGATGAGCTTGAACTTCACCTATAAATGGTTTCACACATGCTTAATTTATTGGACCTCGACTTAGAATTTTTCTAGGGAAAATTCCAGAAATTCTATCCCCTTTGGATGCTTCGATAAATTATCTTTAAAGGGTATGATCATATTGGTTGAGGCTATCACTTCCTTTGTCTGTGTCAAAAGGATTTGTTAAAACCCGATATTTATACTAGTCATGTGATCATAGTTCAACATCTATATTTTCAACGATAAGGATACATAACTATCATTTAAATCCAATTAGATAAAATAAAACAAAAGGAGTGAACATGTTTTATATATCAATAATACATCTAATTAAATGAAATGGAATTTTATTCCTAAATGTTCATGTAATCAAAACCTTCACCCCTTTAGAAATTTCATACCCAGAATTTCATTTTATATCTTATGGTGAAAAAAGTTGAGTGTACTTATCCTTTATCTTTTCTATGAGGTCTTCAGCCTTTCCTATTATCATTACTTTTAAGTAGAAAGGGTTCATGTGTCAAAATGGTACCTCATGATATTTCCAAAATCATCCTTCCTTTAACCCAAAACACCTCAAGAGTCCTGTATTATATCTATGGTAGTACCAATAAGTTATTAAAAAGGTATTTCTTATATATAATTTTGAAATATCTTCTTGAACTTGTTTTTTATAAAAAAGTCTTATCGATTCATCTAAAAATTTTTAAAAATAGATTTTTGGTATATCAGTTTTGGAATTTCCCTTAAATTCAAAAATCTATAATTTGAAACATATGGGTTTTTTGAAGTTCTCCATCTTTTTATACATATAAAAAATCTTTTAGTGCTTCATAATATTGAAATAAAGGGAAGAATTTTGAAATACCATGATTTTACTTCCCATACTTAGCATGGTAAGAAAGTTAAGAGTACAAGATTATCCAAAAGACGGTATTGGATCCTTTAAAGAATCTTTCAATGATAGAGGTATTTGATTCATCATATATTTGTTTTCATATAACTTGGATATTTTAAAAAGTTTTAAAATTATCTGAGCACGACTTCAGGATAATCTCTCCATGTAGTTCATCAAGAAGAGAGATAAGAGTTGTTCGTAATGTTCCTCCTTCCATGTTTTAACTAAGAAAATAAAATACAATTAGGGGGATTTAATACTTACCTAATAATAATGTAAAAAAACATTAGACATAGAAGGATAAACTTGTATAGTATATACAAACTTTTGATACCCTAGGTTTCAATTTAGGTTATCCATGATCTATTTCATAACATATATCCATATGGATTTTTTTGTTCCCTTAAAAATGGTTCATACAAAGGTTATGAATTTACCAAAGAATATACCCTAGGATTTTTTAACCAAGAGTGTAACAAGGCCCATTTTCGTGCACCAGTTCCCATTCAAGTATAGCTCAAAGCGTTGTTTTTGGGTTTTACCCTTAGATACATCTGTGCTAGAGAAACCTCTACTTATTAGTATCTAGACATGGATGTATATTACTGGTAATTTAATTACTATATAATCACAAAAAAGTTAGGGATTCTTTTCTTATAATTAGTATTATCCCTAAGTCTTTAACTAGAGTTTTCTAATCCCAATCCCAAAAATAACGAAACCTATACTCTGATACCAACTATAACAACCCTTCTCTTTATTTCATACTTAAACATGATTTATTACACAATATTTCACTTAATAAAACTCAAAATATAAATATTTATAGTGTCTTTTGGGAATAAAAACATTACATAACAACATAAGACATGAAATACACATCTTTATTTAAAAATTCTTTTACATGACCCCAACATTCCTTCACACATAACATTGCATGGGATAACCTGGGGACATACATAAGAAATGGGTGAGATAGAAATACCATTAAGATAGTAAACAAGGTATAACATGAATAATACAATACATCTTTGGAAATATAAATATCAATGGAGCATAAGAGAAATATGAACATAAAGGCATGACATAACATGATTATTATAAAATGGAAATGTGGCAAAAAATTAAAACACTGAATCATTAACATAAAGAAACAAGGTAAACCCCTATTCCAAAAAAGTGGAAAAAATTACCATAAAAGAATCTGGTAAACCCATGTCCCAACATAACGTATCATGACACTAAAAATTACCCGATGCATTGGAGCGCTATCAGGGTGCACCCTTCATAATCATTTCAATCTCATGCTTAAGTGTTCCATATAGATCATATAACATGGATTCATTGAAAATCATCATTTATTCCATGATCAAGGAATGTGTAATTAATACATTTAAGTCACTATTCAATAAGTATGTTTTCATAAATGTTAATACCCTTGATATAGAAATTGGAATTGTATTAACTATATAATGATTTGGGCATGTAAAATCGCAATGCGATTTTGGTAGCATAACAACGTCATAAGGAAATTCATAAATTGTGTTGATAAGAGTGAAAGGGGTATCTCATAATTTATACATGGGATTGATAGTAAGGGGATCATGAAATATAATATCCTACATGTGAAATTAAATTTAAATTCATAATATAAAATATATTATTGAATGGAAATGAGAATAGAGAAATCGCTTACAGAATTTAAGAATAATAAAAGGTGGGTTTAAAGGATGATGGGGGGGGGGGGTGTTAACAAAAGTAAAAGGAAGATCCCATCATGTATACATGAAATGGAAATTAAGGATGTATGGAATAACATATCAAAAATAAATAAAATGGAAATTAAAAGGCATGAAATAAAAGAGGTGTTTAAAGAAAAAGGAGAGAGGGAGACCCCTTACTTGTGTGTGTGACCCCAAAGGCTTGGGGGAGGCTTCTTGGAAGCTTGGGGGAACCTTGAGAGGATTATAGAGAAGGATGGTCAAGCATAAAAAATATTGAGTGATGAGAAATGGGTTCTTGTGTGGGTTTAAATTGGAAAGGTTGGGGAATGGTTTATTATATTGGTTTTGGACACTACACTCTAAAATTCACAACCACATACCATACCATGGTTTTTACCCATGGTTTTGGGAAAAGGGGAGTGGAATACATTATTTTAAAAGAAAAAGTGTGGAATATATTAAAATATTTCCTTTGATTATGTGGAGGTGAGTCACACTTTCAAGGAAATGATTTTAAAATATTAAAATATTTTATATGTCTTGGAGGATTCACTATGGATTTATAAAATAAATCAAATAAACTGAAAATTAAATATTTTTAAATGAAAACATATATTTGTACGAATATAATTTTTATAGTATTTTATTAAATCACTATTGGGTCACTATGATTTCATAAAACACATCAAATATTTATATGATATTTAATTTTTAACAAAAAATTCGATTATCTCAGAAAATCATGAAAAATTCATCATTGGATAATTTTGACATCCTTATTCCAAAAATAATATTCATTTTATCAAAACAATTTTCTAAATATTTTAATTTTAACTTTTAAAATTAAAACTGATATTTATTGAAAATTGATGTGTTTTGGGAAAATTAGTTTTCAAACATTAATAAAAATTTCAATTGACTTCATAAAAATTAAACAATCATTTATATTAAATAAAATTAATTTATTAATAATATTTTATAAAAATTTGATTTAATTAAAAATTACATTAATTCATCAAAATAGATTTCTTAATCGAATTTAAATATTAACCAAAAATACTATTTTTTCTTAAAAAATATTTCACAAATTAATAATAATAAAATGAAAATATATTCATTATTATATAAAAAATAATGCACATAATAATAATTCTAGGTCATTGTTATATATCCCTTTATTACACTAGCATACATCCTAAGAGTAAGGTGTGCGATGGTGGGGCTTTCATGGGGTCGTTCGGTGAACATGGTTTGGGATATGATCTCGATGAGCTTGAAATTCAATCATAAATGGTTTCTATCATGCTTATGTTTTTGGATCTAGACTTGGTATGGGTATAGGGAAAAGCATAGAAATGATATCTACATCAGATGTTCGGATAAATAAGATTCATAGGGTACAATCCTACTAGTTGAGGCCATCACTTTGCCTATGTCAAAAGGATTTGGTAATACCCTATATTTATACAAGTCATGTGATCACTATTGAAAGACTATATTATTAATGTCAAGGATAATTAATGGTTATTTAAATACATTTGGATATAATAAAACAAAATGAGTTCATGTGTTTTCTATATCTATAAGACATTTACTTAAAGATATGGAAGATTGTTCATAAATGTTTCGTTTGTTAAAATCACTGCTCACCCCTATTGTCCAATGCACTATTTGAAGTCATGTGAACATAGTAGGACTCAAATGATGAAGTGGTATTGACAACACGTGTGGGTAAAGGCCAACGTAAGTGCATCTTAGGATGATGGTTGGAGGTACTCTCCATAGAAATCTATGGGGATGGTGATGATCCATCAATTGACAGTGTTGAGACCAGCGGTTGGGGGTTGAGGTTCATTGTACTTGAGGTCGTTGGGCTGGAACTTATTTGGGATGATGAACATCACCATTCATTGGGAAATCACCTATTGAGTCAATGGTTATATTACTTGGAGGGAAGATATCACTATGCCTTAGGACGTCGAACTTTGATCATATGGGTGATTTTGAGAAGGGGTCTGAGGGAATAGATTCTTATTACTTGGGATTATGTTTGGAATGTCGGTGACTTGACTTGGACATGAGGTGTTAGTTAATGGGAGGTTCTAGGTTATTTTGTTAGGTGGAACCTGAGAGTTCACCTTGGATATTTTACATCAAGGTACTCCTTGATATTAGGCTAGGGATTATCTCCACTACATTATTCCAGCATTGGATAAAGCAGGTAATCACTCCCTTGTGGTTTCTAAGCACAAGGGGAGTGGGCTGTTGTTATATATGTATGCAGTGCTATTTTATTTACTTTTTATCTAATCCTTCTTAATCATAAATGTAAGATAAGAACATGTTTGTGGTTCCCTAATGAGATTATTTATTACACCCTACACATGCCATTTAGGAGGCATGTAGATTGTATGGATTTTCAATCAGGTAAGGGTTCGAGATCTCGAGCTAGACCTTAGTGTTGAGTTGTTTATCCTCATATGTATATCAAGGAACCTTGAGGTTCCTATATCAGTTGGAGTTTCTTTTATTGTTTTTATTTCAGTATCAGCATGCTATTATATGTTCATACATAGGATAGCCATTTGAGAACCTTATTCTTATTCATATATATGACTTGTTCTAATATGAATGTTTAGCTACAAATATTATATTGAATTTTTTATTTATTCTGCAACTATTTTTGAGAAGATTCTTCTATTTTATGATATTTCTTATGCTTCCACCATGGGATGATTATGGATCCAGTGTCTATTGTTATTTCCTTTATAATTCATATTATATATATACTCGAACCATTATTATATCATATATAGAGGGTATAATATCACCTGTATCACTCCTTTACACCGTCATGGCTAGTCAACAACCATTGGTGTATGGGGAGGTGCACCTAAGTCTAGTGGAACTCAACATGTATCACTATTTGACTGGCTAAATGGGTCAGGGAGATACAAAATCCATACCACCCTTTAAATAAAAATATCATTATCCTTTACAATTCAAATCTCTTTATAAGCAACCATATAACCCACACACCTTCCACACATCAACCTTTTAGGAAAGGAAACCCTATGAATAACCTTTAAATATTTCACAACCACCTATGAAAAACCAAATGGATTTATGGATTGAGGAGTTGAGAGATTAATTGATATAATTTATTTTTTAATAAACCTCGTGGAATAAGAAAAAAAACCATTAAATATACCAAAACAAGACATTCAAAATACCAAAGGTAATGTAAAATTTTTCACAATAAGAGTAAGGAGACTCACCCTATTCTGAAATACAACCCTAATCCAGATATATAATAGACAAGAGAGAACAATGGGGAAGAGTACGAGAATCTTGAGAAGATTAGGATGAAATTTAACTCAACTTTATAAAAATATCTTAGAAAAATGAGACATGAAACAATAATTTCCATCAATAATATTCCAATAAAATAAAATAGATAAGATAAAAAATCCAAAGGTAGATTCTTATTTTTTTAAATATTTAAATCAATATAACTCTACTTAAAACTATTAGATATATCCTTATATATAATAATTTCCTCATGTAACTATACACTAAAAAAGGATATTTCAAAGGAATGAGAGAGTGAATCTTATAAGAAACATTTCTTCCTTGATCACAATGTAATTTTATACCATGTTTCAAGATCCAGGTAAATTTTATATCACTTGTACAATTAGATCTAGGATTTATATAGACAGGTTGTGTTTTCTTGAAGTTTCTATTAATATCATTCCTCTATCTGGTTATACTTTTTTATATATAGAAGAGCTAAAACAAAAAAGTGTTGTCATCTAATTAACTAATCAATTTACTAGATTCTTAGTTGGAGTCCTTGATGATGTTCTAGTCAGAGTATATAATTTTATATTCATAGATGAAATATATATCTTAAACATAGAAGAGAACATAAAAATATTCCATTAACCTATTATCTTGGGAATAACCTTCCTATAAAATACAAAGACAATCCTAAATATCCATGAAGGAACTATAATAATGAAGTTTGGTAGAACACTCTCTAATTTAATATTTTTGATTCTATGAATAATGCATTGGAATATCATTCATTTTTTATACTTTTACACTCTAGATAAATTAATACATGTTATGATTATGGTATTTTATAATTTTCTTTAGTTTCGGTAACCAATTAATATTTTAAAAATATATGAAAAAGAATTTTTAGAAACTTGAAAATATTTTAAATCCATATAAAGATGAGGTAATTTTTTATTTATTTTTTGATGATTTTTTCAATTATTAAATTATAAATATACTGATATTTAATTTTAGATATATGAAGTTTAGGATATTGAGACTAATAGGAAAAAATATTATTTTAGATTTAGTCCAATACCTGAATTTGGAATTGAAATCCTTGGTATCTGATTCAAATTATGTGTATTTCAAGGAAGAAAAAAGTTTGAGGTAATTATTTATTGAACTTTTTCTTCTAATAAAGAAAAAAACCAAATACATATTTTGATATAAAATGTGATCTCTATATGTCAGAATTTAGAAAAAACATATGGAGTAAGTGATAATATATATATGAATAATTTTCTACAAGAAAGTGAGAAAAAACCTATTAGGTAACCATAGAGGAGGATTAACCCAACCATTATGGAATTTTTTTAAAAAATAAAATTAATTCTTATTAGAAAAAGAATTCATTTACAAATTTTTTGATTCACAATGGGTTAACCTAATTCATATAATGCTAAAAAATATGGAATAACCATTATAAATAATAAAAAAATGAATTAACTTTTGTGATAATACAAAATAGTTGGTGAGGTCTCATAGACTATATAAAACTCAACCAGTCTATAAGAAAAAATCATTTATCTATGACATTTTTTTGACCAAATTCTTGAAATTATATCAATAAAAAACCATGAATACATTTTGGATGGATTTTATAGATTCGTACAAGTTTCAATATCACTATAGGATTAGAAAAATAAAAATTTCACAATTCCTCATAATACCTTTGGTTTCTAGAGAATTCCATTTGGATTATAAAATTCACCAAGTACATTTTAAAGACACATGGTATGAATTTTATATGATTTTATTGAGGACTATTTGGATGTTTTCTTGATGATTTCATTATGTTACTAACTTATTTTTATCACTTTATAAAAAATATACATAATTTATTTAATATTTTAATTGAAATGAATCATGTATTGAATTTTTAAAAGTTCTATTTCATGGTTTAAAGAAGAATTTTTCTTTGATATGGAGTTTTAAATTTTTTTTATTGAGGTTGAAAAATATAAAATTTATTTTATTAATTAATTAACTTACCAAACTTGTAAGAAACATGTTATATAATTTATATAAAATATATTATTATACAAAATAATCATCAAGAATTTTAGTAAAAAATCCCTTTATCCAGATTACTTTTAAAATATTCTAATATTACTTTTTTCTGATCATTGAAGGAAATAGTTTAAAGATATGATATACATTTACCACACAACCTGTCATAAAACCACGTAATTATGACTATCCATTTTAGATACCATGTGATGCTTCAAACCTTGTTTTTGGAGAATTATTTTCATAGATAATTTAAAGAAGAGACCACATTATTTAGTATTATTCAAGAACAATAGATTCATCTCAATACCATTATACAACCACTAAAAAGGTATTTTTAATAGTTTTTTCAAAATATATATTTAGATCATATGTTATTCATAAAAATTTGATTATTTAATTTGATCACATATCCCTGATGTACCTAACAAATAGGGGAAAAGTTAATATAAGGAAATTCATATGGATGATTCTACTTTAGGAGTTTTGTTTAGAGGTAAAAGACCAAAGAGGATCTAAAAATCTAGTATAAAATCACTTGAGTAGGCTACTCCTCATAGATGAGGTGAAATTTATAGACATATATCCCTTAAATGACATCATTATAAGGGAACAACTATATTTTATTGAATTATAGGTACTTTGGTATGATGGTATGGTAAAATTAGTAGTAATTTCTCAGGTTCTATCACATCAAAATCCCCAAACAAATTTTCAACTAAAAAATGAATCAATATTTTAAATTTTGTAATGTCTATATATTTTGATTGGTTTTAAAGATAAAATTATTAGGATATGTTTTCTTAAAGTTTTGGGTACAATAAATCATAGATTTTTCTACACTTTAGCCTTTTTAGGAAACTTTGGACCTCAATTAATAGATAGTAACGTTTTATAATATAGAATATACAAGAAGACACTATTTAAATATTCTTATATGTTTTAGAAGAAATTTGAGAAATTTCAATTTAATGAAAATATATCAAAGAGATAAGAAATTACTTAAATCACAATTCAATTTGGTAAATTATTTTAAGTATGGGCCATAGGTTTTATGGGACCTTTTCCCATGTCATTTGAATAATATTTAAATTTGTTTTCTATGGAATATTTATCAAAATGGCTAGAATCCAAGGAAACCAAAACAGATGATTATAATATTTTTATGATTTTTCTATACTAATATCATATATAGATTTTGAATCCTAAGAGCCATCATTTGTGAACAATTAAACCACTTTTCAATAGAATCACAAAATGTAACACCCCAAATCCCATAACCAAGAGCTCCTAGTTATTTTACTACATTGGAACATGATACAATGGATCAAATCTCAAAGGGTCAAATAATTTAATAGTCTTAGGAGACTAGATACATATATGATTCTCAAATTACACTTGAAAATATAAAATGAAAATTAATTTATTTGAGAACATTATTATTTTTCTAGTATATCCATGAAACCCTTCATAGACCCCTTCTTGGTATCCTGGAGAAAGAAAAAAATTAATAAAGGGTGAGTATTGATGCTTAGTAAAGGATCACATATAATAGAAGAAATCATAGAATAAATAATGAATGAATAATATGGAAGTGATAATAAATAATAAAAATTTTATATAACTAATATAATAAAAAGAGAATTTATCCATTGATGACACAATAATATAAATAATCACTTGGATAATAATTAATCATTTCATAGTGATAGAATGCATAATGTTGGACATCACAATATTACCTTCAAGGACTCATTTCAAGACACCATACATAAATAGGTAAGGAACATTCCAAATAACAAAAATAGTTTTTCTCCTAATCCCTATTGGTACATCATTGGGCTATAACATGTCCTGACTATAATTTACTAAGATTAATTAATTCCTCACATGAAACAAACGAGTATCAATTAAATACATAATCAACATAAAAATTAATATTTTCAAACTTGTATACAAAATCTTAATATTTTTGTTCAATCGATTTCTAGAGAAACATGAACATAATACCTATAGAGTAATGCAGTGGATGGTATCATTTTAGTATATACCTCATAAAGCATAATATTAATCAAATTTTTTTTGACAATAATTAATATAGTTTAAAAATATAACTGCAACATTTCTTGATGAAAAAAATCCTTTTCATTTTGAAAACACTTATTTAAAATAAAAAAACATTTGAAAAATATAAGGAAAATGTTTTTATTTTAAAAGAAACAAGGAAACTTGTAAATAAAGTTTCAAGGAAAAGAATAGTTAAGATGGTGGGAAAATATATTGATGTGGTAAATATTAAAACAACTATTTTATTAACACATTTGGTAAAAAGCACCTCATTTGGAAAATGACAAGAATAAGTTTTTTAAATCATTTTATATAAATTAAAACTTTGGTAAAAATGACTTAAATAAATCATTTAGAATAGTAAAACCGATATTCAAAACATTTTAAAGAAAACATAGACATGGAAGAAAAATATTTAAAATATAATTGAAAAACAAAGTTAGTTTTTTTTAAAATATTCATTCAGACTTTTGAGTACATAGAGAGAGTAAAATGAAATTAAAAATTTTAATTCCTATAAATAAAAATAGGAGATAAAAGTGATTAGTATTTGAGAAATAAATATCAAATAATTCCCCTAGAATAATCTTAAACATAAATAGTTATAAATAAGGATGTGAATGTGAAATAAACCCTTACCTCATGTCCAAATTTCATTGGAAGTGATTTTATCCTCCCGTATAAGAAATGTATATTTATTACACTTATAAAATAGAATATTATTTATTTTTATAAAACCCTAAATGGTTTTATTATAACATCTCATCACCCATTAGTTAATAATATTTCATTATCATTATCATTTTAGGTGTTAACTACTTCATTTTTCATGTATATTTCAATTAGGTAATTTAATTTATTGTATCTTCATCATTTTTACATTATATAAAAACCTTAATCTTGTACTAAATATAATATTTAATAATTGTATTATCTTTTATAGACTTTTTTATAAATTAGTGATGAAAAAAGAATCACATGGATTTGAGGAGGTTGTAGTCCGCTCATAGACACAAGTGACATGATCATTTCCAATGGATGAGAATATAAATTAGTATATTAGATATTATAATTATAGAATTATAATTATGTAATAAATATTATATATAAATAATTAATTCATCATAATAACCAACCACAAAATACAATGAAGGAATATGAATCATATCACTATGTGGAGGTAGTAGTCTACATCTACGCATGAGCGATACTTTCATTTCCCATTTGATGTAAAGGAGATGGAAAATGTTGTTCTTATAATAATAATAATAAAATATTAGTATAATTATGATACTTTATTTATCATGTTAGGTTGAAGACAATAGATTTAAATGAAGTGAAAGAATAAGTAAAATGTGGAAATGTTGGTAAAGATGATTACTTGTTCTTTGCAAGATCTCCTTTGGATTACATCATAATACTTCATAAGATGGTCTTAAGAGAATAAAAAATCTCAATAAATACTATAAATAATATATTAATGTTCTAATATAGGTATTGGATGAGATATAGGGCTCAATGTTTATGAATAAGGAAGGATAAGAGGTACCCTTTTATAAGTGATAGATGGACACACATGAAATTACTTAAAATATTTAAATAATATAAATTAATTTTCTTACAAAAGAGGCCCTAAATGGATAATAATTATAATTTATGATAGTAAAAGGTTTAAATATCTTTATTAAATAATATTATAGTATTTTAAGTGGAATATGAACCATTATATCTTAGTTTAACTCCCCGATAAAAATGTTTTAACCCTAAGAATGGTAATGTTTTTTACTATTTTTAATAATCATAATGACCTTAAATTAATTTTAAAATATTAAATAATATTAATTATTTTTTATTAAAAAAATGGGATAAATTTTAAAATATTAAATTATTATAATTTTTAGAAATTAATTTTAATATAAGTATGAAAATTGAAACTAATTTTTTTTAAAAAAATTATGTTTTAATCATAAAAATGGTTTTATAGAAAAATAACGTAGAATTTTGATTCCAATGTTAAATTAAAGGATACTTATTTTTCTTTTAAACAATAAAAAAACAAAATGAATCTTTTATATAATTTATTAAAATAGAAGAAATAGAAATATTTTTTATTTGAACAAAATAATTACTTATATTTCAATAATGTAAAGCATATATTTCTAAGTTCAAAATTATATTTTTATATTAATTATATTACTTATTAAATATTTATTTGATCTATAAATTTTTTTTCTAAACATTTTATGTTATTATTTTATAATTATAATGTCATAAAAGTTATAGTTTATTTAAAATCAATTTTCACTATTTACACAAAAAAACAACTAATTATGAAAAATCTAAAAAATTAACTATAAGATTATTTTGATACTATGAATTAAAAAATGAAATTCATTTTGAAAAATAAAAAATATAAAAATTTAGAATTCAGGTTTTAATAAAACTCTTGAATAAATAGATGTGCATTATGTTATTATTTTTATATAAAGAAAAGCTTACTATAATAGAATCTCAATAGTTATATTCTTCCCTTTTTCAAATATTTAATCCTCTAAATTTTTAGAAGGTCTCATAATAAATATATGGGGGTTGTTCTTCATCATAATTTATTTAGGTTCCCACATCACCACTTAAATATTATGATTTATCCAAGGTTCTTTGACAAGTCAAGTCATATGATTCTTCAACACTTGTTCTCTACTGTCAAGAATCCATATAGGCTCTTCATAGTAAGATAAACTAGGTTAAATTCTGTTTCATCATAGGTCACACCATTTATAGGGTATAGTATGTACTTCCTCAATAAAAATATATGTAATACATTATGAACATTATATAGTCTAGTTAGAATTTCAAAATTTTAATCCACAACTCATATTCCTTCTAGAATTTCAAAAGGTCTGTTGTAGCTAAGACTTAGTTTCCCTATATTACCAAATCTTATAACACCTTTACATGGATACACTTTAAAAAGATTTCCTCCCTATTGAAATTATAAATTCTTTCTTTGGTTATATGCAATTTTTTTCCTACTTTAAGCTTCTATAATCTGATTCTAAATAGTCTTTACTTCCACCATTGTCACATCAACAAGGTCCAATAATATAATATAACTTTCACCAACTTTATCCTTATAAGTTAGAGTATAAAACCTATTTTCATATAATTCCTCATATGGTTCAAGTTATATTCTTGAATGGAATGTATTATTATATAAAAATTACACTAAGGGTAACTAATGATCATGTATACCTTAAATTTAAAGTGAGAATGAAATTAAAATTTCTTTAAATGCATGAATAGTTATTTTGGACTACCTATTATTTTTTTAATAATAGGAGGTTCTCAAATATTTCTCATTGTCTAGAGCCTTATAATGGATCTTCCATAATTTTTATGTAAACCATGAATCATAGTTATATGAAATCAAAATAGGTGTACCATGAAGCCTAAAAAATTCATTAATATTGATTCATGTGAAAAAGTCTAGTGGTAGATATTATCTTATAATAAGGAAATTTATGAAGTTGGTATGTAGATCAATAATAAACCATATGAATTCATTATTTATATTGGTTATTAGAAATCTAGTGAGATAGTATATAATAATATCACCCCATTTCAATATAGGAATTGGTTGAGGTTGCATGACTCATTTAAAATGTTTTTTCTGAGGCTTTACTAATTAAAAAACAAGTATAATGATATTTAATATACAATTTACCATTTCATATTATCCCAGAAAAAATTCCCTTCAAATCCCAATACATTTTGGTGCTACCAGGTGTATAGAGAAATTTTATATATGTAATTTATCGAATAATTATCTTTTAATTTTAGGTATAGATGAAACACATAACATCTTTAAAAATTTTAAAATATTATATTCATATATATAGCCTACCAAATTCACATCACCCCTGAATTTGATTTAATTTTGAATATTATTATCATCATGTTGTGGAATTTTTATTTTCTCCAATAAAGATGGTTTGGAAATCACTTATAATAGATGAATTGTTTCCCCTTTAATTATTCCCATATCCAACCATAAAAAAATCCATGAATATAGGATCTATTTCAATTCACATTTAATTCCAAAATCTATAGTCTTTCTTACTAAGCACACACTCCAGATTATTTTCTATCCTAGGGTGGTAGTGTATTGAGAAATAATAATCCTTTATTAAATCTAACCATTTCCTTTTCCTCCTATGGAGCTCTTTTTTTGAGAAGATGTTTTTCAAAATTTTATGATCTGTATATATTTCACATATTTCAAAATAAAGTTAATTCTTATATATATTCAATAAAAATATTAAGTATACCAACTCAACATTATGGGTTGGATAATTATATTAATGAATATTTATCTAACTTGATGCATAAGAAAAAACTCTATCATCCTATACAAGTACACCTCCATGCATATTCTTTGATTCATTACTAAATATCACAAATACATCCATTCTTGATGGAAAAGTAAATATCAATTTTATTGACCTATATCCTATTTAATTCTTCAAAAATTTTCTTCCATTATTCTGACAATATGAAATTAACCCCTTTACATGTAGAATTGGTTAAATAGTTAGCTAATCAAGAATTATTTTGATTAAATTGTGGATAGTAACAAGATAATATAAGGATAATATGTTCCTAAGTTATATTATTTATAATTTTCCATTCCATCAATTAAATTTTCATTCTAGAATATACTGATATAGAATCCTTAGGGACAACATGTCCAAGAAAAGAAACTTCATGAATCCAAAATTCATATCTGATAAATTTTCCACATAAATCCTTATCACTAGGTGTCTTAAAAATGATTTACAATTAAATATTATACCCATAATATATTTTAAAGTATTCCATGTTTTAATTAATAAATACCACAATGAAAATATCATGATAATACTTGGATATTATATTTATCAGATCTATCAAAACAGATGGTGAATTAGTCAATCCAAAGGGAATTACTCTAAATTTTTAATGTCCATACCTCATATGAAATGATATAATTATAATATATTCCTTATTTATATGTATTTGATGATACCCAGAACAAAGATGAATCATTTAAAAATATTGAGATTCTTGAAGTTGGTAAAACATGCCATCAATATATGTAAGAGTAAACTTGTTCATTATATCAATGACATTGATTTCCTTATAATCAATGAATAACCTCATAAACCCATATTTAATCTTAAAAAAAGAAAAAAGGTTCTATATGGTGAAAAAATGGTCATATAAATCCATTATAGAAAAAATTATGTAGGTGTTTCTTTAGTCCAACTAAGTATACTGCCCATCTACCCCCAACAGGCGGCTGGGGTGGCAGGGGGCTAGGGTGTGGGGATTCGGTCCCATGGTTGAGTCCCCAAGATATTATCTTACAGTTTTCATAAAAATGTAACCCAAATTTAAAAAAAAATACTTTTTTTCATCCTATAGTAAGTCTTAAATATAGATTTTTCATCCGGGATGAGATCAATGGTAAACTCAACTTCACGCTCAGGCGAGTAACTAAAAAGGTATTCAGGAAATACATTAATGTATTCTAGAAAAATTGTTACATACTCTATTATAATTATACCTTCCCCATTCATATATTTCTCATTATATTATTCTTTAATAATTTCATTAAAGAGAGCTACTGTAGGTGGATCTAGTCATGATTCAGATGATGTAGTCTCTCTTCTAAAGATAAGAGATTTTATATCTATATCACAACTCATAGTATAATTTTAGTATTAATAAATTTTCACATTTTAATTTGAAATACAATCCATACCAAGGATTATATTAAAGTCACCCATAGGTATACTCACCATGTTTGAAAATAGTGCATGTCTATGTGTCATAATGAGAACTAAGTGACATATCCTTATTACAGTAAGATTTTGAATACGAGTCTTGATAAAAAATAAATTCTTATGGTTATAGAGAAATATATATTCTTCATATAAAATATACAATATATAAAAGTGTATGAGATATAAAAATAAAAAAAAATTATCTAAATTGGAGGCTAAAATCAATGTATCCGGGAATACATCATTAGAAACTTCAACATCAACTATAGTGACCAGATAAGCTTATCCCTTATCCCTTGGAAATTTGTTAGGATAATTCCTTTTATGCATGGGTAATTCATTATAAAAGTTCACCATATAATTATATTTGAATAATTTAATATTGAAACCTTCTTTCCCACCATTAAAATCATGATCCTGATGATATTTCTCTTCACACTTAATGAAAACTCCCATTTCCAGCAAGCATGTTCCATGGTGTTTCTTTCTAAAAAATTTATAGGTTGAAAATTTCACCCTTTATTTCTTCAATTTTTTAGTATTTAGTTATTTATAGTTCCTAAATTTCTTATTCTTTTATTTCTTTCCATAAAAAACATAATACTTGGAGAATTATTTATCTATCTTGGTGGAACATGATACTATATCATCATATATAGAAAAGGTGTGAGAGATTAATAATATTTTAATTTTAGGATTTAAACCATAAAGTAATTGATCAATATTACTCCTTGGATTACATATATAATCCAAAACATGAGATATTAAACTTGTAAAGTAATATATTCAATAAAATTTATCATTCTATTTTCCTTAGATTGAGAAATTGACTCTCTATATCATCTCATTGATCATGAGGAATGTATTTTTTGAAGAATATATCCATAAAATTATCCCACACCATACTAATTATTTCTTATGACTCCTTAGTGTTCTCGATCAATAACCACCACTGATAAATGTCTCCTTTAAGATGATAAACTTCCATGATAACTTTATCACATTAAATAATTCCCAAAGCAAGAAATATATTCTCCAAGTACTTGATCCATTGTTTAACTATTAATATATTAGAAGTATCATTGAATTATAAAGGATTATGCTATATAAAGTGGTCCAAAATTGTTTCACCATATTTGGAATTAGTATGTTGATTTACATGAGCAAGGTTATTGGTCACAACCTGAGTTAAATACCCCAATATAGTTATACTTTGTTCGAATCTAGCCCCAAATTCATTGTATTTCCCAGGAGGAAAATACCTACCTGAAATATGTGCATTAAAATGGTTTCCATACATTATTCTAGGTGTGATTTATATATAATTTAAATAATAAACTATATCATAACATTATAAATTGTAATCCTAAATATGGTGTGATTCTTAATATAAATTGAATGTTTATGCATATATAATCTCATAACCACAAGGCTAGTATTTTTGGGAATATATTCAAATAAAAAAATTATTTTGAAATCATTTATAATGGTTTGAAAATATCATGTGAATCAAACCAATATAATCCCCTGAAAGTATATATCTAAGTGTTTAGTCTTAGGTCAACTCATTAGGAACCAATAATGATAAATTTAATATATAGTCCTCATATTTCAGTGTTGTTACCCCTAGGTGCATCTGTGCCACAACCACATCCACTTTCAAATATCCATACATGGATGTATTTTCTAGGAAAAACATAAAATATATACTTTAAAAAAAATATGTTGTTATTATATTCTTATATTTATGATCAGAGTCTTCAATAGGGTCATATTTTATAATATATGTTTTCCTAAACCTAGTTACCAAGGTTTATATTAAGTTTCCTTTGATACCAAATGTAAAACCTCAACTATAGTAACCTAAAGTTGATGACTATTTTACAAAATTATTACAAGATATAAGGGATCACCTCTTCTAGGATAAAATAGTTTATCAAATTTAAGAGGGTAGATATATATAAGATTCTATAATTACACTTGAAAACAATAATAAAAATTAAAATTCTTATGATAATTTTTTTATTTCTCTTATTATACCCATGAAATCATTCATAGATCCCTTATTTATATCAAGGGGAAAGGAAACCTAATAAATATTGATCTTAGATGATCAGTAATGGAAAGTGTATGATAAGAGATATGATAAAATAAATGAAACAAAAATAATAAGAAAATGATAAACAAGAATCAAATATTCTATATATCTAATTTCATAAAAGGTGAATATTTTGATGGATGACATAACAACATATATAATCACTTGGATTACAATATCTAGTTTCATAGCGATATAATGCATAATGCCAGACATCATAATATTATAGTCAATCCCTCATGCTAGGACATAAAACATAAATAAGTAAAAAGATTTCCAAATGACCAAAATAACTTTTCTTATGAGACCTACCAATGCATAAGTAGGTAATCAAAGTCCTTTACCATCACTCGCTAAATCCAATTTGTTCATCATATGAATGAAATATTAAACAATAACATTGAAAAAATTGTAAATAAGATATTAATATTTTCCCTAGTTAATCACTAGTGAAAAATAATCAGAATCCAACCAAAGTAATATGATGTATGGTATCATTAGATTATATCTCTTGTAAAGTATAAGATTCATAAAATATTTTCAAATTTATGAAAATAATTTTAAAATATCACAGAAACATTTATTGAGGGAATAAATATTTTTCATATTTAAATAACATATTTAAAATAAAAAAAATTCAGAATATTAGAGAAAAAAATTTCATTGAAAGGAACCATGGAAAATTTTAAAGTAGTACTCATGTAAAATAATATTCATGACAATAGGAAACTATTTTTCAATGTTAAACATTAAAATAAATACTTCATTTACAGCTTTAGTAAAAATTATATCATTTGGATAATGATAAGAATATCCATTATAAACTTTTCATAGATATTTAAACATTGGTAAAAATTAATTTAATTAGTTACTGATGAATGGAAAAAAGTTATTGAAAATATTTTAATGAAAATATGGATATAAAATAAAAATAATCTTGATTGAATTAAAAATATCATTGGGTTTCCTTAAAAAAATCCATTGAAACTTTTGAGTACTTACAGAGATAAGAATTAATGTAAGAAATTTGATTTCCATAAAAACTATAGTATAAGAATATAAATTAGGTTTATGATATAAATATCATTTAATTGCATATATAAGATCTTAAATATAACTAATCTTGGATAAGGATGATATTATAAAACAAACCCTTACCTCTGGCTTGACTTTTTTCTTACATGAATTAATCTACTATGTAATAAATATAAAATTATTAGACTGAAATAATAGAATTATATTCATACTCATAGTACCATATATGGTTTTTTGATAACATATTATCACCCTTTCAATAATAATCACTCATTATCATTTTCATATTGTGTTTTAACTACTTTTTTAATGTATCTTTAGATTTTGTAGTTTCAATACTTTAATCTTGATCATGGTTTCATCATATAAATAAAATTAATAATTTCAAAAATATAATATTTAATAATTATAAAAAAATTTATAAAAATTTATATAAATCATTGATGAAAAATGAAAAACATCGCTTTGTGGAGGTGGTAGTCCACACGTACACACGAGTGACATTATCAATTCATAATGGAAGGAAACATATGAATATTGATAATATATTATAATAAAAAAATAATAATTATTTCATATATATCATATGTAAATATTAAATCCATCATAATAATCAATTATTAAATATGTGGAAGGAAATGAATCACATCGCTATGTGGAGGCAGTAATCCACACGTACACATGAGGGATACTTTCATTTACCATTAAATGTAAAGAAAGTGGAAAATGTTTGAAGCGTAGTTATAATAACATATTAAACATTTATAATACTATATTAATCAAGATAGTATCGATAAAATAGATTTTGAATATGTATAAGAAGAAATAAATATTTAAAGTATCAGTAGTGATGATTACCTCTTCTTTGAGAGATATACTTTGGATTACACCTTAAGCCTTATTAGAATGGTATTTGGAGAAGAAAAATATCTCTAGAATGAATTACAGGAGTATATGTTTTTTTGTTAGATATTTTCCAATATTTAGTGATAAAAATTTTCAAATATTGGATGAGAATAGGTTCCCTTTTAAATGTGTGGGGAGTGACAGACATAAAATCACTTAAAAGATTTAAATATTATAAAGCCATTTTCTTATAAAAGTGGATCCATATTCACATTAAATAAAATTTAACATTATAAAAAGACAAAATATATTCAAATAATAATATTTATACAAGTTTAGTTATCCTTTTTAACCTTATATCTTATTTTACCTCTGATAAACCTGTTTTAAGCCTTGTCGTGGTAAAAAATTCTTACTTGTTTTTACTATTCATTATAACAAAATATTAATTTTAACTTATTACCAAATATAGATTATACCAATATCTAATATGGAACCCATTTAAAACAATTCAATTTATATAATATTGAAAACGTAATTTTAATATAGGTGTGTAAAATGCAACATCAACCATTTTTAGAAAAATGTTTGTTTTATGCATAAAAATGATTTTATATAAAAATAAAGCATAATATTATTTATAATGTAATTAATTAGATTATTTTAAGTAAATATATTCTTATTTTTTTTTCAAATAAAACTAAAACCAAAATTATTGTTTTATATACTTGATTAATATAGAACAACTAAAAATAGTTTTTATTTGAAAAAAACATTACTTAGATTTATAAAATGTTAATCATATATTTCAAAGTTAAAATGTTTATTTTAATATTAATTATATAACTTATTATATACATATATTCTATTATTTTTTTATAATCGTTAAATTTATTCTTATGTCATTATAATTTCCTAAAAGTAATGGTTTTTGTAAAATCGGTATTTTTCATTATTCACCCAAAAATCAATTATATCCAAAAAATATCAAAAATTAAAACTAATATATTTTTGACATGATGAATTAAAAAATAAAATTAATTTAATAAAACAAAATTTATATAATTTTCAAATTTAGGTTTTAATCATATTATTTGATAAAGACATGCACATTGTGTTATTGTTTATCTGGAAAAAAAGATTCCTATAATTGAAGATTGGGTGTTATAAGAAATATTTCATGAAAAATTATGGAGTTAATTATAATAAAACACATTACCATTAAAAAACCAGTTGAAATATTATTCTCACAATATGGATATTAATGGATTCATAGAAATTATTGTTAATCCAAATAGATTATATTAGATACTAATAATATGTAACAATTTGTGGGATTATATAATAGCTTACAGAAGGCTAATAAGAATGATCCCGTATCAGTTGATTGTTGAGAAAATCTATCATATACCGGTGGAGGATGATCAAAAGTTATATTGGAAAGTCAGATAAATTAATATGGATTTGGAGAAAGATGGGATGGTGAGAAAACTATAAATTCATTAATTGGAAGAAAATAGTATATAATATTTTTTACATTATAAAATTTTTAAGTAAAGAACAAGATTGGAACATGGAAAGATGTTTGAAAAAAGAGTGTTCCATCTTGGTTAGAAAGTGTTTCTTTATATCTAAAGATTAAAATTAATGCCAGGAAAACCACATTCTATATGGGATGTCCCATTTACCATCACTAATGTGTATCCATTTTGTGTTGTGAACATAATTAAAGAAGTACAGAAAAATACATTCAATTTAAATGGAAATAGGATAAATAAATATCTTTAAAATATTTCATAGGCACCGGTGGAGGAGATCACATCTTTCAACCCTTCTTCTAGTAAAATTCGGATGTTATAACTTTAACTAAACTTTTTGACAACTATAATTATATTAAATCTTCTCAAACTACCATTTATATTATAATTAATTGAGGATATAACAACGTTCATGTGTTAGTGATGAAAAGATTTGTAGTTTTTATAAATTTATTTATTTTTGTTTTTTATATTTGTGTCTTTATTTTTTTATTTTGTTTGTTTTTAATCTCTTTGATCTCAAATTAAATTCCATTATTAGTTTAGAATTAATTAAAATTGGGATAAACTGATTAGGCCTAGAAAACTCAACTTATATAGATGATAAAATAAACTCATTTTCACTTTAAATGTTTGATAAAATCATAATAAACTGATTTTTTAACATTATGAGATGCCATACCATTCAATATTAAAACCAATTAAATAGACGGATAGATAAAAAATTCTAACATATTTTTTATAATGCCCTTATTTCTTGAGAGAACCAAACCATGCTTGAATAAACAAAATTTGGTGATTAATCAATTGAAATCTTTATATAATTGAGAAACTTATGTTTTAAATTATTTAAGAATTATTTTTTATGAGGAATTTTTTATAATAAATTTCTATTATGTCATAACTTGGAATATAACCCTTGTTAGCCTATAATAGCTACAAAAACCACTCTATAAGGATAGATTATAATATAGAAACACTTAACTAACCTAATATATGATTAAATTCATTATCATAGTTTAACTTTAGTTCATGGGAAGTAGTTTTTTAGAATATTTAAGAACTATTTTGTGAGATGATATGTAAAGAAATATCTATTTTGTAAAATAAGGAAGGGAAACTATCCTTAAAAAATAGGGAAGGATGTATACATAGTAGTTTGAACAAAAAATATTCCGCTCTACCATATAATTTAAAATTTTATTTATAATTGAAAAAAATATGAACATAGTCACTGATGAAGGAAAATATATGAAATAATTCTTTTCTACCACTAAATTTCTCAATGTGTGAACATTACATGATAATCAAAAGGTGTTGGAGGTCAATATTTTCAAAAGGGAGTGAGTGAGGATACCAGTATTATGTAGACTAGAAATTATTATTTTTTATTCCATTAAATACAAAACTCCACATTCTACCTTATAATATTTCAACATACATCCTTAGACATATAAAACCAATGAATTTTACTTGGGATAATCATAAGTACTTGAATCATTGGGTGGAGATTTTAAAAAATATCATTACTATGGTGTCACCTATTTAGTTTGGGAAGAGAATACTAGGCTTGAAATTTATACTTTGTGCAATGTGTGAAATACATACAAGAAGGTAGGTTTTAGTGAGTTCATGATGATTCAAAAAGTATAAATTTTTTGAGAAAACAAAATTAAGAATATGATAGTGGAATGATGAATCTGATTAATATAGTTCATAAAAGGTAAATCACATTGGACAATATTTTTAATTTTTATTGGGTAATAATTTTAATAATAACTTATACAAGACTCTAAGGTTTGTGTGTGGGGGAGTTTATAGTGGAAATAATTGAGTTATATACTTTTTATATTCAATTCATCTTATTAAAACAAATTTAATAATTAATTGACTTTGATGGTGTTTTAGAAATAAATGAACATTTCATTGGATTTTATAATACTTCTTAAAATAGAAAAATTATTAATTTTATTGATTTTATTATTTTATAGAGTAAAATGAATGGCCAATTGTAGATAATCTAATTATTTGGTATTTTGAAGGTAAATAAGAGTGTAGATGAAGTATATTGTTCTAGAAATAAGGATGTTTAAAAGAAAACATGGTCTGGCCCATATACTAGTTTGGATCTAATGCCTTGGTACTTTATAAGATAACATTAAAAAGTATGTTTTTATAGAAATAACATAGTCAAGAATAAAGAAGATGAACTATAATGACCCATGTCATTATAGGTTGGTAAAATCAGGGGTTTTTTGATTTTTTATTCTTAGATCTAGGTATTTCTTCAGAATTCAGATTAATATTAGAATTTTGAGATTTGTAACATTTTAAAGAGAGGTATTTGGATATAATTTAAATCCTAGGTGGTGTTTTAGGTGCTTAGTTTAAGTAGGGTGAGGGAGAAGCTACAGATTAAATTCTATTATATAAGGGCCATCACATTGGTATGGGTGACTTTCTATTTGTGATGAGGGTTTGGTTAATGGATCCCACCATGGATAGGTAGGTACCATGGAATGAAACTAATTGGTCATACTATGACTAGTGGGTTTCACTGTGTGGAGTTTTTTGTTAATAAATTTTCAATGGAATATATACTACGAATGGGTATCATGTCACGGATAAGGATTCCACACCATGATGAATGAAATTAGGTAATATATAAGAAAAACAATATGTATGGTCATATTTTGGGGAGAGAGTCACACTTTTAAGAAATTTATTATGTATTTAATTTATCACATTTTGGAAAAAATTATTTATTTCCTTTTTAATTATTTTTTAAAGGGATGTTCATGTGATAAACCCTTTGATCCATTTTATGAAGAGGGTCACAACGTTTCATGAGGTGGATGCCATGCCATGGGGACTATCCATCAGATTTGGACACTGATTGGAGGTATGGTACTGTGGTGTGACTAGAGTAATCATATGTTGAGGGGGAACCACATATGGGATGATGTTGTAGAAGGAAGAGATCATTATATAGAGTTTTAGGCCTCATTTTGGTTTTTCATGATAAGGTTGTTCCATGGAGTGACTAGGATGATCGTGTTATGAAGGGAAAACTACTAGATAAGGGTCATGCAATGGTGGGAGGCCCCAATATGGCATCAAATTATAAACCCTAAAGCCATACTGTAATGACGCGCCTACATGTGACATTTAATTATCATGGGAGTGAATCAGATTAGAAATTTATATTATATCAAATTACACTTTCTACAATGGTATAAGAGAGTGGTAGTGTGGGGTCAGACCCACGGTTAGTAGAGTGGTAGTGTGGGGTTGAACCCACAGTGGAAAGCCGGATGACAAGAAAGTAGCGACTTCAAACCCATTATATAAGATTACTCATGAATTGAATTGGGTTTGGGATTCTATTAAAGATACTATGGTTGGTTTTATATTCATGATGATGAGAGGGATTAGGGTCAATTTATGGGTTCAAGAAAAAAGGTAACCTATCCCTAACCTGGGATAGTCCTAGGGTTTGGGCTGCGAACAAGTGCATCGATAACTAATTGATTATGGTCAAAACAACTAGATCTATCTAATATGTAGATATTCCTTGGTCTAGATATAGATAACACCCTAGATTCATTAATCTTATCTTCTATAGAAGAAAGTGTCACAGGATAATGGTCATATCCAGATCTAATCCAATTCAGTTAGGTTCATTCATTTAAACTTTCCATGGTCATGGTTGCATAAAATAATTTAACAAATAGTTATTTATTAACCTGATTACATGCCTTAAGGTTACAAAATTCTTGTTTAGTGATTCATTAAATTCAAAACCACCCTTACCCTTGACCTTTATCCTAACCGTTTATATGATAATGAATGTGTTAACTTAAATAAGATAAACAATCACAAACATTATTAGAAGATTGATAAAATAGTTGAAATAAAGTAGTTCACAATTGAGTAATTCATAATAAAGAAATTTTCAGTGAGATAAACTGAATAAATCAATCAAAAACTTACTTGAAATGGTAAAAAAGCTTGAACATGGCATGTGATTAATGTCAGATGGTAGTGGAAATGGAAAATAGACATAGAAATGGAAAATATATATGAAAAGGGAGAATAAGAGATGAAAAAAATAAAAGAAAATTGAATTCAACTAAAAAGTGGAATTTCTTAAACTCGAGTTGGAAGGGAAATAGAGAAATAAATGAGACAATGAACAAGAAGAAAGAGGCTTCCAAGAAGTGAATTTTTGGATATCCGCATTCATTATGTAAATAGATTGAGATTTACATGACATATAACCCTCTCACATCATGTATCCTTGATCCAAATATTTTTCCATATATCTTGTATCTAGAGGCATTAATGACACGAATATTCTAGATTTAGAGACATTGATTAGTTCATGATGTGTATTGGAGACTCATGATATGTTTTACCTTCACGACTTTAACTTTAAGTAGGAAGTGGGACTCAAACTTTACATGACTTGTATTATATATTCACATAGTGTATTATTTTTAAGACCTATAAATTCTTCAAGACTTGTGCTATCCTCTTTTGATATGTTGTGAATGATGAACACATATCATGTATGTGACTCATGAGGTATAAATTCCATTTTGGCCATTTTTATTGATTTATTTTGGAGTCTTGGACACCTATTTACTAAAAAATCAATATAAACCCAGAACATTATCAAATAAAACATTAATAATCATTAATAAAATGAATCTAAAATGTATATACAATTTTATCTTATCAAAATCCCCCACAATTTAATAGTTGATTATTCTCCAGAAAAATACTTCTCAATAGAGATTACAAATTATTTTTTAAAAAGGAATAACATTCATTACAACTTTGAAAATAAAACAAATTACATTCATAAAAATTTAGTCATCTAGAATCAATCCTATAGAGAAAATAATTTATGCCTCATAGTTGAGTTCTTTATCCAGATTCTTTATTATTTTAATTACAATTTCATAAATGTTCCATAAATTCTATTTTTTTTCAATTTATCTCATAATTAATTTTATTTCATCACATAAGGTAAAGATTATAACTGGAGTTATTCTAATACCCTAAATACATGTCTATAGCCATAAGCCTGAATTGGTTTTAATATCTCCACCCCATAAAGAAAAATATAAAATCAATCATCAGGGAATCGACAAAAAGGGTTCAAATGACTCTAAGGCCAAGGGAAGGTGGGTAGAAAGTGAAAATAAAGATAAAAAAGGAGGACTATCTCTTATATATAATTCATGATAAACATAATGATGAAATTAAGTAACTTATTTAAGACAAAATGGTATCCATGATCCAAACACCTAATGGTGGATCCATGAATATATCAAGTATAAAAAATAAAACCTATTTATTTATTTTTGTTTTTTATATTTTATTTCTTTAAATTCATGTTTAGTACAGATCTCACATCCATCTCATAACCGCATATGGCCCATAAGAGGATTCATCAGTATGAAAATGGTGAATTTTGACCTTTCAAATACATAACCCAAAAGTTTTTTATTTTTCATTCTATATTTTTTTAAAAGGAAAAATGTTGGTGAAAAAAATTTAAATAAGTAATCATGGACCACATCATATTAGTATAGTGGAAATTTCATAGTACATATCCTCAATTAGAACATCGCATGTCCATTAGTAGTGAAAATTCCCCCACACTTGTTTAAAGGATAATCATACATAATACTAAGAGCAGGGTAAGATGGTATAATTTACTTGAAGGAGCTACATCCTAAATAAATAATTAATGGAAAATATGGTATAAATAAGTAAAAATATAATTTGAGTCATAAGTAAAAGTATCTCAATAGGGATTTCCTCAATCATATGAAGAATGTATTTGTTCATTCATATCCTCAATAAGATCTCAACTCTTTTTTTTGGATAGGTTTACATGCCCCAAGTGTCTCTCAAGAAACATGATCAGAAAAGAATATAAATTGTGGTTTCAGAGTCCTCTCAGGAATGGGAGTATACAAAAATAATTAGAAATAACCCAGGGTATAAAATCATGTAATAAGTTAATCAAAAGAAATTTTAATTTTTTTTAATTTGAATTAAATTTCAAAACACATAAATCCTGCTAAAAATATTAATAGGAATAAAACATGGATTTAAAAATTTTCGACCCAATATTTTTCTTTTATTAAGAGGGATGTAATTATTATTTAAGTTTAAAGCATGGTTTTAGTAAGTAATGTCTTCTAGATAGGTGAAAATAAGAAATAATTCAAGTGTATCGATAATAAATCTTAATAAAGTTCCCCCACACATAAAATTAGATAGTTCCCATAATGTCCAGGGATGTATCATGGAATATATTTCCAATATATAGATTATAAAAAATGAAATGGAAACTTGAAATTGAATATAAGGAATGAAAATCTTCACGTATGAGTGATATGATATGGGAAAACTTGTTGGATGTTGTTTTAAAATTATTCTACCTACATAATTTGTTAAAAATAAAAAACCTTCAGTATATAAAACATAGTCCATAAAATTTAAAAAGGATGAAAGTAGTGGAATGGGCATATTCACATAGTGAATAGTAAAGATAAACAAGTTATCTAAATAGATGTAGGTGAGTATAATGATGTTATGGAATGGGATACAAATAAGAAAAGTATCAAAATGATAACAAATATCCTAATAACATGAGTGAAAATAAAGAAAAAAAATAATATGGGTTGTCTCCCATTTACCACTAATAATGAAATAATCATCTAGATATATGGACAAAAGGAATAGGTAGTGTCATCCATCTGATCAGAAGTCCACTACCTCCTATAGAAACTGGAGTCTATTTCATTAAGCTCATGGGGATTCTTGGGAGGATTTACCACATATGGAGTGAACTGAGCATTAATCTCATGTTGTAAGAATATCATCCATTCTCATAGTGATGATGTTCTCTAATGTGCATGAATATCTTTTGAAATCTCCTAGATATGGCTCTTGACATCAACTTGATGCTGAGTCATGTGAATTATGAAAGAAGAGAGTGTAAGTACATTCACGTTAATAACCATAGATATTGTATAAGATCTAGATATGGATAGACTAATGTAGAAATAAAATGAAAATAATACATCCAATAGAAAATTCAAAAACTATATCCCATGTATATATAGAGCAATGATAAATCAACATGAAATGAAATATAAGTAATAAAAAAATTGTCACCAACATAAAATAAAAAATGGGGTAGGGGTAAAATTAAATATAATACTCCAGGGAACTCTCACTAGTTTCTGAATTTGAACCACCCTCACAAATAGTCGGTTCATTGATCTGGCCCTCCATGTCAATGTTCTCTATGGATAGAGACACATGATCAATGACAACAACTGAACGTATCGTGATATTAGAATTTAACTTGTTGTATGATGGAGGAAAGGTACGGATACATATGGTGGTCATGTGTCTGGTAGTATGGTCAAGGGAAGAAACCTCAGTTGATGGTTGAATGGTTGGGCCATTTCCCCACTGGGCTTGCTCTGCTAAAAACTCTTACTGGGCCGTAGTGTCTATCAGATCAGAGAGAATAAAGTTTTGTACAGTACTTGGTGAGGCAATTTAGGAGGATGACTGACGCACGCCTATCGTAGGGCGTGGAAAAGCAATTTTTTTCTAAGTTAAAATGTAGTAATGTGGTTGACCTAGGATGTCTCCCGAAGAGGAGTGCACACAAAACGGTTTGTCACTTTAAAACGGGGGTAAAAATGTTGTGAAAGGAAATTTGAAATTCAAATGATTGAAAAACTATGAAATTAAAAGGGTGATTAGGTCGGGGTTGGTTTCCAAATTATAATGCTATCCTTGTTCAATTTAATTCAAACCTCTTCTTCTTAGTTGATTAAAGTGAGTTTCCACAATCGTTTCCTCTCACTTCCTTGGTGAAATTGTTATTGTGAGAGAAAACCTTACCAAGATCCTGGTTTGGTCAACTCTCCTTCCATGTGTAAAATAGTTGTATTGAATATCCTTAATTGAAATGGGCAATACCCGATCGGGTTTTGTTTATCCCAAACAATCATGAACATTCACTACGCCTTTTACACGTACTGACGATCGTCGAGTACTTCACCACTAATTCCTAGTTTATTCCATCGTATATAAACCAGAAATTAGTGGAGGGAGATATTGATTATTTTACCAAGGCAAAAATAAATAACGGAATTAATATTCAAGAACGATCGCACTTGATTATAAACTCCGCTATAATAAATTGAAAACAACTTTGAAGAAGAAAGAAATTTATTCAATTACGTCCAAGAACTCAAGCATTACAATATAGAAAACCAACCCTTCCCCAATCACTCCAAAAGTTTACCCCACCATGGTAAGGGTAATCAAGTTGAATGGGGAAGAAGAAGACATTAATTAACTATGAAAAAGAAAATAAATAAAAGAGAAAGCTGAAAAGTTCTCCTTCTTGGTGTCCCGGAAGGAATGGGGTGGAGAATGGATGCCTTGAGAGGGTGGAGCTCTCCTCCTTTTATAGCCAGAATGTTTCCCCCGAATGTCGACGCATTTTAGCCCCATTAAATGACATCTTCACGCGTTGATCCCTTCATTAATGTTGTTCATAATTCCCTTTTCCGTGTCTCCTCAAATTTACAGCGGATTTGGACATATATTCCGAGAGTTATGGCCCTTTTACCTTGATAATTTATTCTGTCCACTCAGACTCTCCAAAACGAAATCCTCCGGATTAGGGTGCTTTAATGACCCAATAAATGGCCAATTCACTCAGTCCTTCATTCATAAAAGATTTTCCAAAACTCCTTGCGCGTCCACCCACCGAATTTCACTAGCTTTGGGCCCACAGTGGATGATTTATGGATCCCACATCAAAACTAGGCAGTACTGAAAACAGTTTTGTTGAGCCCACTTGTGAGCTTCTTTTGAGCTTCCATATGGCCTATTCATATTTTGGTCCAAATATAATAAATGAATCCCTGGATGTGTAGAATCTGGAAAAGAAATAATTTTTCAATTTGGATCAGTGTAGATAATGTTATGGCCAAACTACTGAAATAATTTAAAACTGTTAAAAATCCAAAATGGCCAATTTTTACTATTCAGCTCAAAATAACACCATTATCAAAAAAATGAAACAATTCATCTTAGAGAAAGAATTTTGTAGGTTTAAAACAATGATATTCAATATAAATTAATTGAAAATATTTTCTCTATCAATTCCCCCACACTTATCACTTGGACTCCTGGACAAGTAAAAATCAAATCAAATCAAAATCAAAACACATATCAATGAGATCAATCAAATCAATTTCAAGAAACAAAAAGATATCATGACTCAACAAAAATTGTTATTTCAAGTTCTCCATTTAAGATTTTAATATATTTCCACTTCATTTCTTATCCCATGCACACAAAACACCTACCTCACATGAATTTTTTCTCATCTCACAAATGTAAAGGCTGAACAAGGCTTTTCTCATCCAAACTCACACAAGAGTCACCATAGGTTTGATAAATTCCTACTTCTCCACCCGATGTGAGTCAAGGACATGTGTTTCTCATGAGGACTTTTCAGGGTTGTTCTGTGGCTTCCGGTTGGTAGGATTTAGATGTTAAAAGTTCTGAGGCCGAAAAAGGAAGGCTTGGCTCTTATTGAAGCAAAATTACAAGATCCTAGTTTTCACTCAAATATGGTCTCCTTAACTTTCCCTTTGTTGAAAATAGGATCCATCATCATTCAATCAGCTCAGCAGCAAACATTTCAATCTTTTCAAACATGATTTTTTTAAAGCTCCAGATAGGCACAACTTTCTTTTTACATTGGAAGCTCCAGAAAGGCACAGCTTCTCTTGTCATAAAAGCTCTAGAAAAGGCACAACTTTCAACAGAATAATTTTTCAGCATCACACACATCTCTTCCACAATTTATTTTCCACCCAAAGTATAACCAAATGAGGTAGTACACCACAAGACATCTTCCCCCACACTTAAGTTCAACTAGATCATGCAATTTTACTTCAAGAGCAGGTATGATAGGGAAAATTGGCTTGTAATGTGGCTAACCTAACAGGAAATTCATGGATACTAGGGGCTACAATGAAGGATAAATGTAAAGGTGGGCCATAATGAAAAGGATTATTTTGAAAAGGGGGCTTCAAACAAAATAAGTGCCTCAATCATTTAAAACACACGTACCCCAACCCTCAAGTTTTGAAAGGAATAAATCAAATTCTGGTTAAAGCAAGCATGGTCTGGTTCTCTCAAGAAATGAGGTGAATGAAAAGAATATGACAAAAATGGTTTAGAAGCCTCACAGGAAAGTTATTTCAAAGATATAGACAGTGAAATATGGCATGAGATTCAAAAATCAGTGTACTTTTCATGAATTTCCAAAAGATTTGAACTTGAAACAAAGTTATTTCAGCATTCATTTAAGCTCGGTTTCATGAAATAGATTGATTCACTCATTGAAATGGGTTTCAAAAATGGTATTGATAATCTTTTCAGCTCAAAAGTTTCAGAAACACACCAAAAATTGAAAAATAAACACACAAAAATTTGAAAACACACATTTTTTTTTATTTTTTTTATTTTTGAAAACAAACATTTTTATTTTTGAAAAAAAAAACATCAAATAAAAATCCTATACTACAAAGGTTCCCTCCCCCACACTTAAACGATGCAGTGTACTCGATGAATTCAAGTGGATTTAACATGTAAGCCAATTTTCAAATTAATCACAACATCAAGAAAGTGTGAAAGAGAGGTACAACCTGATTTATTCGTAGTGCATCATTGAGTTAAGCTTCCAAGTGTTGCACTCTGAAAAACTACAAATAAAAGAAAAAAAGAAAACATAAGATATTTATTGAATGAAATAAAAATAGAAATAGGATGAGAATAGATGGATAAAACTTGGTTTGATCCCCCAAGTGGGCCCTGGGTTTTGACTGCCTCCAGTGGGGCAGTTCTAATTGGTTATCCCCAATCTGATGGTGGATGAGGTTTCTTTGATTTGAACCACCACATGTGGCTCTTACCAACTTTCATTTCATTTTTCTTGTTGTGGAGGACTCCATAGATAGAGTACACCAGATCCACCCCCTTCGCAATGTTGTACACCGTGCATGGTGGGGGTAGGATAAAGTACAGAGCCTCCTCCTTCTTGGGTTCCGCATGAACAACATCTTCTTTATTTTCCAGTGGTTGCTGAAGGTATGATACATCTATGGAAAAATCAAAGGGAATGTCAGAGTTTAATTCTATTTGAAAAAAATTAAAGCATGAAGAATCAATATCAAATTCTTCCCTTTCAAAGTATGTATATTGTGTCTCATTTTCCTCCAGAAAATCCACTTTGATCTTCTCTTGTACTTCCTCCATTAAATGTTCAATAGGTTTGGGGAGCTCCAGATGTTCCTCTTCAAATGCATATTCTCCCTCCAAGGAAATAAAAGTTTTGGATGAATCTGAAAAATTAAAATAGGGGGAGGTAATACTCAATTCAGTTTTAACAAAATCAAAAGATAATGAGTTTATGAAAAGATTAACTCCCTGAGCTTGTTTGGATTCAATTTCTTCTTCAAAGGGAGGTAGCTCTTGGAGTTGAATTTCCATAGATAGAGGTAGGTAGTCAGACTCCTCTATATTCTCTTCAAATTCCACGGCTTGGTTGGTTTCTTCCTTAAATATTGCTGAATCATCTACATTATGAGGAATAGTTGGCTCAAGAAGTTCCTCACACTCATTCCAGAAGTTATCCAGATCCTTTTGATCTCCCATATGTATTTCAATTTCTAAATCTTCTTCATCAATCTCATCCAACATTGATTGAGATGGGTTCAATGGATCTTCTTTTAATTTCATCAATGCTTCCATGGGTTCTTCAACTTGAACGATTTTTGGGGATACTTCTTCCATAAATTTTTCTGGTTCTGTTTCTGGTTCTTGTTCTGGCTCCAATTGTGGATCCTGGAATGCATGTACTTGTTCCACTATCCACTGTATTGAGGTCTCTAGGTTTTGAACTGTTTGACTAATTCTTTCAAATTGGGCTTCAATATCCTTGTGAACTTCTTCTTCTTGGTGGTGTATATTGATCATTTCTTGATAAAATTCTGGAAAATACTCCTGAAGTTCAATTAATTCTCTTGCCAAACCCTCCAACACTAGGTATTCGAGGTTCTCTTTAAGGTTTTCAATGAGATCCTTGAATTCTTCCTCTATGATGATTTTGATTCGAGCTCCTCGAATTTGTCTAGACAAGAAAGAAACTTTATACTCTATAGACCAAGGTGATTCAATAATTGGTTCTCGCACTGGTGGGTAATTGTTCCATGAATTAAAAAAATAATCATTTGAAAACAACATGACAAAAGAATTTTTTTTTTAAATTGAAAAAGTCAAATATTAACAATTAGTTTGTGGCACTACCTCCCCGGCAACGGCGCCAAGTTTGACGCACGCCTGTCGTAGGGCGTGGCAAAAAATTTTTTTGCTAAGTTAAAATGTAGTAATGTGGTTGACCTAGGATGTCTCCCGAAGAGGAGTGCACACAAAACGGTTTGTCACTTTAAAACGGGGGTAAAAATGTTGTGAAAGGAAATTTGAAATTCAAATGATTGAAAAACTATGAAATTAAAAGGGTGATTAGGTCGGGGTCGGTTTCCTAATTATAATGCTATCCTTGTTCAATTTAATTCAAACCTCTTCTTCTTAGTTGATTAAAGTGAGTTTCCACAATCGTTTCCTCTCACTTCCTTGGTGAAATTGTTATTGTGAGAGAAAACCTTACCAAGATCTTGGTTTGGTCAACTCTCCTTCCATGTGTAAAATATTTGTATTGAATATCCTTAATTGAAATGGGCAATACCCGATCGGGTTTTGTTTATCCCAAACAATCATGAACATTCACTACACCTTTTACACGTACTGACGATCGTCGAGTACTTCACCACTAATTCCTAGTTTATTCCATCGTATATAAACCAGAAATTAGTGGAGGGAGATATTGATTATTTTACCAAGGCAAAAATAAATAACGGAATTAATATTCAAGAACGATCGCACTTTATTATAAACTCCTCTATAAGAAATTGAAAACAACTTTGAAGAAGAAAGAAATTTATTCAATTACGTCCAAGAACTCAAGCATTACAATATAGAAAACCAACCCTTCCCCAATCACTCCAAAATTTACCCCACCATGGTAAGGGTAATCGAGTTGAATGGGGAAGAATAAGGCATTAATAAACTATGAAAAAGAAAATAAATAAAAGAGAAAGCTGAAAAGTTCTCCTTCTTGGTGTCCCGGAAGGAATGGGGTGGAGAATGGATGCCTTGAGAGGGTGGAGCTCTCCTCCTTTTATAGCCAGAATGTTTCCCCCGAATGTAGACGCGTTTTAGCCCCATTAAATGACATCTTCACGCGTTGAGCCCTTCATGAATGTTGTTCATAATTCCCTTTTCCGTGTCTCCTCAAATTTACAGCGGATTTGGACATGTATTCCGAGAGTTATGGCCCTTTTACCTTGAGAATTTATTCTGTCCACTCAGACTCTCCAAAACGAAATCCTCCGGATTAGGGTGCTTTAATTACCCAATAAATGGCCAATTCACTCGGTCCATCATTCATAAAAGATTCTCCAAAACTCCTTGCGCGTCCACCGACCGAATTTCACTAGCTTTGGGCCCACAGTGGATGATTTATGGATCCCACATCAAAACTAGGCAGAACTGAAAACAGTTTTCTTGAGCCCACTTGTGAGCTTCTTTTGAGCTTCCATATGGCCGATTCATATTTTGGTCCAAATATAATAAATGAAGCCCTGGATGTGTAGAATCTGGAAAAGAAATAATTTTTCAATTTAGATCAGTGTAGATAATGTTATGGCCAAACTACCGAAATAATTTAAAACTGTTAAAAATCCAAAATGGCCAATTTTTACTATTCAGCTCAAAATAACACCATTATCAAAAAAATGAAACAATTCATCTTAGAGAAAGAATTTTGTAGGTTTAAAACAATGATATTCAATATAAATTAATTGAAAATATTTGCTCTATCAATGACATACCTACTAGTGGTGGTGGGTGGGAGTATATGGTGGATGTTGGTGGTGTAGGGATGGTAATGAATGGTGGTTCAATAAATTGGATGTCTAGGTGGTGGCAGATCAGACATAGGTTCCCCAAAATATATTGGTATATGGTTTAGAGATTTTTAGGGTATGATGGGGTGGGTTATGGGGTGGGAACGATAGTGCTGGATGCAGACAAAAAATGGGTAGTGTCTGGGGTGGGTATGGGCATGAAAATGGGTCAAGAAAGGGTGGTGGAGGAATGGTGTTAAAATGGTGGTGGCGAGATCAGGGTACGAGGTGGTGGAAGAAAATAAGGAAGGGTTGGTTACATGATGGAAAATCACCACATTAGTTCCCTAAAAATATCCTAATTCCCACTGATATATGTAACCATCCTTCCTTAGTAGCCCCATTTTGTGGTGCAGGAGGAAGTTTTTCAACTACATTGTGCCTAGGGATGTGATGGGAAGGGTGGTGTTGAAAATTTCAATATGTCTAGTGATATGGGTGATGGAGGATCCACCCATCAGCACATCTCGAGTATGATTTACATGAACCCTAAAATAAATGTATAACTGATATGGCATGTTGATGGATTGGATTACTATTGATTATTAAAGAGTGATGATGTCCACTTGTCTCACACTATCATGATCCTTTTCATGAGATATCCAGGCATATGTCAAGTCTCGATGAAGGATCTAAAACAAAACACCTCACAACTTGGTGGTATTTATAGTTTTAGGATCATTAAAACCTTTAGGGTGCTGGGATATCATGATATATAATCTTGATGCATCCAAAATTATTGGATATATAAAAAGATGTGAAAAGATAGGGGAAGAAAAGAATTTAATGTAATAGAGGTTGAGTATAACCCCAAACTCGCCAAGGGTGACATGATGGGCTCTACCTCCCAGCCGAAAGGAGACACTATCGATGACCAGCTCAAAAGTATCCAATAACTCTTGAAATATATCCTAAAAGGTCTCCTTATTAATTTAAATGATGGTAATGAGGTGTAGTATATAAAGGAGGTAGAGGAATTCCAAGATGGTCTGGAGTTGCATGATCATGATAAGATCCAATTTCTTACAAGTCCACATAGTCATTGCCACAAGGTAGACCAACCAGAACTATTTCTCAGGTGTATATAGGTTATGGATGGGGTGTAGATGGGGATATGTAATTCCATATGACCCATTTTAAGTATATTGTGTCTCCTCAATGGATAGAGTATCAGAGGTGGTAGTGGAGCTTGAAGAGGATGAAGCAGAGAGTTGAACAGCTAAGAGCGACATGAGAGGGGAAGGAATACCAGTGGGGGTAGGGGTAGTGCATCATGAACCCTAGGTCATAACTTTTAAATTTTTTGGAAGTTCACATTGTATAAAATTACATGACATGTAAGGAGAACAATTTTTATTTTTTGGGTTGGGAAACATACACATCATGTACATGCTACTTGATGTGTACTTTTGGGCCTCTTTACCCTATGTGAAGCAGGGCGTGGTCCTTTTCCTTCAACATGCCCTAATATTTCATAAACTATACTCTATATTATTTAATTCTATTTGAAATATACTTAGTTTCATCCCAGTCAGTACTTCATTTAATATCAATATATAGATTTAATATCTCTTAGATGAATCTCAAAGTGGTGAAGCACCCATCACTAAATGGGTCTTGGTATATTTTCAATCATTAGCCCATAAATTTGTTGGGTGGTTATCTAAATTTTAGAATCTTCATGGTCCCATAAGAAAATACTTTAATGTCCTGCATGTTTCTGGGCCATCTATATTAAATCTTTCCAGGGAATAGAATAAGTAATTAATTGAATAATAAGACCTTATTTTATGGTGTGAATATTCTTCATGCGATGCATTGATCACGAAACTTCTTGGTTTTTTCTTTATAAATACTAGAATCCTTATAGAAACACTTTATTATTTCTTCTAGTTCATTCATTTTTAGTATCCTAACTTCCACATATTTTTTAGAATCTATATTTAATTTCCTAATTTCCGACATTGAGTGATTCTCTAGTTCTACTGGTGAACGAAATGAATTTCCTTACACAAGTCATAATTTAGTTTTAGGGATGGGTTTTTTGAACACTGTGCTGTATACTTAGAGTGAATTACCTAATTTGAAGCTCCAATCCTTTTAATTTTTTTTCATAGTTTTCTCTAGGATTTTTTTATTTCCCTGTTTAACAATTCAAATTTCACACTTGTTTTCGAGTGGTAAAGAGTTCCTATGTTGTACTATATTTTTTAATTCTAATGTAATCCTTTGACATCATTATTTTTAAAACGTGTTCCCTAATCACTAATGAGAAATCGGGGAGATACGAATATTTAAAATATATTTTTCTATGAGAAGTTGATGACCAAATTTTACTTATCATGAGTGGTGGATTTTGCCTCTACCCATTTAGAAATTCCTTCAATTATAACTGAGATATAAAATATTCCATGTGAATTAGGTAATTCCTCTATAAAATCTATTCTCCATTTGTAAGAGATTTCGACTCCCATGATTGATTTTTATGGAATTTCATATCTCCTTTTGATGGTTCCTGTTCTTTGGAACTGATCACAACTCTGAAAAAGGTTTCTTGTATCTCGATGGAGTATGGGACAAAAAATTCCACTTTGAAAGATTTTTGACTCTCTAAATTCAAGTCAATGGTTCTATCCAAGTGGTGATGTGTGGAACATGTTGAGTACACTTTGTATCTCATCCTCTTTGATTCATCCCTACATTAATCCATCAATGAGAAACTTTAAAAGTATTGGATTATCTTCGTATAATTTTAGTCTTTGACAAAAAAATCTCCTACATTATTGGTAATAGAATTATGGGTAGAGTGATCCCATGGGGAGATAGTTTGTAATGTTAGAAAACCATGGGCGTTCTTTCGTGTTTATGTCAAAAAGAGTTTATTGGAGAATTCAACCTCAATGTTAATATTATCATCATCCTTAATGATGGGTAGTGGGAGTCCTAATAGATGACCCACGACAATGTTATCAGTCCCCTTAGTGTCCTTTATGATGATGTAAAACTATTAAAATAGTAGGATCCACCCTCTCATCTTCAATTTGGAATCCTTTTTTACTTAAGAAGAAATATTTAAGGGAAGCATGGTCAGTGTAAACAATCACCTTAGAAAAACCAAGATATGAAAGAATGTTTTTGAAAGCATGTATGACAGCTAAAAGTTCCTTCTCTATGGTCATGTAGATTACCTAAGCATCATTAAATGTGTGAATGGAATAATAAATGAGATAGAATATGTTCCTGACTCTCTATCCTAAGATAGCACCTACAATGAAGTCATTAACATCACACATTAACTCAAAGTCTTTTGACAATCTGATTAAATGATAACGGGTGTGGCCAACAAGCAGTTCTTTAAAATTTTGAATATCCATAGACACTCATCATTGAAATCAAAGGGAGTATCATTTGATAAAAGGTGTGTCTAAGGGAAGGTTCCTTCTAAAAATTTCATACGAAGCAGTGGTAGAATCCTTCATGGACTATAAATCTCACTATGCCTTTAATAATTGAGTGATTAGGAAAGTCTTTGATCACTTTGACATTTATTAGATAAACATCCATACAATTCATTGAGACCTTATATCAAAAGAATATGAATCATTGAAGAATAAAGTGACATTTATCCTAGTTTTAAACTAGGATATTTTATTTATTGAGTTGTAGGATTAATTCTTCATTTCATATGAATACCTCAAATGTTCTACCATAAATTGAAAAATCACCCGTAAAGATTTACAAAAATTACTCCACCATATCATTGAATATATGTGTCATGAAAATTTGAAAGGCCATTGGTATATTACACAAACCAAATGACATGTGCCTGTAGGAGAAGGTACAAAATGGACATGTGAATGTAGATTTGGAGTAATCATCTAGGATAACTACAATTTGATTATATCATGAATATCCATATTAGAAATAATCAAATTCGTGTCCTTATAGAATCTCTAGAATTTGATCAATGAAAGGACAGGGTAAACAATATTTTATAGTTTCTAAATTTAAATTTCTATTAACCATTCATACTATTCATCATGTGATGGTCTGTGTTCATATTGGTTCATCTTCATCATTTTTCACAACTGTCAGTTGACTTTCTTTAAAAAAACCTATAATGGACTCACCCACCCAATGCTAGGGATTGAAAATTTATTCTAGTATCCAGAAGTTTTAGTAATTCTTTCTTAACCAAATCTTTCATCGATGGGATGATTCAACTTTGGTGTAGTGTTTGAGTTTTCATCTACTTCCAATAAAATATTGTGAGCGATGATAATGGGGATGACATTTTATGTCATCCACCTCTATATTGTTGATTTATTACATCGTTGTAGGACTTATAAAATTTTTTAATCTTATTTGATTGTCAGTTTTGAGATTATGATGACTAGTAGCATAAATATTGTCTCTAGGAATGAGTACTTGAGTGTTCTTAAGAGAGGTTTCAGATCCAGAATTAGTGGATGGATGATTTATGGTGTGAATGATGGGATATTGTCTCTTATCACATGTTCTATGTAGTTCACTTTCCAAGAGTCATAATCCTAATTTTTCGGAGGAGATAAGGAATCTATATTGTCTTTAATGGTCATGTAGTCATTCCTCTCTTTAGTGAGAAATATCCCTTGATAGTCAAAATAATCATATGATTTTTTAGAAACATTCATTAGGTCAAAAAAAATTTATCCTCACCTACTTTGAATATATTTATCCCTTGACCAGGTTAATCAGTGCCTACACAATGCCTAGGAATGGGAAACCTTGGATAATTAGAAAGTATCCTTCTTCTTCTATGTCTAATATGTGGAAATCCTATGAAAAAATTAATAATTTAATTTTTACTAGGACATCCTCTATAAAGCATTGAGGATACTTTACTGATCGGTCAACTAATTGAAGTGTTACTATTATTGTATTCAATTCCTCAAGTCCCCACTTTCAGAATACACCCATTAATATGAGGTTAATATTAGATCCTAAATTACACAAGCCTCTTATTGAAGTTGCATTCTCATATTGTACAATGTTTTGAGAAACTTCCAAGGCTCTACTTCTTCAGTGGAAGCTTATGCTGAACTATGACAGAGAATTATTCATTTAGTGAGATGAATCACAAGTATTCCATCTTCATCTTGTTAGAGATTAGTTTCTTGATATATTTATCTTAGAAAGGAATTTGGGAAATGAATTCAGAAAATTAATTGTTGACATAAAATTGTATGAAAATTTTTAAAAATTTATTATAGTACCCATAAATTTTACCTTGCCTCATTATTTCTAGAAATGGAAGAGGTGGTCTTTGAACTATCGGTTCTATGAAGATGTATTCCTTAGGTTTCTCTTGTGTTTGATATTTTTCAAGAGGTGTTGATTCCAAAATTTTCTCTAGATCAGTTACAACCGTGCTTTTATTTTCATCCTCTTTGATGTTGTTGTATGATTCTCATGTTTATTAGTATTTTTTTCATCTCCTATAATGGGTTGCTAAAAATCCATCACTTTTCCACTCCTTAGTAGCACTTACTTGGATTCTTCATTCGTGAGTATGTATCAATATTACTAGGCAGTGTACCTAGTAATCAATATGACAAGGTCTTTTATATTTTACCCATTTGGTGTTCAAGGTTTTGGAGGGACACCCTTTGATTTTTAATTTATATCTCTTGGAAAATCATCCTCTAGTCCACTTTTTTAACAAAGTATAAAAGAATATTATCTAAATTTTATTGGAGGGACATGACTTGTTGTGGTGATACATGGGGATCTTTTTGAATTTTTTGTTGGGCTCTAAGAGGAAAAGGTTGTGGGTGGTACTTATTGTGGTGGCTGAGGGATCAAATTCAATGTCAAGTATCTGTGTTGTCCTTAGTTACTTGGTGATGGTTGAAAACATATATACTGATAGTACCTCTGATAATTGTGTGCTAGATGTTGGGCTGATATTTGTTGATAATACTCTTGTGGTCATTAGAGTTTTTGGATTTATTGATTATAATTAAACAAATTAGAATCTTGGATTATATGTTTGTTCACTCTTAAACTATTGTCCTGGTTTAGGTATGGGACCCCACACATCTCACACGATTGAATTTCTATCTTAGGAAAAGTAGGGGTTGGTGGTGTAGTAGGTAGATGAGAGGATTCCAACTTCTATGTAAGGGCCTTTACTTGTATATTTAGACAACTGTTTTCTTATATATGGTGTATTCCATACCTAGGTGGTCTGTGATTTCTCTTCTATGGAATAAAATTGTGAGAGACCTCTTTTAGAATTTCTCATCCTACTTTTAGAATTATGAGCATCATCCCACAATTAGTGACAACATCTACCACTATAAGATCAGTTGGTTGGAGGCCTTGGTAGAATGTTTTCATCTGAAGACACACATCAGGTCCATGATGTGAGAACTTTTGAGTAAGCATATTTAAGTGATCCTAGACCTCCTAGTCTCACTCTCCATTTTTTTGGGAAATGTTATAGATATAATTTGGAAATTTCCAATTTTATATAGGTGGGATATATTAATCTAGTAACTTCTTGGAAAATTCTTCTCAAGTCAAGATTGACTTGGGAGTTTGGTTTTTAGAAAATATATGGATCATTCATTCAAGGAGAATGAGAAGAATCACAATATGATTTCAACATAGGAAACTAACTATTTTTGAAAGGTATCACATACTTCCAAGAAGATAGAGATATTATCATGAGGATCTACGCTCTATATTCTGATGAACTGGACCATATTATAGATCATTATATTGAGTCTATGTTTAATTTAGAATGTATGTTCCTATACAAGTGGGTGCACAATGTTGGGTGAAACACTACTGATATATAGTAAGATGTAATCCATGATAGTGCACTCCAGTCTCAAGGGTTGATCTCCATGTATTATGGGTTTTACATATTGCATGTTTAAAGGGTTGGGGCCTGAAATATTGGTGTGGTCTTCCATACATGGATGTATGTATATATAAATGTATCATTCAATCTTCGAAATTAATGTTATCAATTATTGATTTTTGAGGATCCTTGAATGAGTCAATGGACCCTAACGTATGAAATAATATTAAGATAGAGAAAGACACAATGTCATCCAAAAGAATGAAAAATTAAAATATAAAGGGGGAATGGGTAAGGTAATCGCAAGTTTATGATGAAGGATCCAATGCATGAGAAATAGCTAAAAAATCCTAGAAAACAGTGCTAAAATTTTCTGTACCCACATGCATTGTTTAATTTTCATGAGCGGAAATAAAATTAGAAATTTCTATTATCCTGAATTATGCTTGTTATAAAGGCATATTAGAGTTGTAGTGTTAGGTCAAACCCATGATGAAAAATTGGACGATAGGCAACCTGTAACATTAAATACATTATGTAGGAGTCCTAATGAATAGGTTTGGGATTGGGATTCACTTAAAGCTACTGAGTTTGGTTTTAGATTTAGGGTGAAGATATGGATCACTGTCAATTTCAAGGTTTAGGAAGAAATCAAACATCAACCCTAATATAGGATAATCCTAAATATTAGGATGTGAAGTAGTGCATAGTTCACTAATTTATTATGCTAAAAATGAAAAGATATATAAAATATTCAACTATTCTATGGCCCAAACATAGCTAAAACCCTAGATGAATTAATCATATATTCTATAGAAGAAAGTGTAACATGATAATGGTCAAAACCATTTATACTCTACTCAAGAAAGGTTCATTTTTTTAAAATTCCCATGTTCATGGTTTAATAAAAGAATTGAATAAACAATTTTTTATTAACCTAATTTCTATCCATAATTTTACCACATTTTGGTTTAGATATTCCTTAAATTCAAAACCAAACTTACTATGGACCCTTACCCTAAGAGATTTAGCCTCTCATGACAATATTAATCAAAATCAGAGAAATGAATCATAGAAATACTGTGTAAGTTGATAATACAGTTGAATAAAGTAGTTCACAATTTAAGAATTCAGAATCAAGCTGTTTTTAGTTAAAAAAATTGATTCAATCAACAAACATTTACATGAAAAGGTAATCAAGTAGTAATGTGGCCCATGATTAATTTCAAATGGTAAAAAATGGAAAACAGAAGTTGAAATGGAAAATAGAGATAAAAATAAAGAAGAATGGTTGCTGAAAAATCAAAAAACTTGGATTCATTTAAAAAAGGAATTTTTTAAACATGAGTTGGGAGGTAAATAGAGGAATAAACAAGAGAAATAACAAAAAGAAAGCGGTTGTTAAGAAATTCATTTTTCATCTATCCACATTTTGTACATCAATATATGGATATTTACATGACATGTAAAATTCTCATGCCATGAATTATCAATACAAATATTTCTCATCATATCTTGTATCTTGATACTTTCACATCACAAATATCTTGGATTTACAAATACTGCTCGGTTCACAACGTTTTTCATATTCACTACTTGAACTTTAAATGAGAAGTAGCATTTGAATTTTACAAGATATGTATTGGAGATTCAAATCATGAATTATTTTATTGATTAGTAAACTATTCATGAATTATGCTATCCTCTGCAGATATGCTTTGAATGATGCGTACACATTGTATATGTGATTCAAAATGTGTAATTTTTTTTCCATTTTCAGAGATTTTCCGATGGGTCGTAGGCAAATATTTCCTACCAAAATGAACAAAAAACTAGTAAATTATCTAATAAGACATGAATAATATTTAATTTAATGAATTTAAAATGTATATACAGTTTCATCTTATCACATGACTAGACAGCATGCCATGGTGGAACACCATGATGCCTAGGGCCATGCTGTGATATTATCCTTTTACTATTGTTTAATTTAAGTAGATTTGGTTTTAACAATTAATATCACTTATATTTCAGTCTAATGAGTAGGGAAATATATTATGTTTTGGTTTTACGATCCCTATATTCATTCCCCTTCGATTCCCCATAATAAAGGGTGGATCTTGGATGATTTTGTAGTTGATGGGGTTAGTTATTCCCTCATTATTATTTAGTTTATTTTTATTTATTCTTTTTCACTAATTCAGATTCTATTAGGATAGGGATTGAGTTCAGTTCCACTATAACATGGTGGGGTTCAGCCAATATGGTATGTATTTCACTTGGATTGGATATAGAAGAACCAAAGAGGAAAACACACTAGGTTCTATAAGTATTCATTATTCTATGTTTCTTCCTTGAATATTTTATATTTTTTCATAAAATTAGATAAAATTAATGGGTGTGTTGTAGAATTATATTGGTGAATTTGTGTTTTAGATGGTTTGGTGAATTCTTGGAGTGATGAACACGCATTTACTGAAGATTCCGGTCATGAGAGATCACTCGATGAGTAAATTATTGATTAATACCAAGTAAAAATTATGGAATAATCATTAGTTTAATGTTTAAATTAATTATAATTTGCTTCTAATATTTTGGATGACTATTGATGTATTTATGGCCTCATGTAGTTGGGAAATAGATTATTATTCTAAAATTATATTAAGAGATTGTGGTTTAGATTTTCTTAAAGGGAATAACTTTGAATGAGGTAGATGATCCTAAAAAACAAAATTTTGTTTTATACATTTTTCTATGTTAATGTGATATACAGTCTCTGCACTTGCATGAAATCATCATTAAAATGAAAATGAATTTTTTCATTTAAATTATCATGAGTATAAAAAAAGTGTCTTAGGCCATTATGGACCCTTTAACACTATCTTGGTTCTTCAGTCACTGATGGGTGCAGGATTAACAATAAATGTTTCCTATTTGAGATGTGAACCAAAGATGGTTATAAATTTATTGAATGAAAATAGTTTACCTTGAGATAGGTGGCCTTAGTTCCCTCCATGTATGGGAGAGTGATACACTTAAAATAATTTCCTAGGTCATAGGATATATGAAACCTTGGAATACTTAGAGCCTCTTGATCAGATGGTTTTTCTATGGGGTGAGTGTTTATTAACCACTACTATGTGTAGGTATTTGAGTGATGATATAATGGTAAATATTTGTGTGTAGGTTTGGTGAGAAGACCAAACTTTCTTAACTTTGGAAGTTATATATTCATTATTCTATCTATATAGTGGCACACCATTATGGCCATGGTAATTTATTAGACCATCATGAGATCATGGTTATTAAAAGAGAAGTAATACACATTTAGTAATAGGATTTAATCATAGAGTTATAAATTGTATAAAATAACCAATATTGGATTTATAGACATTTGTAAAAACTAGGGGGGCACAGTGGGTTCCTACATTTTATGATGACTCTACAATGTATTAGTACATGATTGTTAATATGGTTATAGTCTATTATGAATGTATATATGTGAATAAGTTATGTTTTTGAGTGGAGAACCCATTAAAATTGTTCAAGTTGATTAAGGTATCTAACCCATGTGATTATGATATATGGTAGTTTTATGTTGAGATGTGGCTATAATGGTATCTGATATTTGACGGTTCTAGAGTGGGATGTGGCCTTTTGGTTATATGATATATGATGGTTTCAAGGTGGATTTGGACCCCTAGGTATATGATAAATTTTAGTTCCGGTGTGGTATTCTACCCATGAGTATATAACATATCAAGGTTCCATGATAAGAAAAAATGACCATCTATGTATAAAATATTATGGTTCTAGGCTGGGATGAAGCCCCATGGGTGTATGATATTTTGGCACGGGTTCTAGGGTGGGTTGTGGCCCCTAAGTGTATGCTGTTTTGGTAAATGTTCTAATATTTAATACAACTTATGGGTGAATTATATGCAAGGTTCCATGGTGGTATGTGTCCCCATAGGTTTAAAATATTCTAAATAAGTTTCATAGCATGATAAGTCCCCCTAGGTGATATTAGAAAAGGTTCTGGGGTAGGATTTGGTTCTATTTGGGTTATTCAATTATAATAATTTTACAAGAAAAAACATGCCACCCTTTTTGGTAATGCATTATGCTTAGAGACATCCATCACTAGCTAAAGTAGGTATGGCCGACCTTGGGTATCACCTTAGAACCTGATTATTAGTGATGATTTATTTATTATGTTTCATTCATTCATTTATTTATTCTAAGACTACCACATTATCCTATACTGTATATATTTGTTTTGTTAGCTACACTATTTATGGTAACCTAACGAGTTTTATTCACATCCTTCTTGGGAGGCCCTAGTGAATTAATATTCAATCAGAACTCATTATAATATATTTAAGTAGTAAAGAGGCCCAATGTTGGATTATAGAGTTGGAGTGATTTATTAGAGTTTGGAAATGGGATCAGGTGTGGGAATCGAGACTATGTGATGATTTTTTATGTTTATTTTTATGGAATGTATGTGATCCAACTATGAGAGATCGTATTGGTTCATACCTAACCCATTTGACACATTTAATATTTCATTTTTATAGAATATGATATTATATTTATTTGGATAACCTTTGTTGTGGTCTTTTTAATTCAATTTGATATGGTGATGAATTATTGTAAATTATTTCAATTTTTTTACTCTAATAATATTAGGGTATAGTCTCCACAAGATATCTCTTTAGAACCTTGGTTCTAGTGATTAGCCTCTAGCATATGGAGAGGTGAACCTAATTTCATATACTGAACTAGTATGGTCATTATAGAGCGATCCAATCCAATATGTTATAAAGTTGGCTCATATATTTTTTTTGTATTTGTATTACCATTTCAGATATGTTAATTAAGAGATGGGACTAGTTATAACCTTGAATGGAAATTATGTTATGTGTTTTTTCATCACCTTTATGACTTTAATTACAAGTTACTAGGGATTTGGGATTGATGTTACCAATTTTTGATGTTACAGTTGAGTTTATTATTCCAAAGAATGATATTATAGGATTTATTTATTTTTCATTTTTCTCCTATCCTGGGGTGGAAGGAGGATTGTATTCATTCATCTTGTCAGAAAGTTTAGTTCATGTGACATGTTCAAGCTTATATGTGATTATGATAGTGGTTATAGAAAAAAGTAGAAAGAACTGTATATAAAGGAAAAAAATTATATAGGTTTTGGTTATTTAATGTTTCAATAATAAATTATTTTTTGTTTTCATAAATAAATAATTTTTGGAACAATATAAAACTAAATTAGATGTGATTATATCCCTAGAAATAGAAAAAAGGAATATATGTTCAGTTACATAAAGAATCAACGATAAAAAAATATGTTGGGTTACCGTATATCTTCCTAGTAGAATTCAAATTAACCAGAATAGATAAATATGAGTCAATTGATAAAACTAATTATAAGGTGAATTCACACACACACACACACACACACATATATATGAATGCGATCTTAATCTTTGAGGGGGTAGTTTGGTGTATGGATTCCCAAAGAGTATTTTTACCAGAGAGTGGGTATTTGGATTGAGTATAAGATTCCTGGTATGTGCATATATGATAACCCTAGAGTGGGTGTTTTTCCTTGTGATATCTAAAATAAAAGTATGGATTATATTATACGAGTTATGAACTATATGGAATGTGGATTATAAACTATGTGATAGATTCTAGTGTTGGGAGACGCAACTCAAGATATTGGTGATTTAGTTTTATGTCCAAGTATTAATACACCATCATTTTATTTTATTGGATATAAGTTGTGATATACATGGTTAACATGAGATATGGGTTATCCTAGTCCTTCAATTTCCTTTATATATATGAAGGATGGGTAGTTCTTCTTTTACGATAGGTCAGTTATTCCTGATAGGTATGATTATAAATTTAATTTTTCACATGAGGCTAGAATTGATGAGGTGAACAGACATGTGATGGGTAACTAAGTGGTTTATTTGGATAGAAATCCTATTATTGATGAGATATGACCTAAGATGGAATGCTTCAGATAGTATGTTTGGATAGCACTAGGGTGTACACCTACTCAAGTATGTGTTTTGGATAACAGGGTCTTTTAAACACAGTTTTATGTTTGGTTTTATGGATACTTTCTTAACATGCTTTAAGTGTGTGATAAATTCCTTAACCTATGTGGTTGATTTATTGGTGCAACCTAATATTGGCCTAAAAAAGGTATTCATGGTGTTGATGAGTCATAAGTGGCATAAGATGACATATATAAATGGCTGGATTTTGGGAAATTTATAGGACAAAGAGATATAATTGTGTAATTAATGTGATTAATATTGTGAGGACATGATTATGGATGGAAATTCATAGTGGTCACATTTTATTCATTCTTAGCATGTGTATAAGAAATTTTAGGGTGTACATGTTTGGTTCCTTGATACCCATTATGGTTAGGACATTAAATGATTCTAGTATATTTTGATGGAGTATAAAACTCCTCAGTTTTCCAAACTGGGTAGAGTTAGGTTATGGTTTTTTGATAGGTTCAATGTATGATCACACATATATGGTGATCAAATATTAGATGATAGTGGAATGGTTTGAGATACCTTGTTTTGATAGTGGAAAGGGGTTTTGACCCTAGATGTAATGGTGTGTTTGGGTTAGACAATATGATTCTATATGGAATGGTTTTGTGTGATTAAGTAGGGGGAACCTTTTTATTGGTATATGAATTACATATGGGATGAGATCCATTCAATATTATAATAAAATAATTATTGGATCATTTGGAACTTGGTTTACTCTGAATGATTAAATCACATGAGAGTTGAGTTGTGTCATTTTGTAAAATGTGAAATGTTATATAGTGAACATTGGATCTTGTGAAATACCAAGTGATTGATTGGATTAATGTGATGGATAAGGAAATTGGAGAATACCCAAGATATGGTGAGTGGGGAACCAGATAGATTATCATTATCTAGAGGGATAAGGTGGGTCCTATAAGGGACGAAACACAAGATTCATTTGATGATTAGAAAGGTAGATAACCTTGATTTAGATACATCAATACAGAGTGTGTTATGAATGATTATCTGTAGAGTTTGAAATTGGTTTCTTGAAGTATCTTGTTATCATTAGGCTATCAAAGAGGGATCAGAATGCAAACATATTTAAGAGATTTGAGTGGGGCTCATGGGTGTAAATGTATAAATAAAAGTGTATATTTGATAATATTGAGTTAGTGGATGGTGATATGGAGTGTCCTATGGTGGAGATCACACCCTTTATAATGTAACGACCAGAATTTGGAGACCTTCCATTGGTGCCCCATACCCGGTTCACCACATGACCTCAAGCGCATTTCCCCAAATTCCAGAGTCTGCCGACAAGCAGAAAGGGCCTGAGTATGTTATTGGGGAAACTATGCCCTCATTTGGTAAGGTATACAAGGTAAGAAAACAATTGTCAATAGAGGAAGCAGTAAACATCATACAAACACTGAAACTAAATAGTAAAAGCAATGAACACATAATGATAATGATAATTATGCAGCAGGTACATGTATCTAAGGAAAGCATCAAACACAAAAACGTGCTAAAATACAACTGAAAACAAAGTACGAAAGTAAACAGCAACTCCAGCAGCATCACAAGCCTATGCTCGGTCCTATGCTCTCCAACTCCAACCAGTAATCATGTACCCGAAGTAGAAGGGCCAAAATCCCTGTCCACACCTGCAACCATATAACCTGTTTGGGACGAAAAACAGGACCCAAACAGGGTGTGAGACTAATCCTAGTAGAAAATCACCACGAGATCCGTGCCCTACTATCAGTGAGTAATATAGCAAAAGTAAAGGAAATAAATGTTGCAGAGAATTAGATGTACACTAAAGTAAAAAAAATCCTACCAAACTCCATTCACAGTTATTTATTAGTTCAGTACAACCTTTTCGCTATCAACTAAGGAACCTAATAATAGCTCTATACTCCCAAGGCAAGCAAGTAATCACAACAGGTAACTCAGCAGTCTACCTAAACAGCAAGAAGTACAAACCCAGGCTTGTTCTTTGGCTTGGTGGCCTCGTCACAACCAATAAATAACTCACTGACTCTCTGGGTGGATCCTACTAGAAAACCCCTCTAGTCAAGTAAAAGTACAAAGGCACAAACACTCTGGGAAGCTCTCACCACCAATTCCCCTATGGTCTTGCAACGAAAGATATAGACTATATAAGGAACCACTTACGTCTAATCCCCCTTATAGTCTCACTACATAACTAAGGAATCACTGAGGAAGCACAATGTCCCATTCCCATAAGTCATGTGATCGATACTAATTATAACAGACTCTCTAGGGAAACCCTAATCATCAATTCCGCCTTTAGTCTACCACACCAGGTTCACTCAGCCCTGAGCAGTTTAGTCATGCGTAAATGACAGTTAGCAGCCTAAGTAAGTTCAGCAACTACTTGGCTAATAGCTACAAATACATCCACAGGCATATACACATCAGGAAAAATACATGCAATCAAGTCAACAAGCATACTAGCAATGTGCAATAGGGTTTCCTCATAGGCAAACCGTGCCAAACGACAATAATCAGCCAAAAAAGGGGAAACAACCATGGGGTGACCCTCAAACATGCTAACAAGCAATTATTAACCATCTAATAACCTCAAGAATACATGAAATCTAAGACACTTAACAAAACAGGATCAAAACCCTATCCCGAGATACCCGATACATGGGTATCCAACACTTTTGCACCAAAACTCAAGGAAATTCAATGTAGGGAAACAAACCACCTACCTCGATCCCAATAGATCGATATATGTGAACCACGGCGATAGATTCCCCTTAGAACGACGTAGATCTGAGAAAATACATAAAAAACTCAACCTACAATTACTTGAAAATGAGGAGGAATCAAGAAACAAGGCTAAAGAAGAACGGGTAACTCACCGCTGTGCTTCCAACGCAATAAACGGTGGATAGAACGGAGGTTGGATGGAGGCATGAAAGATTAGAGAAGATTTAGCCGTACGGTCGCACTCAGATGAACGAAACCTGGAGAAGAAGACGCTTCTGTGCGTCAGGCGCGACCCCAGTCCGTTCAATGAAAAAAAGAAAGTACATGACATGTACTTTTAGAGTACACGATGTGTACTAGGTCTTTTCCGTACTCCACCAAAATCGGCCTCCACGTCACCCTTACACACCGTGTGTGTGGCCCAGATACGGACAACACATGGATTCAGTGGGAAAAGAGTACACGACGAATACTCAGAAAGTACACGTCATGTACTTCAAAAATTTCCATAAACTTCTTTTTTTTTTTCAAAAACTCCAGAAAAAGTAAAAGTGTACCTGAAAAGAAGATCTGAGTTCTTACAAACTTTCCCCCTTAAATAAATTCATCCCCGAATTTCTCTAACGAGGTGGAGAAGAAGAAACCACGAACAGCTCCGGCCACTGCGATCGTACATCATCCTCCCTCTCCCAGGTCTCGTCCTGTACTTGCCCGTGCTGCCATAGCACCCATATTAGAGGAACATACCGCCCGCGGATAACCTTCATACATCGAATGACAATTTAGATAGGATTCTCCTCAAAGGATGCAACTGCTTCAAGCTCAACTTCCTCGGGCTGAAAGATGTGAGACAGGTCTGAAAAGTAATGTCAGAGCTGAGAGACGTGGAAGACGTCATGCATGGACCGATACCCCTGGGGTAGCTGCAACCGATAAGAAATCGGCCCAAGTCACTCCAAGACCTCAAACGGCCCGACGTACCATGGTGAAAGCTTACCATATCTCCGAATCCTCTTCTGTCCCAACCTCAGTGCGACACGCAGGAAAACCTGATCACCGACATCGAACTCTAGAGGTCGTCTTCACTGATTAGCATAAGACTTAAGTCGAGACTGCACTGTAGCCTTCCTCTTCCAAATCACCTCTATCTTCTCTGAAGTTTCCTGAACAAGATGAGGTCCTAGCAAAGCCGCCTTTCATGCCTCCATCTAGTATAAAGGTGATCGGCATGGCCTATTGTACAAGGCCTCATAAGGTGCCATCTAAATAGTTTCCTGAAAACTGTTGTTATTGGAAAACTCCACGAGATGAATATGTTTCTCCAAAGAACATCCAAAGTCTAGGATGAAAGCTCGGAGCATATCCTCAAGCACCTGTATCATGTGCTCGGACTGGCCATCAGTCTAGGGATGGTATGCTGTTCTCAAAAGTACATGTATACCCAAGGCCTTCTGAAGTCCCTGCCAGAACCGAGAGGTAAAACGCACATCCCTGTCTGAAACAATGGAGTGTGGAACTCCATGTAGACGAACAATCTCCTGGATGTAAAGTCGTCCCACATCATCGACACTGAAAGTCTCCTTGATTGGAAAGAAGTGAGAAACCTTCGTAAACCTATCAAAGATGACCCAAACAACATCATTCCCTCAAGGTGACCTCAGCAAACCAGTCATGAAGTACATCACAACATCATTCCACTTCCACTCTGGAATGGGCAACTGATGAAAAAGCCCCACTGGTCACTGATTCTCTACTTTCGAGTGCTGACAAGTAGAACATCTCATGACAAAACCAGCAACATCTCACTTCATACCTGGACACCAATACCGGCAGTGTAAATCATGGTACATCTTGGTGACGCCAAGATGAACTGTCCAAACTGAGGAATGGAAGTCTTGCATCAGCTCGTCGCGTATATCTTCTGGCACCCATACACATCCCCAGAAATGCAAGATCTCATCCTCACCAATGGTCCACCCGGAAATAGGGTCCTCTCCTGACATGCTTTCTCGTAGGACTATCCCTTATGAATCTGCCAGATTCCTCATTCGAACTCGGTCCAGAAGTGCAGAGGTAACAACCATAGAAGATAGGAAAGTTTTCCCCTTCCTGTCGTGCACCTCCAAATGAATCTCCGAGAACAGATCCATTAGTTGCCACTCACTACTGGTCTCCTGAACTGCCTGTATCTGAGTTCTCCTGCTCAGCGCATCAGCCACTGCATTGCCTTTCCTAGGTGTATAGGCAAGCTCGAAATCGAAGGACTGGAGATACTCAACCCACCTCCACTGTCTCTGATTCAGGTCACGCTGTGTGAAGATGTACTTGAGACTTTTGTAGTCAATGTATACCACAAAATGATCTCCCAGAAGGTAATGTCTCTAGAAACGTAAATCATTAACAACCGTAACCAACTCTAGGTCGTGCGTTTGATAATTCCTCTCATGTGGCCTCAACTTATGAGATCTATACGCAACCACTCGATCCTCCTGCATATGCACTACTCCAAGTCTGATGCCAGATGCATCACAGAAAACCGTATTGCTCTTTCCCAGTTCCGGAAAAACTAGGATCGGTGCTGAAGTCAATCTCCCCTTTAGCTCCTGGAAGGCTGAGTCATAGGCTTCTAACCAAAAAAACTTCACGCCCATCTTAGTCAATACCATCAATGGTGCTTCTAAGAGTGAGAAGTCCTCTATAAACTTCCTGTAGTAACCAGCCATCCCCAAGAAGATTTGTACCTCAAAGATGTTCTTCTGCTACTCCTAGGTAACTACTGCTCTCACCTTCTCTGGGTCTACTGATACTCCTGTCTCTGAGATGACATGACCCAGGAAGTGAATCTAGTCCATCCAAAAGTGGCACTCTGATATTTTATCATAAAGTCGATGCTCCCTCAGTGTACTCAAAATGATCTCAATATGGGTTGCATGGTCATGTAATGTGTGAGAGTACACTAAGATAACATCCACGAAGACCACGACGAAGGAATCCGAGTAAGGATGGAACACTCGGTTCATCAGTTCCATGAAAACTGATGGCGCATTCTTAAGACCGAACGACATAACCATATACTCGTAGAGGCCATACCTGCTCTTGAAGGCTGTCAGAGGTATATCTGAAGGCCTAACACATAGCTGATGATAACCGGACCTAAAATCGATATTCGAGAACACCTGAGCTCCTAGAAGCTGATCGAATAGATCATAAATACTCGGAAAGGGATATCAGTTCTTAACTGTCAGATGGTTCAACTTCCGATAATCCACGCAATGCCTAAGGGTACCGTCTTCCTTCTTCGCGAACAGAACAGGCGAACCCCAAGGAGAAGTACTGGGTTAGATAAAACCCTTTTCCTGCAACTCCTCCAACTACTTCTTGAGCTCCTATAACTCAGGTGTAGCCATCCTATAAGGAGGAATGGACACCGGTGCTACTCCTGGCATAAGCTCAACTGAGATTTCTACCTCACACTACGGAGGCAAACCCAAAAAGTCTTTTGGAAAGACATCTGGAAAGCGATTATCCACTAGAGGAAAATATAACTATGAAGTCCCCTAGTCATCGAGATAAAGACTAGCATTATGGTTCGTAACTCCTCCTAGACCATGATGCTCGAGTTCGGCTTGACTCGCCTGAGCATCCCACATGCCCTTATGAAAGAAAGATCCACCCTCTGGTGATACGAAACTCACCCTGCGGTGATAGAAATCGACAACTTCCTAGAAGGGAACCAAACAGTCCATACCGAGAATGAAGTCATAGCCCGTCATCTGCAGGACATAGAGGTCCCATAAAAAACGATACCCTGCAACCTCGAGAGGGAACTCCTTGCACTGACGTACGCTTGATGTCCTCATTCCCAAGGGCGTTTCGAGAGTCAACATGTCAATAGAAGAAAAGAAACAGAGCTCAAGGCTTTCCATGACAGTAACAAAGATAAAGCTATGTAAAGCACCAATATCAAAAAGGGATGAAGATAAAACTGAGGATACTAAGATCGTACCTCGAACTGTAGGGGGTCCAGGATCCTTCTCCTGATGAATATTCTCTACAGCAAAAGTCTGGCCGGTATCGTGGCCCTGTGTAGACTGAAAACGCTGAGCAGCTCCTCCCTAAGCCTGACCACTGCATCCACGACCTCTACACTGACCTGAACGCCCTGCAGAACCCCAGCCCCCTAGTCTTCTGCAAATCTGGTAATCCTGCTTTTGTACGTGGGGTCGAAACTGATCCTCCTTCACTAGCCGATAGAAGGGGAACCTTGCAAAAGCGCTGTAGATGACCCATCTTTCCGTAGGATCGGTACTCCACTGGGTCCCTCGATCATTGGGGATTCTTATGCCCGCTCCTCCCACACTAATAACACACCACTTGGGTGCTAGAATGGGCATCTCATCTTCCAGAAGGAATACCTCGCTTCCTCGGGTTGCCTTGGGTAGACTCTCAGTGGTGCTTCCTACTGTCTGTCTGGAGGGAATCAGCATTGGATGTTTTACTGCCCTGGCCCATAGCTCCAGTATCCCTCAGGTTCCTCTCCGTGATGAGTGCCTAGTTGACTATCAGAGTAATAGAAGTCAACTGAAGGAGATTCACCTGCGATATGATCTCCGGTCTGAGGCGTTCCTCAAACTTTCTTGCTAGAAACAGCTCTTCATTCCCCAGAACGGGAGTGAATCGCTGTAACTCAGTGAAGCGGGAGGAATACTCCATAACTGAGAGAGTACCCTGCTGCAGGCTCATGAACTCCCTAGCTCTGTCATCCCTCAGCGTCGCTGGGTAGAAGTAGTCATAAAACGTATGCTGAAACTCATCCCAGGCCATAGCATTTTGGCGCCCCGTCTGAGAGACTATGTCCCACCATCTCTTGGCGGACTCTCGCAGCATATATGTGTTGAGCTTCACCCTCCTCTCTAGAGGCATCTCCAGATGCTCGAAGATGGAAAGCATGGATTCCAGCCATGACTCTTCAGCCTGGGGTCCTCCATCCACTATGAAGGTGGTAGGATGCTGCTGCTGGAAGACCCGCGTCAGCTCTTCCATAGTCGGGGCAGGATGATGAAATCCCTAGACGGTCTACATGAATCTCATGAAAACCTCTCTGAACTGAGCGTCAACACCAATGTCTGGAATCACTGCAGGTGCCATGTCTGGAACGATGGGGGGAACTACTGGCAGTGCCTGATCGGTCACATCAGGCATACGATCGTTGCCTGGTTCCTGGCGTGCAACAGGAGGACGTCTCAGTGCCATAGTTTTGAAATCCCAAAACACACCTTCGATAAATACGAACATAGTTGCAACACAGGAGAGTAAAATGGAAGAGGCGGGAAAAACCTTTGAATCTAGAAAAACATGACTACACGGAGTGTAGTACCACTACACGACGTGTTTCTTAAAAGTTTACCCTGGGCGTGTACCTTGTCCATACATGCATGTGTAAACTTCCCGACTACACGACGTGTTATGAAACTACACGGCGTGTACTGACCCTTTTCTCCCTGCCTGGTTACTCTTACACGACTGAGTCACATGGACTGTCCCAGCCGAAGACTACACGGTGTGTTTGAGGAAGACACAATGTGTACTAAAGAAGCGTTACCTAGCCCGTGTTGTTAGCGACACGGCCTGACAGATGGTCGACACTACACGACGTGTTCCCAAAGGACATGATGTGCACTTTAAGGGAAACCTCAACCCGTGTTGTTCGTGACACGGCCGGGTACTTGGCTGATCCTCACACGGCGTGTTCCGAACAAACATGACGTGTATAAGAGAAGATAACACCGACCCGTGTTTTTCAATACATGACCGGGTACCTGGGAAAGGGTACATGGTGTGTGCATACCGAACACGACGTGTACAAAACATGCATTAACTTTCCCATGTTGTTAGTTACATGGTCGGGCTCCTAGTTAACCACTACACATCGTGTACCTAGAGTACACGACGTGTTCCTGAAAACCATTTATAGCTCCGTGTCCCTGTCCACACGGTCAGTGACACGACCAAAAACTACACGGTGTGTATATATAAAGTACATGCCGTGTATTATGGTTTTTTTCCGGATAGTAGCCTCAGAACTGCACCAGAGCCCTAAAATCACAGAAAAACAAGGGTAAAGGTGCCAAATTCCAATCCGGGGGGGCCCATACTCCCCATGAATCAAAGCTTGGCATCATAACGGTGCATAGAACAAGCCACATTATAAGAACTCACGACCCACCAAATTCCAATCCTTGAGGGCCCATAACACCTCTAAGATCAAAGTTTTGTGTCCGTGATAAGAAAACTCCAACAATGATACCCTATCAACATAACAGATATTCTATCACAACAGCTATCACAATAGCATGCATTTTCTATCACAAATCCTATGACAACAACATGAAATCTCTAATGCAACATAGATGGAATGGAAAGATGCATGGCTTGTGATCTTCTAACATGTGCCCATATGATTCATGAGATGGCATACCCTCATCTCATCGGGTTGCAACAAAATAGAATCATAATCATATAAATAGTAACAACACAAAACAAGTGCATCACCCAACGGTGAAATCAATTAAACTTTAACATTCACAAAACTCAAATTGGTAATATTCAAGGTAATCTAGATTTTTCTCTGTACACAGGTTCTAGAATGCCCATGCATAGCTATTTACTATTTACCTATTCCGTCCCATCCCTGTCTAATGTCGCTAAACAGTAAGTCAATAGGAAAAGGAAAGAACTCATTTGATATCACTTTGTAACGACCCGAATCCAGAGACCTTCCACTGGTGCCCTATACCCAGTTCACCACATGACCTCAAGCACATTTCCCTAAACGCCAGAGGCTGACGACTAGCAGTGAGGGCCTTGGTATGTTATTGGGGAAACTATTCCCTCATTTGGTAAGGTATACAAGGCAAGAAAACAACAGCCAATAGCGGAATCAGTAAAAATAATACAAACACTAAAACAAAACAGCGGAAGAAATGAACAGATAATGATAATGATAATGATGCAACAGGTACTTGTATCTAAGGAAATTAGCAAACACAACAACATGCTGAAATACAACTAAAAAAAAGTACGAAAGTAAATAGCAACTCCAGCAGCATCGCAAGCCTAAGCTTGGTCCTGTTCTATCTAGCTCAAACCAGAAATCATGTACCCAAAGTAGAAGGACCAAAATCCTTGTCCACACCTACAACCATATAACTTTTTTGGGCCAAAAAGAAAGACCCAAACAGGGTGTGAGATTAATCCCAGTAGGCAATCACCACGAGATCTGTGCCCTACTGTCAGTGAGTAATATAGAAAAAGTAAAGAAAATAAATGCAGCAGAGAATCAGATGTACACTAAAGTAATAAATCCTACCAGACTCCATTCACACTTATTTATTTGTTCAGTACCACCTTTTAGCTATCAACCAAGGAACCTAGAAACAAATCTATATTCCCAAGGGAAGAAAGTAATCATAACAGGTAACTCAGCAGTCTACCTAAACAGCAAGTAGTACAAACCCAAGCTTTTTCTTTGGCTTGATGGACTCATCATAGCCAACCAACAAATAAATCACTGACTCTCTAGGTGGCTCCTACTAGAAAACCCCTCTAGTCAAGTAAACGTACAAAGGCACAGACACTCTGGGAAGCTCTCTCCGTCAATTCCCCTGTGGTCTTGCAACGAAAGATATAGACTCTCTAATGAAGCACTTACGTCTAAACACCCCTATAGTCTCGCTACATAACTAAGGACACTCTGAGGAAGCACAAAGTCCCATTCCCATAGGTCCTGCGATCGATACTAATTATAAAAGACTCTCTAAGGAATCCCTAATCGTCAATTCCCCCTTTAGTCCACCACACTAGGTTCACTCAGCCATGAGCAGTTTAGTCGTGTGTAAACGACTATTAGCAGCCTATGTAAGTTCAGAATCTACTTGACTAATAGCTACAAATGCATCCAAAAGCATATACACAATAGGAAAGATACATGCAATCACGTCAACATGCATACTAGTAATGTGAAATAGGGTTGTCTCGTAGGCAAACCACGCCAAACGACAATAATCAGCCAAAACAAGGGGAAACACCCATGGGGTGACCCTCAAACATGCTGACAAGAAATTATTAACCATTTAATTACCTCAAGCATACAATAATTCTAAGGAAGATAACAAAACAGGATCAAAACCCTAACCCGAGATACCCGATACTTGGGTATCCAACACTTTTTCACCAAAACTCAAGGACATTCAACGTAGGGAAACAAACCACATACCTCGATCCGAGTAGATCGATATATGTGAACCACGATGACAAATTCCCCTTGGAATGATGTAGATCTGAGAAAACGCACAGAATTCTCAACCTAAGATAACTTGAAAACGAGGAGGAATCAAGAAACTAGGCTAAAGCAGAACGGGGAACTCACTGCTGCGCTTCTAATGTAATCGACGGTGGTTGGAATGGAGGTCTGATAGAGGAACGACGTCTCAGAGAAGATTTGGTCGTACGGTCTCTCTCGGACGAACGAAAACTGGAGAAGAAGACGCTTCTGTGCATCAGGCGCGACCCCGGTTCTTTTAATGAAAAAAAGAAAGTACACTGCATGAACTTTTAGAGTACATGGCATGTACTAGGTCTTTTCCTTACTCTGCCAAAATCGGCCTCCACGTCACCCTTACACACCGAGTGTGTGGCCTGGACACGGCCAGCACACGACTTCGGCGGGAAAAGAGTACACGGCGTGTACTCAGAAAGTACACGGCATGTACTTCAAAAATTTCCAGAAACATCGTTTTTCTCAAAAACTCAAGAAAAAGGAAAAGTATACCTGAAAAGAATATACGGGTTCCTACAAATAATATAAATTTTTTTACTCATTTTGGGTTGTTTTTGGTAGATATCAAGATTTATGTGTTGATGGAACCAGCCTTGAGACAGTTGTGATTTTTTACGACATTTTGATGGAATTTTTTAGGTTTGTGGTTTGTAAATGGATAATACCCAAATATGTATTGGTTGATTGGAATTGGTTTGAGTTAGTTTATTCAGATACTGGTAGTTGAAAAAATACAAGATGATGGTTATGAGGTATGACTAGAGATACCTCAATAGGGTGACCAATTTTATAGAATATGGGTTCTTGTGGGTACCATGTCTACCAAAACAAAAGAGTTATGAACATATTTGGATATAGTCTGAGAAATTATACCATAGATTCTAATGAGAATGTGCAGGTGATGAACGGGTGTAATTTTGGTTGAGAATTGGATTGATGTAGACTAGTAATGTCAACTGATATGGTATGATGTTTATAAATTCCCAAATGTCACCAGAAGTGGGTAATCTTCATGGAGTTGATAGAAAATAATTAGTTCCATAATGCATGGGTTAACGGTGTTTTGAAAAACAAAATAGGTTTGAGTGCAGTTCCAGCATAACCTCAACTTGACAGAGACATATGATTAATACATTCATAGAGTTTTAGTGAATAGGATGGTTTATGGGGTAGGCTTGGGGAGACCTATCAGGGAAGATAAAGGTTATATTGGAGATATTGTAATGACAGGTGTTTCTATTAGTTGGTAAAATAATGTGAAATTTAAATTTTTAGTTCTGAATCATTCTATGTTTTGATAATTGGGATTTAGTTTAGAAATTACGGAATTATAATATCATGAGAAGGTATTTTTATATGTTTCTAGAGGTCAGAGAGGTGTATTAGGTGTTTGGGTGAGTGTTATAGAAATGACATAGGGACCCTATGACAAGAATTGTACTCCAAAAGGTCAATCATGTTATGATAGCTGCATGTCACATCTAGAAAAGGGACTGATCAAGGGATAAATCCTTGAATAAGGAGGTTCCATACTATGGATTTACCATTTCACACCAAGACTAGTGGGTTTCACGATCTTATGTTTTTTTGTGAGGGTATTTTATAAAGGAAAATATATAATTTATAGGTGTCACATTGTGGCTAGGTCCACTATAATGTGATGAGCGACCTTGATTAATATATTAACAAATCCTTATGTATAGTAATGTTGTGATGGGATGTATTGAAATAATAAATTTTTTTAAATATTAATTTTTTTACATATTTTACCACTGTACATATTTCATTTAGAAATTTAACATGGGAAGGCTGGTCACAACATGAATCCTTAGGGCCATGTTGCGATAATGGTCTCATGGTACTACAAGGTGGAAGACCATGATATAGGGTCTATTTGAGGGAATTTTACATTTCTGGATGGCATGGTGATTCAATGTGACAAGGGGGGTTATGTTTTAATGGGGGAAACTTGAGTACTATTCCCTGGAAGGAGTATGACACACTATATAGGATGGGGAATTATGTTTTGGTCCTTTTTAATAAGGCAATTCCATAATGTGACCATGGTGATCACACCAAGTAAGGGACACCATGATATAAGGTTCATGTCATGGAGGGAGACCATAGGATTATTTCATATTGTGAGCCCTAGGGCCACACCAAGACCAGAGCCTAGGTAGGGGAACCATGCTATGATTCCTTAGGCCACATCATGAAATTATCATTTCATTATTTTTTAGTAGGGTTTTAATTTCATTTTTATAGATAAACCACATAAATTTAAGTCAAATAAGTAGGTAAAGAGATCCATTTATGGTAAAATCCTCCCCTTATTCATTCCCCATTTATTCCCCTTGATGAAGGGTGGTTCATAGATGATTTCATGGTGGTTGAGGTGATTTTTTCACTCATTTAGTTCATCCTTAATTTTTCTATATGAGGATTACGGGTTTTCCAGAATATGTTTTTTTATTTATTCTACTATATAATGTTGGAATCAAGATGATATGTTGGGGATTAAACATGGAATGGGTAAAATATATTTTTGGTGGATGAACACACTAGGTTCTGTGCAGATATATTAAAGTATGTTTCTTCCTTGAATTATTTAGATTTTTTCTATCAAAATTTTATATAATTAATTTGTGGTTTCGAAAAAATATATTCGTAGTTTTGTGTTCTATAGGTCTCAGTGGATATTGGGGTGGTGAAAAAAACTTTGCTAAAGGATTTGGTTGAAGAATATTTCCTTAGGAGTACAATATTAATTCTTCTTGAGTGTAAATTTTGGAATTAATATTTGTTTGATGTGTAAATTTTTTATAATTGGTTTATAATTAATTTGAATCATAATTGATGGATTAAGTTCTTCATGAGGATAGTGGATATCAACTCTATCTTTTATTAGTTATGGGATAGTGATCAAGATTTTATTAAAGGGAATAAATTAAAATGAGGTGGATAATACCTAATAATATACCTAATATTTAAAAGTTTTTTCTTGTTCTTGTGATATGTGTTCTTCAAACTTCTGCATGTTATCAAAATTAAATTTAAAATGTATTTTTCAATAAAACTCCCACAATTAGAATGGATGTTTCTTCAGCCATGATAGAACCATGAATACTAACTTTGTCCTCAGTAATCGATGATTGATGTATTGATCGTAAATGTGTAATATATGAGGTGTAAACCCTATAAGGGTGTAAAATTATTAAATGCCTCATAATATACATTGATATATATTACTTTAGTTCTACAAAAGTATGTTAGAGTGATATATTTGAGATAGATGGAATAGGGGTAGTCCATATGGAACCTTGAAATACCATTTATTCTTTTGATTACATAGTTTTGTGTCGGGTGAGTATTCCTCCTCCACTAGTATGTGTGTGTAATCAAGTGAGGATACCATGGTAATTATTTTTGTGTAGTGTCAGTGAGAGGAATGACCTACCTTGACTTTAGAAGTGATGTAGTTTTAAGATGTATCTCTAGTGTGATGCCTATGTTGTATCATTAGTGTGAACGATTAGACCATGATTTGATTATAGTTATGTTTAGAGATTTAATGTCTTTTAAGTGATGGGATTTGACTCTAGATTTGGGGAAGAGATAAAATAAACCATGTGGGGTGTCTGGAGTTTTCTTAATTAGGGGACTATAATGGGTGCCCAAATTTGTGTTGAATCTAAAGAGTATTAATACTTGAGAGCTAGTTTAGTAATGAAATATTATGGATATACATATTATAATGGGCTGTATTCTTATGAGGATGAAATAGATTATGTATTTTGGGTTTATAAGGTAGAAAAACCTTGCGATTATGATGTATTATGATTCTATGGTGGGATGTGACCCCCTGGGTATCAAATATATTATGGTTCTAAGGTGGTATTTGGCCCCTTGTTATATGGTATATGAAAATTATAGGGTGGGTTGTAGCCCCATGGGTAAATGATATATGAAAATTACAAGGTGGTATGTGAACCTTGGTATAAAATATGGGATAGTTCTTGGGAAGTATGTGCCCATTGAGTGTATGATATATGATGTTTCCAGGCTTGGATGAGTCCCCCTAGGTTCATGATAATTTGGATTGTGTTTTGGGGTGGGATGTAGTCCCTCAGGGGTATTATATTATGGTAAATATTCTAGTGTGGTAAACACCCCTATGAGTATGATACCTGAGGTTCCAGGGTAAGAAGAGTCCCTGTGTGTGTATAATATTATAAAAATGTTTTGAGGAAAGACTAGGTCTCTATGGGTGATGCTATAAAAGTTTTTAGGGATGGTTATTACATACCTATCATGGTGCCTCATCAAATAGATTTAATAAAACCTAGAATGCATCCTAGTGGCTGGACTAGGTCATTTTTTAAGAAGTTGGGACTAGGGGAATTCACTATTCTAGAAATTTAGTTTTCTTTATTCTATTTATAAGATGTTGAGTGTAGGAAACAAGGGTATTGATACATGAAACATGAAAGAAAGAAAAAAATGTAGAACAAAATAAAATGGAAAAAGTGTAGATGGTCCTTAGAATGAATTCCAATGGGTTTAATCACTATTTATATTTGTATTAACTCACCCAATTTATTGAAAATATTCGATAACATTAACCTACCCATAATCCACTATTTGATTTTGTATAAAAATACTAACATACTCAAGGAATCCTCAGCCAGACCGACTATTCCACTTGTTTTACTTTGTGAAAAAGAAAGGTCACTCATCAACCAAGTTAATGGAATTACTCACACACTGGGAAACAATCACTCTGCATTCATCCGTTTGAAATGAAAAACAAGTGGAAGAATACGATAGTTTTTTGGAATATAGAGTGTTAATAATTTATTATATACTCAATCTTAAATATCACCTAAGAATTATAGAAATAGGATGTGAATTAAAATAAACAAATTTAATAAATCCCACTATAATTCTCCTCAGATAACCCAAAATGGGATATTTCACCCTAATTATGGATTTTGATATCACTAGGTATATCAATAGGGTTGTGGAAACATAAAGAAAAGTTAGAGAATATAATTTCACAATATATAGAAATAATGAAATGAAATACTTGAATTAAAAAGACTAAATCTAATCTAACAGAAGTTAATGGACAATGTTTTAACCCTTTATATATTATTAGAAACAAAGTATTTATAAGAATAAACATATTTCTCCTCCTCTTTTATAAATTTTAGTGGACTTAGCTCGATCACCATCTTCTTCATATGATTAAAATGTTACCATATCTAGGGGCATGATTTACACCACTAAAATATTCAAGACAATTCATTCCCCTAAAATTAGTATCTCCTTGACTAATTAATTGAATGATCTCTATATATATTGCTTTAGAGATATCTTTCCGATTTAGATGAACCATGGAATTATAATTTATTTTAATTTTAGTTCAAACTACTTTGATTTGATAAATTTAGATTAAATCCTTATTGGAACCCTTATGTATCTCTATATAATTCATTCTACCTTGGTAAAACTGATTAATGCATAGAGATACCATTATATATCCCATGTGATGAAGGAGTTACCTTGACATAGCCTTTTGATCTTGGTGGTACCCTTATATTCTACCTTGGGTGAACTTGTTACCCTTATAAAACTTCTAAAACATTGTTATATCATTAAATAATGAAATTTAAATTCATATAAACGTCACATATCATAAGGAAATCATTTATAACCCTTATATAGACTTTAATATACACATACTACCCTTATATATGGATCTTTAGATTACCCTTACACAACACATGATTTACCATTATGTTTGGGATGGAGAATGAGATTTATAATTCTATAGTTTTTCCTCATTCCCTTTACCATTATAAAGTTCTTTATTGACCTTTCCATTATAAATGGTATGCATAACTACCCTTTTATAACACTCACCCATGAAAACATCAATATCACAACCACTTTTTCAATATGTGATTGATTGCTTCTGATATGTCTGAATCAATATGAACTAACATAATATGGATGTGTAGTTAGTTGGGATTTAAATATTCTATTGAAGGTTATGTATAATGACCCTCAATTTTCATACATATATATTGCATCTAAATAGATGAATATTCATTTTACAACAAAACCATGCAAGATTCCTATGGGTTTAGAATCTTTGGAAACATGGAAACAAAAAAAATAGTTCATAAAATGTCAAAATTGTATCTTTATTATTCCTTTGTAACTATAAAATTTATTTACATGTCAAACCTAATACCTTTCTTAAAATCCTCACACTTACTTTTGGTCAAATTTTCATTAACCTCCTCCTCTTTGGCAGACTTCCTTTAGATCTATTCTTAAAGGATATGTGATTAGTCTTTTGGTGAGAGAAGAATAAATTGAACATGGGGAGAGTGAGGAGGAGAGTGTTTGGAAGATATTTTAGGATCTTCTAGTCTGTTGAGTTGAAATTTTTTGGTGAGGTGTGGTATTTATACTTGATGATAGGTGGGATTAATTAATTAAATAATGAATATTTTGTGTTTAAATCCAACCACATTGAGGGGGAATTAATTTCAATGAATTTTAATGATAACTAATATTATAAAAGATATTTAGGGTTTATAATTACATAAAACCCCTTTAAATTTTGTATTTTTGATGTATTTTAATCCTTAACCTTTTAACTTTTACCCTTTTAATAATTTTACCTTTACTATCGTAAATAATTTGTTTAACATGATAACTCTTTTATATATAAAAATTTAAATGACCCTAATACAAAATTTGGAAGTTATGATTCCAAAATTAGAATAAATTTCTCCTAATTCAATTCAAATAATTTAAAAAATTATGTTTAAAATTAATCTCAGAGACAAAATGAAAAAGTATGTTTTTAAGGTGAAAAGTTCAAAAGTTCAAAATGTTTTTATATCTAATTTCAATGTTAAAAATGAATGAAATGAACAAAATTAGTTTTATTTATTCATAATTAAAAAATTTTAATTTTAAACCAATTTTAAATATAAATTAATTATATAGATAAATTAGATGAAAATATAGTTTTCAATTAAAATTCTGTATTTTTCACTATTCATTAAAAATGAATCTTCTTCGAAAAATAAAAAAATATCACCCTAAGATAATATTGATATTCCCATTTAAAAAATGATATTTATTTTTTAAAATAAATTTTAAAAAAATGTAAAAATTTAGTTATAAAATAGGTTCACTATTAAAAGGCGGCAACATTATTTTTTAAGAAATATAACTTTTATGGTTAAAGTTGAGTTTATTCTTATAATAAGCCTAAAAACATATTGAATTAATCTAAAAACTTTTTATTGAATAAATAACATATAAATTTCATTAATATATTTCAATAATAGTGATTAAAGTTATTTATTAAGATAATATTCCTCCATATGAACACAAATAGGTTTGTTTTTGTAAAAAACACAACATTTTTGATCAATGGGTTTTTATTTTCATTTATAACTAATTGGTAACCAATTAATTCATTTTATAAACATGTGTAAACTTTAGTTTCATAATTTATTTAATATAACTCATTTGTACCATTCTAATGACTTGGTTATAACTATCATAATTAAATATTTTGGAGTTCAGTTTAGCTATGAGTTTTGAGAACGTAGGACATCAAAGAGATTAGATTTATTTTAAAAAATAAACATGGAAAAAAATATTGGGGTGTTCAATTCTTACCCCCTTCAAATTAATTTATATATTGAAATTAATAACTTGGATATAAATAGATGAGGATACCTCTTCTTGATCACATCCTTATGTTCCCACATAGCTTCCTCAAATTGGTGGTTTCACCACAAAAATTTAACCAGGTGAGTGATCTTGTTTCTTAGAAATTAATCTTTATGATCTAGAATATCTAAGAAAGTTGTTTTTCAATATTTATTAACTCTGAGTTTAGTACATATAAAGGATTAGGTATGTACATCCCCAAGAGAGATACCTATAACACATCATCAACATGATAGAGATTCGTTTGAATATCTAATCGATATACTACCATCACGATACGATCAAGAATGTCAAAAAATAACATCATTGAAATTTTTGAAATTTCACTTAAAATCACAGATTGATATTTGAAAATTTCCATTTTTGGAAACACATAATGGAAAAGGGGTCAATAAAACATCTTTTTAAAAAGAGGAAAGTTAAATGTCAAAGATCACTATATAACTAAGTTTCTGATTAGGAGAACATTAGTAGAATGTGAAAACATAGACGTGATAAAGAATTATAAATATCATGTTCTGATGGAGAATAATAGAGAACATGATCATTATAAGGTTAACAACCAAAAAACTATTTAATAAATAGTTCTAAAATAGGCTATTGATATCATCATAAATGATGATAATAGGATAACATTTTATTGCAATATCATTTGAGTGAAAATACTTTCTTGATTTAATCTCATAAGTACAATATTACTCTTTGGTTGTGCCTTTATAGATTTATGTTTCATTTCTTACTATTTGTAATGAAGTTTAATTTTTATTTCTTGAAAAAACAGCGGATCCTAAGATCCATAATGGGATGACATGTCATTCATTTTATCTCTAGTTATCATCATAATAAAATTGTTAGCATAGGGTATTCAATATTCATAAATATTTATATGGTTAAGTAATACATTAATCACTAAAACCTCTTGAAAATTTCATCATAAAATATTTTCATAAATATTTAACCTTATTAGCCTTTCAAAAGTTTAAAATCCAAAACCTTTTAAATAAGTTTAATAAATTTCCAAAACCAACTTATAATTAATCCCCAAAACAACTGTAATTATTTATTAATTGTCAGATTAAAAACATGTGAATACCATCATCATGTATTCTATTAAAACATTATACTAACATGAAAACCTATATTGAATACACACATGATTATTCATTCCTTATATAAGCACTTTTCTTATATGAATACATTTTTAGTGGGAGCTTGGGTTCATACTTTTACTAATAAAATATGTTATTTCATCATTCCAGAATCTAAGTAGATAATCACATGAAATTTCAGTAATGGATGAACAATAATATGTTCATAGGGATTATTCATTCAAAACCAATCATGAAATTCCCAAAAAGGTAGAGGAGGATTACTATCCATTATTTATCTGATTAACTTTATCTATTATGATAGCATACAATTTACCTTTTTCATTTTTCTTCATGGGTTTTTGTGCCTTTACATCTACATTAGTCCTTGGATTAGGTCACTTGTTAGTGTAATGCCTAAACATCTTGCAATTGAAACACTGAATTATTAGAGGAGAACTCTTTAGATCTTTCTTTTTTTATTCCCATTAATTTAGTAGTAAAATGATTTATGGACTTATTTCCCACAATTAACACATTTATCAGGCGCCTAAAAATATTTACTCTATGTCACCTTCACCAATTTGAGAATAATGAAAATATAATCTTTTTCTATCCAATGTTTTTATAGTTTCTTTTTAATTCTATCCTTATTTTCTTATCAGAACCTTAATATTGAGGGGAAGAATTACTCTCTATGTTTTTAAGAAGAATATGAGGAAGGTACTTACTGAAAAAATAAGTTCCTGAACCCAACCCAATCCATGAAGTCAATTTTATCTTATTTATTATAATTCGTGATAGTGTACCACCACAGTTTCACTTCTCCATCCAAGTGATAAGTTTCCAACTGAACTTTTGGCATTCATAACAAAGGAGAATGAAAAATATCATTTCAGTAGTACATATCAATTTCTTAGTAAATTGTGTATCAGTAATTCAACTAAAATAAGGTTGAGGTTGCATTCAGAAGGATTCAAGAAAACATTATTCCATTCTTTGATCATTTGGAATCTCAAAATGAATCATATATTGATAAGGTCATGTGGTCATAGCAATGAGTTGTTTCACTGCATCTTACATAACACATGGTTTCTTAGGAGGGCCATCATTTCATTTTATATTTCATTCCTCAATAACATAGTCCTTTTGGGTTCGAAACATTGACTAGAATTAGAATGTAGAGCATGAGAAACCCTAATCATATTCATTAAACTACATAATCCAGAGAAATTTCTTATAAAATTTTAATATATGAAACCTTAGGTTTAACTTCGTATATTCATAGTTGTTACCATGACACAAGGATTATAACCTAGAATTATCCTTGAGTTTATTAATAAGGTTTTCCAATCCTAGTTTCCAAAGGAAAACTAAACCTTTTATCTAATACCAATTGTAATGATGCAGTCCTTTAATATATAGATATTATATATAAATAGAAGAATATTCATATTACAACAAAACCCCACCAGAATCATATGGGTTTAGTGTCTTTGGGAATTTGGAGACAAAAATAAATAGTTTATAAAATTTCAATATTATCTCATGTTTATTCCTTCATAACATTAAACCGTTTTGACATGTAAAACCTAATATATTTTGATAATCCTTACACTTCCTTATGGTCGAATGTTCTTTAACCTCATATTCTTCAGTGTACCTCCTATAGACATATTTTAAAAGGTTTTAGGATTTTTATTTTGGGGAGACTAGTAGAACACGGACATGTAGAGATTGGGTAGGAAAGAGTTTTTATGATATATTAGGATTTTCTAAGATTTTGAGTCAAAATAGGATGGCGATGGTTTGTATTTATCATTTAAGAGAGCTAGGTTGCACTGATTAAATAATGAATATTTAATGTTTAAATCCAACCACATTGAGGTGAAATTAATTTACATTAATTCATATGATAATTAATTTTTAAAGAATTTATAGGGTCTATGAATACCACAAAAAAACCTTAAATGTTGCATTTTTTAGGTATTTTAATCCATTACCCTTAAACTTTAACCCTTTTTATTATTTTACATATACTACGACAAACAATTTTTTTACCACGGTAAATTTTTTTTGTCTAAAAATGAAAATGAACCTACTAAAAAATTTGGACCTTATGATTCAAAATATGGAATCCATTTTACCTAATACAATTCACATAATTAGAAAAATTAAATTTAAAATTAATCCCATATTCAAAATGAGAAAGCAATGTTTTAATGTGAAAAGTTCAAAAAACTGAAATGTTTATATATTCAATTAAATTTATAATTAATTAAAATGACCTAAATTAGTTATATTTATATACAAATAAACAAAATATAATTTTAAAAAAATTTCTATTATATTTTAATTATATAATAAATTGGATGAAAATATAGTTTTCAATTAAAATTCAGTATTTTTCATTATTCATCAAAACATGAAACTTCTCTAAAAAATTCCTAAGTTTCACCCTAATTTTTTTATAATAAGATCTCAAAATGAAGTTTAATTTTTAAAATAAAATTTATAAATGTTTAAAAATTTAGTTTTAAAGTAGGGGCACCATCAGAAGGCATAAAAATTACCTATTAAAAAAATATAGCATTTATTCTTAAAACTGGATTTATTTTTATCTTAAACCTATTAAAAATATTATATGAATTAATTTTTTTATTGAATATATAAAATATAATTTTAATTTATATCTTTAAATAATAGGGATTAATTTAATTTATTAAGATAAAATTCTATTATGTTCGTAAAAAAATTGTTTTTTACATAAAAAAATCGTTTGTGTTTAATTGGTGACCAATGAATTCATTTTAAAAAACTATGTAAAATATATTTTCATAATTTAGTTAATCCGATTAATTTTTTCCATTTTCATTACTAGGTTATAAATATCATAATTAAATATTTTTATGTTTTTTAAGCCCAGTGTTTTGTTTAAAGTAGGATATCTGATAGATTAAATTTATTTAACAAAAAAGAGACATAGCATAAAATATTAGGGTGTTACAATATGGTAGTTTGGATGAGTTTAGAACTTTATTAAAGATAATGATGAACCTTATGAAACTTCAGAAATTTTTAGATAAACCTTACATTTTCTTAATAATGATGTTAATGTATCATGTTTATCATGTGTAAGACCTTTATGTAGCTCTATATCTAAACAAAATTTTACAATTCAATCAGTTTTATCTTACGAACACTATTCAGATCACCTTCACCTTTACATATCCATTTCACCAACATGCAACTCACACACCTCATATGAGGGTAACTTCAAACATGAAAATTATATTCACAATGAAATATTTATATAGTTTAAGTCCATAAACGATAAAATAATCAAATTAAAAATTAAATTCCTTTAAAAAAGAAAATATAAAAACTAAATATCATTAAATGTAATATCATTAAAATAAAAATAATGAATAATGTAACTAAAAATTATGATTTTATCCTTTTAAAAAAATGAGTTCTAGTTTTACAAATGTAAAATAATCATTTAATTACCTATGTTTAAACATAATTTTGGGTTTAATTATCAATGACACACATGAATTGTTTTGGGAAATGTTAGTTATCATCACCCCACAATTAAAATATTTCAATCATAGGAAATACAAATAATTTTATTTATTCAATGATACGATCCTACTTAGATTCAAATATGTATACCAGAAAAGAAAAAGAATCACTAATTCATTCATTGTTTGACTTAGCGTTCCTCCTATATGAATTAATATCACTACCTCACTTCAATTAAAGAAAAATTTATAAGTCCATGATTGAAAAAAATATATTTAATTGGATTTAAAATTTTAAAATGAAAATCCTCCATTTATCCCTCTCTCTTAAGTTTCTTAAACCAAAGTTCCAGTTTCACCGTCCTTGAAATAACTTAATTTTTTAAGGACAATTTCCCCTTCTTCATTTTGCTTCAAAATTCCCCTAACTAGAATAAATTAATTTTTAAAAATTAGGTACATTATTTTAAATATTTTTCCCATCCATGTATGCACAAAAAACTTATTGTATTTTTTGAGGGATTTTATTTACTCAAACACCCAGTGACTAATGTATTTGTGCTTTATTATGGGGTCCCAATTGCCTATTTTACTCTAGTTTCAAATGATTTATAAAATAATAATTTGATTTGGCTCTCTAAAATGTTATTTTTTTAAAATTATAATTTACCTTTAATTAGGTTTAAAATTTCATTTTCCCTATGTTATAATTTCAATTCCACATAGATATTTCCTATAACACTCCCTTTCATAGTTCTAAAAAATAATTTCTATAAAAAAGTGGAAACATTCACTCAAAAATCATGCAAATTTAATAATTTAAAAAATATTGAATCTTTAAAAACTATCATGAAACATTACTATATACATGAAAATAATTTAACCTCTATTTTAATAACCTTAAATCATATAAAATGAAAAAATAAAATAAAAGATCATGAAAATTTTTATTCATAGGTTCATAAAATAAATACTAAAAAGTCTAAAAATGAATCCAAATTGTGTTAAAACCTCCCCAAACATATTCATCACTTCAATTTTATGTTCAGTAAGAATTCAAAGAAATTACAGTGAGTAAATAATTGTGAATTGATAGAATCTTCCTTTTTTATTCAAAAGTTTTAATTTATCCTCTCACCTAGTTCTTTTAGACAACATGAGCTAGACTCTTGAGTGTTAAACTATAACATCCCCAAACCTGCACTCTTGAATCCAATTCTAAAAATATAATATTTATATTTATGTTTTTGTTACCAATAAATGAGACCTAATTTTATCCATAAAAAATAAAAAATAAAATAGAAATTTTAGATCAATTATAATCCTGAGGAACAATGAGGTTTTGAGTTTTAGATAATTAGGAAAAACTATTACATAATAATAACGATTTCTTTAAGTGATCATTTCATTCCACTATACCTTGCTTTTCTTATTCCACATTATGTCTTTATCATGCCCCACATGAAAATATTCAAGAAATATATTAAATAACATCTTTATTTATAACATGGGGGACTGAACCAGATGAAGTGTGAGATCAAATTATTATTAAGGGTAAACATATGCATTAAAAATTTAATATCGTCAGTGAGAATAAGAAGTGTATAAGGGCATGAGAACATATTTAGTGTGCATGTAAATTTGATAAGAGAATTCATACCCATGAAAAACTTGATCCTAAATAATAAGACATGGCATAATTATTTTTCAAAATATAAGAGATATGTGAGTCAAAAATCATGAGACATGTTAAAATAATCCTTATTAAAAGGAAACATAAAAACTTATTATAAGTATAATAAAATTTTTTAGGTAACTTAGAATATAAAACCTTCATCATTGAATCACCTAAACAATATAATTCTAATATTCTATTAGGAGTAAATTATAGTAGTTAACTCCATTGTAAATTAAGAGGTAATCATATTCCATAATGTTTTTTCAATTAGGAGTAATATACATGTGTTACCTCTATAATATTTTAGGATTAACTTACAATAGTTAACTCAGTTGCTTTACCTAATGCATTTGAGGGATATAACAGACCAATATATCATTGGTTTATAATGGCATCACCCATCCATGGTTTATAATAGAACCACTCATCAATCATTCATACATACACACACACACACACATATATATATATATATCTAAGTACCATAAAATGAAAAAAACATTTATAATATTGTAATTTTTTAAAATAACACACTTACAAAAAACCATTATTCTATTTTAGATTGTTTCACCCATAAAAAATAAATGGGTTACATGAAAATATATTTAAAAAATCAACATAAACAATTTAGGTAAATGAAGTGAATTATTTCATAATATCATATTTTAATACCACAGGTGTATAGGTGTCTTTGTAATTTATGGGTAAATGTAAAATCTTTTTGTGGATGAGCCAAATTTTAAATTGGGGTTCTGAATGGAATTATAATTTTTTTACATATTAAGGTAATGTTTCTAGACATGGTTTGAGGATCGAGAGGTGGATTAGGTTCCTTGGAAAGTCAATGAAGCATAATGTTATTTTTCATGGGTTTTTGAGAATTCATTCCATGGATCATAGTTTGGTGCATGGTTTTAGACAAACCATGTAAAAAATTACAAATTGAGGCAATACCAATTTTCATCATTAGAAAATGTGTTTACAACTGTGTGGCTCTACCATAAAATAAGGGTTAACTAGGATATATTATAACACATTTTTGGTGAATGGTTTTGGATAATGGTGTATCCAAACCATACAGTTCATTAATAACAGGGTTTCACAATTTTCTAAAATTCCATTTTTATCCCAAAACCCTCATTCACTTTACCTATATCACGGGAACACCTCCTAATTGATGATGATTCTATACCACCTTAAACCCCACTAGGTTTAGGATAGTTACATCACTTTTCTTAAGTATTTTTATGAAAACATTAACCTTCATAAACTTACTACCATCATATTCTTCCTCATATTTAATTTATAGGTTTTATAGTTACGGGTTCATTTGGGATTCCACTAGAGAATTTGTATCACCCCTTTTTCATTGGTATTTTGGTTGGTTTGTGTAGATAACATCCTGATACAACATTTTCATACTTTTTTATTATGTTTCATTAAGGTATGGGACCTTGGTTAATTTTATTTGGTATTCCATAAAATTGGTTTCTAATTTACCTTGGTTTGGAAGTTTCCACTTAAGGCATTGGCCAGATTTTTGGTTAGGGGTACTCCATAGGATGGTGGCATGTTTTTGGATTTGGTTCTGATGAGACAAGAGGTTTTTGATGTAATTTCACTTCTATTTATTTTTTGGATTCTTTTAGATGATTAATTATAATTAATTATTGTGGTTCCATGGTTTGATATAGGTTACTATTCGTTTTAAATCTCAAACGGTCCCTGTAAGTTGATTATCGATGGAGAAAATGTGTAAAACATCACATGAGGTAAGTGGTCTAAATTATTTCTCTTAAATTCCTTCCATTTTATTGTATCTTTGTCTTGGATGGGCGCACTGACTCATCAGATGCATGAACTAAATAATTAAATTAAATTGTTAGTTTCCTTATTATTGATATGTAACATTAACTTGTTATCTTGGAAACCACTTTAGATATTGTAGGTGGGTTGTTTTGAGTAAAACATTACTAAAATTTTTAAGGTGATGAGTTTTACTTTATTCTTTGATTTTGGGTCAATTATATGGGTTAGTTTTTGGTTTCCCAAGGTGAGATCATGGTTTAAAATGAAAAGGGGGTTTCCAAGGTTGAACCATAGAAACTCATACATATTATGGAATTGGAACTTATTTAGGGTGTTGTAAATTTAATTTAAATGTGTATTTGGATTATTATGTAAAAATGTATATATGGGAATTGAAAAAAGTGGTGAAACTTAGCTTGAAATGATTTATTATTTTTATTAAATTTAGAAGTAATGATTTTATTTATTATTGGAATTCTACGTGAGACTTGTAATTCCTTAGAAAGTTATATGGATTCCTTACAAAATGGATTTGAATTGGAATACCATCGAGATACTCCTTAGATTTCTTATCAAATATATTGGCATGAAATTCCATGTATGATCCTTGGATTCCACTAGGGAACTCATGTGAATTTTATGGGTGGAAAAATTCTAGAGATTCAATAAGGTCCAATTCTATGTAATTCCTTTAGTGAGCCAATAGATTCAACATAGATTCATTACTATGAATTTTATAGTGTTGACCCACTTTATATTTGAGTAAATTCATCATCTAAAGATTACAAGATATTAATGCCATAGATTCTTGAGGATGTCCCTTATTGAATGTAATGGGATGAGATAACTAGATTTGGCTTGATTAGTATTCATATGGAATGATATTGGAGTGAGTCGAGACTCTAATTGAGGCATTCATTTGAAATTCAAGCATGGTCCCATGAGTTCAAACTACTCGGATGATTTATTTTGTTAACAAGAGAGAGGGAATTCCAATTTGAGCCCAGTGGATTACTCTCAGGCTACTTGATATTGTTTTTCATGGATGTGCACCTTGTAACTAGATTATGACATAATATTTTAATCTATGATCAGTGTTACTGGTGATGATCGAGGTATGTATCATCAAACCAAGTTGTATTCCTAAGACCTAGTGCTTGACCTGGTTCCTTTTTCTTAAAAACATAGAATTATTCTTACCAATTTATTTATATGATAAAACCTTTATGTTTTAAATTTATATACTGGATTTTCATTTGACAAAAATAGTGGTGACATACTGAGTTTTAATCACACCCTTAAACATGGGTACTCAACTAGATGCTCCATGGTAAGAATATTTACGGCTAGGGCATGACCTGTGGAATATGTTGATGATTTCATGGTCTGAATTGAGTTGGGATCTTGAATTTCAGCAATTACATAGGAAATTGTAGGTCTTTATATATTTTATTTTGTCCCTATAATGTAAATTTTATCAGGTTTTAGTTATTTGATTGTTATGTACGTTTACCTATATGCCTAAATCATCATTTTGAGATTTCATGGGGAATGTTTTTGATATTCTGTTATATCCATTTATTTATTCTGGAAGTGATGTTTTTTTGAGTTGTTATATCTACTTTAGTGATTTACTTCTTGTTTCACACTCTCATAATGAGGGAATATTCTCTCCATTGTAATTTTACATGCCCTCACCATTATTCAATAACCTTTTGGTTATGGGGATTCACTCTTGAGGCCATGCGATGCACCAGCCCTGGGCATCAATATAGTGGCTTCTAGGTCAGGGAATTACAAAATTGTATCAATGTGATTTTACTTGTCTTCTTATTTGGGAATGGTATATAGGAGGCTAGGATGTATCAGGTCCTGGTAATGATCTCATGCCAGGGAACGTGGATCCACATGTATGGGGGAAATCCTAATTTTTATGGGTGGTAATAGTTATTCTTTATGTTAATTATTATGGTTGATTGCTTTCCAACTCGAGTGGTGTACTTAGGTGTGATGTTATTGATTTATTTGATTTATATCTATTAGAAATGTATAAAAAATGGGTGTGTGAATTCATACATAATTCTAGGAATACAATATTTATATGTCATTCATATGATTTCGGTGATTGATTGTTGCATGGTATCTATATGTACTAGTGTTTCATTTACTATTATGACTTATATCTTCTAGTGATTTATATCTTCACAAAGATTTAGTTAACTGAGAGGGTTTTTTTAATATGTCTACAAGTATCTATACAGTGTTTCTAATATATAGGTATATGGTGGAATTATACTGGACCAACTCCATGAGTAACCCCATGAAAATATTAAATGTATATCAATAGGTTCTTAAAAATAATGGATTTGGTTGAATATGGTTCCAATAAGAAACTTAGAAATTGTTTTTATTTATAAATTTTGAATATAATCCAATCTAACTAAAGGAGGGGGTGTGATGTCTAAATAAAAGATAAGTGGTTAAATCATGGGATCTTAAAGGGGAAATGAAAAGGATTAAAATGTGAAACCTTGGGAATGATGGTATATGGCTTCTTGGTTTTAAAATTATACAAGTTGTAGTTAAATGAGGATACAATAAAAAATGAAAGTGTGTTTTCCTTTATAAATCAAGTTTGAACCTACATATAAAAGAACCAATGTGATGGGTATGGAAAATGAAAATAGACAAAAAATGTGATGGATTTTGATGTCTGGTTAAATTAAATAATTATTTGGGTAAAATACTGTTCCGATAAGAAACATATAAGATGATTTACTTCATATATTTTGAATGGAATATTATTTAACAAATTATACCTATGTGATGTTTCCATTTTATGTATGATCTGACCCTAGAGTGGGTGGTTGGGGCTCATAGGAGTGCTCTTGATGTGATTTGATATTGTTTATATTGACCCTTGTACATGTACTTAGAATACTGAGAGAGGTCATGTTTGTGTGTATACCTTGGGTCTTTGGCCTATGTGTGGATTTTTATGATAGATAGAGAACCTTGTTTATGAGATCATTTTGGTTTCCTTTGTGTTGTAAAATATAGTATTTGTTTTATAACACTAGCTAGAATTGTGACCCATGTGGGTTTAGTTGGACTTTGGGATGGGTGGTTGGGGAAAGTATGCTAGTTACTAGGTGATCTTAAGATGATGATCATAGGTGGGTGTGCCCAAGATTTAAAAATAAAAGTGAGATACTGTGGATCATAGCTAGGGTATAGAGAATTCTTTGAGGTGTATAACAAGTTATAGATATTCCTTTAGGATTCTCAACTCAGGTGTGTTGTCTCTAATGAGGTGCTGTGTTTTTAGGCTCTCTGTGGATGGGGAAAACATTTAAATGGTTTCTGAATGTTTATGATTTACATTTTATTCTTGGGTTTAGTACACCCTAAGATACAGAACATATGGTTCCAAGGTTGGATGTGAGAATATGACCGGCGTGATGCCTCGACCAATGGTTCCTCATTTTATGAGGATGTGTGAAAGGGGTGGTTAGATGCTATGGGCCAAAATGATACCCTAGTAATATGTGGTCACAAGTTAGTCTTGGGGTCAGACTTAACTCATGAAGAGATATCAAGATTTATAGATGAAATCATTATGGATGCCACAAGTCCATTGAGACTGATGGCTATGAGGCATTGTCTGATACATTAGTGGGTATGTGGGATTATTAGAGAAAATACATGAATCTTTTAATTATGTTTTTTAAAAATTTCACAAGAGAGATTGCTACCCTATTTATTTGGTGAGAGTGAGTTGGAAAGAATGTACAGGAGGTTCCTGATTCCATTTAGGTTATGTAATCAGGTTGTATAGGAGAAAACACCCTTGATTTTGGTGAGATCAATGTGGTGTTGACTAGTAATGCATGACGCTATTTGGATTACTAATGGTGAAGTGTTATGTTTATGTTCCATGTAAATTATTTAGGTCTTTTAGAGGATATAATGATGTTGTGGTAGTATCTCTACAATGAAAGTTAACTCATGTATTCTTGGCATAATGTTATGGGGATATGTTGAATCTCATTCAACCGAAACCTCTTAGATTGAGGTGGTCTGGAGTTGATGAATCTCTTATAGATAGAGAGGCCTAGTGATTTTTTTTTGTTTTGAGATGTCTCAGTGGTGGGAGGCAGCATCACGAAGAGTTTAGAGTTTGGTTGAATAGTTGTGCATGTTTGACCCAGATGGAGGCATCAAGTGTTGTGGGTGATTTAAATGTGTAAAAGAAGAGAGGAACACATTGTATTCAGAAAACAATTAGAGGTTATGATTGAGGAGAAGTCTAAGTTAAGATTAAGGAGTTCACTATCGAAAATAGTAGGGTGAAATCTTCATTATGGACAAGATATCCAAAAATGTTTTGGATGTTGTTCTCATAAACTGAGAACCAGGGATATTTGTATGACCACTTAGGTGGGAGAAGAATGACCATTCCCAATATTCAGTTGGTAATAAAAGGATAATAGGACAATTTTGTTGGTATTTTGTCATGAAAAGTTAGAGAAATGACCATTTTATATAGGGGAGTGATGTAGTTGTTAGGGGTGTGTGCTGTTAGGGCTAGAAGGGTCACATGAGTGTAGAAGTGATAAAGGAATAGTCATGGAGGCATTGGGATACATATGAAGAACCAGTGAGATGTGTACATAGTTTCCTTAGGGTAATTACAAATGAGAAAAATTGGAAATTGTGGTGAATCAATACATGGTTTTGGCTTCAGCTTCAGTTGGTTTTAATGTGATTTGACAGTTCATGGAGTTGAAGTGCATTAGTGTGGGTGGTATAAAACAATGCTACTTTTGGGAAAATTGAAAATATAATCATGGTAACTCACCAAGATTCATGTATGGACTATGAAGAGTGTGTTTAAGTGGATATAGGATTCCTAAAGGCATAATGAAATTTTTACTTGGTCATTCGGAGGAGTATCAATACTCAAATATGAGTCTTTTTTAAACTAGCTGAATGAGGATGTTTGGATTGAGTTTATTAATGGTTTGAGATATATTAGGTTTAAAAAAATATAGTGTGTTATTTTATAAATGAATTTTATGATTTGATAATTAACTAATCTTTAGTAAAAGTTGAAATGATCTTGGCTTACTTATTGGCGGTGGTTGTAGGTTTGTACAAACTTGGAATTTAGTGATGAGAATATGTGATAATTTTTTATTAGAGTTCCCATAGATATTCATGTGTAGTGACGTGGGAACAATATAGGGTACATCATTGGAGAATTAGTTATATGATTCAGTGAGATTTTATGATGTAGGAGGTGCTAAAAATCGGATGTTGGAAGTGGTCAACTGAAGCTTATGGTGGGGAGAACCATTGGCATGTCAATGTTTGGATAGAAATACCATTGGTGTTTAGGATATATGTGATTTGGTAAGAACCATGTTGGTGTTCTTAATAATGAAGTCATGTTTTGTCTTAGGTTTTGGTTGGTGGAGAGCCTTGAGTTGAGGATTATTCGATGGAAATTATTTGAGAATTCAGAAATGGTATGGGAACATTTGTCTTAAAATTAGTGACCCCTGTAGTTTGGGTGATATGAAGGGATGGAACCAGGGAATTATTTAGGATGATAAGTTTTATCATTTGAATTCATATAATACTTATGATTTATGTAAGAGTTCTTAATTTTTAGGTAAAATTTAATCTTTTGTTTGATGGATGATCTAAATTATTAATTAGGGTTTGGAAGGAAATCAGGAACATTTAAAGGTATGAAGGTAATGTTTTTAGAAAAATTTTTAGGCCCCAGAGGTACCTCAGGTTCTTAAGAAAGTCTAAAAAATATTTAGGTTGTTTTTAGAGTTTTTATACAAATATTCCCATGGAGTAAATTTTGGTGTGTCAGGTTTATGGGAAACCATGAGACACCATAAATCTTAGGGAGTCTTCTATTCAATTTATATAGGGAATAGTTTCCTCTAAGGTAATTGAATGATTTTGAGGAAATAATGATGATTTAAGTGTAAAATATGTGTCTTTTTTTAGACTGAGGGCTTGGTGCATAGTTGCAGATAAAGCATGTGAAATGTTGCAGTTCAAAGAAGTACCAATTCTCATGGTTGGTGCACGATTTTCCAAACAATGTAGCTAAAATATAATAGAATTGTGAACATGGAAAGTGGCTACATAATGGTTGGTGAAAATTGTATAAAATAAATAGAAAAAAGTGTGCATTTTATGAAATAGAGGAGTTTTCCATGTTCCACTATTTAATTTTAAGCCTAAGTTCTCCTTATATTCTCATATCATACATGAACCCTTATCAAGTGACTAAAACATCCATCCTTGCATAAAAAATCTTGGGTTTAGGATAGTTTTGGCACTCTTTTTTTTAAATTTTTAGGTTATAATTCACCTATAGAAACTTTATTTCCTCTACTTAATCCTCATATATAATATATAATTTATTCAATTGGGTTTTTATAAGTGATTCCACTAGGTCTTGGTTGAATTGCCTATTTCTCAAGGGGAATTTGGTTTGCTTTCATATAAGAGATTCAGAGATGAATTTTTCATGTAGTTCCATGATTCTTTTTTAAGGTACATAGATATGGGGAAATTTATTATATTTACAATAAAATTGGTTTATAATTAACCATTGTTGGGTAGTTTCCTCTTATGTATTTGGTTTGGTTTGTTGTTGGGGGTATTTAGTGTGTTGGTGGCATGTGTTTGGATATGGTTCCAATGTAGAGAGGGATTCTAGTGTGTGTTTCACTACTAATTCTTATTTGGATCCTTTTATTTTTTTAATTATAATAGATTTTTTCAGTGTTTTCACTTGAGATAGGTGCTGGTTGATTATTCAAACATGATCGGTCCTAGGAAGTGGATGATATTTAATGAAAATGTGGAAAAAATCACATATTGTAGGTGGTATAAATGTTTTCCATTAAATTATTTTCCTTTCATTGCATCTTTTTCATGTGTGGTCATACTAAATCATTAAACTCTTTCCCTAAATAATTAAATTAAATGGTTTGTTTCCTCAGTAATTACATGGAAACATAACGTGTTGGCTTGGAAACCTCTTTAGACATAGAAGGTGTGTTAATTTGGGATGAACCATTCTGAAATTATTAAAGTAGGGAGCCATTATTTTTTCCTTACTTTTGGGTTAATTAAATGGGGTATTTTTGGGATTATAATAGTGATATCATGGTTTAAAATGACAATTGGGTTGCCTTTTTTGACCCATAGGAACACATAGTGATTATGGCCCTGGAAATTATTCAATAGGTTATGAATTAAATTAAATGGTTGTTTTGTTTTAATCTATACAACTATTTATATAATAAATTAAGAAATTGGTGATCGTTTTCTTGAAATCTATAGTTTTTTATATTAAATTTTGAAGTAATGAATTTTTATTATTATTGGAATTTTATGTCAGACATGGAATCCCTTGGGAAGTTCCTTGGATTTATTATGAAATGGATGAGAATTGGAATTCCATTGAGAGACTCATATGATTCCTTATGAGATATATTGGTGTGGAATACCTTCTAATATCCTTATATTCCATTAGTGGACTCATGTAAATGTAAGGAGTAGAAAATTTCGTTGGATATAGTGAGGTAAAATTCTATTGAATTCATTGAGAAATACTGTGGATTATACATAGATTCATTATTGTAACTACCTTGGAGTGGAACACCCTTTAATTCAGGTAAGGTCTATATTTGATGAATGCCAAAAATTAATGTCATCGATTATTCAGGGAATCCATTTTTGAATGAAACATTATTAGATACCTGAATTTATATTGATTATCATTGGTTTGGAATTAATTTTTGGGATCCAATATTCTAATCATGTTATGCTTATGAATGTCAAGGGCAATCCCTTGAGTTTAGACTAGTCAGATGACTTATTTTGGTAAAAACTGGATGGGAATAACTATTTTAACCCCATGGATTCCTCTTTGGATAGTCAATTATGGTTCCCATAGAAGTGATACTTATTACTAGATTATTACATGATATTTTAACCCATGATTTGAGTAACTAGAAATGAAAAAAGTAGGTAGTGTTATCCCTAGTTGTCTTCTAGAGACATGAGGTTCAACTTGGTTTTGTTTTTTCTACATACATTATTTATTAATACCATTTTATTTATATAATAAACCATTTTATGCTTTATGATTATAGACTGGATTTGAATTAGTAACCATTAGTGGTTGACTATTGAGTTTTACTCAAACCCTACTTGGGCAGCTATTGGACTTGGGCACATGAGGATATGCTCCTTGGTCATTGGTTTCAGGTTCAAGGCATGGCTTGTGGTTGGTGTTGATGATTGCATGTTATGGATGGATTTTAAATCATGGATATGGTATAATAATTAGTAATTATAGGGTGATGTCATATTTTTGTTTTTTTACTTTTATTTGCATTTGATCTATCATTAATGGATTTATTGTTATATATTCTTACCTATAAGTATGGACCATCATTTTTAGATTCCATGGGGTATATTTGGGTTATTCAATTACTTACATTTATTTATTATAGTTGTTTTGTTTATTTTAGATATTACATATGATTTTATGATTTAAATTATGTTTTAAACTTTAGAAATGAGGTCAAAGCCTCCCAATGATAACCTCATAGTCCCTCATTGCTAGTCTTGAGCCTCCAGTGTGTGCGGAGGCATGCCTGAGGCCATGTGGAATAACTACTTAGGGCATCAATATAGTGGAATATAGGTTTGGGTGTTACATAGATCCAAATATAATTGATAAAAATAATTTAGTACATTGAAAGAGATGAAAATACCTTTAAAATAATATTTATAATTTTTCTAGGAGAATTGGGGAAAATACACTTTTCTTTAAGTACCATTAAAGACTAAAAATTTTCAAAAAATTGATAAAATTATTTCCATTTAAAATAATCATTGAAACATGAAAATAATCTTAAAAAATTGTTATGATATAGGTAAAATATTTTCATGAAATAGATGTTAAAAATAAATATCCTTTTCAAACTTTTGTAAAGAGAGTCCAAAGTGGCCCATATAGAAAATATTAAGCAATGTTACATTAATAATATTTAAAATATGGTCAAATATCATGGAAAATAAAATAAGGAAATTATTTATGTTTTTAAAAGAACATTATTTAAATAATAAAATTAACATGAATTTAGAGTTTTGATAAATTATTTAACCTTTAAAGAATCATTTTTATTGAAAAACTTTTATGGTATTTTAAAACCAAAAACCCTTTGAAAGAAAGAAAATAAAAAAGGAATATAAAATACAATGGGTTTAAAAGGAGTAATGGTATTATGTTTTAAGATGTAGTATATAAACTATATAAATTAAAATAGGTTCATTAATAAAAACGTGACTCAAAAATGATGTTTGAGAATATGAACCCTTGCTACTTATGTAATGCTTGAATAAAAAATATATTGAATGAAGGCACTTAACAGGATTCTATAAAAACCATAATTTCCATGAAATGATATATGAAAACATGTTTATAAGGAAGTAAGTTTACTATATAAAATCAAACAAGGTGCATAACATTAATTATGTCCCAATTAATTGAAATTGAGACCATGAAAACCCTTAAAACTTTAATAAAATTTGAATCAATATATTATGAAAGAAAGAAATTAACAGGAAATTAAAATATTACAATAAAAGTGTAATTCATGATATAATATCTCAATAGTAAGAATACTCACCTTATAAAAGGAATTAGGTGCATAATATGAGCCATGTCTCAAGGAAATAATATTAAGATGAATAATCCATACAAAAATAATATCATTGATGTGATAATTAATCAATGAAGTGATTGTGTGTAGTAATTGTAATACCAAACAAAAATATTTTAAATATAACATAATAAAATATTATTTTTTTCACATATAATCCTTGAAAAACATATTCAATAAAGTATAAGTATTACCCAATGAATAGAAATTGAGTTAGGAAACCCCTAACCTCAAGTATAAAATTGATCTGTATATAATTTAATTCCAGTATAATAAAATTATATTTACTGTTTAATTTTTTTAAAATATTTTATTGGTTTATTAGTTAATCATTAAACCATTTATATTATTTATTTCAATGAAATATTTAATTATGTAATCAGTTAAGTTCTTATTAGGTGTTTGAGGTTGTCCAGTTCAAAATTTAAAAACGACTTTGGTTAGTTGATCATCATCAAATGGTTCATTGTTCCATAATATATAGAATAATAACAATGATATTGTTATCATTTTTATGCATCAAATACTATTTTAAATTAATTTATGAAAATAATTTATTAATAGAAAAATACATTATCTTGTAATGCGGTACCAACACATACACATCAAGGATGTTTTAACTTTTTGTTGGATAGTAAATAAATAACAAAAAAATATTATCTTTACAGAATAATAATAATGTTATAAAAGTCTAATAAATTAATTAAATCTATCCCAAATACCATCCATGATAGGTAGTTTTTTAAAAATTATGTACAACACTACATGGAGACGGTAATCCATACATATTCACATGTAAAGATTATATATATAACAATTGGAATGGTACAGAGATAAATGAAATAATATATTTATATAACATTTTTTCCTAAATATCGCACACACATATATATATATTAAATCCATAAAAATATCCATCCATGAAATGTGGTGTTGAGAAATAGAATACATCAGTTCACGAGATGAGAGTCGGCACGTATGCACTAGTGATGGTTTCATTTCCAATTTTATGGAAAATAAGATGTAAAAAGTTATGAAATTAACATAATAACATATCAAAATATGATAAATACTAATGTTATTATAATTTAATGTTTTAGATAGATTTTATAGAGGTATAAGAATAATTAATATGAAAGCACTCAATTGAGATGATTACCTTCTCTTAGAAGAACATTCTTTTGGTCTCCCCAAAATGACTATATAGATGGTTTTTAAAGAATAAAAAACCAATAAAATTTATATAAGAAAGTTAAAAAGTTATTTTAGGGTTTTTTTGATATAATAGTTTTAATAGGTGTGAGGAATAGGGTATAGGTTGTGTCCCTATATGATAGAGGATAAGGGAACCCTTGGAATTACATAAAGTATTAAATTAGTATAAATTAATTTTCATGTTCATGTGAAAAAATTTCATATATTTATAGTATAGGATGCTATGAGTCAAAATAATCTCATATAATAAAATATATAAAATATTAGTTAATGTTTTAAGTCTTAACTTTTCATTTTATTCTCCCATGAAACCTTTTAACGATTACTTTAGTAATAATATTTTTGAACATTTGGGTGAAAAAAGTTACTATAAAAGGAAAGTGACATGTAAGTGGATATTTTTTGATATGATAGACCATAAACCATTTAATTTTACCAATACAATATTTTTATAAATTTTTAATCATTTATTAAGAAATTATTTAACATAAAATACCTTTATATTCATTTTTTAAACTATTCAAATAATGTGACTTAAAAAATTTAATAATACATAAATTTAACTTGAATAGAAACTTTTAAAACACAAATAATAATTTATATTTATCATAAAATCTCATGTAATACTATAACTTACCCAATAAAAACTACTTTGTAAGTCTTTAGAATCATTTACTTGATTTTTATACTCCTTGCACACACACTCTGTCGGCGTTGTATAATAATTTAAGGTAATTATATACCAAATAAACATTAAAAATAAATCACCATGATAAAAAAATCATTAATATTTCAAATAATCTTTTATAACTAAACATATCCCCTTTTATCCCTATGAAAAAATATTAGGGATATTATAATAATGAGACAGTCATTTTTTATTTATATTTACTTAAAATAATATAAAGGTATTTATCAAGTAAAAATCGCTCCAAAATTCCATATTTTTGAAGATTTGAAAGGATTGGTGGAACTAAAATTATCCAAAATATTAAAATCATGTGTTAAGGTAATGTTAAATCCATTTTAACTTTGTTTTAACACCATTTAAACTAATTTAACCTGTACCATGGGGTTAAAAGTTACCATGGTTACTTTTCATTATGACTAAAAATAAAGATGAAATATTTTCCAAATTTGAATTTTTTTATTCTAAATATGGAATCAATTTTATCAAATCCAATCCCTATAATTGGAAAAAACTACATTCAAAATAAACCCACAAAAATGTGATGAACATATGTTTTTTTAGAAAAATGTATTTATAAATATAAAAATGTTTTTATACAATAAATAATCATAATGTTAAGTAATTTGAAATTTATTCAATTTTTAATAAAATAAATCTAATTAAATTTTAAAATAAATTAAAAAAAATTAGAATTTTTAAATTCTTGATTGTAAAATAAAATTTTCTATTAAATAAGTATTATTTCATTATTCATTGAAAATTTGATCATTTTAGGAAAGTACAGAAATTTCACCTTATGTTAATTTTTTTATAATGGTTTCAAAAATTATATAAATTTTTATTGAAAAATTTATAAAAGTGGTAGAAATTAATTATAATATTTTCTCATCAAAAGTAATATAAAACATTTTGGAATCCAACATATTTATGAATAAAAAATTATTTTACTAAAATTTGAGTGCTTATTTCCTAAGAATTAATCAATAAATTTGTATTGATCAAGATTATATATATATATATATATATATAATTTTTTTACCTTTTTTCATACCTTCCAATTCAATGACTAGGATATATCAGTCATATTTAAATGTTAATATTTCACAGTATTTAAGGATTGGAGTTAAATTTTTTGTATACTATCAAAGATATTATTATTTTTGAAATATTAAGGCATTACACTATCACCCACTATAATAAATTGCATCCTCACAATTTTATCATGAACTTGGTAATAAAAGGTATGACATTTGAAAATATCCTTATTTGAAACCCACATCTTAAAAAGGGTTAATAAAATTTATTTTTGAAAAGATGAAAAATGAAAAATGAATATAGTCAATAATAACACAAAACATGGTTTTCAAATTTGATAACATTTATGGTAAGAAAAAATATGTACATGTGGGATAAAATCATTGTCTAAATAATGATGGGGAGTGATAGGTAATGAGATCACAAGAAATTTAATGACAAAAAAATCATAAATTAATAAGGTAGAATAAATGACATAAATTTATCATAAATGATTATAAAAAGATAAATTTTTTATTTTATAATGGATTATTTAATTATCTATACTAAAAAATTGAAAATATGATTATTTGATTTTATTCCATCCAATGGCCCGAAGGCCATCCTTTTTTTATTGATTTCGATATTCCACATTTAAAGGGGTGTGGTTTAACCCTAACAATGCCCGTTGGTGTAAGTATTACAGGTCCATAGGCCTTTGAATAATTCATTGCCCACAAGCTTCAAACATTACATACAACCTAGAATAACTACTTGGAACTTCTCCTCCCTAGCATCTTTATCGTGATATCAGCTCTCCACCTTCACATGGCTATTCGGATAGGCTATCCCATGCATGCACAGCCTTGTCCCGATGGCTAGTGACATACCCTTTCATTCTTGCAATCAGTGTAGCTTCTATTGTGTTGAAATCGCCTTGCTCATCCTCATTATAGATCTTGTTCCTTCTAGGTTGTCTGGATTTCATATGCACTAAAGGTGGCCCGAAGTCTTTGAGGTGTCTCGAAGGCCTTACTATACCGATGGCTTCGGTGGCCCGAAGGACTTAAAGGACTCGGGGACCAAATCGGTGGCCCAAAGTCCCAAACGAGGGAAAATTCTTGGCTTCTACAGTTCCAACCAATGACTGCTACAATTCTCGCTACAGTACCTGCTATTGTACTGCACAGTTTCTGCTACAGTACTACTAAAGTCCCCTAGAAATTGTGCCTTTACCTGGATTTGATCCTGGATTGCCTAGATGCACTTAAGAGTCCACACTAACCAGGCTGAGGCTCATGTGCGCTTATTTTATTTTCTTTAAATCCATAAACACAACATCATCATTTAATTTTCTTTTTAAACAAGTTTCCACCTATATCTCATCCAACATTCCATGTTATTGGTATCCATGAAAAATATTTCTAATTACCAAAGCATCAATTTCTAATAGATCATAGGATCCATACAAAGAAGAAAAATATAATTCTACTATATTCACTAAAACCAATTTTTTATCATAAGGTATGATAATACCCAAAATTAATAAACCTTCATAGAAATAAATAATATATTTAACTCTAAAAATTATATAATAACACCAAAGGTTCAACTTAGAGAAATCCATAAGTAAATAACCATAGATCCTAATTAACCTCATTAACCATAATTATAATGATTTTTTAACCTCAAAGTTTACCTCATACATTTCAGATTACATCCCCAAAACATTTAATGGAATTCATCCAAAGTTATCTTTCATGTTAAAAAAAGGATACACCTATGGGTTACTTGTAGCTATACCAAATAAATATTCTCCCAAAATCGAGTTAATCACATTAAAATACAACAACTTAAAACCTAAAAATGCGTTCTTACTACATTGAAATTATGGACAACATTAAACTTATAAAACCATGATGGTTTCCATAAAAATTTTGTTAACCACACCAGAAAGAATCCTAATCTACAAAGTCATATAATCTCTAATCTAATACCAACTATGATAGCCATGAACATATACTCCAAGATATGGTGATAAAAATATAATATTTACATTTATGGGTTTGATACTAACAAACAATATGCAATTTTATCTATCCAAAAAATAAAAATTGAATAAAAATATATTACTAGTTACATACCAAAATAACTTTTAGGTTTAGAGTTTTATAGAATTATGAAAAAATCTTACATAATAATACACAATGCCTTTATGTGATCATTTTTTCCATTATAACTAGATTTTATTATTCTATATTAATTCATCATCAACAATTTCATGAAATGATTCTAGAAAATATCTTACATAAAATTTTTCTCCATAACCCGTGGATGAGAAATATAAGAAGAGTGCACTCAAATTCTCAGTAATGGTAAACATATGCATTAACAATTGAATATATTTAGTGAACACAAGATGCACATAAGGGTATGATAACATATTCAATGTTCATGCTCATTTCATAATAGAATTAATACCAATAAAAACCTGGATAAAAAATGATACATGGTATAAATATTTAATAAATGTTTAGAGGCATAAAATTTAACAGTCATGATCCATGTTAAAATAATCCTTCATCGAAGGAAACATTAAAACATATTGAAAGAAAAATGAAAACTTACTGGTAACATAGAACCTAAAACATTCATCTAGAAATATCTTAAATAGGGTAATCCCAAAATTATCTTATCATTAACTTAAATGAGTTTTTTGTCATATATTAAGACCAAATCATATTTCATAAACTTCATCTTCTCTTAATATTGACTTTAATAGTCAATTTCATCACATCCTAGTGTTTTCTTGCAATAATAAACTTCATCGCATTACCTAATGTATTAGAGGGATATAATAGACTCATCCATCCTTAGTTTATAATTAAACCACCCATCCTTATTTTATAAGTGAACTACACATCAATCCATCATATATATATATATCCAAGAACTATATAATGAGTAAAATAATTATAATCTTGTACATTTCAATAAAACAAAATTAAAAACAACCATGATTCCATTTTATCTTGATTAACCTAGGGAAAATAAATGGATTTCATGCAAATATCTTTTAAACATAATCACTAAAAATTCATATAAAATAAGTGAATGGTATCATAAAATCATATCCCCAATGTAGTATTGAAATTACGAAAGGATGTTGGAATATATTAAAATAACTTTAAAAGAACATTAAAAACATTTCATGGAAAAAATTAAAAAACACCATTTTAATTAAGTACCCTTAAATAATAAAAAATTTCTAAAAATATTGAAAATAATCATGGAAACATATAAAGAAATATTATAAACAGAGTACAGTTATAATGGGGGAAAACCATTCCTATTGTAAACTTTAAAAATAAACATTCATTTCAATCCTTTGTAATGGGAGTGAAAAGTGATACATGTGAAAATATTTAAGAAACAATCCTATAAAACCTTTAAAAAATGTCACATATCATTTAAAATAATTTTGGGAAACCATTAATTTTTAAAAATAAACATTCTTGAAGTAATATAAGTAACTTGGATGTAATGTTTTAATAAAATACTTTAAAACCTCAAAATAAACATTTTTAAATAAAATTCATTAATGGTATTTAAAAACTAGAAACCCTTTGGAAGAAAAAACAAAAAAATGGTACATCAAATAAAGCCTATCGAGTTTTTGAGCAGGTAAAAATTTATTGTTAAATTTTAATTTTTAGATTGGTGAGTAGGCTATGTTTTGATTTTGAGCTTCTAGACATAAATATAAGAGTTTAAATGCTCCAATGTGTTTTTATATTTATTTTAAGGAATGGTGAGTGGATTAGTGGTCTATATGTGTTTTGGGAGTGTTATGGCTCAGAAACCAATTTTGTGAAGGTCTAGATAGAGGAACATGGTTTTCTAATCAATGTGGCCCTTTAGGGGAAACCATGAAACACACTTTTGTTATAGATCATAGTTAGTAAAACTATTTTTTGTGGGGTGTAGGTACATGTGATAATTCTATAGTTTATTAAAGTGCTGATCCTTATGGGATAAACACAGTTTGGAAAAATTTATGCCAAGTTGTGTGAGGTGGATGTGCCTTTGGAAAGTGGCATAGAACTGTTGGCATACAGTTAACTAAAACATGTAGCCTAACCAAATTGTTTATTAAAGTGTGTGAGATTAAAAATTTTCCACCTATTTAGTATTCTTTTCATCATCCTACACACTCATGATCACAACATATAGGTTCACCAACTGCTTCTCCCACTTAGGAACTGGCATATATCCCTCATTTGAGATTCAATTCAAGCTCTTTTGGTTGAATTGGATAGTTAGTGGTAAGGCAATGAATTATAGTTTTTATATTATTTCTTCACATTTAAATTTGGAATGATATTTCTATCTGAGACCATTTTCCCTATTTCTAAGGTATTTTTCTAGAATCATGATTTCTCTTATCTCAACACATATTAGAGGATGGTATTTAGTGTGTGAGAAACTAAAAGCATAAAGTAGATGGTTATTATAATTCTCCATACATATACCCATGATATGGAATGTTTATTTTATTATAGGTGTGTAAGGTTCTATGTGTGTAACCATTATTAATCAAATATTCATTTTAAATCATTTAATTATTGTTATGAGATGCCTATGGGAATGATCTTATCTTTTTAAATAAGTTAAGATAGGTTTGGGAAATTTGGTTGGTTTAGAAAGTTTAGAAATTTGATTAAATTATTTAATTGAAGTTAATTATGATATGAATGAATTGGTTCCATGGGAATGTGTTGGACATTGCCTAAAATACGTGGGGTGATGTGATCACTGGGATTGAAATAATGAGATTTGTTAGAATGAGGCATGGCCAGAGATATGTGAGATGTAATTCTCTATAAAAATTAGGGTGATGTGATCTTTGGGATGAGGTGGAGGGCGTGTCACTTTCCCTTTTTGGGGATAAGGTTCACATGTGGAAATGAGGTTTTTTGTTGGTATGGATTAACAAAGGTTGCTGATATTCACTCCCCATGATTAATTGATAGTACCGTTGGATCATACACACATAAATGATGACTCATTTGAGGTGGTTTTTACCACTAATTATGGGTTGAGGTCTCTATAGATATTTAATATTTGGAGATGGTATTGAACGTCAATTATGGCGGCAGTTCTCACCATAGAATGCCACAATTAATGGTGAGTGAGACCATCATGTGTGGGTTGTGACGTGCCGTGACATTAATAGACAATGTTCCAGGATGATGGTGAGTGAGACCATAAGATGGGGGATAAGGCCCAATGGGCCATGATGATGGGAGGATGGATATTAGTGTGTCTTGGGACATCAGTTTGTTGAGTTGAAGGTGGTTTATTATTATTTTTAATTATGGATCTCTCCATACATTGGAATTCTATGTTGTTGGGATGATGCTGATTGTTTAAGTTGAAGTATATGGGACTTTTGATACGCTTATTTGGAATGAAAATGGGATGTCGGCATTACTCAATATACAGTGTGTTTGATATTATAGGGAATGAGGTTCCATGTGATATTTATATGTATGAGATATCAAGGTTATTATAGTATGACTAATCAGGGATACATCATTCCTCTCCAGCGTGGGCTGAAGAAGGTAAATACTTCGTCGTAGTTATTGACCATGAGTAAATAGTTTTATGTATTTTTATGTGAAATAATAGTTTATATTTATTTATGTACCCATAAACTTGTATAAATATGGATGAAAGATAGTCACATGTTGGTGGTGGCCTACTGAGTTCATACTCACACTCCACATGGTCCGCTTGGGATGTGTGTAGACTTTGAAGCTTTGAAATCAGGTAAGGGACCAGGATTGTGCTCTAAAACATAGTGAGTATGGACAACATGGGGGTACTTTGCATTATTTAAGATTTTATTTTTGGTGTTTTATGAATGTTCTTATATGATCATCCACTGGCGATCTTGCTTGTCTATTTTTGTATAAATGTCTAACATGTATACCTTATCTGATATGTATGGCTACTACTTTTAGCTTGTTATTACCATTTTTTATTTTTTTTATTCATTGATTTATACTAATGATGGTATTATATGAAAACTATTATTATCATCACTTGAGGGTATAATAACCCCACTATGATATAATAGACCATCACTGCTAGTCGACAACCTTTGGTGTACGTGGAGGCATGCCTAAGACCTTGTGGCCCTCCATCCCAAAGAACAAGTTATGTTTTTCCCAGTCCGAGGTGCTATATATGATATCAAAGGAGGTTATTTGTTGGTATTTCCTTGCAACATTACAATACCTAATTATAAAATTATTGTAATGACCTGAACAATTATAAATAAAATTTCCCTTATTAATTAATTAAATGTATTATTATGTAATATGGTTATATGAAAAATGAAATTATTTTGTGTTATATCCTATATAATTTAAATGACCCTTAGGAATCATTATTATTGATAATATAGACAATAAATAATGATCATATTATTAGTATAAATATAGGGTTTAGAAAAATCCATTTGAAAGAGACAAATGAAGTGATGACCTCAACCAGTAGGATCATACCCTATAATACCATTTTATTGGAGATTTTGTGGGAAGTCTCATCTATGATATTTTCCCATGACCAATCACAAGATGATATATAACTACTTAATTTTGAGTGAAACCATTTACAAGAGAAGTCCATGATCATCGAGATGATGACACAAACCATGTATGTCGAACCACCCCATGAAAGTATCACCATCACACACCTTACTCTTAGGGAATTTTCGAGTGTATTAAAGAAATATTTATCAATATCCTAGTGATATGAGTATGTAAAAAAATTTTTATATAATAATTTATATGTTTTCATTATATTATTTTTACTTCAAAAATGTTTTTTTATTGATGTAATAAAATAGAAATGGTATTTTTAGGTAATATTCAAATTAAATTAAGAAAACTATTTTGATGAACTAATGGATTTTCAAAATAAAGAATATTTTAATAAATTATTATTTGACAATTTTTATTAAATATAAATGATCATATAATTATTATAAAGTCAAATGTAATTTTTATAAGGTTTAAAAAATAGTTATTGTAAAAAACCTAGCATTTATCAATAAATGTTGATTATTATTTTAAAAGTGAAAATGAAAATATTTTGAAAAATATTTTTATATAATTAATATTATTTTTGGAATCATATAATTTTAATTATGCAATGGTGAATTTTTCATAATTTTCTAGGACATTCAATTTTTTGGGTAAAAATTAAATACCATATAAATATACTTTGTGTAAAATGACAACATAATGACACAAAAGTAATGTAATAAATATTATACAGAGTATCCAAGATCAAATCACTAATTACTCATTAAAATAATGTGATTTTACACTTTTTTTGATTTAATATAGCCTTTGTGTATCCTCCAAAACTATTAATATATTTTAAGGTTTTAAATCCATTTCTTTAAGAGTATAACTCACCTTCACATAAGTAAGAGAATTATTTTTTAGTATTTTCCATTGTCCTTATAAAATAATTAAATACACTCCAATTTGGAATAAACCATGGGACTATTTGGGGGTTTTCTATTTTATTATATATAGTCCAAAAAATATGTTTGATAAATAATAAATAAATCCCCACTCACTTCCTATATAACCCCTAATATCCAATTTATCTTCATTAAACATCATTGGATAATGTCATTAATCTTTACTCCACTCTCTGGAGTCCTCCCTGGGTGGTCTCATGCTCCCAAGAAGCTCCTCTCAAGAATTTGGAGTCACACACTCAAGTAAGTGATCCCCACCTTATCTTTTTTATTCAAGTTTATTTATTATCTTATGCCTTATATTTCCAATTCCTAATGTTTGGATATGTATTTGAATTTCCCCATTATATCTCATTTGACTTCATAATTATGATAGAACTCTTTCTCTACCATTAACCCATTTTATAAATTTTTATGTGACGTTTTTATTCTGCTAAAACTTCACCATGATTTTCCATGCCAAAACAATTTGGCAGTGAACACCACACCCATTTCCTATCAACTGTGTTCACATTTATACACTTATACATATTTGAATAGGGAAATAAATTTATTTATTCCACACTCCTTTATCCAGGAATCAATTATAATTATGAATGAATCTATGTTGTATGATCTATGTGGCACACATAAGAATGAGAATGAAATGAAAGTGAGAGGTGCCCCCAAAATTATATAGCGCTCCAATGAATTTGGTAATTTTTTGTCTCATGAGGCATCATATTGGGGAAAAAAGTGATATTGATTACATTATGGGACTTTTTCCATCATTATGTCTTGGAAGATAACCTTTCCCTATATTTACGATGGAGTGTTTCAAGTTGTTACCACATTTTCCACGTTGCCTTTATGTTATCATGTTATATCATGTCTTATTGTTCATTTTTATGATTTTTTCCTGTTATACCCCATTGATATGGATATTGTCTAACATGTTTTACTTTATCTATGTTAATCGATGTTTATTATCTCACTAAATTTTATAGCTCAAATTTTTCTTATGTATGATCCCAGGTTATCCTATGCAGTTTTATGTATGAGCATGTTAAAGAAGTTTTAAATAAAAATGTTGTTTTACCTGCATAAAAATTGTTTTGTAATGTACCAAATTCCCAAATACACAAGAAGTCTCAATATTATGATTTTTATTAAGTGTAATATTATGTAATAAATCATGTAATAATTTGAAATAAATATAAGGGTTGTTATAGTTAGTATTAAAGGAAAAGTTTGTTTATTTTTGGAAATAAAATTACAAAAATATTGATAAATCCTTATGGATAATAATAAGTAAAAGACAAAATCGATAGATTTTGGTAAGTATTGAGTAAGAGTTTTATCAATAAAATCAATTCCTATCTATATACAATAAGTGGATGTGGTTTTGGCACAAATATACCTTGGGGTAAATACTCTAACAAGGTGTGTTGGTCCTGACTCGGCATAACCTGATACATGATAACAAACCTTAATGTGCACCTAGTTTGATACTCTCAGGTGATATGATTTGGTAAATTCATAAGCTCATTATGAACCATTATTAAGAGATCACACAATTACCATAAAAATATATGTTAGAAAATAGATAATGGATAACATAGATTGAATTCTGGATATTCAAAAGTTAAGAAATAAATTTCATTTATAAGTTATCCCTTTAATGTAATTGGATACCCATTTATGTATTTAATAGTATAATAAAATATTTATTCCTAATTTTAATCTTATTATAGCCATTGGATGTATATATGAGTAATATTGTAAAAAATCAATGTGATGGGAAATGTGATGACTGTCCCCAACAAGATACCCAACCCGATGGGAGTAGGAATCATGAAATTTATGACGATACTCTGTTAGATGATGTAGGTTTTGAAAAGATCTGGATCATGAGTATTGCCAAATCATCCTTAGTGATAATAAGCTATGATTGAGATATTTATTTGATAAAGTCCTATACCTTTTAAGGGATCGTCTAATCCCTTAATAGTGGAACAATGGATAAACTCCATTGAGAAGTTCTTATCCATCCTTAATTGTTCTAAAAAAGTTACGGTCTTACTGGATGTTTAACACATGGAGGGAGATACTGATCAGTGGTGGAAATTTATAAAGAATATAAATAATGAGGAATTTTTCAAATTGATGGTGTGGAAGGGATTTTGAAATTTTTTTTTGATAAATATTTTCCTTACACTCTTCATCTTAAAATGGAAAGGTATTTACTTTCCCTCATGGAAAAAGACAAAGAATCTATCGGGGAATATGAGGAAAACATCACAAGACTCGAATGGTACACCTCTGACTTTGTCATCACCATCCAATGTAATTTTGACCTTTTATTTGGTGGGATAAAACCAAGTTTATGAAATTACCTTGAGATTCGTGACATTGATATCAATGAGGAAATTTTATGATTTGCACTAAAATTTAAAAGGGAGATAGGAAAATCACAGGGGTATCATGGGGATAAGAAAAAAAATAGGAGTTTAATTTTGGTGGTCCGATGAAAAAATATAGCATTGATAATAAATTTCAATATCCCAATTTTCAAAGGGGCATAAAAAGGAACCCTGAAAATTTTATAAGGGGAATGAGGAAATGATTTAGGTTTGGGAATGAAGGACACCTAGCTAAATTCTATTGATAGAAAAAACATGCTAATGCGATAGAAAAATGGTGTGCTCTAGAAAACCCTCAACACATTTTTCAGTACGTAAACTACTATGAAATAGGTCACTTTTCAAACCAATTCAATAAGCCAAGGGTTTTTAAAGACAACAAAAAAACTCCAAGGAATCTGGGGTGAAATTTTTCCATCACAACCGCTAAGGTTGATCCTGACAATTAAATGGTGAAAAGTATTATAGTTATTCATTAAATAATATAAAACATACTTTTTTATTATATTTATAAAAATTCATTCATATCACTAATGTTTAGTAGATATTTTTAAACACCGCCACAAATGAAATAAGTAGAGTTGTTAGTGAAACAAATTGGGGAATTGTTGTATCCCATGTATAAAACTCATCCCCTAACACAATTTTTGGGATAAAATTACATAGAACCTTTTCATAATTACTTTGGTGGTATTTTCTTCCATTTTCGGTATTTATTGTCTTTCTCTAGATAGATAGAAAATAAAATTACCTGAGAAGGAAATCACTCACTATATTGAGAATCGACCCCTGATTCTGTACAAGTGCAAGGAGGAGTATATATCTTGTTTAGCACCAACATCTCAATAATGGATATTGTTTCCCTATGAAAAATCATATCTATCAAAAAAACTTTTGTCTAAGGAAATAACCATCCTTGAATAACTGCCTATTGTGAGGGAATACACTGATGTGTTTCCCATTTAATTTCTTGGTCTTCCTCCTAGTCTAAATTTTTAATTTTCCATTGAGGTTATACCTAGGGTGTTATTATTTTCCAAGAATCCATATAGAATGGATGTTGTGGAACTTGAGGAGCTATAAAAATAACTATATAAGAATATAGATAATGTTTTCATATTCGAAATCACTTCACCATGGGGTGAACCCATCCTCTTCATCAAGAAGAAGGATGGGTCACTGCGCCGTTGCATTGATTATCATGTTCTAACAAAGACCAAGATAACGAAAAAGTATACTCATGTACATATTGATTACTTGTTCAATCAAATATATGGAGCATAATACTTCTCCAACATGGATCTATGGTCGAGATATTACAAAGTTAGGGTGAATAAGGAGTATGTCACCAAGACTACATTTCCTACAATGTACGAAAACTATGAGTTCATAGTAATTCCATTCAGAATCACTAATTCTTCGAAAATATTCATTTATTTGATGAATAAAGACTTTATAGATTATCTCAACAAATTTTTGGTAGTATTTATATATTTTATTCTAATATACTCGAAAATAAAGGAGGAACATGATGAGAATATGAGAACTGTGCTAAATAACTTATGAAATGAGAATATCAATGCCCTGTACAACAAATATGAGTTATAGTTGAGGGAAGTATCATTATTAGGGAATATCATCAAAAGAAATGGGATAAATATAAACACTTAAATTCCATATGCAATTGAAGGATATATGAGTCCAAAAACTAGGACATATATCTGTAGATTTCTTGGATTAGTTGGGAAATGTCACTGATTTTGGAGAAATTTATCATGATTATCAAACCCTCTAAGTAAGCTAACTTAGATGGGTGTCATGTATTATTGGAATGATTAAAGTGAATATAGGATCAAATAGATAAAAAGTAGGATACTTACCCTATGCACACAATACCCATAAGTGGATATATTTTTGTAGTATTCAACAATACTTTGAGGAATGGATTGGGTCGTGTGTTAATGAAAAATGAAAAAGTGATAGCCTATACTTCAAGGAAGGGGATAGTTCACAAATGGAAATACCCAACACATATTTTGGGGTTGGATAAAAGGATATTATCTTTGAAAATATATAGGAATTATCTATTTAGGTACAAGTGAAAAATATATACTGATAAAAAATTCCTAAACTATATATTCACACAGAAAGAGATGAATAAGCACCACTAAAGATGGTTAGAACTGATCATGGACTATGAATTCTCAATCCAATACTATCCTGGTAAAAAAATAAAGTCGAAGAATCTCTAATTATAAATGATCCAACAAATATAGCATTGATTAGAATTGTGAGGGATATGATCTTCTTTGACTAGGAAAGGATGGACATGGTAATCATAAAGGAATGGACATCATTAATCCTTTTTCAAATGATTGTTTAACCATATCTTATGCAGAAGATAAAATATACTCAAAGATATGATGTGGTAAATCAGAATAGAGTGGAAGATATAAGTAAAAGTAAATCTTCAATGTTAAATATTAATGAAGAAGTAGTTGTGAAGTTTATGTTAGGACTATATGTACCATCAAATCTAGAGTTAAAGAAGGAGTTGTTGGATGATGCACATAGCTCAAACTTTTCTATCTACTGAGGAAACCCAATGATGTATATAGATATTTGATATCAATATTAGTGGGACAATATAAAGAAGAATATTGTCGGATATACATCAAGATGTCTTGAATTCCAACAAGTGAAAGTAGAATGGAAAAAATATAAGCCGATGATGCAACAATTACTCATACCTATATGGAAATGCGAAAGAATCACTATGGACATTGTCACTGGTCTTTAAAAGACATCAATATTGAATAATGGTATATGTTTTATTTTGGGTCATCTTATAAATAAAACCCACATTATGTGAATTCATTAGGAATTATCTCTAGATAAACTTGTACAAATATATATCCGAGATGTGGTAAGGCTACACAGAGTAACACTATCGACTATATCAGATAGAGATATGATATTAACCACTATTTTTTTTGGAAAAGTCTCCAGTATGTTCTAAACATTGAGTTTAACTTCATCACAACATATCACCCTCAAACTAATGTCTAATCTAATAAGACTATCCATATACATAAGGACATGTTAGGATAATACTCAATTGACTTCAAAGGAGGATGGGATCAACATCTTCCTCTATTCGAGTTATCATACAACAAAAGTTCCCACTCAAACATACAAATGGATCTTTATGAACCCCATTTATGTGAAAATGTGAAGTTTAAACGCATTTTGGGATGAAGTTGGGGAGAAAAAAATACTAGGTCCTGAAATGGTTGAGGAAATGGGGAAAATGTTAATTCCATTCAGCAGCACATCAAGGGTTCTCAAAGTTGACATAAGAGTTATGATTATAGTCATCGATGAGACCTAGAGTTTATTGTTAAGAAAATTATATTCTTTCACATATCTTCATGGAATAATTTAATGATATTTATGAATAATGGAAATCCTAGTACAAGACAAAACAGCCCCTTTGAGATCCTTGATTGCATCAGAGCAGTGGATTACCGACTAGCACTCCCATTGAACCTATCTCTAGTACATTATGTATTATATGTATCCATATTTAGAAATTAAATAATAGAACCCTAATATTAACTGAATACATAGGTGTTACCATTGGAGAATGTCCTTTCCTACGTGGATAATCTGGTGAAGATCATTGATTATATAGACAAAGTTCTACGAAATAAGAAAATGAACCTTGTCAAAGTATTATGGAGAAACAAAAATATTAAAGAAGTGATGTTATAAATAGAGGAAGTGATGAAACATAGTTACTCTCATATGTTTTAGTGTGGGAAATGAAAATTTAAAGGGTGAAATTTCTTAAGGGGGGAAGATTGCAACAAGCCAAACTGTTATAAATAAAATTTCCCTTATGACTTAATTAAATGCCTTATTATGTAATATGGTTATAGAAAACACATACACTTTTTTTAAATCTGTTAAGATTTAAATGAATTTTAAACATCATTACTATTTATAATATATCCATTAAATGGTGATCACATAACTAGTTGAAATACAGGGGTTTAACAAATCCAATTAACATAAACAAAGGAAGTGATGAACTCAACCAGTAGGATCATACCATATGAAGCCCATTTATTGGAGCATAAAAGGGATATAAAATCTCAAGGACTTTACCTTGACCAAGAAAAAGATGGGATACAACAACTTAAGCATCATCGAAACTATTTATTTGAAAAGTTTAAGCTCATTGATATCACAACCAACACCATGTACACCGAACCACCCCATGAATGTCTCAATGCTGCACACCATACACTTAAATAATTTGTGGGTGTTTTAAAGGGATATGAATCAATAACCTAGATATATGAGTATGTACATTTTTTATATAATAATGGATATATTTTCATCTAATTATTATTACTTTATAAATGATTTTTATTTTGATATAATAAAACAGAAATAACATTTTTGGGTAATATTCAAATTTAATTAAGGAATTTATTTTGATTAATTAATATATTTTTGAAATAAACAATATTTTAATAAAATTAATTTATTAAATAATATTTATTAAATATAAATTATCATATAACTTTTATAAAGTCAAATGTAATTTTTATAAGTGTTCAAAAATGATTATTGTAAAAAAACACAACATTTATCAGTAAATAACGATTACTATTTTAAAATAGAAAATGAAAATATTTAGAAACTTATTTTGATAAAATTAATATATTTTTTGTAATTATAATATTGAAATTATCCAATATTTATTTTTTTATAATTTTCCGAGACATTCAAATTTTCTGGTTAAAATTAAATACCATATAAATACACTATGTATTATGACATCATAACGAACAAAACGTGATGTAATAAATACTATAATGAATATCCAAGAGAGAATATATTTTTTCCTTCTAAAAAAATGTTATTTTATGTTTGTTTTAATAATTTTATAAATTCATTGTGAATCCTCCAAAACCATTAATATATTTTAATGTTTTAAAATCATTTCTTTAAGAGTATGACTCACCTCTACATAATAAAGGGAATTATTTTATTATGTTTGGACATTTGGATAATAAAATAATAAAAACCACACCAATTAGACATAAACCATGGGAAACACCATATCATGGTTTTTGGATATGGTTATTTTATTATATAGAGTCCAAAACCAATGTTTGAGAAATAATAAAGAAATCCCCACTCATTTCCAATATAAACCTATGCATGATCCCATTTATCTTCACTCAACATCCTTGTATCACCTACTTAATCTCCCCCCCATTTCTATAGTCCTACCAATGTTCCCCAAATCTCTCAAGAATCTCCTCCCAATCATTTTGAGTCACATACTCATGTAAGGGATCCTCGCCTTAACTTTTTTATTCAAGATTATTTATTATCTTATGCCTTATATTTCCAATAACTAATTTCGGGATATGTATTTACATGTCCCTATTTCTTCCCATTTGATTTAAAAATTACAATATACCCTTTTATCTCTCTTGAAAAAATTTTATGAATTTTTATGTGATGTTGTTATGCTGTTGAAATTTCACCGCTATTTTCAATTCCAAAACAATTGGGTAGTGGACACCATACCCATTTCCTTTAAAGGGTGTTTTACATTATACAATTATAAAGCATTGAATAGGGACTTAAATTTATGTATTCTACACTCCTTTTTCGTGGAATAACTTACGATGATTAATGAAACCATGTTGTGTGATCTATGTGGCAGACATAAGCTTGAAAATTAAATGAAAGTGATGTGTGTGCCTGAAATTATATATCGCTCCAATATAATGGGTAATGTTTAGTCTCACGAGGCTTCATGTTGGGAAAAAGAGTGAACTTCATTACCTTATGATACTTTTTCCATCATTATGTTTTGTATGATTTCTTTTAACTATGTTTATGATGAAGGGTTTTATGTTGTTGCCACATTTCCCATGTTTCCATTATGTTAGCATTCTATATAATGTCATATTTTTGATGTTTATGATTATAAATCATTTTATTTCCCATTAATATGCATATTTTTTTAACAAGAATTACATTCTTCATGTTATTTCATGTTTATTTGCTTACTGGGATTTATCACTCACCCATTTTTTATGTATTTCCAGAGGTTATCCCATGGAGTTTTATGTACAATTATTTTAAGGAAGTTTTCAATAAAGATGATCTTTTTCCTATTTTAAAATTATTTATTAGTGTAATAATTCCCAAAGACTTTAGACTTCTAAATCTTCCATATTTTATTAGGTGTAAAATTATGTAATATATCTTGTATTAATGTGTAATAAAGTGAAAGGTTGTTATAATGGTAACCACATTTGACTGGCTAAAAATGCTATTGATGTATTCTTTTGTCTTATTGTTTGAGCTATAGTAGACTAGAGGCTAGGGTCTAGTCAGAAATGGGTAAAGAGATAATTATTGGGTTCCTGAAACTCAATTAATGAGGGATAGATGATGTTTATAGGGGTAATAAATTGATGTTATGATTTTCTCTTTTAGAGTTTATTGATTTCCACTATGATTGGTACACTTTAATGTGATGTTATTGGATTATGATATTTTTACCCTTATCTCGGCATGGAAAAAGAGGAGTATTTATATATAATGGTCAAAACTTGGGCACATATGATATGTGTAGGTGTTTGTAGCTATTTCTTGGAACCTTGGATATATAAAAAGGGATTGGGTTATTTAATGTTTCAATAAAAAACTCAACATTGTTTAACTATATGGATTATTGGTCAAATTCTAATCATCATACCTGAGTATGTGGTTCTAGATAGGATGATATGTGATAGTATGTGTGGGATAAATGTGGTCTTTAATTTGATATGGTTAGGAATGAATAAAGGAATGAGGTGAGTTATTTATCATTTCAACAACAATCTAAGTAGTTTTTCATGTATTAATTCATTGTAAAATTCACTCTAATATCCCCAGATGATGGTTTTGATATGTATGATGAGTGATACCTAAATATGATATGGGAATTTAGAGAGACCTGAGGTTAGAAGATATGTGGCATATTGTGGTAGGTAAGTGTAAGGGTGGTGAGATGTACTTCCTATTACAAATTTCCCTATTTGTGATATATATACGTGTATTGCTATTATTGACCATGGTATTTGGTCTTAAGAATATTTACACCTTGATTTGATCCAATATTTCATTAGGAGGGATAATATGTGGGGATTCTAGAGAATACATAAGATGCGACCCCTGAGGGTCTGGATGAGGGCTCTAAGGGTTGGGATGATCGCCAGACATAAGTAGAGGATTCGAGAAGAGATGGGTAGCTAAGAAAGATGGTAGATTTTGGGATATGGCTAGGCAAGTAACATATGGAATGATTGGTATGAGTGATAACAAGTATTTATATGGGAGATCAATGAACCAAGATATTCATGGACTATCTGACATGATAGTTCCTGTCTCATCACCCACCGAGGGTTTAGGGATAGGATGGACCAACGAAATCAGAGAAATGGTTTGAGTCTATGTTTAAGATATTTGAATATCTCAAGACACACACATAATAGAGGGCGATGTTGGCTACTTACATGATCAGAGGACTAGAATAATGCTATTGAGACATACACATACATGATGGTAGGAATTAAGGAGTATCATGGATGGATTTTGAGGAAAATTTCTTTGATCATTTCTTCCTAGATATGTTGGGGGATGACTGAGCCTGTGAGTTCATAAACCTGCAATAGGAGGATACATCTATTATGGATTATGTAGGTAATTTCATAGAGTTATCCCATTTTACCCCTTCTATGGAAGGAGACGACATCACCAAGGTGAGATGGTTAGAGGATGGTTTGAGGTATTATTTAGGTTATTATTAGATATATTTAGGTTGAAATCATTATAAGAGGTAGTAAATAAAGTTCTGATATCCGAGGGAAACTTTATAGAACAAAATTATTTGAGTCGGGCGATAGTTCCAGGTGAGACTGACAGTGGTGCTTAGGGTAGTAAGGCATTATACCATGAAGAGTCGCAGCATAGAATTTAGGCCAGATACTCGACCAAACCATCGATGAGTGGGTCACCAATGGTGTTCTTTATTACAGGAAGCCAAGTCATGTTTAGAATCAATGTGAGTGACATCAAAAAGAGTTTTGTGATGATTCCCGACATAGAACTTGGATATGATATGTGTGGAGACTTCTCAAGAATATGGGTGATAGGTATTGGGTTATAATCATGCATATGAGGTAGGAATGGGTGTGGAATTAGGAGAAGGTAGCTGAGATTAAATTGCACACACATGTCATGATAAGGAGAGAGAAACCCAACAATGGGGTCCTTGGCTGGTAGTTGGTGTAGCTTCACATGGGGGTCATGCCTTAGATAGCTGGGATTTAGGCCAAGTTCAATTTTTTGATCTAGAAGGGTCAGAGCAGGTCAGGGATCCGATGATGGTTAGATGTACACCATGAGTACAGACACACTCTTTATGTTCTATCATGAAAAATATGGGGTTTTGAGGTTGAAATGTTGTGATTGAACTAAAATGGTACTAGATAGTATTTTTGAATTAGGTATGATGTGCGATTTTTTAAAATGCATAAGAATTGGTATATTTTATGGGAATATATATATATATATACGGTGAAAAATCACTTTTGAGAATTAGTGTGATGCATGGCTTTTGGGAATCAGTTGCTATGCGAGGCTCATGGGTTTCATGTGAAACGAGTATGGAATGAGAATCTAATGAGGTTAAGGAATGAATGTATTTCGAATGGGGATATGCATGTTCAAAGGATGGGTGATGGAACCATCATAATGTCAATTTTTGTTAGGAAGCAACTAGGTAGGTAATTTCTACGGTGGGGAGAACTATAATTGGAATTCACCATGGAATGAGTAACTAGGTTAGACCTAGGTTTTTTATGAGATGGGTGATTTTTGAACCATCTCATCAGGATACCAAATTTCTCAGGGATTATCTATTATAATGTGGTGAGATGATAACAAACTAGGTTTTTGATTAGGTTTTAATTTTTGGGTAAATTTGAATTTTGAATTTGGTGAGTGGACAAAATCTGATTTTGATCATGGAAATATAAATCTAATTGTTTGAAAAATCTAAAGTGTTGTTTTTAGATGAGGTTTAAATATCAGTGAGTTCCTTGGAGTTTCAGATGAGTTATGAGATCATCATACCTAAAACTCATTTTTATAAGGTGTTGGTAGAGGCCCAAATTTTCTTTAAACCATGAATCCATTTAGTGGAATTGTGTGGCCCACTTTTTTCTAGATCATGATAAGTCAAGACATGTGAGGTGGGGAACATGAACATATGATAAGTCTAAAGTTTATTTCAATGGTGATATGTAGTGGAAGGCCATGGTTTGGAAAATTGTGCACGTAACTATGTGGGGTGAGGTGACATTGCATAATGGAACCACATGGTTGGCACACAGATAGCCAAACTACATGGTCTAATTGTGAAATTTATTAAAGGGTGTTAAATTAAAAAAAAATCCCCCTACCTTATTTTATTTTTCTTCTTTTATTCTCCTACTCACTCACACACACAATAGGGGGATCTCCCACTTGTTCTCCCACCTAGGCTTTGGCCTATATATCTCATTTGAGATTTGGTTTGAGCATCATCAGTGGTGTTGCATAACTAGAAGTAATGATACCAATCATCTTGATTATATTATTATTTTATGTTTCTTTTTGGAATTCTATTTAAATTCGATCCCATTTTCCCTATTTCTATGGAGTTTTTTTTATAATTTAAAATTTCTCCATCTCATCTTGGATTAGAGACCGATATTTAACGAGTTAGTTCCTATAAGCATAAATGATGTTTTTACTAACTCTATCTATTCTTATACATATTCCATGAGATTTTTACTTTAATATGGGTGCATGGGGGTTGTTCAAGTGATTCCCTTATTAATTAATAATTTATTTTAATTTAATTAATTGATGTTGTGAGATGCCTATGGGTGTTATCTTGTATCTTTAAATTTGTTAAGATGAGTTTGGGATGTTTGGTTGGCTCGGAAGTTTAATCAGGTGGTCTAAAATATTTAAATTAATTTAATTGTGATATGAAAAAATTGGTTATGTGTGAATAATTTGGGAATGGCCCAAAATCTATGTGGTTATGTGATCACTAGGATTGATATGATGATGTTATTTTGGATGAGGGCATGCACAAAGATATGTGGGATGGTGTTGAACATTATAATTGTAGAAATGTGATAATCGAGATGAGGCGGAGGGTGATGAACCATTCCATGTTTGGGTGATGAGGTTCTCATGTGGCAATGAGGTTTCAAGATGTTGTCGATTTGTAAAGGCTTGTATTTTCCACTCTCCATTATTGGATGATAGTATTATTTGAGTCATTTACACATAGAAAAGGACTCAATTGTGGTGGTGTTGACCACTCATTATGGTAAGAGGCCTCCACTGATTTAGAATCACAGGGGATGGTGTTGACCATCAGTTATGAAGGTGATTATCACCATAGAATGCCTCCATTGATGGTGAGTGAGACCATCAGATGGGGTATGAGGGTATCCATGACATTATTGGCCAATGGGAAGGGTTTATGGGGAGTGATACCATAATATGACGGATGAGGATCTCTTTTAAATTGTTGGATGATGGGATAGAAATATGGGAGGATGAATCTCAACATGCATCAAGATTTCAAGATGTTAAAACGATAGTGGTATATAATTTGTTGAAAGATATATATTTCTATGTCTTGGGATGTAAAGATGTTGAGTCTATGGTGTTGTTTAACTGGAAGTATAAGGGACTTGTGATATACTTGTTGGGCATACCAATGAGATGTTGACATTACTCAATAAACAACTTATGTTATATTAAATGAAATGATTTTCCAGATGAGATTTATGTTAATGAGATACTAAGGTTATTCTGGTATGACTATCCTTGGATATATCGTTCCACTCTGGCATCAGCCGAAGTAGGTAAACACATCCTCATGGATGTTGATCATGATTAAAGTGGGTTATGTATTTTTTATGTGTGATTATAGTTTATATTAATTTACAAATTCATACATTGGTATAAATATGGATTTATGATAGGAGAAAGTTTGTGGTGGACTAATGAGATCATACTCACACCCTACACAAGACCCTCGATACATATGTAGACTTTAATGATTTTAGATTAGGTAAGGGAGTAAGATCATTCTCTAGAACATATTGAGTATGGATGCATAGGTGCATGGTATGAATGCAATATGGAAAATGAGTATTATTTGAATAGAGATGAAGGTTCTTTTTGGGTTTTTTGTGTATGTTATTATATAATATCACATGATAGATCTTGTATATCAATTTTTGTATAACTGTTTGACATGTATACCATATCTTTTATGTAAAATTTTTTCTTTCATCTTGTTATTTCCATTGTTTATTTTTTCTTATGATGAGTTCCATCACTGCTTCTATTGTGATGGTGTTATTCTACCATTATTATTATCACCACCAAAGAGTATAGTCTCCCAAATATCACATAATAGACCCTCATTACATTTCAACATCCCTTGGAATATGGGGAGGTACGTCTAAGGCCTAGTGGCCCTCAGACCTGGAGCACTAGTTTAGTGTATCCTAGGTCTCGGTGCTACATAAAATAAAATGAGTATAAAAATATTCAATATATTATATTTTCAGAGGTATTATATATACTATAGATTTTAATATAGGCGAATTAATCAAAACATGTCTCAAAGAAGGATGCTTGAGATGAGAAACAATTACGACTTGGGAAATATTTGAATCAAGAAATCATTGAATGGGGGAACTTAACATGACTCTATAAAACCCATAATTTATATAAACTAATATATGGATTCATGTCCATTGGGTATTAAGTAAACCATATAAAATAAAAAATGTTTTATAACATGAATTATGTCTCAATGAATTGAAATTGAGACCATGAAAACCCTTGAATCTTTTAAAACATTTTAATCAATATCCCATTAAGGATAAAACTTAAAAAAAATTAATATTTCATGATCAATGATTCATTCATGGTATAATATCTCAATAAGAAATGTAGAAACCTAATTAAGGGAATTTGGTCTATAATATAAGATAAATCTCAAAGAAAAAATATTAGGAAAAATAATCCTTGCAAAGTTCATATTATCGAAGTGAGAATTTATTAACGAAGTGATTATCTGTAATGATTTTAAAACCAAATAAAAAGTGTAAATAAAACATAATAAAATAATAGTTCATTTTACACATAATATTGGAATAACACAGTCAATGAAGTACAAGAATAACCCAATGAATGTAAATTATGATGAGAAACCCCTTACCTCACGTCTAGACTCGCTATTTCAATCCTTTAACTATGGTATAATAAAGCTGTACTAATTATTTACTTGTTTAATAACATTTATATATTTATTAATTTATTATTAATCCATTTATTTCATTTATTTAAATGTTTTATTTAATTACTTAATAAATTATGTTTAAATTAGATGTTTTGGGGAGATTCGGTTCATAATTGAAAAATGAATTTGGTAGGTTCATATTGGTCAAAGGGGTCACTATTGTGGCATCCCACCTTTTTAATACATAACTTTTCATTACATTTTACATATAGAGGATCTTTAAAGTCTAGTGTCTTGGAAATCAGGAACAATAAAACATGAACACAACATAAAACATTCTTCTAATACACTTTTAAAGCTTCATGAAAATATCATCCTAAGTAAAATTACTGCCTTTCATATCCTGGAGACAAACATCAATGGAAAGGGTGAGCAGAAGGCCGAGTGAGGGTAAACAAGGGAATCGGTGTACTTGTGATATCAATAAGAACTTGAATAACAACATAAATATATAATTAATGGAATTATAGGCATATCATAATGAAAATAAATTGAAACATAACTTGAATATTAGGCTACAAACATTTCATTTAGACATTCACGAACATATCACCAAGGTCCATCCCCATGGTGTCATAAAAAATATCAATATTATTCACCAAGGTATCGTTAAACTTGTCATCTCTAGAGATTAAATCATTACCCAATGAATTGGAGAAATATTATGGAACACCCTTAATATGTCTTTACTTTCATGTGATCCTCATATATAATAATCAAAAATTTCATAAATAACCCAAATGGAATCAAAGAAATGGGGTTCATGTCAAAATCGTGACGTTTAAAAAGAGCTAAAAATAAGATCATTATGTCATTTATAACCCAAGGAAAGGGAGTGAGAGTTATATGTACCCCAATTCAAGAATAAAATATATAATCTTTATATATTTATGAACACCCATGGAAATGAAATAAGTCTCGGTATTCACATAAATAATCAATAGAATTTATTGAGAGAAAGAGTTAGAAATTTTGAGATGAAATTTCTGCAGCATAATGGCTATATAATATGGTTTTAGAAAACATTGAAAAGAGAGGGGAAAGGGGTAAACCACTCATAAATAAATCATAATACAGTATTGGTACTGAATAAGATCATTGTTTGGATATTTAAATGACATACCACATGAAAAGGAAACATTAAAGAAAAGAAAAAAGGCAATTTCTGTTACCAAAAATTCGACAGCCTAACGGTGTCACTTAAAAATCCAGAAAATAAATTGATGAGAGCATAAAGGGTCTCTCAAAAATTAGACATGAAATGGATAAAAATGAGAACATATAAGAACATACCCTCAACATAAATATTTGGAAATTAGAAGACACAACATAAAGTAAGTCATGACTTAAAAGAGGAGGATAAAAGGATCCCTTACCTTGAAGAGTAACTTCAAAATCATGATGATTGGGACCTTGGGAGGAAGTAGGGCACCTTGGGAGGACTATTTGGGAGGTAAGGAGACCAGAACATCTTTTAGGAGTATTTTCAAATGAAAATAATGATGGAAAGGCTTTGTATTTATAGGAGAAGTGAGGGGACAAGTCATTAATGGCCAAGGGACACCTCATCAATGGTATTTACAAAACCATGGGCTTCCCCATGGTATTTTCCCATGGTATTGGCCCCCTAGGAAACCTTATACCTTGTATTACTATTCATAAGTTTACCATAATTATTACATAATTATTACAACCTTAATGATGTCATTAAACACCCGAAACTAAAAACTGTATTTTCACTATTCACTAAAAATTCATTTTTTTCAGAAAAAATCCCAAAAATCACCTTAACCTTATATCGACTATCTGAATTAAAAAATGAATTCTATTTTATAAAAATAATTTTCTAAATATTTTTAATTAAAAAATACTATTCACCTAAAAAACTAATACTTGACTAATGATTTCTGAACAAGTTATTTACCTATTTTATTGAATCACATTACTTAATCAATGGGACTAAATTATATTAATACTTTTTTCAAGTGAGATTACTAATCCTTTTGGTCACATTACTAATCCTAAGCATAAAATCACTATTCATAATTTACTATTCACAAAAAATCAAGTTGATCTTATTAGATTCTAAATTTCTTACTGAACACATTTCTAGAAGACCGTTTTTCAAAATTCACGAGACATCATTAATTATTTAAGGTACACATTAATATTTTCAAATATCTCCTTTCTCGAATATTCATCAATATACATCCTATATTTATTCGAATATTTGAAAAAAAAACACAAGCTTCACTACAGGAAGAAATCACAATTTTATTTGTCTCAAAGGATTACACATAGCTTTTACGGTCTCGTTACATAGCCCCTTATAATCCTAGCATAGGACCTAAGTGTAAGGTGTTCTAAGGTGAGAGAATTTGAGGGTGGCTCAACCCACATTTCCCGAGTAGTGATTTATATAAGCTTGACCTTTTTTCGAAGGCGATTCCTCTCTAGCTTCACATGATGATGTTCGGCTTGGGTTTGGTCCAGAGAAAAGCCCAGTGGTGCTACCTCCTTCCCATGTTTTGTCATATGGGCTACGATCAGCCCGAGACTACTGGATGAGGCCATCAAATCTTCTTTCCGTATTAATTAACCAAGATCACTAGTATTTAGAGACAACAATCGCAACATTTAGTTTCCAACGGTTATATTGACCAATGGTCATATAATAGTCAAAACCCAATGGTCTCATTTTAATTATAATCGCATCATTAATTAAAGAATATATTTTTGTTGAGTATAAACTAAAATAACACACAAAATTAGGAAACAAAAATTCATTCAAAATTTCAGGTCGTTACATTCTTCCCCCCTTATGAAATTTTATCCATGAAATTTTAACTCGTATCCTTAGAAAAGAAAAGGTGTGGGTACTTATTCCTCATAGACTCCTCTGGTTCCCATGCAGATTCTTCATATTTTTGCATTCTACACAACACCTTAACAAGGTGGGTAGTCTTGTGGCATATAACTTTGTCTGTATGATCCAAGATCTCCACCGGATGCTCCTCATAAGAGAGGTCATGTTTCAGTTGTACCACCTATGGGTTTAGTACATGTGAAGGGTCAGATATGTACTTATTTAAGAGGGATACGAGGAAGACATCATGAACTTGTTCTAGATTTGGAGGAAGTGCAAGCTGATAGGCCACTGCTCCCACGCGATCAAGGATTTCATATGGGCCAATGTACCTAGGGCTGAGCTTCCCTTTCTTCCCAAACCTCATGACTCTCTTCCAAGGTGAAATTCAAAGAAAGACCTTGTCACCGACATCAAACTCCATGTCCCTTCGACGGTTGTAGGCATAGCTTTTTTTCCAACTCTGAGAATCCTTAATTTTTTGCAGGATGGCAAGGACTTTTTCTATCATCTCTTACACAAGATTAGTCCGAATAAGCTTTCTCTCACTAGCTTCATCCCAACAAGTAGGAGTTCTACATTGATTCCTATATATAGCTATATAGGGTGCCATTTGAATGCTCGAGTGGAAGCTATTGTTGTAAGAGAACTCAACTATAGGGAGATGTTGATCCTATCCACCCTTAAATTCCATTGAGCACGTTCTCAGCATCTCCACGAGTGTTTGAATAGTCCTTTTAGATTGGCCATCAGTTTGGGGGTGATAGGCTGTACTGAAATTCAATTCAATGCTCAGAGTTTGTTGAAGACTTCCCCAGAATTTTGATGTGAACCTTGGATCATGATCAGATACGGTAGAAAGTCGAACTCCATGCAGCCTTACCACTTCCTCCATGTAAATCTTGGAAAGTTGATCAAGAGATAAATCTTCCCAGATAGAGATAAAATGGGTAGTCTTGGTGAGACGGTCCACAATAACCCATATCACATTATTTCCTTTGGGAGTTCTCAGAAGACCAGTGACAAAGTACATAGTGATATCGTCCCACTTCCATGCTGTTATGGATAGTGGTTGCAATACCCCTTTAAGAAGTTGTCACTCTGCCTTCACTTGATGACATACTACGCACCTTGAAGTGTAGTCAGCAATCTCCCTTTTCATGTTATCCCACCAATAATGATCACAAAGGTCCCTATAAATTTTTGTGATTCCAGGATGTATAGAGAATGTAGAGCTATGAGCTTCATCCATCATCTCCTTTTTATATCCGGAACAGATGGAACACATAGTCTTGTAAAAAATCTTAGTACACCTTCTTGATCAATATTGAACTCATGAAACATTCCATCCTTTACAGCCTCAAACTTCTCATGTAACAAATGATCTTCTTTCTGAGCCTTCTTGATCTTCTCTTGTAATGATGGTTGAGAAATAATTTGGGTTAGGGTTGATGATGTCTCTTTCCTTATAATTCCCATGTCCATCTTTACTAGGTCATTGATCTAAGGATCTTTTTGAACCCTCATCATGGGAATAAAAACTGGGCCTTTCTTGATTAGTTCATCAGCTACTTTTTTTCTCTTCCAGGGTGATAATGAATTGAAAAATCATAGTATTTAAGAAGTTCCAACTATCTCCTTTGTCTCATGTTCAATTCCTTTTTTGTGAAAATATACTTCAAACTTTGATGGTCTATGTATATATAACATTTCAATCCATAAAGACAGTGCCTCCATTTCTTTAGAGAAAAAACAACTGCAGCCAGCTCCAGATCATGCGTAGGATAATTCTGCTCATGAATCTTCAACTCTCGAGATGCATAAGTAATGACCTTGTAATTTTTCATGAGGATGCACCCGAGCCCTTTTATAGATGCATCACTAAAAATAATGAATCCTTCTCCACTTGAGGGCAGAGTGAACACAGGTGCAGTAACTAACCTCTTCTTCAGCTCTTGGAAACTTTCCTTACACTCCTTTTTCCATATGAACTTGACCCGTTTGCGATTTAACTTGGTTAATGGATTAGAAATTCATGAAATGTTTTTCACAATCCTATTATAATATACTTCTAATCCAAGAAAACTACGAATCTCAGTTATTGTTGTAGGTTAAGGCCACTCCTCTACAAATTTTGTCTTTGCATGGTCAACTGTGATTCCTTCATTGGTTACAATGTTCCCCAAGAAAGCAACTTGTTGTAACAAAAATTCAAATTTACTAAACTTCCCAAAAAGCCTCTCCTTCCATAGAATTTTTAAAATAGCCATTATATGATCCTCATGCTCTTCATGACTTTTGGAATATACCAAAATATCATCAATAAAAACTACCAAAAAGTTATCAAGGTAGTCCTTAAAGACTCTATTCATAAAATCCATAAAACTAACAGGTGCATTAGTCAGTCCAAAGGGCATAACAACAAACTCATAATGGTTATATCTTGATCAGAAGGAATTTTTTGGAATATTTTCTTTCTGAACCCTCAGTTTATAATAACCATATCGAAGATCAATCTTAGAGAATAATTGATCCCCATGAAGTTGGTAAAATAAGTCATAAATTCTTGGAAGATGGTATTTTTTCTTCACTGTGATCCCATTCAGTTCTCTATAATCAATTCATAACTTCATCGATCCATCCTTCTTCTTTACAAAGAGAACATGTGCTCCCCAAGGAGACACAGTTGGTCGAATAAACCACTTCTCCAAAAGATCTTGGAGTTGTTTCTTTAATTCCTCCAGCTCCACATTTCCATCCTACACGGGGAATTTTATATCAGATGAGATCTAGGTATGAGTTTGATGGATATATTCACCTCTCATTCTAGGAATGGTCCATGCAACTCCTCTGGAAATACATCAACATATTCCTTGACAATATGGACATTTTCTATCATCAAACTCTCATCTCCTTCTTCTTCTTCACCGATCAAATCCATAAAGAAGGATATAGGGGGTTATTTTAGACAAATATGAGCTTGAGATATCTCTCCTTGGAAGATAACTGTAGGTTTTCCATTCAAGACTACTAATATTTCCTTGCTTCTGCGATGGATCTTAGCATTATACTTTGAGAGCCAGTCCATCCCTAGTATAATTTCAAATTCCAGCATAGGAATGACTACTAGATTTGCGATAATATTATGCTCATTAAATTAAATACTAGAGTTTCTAAACACATAAGATTCTTGGATAGTTGCACCAGGAGTCTTGACCAACAACTCTACATTTAGAAATTCAGGGGTTGATTTTAAATTCCTTGAAAACATGGAGGAAATAAAGGAATATGTATAACCAGAATCAAACAATGTACTTGATAGCTTTGGGAGGAAAACAATAGTACCTTCTACTACATCTTTAGAAGCATCGACTTCAGCTGTCTCGATAGAAAAAGCACGGCCTTTATCCCTTGGCTTTTTCTGAGGCTGATGGTGGTTCCCCTCCACTACCCTCAGATTTGGACAATGATTGGAAAAGTTCCCACGTTATCCATGCTTGAAGAACTGGACATCATGTAGGGAGTGCACCATCTTCTCCTGTCATTTGTGTTTGGAAGTTGAGGTTTCACCTCACCATGAAAATTACTCGCAATGTCTCCATCTCTGCCACATTTGTAGCACTTTCCACTCCCAAGAAGACAGTTCCCTGAATGCTTCTTCCCGCATTTATTACACGTGGGAAGTTACACTTGCTTTCCTCCTCTTCCTAGATCAAAATTCCATCCTAATATGGGTTCCATCAATCTCTTCTTGTCATTGGATTTATGAGACCCCTGCGTCTCACCAAACTCTAGCTCGACTTTCATCGCACTTTGCATGATCTTCTTGTAACTATCATAATCTTGGTTGGATAGATTCTTTCGTAGATGAGGTCTCAGTCCACCAAATAATCTATCAACCTTACTGTTTAGATCCATGAAAAACCTAGAGGAATATCATGAAAGACTTGTGAAGCTCATCTCATAGATTCCCACAAATTCATTCTCATTCTACTTTATCTCAAGAAACTACGTCTCCATTCTTTTTCTCATGGAACGAGGGAAATAATTACTAAAAAAGATCCCTCTAAACTCCTCTTACTTCATAGCTTCAACTTACACTCTTTGCCTCGTGTTTTTGATCAGTTCCCACCACTGATCAGCTTCTCCCTCTAAGAGATAGACATCCAGGGTGACCTTCTCTTGCTTTGAACAATGTAGTAGAGAAAAGATATTCTCTATAGAGCTTATCCATTTCTCAGCAATCAATAGGTCAGTCGATCCACTAAAGGTTGGTGGTCGTTGGTGGATAAAGGACTCAAGAGAATTTTTTTCCCTTCATGGTGAGATCAGCCTCTTAGCTTGATTCAAGATATTACTGATAACTTTAGTCAGTTGGTTCATCATTCGCATGAATGTTCTTATTCAGGCTTCCATTGGAGGTCCGTCAGTGTATGGTCCATTTCGGTCACCATTTTCATGGTTTCTCATATTTCTCACCATTTTATAAAAGAATAAATTCTTAGTGAGGAACTTGTTTCATTTAAAAATATTTTAACTATAAAGGATTCTATATCTTAAAACTTATTTATTAAAAAATTATAGTTCTCTATAATTCCTTCATAATGATTCATAAAAAGCTTGTGATTAACCAAACATTTTCCCCGGAAGTGTCGTAACCAAGAGTGCAGCAAGGCCCATTGTCGTGCACCAGTTCCTGTTCGACTCTAGCTCAAAGTAGTGTTTTCGGGTTTTACCCCTATGTACATCTGTTCCAGAGCCGCCTCTACCTGCTCGTATCCAGACATGGATGTATTTGTTTGATAAACCATTTACTCAATACTCACCAAAATACTAGGAAGTTTTCCCTATATTTAAACTTTTCTATAGTGTTCTTACTAAAGTTTTCATAGTGTAATTTCCATAAATAACTAAACTATCCTTTGATACCAACTCTGGCATCCCGCCTTTTTAATACATAACTTTTCATTACATTTTACATACAGAGGATATTTAAAGTCTAGTGTCTTGGAAATAAGGAACAGTAAAACATGAAAACAATATAAAAAATTATTCTAATATAATTTTAAGACTTCATTATAAGATCATCCTATGTACAATAACTACCTTTCATATCCTGGAGACATACATCAATGGAAAGGGTGAGCAGAAGGCCCAGTAAGGGTAAATAATGGAAATAGTGTACTTGTGATATCAATAAGAACTTGAATAACAACATAATGATATGAGAAATGGATGTATAGGCATATCATAATTAAAAGAACATTAAACATAACTTGAATATGTGGCTACAACATTTCATTTAGACATTGATGAACATATCACAAACGTCCATCCCCAAGGTGTCATAGAAATTACCAATGTTATTCACCAAGGTATCGTGAAACTTGTCATCTCTAGAGATTAAATCTTTACCCAATGAAATGGAGCGCTATCAGGGTGTACCCTTAATATTTATTTAATTTCATTGGATCCACATAGATCATAATCATACATTTAACAAAAAACCCAAATAGAATCAAAGAAACGTGTTTCATGTCAAAATCGTGACGTTTAAAAAAGCTGAAAAATGAGATCATTATGTCATTTATAACACATGGAAAGGGAGTGAGGGTTATACGTATGTCAATTACAGAATCAAATATATCATATTTATATATTTATGAACACCCATGGAATGTAAATAATTCTGGGTATTCACATAAATAAACAATATAATTTCTTGAGATAAAGAGATAGAAATTTTGAGATGAAATTTCTTCACCATAACTACTATATAACATGGTTTTAGAAAACATTTAAAAGAGAGAGTAAAAGGGTCACCCACTCATAAATAACTCATAATATAGTATTGGTACTGAATAAGATCATGTTATAGATATTTTAATGACATAACACATGAAAAGGAAACGTGAAAGAAAAGAGAAGATGCAATTTCTCTTACGAAAAATTCGGCATCCTAACGACGTCACTTAAAAATTCAGAAAATAAATTGATGAGAGCAGAAAGGGTCTCTCAAAAATTAGACATGAAATGGACAGAAATTAGAACATATAAGAATATACCCTCAACATAAATATATGGAAATCAGAAGACACAACATAAAGGAAGTCATGACTTAAAAGAGGAGGGTGAAAAGATCCCTTACCTTGAAGAGTAACTTAGAAAGCATGAAGGTCAGGACCTTGGGAGGCTTGAGGGAACCTTGGGAGGACTCATTAGGAGGTAAGGAGACCATAAATTCATTTAGGATGATTTGGAAGTTAAAGGAATGATAAAATGTCTTGGAATTTATAGGAGAAGTGAGGGGACAAGTCATTAATGGCCAAGGGACACCTCATCGGTGGTATTGGAAAAACCATGGGCTTTCTCATAGTATTTGTCCATGGTATTGGTCACTTGGGACACCTCATAACTTATCTTACTGATCATAAGTCGACCAGAATGATTAAATAATTATTACATCTTTAATGATGTCAATAAACACCCAAAACTAAAAACTATATTTTCACTATTCACCGAAGATACATTTTTTTCAGAAAAACCCCCAAAAAACACCTTAACCTAACATCGATGCTCTGAATTCAAAAATTAACTCCATTTTATAAAAATAATTTTCTAAATATTTTTAATTTATTTTTTAATTAAAAAAAAACTATTCACCTGAAAAAACTAATACTTGACTAATAATTTCTAAAATAGTTATTTACCTATTTTATTAAATCACATTACTTAATCAAGGTGCCTAAATTATATTAAAAATTTCTTTAAGTGAGAATACTAATACATTTGGTCACATTACTGATCCTAAGCGTAAAATCATTATTCATAATTTACTATTCACTAAAAATCAAGTTGATTTTATTAGATTCTAAATTTCTTACTGAACACATTTCAAGAAGACCATTTTTTGAAAATCCTTACACATCATTAATTATTTAAGGTTCACATAAATATTTTAAAATATCTCCTTTTTCCAAAATTCATCAATATACATCCTATATTTATTCCAATATCTGAAAAAAAAACACAAGATTCACCATAGGAAGAAATCACAATTTTATTTATCTCAAAGGATTACACATAGCAGCTACGGTCTCATTACATATCCCCTTATAATCCCAGCATAGAACCTAAGAGCACGATGTGATAAGGTGAGAGAATCCAAGGGTGGCTCAGCCAACATTGCCCGAGTAGTGATTTATATAATCTTGAACTTTTCTAGAAGGAAATCCTTCTTCAGCTTCACACAATGAAGTTTGGCTTGGGTTTGGTCTAGAGGAAATCCCAATGGCGCTACCTCCTTCCCAAGTTTTGTCAGATGGGCTTCAATTGGCCTAAGACTACTGGATGAGGCCATCAAATCTTCTTTCTGTATCAATTAACCAAGATCACTTGTATTTAGAGACAACAATCACAACATTTAGTTTCCAACGGTCATGTTGACCAATGGTCATATTGACCAACGGTCATATAACAGTTGAAACCCAATGGTCTCATTTTAATTATACTAACATCATTAATTAAAGAATATTGTTTTGTGGAGTATAAACTAAAATAACACACAAAATTAGGAAACAAAAACTCATTAAAAATTTCGGGTCGTTACAACTATTCCATAGTATCAAAAATAATAATATCGATATAAATATTATTTTAATAAATAAAATACAATTTTATATTCTTCCATGAAAATTAGTTGTGAAAAATAATATACATCAGCTTTTGTGGCTGTAGTCCGCAAGTACACTGAAGATATGTTTTTACTTTTCACTGGAAGAAAAATAAAGAAATAAAATAAAATATTATATTTAAAAAATAATTATAATTTTATAAAAATAAATTAGCTTCATTAAATTGATCCCTATGGAAAAATATGCGTGTTAATTTTGAATAGCAATGTACATCACTACGTGGAGATGGTAGTTCATACGTACAAACATGTGAGGGTTCCATTTTTAATGATTGGAATGGTATAAATATAGATGATATATTATATTTAAAAAATAATAATCATTTTATTCATATCAAATATATATATATATATATTAAATCTATCATAATTTCCATCGATGAAAGGTGGTGATGATAAATGAAATACATCGGTTCACAAAACGGTAGTCTGTACGTACACACGAATTATGGTTTCATTTCCCATTTGATGGAAAAAAGGTATGAATAATTTTATTACATTAACATAATAAAAACCTATTATAAAGTATATAATGAATTTATTATATTGAAATATTTAGGATAGAATTGAATGAGTTATACAAAAAAGTAAAATGAAAATGTTTGGTTGAGATAATTACCCCCTCTTTGAAGAATCCCATCGGATATATCATTATGGACCCTAAGGATGATATTTTAAGAACAAAATAACCTCTATAATGTATCTAAGTAAGGTAATAAGTGGTTTTTATTGGGGTTTTTCTGCTAATTGTCTCAATAAGTGTGAGGAAGTGAGGAGATGAAGTGCCCTTATATAAGAGATGAGAGGGGGAAACCTTGGAATTACTTAAATTATTAAATTAAAATAATTTAATTTTCAAGTTGAAGTGGTAAAAAATTATATATTTAGAATATAATGTGATTATAAGTAAAAATACCCCCATATAATAAAATTAAGACATGTTTAGGTGATATTTTAATCTCTTGTTAACCCTTTTAATAATTATCATAATAATAATATTTTTACATAGTAGGGGTTATGAAAGTTACTATAAAATAATAATTCACCATTAAGTGGAAAATAGTTGATATTCAAAACCATGGACCATTTAATTTTCCAAATATCATTTTTTTTATTAATTCAAAATCATTTAATAAAATATTATATAATATCAAACACATTTAATGTCATTTCATGATTATTCACATAATATGAATTTAAAAAAATATCAAGATAATAATTTAATTTGAATTTAAAATAATAACACATCAATAATACATTATATTTTTCCAAAAATTCATATAACACCAAAACACACCCAAAAAATATTACTTTGTAAATTTTTAAAATTAGTTACTTGATTTTCCTAATGCTTTCATAGGCACTCTGTCTACACTTCAGAATCATTAAGATAATTATTCAATCACTAAAAATTAAAAATAAATTTCCGTGATAATTTTTTATTCATATTTAAAATACCCTTTTTTAAATGAACATAACCTCTTTTTAGCCTTATGATAAAATATTAGAGGTACTAAAATCGAGTGACATTTTTTATTCATTCTTTAATTAAAATAATATAAAGATATTTATCAAGGATAAATGGAAAAAGAGTTCCATATTTTGAAATTTTTGAATGTTTTGGCCGAACTAGACTAGTAAAAAATATTAAAATCAAGTGTTAGGGTGATTTAAAACCCTGTTAACATTAGTTTTATATTTATTTAACACAACTTACGTTTTATTATGGTGATAATTTTACCATGTTCACTACTCATTTTGAACAAAAATAATGTTGAACTATTTAGAAGATTTTGAAATCATGATTCCAAATTTTGAATATGTTTTATCAAATTCAATCCTTATATGAGAAATAAATAACTTTTAAAATAAATCCACAATATGCTATGAAAAATAGTTTAAATAAAATGAATTTTTAGTATTACTTTTTTTTACCATAATTAAGAATAATATAACTTCCAATGACATTAAATGGAATATATTTAATAAAAAAATATAATAAAATTTTAAAAATAATTTCAAAAAAAAAATTGGACTTTGTAAATACTTGAATAGAAAGAAAACTTTTTATAAATTTGATTTCTTTTCATTGTTCACTGAAAAATTAAAAATTTAAGAAAAATACCAAACTATTAACTTAAGATAATTTTGATATGATGATTTCAAAAATAAAATCATTTTAATAAAATAAAATTTTAAAAAAATTAATAAATTAATTATAATATTTTATCACCAAAATCGATAAAAACCCTTTTTGAAGAAAAAATATTTTTGAAGAATAAAATGACTTCACAAAAATAGAGTGATTAATTCATAATAATTAAAAAAATATATTTTTATTGATTAGGGACTATATATATATATATTTCATAATATGTTTAATCCTATTCATACCTTCCCATTCAATGGATAGGTTATAATAATCATATTTGAATGATAATACTTCATTGTCATTAATGTCTGGTGTTGCATTTCATGTATGCTATCAAACATAGTGTTATTTTGTAAATCTCTTGTTATTATATAGAAACTTAAGTAAATATATATAAAATATAATTAAACATGGTAATTTATTGAAAAACTAATAAAATGGGAGAATAAAGATAAAATGGAGTGAGAACATTAGGGTTTTCCCTACCAATATGGGGCGTATTTTGGATATCCATAACTAGATAAAACTTGGAGCATCCCAAATTTGATGAAAGATATTGTTTTTTGTAATTTAAACCACCAAATACTCTTCATTTAAACTCTAATAACCTATACTTCTTCTTGGAGGGATCCTTTAAGAGAGCACTTTTGATCTAGAAACTTAGCAGTATAGTACAACGTGCAAAGTAGAAATGAAAGGGTGATGTATGATACCTATTATTTATTCTTGTTGGATTTCTATGTCCATTTATCCCTCCAAATATTATTCATTCTTGAAAACCTTGTTTTTAAATTCCCAAATCATTCTCCCCTCAATAGTGACTACCTCATCATTATCACCTTTTTCCATGATAAAACATGGCTCAAATGGCTATAAACATTATCTAAAAGGGGATTTAGAATTCAGTCTAAGTAGTAAAATACAAACTTAAGGCGAGTCTTAAGGAATATTTAATCCCTTGAGTGGTTCTAATAAGATATCTTAATTTTTAATGAGTTTCTTTATATTGGATTCTTCATGTGATTTAATTAGTTCTTTCAAGTACACTTCAAATCCCAAATTATCCGATTATGTATCCTCTTCTATGGAATATCATAGTAATGATGATTCTACATCATTAAATAACCAGGGTTCTATTTTTATTTTTAAAAAATGTGAAGATAATGGATTTTATATTTTGGAGATCCTCCTTTAAGGATTCATCTGGTAGGTCATGCTTCTCTTTAATTTTCTTTGATAATCATTTAAAAAATGATGGAGAGGGAGGGGTATTCAAGTACTTCCTCCACCTCTTGAATGTATTCTTGAGATAATACTATAAGAATTAATTCATATTCTTATTTTGATTTCATTTTTTAAATTTTTTCTTTGAGTGTAGTGACTGGTTTATCCTTCATGTCCTTGAATTATAATATCTTGATTTATTTTTATTTCAATTTTTTATCTATTATCAAGAATATATTGATAAAACTCTAGAAATCCTCCAGTTTTGATTCTTTTTCACTCTAATGGTATATGGTAATATTTTGTTTATGTAATTATTTTACATTAGCGTAGTATAACTCATCTATACACCCATTCATATATATTAAATGTTTCTACTACTTTTATTGAAAATTTTCCTCCTTGGATACCTGTAGGAATGATAATTGGGAATATTTTTGACGATTATTTAAATAATAGTCCCACTTTGATTCTTATTATATATTTTTAGGTAATAAATAAATATAGATATAAAAACACAGAAAAAAAGAAAAATAGAACAATAGAAGAAATTCTTTACAATTATGATAAAATAATGAAAATCACTTCCCAATTCCCCTATAATGGTGTCAAGATGATAATATATCTATCATATGGACCAAACAATACGAATTCGTAAAACCTAGAATGTAGGCTAATCGATAAACACAGATATATCTTAATGATTTGGCCAAGGAAAGGTTCATTATCCTAGCACTTTATGATTCTCTGTTTTATATTAAATGATTTTAAGAGAGAGAAACATGGATATTGATATGTGAAATAGGAAAGGAATATGAAAAGGTTGAATAAAATGAAATAGAAGAAGTGAATATAGTCATAAGAATGAATTTCAATGGGTTCAATCACCATCTATATTTTTCACACATCACCTAATTCAATTATAATATTCCAAACCTTTTACCTACCCATCCTCCATTATTTCCATTTATATAAAACCACTAATCATCTTAATGAATCATTAAATAGACCAGTGATCCCATTTTCTCCTTGATAAATGGGAGAAATAACTTCTCAATAGAGTGAATGAACATACTCACACACATTGAAGCTCTCATTCAATATTATTCCTTTAAAACCAAAAAACTTCACTTTTATGAGGCGTAATATGATTATAGGGTGAATTTGAGGCATATAAAGTGGAAAAAAATTAAACGTTTTAATGGAATATAGAGTGAAAACTACCTCTTGTACAATCCATCTTCACTGCTACACCAGAATCAGAGAAATATATTGATAATTGAAATGTATAAAGTCACAAAATCCAATAATAACATCCTAAAAATCACCCAAAATGGATTATATTTCTCTAATCATGGATATTGAGATAATTTTATACATCAAATTTTTTTAGTAAACCAATATAAACGGGTTATAATAGAATTTCATAGCATGGAAAGAAAATAGAATGAATTAAAATAAAAAAATAAAAAAATAAAAAAATAAAACTAATCTAGATGATCCTGAAGGCCAAAGTTCAAATAATTTATAGATAAATAGAGGGAATGTATTTATCTGCATCATAATCTTTCTACACCTCCATTATAAATTTCAATTCCACTTGTTGTATATCCTTCTTTCTCATATGGCTGACATGTTTATGATTCCGGGGTTACTATTTTCATCACTAGAATCTTCCAGCTACTTCATTACCCTTACTATCAGTGCCTAATTCACTTAATATACAATATACACATTGAAATATTGTGATATCTCTTCATGATTTGGCAGAACTGGGGAATTAGAATTGATTTTTATTTTAGTTTTATCGGCATGATTTGAGATATTTATTTTTAATCTTATCTAGAACCCTTAAAAAACTTTAGTTCTTTTTCTCTAACCATGATTTAGTTGAGGGATGAACATAGGCACCCTTATATAACCCTTCAAATACAAGAGTAGCCTTATAGTAGCTTATGAATATTATTGGTACCCTTACTTATAACCTCAGAAAAACCTATTACACTTAAATAGATTTGGGACTTTGGATCTATATTGATTCAATATAATTTCTAATTAGATTATCCTTACATTTCATTAAGTGCACGTCTCTTGTCCTTACAAAACATTTGAGATGTCTGAACAAACTTTACATGTTCATATTTAGATGACCCTTATTCAATGCATGATAAAATTTTATATAGGTCATGGAGCATGATTTTTACCCATCCATTGACTTTTCAACACACCATTCACCCTTCCACAATGCTTTATTGAATTTTCCATAGTAGAGGGAACATGAATGTACAATTATGTAACACTCGGTCATGATAGATTCAATCCCATTGTCACTTCTTCAACATGTGGTTGATTACTTATCATAGGAAAAAATCAATGCATGGTAACTTGATATGAACATATGGATAGTTTGGATCCACATAGATAGTTGATGGGTTCAGTATGTTGGATGAGTTTAGAACTTTATCTAGGTGGATGATGACCCTTGTTTAATTGAGGGATGATTGAGATGTCCCTTACATTTTCACAAATAGGAAATTGATGTAGCATATACATTTACTATAGGGACATTATGTAGCTCTCCATTGATGCAGTATAAAACATATTTATCGATTGTAGCTCATGACCTTAGCTATACACTCCTTTAACCTTATGTAGCCTATTTCACTAATACATAATAGATAGCCCTCACATGAGGGTATCTTAAAAGAAGAAAAATAATAATTTCAACAAATTTCTTATATGGTTTATGTTTTGAAATTATTAAGGAAATAAAATTCACAAATAAATTCCTTTAAACAAATAAATTAAACAACTCAATATCAATTTATAGATGGTAATTAAAATCCAATGAATTAACAATGTAATTAAAAGATATTTTTTTTATTCATTTAACAAATTATGTTCTAGATTTAACAAATTAACAAAATCCACTTAATTACTCGGGTTTAAACATAATTTTTGGGTTAATTATTAGTAAAAATTTGGATTTTATGGGAAATATTAATTATCATCAGCAGGGCATGGTTCTCCCTAGGTGATGATGTTATAAAAAAATTTCAATATAGGATTTGGTTCCCCTATGTGGATATGTTTTGTTATTAGATACATCCAATACTAGATGAAGTTGGTATGGTTGACCATGGGTGTCACCTTAGAACTAGAGGATCAATAAATAATTATTTATTGTGTTTCATTCAATAATTTTTTATTATGAGAATATCAAATTGGACACAAACTGTATACACTATTTATATTAGGGACACCATTAGTGATGGACTACTGAGTTTTAATCACACCCTACTTAGGTGCCCATTGATCATTTGTACATATGAAGAACTCATGATGAAAGGCACATTCATGACATGGTCTCAATTGTAGATGATTTAGATGGGTATCTTATTTGTAGTGAAAAATATCATCCCGTGTGATAGAATTAAGACTAGATAATGTATATTTTTTTATGTTTATTTTTGTTTGGAATGTCTATAATCTACCATGGGAGTTATTTTTTCATCTACCTAAAACATGTGAAATTTCGGAAAGTTTATTTTTTTATAGAATTTGGCATGCTATATATTTGGATAGCCTTGGTTTTAGTGTTTATTTTATTTAGTAAGATATGGAGATCAATGATTTTATATTATTTCCACTATTTTTTATCTACTATGAAATGAGGGTAGAGTTTACCTATGGAATCAACTTAAACCCTCTCTACAGGTAGATATTATCAGGCATTTTGGATGAAACACCTATCGTTACACAAAGAACCGGTCTGTTTACTATATAATTAACTAATATAGGATGTTACAAGAAAATCAAGAAGTTAGTTAAATATTTAAAATGAACTCAAATGTGAGATTCATTCTGATCTACAAATTGAAAATTTAGAAAATTCCTAATATGTAAAGGTCCCCAACAAAATATTATAAATTCACCAAGATTGATATATATAAGTTTCAATGAGGATATATAAAGTTAACCCCATGGCTATACTGATATGTAAGGAATTTTCCACATAAGTGAATTTTAAAGATTCTATGTTATAAATAAATGTAACAACTTGGGATATCTGATAAATAAAGGTTAATACCTTTTCTTATGGTTAGGTATTCTATAATACAAAGGATAAAAAGTGATATTTAATAGTTACTATTGGACTCCTCATGTATTAATCATGTTTTAATGATCACCAATCTTATTTAACCATTTTTTAATTATTCCACATTTTATTCAACCTAGTTAACTTTTATACATTATATCCAATCATTTGTATTTATGTTACAGTTTTCTAATTCTTTAAGAAGAGACTTTCAAGATATTAATTGCTATATTCTCAATTTACATATTTTATACTATCTTTTATATACTCTCAAAATACCTTCTTTAACAAATTCTTAACTCTAATCCTTTATGTTATCATCTTTATTTAAGTCTGCACATAGATACATTGGAAAATTCTAGACACTGTGAGTCTGCCACTGGCAATGTATTTCTGGCACTATGATGCCAGACACCGTAAATCTAGACACAGTGAATCCAGACACCGTGAAGCCAGAAACCGTGAACAAGACACCGTGAACAAGACACCGTGAACAAGACACCGTGAACAAGACACCATGAACAAGACACCATGAACAAGACATCGTGAACAAGACATCGTAAACAAGACACCGTGAACAAGACATCGTGACACTCAGACATTGTGACACTCAGACACCATGATCAACCTAGACACCATGTGAAGGAGACACTATTTCCATGACTAACTGTGACACCGTTTCTTAAACTATTTTGTTGCCTTTCAATTTAATTTACAATAGTCATATTTTGTTCTTTTAATGCAATTTATATTAATTAATGTGGGTTGTTGGCATGTCAGGGAACCGTTCCTCATACCTGTAAAAGGTAATCATTCCCATTGCTTAAAAAATAGAAATAAAAGGAATATTGAGCAACTGTAAATTAGGGACACATACAAAGAGATACACAAAGACACATACGTAAGGAAGAAGAAAAGATACACACATACATGCAGAGAAGAACACCCAATGAAATCTTAGAAAACTCATAGACATCAAGAACATAAGTTCAAAGAGGAGGTTCAAGCCCCACTTGGAATACTCTCGCATTCAAGCTGAACACCTCTAGTGGAATTGAAGAAACCAAACAAGGACACTCTTTTTTCCAAAACACATCCTGAGAAGGACTCCAAGATTCATCTTATTCAATCCAAAAGAGTCTAGAGCAGAATTGACATCACACAAGAGCATTCTAAACTCATCTCTATATTATTTTCTCTACTGTGATCATCCTTTTATTTACATTACGAGCATTGTGTTCTTCTTCCTATTTTGACACACACTGAATCCTAAACCGAACTGGATGATACTAAAATCCTCAAACTAAAATCGTTACGCCTTTGTGTATCCCACGTAGAACTATGGTAGAGGTCTGAGGACCTAGACACCCTATGTGTTGTTGCTGTTAATTTCCCACGTAGAACTATGGTTGAGGTCTGAGGACCTGGATATCCTGAGTACTGATGTAACCCAAATCCAGGGTGTGGATCAAAGTTTTATATAAACTATTTGAGAGGACTATGTCTCAGCTTGAGATAGAACCTCTTAGTTAACACTGATGTGCATCTTATTTTAGTTTAAACTATTTTTCAATATTCAGTTTCTATTTACTTTGAAACTCAAATCTGTTTTAAAGTAACTTTATTAGTTGAACTATCAAGTGTTTATAATTATTGTGATCTAATAAGTTAGTTTCATAAGATAACTTAATCTTCAGATTAATTTAGCTGAGAAATAATCAATCTTTGGGAAACTAATCGAACATTTACAATCTTTAGAAATTCACTAAACTTTAACTTGTTTTATGAATTGAGGAATTTTAATACAAATCTTTTAAATAGAAATTTTTAATTGGAACTCAATTCACCCCCTCTTGAGTATCCACTCTGACCAACATTTGGTATCAAATGTGGTGATAAATGTTTTTCAAAACACTCTATTTCTGAAAATTTTTCAACTGTGATTTTATTTGTATCTTAATGATCTTAAAATTTATGTTTCTTCTAAATTTTTATATCTTTATAGAACATAGGTATTATAGATAACAGATTATAAGGTGTAGCTACCAATATTCCACCTTTTATTAATGGTGTTAATTATTTCCAATGGAATAACAAAATGAAAATTCATTTAAAAGTATGAGATTAAACTTTTGTACTGCCATATAGACTCAGTATAAGATTCCATAAACTGTTAGAACTACTTGGGATGAACCTACTAAAGTTGGTTATAATAATAATTGTAAATCAATGAATGACCTATATTGTGCTTTAGGAGATGAATAATTTAATCGAATATCTGCTTGTAATGTTGCTTATGAAATATGGGATAATATGGCTATTTCCCATGAGGGAAGAACCAATGTTAATGAAATGAGACTAAACACATATGCTATTAAGTATGATAATTTTAAAATGAAAAGTGATGAAACTTTTTATGATATGTATATCTGGTTTAATGAGATTGTCAATACAATGAGATCACTGGGAAAAGCTATTCCAGCAAAGGAGAAAACCATTAGGATACTAAGATGCCTACCAGAAAGATGGAGAGGAACCTCTGTCTCTATATGATAATCATGTGACATTGGCAAGCTAACTGTCAAGGAATTGATTGGTATGTATATGATGTATGAAGAAGAGTTGAAGGTAATCAAAGAGGAAGATTATGAACAAAGAAAGAAATCAGTAGCCTTCAATACCTCTTCTTGAAAAATCAAGAAAAAAGAGAAAATTCAAGCTGCAAGTGACAGTTCAAGTAGTGAAGAGAGTGCATCTGACAGTAATGCTGAAATAAATCAGATATCCAGATGATTTAAAAAGTTTTATAGGGAAAAGAAGTGTTTTAGAAAATCCAACTACAAGGGAAAGTATGACAATAATGTTCATTGGAAGAAGGATTGGAAATGTACTGATAAAAGTGATGACATAGTCTACTAAGAATGCAAGAGGAAAGGACATGTGAAAGATAACTGCCTAAAGTTAAAGTACAAGAATAAATATGAGTAAAAGGACAAAAAATATAAGAATGCTATGAAAGTGACCCGGAGTGCTTCAAAAGACAGTTCATGTGAAGCTGATTCCACTCAGGATGAAAAATATCAAAAATCTAATATGTGTTTTTTGACAAATACATCTGAGGTAACAACGGATATTCATGATTTAAACTCTGGTTATTATGAAGATGATTCTGATTCTAATTCTTAAAACATTTATAGTGAAGAATTATTTTAATACTGTAACATGATAGATGATACCTGCAATGAGATGAAAGATAAGTATAAATCCTTAAAGAAACAACAAGCTTTAACTAGCACTCCCAAATCTGCACTAGAAGTAGAAAAGGAAAAGAATGCTCAACTACTCGAAGAGAATAATGAACTGAAATTATCTAATGAGAAACATAGAAAATACTTAGAGAAGTCCATAAATGGAAATTCCACTCTTACAAAATTTCTAGGAAAACAAGTAGCACCAAAATATACTATTGGTTTCTGCTATCAGCCTGGACAGAGGCAGATTACAAATAATAGATTTTTTCCTAAATCTGGACAGTATGCTGCTAGTTCTAATTCAGGAAATTCTTATGTATCAACTAGCTACTCACATATTTATAGATCAAACAAAGTTTATCTTTCAAAATCTTTTAAATATATTGATTATGTGAAACCCATTAGAAAAATCTGGGTACCAAAAGTTCTGCTTGCTAGCCTGTCTGGACCTAAGAAAATATGGGTACCAAAATCATTATCTATTTTGTAGGAAACATGCTTGAAATGATCCTGTAGGAAGATATGGTATTTGGATAGTGGAAGTTCAAGGCATATGAATGGAGACAACTCATGATTTAAGAGCTTAATCAATGTTGATGGAGGACATGTCACCTTTGGGGATAACTCAAAAGGAAAAATCATCGGATTAGGCCAGATTGGTTACACTGATTCAATTTTTATTTCTAAAGTACTATTTTTTTGATCGATTAAAATACAACCCGCTAAGTATTTCTCAGTTGTCTGATGATGTTTTCAATGTTACATTTGAAAATGATTCTAGAAATGTATTTTATTCTAAAAATGTTCTGGTATTTACTACATTAATAAATGAAAATATTTATGCTATAGATCTGAATTCTTTAGCTAAACAAAATGTTACTTGTTTAAATTATTTTCATAAAGAATCTTGGCTATGACATATAAGATTAGAACACTGCAATATACACTCTCTCAGGAAACTGACTAGGAAAGGTTTAGTTAGAGACCTACCCAAAATAGAATTCTCAACAGATAAAGTTTGTAATCCTTTTCAAAAGAAAAAACAACATATGGTTTCTTTTAAATCCAAGAAAGAAGTTACTACTTCTCAGCCTCTCGAGTTGGTTCACATTGATTTATTTGGACCATCTAGAGTTTCTAGCCTAAATGGGAAGTACTATGTCTATGTCCTTGTAGTTAACTTATCTATATACACTTGGGTATACTTTCTAGCTTACAAAAGTAAAGCTTGTTCCTATTTTGTTAAATAATCGAAGTCTGTAGAGAACTTTAGTAGACATAAGATTAAATCCTTGAGAATTGATCATGGTCATGAGTTTGAAAATCAGGAGTTTGAAACCTATTGTTCACATAATGGCTATAGTCACAACTTCTCTGCTCCTAGAACACCTCAATAGAATGGTGTAGTAGAAAGATGAAATTCGACTCTTCAAGATATTTCTAGGACAATTCTCAATGAATATGATTTACCAATTTACTTTCAGGCTAAATCTATCAAAATAGATTGTTACATTATTAATAGAGTCTTGATTAGCCCAATTCATAAAGATACCCCTTGTGAGTTTGGGAACAATAGGAAGACTAAGGTTAATTAATTTAGAGTTTTTGGTTGAATTTTTTTTATCCTTAACACAAAAGATAATGTTGAAAAGTTTTCTTCCAAAAGTGATGAAAGAATTTTTCTAGGTTACTCTACAACCAGTAAATCCTATAGAGTATTCAATAAGAGAACCAAATTTGTGGAAGAATATGTACACATCAAATTTTATTAAACTAATCCACATGAACCTAAGACCCCTATTGAAAATCTTGAAGAAGATATGTCCATTCTAGACCTTAATGAAAAAAACAGCGAACCTGTTGTTAAGATAACATGTTCTAAAATTTTTCCAGAACATGCTTCTGTAGAACCCAAACCTGTAAATGAACACAAAATTTCTTTCCATATCTTTTCTATAAAAACTAGGACTCTTAAAATCCATCCTTTAGATGCTTTAGTAGGAGATTTAAATAAAGGGACACAAACTATAGATTCCCTGAGAAACCTGATTGAACATCATGCTTTTCTTTCACAGATTGAAACTAAAAATATCAATGATGCAATCAATGATGAATTTTTGGTGATGGATATGAAAGAATAATTGAATCAATTTAAAAGGAAAAATGTTTGGAAACTTGTTGACAGACCTAAGGATGCTTTGACCATAAGAACTAAATGGGTTTTTAGGAATAAAGTTGATTAATCTGGTAACATAGATAGCAACAAGGCTAGACTAGTTGCACAAGGCTATAGTCAAGAAGAAGGAATTGACTATGAGGAAACCATTGTACCAATAGCCAGAATTGAAGCTATCAGAATCCTGCTAGCCTATTCAGCACATTTTTATTTCAAACTAAACCAAATGGATGTTAAGAGTGCATTATTAAATGGGTATATAGCTGAGGATGTTTTTGTTGAAAAACCCCCTGAATTTAAAAACCCTAATTTTCCAAATCATATTTTTTAATTATAAAAATATTTATATGGTTAAAGCAATGTCCACGAGCTTGGTATGACAGATTGAGTACTTTTCTTATTTCCAAAGGATTTACAAAAGGAATATATGATCCTACTCTTTTTATAAAACAAATTTCCAATGATGTTTTAGTTGATCAAATTTATGTAGATGGAATTATTTTAGGATTTTTGAAGAATTATTTATGTGTTTATTTCTATAAAATGATGCAAATCGCATTTAAAATGAGTTTAATGGGAGAACTCAAATATTTTCACGGATTTCATGTTTTTCAAAATGAAAAGGGTATTATTTTAAATAAAAGTAAATATACTAAGGATCTTCTAAAATGATTTGGATTGGATAGAACTAAAAGTAATGACACTCCCATGAGTACCACCTGTAAGTTGGATCTTGATGAAGATGGAAAATATGTTGATCAAACCACTTATAGATGAATGATTGGAAGTTTACTCTACTTAACTACAAGTCATCCTAACATTATGATTAGTGTGTGTATGTGTGCTCGTTTTCAAGAAAATCCTAAATAGTCTCATTTAAATGATGTAAAGAGAATTTTCAAATACCTCAAGAGAACAACCAATCTAGGACTATTGTATCCTAAAGGACAATCATTTTAATTAGTTAGTTATTCTAATTTTTACTTCGGTGGTTGTATGATAGATAGAAAATGCACCTCTTGAACATGTCACCTTTTAGGCAAGTCACTCGTGTCATGGGGTATTAAAAAAAATTGTGTTGCATTATCTGCTGCAGAAGCTGAATACGTAGCTACTAGAAGTTGTTATGAACACATTTACTAAATTAAACACACATTTCTCAATTATGGATATCAATTTAGGAATGTACCTATATATTGTGACAACACAAGTGCTATTAACATCTCAAAGAATCCTGTTTCACATTCTAGGACAAAGCATATTGATGTAAGACATCACTTTTTACGATATCAATGTCAAAAAGGTGATAATACTTTGGAATTCATTGGTAATGAATATTAAATTGCTGATATATTCACTAAACCATTAAATTATGAGAGAATAGACTACATTATACATGAACTAGGCATGACAAATCTCAAATCGATACTTTACTATTTACTGTGTCATGTCTTACTATTTGATATCTTACTGTGTTATACTTTATTGTTTCATGTTTATGGTTTCTCAGTTACTGTCTCTCATGTTTACAGTCTCACCATTAGCATTTTTTACTTATGGTCTGATGTTTACTGTCTCACCATAACGTGCACTGAAAAGTTCTCTCACGTTATCATCGTGAAACTTGTTTACTATCTCACTGTAATTACCACTCAAGGTCTCACTATAAAAATTATTTATGTTTTTTTAAACCCATATCAGGGTAATTATCCTTTTAACCTTTTTGTCTTCACACATTTTTATTTTAGAGATGTTTGGTATTCCTAAATGATAAAACAAAGTAAGTATCACTCACTTATTCACTCGGAGTTTCTTCTACCAACTCTTTTCAAACCCTTATTTATCCTTGAAACCCTTCTCCTGGTCAAACATTCAGTGAATGCCAAGAATGAAACATCCATCATCATCGACACCAGAAAAGTATAACTCGAAGAAGATAAAGATTTGACCTATGCTGAAACCCAAAGGACCTTTAAATCCTAATATGGTAAACCGCATTGTTATACTTAAGAAAGAGATTTGCGCCAAATGGATTATGACTAGTAAGTCTCTTTTATTGAAAGTGTTAGAACAAAAAATCTAGTTATAATAGTTCTTGAAGGAGGATAGACCCATCTATCCTAGGTTAGTAGCTCGGTTTTACCAATACGTACAGTTCTCATTTGATTTTGGTGAGAGTTATGTTATGAGGAGTTGGGTAAATTTCCAGAGATGCTCTTTCTCTTCGAGGTTAGGGGTTTCATGCCTCAGGATACCTCAAGAAGGAATATGTGAGGATTATCAAAGAGGAACTCCACCTTCAACTGATTTCTTTGATTTTGAAGATGCCCAGAAAACCCTAACTAGAAATGGCACCCAGAGGAGAGCCATTTCTGCTGAATTAGATGGAGACACACAGATTCTGTTTAAGTTTGTACAGAATTTGGTCAGTCTAAGAAAAGGTGATTTTTCTATGTTAAAATATCAAGATGTGTTTTTGATTCAGCTCAAGAAAAATGGGCATAGGATCAACCTGTACAAATATATCATTCAACATATGTTTGAGTTGATCAAAGTAACATCCAAGTCAAAATCTCTGTTTTAATTTCAACTAATATCAGCCATGCTTCTTACAAAAGGTGTGGATGGACCTAATGAATAAGTGATTATGGACTATGAGTACTGCCTCTCAAAAGATACTATCAAAAGAATTAAGATAAACTAGAATCCTTGGAAAAAGGAATGGGTGGAAGACAATGATAAAATTTATGAGAAATTTAATTCGGTGGATTATCCCTCAAGACCAAAAGACATTTCTGATCCTGGTTTGGAACCAGATGAGATTTTTGAGTATCCTGATGAAGTGGAAGAAGAGGATAAAATGCCACCTAGGGAAGTAGTTATTGTTGAGGAAGATATGACTACTATTCCACATGCAGTCCTTGAAGAAGAAGTCCCTACTCCTAAAGAAGCTAACAATTTGGAAATTCAACTCGAAGTTGTAAAAGAATCAATTAACAAAGAATCTGAAATGAATTCCATGGAAGAGCCTACAGTAGAAGAGCCTATAGTTGAAGAGCTACCTATTTTGAAGGAGGTTAATCTTGAGGAACTCCCTGTGGAACAATCTATTCCTGAAGTCATACCTTCTTCTAAATAACGGATGGAGCTAGCTTTTCAGTTGGCTAGAAAAAAATGAGTGAGGAACCTAGAGATGAGTCTCTGTATTTAGACCAAGCTCCTAACCCTCCCAGTCCTAAGAAGGATGCACCTGTTGAGGGGTAGAAACCCCCAAATCTTGAGTCTATTGAAGCCTCACATCCAACTGAGTCAAGTCCCATAGACACTTAGTACAAATTTCCTAGTTTCTATGATTTGAATGATTCTCAGCAGGTTATAGCAACCAGACTTGATATCTCCTCCCTATTTCAGTTTAAATCAGTCTCCATTCATTCACCTAAGAAAGAACCTGATCCTATACCAGTCCCTACTCCCGAACCCTTATTTGAACATCTATCTTTTGTATATAAGGGTGATCTGAAGGAATTTGGGGCTACTATACTATCCAGAGTTGAGAAACTAATGAATACCCAACCTCTTCCTGTAACAAATTTAAGTGATAGATATGCCTCACAATTATTGGTGATTATTATTTAGAAAATAAAACCCAAGTTTATCTATGAAATTAAATAATTAAGAGTTAAAAATAAGAAGTTCAGTAATGATGTAAAGACTCTAAGAAGTATAGTTAAAGACATGAAAAAAAAGCTACATTCAAGATCTGAATTTTTTGCTCCTCCTGTAGAACCTACTGCTTCTCAAATCCCACAAGTATGTGTGTCTCAGCTTCAACCTTATCTAGCATCCTTAGATGAAAAGATCTCTGAAAGAAATACACAAATTGTGAAGTAAATGAAAGAGATTGTTTCCAATCTGAATAAACTCACGGATGAGTATATAGGGTGTCTTCAAAAGGTGTTGAATCAACTAAAATCTCTGACCACGGCTGTCAAAGCATATGTTCAATCCTCTAAACCCTCCTTGGACAATGATCTGCTCAGAACTGTAATCAAAGAAGAGCATCAAAACGTATTCAGTGGTTTCAATGCGTGTTCTTTAACTAAAGTGGTCAAAAACAGTGATAGAGTTCTTGACCTATACAAATCCACTCCAATTTTTTTAATTATTCTCAACAAGAGATTACCAAGAAAGTGGATTTCTAATTCAATAGAATCTTCCCCAAGAGAGATATGACAATCATTTTTAAGTACCTTGTAGAAAATATGAGGATTCATCCTGTGACTCAAGCTTTCAAGAACCAAGTCCAGAAACTCATATAGTTTACTCGATTGTTGGACAAGTTTATGAAGAACAATGACGATTTTGAGAAATCCATGCAATATGGTGGAGAGATTATTACTGATTTCATCAAACTCATGAGGCCCTATCTTCATGTCTATAGTATAACCATTATTTGTCCAGTGGCTACACCTCTCATATCTGGGCTGCCTACCTTCACCTCTGCTCTATCCTCAACCACCATGTTTGTCGGACAAGCACTCAGTCAAATCAGGCATGTGATTCTTGATCAACAACTACCTAGATCTTCTACTGATCTTACCTCGGCTCCCTCATTATTTGAAGGTCTCCCTTTTCCCTCTTTATCAACCACCTCTATGACTTCTTCTACCTCTACCTTTGCCCCTATGGCTTCCTCTTCTTCCACTGCTGCTAAAGGCAAAGAGAAAATCATCCCATGAAAGATAACATTGATTAATTGTTTTTGATAGGGATGCTATTGTTTTTATATTACTTTTTTGTTGTATAGTAACTTATTTTCTATTAATGGACTATAAACCTTTTTGAACTCTCTTATTTCATCTTTTTGATAATCCCAATGGGGAGAAGTTTCTATATACTATGTTAGAAATTTATCTTTATAGTTGAATCCAATATACACCTTAATTGTATATTATTTATGATCATCAAAAGGGGGATATTTTTTGACTCCTCATGTATTAATCATGTTTTAATGATCACCAATCTTATTTAATCATGTGTTAATGATGCCACAATGTATTCAACCAAGTTAACTTATATACATTATATCCAATCATGTGTATTTATGTTTACAGTTTTCTCATTCTTTAAGAAGATCCTTGGAAGATCTTAATTGCTCTATATTCAATTTACCTATTTAATACTATCTTTTATCTACTCTAAAAATACCTTCTTTAACAAATTCTTAAGTCTAATCCTTTCTGTTATCATCTTTATTTAAGTCTTCACATAGTTACTTTGGAATGTCTAAGAAAATGTGAGTCTGCCACTAGTTATGTATTTCTGGCACCTTGAAGCCAGACACCGTAAAGCCAGACATCGTGAAGCTAGAAACCGTGAAGCCAGACACCGTGAACAAGACACCGTGAACAAGACACCATGAACAAGACACCATGAACCCGACACCGTGAATAAGACACTGTGACACTCATACACTGTGACACCCAGACACCATGATCAACCTAGAAACCATGTGAAGGAGACATCGTTTCCATGACTAACATTGAAACCATTTCTTAAACTATTTTTTCATATTTCAATTTAATTTCCAATGGTCATATTTTGTGCTTTTAATGGAACTGATATTAATTAATTTGTGGTGTTGGAATGTCAAGGAACCGTACCTCGAACCTGTAAAAGGTAATAATTCCCTTTTCCAGAAAAAGAGAAATAAAAGGAATATCAAGCTACTGCAAATTAGAGACACAAACAGAGAAATACAAGGAGACATATACGCAAGGAAGAAGAAAATACACACACGTACATGCAGACAAGAACACACAAAGAACTCAAAGAACACTCATACACATCACGAATAGAAGTTCAAAGAGGATTCTAGAGCGCCACTTGGAAATCTCTCACATTCAAGATGAACACCTGTACTGGAAGTGAAGAAACAAAACCACAACACTCTATTTTCCAAGCAACTTTTGGAGAAGGACACCAAGCTTCATCTGCTTCAATCCAAAGGAGTTCAAAGCTTCATTGACATCACACAAAAGCATTCTAAAATCATCTCTATATTTTTTGCTCTGCTGTGATCATCCTTTTCTTCACATTACGAGCAGTGTGTGCTTCTGTCTATTTTGGCACACATTGACTCCTAAGCTGAATTGGAGGATTCTGAAATCCTCACACTAAACTCTTTAAACCATTGTATATCCCACGTAGAACTATGGTAGAGGTCTGAGGAACTGGACAACATGTGTGATGTTGCTGTTGCTTTCCCATGTAGAACTGTGGTAGAGGTATGAAGACCTGGACAACCTAAGTACTGTTCTAACCCCGATCTTGGGTGTGTATCAAATTTTTATATAAACTGGTTGATAGAACTAAGTCTCAACTTGAGACCAAACCTCTTGGTTAACACTATTGTGCATCTTATTTTAGTTTAAACTATTATTCCATATTTTGCTGCTATTTAGTTTGAAACTCAAATATGTTTTAATGTAACTTTGTTAGTTGAACAAGAAAGTGTTTGTAATTATTGTGAACCTGTATGTTAGTTTAAAAAGATAACTTAATCTTCAAATTAAGTTAAATAAGAAATAATAAATCTTTGAGAAACTAATTGAACATTTACAATCATTATAAATTCACTATAGTTTAACTTATTTTATGAATTGGAGGATTTTAATAAAAAATTATTTAAACAGAAGTTTTAAATGGAACTCAATTCCCCCCTCTTGAGTATCTACTCCGACTAACAATTACCTTGTAGCCCAAATGATACATAAAGAGAAATTCATTTTCCATGAGGATGGAACAATTGATATGTAAGGGTTTTTCTAATACACCCTAGAATATTTAAAAGTAATTTTTTTGAAACATAAAGGTTAAAAATCCAAGACATAAGGGTCAGTTTGGAATAATATATCATACGTAAGGGTCCTACCCATTACAAAATCATAAGAATGGCATATTGCATGGGTAAAAATATTTTAAAATACTAAGAAGGAATTATATAACTATAGATCATCTAGATGTTATATGGAGCATATATATGTAGAGGGAACATGGAGATGATCTTCAAATTTGGGAGGAATAAAGCTCATGGGTTTAACATTCAACTCATAAATGGAGGAAAGAATTCAAAGATGTGTATTTTTAAAAAGCCTAAAATCTAGAAGGGTATATTCAAAGAATAGTCAATACATTAATGGTTTACCAAGAAATAAAGAGGAAAATATAAATATAAAAAATGAGGGATACTAATAATAAAAGTGGGGAGGTAATGTTTTTAGTTTTTTCTTATTATCTCTTTAATAATTTTTTATTTTCTTCCCCTTTTAATTTTTTAATACCTATCACATGGAGGGGTAAACCATTTTAGTGATTAGGATAGGGGGAAGGATGGATCTTTTCCAATTCCTGAGAAATTTATTCAATAAATAAAATTATTCTTTTATTGATAAATATCTATAATCTACAACATCGTGAAGTTTTAAAATAAGAACATTATGTTTGATAGCGTAAATGACACAACATAGAGCTTAAACAAACCATGAAATGTTATTATTTAAATATGACCATTATAACCAATCCAATAAAATAGAAGGTATGAATATTAATAAACATATTATTAAATATATTCAAAGGTACTACTAAATATAAATTTTTTGATTAATACTTATGAAATAAGCAATCAATGTTTTAGTCTTAATATTATTAAAAATTACCTTTCCTTCAAAAATGTTTTTATTGATTTTTGTGAGAGAATATTATATTATATTTTTAAAATCATTATAAATTTTATTTAAGTAAATAAAAATAATTTTTAAATAAACATATAATATTTATCTTAGATGAAATGTTTATAAATTTTCTGAAAATATTTATTTTTTTATGAATATAAAAAATAATGATTTTTATTAAAAACTATATTTTATTGAAGAATTTACAAAGTTAAATTTTGTTTTAAAATTTTTTCAAATTAAAATATTTTCTATTGTATTATGAATAATTCAATTATTTTAACTGGAATCAATTTCATGATTTAATTTTTTATGGAAATTATTTTATACTTAAAAGGCATTATTCTGAACAACTGTTTTTCATTGCATTTTATGTTTTTACCTTAAATCAACTTCTTCCACTTCTATAAATAAAATATTGAAAAATGGATTACATATTTGAAGTCATGAGTTCCAAATTTGGTAAATAGTTCCATTTTAGTTTTGTTCAATATGAATAGTAACCATAGTAAATTATTATCACCTCAATAAGGGTAAAATAAGTAAAATAAGGTTAAAACTTTGGGATATGGCATTTAAATTTCTCTAAAAGAATCCTCTATCCTTTTGTATGAGTGAAGATTAAAAATATCTATAAACAATCATATATTTGGCCACTTGGTGCAATATTTATTTGATTTTGAACTGTTTGTTAATTAAAGTAAAGTATAAAGTCAAAAATATCAAACTTTGAACTTTAATATCCCTAATATTTTATCATTTAGGTAAAAATATGTTAAGTTCGATTAAAAATAGTTATCTGAAAAAAATTAATTTTATTTATAATTGAAATTTATTTTAACTTTTAGTGACTCAAAAATTATTCCAAGTGTTTACACAATACCAATAAAATATTTATTCAGTTAATAGAAAAAAGAAATAAATAATTTCAAAAATAGTAAAACTAATGAAATTTAGATAAATTATTGTCTTATAATTTTTTTAGATAAATATAACATATTATAGATATGTTAATGCTTTATATTATATTTATAATTATTTTATGTTGTTTTAATGTCAAATTATGTGAAAAGTGTCAAAATTGTATTAGTAATATTTTATGAAAAATAATATTTTATTAAACTATTTAAAAATAATAAGAATCTTGAAAGTCTAAAATAAGGATTATAAATTATATTAATCATCTCCCCTTTTCCATTTACCTTATATATTAAATTAAATCCTTTTAAGAGTGAAAAACAAGTTGTAAGATCCCGTCTTTTTCTTGCTATTTTTCTCTGTGAGTTTTTTATTTGAACCTTAGTGGTCAAGTCTTGTTTGCATATATAGTGCCTTTTTTTGAGAATATGGGAAAAAGTTTGAGGATGTATTATTATATGAGTTAATGGAGGCTGTGAATAAATGGTATAAGTGTTTCATGGGTTATTATAGAGTTGAAAATCCTTAAAAGAGGTTTGGTTTCTTTAAAAGAAAAAAGGGATAAAAAATAAACTGTAGAATATTAACACGCCATGTAAATAGATTACATTTAGAGTAATTGTTTGGGGGTTTTAATTAATTAAATTTTTGGTGAGGTGATTTTTAGATAATTCCAATAAAAATATTTTACATGACATTTAACCACATTACATGTAGTGTAAAGGCCCAACATTATGTTTTAAACATGATATGCGGTTGAAATTATTTGAATTTCACTATAGAGACTCTCTAATCGACCCTAAGGAATTCCATAGGAAATTTTGGAGTGTCGAACTCCCTTTTAATATGTTCTATTTTTGACTTCAATCCATGATAAGTTCCTTTGGTAAGGTTTATTTTTTCTTCCCCATTGATTCTCCAACCATTGTAGTGGAATCCTTTGGCTGGTTTCATTGTTGGTTTTGTTATTGATATTTTTTAACTAGGAACCTATTTGAAATCATGCACACATTCTCCCTTATGGGTGTTTTCCATTAAAATCATTGTTCGATCATCACTTAAAGGTAGGGGTCTAAATATTAACCGTATAGTATGGTAATTTGTAGAGACCCGACCCTAGAAGGCCCATAGACAATGTCTGCTATCAATTACATAGGCATGATTATTAGGAAAAAAATATAGAAGGACCAAGATTTTAGTTGTCTTGGTAAACTAGATAAATCAATGAGTCTTGTATTATAAATTAGTACACTAATCACAACGTAATTTTGATTTCTAAATAAAAAATATGGAGGATAATAACATCATCCCATCTAGTATATCCATGCATATCTTTCATAGTATGGTTCTTGGATTCCTAGGGATTGGAAAAATAATAAGGGTTATCTAAAATGCTCATTAAGGGTAATGTATAGTGAAAGAAATATTGAAACACTGAGAATAATAATTATTATATGTTAAATAATTGAACCCACATTTGATATAATAAATAAAATGGGAAGGAAGTGCATAAAAAATATAGAGAGGTAATAAATTGAAATGAATTATATTAAAATAACTAGATAAATAAAAATAAATACGTCATGGTAAGAAATTGAAACACATGCCATTTATTCAATGAACTGAAAATTAAATGTATCCACAGATATGTTGACATAAAATCTCATATATTAATAATAACTGAATCTAAATAAGGGACATGCTTTTTTAATTAACGTCATGTCTGAGGCACATGAAAATCATTACCATCAAGACATTTCACAAGATGGTTCAAACCATTTTGATTTACGCAACTAATTTGTCTCATGAGAACCTGTCTATGAATCGAGGATCTATATAATGTCCTGACTCCACCATCATTGCATGTCCAAATAATTACTCATATATAATAGTCTAAATAAATAATATGCAATATCAAATATTTTTATTGAATAAAGAAAATTAAATTATCTATACTTTCCCAAATAATCAAATAACTATAAAAGTAGACACCGTATATAAAATGGTATAAAATTTAGGCAAAAATAAATATCCACGATAAAAAATACGAATAATTTATGGTAAATTCAATGTTCAATTATTGTAAGAGATTGAATATTTCAAAGGGTGTAAAAGGAATCAAGGAAGTGAATGTAAATATTATCCTTTGACAAATAAATTATAAACTATCTAGAGGATGATTAAGGATTGTATAAACACAAAATTTCCCAAGTGGATTAAAATAAAGTGTTTTTTCATTTATTAGTTAAAACATTATTAAAATATATTTTAAAAACATTCCTGAGGAAAATAATCATTAAACATTCCATAGTGTCCCATACCACTTAGAAACAGTTTAAATCATAATCCTCATGAAGGAATAACATTAAATGAAAGTTTCAAATACCATTACAATAAAATTATAAATGGTATAATATATCAAAAGGGGAAGTATATACACCATAAAAAATAATTAAATGGTGAACATGACATTTATCTCACATATGTAAAAAGTGAGATGAAAATACCTTATCATGCCTCCAACTTGTCTCATGTGTCTTTATATTACTAAATAACAAACTTATGTTAATTATTTACATGATTGAGAAACTTTTTCCTGTATATTTTTTTATTTTACGTATTACAATGTTTTATTCAAATACATAAGAAATTAATTTTTGGTCGGGTGTTTTGACTAAGTTCAGTTTATGTGTCGAAGACAACTTTGGTAGGCCCACTATGGTCAAAGGGGTTATTATATAACATCTAAAGAATAATAATCATGAAATAATTATCATACTTATAAATTAATTATACTATTAAAATAAATCATTAAATATGGTTATGAAAAATGAACCAACATTACAATCAAAGAGATGGTAGGCCGTATATACGGATGAGTATTGTTCCTATTTTTCAATGATCGTTATGGAAATAAGGTAAGAAAAAATAAATTTTAATAAATAATTAGTATATCATAAATACCATAATATTTAATCGTATATAATTATATATAATATTATTTTGATGTAAATGGAATCACATTGTGTTGAGGAGGCGGTAGTCCATACGTCGATGAAGGACATTATCACTTTTTAATTGCACGTGAAAGGGTAATAAAAATGATATATATGACATTATCATAAAAGTAATTATGTAATTAATATCATATATATATTATTTATTTCATATATTTTTAATTAAAAACACACTTTATATGTTTCATGTATAGTGTGAATGATTCAAATCGCCTTGAGTGGGTGGTAGTCCACACTACCCGAAACGATGTTACCATTTTTTTTACAGAAAATGTAAATTATAATGATATATGATTTAAAATAATTAAATAATATTAAATACATAATAAATATCTTATATATCATATAAAAATAGAGTTTCCATCATAATTTCCACCATGAGAGGCAGTAAAGAAAAAATGAATAATCATCATTTCACGAGGCGGTAATTCTTCATACATGTAAACAATATATTCCTTACCCATTTGATGGAAGTGTGTGTAAATGTAGATATAAATATTATAAAAACATCCTAGTATATTTATGATTATATTTTTTATATAAACATGTAATAATGAAAATTGGAGGGGTGGAGAAAGGAAATAACACTAGAGAGCTTAAGAAATGATGTTACGTCTTAATCGGGTAACTGCTTTTGGATTACACCAAAGGGCCTCCTTGGATTGATTACATAAAAATGTGAGGATAATAGTTTTATAGGAGGTATGTTAAGGATGTATATGGGAGGATATTGGTTTGATAAAAAATTTCTTGATAGGTTTGAGGAAGTGGGAGAACATGATGCTTTTTTATACTAGAGGAGGAGTGACACTCTTGTAATATTTTGAAAAAGGAATACCATACACATTTTTTAAAATTGAATGTGGATCCAATAATGGTCCAAATTTAATAAAAGGGAGTATAGGGTAGAAATATATCCATAAAATTAATATTGGAAATTTTTTGAAGTCATTTGGTCCCTTATGATTAAGGATTAGACCCTTGTTAAGCATATTTTTTTTAATCATTGAAAATAATTTTAATTACTTTCACTATTATTTTTGGTAAAAAACTAATGTTCCCTATTATACATTATCAATTATACTAAATCAAAATATGGAATATTTTTTTCTTATTTCCAATCACATAAGTGGAAGATATTAATTTAAATTTAATCCCATAGACGGGACACTAATGTGAGTTTTTAAAGTAAAAGTGTCAGACACTTTGCTATGTTGTTATAGTCAATTTCACTATGACATTGATTCCAAATGACCTAAATTTTATTAATTTGTAAAAATAATATCTAATTAAAATTTAAAACAAATTCAAAATATAATTTAACCTTATAAATAAATTAGATGAAAACAGAGTTTTGAACTAAAATTCTGTATTGTCACTACTAATTAAAAAATGAATCTTCATTGAAAAATACCAAATATTCACCCGAAGATAATTTTTATGTTTTAATTAAATATGATAATTCTATTTCGGATTATTAAATTTATAAAATGGTATTAAATTATATTTTAAATGTGTTCTCAATAGAAAGGCGGAAAACCGACCATTATAAAAATATAATATTTTATGTGTAATGTTGGGTTTGTTCTTATCTTATGTCTATAAAATATATTGGATGAATAATAAAAATATTTAATTGAATATTATATATATTAAATAAATATCACTGAGTAATTTTTTATTTAATTTATTATATTAGGGTAAAATAGATTTGTGAGTATAAACATAGTTTTAAAAAAAATATTGTTTTAATAATCAATTAGTTTATATATTCATTTCAAATTAAGTTTTAACCATTGAATTTGTTTCTTTATAAACCATAAATTTTCATAAGTTAGTTAATATTATTCATAATGGATATTGTATATCATATTATATTTAATAATATTATTTTAATAGTATATCATTCGTCTGTAAAACTTGATCTTGCGTATTACACAATCCGTTTGAAGAAACTTATTGTTGCGTAAGTCCCATGATAACTCCATATCACAGACATTGAAATATATAGAACATATCGAATTTATTTAAAATAGTTAATATATTATAAATTATCAGGATATTGTATTTATTTACACTCTTGGTGTCATGTGTCTTACGCACTATCGAATACAATGTTCCTACATTTGATTTTTGGTGCGTTACATTCTACCCAACTTAAATAAATTGCATCCTTCCAATTTAAACATTATATTGGTCCTCTATCCCCATGCATATCATGTCCACCCTGAAGGTTACAATGAATTTTATTTCCAACATTTAGCACTCGGATATCCTTCAAATGCAATAACCACTTACAAGGTAAGGCACATTGGGCTACTTGGGGTAAACTTATTAAACCCATTAATGTGGGGGGTCTAAATCTAAGTGTTTATGGTACTATGAATGAATGTCATGCCAAAATTTATTTGGTGATTATTGATGGGAAATCATTATGGGAATGTTACATGAAGAGAACTTATGGCTTGGAATAGAGATCGTCTAGGTTGACACCCTCTAACATTCAGAAGATAATTTAGTATCATATTCCTTCCCTTCAACATCATACTTTGTGAATAAATTTCAAATCTGATATTAGTTACCGGAATGAAAACTAGTGTGGGAATCTCCTCAGATTCTCAAAAGTTCATACTCCGACCATCACCTTTAGGGAGGCTTGTGAGCATCCAAACGTCATTAGAGAAACCTTGGATGATGATCAAAGGATCCTATTTGACATCATTAAGATGTACAATGACCCAGATAAGTGCTTCTTTATAGTATCTACGTCCAGTACCTTTTATATTTGATACCTTATTAAAATTCAATCTCTATACTTTCCTCATGATCAGTAGGGGTAACCTTATGGTATACGGATCTTACCACAAAATATATTTTCTTGGTATGGCATATTTATCACAACACTTTTCCTTCTGATGAGAATATATAATGGAGAAGAGTCTGTCTTTCTTCGAAATGGTTTTACAATAGTGATCCACGACCAGAATCAACAAACCACTTGTTATTTAGCAATGATTGGAAAAGGTTATATGGTGTGCATTTGGACATTTCACTAGATGGTCCGATCAGGTGTTCTCTTCTAATAATTTCCACCTTTATTGGTTTTATGGTGTGGATAGACACGTTATAGAGAGAAAGGACAGGGTTCTTATCTTCACAGTAGGTTGATGGTTTCTCTAGTAGTCCATAAATGATAAATGACACCATTATTCAATTAAATCCATAATAGGCATCATATTAAACACTAGAAACATAATTTTGTACTTACTCATGCTATGGAAGGACTCAATGATGGCACCCTCCTTCATGCCTCTAGTTCCATAAAACATATTCCACATCAATAGAACTGAAAACCATTGGAAATGGATTATCTAGAAGCCTCCCCTATCAGGGTAAAACTTTAACACATATAGATATTTTTTATGGGGGGTGAATGTGGTAGAGGAGTTATCATAGGCCCCAAGGGGTTAGTTTTTGTTACTTTCTCAATATTCTTTGGGACTAGCGATTCTCTTTACGTAGAATCTCTTTCCATGATCACATGGCTCCTCCATGATAATAAGAGGAACATTTATATCTGGTAGATTAATACTGATTTTCTTATCATTTTCAATGAAATATCAAGAGAGACCCAACTCCCTGGTTCATTTAATATATCACCAGAAGATTCATGTAAATTATCGATAATCAATTGACAATTCTTCACACTTGGTGGGATGGAAATGTTGTTGAATAATTTCTTGATTCTAAAGAATCCCAGAGTGTTCAATTAATTATTATTTCTATTCTTGATTCATTCCCTTAGAGTTTAAAAACATTGTTTGGGTATATGATCTAGTGACACATTATTTCAGATCCCCTTTGTTGTTTTTTTTGGCCCTTCAGGCTCCTCATCATTTTCCCTTTTAATAAATAATAAATTTATTTTTAGAACTTTTTAATCTTAGTGATGGTGATAGATTGTTTCATATTTCCCATATCTAAAATACAAAATCATGAGAAGTGTTCATAAAAAATATTATAGAAAATATTGAATCAGAATTTCAAAGGTAAAATGGACTAACATATAACTAGGTCTCTATATATGAGATCACAAGTGGAAAGTAGAGATATGTACTTGGAGGAATAATGTAAATATTTATAATGAGTGATTGAGTTCATGAATCCCAAACAGGTGAATGATAAATAGAATGTTTTTGTCCTCAAATCTATAAATATATGATGATTTAGAAGTCCATTGGTTAAATAAAAATTAAGGTATTAGGAAATTTTTTTGATAATTTTTCTAGTGATGAGTAATTATTTTACTTCCTAAGAATATAATGAAATATACATACTTGATATAATTCTATAAAAATAATTTCAAAATTTGGTCATGCGTTGATATATTTTTTAATTCATTATGAAATTAATATTAATGCAATAAGAACTAAAATACATTTCCAAAGGTTATTAAGGCACATAAATGCGAGACAAGTTTGACTATTTTTCTCTAAAAATTTTACAAAGTTAATATGGTTAATATATTAATATGAAAACCCTAAAAGATTCACTACTGTTTAATCATTAATATTTCTTTATAAAATTATTTAACTAAAATAAATGATATCTTTACCAAGAGATGGTGTAATTCAGTGGTTGGTGTTAAACCCTCATCGTATTTCAATCATGGGTTCAAGTCCCATAAACGTTTCATATTCGATTGGTTGTCTCCCGACATATAGGTTTTCCTTTTCTAAGACAATATTAATATTATTTCCAAATAAATACAATGGAGATCCTTGAAATAAGGTTAATCACAAAATATACAATTAAATAATGTTTTCAATACAACCTCAATACAAAAATACTTTATCCCTTAATTTACACATAGGCCCTTTATTGGTCTAAGTATTATCCATAATATCATTTATGAGATTTATAATTAATGAAACCTTAGGTTGAACCTAGGTTATTTATTATATATCCAAATACATCATAATAGTTTTTAAATAAAATGTGTATTATCCTAAGAATATCCCCTAGGAGTACCAAATCAGGTGTGTAGTAAGGCGTATTGTTATGTACCAGGTAACACAAAGTTAGATACGACACACCTTGTTGGAGTTGTTACTCTTAAGTATACATGCTCTTGAACCAATTCCACTTGTAATATAAAGACAAGGGATTATTTCTAGAAGGACCCACATAATATCTACTTTTCAAAAATTATAGGGTGTTATTCTACACTTGTCATCAAATCTTATCTTATAGTTGTGTTGCCTAATCTATGTTTTCTTAAATCCAATTACCAAGGTTTCTACTAAAAATTCTTTGATACAAACTATTTTTAAATTAACAAAAAAGGCCGGGAGCTGGTGTCTGCTATCAATTACATTGGAATATTTATAATGAATCAAAATCTGAAGGACCATGAGTTTTTTAATCTTGGTAAACCAGATACATAAATGAGTGTTATATTACAAATTATTATGTTAATTACAAGATATTTTTTTATAAATAAAAAACATTGAGGATAATAGCTTTATTCAATCTATTATATCCATTCATATCATTCATAGTATTCTTCTTGGATTCTTGGGGAAAGGAGACATAATAAGGGTCAGATCAAATGCTTAATAAGGTTAAAGTATAGTGGTATAATTATTGAATGAATGATAATAATAATTATTACATGGTAAATAACTAAAATCACATTTCTTATAAAAAATAAATTATGAAGGAATTTCATAAACAATATATCAAGGTAATAACTAGTAAAAAAATCCTTTCAAATTACTAGATAACGAAAAATAAATATGGAAGGGTAAGAAATTGAAACAAATTCCATTTAGTCAATGAACAGAAAATGAAAAGTATCTATAGATATGTTGGCACAAAATCTCAAGGATGAGTAATAACTAAAACTAAATGAGGGTAATTCTTTCGTAATGGGATTCATGTATGAGGCACATGAAAAAATATACCATCAAAACCTTTCACAAGATGGTTTCAACCATTATAATTTATATAAAAAATTTATATCCTGAGAACCTATTGATTCATCAAGGAGCTATATATTATCTGATATCCACCCATTATTGTCTCTCCAAAGCATTCTTCATATCAAACAATCAAAATAAATAATATTCCTTATCAAATATCTATATAGAATAAAGAATATAGAATTATCAATATTTACACAAATAATCAAATAAATTTTAAATTAGAAACTATATTTAAAATGGAATATATTTTAGGAAATAGTAATATCCATGATAAATGAAATGGAAAACTTAGGGGAAATTCAATGTTCCGAGATCATTAAAACTTGAATATTGCAATGGGACTAAAAGGAATCAAGGAAGTTAATGTGAATACTATCCTTGGAAAAATAAATTATAAAACATATATAGTATGATTAAGGATGGTATCAACAAAACATTTCCCAAGTGGAGTAAAATAAATGGTTTTTTTATTTAAGAATAAAAACATTATAAAAATATTGTTTAAAAAAATTCTTGAGGAAAAAAACTTTAAACATTCCAAAGTGTGCCATAACACTTTGAAACATTTAAAATCATAAGACTAATGAAATAATAAAACTAAATGGATGTTCTAAGTACCACTAACATAATAGTATTAACGATATAATATGTCAAGAAGTTTAGAAGATACACCACACAAAATAATTAAGTGTTGAACATGACATTTATCTCATGGATGTAAAAAGTGACATGCAAATCAATTACCTAACATCCGACTTCTCTAATGTGTATTAATATTCATGAATGACAAACTTATGTTAATTATTTACTTAATTGAGAAAAATTTACATGTTTATAACTAGTTTTAGTTTACTTATTAACATATTGTATTCAACTACATAAATAATTAATTTTAGGTCATGTGTTTTCACCATGTTTATTTTATGTGTAAAAAAAATTGATAGGTCAACTACGGTGAAAGGGTTCATTATATAACTTATAAAGAATAATAATCCTGCAATAATTATCATATTTATTCATTAATTATAATTTTAAAATAAATCATTAAATATGGTTATGAAAAATGAACCAACATTACAATTATGGAGATAGTAGGCCATACGTAAACTTGAGTAACGTTCCCATTTTTCAATGATCATTATGAAAAGATGGTAAGTAAAGATAATATTTATAGAAAGATATTTATTTTATAAATAGAATACTATTTGATCATATATATATATATATATATTTATATATAGTATTATTGTGATGTAACATTAATCACATCGTGTTGAGGAGGCGGTAGTCCAAATGTCCACGAATGACGTTATCAATTTTTAAGTGTGTGTGAAAGGGTAATAAAGAAAATAATATATATTATATCTTCCAAAATTTATTTATGCCATGAAAATCCTAAAAATATTTTTTATGTTACATATGTTTAATTAAAACCATCTTTTATACATTCTACGTATTGTGTGAACGAATCACATCGCTTTGAGGGGGTGGTATTCCACACATCCACAAATAATGTTATCATTTTTACAAAAAATGGAAAGTATAATAATATTCATTATAAAGGAATAATATAATCTTAGAATCATCGTTTCGTGTGGCGGTAGTTCATCATACACATAAATAATATGATCATTACCCATTAGATGAAAGTGTGTATAAGTTAGTGTAAAATTATTAGCATAAACAAAACCTCAAATATTTCTAATAATGTTTTTATATAAAAACATTGAATAAGTATAATTATACATGTTTAGAGGGAAAATTACCCTAGAGAGCATAAGGAAAGATGTTACCTCATAATCGGGTAACTCCTTTTGGTTTATACCAATGGGCCTCTATGGATTGAATCCTTCCCAAGGTGAGGATTATATGTTTAGGTGGTATTTTGAAGATATATTTTTTAATATATGTTCCAATCCAAATTTTCTTGAGTTGTGTGATTAAGTGGGGGGAGTGGATGCATTTTTACAGTGGAGGAGGAGTGTCACTCTTGTAATATTATGAAAAAGAAATTACATACATATTTTTAACATTAATAGTTTCTAAAATAGAGGAAAAAAGTAGAACAAGGTAGTATATGGTCTTAATATGGCCATAAAATGCATCTTGGACATGTTTATATGTCATTCGACCCTTAATATTAATGATTAGTCCATTATTATGCTTAATTTTACCTTAATCATTGTAACTAATTTTAATTAATTTCAATTATATTTTTAGTAAAAATATAATTTGAAATTATTAGAAATTATAAATTATACATATGAAAATTATAGAATACATTTTTCTGAATTCCAATCAGATAATTTAAAGAGATTAATTTAATTTTAATCTCACAGATGGGACGACAATGTGTGTTTTGAAAGTAAAAATGTTTAAAATCTTGCTTTGTTTTTATAGTCAATTTCATTTTTAAATTGATTAAAATCACCATAAATTTATTAGTAGATGAAAATATGATCAAATTAAACCTTAAAAATAATTTAAAATACAATTTATCCTTATAAATAAATGAGATGAGAAAGAAATTTTGAACTAAAATTCAGTATTTTCACTATTAATTAACAAATAAAAATTCATTGAAAAATACCCAACATTTACTCTAAGATTATATTTTTGTTTTTATTTCTATTATGAAGCTTATATATACATATTAAATTTATAAAGTGGTCAAAAATTATATTTATAATGGGTTCTCCATCAAAATGTGGCAAAAATACCTTTATAAAAATATAATATTTTATGTGTAATATTGAGGTTGTTCTTATCTCATGACTATCAAATCTAATGGATGAATATCACAAATATTTTATTTAATATTATATATATATATATAAATTAAATTAATATAACTTATAAATTTTACTAATTTAGTTTATTTGGGTAAAACAACTTTGTAAGAATAAAAATAGTTTTCTAAAAAAATATACTTTTAATATTCAATTCGTTCTTATATTAATTTATAATTAAGTTGGAACCAATGAATTTGTTTTATATTTCTATAAATAATAGATTTTTATATGTTAGTTAATACTATTCATAAAATTTTAGTTTATATCTTATTATATTAAATAATAATATTTTAAAAAAATGTCATTATTCGGTAAAACTTGGTCTTTCTTGTAACACAAGTCATTTGAAGAAAACTTATTGTTGCGTATATCGCATGCTAACTCCGAATCACATGAATTTAAAGATATAAAATTTATTTAATTTATTGAAAATATTCAATATATTATAAATTCATTGGATATTATATTCCTTTAGGTGCTTAGTGTCAAGTTTCATGCATGCTATCAAATAAAATGTTTTTACTTTAGATTTTTAGAGCATTATATTCACCTAATGTTAAATAAATTGAGTCTTTTAAATTTAAACTCAATATTTATGAAATATTGTTCAATATTTACCATGTCTAAAATCCCACATCATTATAAGTGTTCATAAAACATCCTCTAGAAAATAGAAATTTATAATTACAATGGTCACATGGGGTAACATATAACTTGGTCTCTATGGATGAGATCATTAGTAGAATATAGAGATATGTACATGGAAGAAAAGAATAAATATTTTTATGGAGTGATTGTGGTCTTAAATAAAAAACAAATTAATGATCAATATAAAGGCAAGGGCCTCACATCCATATATTTGTGATGATTTAGAAGGCCATTGGTTGATAATAATTAAGGTACTAGGGAAAAAATTGATCATTTTTCTAGTGATGAGTAGTTATTTTAATACCTAATAATATAAAGAAATATAATTACTTGATATATTTCTATAAATAGTATTTAAAACTTTTTTAGGCTTTGATATATTTTACTATTCATTCAACAATTAATATTGATGAATGTAGCAAAAAAAACATTAATAAGGGATTTTAAGGCCCATAAAAGAGTGAAAAGTATGACAATCTGTATCTAAATATTTTTGAAAATTAATTTGGTTAATATATTAATATCTAAACCCTACAAGTTACACTATTGGTTCATCATTACTATTTATTCATCATGTTGTTTAACTAAAAACAATGGCATTTTAACCAGGACATTACGTAGGTCAATGATTGGCATTAAACCTTATCATCCTTCAATCATGGGTTGAAGTCCCGCGGCCTTAACAGATTCGGTTGGTTGTCAACGAAAATAAATGTTTTCCTTCTCTAAAACCATATTAATATAATTTCAAAAATAAATATGATGGAAATCCTAGAAATAAGGTTAATCACTAAATATACTTTTAACTAAGGTTTTAAATACAACCTCAATACATTAATACTTCATCCATTTATTTACAAATAGGTCCTTCGTTGGTCTAATAATTATCCATAATATCATTAATATGATTTCTCAATCATGAAACCTTACCTTCAAACTAAAACACATTAGGTTTAACCTAGTTTATTTATTTTATATCCAAAATCATTCATAATAGATTGTAAAGAAAATGGGGATTATCCTAAGCATATCCCCCTGTAGTGTTAAACTAGGTGCACAGTAAGTCCCGTTGTCATGTACCAGGTTACAATAAGTCATATCCAACACACCTTTTCAGATTTGTTTCTCCTTGGTTCATTTATTCTTAAACCATGTCCACTTGAATTATAAAGACATGGAAATATTGCTAGAAATACCAACATAATCTCTAATTTAAAAAATTTATATGGAGTTATTATGCACTTATCCTCAAATTCTACCGTAGGTTTGGGTTCTCTAATCTATTTTTTACTAAATCTTGCTCCAAAGGTTTCTAATAAACTTCCTTTGATATGAACTATAGTGACTCGACCCATGAAGGCCCAGATATGGTGTCTAGTATCAAATACATTTGCATGATTATAAGGAATCAAATCGCAAAGTATTGAGAGTTTAGTATTATTGGAAAACCAGGTACATAAATGAATATTTTATTACAAATTAATACACTAATTATAACATAATTTTGTTTTATATATAAAAAACTTCAAGGATAATAACTTCATTACATATATTATATCCATACATATATTTCATAGTATACTTCTTGGATTCATAAGGAAAGTAAACATAATAATGGTGAGATCAAATTCTCATTAATGGTAATGTATAATGGAATCAATTTTGAATCAATGAGAATAATAATTATGACATGTTAAATAATGGAACTCACATTCTATATAATCAATAAACAAAGAAAGAAGTGCATGAACAAAATGGCAAGGTAAAAACGGGAAAAAAATTCTAATAAGATTACCAGATAAGGAAAATAAATATATCATGGTAAGAAATGAAAACCTAAGTCATTTAGCTGATGAAATAAAAATCAAATATATCCATGGATACGTCGACGCAAAATCTTATGGATGAATAATAACTGAAACTAAATGAGGGAAATGCTATCTTAATGGAAGTCATGTATAAGGATCATGGAAACCTATATTGTATAGATATTTCAGAATACGTTTTAAACCATTTGTATTTGTGAAAATAATTTGTCTCAGGAGAAACTATTGATATACAGAGGAGCTATATAAAGTCTTAGATCCACCCATTATTTCCTTTCCAATGTATTCCTCATATCGAACAGTCGAAATAAATAATATGCCTCGTAAAATATCTGTATTGAATAAAGAATATAGAATTATAAATATTTCCATAAATAATCAAATAACTTTCAAAGTAGGCGATATATATAAAATGGCGTACAATTTTTTAAATAGTAATATCCATGATAAATAAAATGGATAATTTAGAAGAAATTCAATGTTCAATGATAATAGGAGATTAAATATTTCAAAAAACTAAATGGAATCAATGAAGTGAACGTGAATACTATCCTTGGCCAAATAAACTATAAAATATATGGTTGATGATTAAGGATGGTATCAACAAAAAATTTTCCAAGTTGAGTAAAATAAAGGTTTTCATGTCTTTGATGAATTAAAACATTTTAAAAATATCTTTTAAAACATTTTTGAGGAAAATAATATTTAAACATTACAAAGTGCGCCATACCACTTTGAAACAATTTAAATCACAAGCCTCATTATTAAATAACATTAAATGAATGTTTTAAATTACATGAAAATAAATGGATTTATGATATTTTATATCAAAATGGTTATTATATACACCAAACAAAATAATTAACTAGTGAACATGACATTTATATCATTGACGTAAAAAGTGGGATGAGAATCCCATACCTCGTGTTAGACTCGTCTCATATGACGTTATATTCCTGAATAACAAACTATTGTTAATTATTTACCTTATTGATAACCATTTTAATCTTTATAATTACTTTCATTTTACTTATTACTATGTTGTGTACAACTACTTAAAATACTATTTTTATGTCAGCTATTTTGATCATGTTCAGTTTATGTGTTGAAAACAACTTTGGTAGGTCAACTATGGTCAAAGGTGTCATTATATTGCATATAAAGAGTAACAATACTGAAATAATTATCATATTTACACTTTAACTATATATTTAAAATAAATCATTAAATATTGTTATGAAAAATGAACCAACGTTACTATCATGGAGACGATTGGTCGTACGTACACATGAGTAAAGTTCCCATTTTTCATTGATCATTGTGGGAAGAAGGTAAGCAACACTAATATTTATAGAATGATAGTTATATCATAAATACCATACTATTTAATAATATATAAATATATATAGTATTATTGTTATGTAAAAGGAATCACATTATGTTGGGGAGGCTGTAGTCCACACGTCCACAAAAGACATTATCACGTTTTAAGTGAGTGTGAAAGGGTAATAAAGAAATGGATATATATTATATTTACAGAAAGGTAATTAGGGCATGAATATCATAAAGAGATTTTTTATGTCACATATATTTAATTAAATATCTATTTTATTCATTCAATGTATAGTGAGAAAAAATCACATTGCTTTAAGGGGGTGGTAGTCCACACTCCCACAAATGATGTTATTGTTTTTACACAAAATGGAAAATATAAAGATATGTGAATTAAAATAATTAAATAAAATTAAATACATAATTAATATATTATATATCATATGTAAATATATTTTACATATAAATTTATACCATGATAGGTGATAAAGGAAAAAAATAAACAATCATTGTTTCGTGAGGCGATTGTTTGTCGTACATGTAAACAGTATGTTCGTTACCCATTAGATGGATGTATGTGTAAGTGATGTTAAAAAACATAGAATAAAAACATAAAATTATATTAAAGATATTTTTGTTGTTATATAAATATGTAAAAAGGATAATTGGATGGGTTGATAAATAAAATAACATTATAATTCTTAAGAAAGATGTTACATCTTAATCGGGTAACTCCTTTTAGTTTACACCAATGTGCTTCTTTGGATTGCTTCCTGCCCAAGGAATGGATTATAGGATGAGGGAAGAAATTTTTAAGAGATATTTGTGTAGATAATGGTCAAGATAAAGTCTCTTTAGTGGTGTGTGGAAGTGGGAGGTGATGAGAGCTTTTATTAGTGGAGGAGTGAAACTCTTGTAATATTTTTAAAAAGGAATTCTATATATGTTTTTGAACATTGTAAGTGGATCCAATAATAGAAATAAGTTTATAAAATGAATTATAGTTTTAAAAAATGGACATAAAATAGTTATTGTAAATGTTTCTAGGTTATTTTATCCCTTAATATTAAGGATTTGTCCATTATTATGTTTATTTTACGTTAATCATTTAAATTAATTTTAATTACATTCACTAATTTTTTTGGTCAAAAACTAATTTGACAGTATTTGACATTATAAATTATTATTATTAAAAATATGGAATATATTTTTCCAAATTCCAATCACATAAGTGGGATAATTAATTTAAATTTAATACTGTAGATGAGAAGATAGTTTGGGTTTTTAAAGTAAAAATGTCAAAAAGTTGGTATGTTTTTTTATAGTCAATTTCAAAGTGAAATTGATTCCAATGAAATAAATTATATTAATTGATAAAAATATTATATAATTAATCTTTAAGTAAAATTTAAAATAAAATTTAACCATATAATTAAATTATATGAAAAAGAAGTTTTGAATTAAAATGCAACATTTTTTACTAATCGTTAAAAAATGAAACTTCATAGAAAAATAAAAAAAATCACAATAAGAGAATTTTTATGTTTATATTCCAAATATAAATTTTATTTTGAAATATTAAATTTATAAATGGTTATAAATATATAATTTAAATGGTTTCTCCATTAAAAGGAGGCAAAACCACCTTTATAAAAATATAGTATTTTATGTGTAATGTTAGGTTTGTTCTTATCTTATGTCCATCGTATCTATTGGTTGAATATCCAAAATATTTTATTGTATATTATATATATATATATATTAAAATAATATCACTTATTAATTTAATTTAATTTATTTTTTTAGGTTAAAACATCTTTGTGAGAAGTAAAATAGTTTAATATAGAAATATATTTTTTATATTCAACTAGTTATTATATTCATTTCAAATTAAGTTTTAACTGATGAATTTTTTTAATATTTCTGTAAACCATAGATTTTATTAAGTTAGTTAATACTACTCATAACATCTAGTTTTTATATTTTTATATTAAATAATAAATTTTTAATAATATATTGTTATTTAGTAAAACTCAGTATTGCATGTAATGCTATTCATTTGAAGAAAATCATTGTTGCATATGTTGCATTCTAACTCAGTATCATGTGTATTGAAAGATATATAATATAAGGAATTTATTTAGAATAGTAAATATATTATGAATTCACAGTATATTATATTCCTTTATGCACTTTGTGTCATGTGTCATACACACTATCAAATACAATGTTCCAACTTTATATTTTATGGTTGTTACATAACATACAAGTTTAGGAAATATTATCCTTGCACCATTGTTTCCCTCCCCAATTAATTAAATGATTAAATGAGATTATTCATTGATATTATTTGGTTTCAAGTGGATTCATAATTGTCTAATGGATTAAGGTATGTTTATCTAACCCCATATGATTTTGTGAAATATTTTGTTTGAATTAATTTAGTATTTTTGATATTTCTCATTTCACACAAATCTGAAAATTGTTATTTTATATAGAATAAATCACCAAGATTGGATTTCATTTTAAGAAATGAAATGTTAATTATGCACTATACAAAATATAATGTTTAGATTCTTCTATATGGAACACCAAGGTAAGCTTACATTTCATGAAATACTAGCTTTCCATAATGGCTTGCATAACATGCAAGATCGAGTGTTATCAAACAATAATATATTATTTTAATAAAAATATAATAATATATAACATTGTCCTTAAATTAGATTTTATGAATATTATTAACTCAAATATGTAAATATATGGTTTCCAAAAAATATAAAATGAATTAATTAGTTAAAAATTAATTATAAATGAATGTAAGAACCAATTGAATATAAAGAGTGTATTTTTATAGTATACTATTGTTATGATCAAAAAATTATCTCAATCCTAATTAATTCAATTAATTCCAATTATTAAGTAATTTTATGGTAATATATTTTTTATATATTAATTTAAATATTAATAATTTCATTTAATAGATTTTATAATCATAATATAATAATAAAACCAATTTAACTCATAAAACCCAATATTTTTATTAAGGCAATTTTACTAATTTTTAATAGAGAATCTATTTTAAATATAAATTTTGGAACTTTTATAAACATTATATATAGAAATAATATTAGTATTTTTAATAAAATAGTAAAAATTAGGTTAGGGTGATATTTTGGTTTTTTTGTGATGTTTAATTTTTTAATAAATAGTTACAAATACAATATTATAGTTCAAAATAACTTTTTTGTTTTATTTATTTATAAGGATAAATTATATTTTAAATTGGTTGGAATGGTTTGTTAGAAAATATTGTTATCAATTAATCAAATTTATGTCATTATAAGAAATTTTACATTTAAATTGGTTATAAAAACTTAGAGAACTTTTGATCATTTTTACTTTAAAAACCTACATTATCGACCTGATTACGAGATTAAATTTAAATTACATTCTTCCACTTATGTGATTGGAATTTAAAATAATTGATTATATATTTGAGATCAGAAAAATTTATAATGTCTAATATGATTAAATATATTTTTTACCAAAATTACTAGTGAAAGTAATTAAAATTAATTTCACAATTTAAGGTTCAATTTATCTGAATAAGGAAGTAAATTGTAACCTTAAGGGCCAAAAAACCTATACACTTTCCCATAATATATTTTATATCCATATATAGACCATATCATCCCTTTTCATTTCTTTTTAATATTATTGTATTAAATTTCAACAACAAAATGTGGGTGGGGTTTCCGTTTTGCAAAATATTACAAGAGTACCACTTCTCGTCCATTATAAAGGCCTCCATCCTCCCACTTCCTCACACCTATCAAGAAACATTGGCTAGAGAAAAATCAACCCAAATATCTCCACAACATCCCTATATTCCTCCTTGAATAATCCCTTAGGCATAAATCCATTCAAGGAAGCACATTGGTTCAATGTAAAATAAGTTTCTTGATTATGTGGTAACAACCTCCCACAAACTCCTTTCTTTTATTTTATTTCCCCACTCCATTAAATATTATTATTCCATGATTTTATAAAAAAACCAGTATCCTAAATAATATATGATTTTTTATTCCAATATTTCAACCGAAACTCACATACACATCTATCAAATGGGTAATGGACTTACTGTTTACGTGTACAGTGAACTACCGCCTCACTAAACAATGAATGTCTAATTTTACATTACACCTATAATGGTGAAAATTATGATATAAAATATGTTTATATATGTTATATATTATATTTTTCATTTATTGAATATTTTAAAATTCATTTAAAACACGTATCTTTATACTTTCCAGGTGGTGTTAATGCGATAATTTCGTTGGAGGAAGTACAGACTACCGCCCCCTAAAAGCGATGTGATTCATTCATAAACTACATGGAAAGTATTAATTATGGGTTTAGTTAATAGAAATGATTTATATGATATAATAAAGATACCATAATAATTATATATATATATATGTACTTATATGAAATTTACTTTCATTCTTTTAACACAACAATTAACTGGAAATAACGTTCATACGCACGTATGGGTTACAGTCTCCATGGGCGGTGTATTCCATTTCATAATTCTATATTATATTGATTCTTATAATATAAAATATATATAATATAATTTATATATAAATAATGGTTTATGTTATTGAAATCATGATATAAGTTTAATGACTAATGATATGACAAATTAAGACACATACAATGAACAAAGCAGATATCACCCAAAGTGAAACCATAAAATTAAATTATTAATGAGTGGGTAATATAAAGTCCTAATAAAACCATAAATGGTATTATATATAATAATTTTTTTCTTTTTTATATGCATAATAAATTCATATTTATTGCCTAGGAGTATGGTATGAGTACGAAGAGAGTCAAGACAAAAGTCAAGGAAATTTTGTTTCTCTTTATTTCCTTGAGATACATGCCCTATTCACACCTCCCTTATTTTGTGTGGTTTATATAAATCCCATGAATGTATTATATGAATATTATATGTAAATATATGGGTATTTTCATATCAATTATATGATCATTATTTAATATGGTTTATGTTATAAAGGGGGGGTTTTTAAGATCCTTTTATATGTTTTCATGGGAAGATGTTTTGAAATGGTTTTCAATATTCTTAATAAGTTTCACGGAAAAAGGTTTTCAATTTTTTTTCAAGAATCAGTTCTGAATTTTCAAGTTTTTTTTAAAAAAATAACCTTAAAATTGTTTTATATTTTAAAAAAAATTATTTTTTCAAAGAAGAACGATATTTAAACTATGAAATGTTTTTAAATATATTTCACAATTATTTACCATCAAAGTTGACATTTGTTGACGTTACTCATGGATTTCTTGTAAATGATCTAAATGTTCCATTAAAATTATTTTTTTAAATGGATTATGCTTTATGTAATTATGTTTATGAAACATATTTCTCTTTTTTAGGTTATATGTTTTTGATTTTTTTCTTTCACAGGTTATGTTTTTGATGAAATGATTATGAAACATTTAACATTTTTCAGAGGTTCTGATATGACTACATGTTTATGATACCCATTTCATTTCATGGGTTATGATATGGTTTTATATTATTTTGTGGAAGAATTATTTATGATTTCATTATGATATGGGTGAGACCTATATCTCCCTCCAATGTATTGTTTAATGATTTATATCTCATGATATATACTAAGATTGTCTTTGGAGTGAACCTTGACTACTATGATGGCCATTGGAATCAACCATTACTACCAAGATGGTATGCCGATTGATATCATGCTACTAAGATGACCTTGGGAGTGAAACATGACTACAAAGATGGTACAAGGAGTGAACCCATACCACCAAGATGGTCTTGGCTATGACACCTTGGCTACTATAGAAATATTATTATATGATTATATGTATTCCAAAATTTCTAGTCTTATTCATATATTATTATTTCATGGATTATGTTATTCATTTCATTATGATTCAAGTATTATTAACTTCCAATCATTATGTAATTTTTTTTACGATATTTGATATATAGTCTATGATATTCTCTTTACACGATCATGTTCTAATACCCTTATTATTATTTTTATGCTTACATGTCTCACTTTTTTACCCTTAATAAGCATATCATCTCACACCTTTTTATGTTTCCTTCCCTAGGTTATAAAAAAATTTATTTGTCATGATGTTTCTAATAATGGTTCTAGTCATTAAGAACCTAGTGGGAGATAATGTATCTCTCTTATGAAATAGTGTTAATGATTCAATGTTTCCAAAGGAACTAAAATAGTATGGTCTTTGTGTTTATGTTTTTGAAATGTTTTTAGTATTATGAAAAAAGTTATGTTATGTTAATGTTTGTAAAGATTGGGTGATTATGGATTGTATTAGAGGAAAGGTCTAGTTAATATTTGGAAACTATGATGACAAATCTTAGTGGGAACCCTAGGGACATGTCTAAGGATAAGTCTAAGGATAATGAAAAGAAAATGAAAATGTCCTGGAATTTTATTGAAGGATAAAGTGAGTGGTTTCTAAGAAATACATCCATGTCTGGATACTACATGTGGATGTGGCTCTGGAATAGATGTTCCTTTTATTAACAAATCTGATAAGATGTATTAGTCCTGACTTGGTTTAATATGGTATGCAATAACAGGCCTTGATGCACACCTATTTTGGAACTCCCAAGGGATATTCTTAGAAAATTCAAAAACTCTTTATGAACCATCATGAAGGCTTTAAATATAATTTTTCTACGAATAACGTAAGATAAACATAATATATCATTGGTTAAGGATGATTTCATGATTTTGACAATCTAAATAATTCTTTTTATGACTATGTGGTTCTCTGATATGATAAATAATGATCACACCATGTTTTTTGTTTTAGAAAACAGAGGTAACAAGAAGGAATTGGATTAACGTTGAATGTGATTTAAAATTTTCTAATGAGAATTCAAGTGGGATGATCACTAGGGTGAGATATATTCATAACATTCATAATAAGTTTTCATGGAACATGATTAACAATGTGTAACTTAGACAAATCTCAAACTCACCAAGAAAAATAAGGAAGGTGTTTTTTGAGAGTGTAATAAATGGATACCATGGAATAATGAAGATTCAATTTCCATTGTGTCAAGAATGTGGAATAAATCACCTAAGTTAATGTATTATAGGAACAAGAAGATGTTCTGACTATGGAAAATGACACAAATAAAGTGACTGAAAGGAACAATTAAGATTATGGTTAAGGGAATATATATGAATATTATCCTCAATAAGACATCATAAATGGTTAATTGATTAATTTGTGGAATAAATAGTCATAATTTAACCAAATGTCCGGAGAGGAAATATCCTTAAGAGAATCAATAAGGTGGTGCGAGCAATTGTTATATTGTAGATGATGATGAGACTAAAAATGACATGTGAATGGAAAGGGGTATTATGTAACAGGATAATACATCCTTCTTATGAATTATGGATGAAGTGGAGTAATAAAAAATTTATGTATTTGAATTAATTAATTATGAAGTATGAATGGAGAAATATGCAAGGATTGATCGGTTTATGTTTTTTCCGAAAGATTTACATGATTATGTTGAATGATTCCGATAGACTAGAAAATATATTTACTAAGAGAAGATAACCCTTAATAGGTTCCTAATGTTAGGATAATGTTATTTGGATAAAGATATTTTTGATAGGAATAAGTAAATTGAACATTATTTATTACCTTGGAACTAATTAAGGACATTTTAATAAGTGGTTTATGCTATCAAGTTTACATTTTTTTTTGATTCAAGGAATATAACTAGTAACCTTTGGAATAAGGAAGCATTCAAGTTTTCTAAATGTATTTATGGTAATTTCGGTTATTACCAAGTTTAAAGAGAGTATATGATGAGGGTATTCACATTTTTATAATATGACAACCAAGATTTACTTTTTTATATAAAAGGGATCAATGTTAAGACTATTTCATAAAATTAATTATAATGTTTTAGATTTTTATCTTTAATAAGGGTTATAAGAATAACTATTTACGAGATTTATAAGTTAAACTTAAGATGATGTTTGTGAGATTGAAGTATTATCTCACCACATGAGGATTTATAAATATTGGATAACCTGCTCTAAATATTTTGTGTTGATGGTAACTAAAGAGAGATGAGATGACTTTTCATGGATCTCAAGATCTGTTAGTTCTTTTCGAATTAAAAAATTCAACTTCATTTTTTTGGAGAAAGAGGGTATGTAGATCAAGTATCAACAAAGGGTGAGATTATCTAGAAATCATTAAATTATATATTTTATTGAAAATTCTCAAGCATTAGGAATGTGATCTATAAAAAAATGATATCCCAATACCATAGTTTATAATGGATTATATGGTCATTTAGGCCATCACATATTTATGCATTTGTGATTATTAAATTTATCCTAACCATAATATCTATCACTCTCTAACAGAACATGATGGTTAGATTTATCTTCCATGTCCATGTTTTAAAATACCACATATGTTCTTCTATGTGGGATGCTAGTTATGAATTTCTTTGGGTAACTGTTACGGTTCCAACTTTCTTTTTTTTATAGGAAGTTTTAGTTTTCATTTATACAATATGTGTTTATATAAAGGTAACTATCAAGTATTAATCCTTTGATAAACCAAATAAATTTCAAGGGTGAAATTAATTTTAATAGGTGTAGAATGTAACACCCTGATATTTTGTGAAATATATATATTTTAATTAATTTCATATTTTTGTAATTTTTCATTTCATACAACACCGGAAATAGTTATTATATATATATAAAAGCATAAAGTTTGGATTGCATTATACGCAATGTGAAGTTAATCTTACTCTATTCGTAATATAATATTTAGCTTCATCTATATAGAACACTAAGGTAATCTTATGTTTCACTCAAGGCTGAACTTCCTCGATGATTTTCATAATATGGAAGATAGACTGTTACAAAAGAATAAGAAATAATATTTAAAAATATATAATATTATATAACCAAGACATTAAATTATGATTTATGAATATCATTAACTAACTAATGTAAATATTCATTTAAAAAAATATAAAATGAATTTATTAGTTACAAATTATTTATAAATTAATATAATAACCAATTGAATATAATGAGAGTATTTTTATAGAATACTATTTTGGTGTTCAAAAAGTTATTTTAATACTAATAATTAAATTAGTTATAATTTTAAATAATTTTAATGTAATATATTTTTAAAATATCCAATTAAATATTTTCTATTTTCATCCAATAGATTTTATAACAATAAGAATGGAATGAAACTAATTTCACTCATAAAAACCATATTTTTATTAATACAATTTTACCACCTTTTTGTAACGAAACTATTTTAAATACACATTTTGGAGATTTCTTAAATCATATATGTCAAAATAAACATTATATTTGTAATATAATATGAAATATTACATTAGGGTTATTTTTTTATTTTTCTATGAGGTTTTATTTTTTAATGAATATTGAAAAATACTGTATTTTATTTCAAAATAGATTTTTCATCTAAATTATATACAAGGATAAATATATTTTTTAATTTTTTTCAATGATTAATTAGAAAATATTTTTTTTCTATTAATTCAATACAGATCATTATAACAAATTTCTCATTGAAATTGTTTATAAAAACTTAACAAAATTTTGATCATTTTAACTTTAAAAACTAGCATTATTGACCCGACTATGATATTAAATTTAAATTAATTTCTACCACTTATGTGATTGGAATTCCAAAAAATGGATTCCATATTTTTAAAAAGAATAGTTTATAATATGTTAAACTTAGTTTTTTTCCAAAAATATTAGAGAATGTAAAAAAAATTAATTAAAATAATTAAGGTTAATTAAACATAATAAGGGACTAAACCATAACCTTATGAAAATATGACCTATAAACTTGAAAAAAATACATTGGATTTAAATATTTATACCCTATCCTACCTTTTATAAACATTGGACCATTATTGGATCCAATTTCAATAAACAATGTGGGTGGGCTTTCCCGTTTTCCAAAATATTAAAAGGGTGACACTCCTCCTCCATTATAAAAGGCCTCCCCTCACCCAACATCCTCACAATAATAAATCCACTTTTGATCGACCAAAATCTTCCCAAATAGCTACCCAACATCCCTCCCTTCCTCAATGAGGACTCCCTTGGGCAGAAATATTTCTATGGAATCCCTTTAGTTCAAAAGAAAAGGAGTTATCCAATTAAAAGGTAACACCCTTCCTCAAACTACATTCATTTATTTTCTTTCCCTACTTAATTTAAACTTTTTATTCCATTATTGTATAAAAAATCATTATCCACAATATAATATTATGTATTTGTGCTATGGTTTTAACCTACACTTAAACACACTTCCATCTAATCGGTAAGAAACATATTGTTTATGTGTACGATGAACTACCACCACACTAAACAATGATTGTAAATTTTTATTTACCGCCTCTCATGGTGTAAATTATGGAAAATATATTTATATATATTTAATATATTATATTTATTATTCATTTAATAATCATTAATGTTTTTTACAACACATATCTTTATACTTTCTATTTTGTGTTAATGCGATAATTTCATTTGAGTAAGTGCGGACTACCGCCCCCTCAAAGTGACGTGATTCATTCATACACTATATAGAATATATTACGGATGGGTTTAGTGAATATATTTGATATAAAAAATATAATATAATATTCATACATATATACATATATATATTACTTTCACTTTGTTTCTTTGAATACAACAATTAAATGGAAATAGTGTTCATGGGTATGTACGAATTACCATCTCCATGAATGGTGAATTCCATTTCATAATTCTATATTATATAGATTATTATAATTAAAATATAATGTATATAAATTATATTTAAATCATAGTTTTCATTCTTTAAATCATGATATATGTATACAGACCAAATATATGACAAATTAAGACACATGCGAAGAAGAAAGGGAATATTACTCAAAGTGAAACCTTAAAAAAAGTTGTTAACAAGAGGGTAATATAAAGTAATAATCAAACCATACATGGTATTAGATATAAGAATATGGTTCTGTGATATATTTATACTATATTTTTTTAATTGTACATGTGGTTTTTATGAGCATGAAAAGAGTCCAGACATAAGTTAAGATAATTTTTTATCAATCTTTCTTTCCATGATATACATGCCTTATTCACCACTCCCATATTTTTTGTGGTGTATATACTACCCATGATTTTATTTTATACCTATTATAAATAAATATATTATAATTTAAATATCCATTCTACGATATTTATTTAATATGGTTTATGCTCTAAATTGGTTGTAAGAGTTTTTATATGTTTTCATGGAAAATGGTTTTGAAATGGTGTTCAAGCTTATTTACATGTTTAAAGGAAAATGGTTTAAAAAAATTGTTTCAATATTCAGTTATATGTTTTCATGTTTATTTTCAATGAAAATAGACTTCAAATTGTCATAGGTTAAAAACAGTTTTTCAAAGAAGAAGAATATTTTTCTCAAGAAGTGTGTTTGAAATATCTTTCACAATTATTTACCATCTAAGATGACATCTATTGATATTACTCATAACATTATTGGAAATTAAATAAAGGTTCCATTCATATTATTTATTTGAATGGTTTATTCTGGATGTAATGGTCTTTATGAAACCCATTTATCAATCATAGGTTATTTGTTTATAAAATCAGATTTTCTTTCACGGGTTATGTTTTTGATGAAATTATTTTGAAAATTGTATCTTTTTTCATAGGTTATTATATGATTACATGTTTATGATACCCATTTCATATCATGGGTTATGATATGATTTTTTATGATTTTATGTCACAAGTATGTATGATTTCATTCTGATATGGGTGAGACCTGTATCTCCCTCCAATGCATTGGGAAATATTTATATCTCAGAAAGTAGAATAAGATGGTCTTGGGAGTGAAAGGTGAATACTATTATGGTAATGGGTGTGATCCATGACTACCAAGATGGTATGATGATTTAACTCATGCTACAAATATGGCCATGTGAGTGAACCATGACTACAATGATGGTATGTGGAGTGAACCCATTCTACTAAAATGGTCTTAGTAGTGTTGCCTTGTCTTTTATGGAAATCATATTATATTCTTATGTGTTTTAACAATTCCATGTCGTATTCCTATGTTATGATTTCATGGATTATGTTCTTCATTTCCTAATGATTTTCCTATTATGAACATCTAATATTTATGTCATAATTCTTGTTTATAATATTTGATATATAGGGTATGATATTCTCTTTACATTATCTTATACTCATACCCTTATTCTCATATTCCTCCTTACATGTATCCCTAATTTACGCTTATTGAGCATCTCATCTCACCCCTTTTTTTCTTTCCTTCCCCAGGTTATGAAAATATGTATTAGGTATGATGTGTCTAACAAGGGTTCTTGTCATGAAGAACCTTGTGTGAGATAATTTAGATTTCTTATGCACCCATGTTTATGTTTCCAGGTTTCCAAAGGCACTATAATTGTATGGTATTTGTTAAATTTTGTATATTGTTTTAATTATTACACAAAAGTGATGTAATAATAATTTTTATTCAAGGCTAAGTCATTATATTTTAGCATGACATATAACGTATGATGATTTATTGTTCTAGAATCCCTAAATTGTGGATAATTTCTTATTGATTTAATTTTTAATAAATTTTGAATTTAATTAGAAAGTGGAATATAAAAGAAAAATGTTAATTCAAATAATTAACCATTGAGATATATGATGTGATATTGTGACATCCATGCAATATGATAATAATTGTGTTCCATGATGTAATACTTATATATCAGGCTTGGACATAGAACATTCACACTTATATATTGTAAGGATGATATTGACCAGGATCGGTCTAGTCCATGCTACATTGCATATAGAGAGTGGGAAATACAGAGTCCCATGTGGTAATTCTAATAGGTATTTGACAATAAAATTTGTAATGTTTATAGGTATTGAACCCAAAATGCGGTAATGCTTATAAAGATTTTACCTAGACTAATTGTTGTGACTATTCCATGGTTATATGGTTGTGGTTGATAAGGTTGTAAAATATGATTAGATATATTCTTGCATGTAATAGAAGTAGGCTATCTTACCATGGTTATATGATTATGGTTGGTATGATTTTAATACATACTCAGAGATATTCCAGGATGGAGTCGATGATGTTTGTTGTATTTTCTTAATTTTTGAATTAATCAATACCCTTGTGTATCACATTATTTCATTCAATTATTATTAGAATGGTTTGTTTAGACTTGGTGGTGTTGACCTACTAAGATATACTCACACCCAATTTGGGATGTCGTTTGGTACCCGAGCAGATTATGTGGATATAGGTTTAGACGTCAGAAAATGGCCTTGTTGTTGATTTCTTGTTTTCAGATGGCGTGAATTTTGGAGATGGGATCGACATGGGATTTTGGTCCCTGGTCCTTGAGTCTTCTATATAAGTCTGATAGTCTTTTTCTTGTATTATTCTAGCATGACATTTTATCACATTCCAAAACATCATTACATTATTCCATTATTATTATTGGATTATTTAGTTGGATTTTATTATTTTCTTCCACTATGTCTTTACCTTGATTATTATTTATGTTTTATTATGATTTATACTACTATAATGACACTTCATCGTAGAGGGTATGTTCTACCCACTATAAATTTCATACCCACACTACTAGTCGGTAGCCTTCAACATATGTGGAGGCATGATTGAGGTCTTGTAACCTACCCATTCTAGCCACGTGAGAGAGTATCCGATTGGGGGAAGTTATAAAGTCATATCAGAGCTAGGGGTTTTCTTATATTTTATAAATTATGAAAAGGTGGAATGATGACTAGGATTTGTCAGAACTTGGTAATGAGCTTTTTCTTGGGAGTAACTAACCCATATATGGAAAAAAATATGGGTACCCATAGATGAAATTTCTATTTGTGTGGTGTTCTTGTTACAGCTAATGGTATTTCACATTGGGTGATTAACATGTTGTGTGATGTTATTCTTTTATTATTTTAATATTTCCTAAGACTTCTACTCATGGCCTAATATGGATTGATTAAATGATACATGCATCATAATAGGCGCATAAGGACATATTTACATGAATTGTTCATAAAAAGTGAATATCTATTATTTCATGTGATATATACTTTCCTATTGAACTATAATATGAGATATATATACAATGGATAAATTAAATGAGTTGATGTTCCATGCTAAAATACTTATAATCCCTATTTAAAGAGACTAATAGTTAGTGGAAATCTGTTAATACTGACCACAATCCATTTTTTTGTATTATTATAAAACCAGTTTATGGGTAAGTGGGAACCTTATAGAAATTTTTCATTGTCAATAGAACATTCCCATAAAGAATCTAAAATAAAACATACCACAATTGATAACCAAAATCAATATATGAGTCCACCACCACATGCACCGACCAAACAGGGTCTACCATTCAACATTATTCTCACAACAAAAATGATTCCAATTTTAAAATTAAAAAAGAGGAAAACCATCATACCACCATGAGACCAAACCACTTTGAACCAATCCCAAATTTTTTTGACACATCTCAAACCAAATCACCTCAATAAATTCATCGCCATCAACGCATGTCACACCAACCTCGCCGGTGATAACCACCAGAAATTGTCAGCTTCGAAAGGGAAACATCATTGCAAAAAAAAAATTAAAGAACCATATTCACAGGAAAAACCATAGTCTACATAAATTTCACCATTCACCATTGTTTCATATTTGTTGTCACCGTCGACACCGACATCCGACACCATCCAGAAACAAACATCACCAAAACCAGAAGCCCAATCCAACTTCAACCCCAAACGATCATCAAACTGAAATATCTCACAGAAAATGTCATATAAAATTTTCACCGATTGCATTGAGGAGGAAACATAAATAAAAACTGACAAGTAAGAAACTGACTTCACAATAAAATACTATCGCTAGACATGTCTGGAGAACCAGTAGCTTCCAAACCACACATCCTAGAACCTCAAAGATTCCACCACTCTAGATCTGACTTATAGATGTGACGAGGATTTTGATTTCAGAGTAGGGTTGAGTGAGAGAGATATCCAAATGACTCCATATAAAAATAAAACCCATAGAAAGCATGATATAATCAATTCGAATATGGAAGCATGTGGAAACCCGTCAACCACTAGGCTACATAATGCAAAATCTATTTGAATCGATGCTCTTTCTCTAACATGGAGAGGTGTAGGGGAAAAATAGGCCAGATCAAGGCTTGGACAACTGAGGAATTTTTAAAAAAACAAACGAATATTTGAAGACCAAGATAATAGTAGAGGAAAACCAATGGCATCAATCCCTAGAGTGAAGAAGAGAGAGATCTACTAGAAAGAAAGAGGAAACAAGAAAGAAGAAGAAGTACAGAGAGAAAGATAGTCGAAGAAAAAGTGAAAGTGGAGAGAGACATCACCACCAAAGGGACAAATAAACCCTATTAGGATAAGAGAGTTAAGAATCCAGATGAATGGGGTGACATACTAGTGGAAGTCTGTTCAGTCACCTATTTGGTTGACCTTGTTGATAGAAAGTTCTCTAAGGTGTGCATTTGTCTTGAAGATAAAATACCTCCTCTTCAACATTGACATGAGTATTAGGAGATTGGAAATTATAACACTCCTAATGAAGCTAAGCCCAAAATTTATATATTTCTTATGGAACAGATGGATGTTTAGCTTTGAAGAAGCCACCTAAGGGTCATGAAATCCATAGAATGTGAGACTGTTCATACCATTCCTTCAATGTCTAAACTGAAAATAGTTTTTTTTCTATAAAATATTACTGTGTTTACTGGGGATGGGGTACCCCAAGTAGTAAAGTTCTAGATTGAGTCAGTCCGAATAACCTTAAAGATTCTTGAGACACTCAAGGACACAAGGGAGAGACTTGTAGTGTATATGCTTCATGGACCTTCCAAGCGTTTAGGGGATATTATAGAGGAAGATGGGGAGAAGGATGATCTATCAAGGAAGGACTTATAGATGAAGTTCCTGGTTCATTTCTATCCCAAAAAAACAAGGGATGAACAATCTCATAAATTCATGCATCAGAAGTAGGAGGGTTTGTAAGTGATGGACTATGATGGGAATTTTACCGACCTACAAAACTTTTCACCATCATTAGCAGCTGTTGAGATTTATTGGGTGAGACATTTCCAGGATTTTATTCATTATGAGATGATGTTGTAGGTAAAAAATTTCTGTTTAAGGATATTTGAATATGTAATGAAATAAGAGAACATCACAGATGGGAATCTGAGAGAGGGTCCACGCAGCAGCAATGATTTTTCAGTAGGGAGATCTAGGAATTCTTCTTCGAGTGGTAAGAAGAATTGTTATGAAAATTCTCTCCAATGTAACAATGGGAAGATAAGTTAGGAAAGTGGACTACCCTATCATGATCTTTTTCTATTCTAGTGATATTTGTGTAGAATATTGGCCATAAGAACCCGCAATGTCATTTCCCCATAGTTTAATGTCTAATATGTGGCATATTGGGTCATCATTAGAGGTTTTGTGAAAACTTTCTGTAGAAGACTAGTGAAATAGGATCAAGAGAGGAACTTAAATAGTGAAGGGGCTCAATTAATCCTTAGCAGGTTCGTAGTTGGAGTTCTATAGTTTGTTCAAGTTGAGGTAAGGGATTTGGTACCTTAGTGCATGAGAAATAATACCAAGAAGTGGACGTAGATCTGTGTAGTCATACTAGAACCTAGTTAAGAGGGACAAGTCAGTTGAAAATTATGCATACTAACCTGACTAATGTGGATGCATGACCGTTTACCATCATAGGTACTGTTCTTGTATCATCTAAAAATGATTGTGTTTTGTTGATATATGAGAATCACATTGTTTTATATCATCTGATTTTAAAAATTGTTTAGGATTGGACTTGGAAATCTAAGATGGATTTTTAACCATTGACACACCATTGGGAGTGCGGTCCAAGAATATAAAATGTTTTAAGGTGTGTTCTCTAGAGATCGATGGTTATGGTTTCATTTGGGAACTATTCATGATCGAAATTACAGGCTTCGACTTAACTCTTGGTATGGATTGGTTAGTTCTAAACTAGGATCATATAAATTCTTTTTAGAAGAGGGTTACCTTTTTATCTCTTGTAGGAGGTATCTATTATCACCAAGGTGAGTGGGATATTCAGGCTGGTCATACATAACAAATTCATTGCAGATTAGATTGTATACTGGCTTAGATTACTGGTTTTATCTAGATGATGGTGGAATGAGACATGACTATTTTCCTCTAGTGGTAGAGAATTTTCAAGATGTATTTTCTGATGATTTCTATGGAATAACTCTTAATAAAGAGGTCGATTTTTTGATTGAGTTGGTGTTGGGAGCATGGAATGTTTTTATCCTGCCATAACGAATAACACTAGCAGAGCATCAAGAGTTGAAAGTTCAATAAGAATATCAAGAACCAAAGGCTTTACGTCCTAGTATGTATAATTGGGGTTCTCTAGTTCTCTTCACCAAAAATGTTGATGGTTTAATGCCCTTTATGTGTGAATTATTGTAGGTTGACCCAGATGATGGAAAAGAACCGGTATCCACTTACATGCATTGATGATCTTTTCGATTAGTTGGGAGGTTATAAGATCTTCCTCAAGATTGAATTGAGATAATGAAATAATCATTTAAGGTTGACACTATCAGACATAACCAGGATTGATTTTAGTAGAAGTTATGGTTTGTAATAATTGATAGTGATGTTATTCGGGTTGACTAATGAACCTATGATATTCATGGACTAAATGGATAAGATATTTCAGTAATTTATAGATCAGTTTTTGGTAGTTTTCTTCAATGATATCGTATTATAATCCCATTTAGAAGATGATTGTTCTAAACAACATGATATCTTCTTGAGTACATTTAGATAACATCGAATTTACACTAAGCTAACTTAATGTTGTTTCTAGATAAATAAATTGCACTTATTTTGGACATGTATTCTCATAGGAAAGAGTTTCAGTAGATCTAGTGAAAATCACAGCCCTAATATCATGGTAAAAACCCAAGAAAATCTTTTAAATTTGGATCTTTTGGGTTTAAAAAGCTATTACTGATGTTTTATCCATGATTTCTCCCATTTGGAAGCACCAATGTGTGGGATGACCAAGAAAGGGGTGAAGTTTGTTTGGTCTGTTTAATGTAAAAGATATTTTATGGAGATGAAATGTAGAATGACCTCAACACCTATCCTTAATTTACCCATTCCAGGTAAAGCATACACCTTGTATTATAATGCATGAAATTTGTACTCAGAGTAGTTATAATGCAGGAGGATTGGCTGGTTTCTTATGGATCTAGGAAACTGAGACCGTATGAGATGTATTACTGTATTCATGATCTATATTTATAGGCAGTTTTATATGTCATGTGTTATTGGAGACACTATCTCATGGGTGATATGTTGGTCTTATACATGGATAAAAATAGCGTTAGGTACATATGTTGTGAACAAGACCTAAACCTTAGACATATTAGGTGTATTGAGTATCTGGAGTTTTTCAAATTTCAATTGTCTTATACACCAAGAAAGGGAAATGTTATTGATAAATATTTGATCCAAAATACATAGATAGAATTAGTAAGGGAATCTTGTGATGAATGGAAGACAACAAACCCTTTTGTGGACATACATCTGGATGTTTCGGATTATCAGGGATATGTAGCTCTAACTTTGAAATCTATTATACCCATGCTTTTGAAGCAGATTAAGACAAAGAATTTTCATAATATGGAGGGAACAATACTATGAGGAAAATTATATTGTGAGTAGACGCCATCAGGATTGTACCTCGACAATGGATTTATCTTCTTTTTAATGGATGAGTATAGTTTCTAATGAGATTACGTTAGGAGATGATGATGGAGTTTCATGCTTTTTATGGGTGGTGCATCCTGGTATAACAGATATGTATCATGATCACTATAGACCGTACTAGTGGTCCGGAATGAAGAAGGATGTTGAAAACTACATGGATAAATGCTTCCATTTTCATTAGGCGAAATCCGAGCATTAGAGGCCATCTAGGATTTTGTATCCAATACCCATCACAGAGTGGGAATGGTCTGATGTCATAAAATATTTTGTGACAAGACTACATAGGATAACACATAGGAATGATGTTTTATAAGTTGTTATATATCGATAGACTAAGGTAGATAACATCTTACCTATTAATAAATCCTTTACAATTGAAGATCTTGTAAACCACTACATTCGCGAGGTGGTTCAGTTGCATGGTGTTCCAAGGAGTATCATATTAGAGAGAGATCCTTGTTTCACATCATTTTTCTTGTAGGGTCTTTATAAATCCCTAGGATCACGAGTTTGTTTAAGCACGATCTATCTTCCATAGACTAGTGGTCAATCTGAATAGACTATTCAGGTGCTGGAGGATATTATATGAGCTAGTGTATTAGATTTTCATTATTCGTGGGAGAAATATATGATTCTTGTAGAATTTTCATATAATAACAGATTCTAGGAATCGATCCAAATAAAACAATTTTAAGATTTTTATGGTAGGCCATGTTGGTAACCTCATTTTTGGATGGGGTAGATGAGTCATCACTTGTTGGGCCTAATCTTGTGTAGGAGGCATCTGAATAGGTTTATTTGATCAGAAAGTGGTTGGTGACCATACAAAGTTGGCATAAATCATATGATGACCATTTGATATGACCTATGTAATTTTTGGTTGGTTATTATGTTTTCATTTTTCTATTTCCAAGGATAGGTAAATTCCATATTAAGAAATAGGAAAATCTAGAGACTAGATTTTTCATGTTGTTTTAAATAATGTCAAGGGACATTCCAGTGCCATTCCATTTAGCCCTGCTATAGCACTATAGTTCAATGTATGATTCATTCCAGATGTTGAAAATATGAAGATATCATCAAGACCCTTACCATGAGATTTAAGTATCATACTTTGAGCTCTGTACTGATGGGTCCTTTGAGGAGCATCAAATATGGGTTGTGTATTGTAGTGAGAAATATCTTCAGGTTTGGACTATACTATTGGTTTGACTGCAGTGGCCACATGGGAGCATTTGAGAGGAGAACTGGGAGAGGGAGTTTGATATGCGATCATGGTGGCTGAACATTGAGCCTTGGTGGTTGAGTCTTGTTCAGATACAAAGAAGCTTTATTATATAAAATGACCTAATATTTTTGGGATATAATTTTTTTAATGTATTTCAAGAAGAAAAGGGTTAAGTGTTTCATGGGTTCTTGGATTGTTGAGAATCTTTAAAATAGGTTCAGTTTGTTTAAAAGGAAAATGGGATTATAAATTAATCGTAGAACATTTACATGTCATGTAAATAGATTTTATGTCACGTAATTGTTCAAGGGATTTGATAAATTAAATTTGAGGTGATGGGTTTTTAAGAGAATTCCATTAAAAAAGATTTCCACCCATGGATCCACATTACATTCATGTAAATTCCATACCTTATATTTTAAATATGATATGTTGCATAAATTATTTATATTTTTCTTCAGATCCTCTGATCTCAACCATAGAAAATAATCCATGTGATTTTGGAGTACCGACCACCCATTTTGATGTTCTATTTTTATCTTAAATCCCTAGTATGTTCCTTTACGTAGGATTCATTTTTCTTTTCTTTTGGTTCTCCAACTATTGCGGTGGAATCCTTCGGATGATTGAATTGTTGGTTTTTATCATGAAAAGTTTTGATCTAGGAAATTCTTTTTAATCATCCAAACCATCTTTATTATGGGAATTGCAAATTGGTAGCATTGTAGGATCACCAGTTAATTGTTGGTGATCTAAATCTTAACCCTATGGTTTGATAATTTCCAATTTTATTAATTAGCATTATTGTTCCATATTTCATGAACCAAAATTAATTAAATAATTGAATGATATTATTCCTTGATTTACTTTAGTTTCAAATGGATTTTTAATTGGAAAATAGCATAAAGAATATTTAGTATGACATGTGACCTAGGGCGATTTCTTGTTATAGAGTCCCTAAATTATGGATTATATCTCATAGATTTAGTTATAAAATAATTTTTAATTGAATTGAAAAGTAAAATATGAAATAATAATGGTAATTTACCCAATTTAACATTTATACATATAATGTGATATTGTGATATCCATGATATATGAAATGAACTATGTTCCATGGAGTAATGCTTATATATCAGGCTTGTCCGTAGAAATTCCACACATATATGATGTAATGCTGATACTAAGAGATATTGGCCCAATACTTTATATAATTATTATATATATAATACTATGTCCTGTCCCATGCTATATTTCTTATAATGATATGAATTGGAATGCTATAATGATTATAGGGATTTGACTAAGAGTATAATAATGCTTGCAGGTTTTTGACCTGAATTGATTGTTTTGCCTTTTATGTGGTTATATGATTGTGGTTTAGATGATTTTAAGACATAGTGAGAGACATTCCAACATGGAGCTCAAGAATGATATCTTACCTTGGTTATATGATTTTGGTTGATATGGTTGTAAAACATGATCAAAGATGTTTTGACATGTATATGATTTATATTTTTATATTTATTTAATTGTTTAATTAATTAATACCACTTTTAATTACTTTATTTCGTAAACTCCTTTTCAGAATTGTTTGTTTAGACATGGTGGTGTTGACCTACTGACTTATTCTTGCACACTATTCATGATTTCATTTGTCACCTAATCAGATTTTGGGGATGTAGTTTTGGACAAGTGTAAATGACATTTCTATTGATTTCTTGTTTGTGGTTGGGCTAGAGTTTGGAGATGTGACCAACATGGGATTCACGACCCATGACCTTGAGTCTTTTATATGAGTATGTGAGTGTTTTTTCTTTTATTTTTTTATCTTGACATTTAGTTACATTCCAACAAATCATGACATTATTACATTATTATTAGTGAATTACTTAGTTGGATTTTATTGTTTTCTTCCAATATGTCTTTACTTTTTTTATTATTCCCATTTCATTATGATTATTTACACTCCTATGACTCTTCATACTAGGGGTTATAGTCTCACAAATATAAATTTCACACAATTTATTCTAGTCAATAGTATTTTGAATAATGGGAGGTGTGCTTTATGTATAATAATCAACACATTATAGACATGTGAGAGAGTTCCAAATTTGGTGATGTTATAGAAGTTACCACTATTATGGTTAAAATAAGTTAACTAAGGGGTTAAACAAAACAATAAGGTTAAAAACACCACATAAACCAATAAAAAATTTATTGGTTGATGGGATTTCAATAACATCTTACATTATATTTTAATATCTATCTATTTGGAATCACTTTTATTGAGAATGAATTTATTATATTTTAATCTTTTATTAAATTCAAAGAGTGTCGCTCTCCTCACTTATAAACGGGAACCCAAAATATCTCTATTTTTTTATTTAAAATAAGAAATATATATCAATAAAACCCTAAAAAATTACTTTCTAAAATTCACTATAAATTATGAAGAGGTTTTTGTCATCTTAAAATACTTTTCCATGGGTCCTTAATAAGTGATCTAAAGGAGACTTACCGAAAAATAAGTAATAATATTATCCAAAATCTTTCAATTTGTTTCTTATTACATGTCCTCAAAATTTGTGATCTTTTAAAAAAATATTAAATTAATTGTCCTAAATAAAATAAAATATTATATTAAGTATGAAACCTCCATTATTAATCCCCTTTAACATCAAATGGGACGTGAAAGTATTGCTCGCATGTACGTACGACATACCAACTCCACGTAGCGATGCATTTCATTTTCCATCACCATTATTCACAGATAGTTATTATGATGTGTTTAATGTTAATATATTATACTTATTAGATAATTATTATTTTTTAAAAATAATATCATATCTACCTACATACATTCTAACCCTTTGGAAAATGACAATGTTGGTCATGCGTATGTGTGGATTACCACCGAAATAAAGCGTTGTTATTTGATTTTAAATTCCATTTTACATGGATAATAATAATAATATATTTAATTAATATTTATGATATAATAATGATTTTGGTAATATGAATTAATATTTACATTTCATTCATTCTATCTTTGAAAAGTGAAAACAATGTTCTTTCATACGTACAACTTACCATCTCAATGAATGGAGTAATTAATTTTTCTCTATATATACTTTCTAGATGACTCTAAATATCTATATTATTAATATAAATGATAATTATATCTTTATTAAAATTCTAGTTAATATTTTACTATTATAAAATTACAATTACTAGAACTACTTAACCAAAAATCTTATGAAAACTGAAATAGTTAACACCCAAAAATGATGATTTTATCAAGGAATTATTAATAAGTGAATGATGAAATATTATAACTAGGTAATATATGATATTATAAGAATGAAATTTATTATTTTAAAAAATTATAATAAATCTAAATTTATTATACATTTGGTTAGAATTATTTTGAATCAATTGAAAATTGAGGTAAGAGTTTTATATTACAATCTCATTGTTCATCAAGATTGTTTATGAATAAATTTAAAATTATTAAATTTATTGATAAACCTCTCAAGAATATCATAAATTTTATTATACTCTATTTATTCTCATATTTTAAATTTTTCCTCTCAATTTACTCTCTTAAAGTACTCAATAGATAGAATGAAAATTTTTAAGTAAAATTGACATTATTTTTCACTTCAGTCAAACATCATTTCTATTCGATGTCCATAATTTATATAGAATGATTCATGAATATTTCTTTATTATAATATGATATGAATTTATAGAATATATTTTTCCCATGAATTTAATTTTTAAAAATGGTTTAAAAGGAATTTTTTTCATTTTCCAAATAAAGTAATTTTGGATTTTTATTAGAAATGTGAATTTTTTAAAATATACAATATGAAAATAATTTACCGCTATCGTGAACGATAAATGATTTAAATATTAAATTAAAATTTTCAGAAATTGTTTTCAAAATAAAAGTTTTCTATAAATATTTGGAATCTTTTAATGAATTAATATCAAAATGTAAAGGGTATTTTCCCCAAAAATGTTTTTAATGATATATATATTCATAAAAAATAATAACCATTCGTGTTTTTTACGATTCACTGAGTATATTATCCAAGGATTCCATCCTAATTATTTATTTGGATGGTTTATGGCTATTATGATAATATTTTTATGAAGATAACTTATTTTACAAAGGTTATGCTCTGATGAAATGATCAAATTTCTATAGAACCCATTTCTTTTCTATGGGTTATGATATGATGAATGTTTTATAATCTTGTGTAATATATATATATATATATATTATTTTTATTATGTAATTTATAGGCCCAAAATTATATATCACAATTATTAATTGGGTAAATATAGACATCTCATTAGATAAAAATGGCTGGAATGTGGAGTGAACATAGTTTATAAAGGGAATTTAAACATTTTGAAAGTATTGGTAGTAAAACATAACTAATACAATGGAATGAGGGATGAACCCAATCCACTATGATATTCCTGTAATTGAGAATTAAATTATATAGAAATTATTTTCTATACTTATTTTTATGCCAAAACTTAAGTCTTGTGCCAATGTTATACTCGCATGGATCATGTTCTTTGATACCTTCATAATCCGAGTCTTATAAAATGCCATGTTTTATTCCATGACTCAAGATTATGATATTTAATATGAATGGTTTAATTTTAAAATTTTATTCTCATGTTCTCATACCAATGTTATCATTTTATTTTTATGTTATCATTGATATCTCCCTTTATTACCTTACCAAGCATCAAAGAGAACCATTTTTTATGTTTCCCTTCCCCATGTTATGAAGAAAGGTATTATGTATGATAGGTCTATAAAGGGTTCAATAATAAATAACTTATATGGAGATGATGTAATTCCCTTATGAACTAGTTTTTTATGTACCAATGTTTCTAAGGTTACTAGACCTATACCACTCTGCTTGGATTAAATTTTTTTATTTAATATTAATCTATTAAGATGTAATATTTATATTTGAAAAGTATCATTCATTATAATTGGTATAATAGAAAGGTTTAGTTACCTTTGTAAAGTTGGAAAATAAATATTTAGTAATAATTATTAGGATAATTCTATGTATTGGAGACCATCCTATGTTATGATAAATATATAAGTGTGGTTTTCCAAGAAAAACATCATTATAAGTATGTGTTTCCCTCATAATTCAGGGATGACCTCCTTGATTGAAGGTTCAAACATTCCGATTGGTTTCTAACCGGTTTGTTCATAGAACAAGAAACATCCAATGATTCCACATTCATTTGGACCTACTTTCCAAAGGTAGGCTCTCATTAGTTTTTGGACTGATGAGGCTTAGAAATTTTCATTGGTCGAGAGGATGGGAGGTCGGACTCATCACACCTTTTATAGGTGAATTATTGTCTAATATGGGACTCTCTTTATAGATTTAAGTTATGTTTGTGAATCCTTATTACATTACCAAGTATAAAATTATCTTTCCTTCAGATATGACAATCAATGATTAAATATGTAGGAAATTTAGAGAATCTTTTATATGTATTCGAGGTTCTTCATCGATAGAGAATCATCTGTATTTATTAGATATTCTTGGTCAATGGTATCCTTAGACACATTTATATATAAGTCTCTCAGTCATTATGATGACCATGCTGGTTTTAAAGCCACTCAGTGGGGAACTTGAAGTTTATTGTCATTCAGAAGGACATGGATTATTTCAGAGTTGGGATCGAACCCGCAGATGGGCTACCTACGTATCCTTTGTTTAGAAAAATAATCAGAACCCATGTAGTTCGAATAAGGGAGTATGATTTTTATGCATGATTTATGGCTCAAAGAAAGAAGTCATGATTACTTTTACACTATAAGCTCACGTGAGTCATGCTCGGTGTGAGAAACAAGAGGTATTGGTGAAACCAGACAATTGTGCCACCAAAGATGCAATGATGTGGGGTTTATGTGTCTATGGCTGCCCAGATAAATGAAGATTAGGATTCACTTTAGGGAATAAATTCAAGAACAGGGTCCATAAAGGTATATGTGATTAATGGAGATTTGAATACTCTAATTTGTGGCTTACTCTTGAAAAGGAGGCCCAAATTAGGAGAGGACTTATGATTGGGTTTTACTCCTGAAAAGGAATCCCAGATCAAAGTAAAATTAGGACTGGTTAAGAGAAATTAATTCTGGTGTTTACTCATGAGAAGGAGGCCCAGGTTAAGGGACTTGAAAAATTAAGGGACCTGGGGCTTACTCCTGAAAAGTAGTCCCATATTAAAAGAGAACATGTGGATTACTCCTATTTAGGATGCCCATATTTGAGAATTTTGACTGGTGCTTATCCCTGAAAAGGGGTCCCAGGTTAAAAGAGGACTTGGGGCTTACTCCTAAGGAGGATGACCATATTTGAGAATTATGACTCAGGCTTATTCCTGAAAAGGGGGCTCAGGTTAAAAGAGGACTTGGGGCTTACTCCTAAGGAGAATGCCCATATTTGAGAATTATAACTGTTCCTTATTCCTGAAAAGGGGGCCTAAGGTAAAAGAGGACTTGGGGGTTACTCCTAAATAGGATGTACATATTTGAGAATTATGACTGGGGATTATTCCTGAAAAGGAGGCCCATATTTGATATTGGGGATTACTCCTGAAAAGGAATCCCATATTTGAGATTGGGTCTTACTCCTGAAAATGAGGCCCAGGTTAAGAATTATGACTGGGGTTTATTCCTGAAAAGGAGGCCCAATTTAATGAGTTCTCTCATCTTAAAGTATGAGTTTGAAAGAATTAAATCTCAATATTTAGTGACATATAGATGTGTAAATCACTAGTTTTTGAGAGATATTCCACATAATTCCTTTCAGATAAGGAAGTCAGATCAAGAAATCATTCCCTAAATGGCTTTGAAGAGTATCTTGAAGACTGAATCTTGAATAGGAGAGGTGGAATGGCATAAGAGGGGTCAAATGGGCAAGAAGGGCACCGAAAAAGGTAGAGGCACGCATGTCCTGGCAGGCGCGCAGGTACTACGTGGGTGCGCAAGTCCTAGTCGCGCAGGTATGCCTGCGAGACACATGGTTACTTGCGCGTTTGTAAACAAGCATGGTAATACTTGGGCAATCCTTGATCAATACCTTTATAATTATCCTGAGGTACTTCCAGAAGAGAGGCGCGCAAGTTTTGGTGAGGAAGTAGGGCGGCGCACAAGTTTTGGTCATTCCCTTTAAGGGTAAAACACCTTAGGCGCGCAAGTGTTAGTGAATTCCAACACTTGGACCTTACTCCTCTTGTTTAGGCCTTCCATTATAGGTAAAGAATTACCTTATAAGTGTTCGAAAGAACTGAAGAAGAGACTTGGGCATTCAGAGCTCTAAATATGATTTCTGGAAATATTCCTCCTGAAATGGGGGGCCCACAGGGTCTATTTATAGGCTGGAGAAGACCTCAGGTGGTTATCCTTTAGGGCGCGCATGTGTACTCGCGCGACCATTATGGTGCACAAGTGTACTTGCGCGACCATTGTAGAACTTGAGCGACCCTTGTGCAACATTCTTCTTCTTCCTTTGTCAATTTTTGATATTTGTCCAAAGGTTGAATCACTTTGAGTTAAGATAATCCCCTTTTCCAATATTAGATTTGGTGATGAAAGGAGTGTCAAAAAAAGTCCCCCCTCAGAGTTGGATCCAAAAAGAAATTTTGATTTGACTCTGAGGAAATCGAGAATCAAAAGGAAATTGGGGTGCGCAGGGTATGGCGCGCAAATGAGCTTCGGGCATGCAGGTTCTGGAGCACAGGGATACGGCCTGTGATCGCGCAGGGTACGACGTGCATGGTCAAGGCCGCGTCTATAAATAGAGGGTCCAATTCCGTATAAAGCATATGGATTTGAAACTTTCGAGCTCTCACTGCGCAAGTTGAAATTTCCGCTCAAGTTGCTCTATTTCCCGCTGTTTCCTTGACATCGTGCTGCTATCAAGGTATCTAGACCTGCGTGGAGATACTTGCGTGCCAAATACTTGGGCTGCACATCCATACTTGCGCGCCAAGTTTATACTTTTGCGCCTTAATGCCTTATCCATTTTTTTTAATTCCTTCACAAATTTTATGAAAAATAAACCCATTTAAGATTTAGTTTATTCAACTTTTGTACAGATTCAATGGCTCTCAGGAGAATTGGAACGGCTGATTAACTTGCTAGCAAGCGGATTGATGACATGATGAACATTTTTTGGCCATGATTACTATGATATCTGCGACATAACTCTCCCAAATTTGGTTAATTACTTAAAGAAATATCATCTTAATTTCCCACAGAGAATCTACCTGTCCCTATATGGTCATGGTCATCTGCAAGGAGTCAATGTTCTAGACGAAAAGAACTATACGGCTGAGATGTAGATGCACTACTACTCCTCTATTTCGGCAATGTTGTGCATTAAGAGCAACAACAATGGTGTGAACTTTCAAATTTTCCTTCCATGCCATTTCCTTGAAGATATGAAAATGGAAAACCCATGGGCTGAAATGTTTTCCGCTGCTGGTTGGTGGAGAGAAGATAAAAATGGCATTAGAGGAATATCTGAAAAGAGTACTCTCTCCAAATGGATCTTTACTTCCAATTATCCATTCTCAAATCCATTTATCCATCTTCTAAGTCACTTGGACAGAAACAGAGTCACTGTTTGATCAGTAGAAAATTTTCTCAAACCGCACCCAAGAACATCCTTTTACAATTGTTCCAAGAAGAGCTGGTATCACTAAATCTCTTATTGTATCCAATTGAATGAATTAATTCCAGGTGGTTGCTGACGAAGCTCTGGGTTCCGTAAATCAAATGAAGAGTTATGTTGAAAACCTCTTGTAATTCTTGAAAAAGAGAAGAGAATCCAGTCTATGGATGTCTTTCTATATTCTGTGTATCAATGAAAAACACATTCATCTTCAATCATTTGAACCTGCATTCTTTTGGTACATGCTTTAAATTTTACCTAAGCCAATGGGCCTAGTAAGCATAGTTTGATTTTTACTAGGATTAATATAAATAACCCTACAGACTTTAAAACTCTTAATTACTCAATATTACCTAAATGATACAAAATGTATGTTTAGTGAGCTGGAACTTGAATTTTATTTAGAGTTCCCTTGTCTTTTGTGGGCAGTTTAAAGTCAGGCACATCAGACATAAAAAGGCTAATGTTTAAGGTCGAAAATAGATTTGACTGAAATGGATTAAAATTGACTCAATTCCCTGATGATTTATCTGAAAACATATTACAATACTCAAGTATGAGGGAAAAAATATGTAAACGATGACTTAAGAATATTTGAATCTGAGGAATGATATGAAAAAGAGCTAAAAGTTATCAGAAGAATTAGTTTCCACGAATGAAGTTACTATTATTTAACAAACCCATTATGGGGTTGAATTATGCAGGGCCACATAAGGGCATTGGCTGCATAGTAAAATAAATAGCATCTTTTGGCTAACAAGTTTGTTATGTGGACTATTTATGCAAGGCCGCCTAAGGGCACGTGCTGCATATTTAGGCAAAAGAACTCTAAGAAAATTACCTTTCGACTTCTAAAAGCCAGTGAAAGTTTATGGAGATTCAAATTTTCCAAAGTATATAGTTTTCTATATGGAAAGAGGTACTTGAATATGGATAAGATATTTCCGAACAAGATTATCGAAGAACAGGATGGATATCACTTCTACGAAGGTCTGCTCCAAATGTAGGGAAGGAGAATATAAACCATAGACTTGAATACTTTCTAATCATGAAAAAGGATATGGGACAAATATGTTAAGGATGACTATTTTTGCAGATCCCTACATACATTCATTTAAGACCAATAAGGACAAAAGAGGCTTTCTTCCCAAGAATGAAGTTACCATTATTTAACAAACCCGTTAGGGGGTTGAATTTTGCAGGGCCACCTAAGGGAATTGGCTGCATAGTCAAATAATAGTATCTTTTGGATGACAAGTCTGTTATGTGGACTGTTTATGCAAGGCCGCCTAAGGGCACGTGCTGCATAGTCAGGTAAAAGAACTCTCAGAAATTTGACATTTTTGTGACTAAAAGTTGATAAAAGGGTTATGAAGATCTGGAAATATTTAAGGTTAGTATTATGACACATAAAGATGGGTATTGTCAAATGTATGCAGAGATACATGGATCAATGATAACCATAATCATGTTGTGGCTGGATCCTGAATTGAAATGTTGGACTTCACTACGTATCCCATAAGGATGGGAATCAATCCATACGTAGTACTTTAACTACAGTTTAACATCGTGTGGGCCAAAAGGATTATATATCTTAGTTTAGGGTCATATAACATGGACCATTGTAAGAAATACACAGTGTGTGTTTTCATGGGGACTTTCCAGCCAAGGGAATGGAAGTGGAATTTAGGGTTAGGCCCAAAAGACTTGGGGCTGGATTCAAGGGACAATCGAACGTTCCTACGTATCCCATAAGGATGGGAATCAAGCCCACTTAGTTCTATAACTACCCTCTGTAAAAATTTGGTTTGTAAATGTGAAGGGTGAAAAGGTACTTTAGTGCAATGATGGTTTAACCCAAGAAAAAGGTCTGGGCATTGCTATGTATGCATGTAGTATTTCAAATGAAACATGATTGAAAAATCATTATAAATAATGGTTCCCTCTCATGTGAGGGTATCAAAGAATATTGGAGTTTATTATCATAATGGACAAAAGTGTTGTATAGTTTAACATCGTATAACAAAGATGAAAGTGAACCAATGTAAAGATATTGATTCTAGGGGCGGTTTCATGAATCAACATCATATGAGATGGGGGTAAACCGAAGTGAGGAGATTGGTTTTGGTCTTGAACCTTAGAAGGTTGCCTACGTACCCAGCCTGGAAGGCAAGGATCAAAGTCCACATAGTTCAATTAAAGAATGAATTAATAATCAAGTTGTTCTTGGGGACAACGACCTAAAAAATGTTGTTGTTGGGACTTATACATGGTTAGTAGCCCAGAGAGAGTGTTATGGTTGAGGTTTTCTCTAAGCTCACGTGAGTCATACTCGGTGTGAGAAACAAGAGGTAACAATAACCTTAACGATGCACAGTTTAATGTCATGTAGGACACATCAAGGGACTATGCAGTTTTAAGGTCTTGCATTTAGGACTATTGGTGCTGCACAGTTTAATTTCATGTAGCAGATACAATGTATATTTTAATGTCATGTAGGATGTATTAAATTATTTTCTATATAGTTTAGCGTCATACAGTTAGAACGATGGGGACAATAAAGTTTAACGTCATGTTGGACAAAAAAATGACTGTGCAGTTTAACGTCATGCAGTAAGGAAAAAAGAGTATACCATTTAACATCATGTTGGACATATTAGGGACATTTTCATAGTTTAACGTCATGTTGGATGAAAAAGTAACGATACAGTTTAGCGTCATGTTGGATGAAAGTGTGAATAGTTTAAGGTCATATGAACGGACCGTGGATGGTGCAGTTTAACGTCGTGCTAGACGAAAGGGGGACTGTGCAGTTTAATGTCATGCAGTGAGGAAAAATTACAGTTTAACATCATGTGAGACGAAAGGAATACAAATATTTTAAGATCATATGTATAGACCATTGTTGTATATCTTAACGTCATAAAGCAAGGACGATGAAGGGGACACAGTTTAACGTCATGTTGGACGTATGTGCAAATAGTTTAGGGTCATATTCATGGACCGTTGATGATACAGTTTAATGTCTTTCTGGATGGTGGTACAGTTTAAGGTCATACCAGACCATGGTGCCGTTTAAGGTCATACTGGACCATGGTGCAGTTTAAGGTCATACTGGACCATGGTGCAATTTAAGGTTATACTGGACCTTGGTGAAGTTTAAGGTCATACTAGACCGTTGGTGCAGTTTAAGGTCATACTCGACCGTTGGTGCAGTTTAAGGTCATACTGGACCGTTGATGATATATTTTGTGTTTATACAAAATACTATTTCAAAAATCTGGCATAGGTTGGAGTAGTGATGAGTTCTCCATCCATCGAAATTAATGAACAATCTCCATTGGAGTAGACCCTATGTCTTGAGTAAGGTCCTTCCCATTTTGGCTCAACCATGGGAGGTTTCCTTCCTAGTATCATTGGATTTCTGATAACTAATACCAATTCTCCCTGAGTGAATGAATGAAGACGAACTTTTATGTTAAAATCTCATGCTATTGGATTCTGGTGCTTCCAAGTGGTGCAAAGTGCACAATATTTTCTCATCTAACCGTTCCAATTCATTCAATCGCTTTTGAGATTTCTCATCTGTAGATGACTGATCACAAATGGATACTCTGAGCAAAGGTAATTGAACTTCAATTGGCAAGACTGCTTCCATTCCATATACCAATGAATATGGAGTTGACTGTGTTGCAGTGTGGGTGGTAGTCCGATAATCCCATAAAGAAAGAAAGAGTTTATCAGGCCATGACTTCTTGCATTTATCCACCATCTTTTGAAGTATATTTGAAAAAGTCTTGTTGAAGGACTCTATCTGGCCATTGGCCGCTACATGATACTGAGATGAATGGTTGGATTTGATGTTTTATTCTTGATACAACTTCTTCACCTCGGATGAAGAGAAGATGGTGCCATTTCCCGTCAATATGGTATGAGGGACACCAAATCTGGTAATAATGTTAGACTTGATGAAGCTAACAACGCATTTAGAACTGACTTCCTTGAGAGTTATTGCCTCTTCCCATTTGTAAAAAAAAGTCATTAGCAGTAAGAATGTACTTAAACTGCTTGGCCGTAGCCGAAGGGTAAGGTCCCACTATATCCATTCCCCATGTGGCAAATGGCCATGAGTATTTAACTATATGAAGCAACTATGGAGGTTGATGAATGAAGTTGGCATGTACTTGGAATGAATGACACTTCTTTGTGAAATCAACAAAATCTTGTATCATTGAAGGCCAGAAGTATCCAAGCCTTCAAATTTGATCAGACAATCTATGTCCAGACCGGTGGGCACCACAAACTCCTGCATGCACTTCTTTCATGACAGCCATTGTCTCTTCACAATAAATGCATCTGAAGAGAACTCCATCAAAACCAAGTTTGTAAATAATTTTCTCTAGGTGATCTGGGCTATCATAAATAGTAAAATTGACCACACATCACTGGATTTGTTCTTTCTCGGCTCTATCAGGTGGAAGTGTTTCATTTTGAAGGTGTTCCCTGATAGGTGACATCCATCCTATAGTATGACAATACGGTTCAGGAATGGGACTAATTTCATCAATTTCCTCTGTTTTGATTCAAACATAAGGTGAAATTACACGACGGTGGGCAATACTGATGGTTGTCTCATTCTGATTTGGATCTGCCAGAGATGTGGTTATATTAGCCAGTGCATCAGCTTGATCATTTTGTGATCTTGGGACATAAGAAAATGTCGGTTCCGAAGGGAATTCTTCCATTAACTCTCTGACGTAATCATACAAAGGGGTTAGTTCTTCTTTTCTGATGGAATAATCCCCATTGACTTGTTTGATTACCATGTCTGAATCACCTTTCACCTTTAAGTGATTCACTTGTGCTTGAAGCGCTAATTCCAAGCCTGCGATGATATCTTGATATTCTGCTTCATTATTGGTACCACCTTCCCACAATAAGAAGGAATAAGGTAATACTACCTTTTCTTGAGAAATGAGCACAATTCCTAAGACAACTTTGTTGAATTTAGGATTTTCCATTTTCCTCCCTGTTGGACTTCTGGAAGCACAATCAAAATACATTTCCCATGCCTGAGGACTTTCTTGAATAGAGAAGACTTCCTCATCAGGGAGTTCAATATCTGAATATGTGTCTTCCACTGAAGGGTGTTCAGCCAGGAAATCAGCCAGAGCTTGGACCTTTATCGCCTTTTGAGACACATACTGAATGTTGAATTGCTGCAAAATAACTACCCACTTTGCCAGACATCCTGTAGGTATTGGATGACGAAGGATGAATTTGAGCGGGTTATTGAGAGATACCAATTGGACCTCGTGATGTTTCATGTAGTGTCTAAACATCTGAACTGCATAGATTAATGCGAGGAAACACTTCTCAATACTTGAATACCGGGTTTCTGCTTCAAACATAGTTTTACTGAGATAGTAGAGGCTGTTTTCATTCCCAGCATCATTCTTTTGAGAAAGAAAGGCACCCAATGATCGCTCTAGAGCTGTCATGTTGAGGATAAGTGGTCTTCCTTCAACAGGTGTCATGAGTACCGGTGGACTCAAGAGGTATTTCTTGAGAATATCTAATACTTCCTGACATTCTTTAGTCCACTGGTAAGTAACTACCTTCTTCATCAATTTGGTTAAGGGTAAACATTTTCCTGCCAAATTGGCGATGAAACGCCAAATATAGGATAAGTGTCCTTGAAGTCCTCTTAATTCTTTCAAATTTCGAGGAGGTGACATACCAAGGATTTAATTGGTCCTCTCAGGATCAACATCAATACCACGATGGTGTACAAAAAAGATGAGACATTTTCCTGAGGTTACCCCAAAAGCACATTTTAAGGGGTTCATCTTTAAATTATGTTGTCGAAGCTTGCAGAATATGACTCCCAAATCAACCAAGTGATTAGAACGTTGTTTGGATTTAACCACCAAATCTTCTACACATCATTCAACAAACTTCCCTAAGAAGGGTTTGAAGATACGATGCATGTCACGCTGATATGTTGCACCTGCATTATTTAATCCAAAGGGCATTGCCTGGTAGAAAAACAAACCCTGAGGGGCTCTGAAGGCTCTAGATTCCTCATCTTATGGGGCCATTCGGATCTGATTATATCCGGAATATCCATCCATGAAGGAAAGTGCTTCATAGGTAGCTGTTGCATCAATTAAAAGTTATGTAATCGGAACTGGGAAATCATCTTTAGGACAATGCCGATTAAGATCTCTGAAATCGATACAAACTCTAATTTGTCCGTTCTTCTTATTTACAGGTACAATATTAGCCAACCACATGGGATATTGAACTTCTCTAATGAAGTTAGCTTTGATAATATTATCCACTTCAGCCTCAATTTTGGAAGCATAAGTTGGGTGTGTTCTTCTCACGGCTTGCTTAAATCCTCGATGTTCTTCTAGTAAACCCAAATGATGAGTAGAAACATCAGGATGAAGCCCAGGAATTTCTGTATAGTTCCAAGAAAATATATCTCTATTTTTCTTTAGAAAAGAAATATACATCTCTTTCTCTTCAATAGTCATGGCCGCACTAATTAAAGTGGGGTGTGGATCTTCTTTTGTACCCAGATTTATTTCTCTGAGTTCATCCACAGTGGTAGAGATACCCTCTTAAAATGCTGGAGGAGCATCTCTGAGATCTTCCTCTTCTTCTTCATCATGTTTTATTTCTTCCATTTCTACTTGCATAGTATATGAAGCACAATTTTCATGATCATAAGAGATGTCAAAGTTTTCACATCTTAAAGAAGATGCTTCCATTCCTGACCCAATTGATGATGAAGGGTCTTCTTTGGTTAATAAAGAGAAGATAATGGATTGAGAATCGACATCATTGTTCACCTCCGATGTTTCTATAACTTCTTGTAGCCTAATTGTCGAAGTATAGACTTGTTGGATTTTAGAAGATGAAATGAAGACGTCACCATTTGTACTTTCATCACTGCTTGGTGGGTTACTAATTTCTCCCATGTTGTTTGGCTCAATTGCCTTAATTGACATTATCGATCTTTCCATAAGAGTATTTTTATTTGGGTCTATCTTGTCAATTTGACTGATAGGAAACCCATAATCTGTACTCACATGTGTAAATGTATTTACTAGAATCTTCTCCAAACCATATGGAGCATTAACTTTGGTGATCTCCTTTGTTGTGGATTTCTCCCTTCCCTTCATGTGATAGAATTCCGCCTCAATGTATTGAGACTCACATGTCTTGAACGGGGCCTTATCACCATACAATGTCCCAACTTGACCATCAAAACAATATTTGAGACATTGATGGTAGGATGAAGGGATAACCATGTGTTGATGTAGCCAAGGTCTTCCAAGAAAGATGATGAAAGCTGAGTCTTGATCAACAACCATGAAATCCAAATTGGATACAACATCTCCAAACTGAGTTCTGAGTGTAACTTCACACAGTGGTTCTTGTTCATTTTTATCATATCCTTGTAACGTCATGTTAGAAGGAGATAAATCAGATTCCATGAGGCCCAATTGACGAAGTGTACGAATGGGCATGAGGTTGACTCATGGACCATTGTCAATGGAAGCTCTCCGGACGTCTACGTCGTTGACTTCTCCAGATAAGTACAAAGGTCTAATATGCCCATGCACAACATCAGCTTTATCTTAATCAGTAAAAGATATTATTTTATGGAATTATGCAGGATTATTCTCTATGTGATAGACTTCAGCTGCAGCAATTTCAGTTTCAAACTTTTGAGGACTTGACAAAGCCTCGATGAGTGCTTCCCAAATATCTTTTTACAGATTTAAAGCATCCAGAATTGATAACATGGCTAGTACTTAGGCCAAGTGTTTCAATACATCATACTTTTTGATCCAGAGTTCTGCATTTCCCACTAGGAATATGTGGTTTAGTAGGTACCTTGGAAGCAGATACTTTGGAAGTTGATGCATCTTGTATTGGGATGGGAGTTGGCAATATTCTTGGTTTTGGAAGATTAGACCGATTAGATCCATTTACATGATGAGAGGAAGAAGATGAAACCTTCAACCGGTCTTCCAGAATAACTGTGCCAGAATTGAATTTTCTATTTGTAGAAGAACTTGCTTGATCTTGTTGAGCTCGCTGAAGGGCTCTACCACGAGTTTCTGCTGCATACACAGTTCTAGCATGAGTAGAATTGGGATAGTGGCATCTGAAAGATCCACGTCTTCCCCTGTATCTTGAACCTCTGGAACTTCCTCTGATTCCCCTATTTGATACAGGGAATTCAGGCTCTTCAAAATCGAAACTGCGACTGGCATATGGATCTGTTAATTGAATCATATTAACAGAACCAAAGATTAACTCTTCGTCTGATGAAGACTCTGCCTGATTATCCTATTTAGGCTGTGCTGTTTGGTGGGGTGGTGCCCGTGGCTTGGAAGTAGATGGCATGAAGTCTTCCAGAGTCAAATACAACTTAGGCTTTGACACATACTCGTCTTCTTCTGATTCATTTATTTCTTTTAATCATGTCGTTTCTTTGAGGAATTTCCCTATGATGAAGAGGGTTTTGGCGCAACATTCATGGCAGAAGACACAATCGGTTTTTTTAATTGTGTTCGCAAAATATCATGAGTTCGGTTGATTGTCTTTCTGACCATCCAATCATCATACTTTTGTGCATTTTTTCTTTTGACTTCTTTCCATTCGCCTTCCTCCTCTGGAACTGTAGCAGTAACACATGATACCTGAGCTGAAGAACCTTTTAGTTGGACTTGTCTCGAGTTGACCATATTTTGCAGGAGGTCTTTGAAGACAAAACACTCCTGGATGGGATTCCCCAACATTTGATGAAAAGGGAAATAATTGGGACGATCTTCATCTCCTTCCTTGTTTGACCTCTTAGGCCTTGGAAATTGAACCAGATTATTTTACAGAGCAGAAATGAAGTAAACAAGAACTTGTTCATTTCAGAAAGAGTATGTTTTTCTCTTTAGATCCTCAAATTGTTTTCTTCTTTGATCTATTTGATCATCTGGATGAAACGAACTTTGTTATTGGTGCTCAGGAGGTGGAGCCCTTCTAGAAGATGATGGTTTTGAAGTAGAAACAGGTACAGGTGCTTGTTTAAGCATAACTGTAGCAGTTTATGCTTTACCCATTATCCTTCCTGGAGATGATGGAATTACATGAGATTTAGCCTTAGCCTGTATAAGGGAATCTTCAATCTACTGAGCGATTGAAGTAAGGTCTCAAAACCCTCCTGTGTATTTCATAGGGATCAACGACGTACGTAATTAGTCACGTAGATTTTCCACACAGATTGGAAACAATTCCTCTTGAGGGAGTTCTAAAATTAGGGAATATGTTAATCCCTTCCAGCGAGCAATGAAATCCAAGACCCTTTCATTTTCTCTTTTCTTACAGTTTGAAAGATCAAAAACTGTTGTATTTGGAAAAGTTGAGCTAAACTGAAGAAGGAATTTTGGGTGAAGATCCTCCCATCCGGTAATTGACCGGGATTTCAAGCTTTTATACCAGAAAAAGGCTGGTCCTTGCAAGGTATGTATGAATAATCTGAGTTTTACTGTTTCTTGCTGCTCCGGAGTGCCCATCATAGGATCAGAACAAGACACGTAATGTGTCAAATGTTGTTCAGGGTCACCTGATCCATTGAAAATAGGGAATACAAGGTTTCCAAAACTGGATGGAGGAGAGATTGAATCTACCCATTCAGGATAAACATTCTTTTTTGGTTGAACCTGCGCACGTTTCCCTTTCATAGTTTCTAATCGAGCTGTTAATGACTCAATGGTAGTTATTGACTTTTGAGAAACATATGGTTGAACTTGGACTTGGGTAGGTGCAATGACTGGAGCTTGGAATGATGTGGTGTTTGGTGCTGCAACTGATGGTATTACTGCAAACTGTTGTTGCACTTGACCCATAGGATTAGACCTGTGAGGGTGTATTGATAGAGGAGGATATTCTTGATCCATCTCAGTAGCTGCAACAAATTCCCTTGGCTGACTGACTCCAGCACACTTAAGAAGATGACTACCCTGAAGTATTTCTCTATTCAACCTCCTTAATTACTTCATTTCTTCCTCCTATTGTGCAAACCTTTGCTCTAGTGAGAGAAATTGGCCTTCTCAAGAGGAAGGATATGTAACCGGATTCTTTCCCCTCCATTTGTTGGATCCTTTTCAGAGAGGGGGAAGTGGGTTACTCGAAGGATTACCTAGGTTCTGAGTAATCCTTTGATTTTCTGTACGCACACCTTCTTCATTTATGTCGGTGCTTACATCTTCTTGAGCAGGAACCTCTTCATCTGAGTCCCCTGAGTGAGCCTCATCTGGTGGATCCACAACAATGACATTGATGAGATTGATTGATGCATAACGCATCACATCCCTTCTATCAGCATTTCTGTGATATTGTCTTCTTCCATGTCTTTGATGAGACATTGCCTTTTGTTGATTCGATCCCTCAGGAACTTCTTGAAAAACTGTAATTTGGAGGGAATATCCTGATAATTTGGCTCTTCGTTCCTCTTGAGGCTACTTCCCCAATCGAGAAAAGACCGACTTTCTCTGAGGAGGGGATTGATGATTTGAAAATGTCCCCAGTCCGGGGGACTGCGGCTATTCCTGTTGTTCCCACTCAACTCCTCGAATCCTATTTTTTGATTTCGAGGGTTGGTTTAAAAGAGTCCCTAGTCTGGCAAGTTGGGGTGGCTCTTGACATGCTATGTCTGAGACTTTCTTAAAGCTCTCCTGATTTTGCGAACCTTAGTCCGGAAATTCGCTAGATGCATGAACCTATATCCACTTTTGTTACCTGGTTCAAAAGACCGTTGGATGATTTCCCACACTTCTGTCACTTGATGATGTGCTTTCCCCATATGAGAGGCCTTTTCAATATTATTGTTCTCTTGATGTAGGAGTAATTCAACAAATTGTTCTCTGTATGCTTGGTTGAAGACTGTTCTTGGGAAAGATTTTGATTACAAACAAATCCCATTGACTGTGGCTGGCCATGGGCAATAACATTGCATGAGACCATTTTCAGCGGGCTTTGCTGACTGGAGAGCACAGTGAAATGTAGGGCTCCATGAACAACCTATCCTCTGACATGAATACTAGATGGGGCATTGGCAATTAACTGACTCAATCTTCTTAGTGCGCCAAGGCATGAACATTGAAGGGATCTCTGCTACTTTTCAGCCTTCGGATATCGAGAGACTAATAGAGATGCCAAATCAATCTGATGTTGTAACCCTTCTATTATCTTAAGAAGATTTTCATATTCATCATAAGATAATACTTTCTACTTAAACTGAAAAAGAGTTTTCCATATGTTGAGACGAATATAATGGATTCTATCCTCCGTCAACATCTTTGGAATGTCATACTGAGAGTCATCCAAAGGCCAAAACCTGACTGGTACTTCACCATTTTCCAGTTGTTTTCTCATGTTCATCATTTCCTATTTACCATTAAATGAAGATTCTTCAACCTAATTTTACCAGAGCTGGTGCTTCCTTGTTACTTCATCAGATTCAACAAGATTGGTAGAGATATCACTGATTAAACTAGAAGATGCATGACTTAGGGGTGGTTTGGAGAATGAACTACACCCTGGGCTATCTTCTGATTGAGAAATTATTTCACCTATTAGCGATGACGCATCAGACATGACTGGTTTCACATTTTCAAGTGCCCCAACATAAGAGGGATTTATCGGCACTACATTGTCCACTGGAGCATTTTCTGGGCAATGCGCATCACTACTACGGAGAGGACTGTCATAGAGAAATTCATCATCATGGGGAGGACCACTATGGTGGGTTACAGCAAAAGATGAGATCTCTTGCTCCTTGGTCTTCTGACCACACAGAGGGTTCCTATGGCTCTCATCTGAAGATGAATATTCAAGATCGACCGAATTGTCATGAAGCTAGCCTTCATGAGGAAGTGTATGTTAAAGACCATCAGAATTAATGTTCCCACTATTGGGAAATGAGGAATAGAATCTTGAATTCCAACAGATAACTGTCTGAGGGCTTCAAGAACTCCAGCATCGAGCAAGGACTTGTTACAAATTGGCTCTTAATCTCCTGGCTGTGCTGGGTAGGTCTTTTTATTAGACGCCTTCTTACATTCCTTGGAATCCACTTGTTGAAGAAATTAGCTTCTCTGAGTAGGTGTATGTGCCTGATATGGAAAGATGGCCAGGTTAGGCTGACGATCTCAACTCAAATCAGGTGTATGTGCCAAACATGGTTGTCCGTATGATATGGGGGAGTATGCCCCACAACCCTCTTGGACTAGAACAAATGTGTGTGTCTGTTATGGAGTGAACTATTGATGTGTCACTCCACTGGTAGGGATAGATTTATGTGTCTTTCCCTAAGATACTGATGAAACTATTATAATATTCTGGAAAGTGTCCAAAATATGAGCATGGATTTTCTTCTGCTCTTCACTATTGATAAAATGTGCTTGGTGACTTCAGCTGCCGGAACGGGGATATACATCCATTCCATTCTGGGAGTAGGTGTATGTGCCTTCCCCTGTCCTCCATTTCCTGTCAGTGAATCCTGACAGTACTCAAGTGTGGGGGCAGAGAGTTGAGTCGGCCTCCTGTTTGTTGCTGGGGCTTTCTGACTAACTTCTCCGAATGATACCAATCGAGACTGTTGGTAGGATTGATTAATACTAGAAGGTGTATGTGCCTGCTGATTGCACTTTGCCGAACATGGTTGACGAGCTCCATCATATGTAGTCAGACGAGCCTGTTGACTAGATAATGATGTATAAACAGGTGTATGTTCCTGCCTATAGTACTCCACCGGAATTGCCTGACGGGATTTGTGTGATGCTTCCAGAAGAGTCTGCTAGACAGTGGAATTAAAACGGGCAGGTGTATGTTCCTGCTCGTTGCATGCCACCAAGTTAGGTTGGTGGACTTCTACAGAGATGGAAGAGATGAGACCCTGCTCACTGTGGACCAGATTCTGCCTCTAGCGGTTCGTCTTGCCTGCTCGGGTTCGACGAACCTGAGCTGAATGCCTGGAGTTGGTACCCTCATCATGTTGAGGGCATACTGCCACACGAGTCTGGTGGCAATTTTTTATAGGATCCCTCAGGAAGGACTCCTTCTTCTTTGAATTAAGGCCCTGAGGGACCTTCTCATTCACCTCCCCAGAATATGGGAGTGAATGGTGATTGTGTTCTGGGGATAACGACCCGAAATGGTTGGAGACAGTGGTTAGCCCCGCCTACTTCTAGATCACCAGTCATCGTTGTTTGGATGACCAGTGTGAGTTGTTCACTTGGAGGGCTTGTCGGGTAGCCTCCAGAGTTGGGATGGTATCGTGGTGACGGTACTCCTTAACCAGTGCATTTTATACCCAGCGTTGGAGACACTGAGTAGGTGATGTCATCCTTGGAGCGGATGATGATCCAGTAAGAGTAACAATAGTGGCATTTGCAGCAACAGTATTCATAGGTGTGAACTTGAGAGCAGCCATTCTGGAAATGCAGAAGATCTTGGAAAAGAGTGCCTGTTTGATATAACATACGTAATCAAGATAGATTCAGCCACTACATCTTTTGGATGAGCACATATGTCAATGATTGTTTTTTTGCCCCTCTCATTGAGTTTTAAATACGGTCCTAACTCATAGGTCAAAAATAATTTTATCTTTGTTAAGGATTCATGTCAGGTTCACCATTTTTTTCCCTTGGAATTAGGGGATGACCACCTTGATTGAAGGTTCAAACATTTTGATTGGTTTCTAATGGGTTTGTTTGTAGAACCGGAAACATCCAATGATTCCACATCCATTTGGAACTACTTTCCAAAGGTAGGTGCTCATTAGTATGTGGACTGATGAGGCTTAGAAATTTGCATTAGTCGAGAGGATGGGAGTTTGGACTCATCACACCTTTTTTAGGGGAATTATTGTCTACTCCGGGACTCTCATTATATATTTAAGTTATGTTCGTGAATCCTTATTACATTACCAAGTATAAAATGATCTTTCCTTTAGATCTGACAACCAATGATTAAATATGTAGGAAATTTAGTGAATATTTTATATGTATTCGAGGTTCTTCATTGATAGAGAATCATCTATATTTATTAGAGATTCTTGGTCAATGGTATACTTCGACAAATTTATATAGAAGTCTCTCGGTCATTATAATGACCATGCTGGTTTTAAAGCCACTCAGTGGGGCACATGAAGTTTATTATAATTCAAAAGGATATGGATTATTTCAGATTTGGGATCGAACCCGCATATGGTCTACCTACGTATCCTTTGTTTAGAAAAGGAATCAGAACCCACGTAGTTCGAATAAGGGAGTATGATGTTTATGCATGATTGATGGCTCAATGAAAGAAGTCATGATTACTTTTACACTCTAAGCTCACGTGAGTCATGCTCGGTGTGAGAAACAAGAGGTATTGGGGAAACCAGACAATTGTTCCACTAATGATGCAATGATTTGGGGCTTATGTGTTTATGACTCCGTAGATAAATGAATATTAGGAGGCACTTGAGGGAAGAAATCCAGGAATAGGGTCCATAAAGGTATATGTGCTTCATGGAGATTTGAATACTCTAATTTGGGGCTTACTCCTAAAAAGGAGGCCCAAATTAGGAGAGGACTTATGATTGGGTTTTACTCCTGAAAAGGAATCCCAGAGCAAAGGTAAATTAGGACTATTTAAGAGAAATTATGATTGGGGCTTACTCCTGAGAAGGAGGCCCAGGTTAAGGGACATGAAAAATTAAGGGAACTGGGGCTTACTCCTAAAATAGAAGCCCATATTAAAATATAACTTGGGGCTTACTCCTAAATTGGATTCCCATATTTGTGTATTATGACTGGGGCTTATCCCTGAAAAGGGGGCCCAGGTTAAAAGAGGACTTGGGGATTACTACTAAGGAGGATTCCCATATTTTTGAATTATGACTGGGGCTTATTCATGAAAAGGAGGCCCAAGTTAAAAGAGGACTTGGGGATTAATCCTAAAGAGGATGCCCATATTTGAGAATTATTACTGGGGCTTATTCCAGAAAAGGATGCCTAGGTTAAAAGAGGACATGGGGCTTACTCCTAAGGAGGATTCCCATATTTGAGAATTATGACTGGGGATTATTCCTGAAAAGGAGGCCCATAATTGAGATTGGGTATTACTCCTCTAAAGGAAGCCCATATTTGAGATTGGGGCTTACTCCTGAAAAGGAGGCACAAGTTAAGAATTATTACTGGGGCTTATTTCTAAAAAGGAGGCCCAGTTTAATGAGTTCTATCGTCTTAAAGGATGAGGTTGAATGAATGAAATCTCAATCTTTAGTAACATAAAGATGTGTAAATCACTAGGTTTTGAGAGATATTCCACAGAATTATTTTCAGATAAGGAATTCAAATCAAGAAATCATGCCACAAATGGCTCTGAAGAGTATCTTGAAGACTAAATCTTGAATAGGAGAGATGTAATGGCATAAGAGGGGTGAAACGGGCAAGAAGGGCACACAAAAATTCAGGGGCACGCAAGTCTTGGAAGGCACGCAGGTACTGCGTGGGCACACAAGTCCTGGTCACGCAGGTATACCTGTGCGACACATGGGTACTTGCGCGTTTGTAAACCAGCATGGTAATACTTGGGCTATCCTTGACCAATGCCTTTATAATTATCCTGAAGTACATGAAGAAGAGAGGCGCGCAAGTTTTGGTGAGGAAGTAGGGTGGCACGCAAGTTTTGGTAATTCCCCTTAAGGGTAAAACACCTTAGGCACACAAGTGTTAGTGAATTCTAACACTTAGACCTTACTCCTCTAGTTTAGACCTTCCATTCTAGGTAAAGAATTACCTTAGAAGTGTTCGGAAGACCTGAAGAAGAGACTTGGGCGTTCAGAGCTCAAAATCTGAATTCTGGAAAAATTCCACCCTAAATGGGGGGCCCACAGGGTCTATTTATAGGATGGAAAAGACCCCAGGCAGTTATTATTTAGGGCGCGCAAGTGTACTTGCGCGGAAATTGTAGTGCACAAGTGTACTTGCACGACCATAGTATAACTTGCGCGACCCTTGTGCAACATTCTCCTCTTCCTTCCTTTGTCAATTTTTGATATTTTTCGAAAGGTTGAATCACTTTGAGTTAAGATAATCCCCTTTTCCAATCTTAGATTTTGTGACGAAAGGAGCGTCAACAGTATGTTAATTGTGGATGTGGTTTTGTCATAGATGCATTGAGGGGGAAATAACCCCATAAATATTTTTTTCGCTTATATATCAACCATTATTTTGAATTTAGCGAGCATGCCCTTTTTGTGCACTTAGTTTGACACTCTTGAGGGATATTCTTAGGTTAAATCACATATTTTTTTACAAACCATTATTAAGGATTTGAATATATGATGATCATGTATGACCTATGTTACACCTAAGGTGTCAAGGATTGAAAATATGGTTTCATTATTTAGACATTATATAAATTATTTATCATAATTATGTGGTTTTACATTATGATTATTGTTCCTTACATTTTGGTTTTTGATTTTAGTCAATCAATCTAACCCTCAGGAATGTTTTAGTGCTAAATTAAATGTAAAATGGAGAGATTTTATTTATAATAAACCAACTAAAACAAGACATGGAAGGTGAAACCCTATGATTTTGAATAATTAGCAATTGTTATATGTGATTATTAACAAAAACTCTGGTGAGTTTCCTAGTGGATAAAAAATGAGTAATATGGAGTTTTATAAATGGTAATTTTTTAATGAAAATAATGAAAATAATTTTCAATTATATTTGTTTCAATAATATTGTATGTATTTCCTCGAATAATGTCTCAAAGTGATATGAAGATGTTTCAGATACGGAAAAGAAGAACATATATTAATTAAATTTTGAGAAAAATAAAATAAAATGTTTGTTTAACTCATTAGATGAGAATAATGGGTTCCCAATGGTATCTTGAGTGGTTTAATATTTTAAATTTATAAAATATGGTAATTATGAAAATCAATGTCCAAAGGGGAAAATATAAAAAAAGGATAAACAAGGTTCCATGAGTAATGGTTTTACTGTTGATGATGAAGAGGCTACCAATGACATTTGAAAGGGAGAAGTTATAAAGAAACAAGATAATGAATCCTAGTTAAATGATTAAGAAGTAATTGGAATTATTAAAGTGTTTATATATTATAATTTGAGGACAATATTATAGAATTATTTTTATTAATTGTATTTTGGTTATATGAATAATGAAAATTATAAGGATTGTGTTTTATTACCTTTTTATTTTTAATTTTCAAGTATATATAGAACGATACTGATGGAAAAAAAGTTATTTAATGGTAAGGTAATATTTTATGGGAAAAAACTTGATTTAGGGTAATATAACCCTTATTATATTCCCAATGTCTAAATAATAATGTCTAGTTGAGAAAATGTTATTATTTATTAAGTATGATAATATTGACAACCTTGAAACTAATTACATATTTAATTAAAAATAGGTTTATGTTATATTTGATAGAGTTTATAGTTTTTTTGGATTTATGGGATATATTTGATAATCTAAAATTTTATATTTTGGAGATAGTTAATTTTTTGAAGCATGTATGTTTTTATTGAGTTTGTATGGTTATTTAGTTTATTACTATGTTTTAAGAGAATATATGATCATGCTATTATTATATTTATTATGTGATATTTATAGATACTTTATCTTGTTTATGAGATTAATGATAACTTTATTTTTTAAATTTAGTGATTGGATAACCTGGGATAATAATTTGGGTTTTTATAAATACATATATATGAGTAATGAATTTTATTTATTTTAGAGATCTTATGATCTGTTTGAAGTGAATTTAGTGCTTCATACATGAAAATTTCATCTTGAATATTCATTTCATGGAGTATGAGATGAAGTGAAAATTGTTTGATGCACAAAAAAGGATGTACTTGTTCATATGATATGGAAAAAATTAAGGTATTTATATTTTATTATGTTCTATATATTGATAGTAAAATAATCTCTCAACATTAGGAAAAGGATCTTGATATAAAATGTTATACTTTTACAATAATTTTAGAAGATTCTATGGGGGTTTCAACCATAATAGATTTATCGTTTTGTAGATGTTAAATTTTTCCAAACCATGTTATCTATCACTATATATTATTAACTGGGTGTTATTTTTCTCCTCCATGTACATATTTTCACTTCTCACTTACTTTATCTTATTTTGAAACCTAGTTTTGTGTTATTTCTAATGACCTTTATATTTCCCTTTGCCTCTTTTTAATAAAAAGTTTTAGTAACCATTTTTATGATATGGGTTTGTACAAAAAATTTTAAAATTTCAAACCATTGATTTTTTAGAACAAATTCAAATTTTGGTGAATAAATTTATTAAGGGAGTGGATATAACACCTTTAGATTTTAAAATAATAACATTATGTTCAATAACGTATAAGACTTGCAACACTAAACTTAAACAAACTCCAAAATATTATTATTTAAATATGACCATTATAACCTAGACCATTAATTAGAGGGTATGAATTAGAATACTCACATTATGAAATATATATAAATTACATACTTAATAAAAATATGCTTGTTAATTATTATAAAAAAATAATCATTCATTTGTTTTCATAATATTCTTAAAAAATATGTTTCCTTCAAAAATGCATTTTAATTATTTTAGTGAGAAAATATAATATTTAATATTTGAAACATTGAGAAAATTTATTTTCTAAAATTAAATTATTTTTTTAAATAAACATGTAAATATTATATTAGAGTTATTTTTTATAAATTTTCTATAGGGAATGATTTTTTTGTTGAATAGAAAAAAATACTGATTTTTATTGAAAACTGTATTTTTGTTTCAATAATTTCATAAGTTATATTTTTTTCAAAATATTTTAAATGTAAATTTTGTTCTACTGTATTATTAATAGTTCAATTAAATTTATTGGAATCAATTTCATGGTTTAATTTGTTATAAAAATATTTTTTTACTTAAACATATTTTTTCTAAAAAACCATTTTTGGTTGTGGTATGTATTTCTATCTTAAAATTAATTAATTACACATCATTAAATTGAATATTTATAGGTGGAATCCATATTTGGAATCTGGAGTTCCAAATTTGAAAAATATATTCCTTTTTTTCTTTATGAGTAGTATCCATCGTAATTTTTTTCATCTCGACAAGGGTAAAATAGGAAAAATACGGTTAAAGCTTTTGGATAACAATTTAAAATTTCTCTAGCACTTGAATTTATCATATTGTATTAGTAGATTTTTTTCACTTAGATCGAATAATTGAATATATTCCCAATTGGTGCCATATTTCTTTGATTATGACATTTATATTAATTTATACAAAAGATAAAGTAAAAAATGACACACTCTTGAATTTAATATCTTTAATATTTTATCATAAGGGTAGAATGAGGTTATTCTTAGTTATAAATACTTATTTTAAAGAGAAAATAATTTTATCTATAATTTGAATTTATTTTTAATTTTTAGTGATAGAATAATTACAAAAAATTATTAGGCTGCATCAATATAATATTTATTAATTTTAGAAAAAAATAAAATAAATAATTTTAAAAATATTGAAAGTAATAAAATTTGGTTGAACTTATAACATCACAGACCCTATTCATTCTTATATAACTAAACCCATTTTCTACATTTCCTCAAGTACACCTCTTCATATGTAAGAGGCTATCGACAAGCAGTGTTGGTCTATGATGGTATGATGGGGATATTGTACCCTCATGATCAGAGTGACAACTATAATAATAAATGAATAAATAGTTAATAAATAATAACGAAAGAAAAATAGAATAATAATATATCCAATCATGAATAAATAATCAATTACATAGGTAGAATCATATATGAAATGATGATTTTGTCATGGAGCTAAAAAAATATAGAGACATATCCATGGAAGCAGGAATACATTACAATAGATGGATATAAAAAGTAAAAAAACACAAAAAGGATATCTTATATATCATCATGATCCAAGGATTGGTCCCATGATCCCAAATTCCTTACTATAATTCAATCAATCACCCATGACTTGGCACTCACATTGTCCCTACCTACATCCATGAACTCTGTATGGGTACCAATATATGACCCAAACATGGGGTGAGATATACATAGGAGGCTACCACCAATAATATCAATAATGTGATACTATTACATAATCAAGATTAGTTCCATACTGTGATATCCAAAATCAAGAATTTAATAGAAGAAGTAAAGTTTCAATTTTATTTTCCATACCCAATCAAAACCATTAATATCATAAGGTACAATCTATGAAAATATCTATGTCACTACAATGTTCTTATTTACCCAAAACATTTTTGTCACTTTAACAACAATATATATTTTGTATAATATGATATTTCAACCTCACATTAACTCATATAATTTTTATAAGACTCCAAATAATAGGTGGTGATCTTACACTCCCATAGGTTGGGGTTTAGCTAATACAAATGAACAAACCCATCCCACAAGTGGTTCAAGTTGATTTTGTCAAACTCCAATAAATTAAAGGTTCAATGAGTGTATCAATAGGTTCAAAAAATTTATTTATGTCATTTATTAATTTTAGGATATATTTTTAGATGGATTTTAATGAGGAAGAAAAATTATAATTATCATTTTAAAGTACTTTGGGGAAAATTTATAGACCACATACCTCATGGAGGTGGAGGATAACTTGTCTAATATCAACTTTTTATTGGGATAAGAATAATTAAAAATATAGAAATTGACAAAATACTTGAAAATAGAAAAAAAATATCCTATATGAAGATCACACAACATATGGTGATGTAAACTATGACAATGATGTAATGGATTTAATCTCTTACCAGTGTCTAACCAATGTTATTTTTGACACTTTACTTTGACCATGATCGAGGAAGATGGATCAAATGTTTGCTGAAGAACTTGAGAGCTCTCTAATAGGGATGAGTTAATATGCATGGAGAAAAAAGAAAAAGGAGGGTGCTAATTATAAATATAGGAAGGAACATAATAAATTCATCATTCTATAAAGGGTTCACAAGGTTTTTTTTGATAGTTGGTAAAACCATGTTCCAACCTCTATACAATTACTATCCGTTGGAAACCACTCAGACAGGCTTGGTGCACGATTAGACTAACAATGAGAAACCTATAAAAAACATCTTCAAATGGTTTGAAACTTTTGGTATGACCATGTAGACAAACATTATTGGTTATAACAAACTTTACATCCCTCTAAAGTGTATTGTATAACCCCACTCTATTTAAAACAATAGTATGGACTACGATGAATGTCTTAAACTAATAGTGAGACCCACCTATTTCCTCCAAAACTCGAGGATCCAGTCTCTAAAAATCCCTAGATACCCATCAAATGTTCTTTAACCTGATATAAATTCATATTAGGGGAAAAAAATTAAAAATAAATCTCAAGGTTCCATACCTTTGAAAAAATTTATGGTGTTAAAACCTCCCCCACATAAGACAACTCATCATTGAGTTTCAATTCTAAGGGTATTAGAACATCATCTGAGAAAATATTGGCTCACTGGGAACATAATTTAACCCATCTCCCCTAGGAATAATTAGAAATGAAGGCGTACTACCATAGAACCCATAAAAATGGAACTAACTTGCCTCAGAGAGACTTTTTGTTCCGTCCCATGATATGAATTGGGTTCTCCAGAAAAGAATCATCAACATCTATTTCCATCTCATCAAGAAGGAAACAATGAGACATGTATAATTAATAGAAAAATAACTAAGAAATTTCAAACACATTGAGCATATATATCTATCTACAAGGAAGTTCTAACTGATATAACATTCATCCAACCCTCCCTAAAACCTCCAATGTTCTGATGAACAAGGGAGAAAACTTCCCTTTACACATATACCACCAATTCCCCAATCTAGTAAAAACATGTAATAATACATAATCCCTAACCTCAAACTATAGAGGTTACTAATGATGATCAAATTTTTTTTCCTAGATTTAATTTTATCCATTCACTTCCTAATCAACTTAACCTTCATTGACGTCTCATAAATGAGAAAATTTCCAAGTAGTGCTACCTTTCCTACCTCTAACCATCACATAGGCGATTAGAATAAACTACCATATAACTCATCATAATTATATATTTAGATCATTTCATGACATATATTTTTGTAAGAGAACTCAGAAAGAGGTATATGATTTTCCAAATAACCTATCAAATCAAGGACATGTTCTCCAAGCATGTCTTCTAAACCATTAATCATGTGCTCCTATTACCATTTCATATGAAGGTAGTATGCAATAATTATAATTAAATGTGTAAAAAATGATATCTATAACCATTTCCTAAATCGAGAAGTAAAATAATATTCTCGATCTGACATAATAGCCCATGGAACTCTATGAAAATTTGTAACCTTTCAAATATAGAGACATCCAAGATCATAGAATAAAAAAGTATCCTTGATAGGTAAAAAGTGAGTGTCCATTTTTATCTTGTTGACGAGCACCCATATAACTTCAATAGCTTGAGGTGACCTCAATAATCCCATCACTATGTACATGTGGACATCATCCCATTTCCACTCAATGGGAAATGATGTAAAATCCTTACAAGTCGTCGATGTTTGGAATTCACCAGTTTAGATGTGTAACACTGAGAAAATAATATAGCTATCACTCTTTTCACCATTGAACACTAATAATGATGACATAAATCATAGTACATCTCTATAATCTCAGGTTGTAATAACCAACTAGAAGTATGAGATTACTACATCATCTCCTCTTGGATATTTGTAGGAACCCAGATTCATCCTTGAATATGTAATATATCCTCTTAATCAACAATATAACCATGTAGTGGATCCTAACCAGAAACACTCTCTTATAAGACCAAGATTTTGGGATCTGAAAGATGCATTTTATTTACCATATCTATAAGTTAAGAGGTCACTAATAATTATGTGAGTACTGGTTTCCCATTATTATCCCGCACCTTCAAATAAATCTTAGAGAATATATCCATAAGTCTATATACACTATCGACCTCTTACATTTCCTATTTCCTGATCTTCCTAATTATAGAATCTACCATTACATTTCCTTTGATAGGTGTTTAGGAAAACACATAATCAAATGACTATAGATATTCAACCCCCTCACTATCTGAGATTTAAATCACACTACGTGGATATGTATTTCATGATTTTGTGATCTATAAAAACCACAAACCACTATCCGTGTAATTAATTCCTCCCATAATATAGGGAACAATCTATATATAAAAACGTGAGATCAAGAATCTGGTAATTCATCTCATCTGGCCTCAACTAATGAGAGTCGTATACTATGAGTCAATATCCATGCATAATAATAGATCCTAACCGGATACATTATGAGTTATAGTAAACTATATAGTATCGGATTGAATCTAGTATAATCAAGAGTAATGATGATATTTTTATCCATTTCATATCTTGAAAATATGCCTAATATTATTCAAAATCTATAATCTTTATACACATTTCAGTCCAATGAGAGGTGTTTCTAGGCCTAAAAATTCTTGAACGAAGAACCTTTAATAACCATCAAACACTAAGAAACTATATATTTAAAATATGTTATTGGGTTTCTTTGATGAAAATATTTCTCTCACCATATTTGGGTTAACATATAATCCTTCCTCCATGATTATGTGACCCTATATGTGAACCCTATTGATCCAAAAGTGTAATTTTATGAGATTAGCATACCGCCTGTTCTCTCTTAGTGTATTCAGTAAGATCTCAATATGTTTTAAATGGTTGATTTTACCGAAATAATACACTAAGATATTTTCCAAAAATACTACTAAAAATGTATTTAGATATGGGTGGAAAACACAATCGATCGATCACATGGTAACAACGGGCGTGTCCATGAGATCAAGAAATATGACTAAATATTCATACAGACTATGCATAATTTGTAATGTTTTATGTTGTATTCCTAATAGTACTTCACATAACTTATAAAATCCTACCCTCAAATTGCTCTTTGAGAAAACCTTCTCTCCCCAGAGCTTGTCAAATAGGTAATCTATATGAGGTAAAGGATACCAATTCTTCACAGTGATTCGTATCAATTTCCAGCAATCCCCACATATCATGAGGGTCCTACCTTCCTTATTGAAAAAAATCTCAAGTGAACCCAAAGGTGAAGCACTAGGAAATATAAAACACTTAGTTTCCAAGTCATCTATCTTCCTTTTAGCTTCTGAAACTCAGTAATGACCATCATATAACAAGGAATGGACACTACTTCTTCTCATAGAACTAGCTTAAAAAATCCATCATTTATCTCATCATGTAATACAAACAAGTCCTTGAAAAGAAAATCCCTGAAATGATCTACTACAAGAGGTATACTATCTTGACGCATTCTTCTGTCACCAAGACAGAGACTAGAAATTTGCGTTGTAACTATACCTAGACCACGATGCTCAGGTGCAGCTCGACTAGCATGGGCTTCCTTATAACCCTTATGAATATAACTTCCACCCTCTAGTGATTTAAATTAAACTATATACTGATAAAAATGAACATGGTAATGATAAGGGATAAACTAATCCGTCCAAAGAATGGTATCAAATCCAATCATCTCAAGGATTAAGAGGTTCCACAATAAATGATAGCCACCTATTTCTATGGGGAATCCTTGAAATTAAATAAAACTCTCTAACCATACACATGATGGGTTTTCATGCGATATTAAGCCAAAGAATTAATCAATCTCAATTCCTAGACCTTCCACAAATATAAAATATATAAATTAGTTGGATGAACATACATCAAATGAAACATAGGTCGGGCTAGATGATACTAAAATCATACCTCAAACCATAGAAGTCCTGGGAATATTCTCCCCCAGTATAGGATGCTATATATATATTTCCAAATCCATGAAACTATGGTACAATGTGACTTCCTTGAGTAGGCCCTCTCTGCAGGTTCTATGCAACTGGTGTGTAAATCCCTCATCCATAACTACCCCTCAATGTGATTGACCAATAACACTCTAGAATCCTACCAATCATAAAGCTCCTAATCCTATTCTAGGACTCAAAGTCATTGAATATCTTCTCTCAGTAGCCAACGGAGGGAAGTTTCTACAAAACCAATGTAGATAGACCACTCTTCCAAAGGCTTGGGACTCTACTAGAGCTTCGTCACACTGAGGTTTCATGTTCCACTTCTTTCCACATTGGTCTTAGAATAAAAAAACTATCATGAGAACCCTAATTGTTACTTACCTTATGATATTTATTGAATAAATGCTTCTTTACATCCTATAATAACCTACTTGGTTGAGAAACTGACCCACTCAGAAATGTAACTCCATATTCCCTCATGGTATGTTTGGAAATAAGGGTCTAGTTTACAATTTCAGACATGGAAGTCAACCGAAAGATGTTAACCTAAGATCGAATATGATAAATGAGCCCATCCTCAAGTGTCTCACCATGTATGACTCATCACTAGTATAACTAGGTGAAAATAATTGATTCTCTTTGAATAAAGAATAATAATCCATAACAGGAATAGTTCCTTTTTACAGGTGTATAAACTCCCTAACTTTGTTATCCCTCAATGTTTTTGGGAAAAATTATTTATAAAAGAATGATTAGAAATCCATCCAAATAATTTCCTAGTGCTGATATTCCTCGCTCTAGATATCCCAAAAAGAATTAGAGGATTCATAAAGAATAAAATTCAGGAGATTGACCCTCTTTTTTGAAGGTGCCTCTAGATTCTTGAAGATAGATAATGTAATATCATGGAATAACTCATCAGCCTGGGGCCACCATCCCATGAGAAGTAGGATGATACGATCATTAAAACTCTCACGTCAACTCTACCATAAAAGGGAAAGGTTGTAAATATTATAATATATTCCATAATAATCATAAGAATCCATATAAAAGTTGAGTATCCATTCCCAAATTATGATTGGAAGGAGGTTCTGGATGTGGGACTATAGAAGGTAATAATGGTGGATCAGGGGCCACCACCTCTAGAGCACAGTCATCACTACCCTCCCAGTTCAGGATTAGAGGACATTGTGGTAGAATTTATCTAAAAATTCTAAGCACACACATCATATAATATTTAACAATGATAAATATAATTGAAATAATAATAGGTAAGGTAAAATCCTTCCTAGGTATGAGTATCACCTTTCTACCCACTCCTAAATCCTTTTCTAGGTGATAATAGTGACCATGAAGAATCACAAGAGACACTTCCTACTTACCATTACTATGGTAGGCTTTAGGTGATGTTCTTTATTTCATATCTGGTATCTCAGTATATGGAGTGTTAATTTCAAGTCATTGGGGAATAAATCCCTTTTTGTTTTAATTGGAATTTGAATTTATCACTACTACAAATACGGATTTTATCAGCGCTAAAAATGGCCTTTATCAGCGCTAGAAAAAGCACTGATAAAGCCAGAAAATATGGGGGGGGGTCCCCTATATCAGTGCTCCAAAAAGCACTCATAAAGACCCCTTTTATCGGCGCTAAAAAAAGCGCTGATAAAAGGGGTCTTTTATCAGCGCTAAAACAAAGCGCTGATAAAATGGTCTTTTATCAGCGCTTTTTTTAGCACTGATAAAAGACCCCTATATGAGTGCTTCCTTTATCAGTGCTTTCATTTTAGAGCTGATAATGGACCCGTTTTATCAGTTCCTTTTTAAAAGTGCTGATAAAAGTTAACGAAATTTAAAAAAATTAAGAAAAATTAAAAAAAAATTAAAAAAAAATTAAAAAAAATTAAAAAAAAAATTAAAAAAATTTAAAAAATACTACCAATCGGGGGGCTTTTATAGTGCTTGAGCCCACCCTTTTACAGTGATTTTCTGCCCCTGTACATCGCCCCATGCACCCCCTTCACCCTTTAACAGCGCTTGCTGCTATATTCCCCCATGCGCGCCCGCCCCTGCCTCCCCCAGAATTTGAACTCGAGACCTCCCCCCTGTGCGCCTAAACCTTTACGATTACTCTATTTTGATTTGTCTTCCAATTCATGATACATATATACACATATATTTATATATTTAGTTATATTTATTTATATAGTAATATATATTTATATTAATATATATATATATATAGTTATATTATAATATATATATATAGTTATATTAATATATATATATATAGTTATATTTATTCGTATAGTAATATATATTTATATTAAAATATATATATATAGTTATACTATAATATATATATATAGTTTTATTATAATATATATATATATAGTTATATTAATATATATATAGTTATGTTAATATATATATATAGTTATATTAATATATATATATATAGTTATATTTATTCGTATAGTAATATATATTTATATTAATATATATATAGTTATATGAACATATATATAGTTATATTAACATATATATAGTTATATTAATAAATATATATAGTTATATTAATATATATATATATATATAGTTACATTAATATATATATAGTGATATTAATATATATATTTATAGTGATATTAATATTTATATTTATAGTAATACAAATTTATATATATATATGTAGTTATATTAATATATATATATATAGTTATAGTTATTAGATTAATATATATATAGTTAGATTAATATATATATATAGTTAGATTAATATATAGGTATATAAATATTCATATATTTGTATTTTAAATAAAAAGTATGTTAGTTATTATTTATATAAAGCTAATATATTTTTATATGTAAATATATTTTATTATTTATATTTATAATTAAATTTTTAGGTGTGAATATATTTAAAATGTGAATATATTGTTATATATTTGATTATAAATAGTAGTGAATTATAAAAAATGATGAAATTTCAAAGACATAATATCAATATGAATGTAATTCCTTGGAATAAATTCAGACCCCACCAAAAAAATCCAATAATACCCCCTTAAACGAGGCTGAAAATACGCAAAATGTTAAAAAATCGGGGTACCCGGACTAAAAACACAGTTTTGGAGGCCTTCTAAGGATCTTTTGGCCTCAGAAATACCTTGACTGGGGTTTCCCCTGTCATTGCGATGTAGAGCTCATCACAGGCTTCGATTTGATATGTGCAGAGCTCAAACGGACACCCGGATCAAATGTTATGGCTGTTTGAAGTTTGAGTTGCGTTTTCAATATATTTTGGATCTTTTTTTTAATTTTTTTAGTCTTCAAATTCTTATTAAATGACTATTACTCCATAATAATTATCAAATTATAAATTAAAATATTTTTTTTAATTTTATAAGAAGCCATTTTCAATAAATATCTTATATATTAATTATATTAAGTGTAAATGTACATTTATACTTATCTAAAATATATTTAATAATTATATATTATATTTATATATCAATATAAGTATATTTATATATTAATATAATAATATATATTTTTTAATTTTTTTGAAGTCAACCCTTTATCAGCGCTACTAAACAAGCGCTGATAAAGGGGGCGCTGCGAAAAACTATTTTTGTGGTAGTGTATTGATGATTGAATTTGAATGAATATTTATCACCTATTTAATTTATATTATAGACCAATTAAATGAATTACCATTATAAATTTATTGAAGTAATTTATTTATAAATTTCAATTTGTAGTTCATGTAAATGTATCGAAAACATTATATACATTAATATAATATAACAAGTTTTATAAGATGATTTGACTAGATGAATCACCACCACCAATTTATAGAGGTACATATATTATTTAAATTACAATTAACATTAATTTATTCAAAATCAACTAAGATTTCAGTTCATGTAACATCAGTTACACAACTCAAACATGTGATAATTGATTGATTAATTTTTTATCATCAAGATATACGGGAGAACACTATTAAATTTGATGAAGAAACTTTAATAACAAATAATTTAACCCCATTTTATTTTATAAAGGTTAGTCATATAACATATATATCACTCAAGGAAGTATCAAAAAGTTTAATTCAATTAAACAATGTAGCCTACATGTCATGGCATATGCATGACATGCGAGTCTATATGGTTCTTACAATGATGTAGGAACAAAAATAGATTTCAATAATAGGCTAAGGATAAAGTAGAATGTACAATAATAATAATAAGAAACACCAAATATCATGTGAATCACCAAATGATGTAGTCAATGAAACTATAATAGGAATAATCCTGAACATTAGATTCCATCCCAGGCAATTTGGATTTCTCCTAGTATGTGGATTTTCTACTCATAGTAACAAGATCATTAACAATTAATGACATATACCAGTATCCTATCTAAAAACTCGAAAAAATTAATACAAAATGAAAAAAATATTCTAATACCTATTTGTAATCTCCTTGATCCAATTCACTCATATATAATTAAACTGAGTTGGCCACATAGCCCAAATAACACCTCTCTCTATGCCTGAGGATTCCAACTAGTAGCGATGCTCTATAATGGTATTGTGGGGAGACTAAACCCTAATTTTTAGAGTGGAAGTGATAACAATAAATAAACAAATAATAGAAACATAATAAAGAAATATTAGTGGAATAATAATACAAGTATACAATAATAAATAATAAAGGCCACAAGAAGAATCATATAAAAAATGTTGAGTATTTCATGGAGATAAACAAAATGAAACATGCATGCATGAATTTAAGAATACAAAACAATAGGTAGATAAAAAAAATAAAAATCACAAAATTCTATCTCGTATAACATCATGTTCAAAGGATCGATCCCCTGCTCCCACCTTCCATGTAACAAGTAAATTAGGTATCCATGATCGCACACATTCCCTTATCCCTACCTACATACATAAAGTCTATCCATGTACCAATTTGAGGCCAAAACATGGTGTGATATATACTCAGTAGGACACTAATACTGGTTTTTATAATAATTCCAACCTATGTATAGAAACTATAACCTTGTACAAGTATGACATGTATAACTGTAAACCAAATGACAAATATAAAAGGTCTATGAACAGAGGGTGTAACTATGAGCATGAAATAAATGTTGAGTATATGTATATAATGATAAGGTGTTCATGTAAGTAATATATTTGATATACTGAACATAAAAATGTATATAACCTACAATGTCCAGTTCCTATGGTTGAATACATAAGAAACCTCCTCTCACCTAAGGACCTCATCCAAGGTGAGCTCAGAAAAGTGTAGACCAACGTGGCCCAAAACCCAAGGCCCATGGATGAGGAATCCTAACTTCCTATGATAAAATTACATATCAGGGTTGAACCTTCCATACCATGATCACCTCATTAGAGAAATAATATAATCAGGATCAGTTCCATACAGTGAGGTCCAAAATTAAGAAAGTAAAAGAAAATATAAAGTGGTATGTTAATGTTTATACCCATGTATAGTCATTTACATCATAAGAAACAATCCAAGACAATATATATTTCACTAAAAGTTATAATTTATTCTAAACATTAATCCACATTAATAGAAATTGATATTATGTAGAATGGGGTATTTTAAACTCTCTTTAACCACCTAAATTTTTATAAGGCTCCCACTAATAAGTGGAAAGATCACACAACCAAAGGGGAGGTTCTTAGCTTTATACCATGAACAATCCCACCTGGAGGGTGGTTTAGGTTGAGGCTGTCAACCTCTGACCATGTCAAGGTTCTATGAGGATATTAAACTTAGGGTTCAAAAAATTTATTTAAGATATTGATTAATTTTAGGGGAAACATCTAGAAGATCCAACATGTGGCACAATGTTAGTAATTTTTAAGAAACAAGACCTTATGAAATGGGTATAAACCACCTAACTCAAGGATGTAGAGGATATATATTTAGTATCATCTTCTTATTCAAAGTATAATTAAATAAATATGATAAATATAAAAATGTCATGAATATAGTGCAAACGATCCTATGAGAATATCCCATGACAGATGGGAAGTGAAAGTACGAAATGAAGGTAAAATATAGATGCACTTACTGGAGACTAACCAATATGAATGAGGACAGTCTATTCAGTCTATAATGTAAGATGAAGGACCGAATCCTATGTGAGGATCTTGAGAACTCTATAACAGGTAATAGGGGAGATGAATGGTAGAAAAGGAAAAAGGAGGGTGATAATTATAAGGAAGGGAGATAAAACAATAAATTCACACTACTCAAAAATGGGTCCCATGGTTTGGCCTCACATTTGGCCAAACCATACAGTAATCATACAATAATCACTTTCCATGGGACCCCCCTGCCGCATAGTTTAGGTAAATGATTAGACTTACCATGTGCTTCCCTTGAATGAAACCTATAAAACTGGTCTTCAACTTTTCACATAACCATGTGTCCTAGGCAGTACAGTCAGAACAAACAATGAGGCCTTCTGTAGTGCATTGGAGCACCCCGCATGGTATAAATTAACTATATGGACCACCTGATTCCTCCAAAACATGGATCTATTGGTCTAAATTATCCCATGATACCCAATAACTATTCTTTAACCCACTAGGCATTAATATTAGAAAAAAAATCAAAATTGAATTAAAAGGTACTGTACATTAGATAAAATATAGGGTGTTATAGAATTATTATGTTTCAATATTGTTTTAGATAAATATAACATATTATAGATACATGAATTTTTTTGATTCAAATCCCATTGCTATCATGTTTTTTTTAAAGTCAAATTATGTGAATAATTTCAAAAATAATATTAACAATATTTTATGAAAAAAATATTTTATTAAATTATTTAAAAATCATAAAAATATTGAAATATGAAAAGTAGGGTGAGAAATTGTTCAAATTATAACCCCTTTTACAATTATGAGATAATTTTTACCTTATACATAAAATTATTACCCTTTTAGGGTAAAAAAGTCATTACCATGGTTAAGGTTTAAATAAGTTAACTAAGAGGTTAAATGAAAAGATAAGGGTTAAAACACCTCTTAAATGTATGAGTTCTGTTTGATGGAATTTTAAAAAAAACCTACCTTATCTTGAAATAAAGATCCATTTTAAGCATTTTTTGATAAGTAATTTATTATATTTCAATCTTTTATGAAATTGAAAGAGTTCCACTCTCCTAACATATTAAAGACAACCACTAATTTCTTTTATTTTCATTATATTGAATGATATATATTTTAAAAACCCTACAAAATGATTTTATAAACTAACATATTTAAGAATTCTAGGTTATGTTATTCATTAAAACAATTCCATGGGTCCTTAAGAAGGGATTTAAAGGGGGCCTACCCAAGAAGAGGTAATCATATTATCTGAGATCTTTCAATTTTATTCTTCTTATAAATCTTTTAAATATGTGATATTATTTATAAAATAATAACATCAATGTCATAAAAATACTTAAATGTTATTACTATTTTTAAACTACCTTTTTTTACCCTCATTCCATCAAATTGGAAGTGAATTTTTCACTCATACGTACATGCACCTTACCATCTGCACGTAGGGATATAATTTATTTTACATCACCATTATTAACGGATTGTTATTATAATTTTTTTAATGTTTATATATTATATTTAAATTATATTGTTTCATTTTGAATTGTAATATCATATATTACTACTTACCTTCTAATCCATTGGGAAACGATAACGTCACTCTTTTGTATGTGTGGATGACCACCTCCATGAAGTGATGTTATATATTTCTTGGTTTCATTTTACATAGATTGTAATAACAATTTATATAATGAATATATATGATATTATAATGATTTTTGAAATATGAATTAATATATACCTTTTTTCATTCTTTCTGTTGAAAAGTGAAAAAAATGTTTATGCGTACGTAAGACTCACAATCTCCGTGATTGATGTAATTAATTTTTATATCTATATTAATTATGTATGAATATAAATATATAAATATATATAATGAATATATATTTTATTTATATCATGATTAATATTCTTGAGCGGATGTAACCATGGTCAATTTATATAGAACATAACTACAGAATTGAAATTTTCTGGAAAAACTAATCTTTTAACACCTAGAAATGATGATTTTCAGAAGATATTATTAATAAATGAGTGTTGGAAATAATATAAGTTGATAATATATGAAATTATATGTTTATAATTTATTATTATATATATTGTTATTAAATATAAATTTATTATATAGGATTTTAGTATGATTTTTAAGCAAGTGGAACTAAAAGTAAGAATTTTATATTAAAATCTCACTGTTCACAAGGATTGTTTATGAATAAGTTTATTATGATGAAATTTCATGGGAAACCTCTCAAAATTATCACTAATTTCCCTCTAATAAATTTATTTATGTATATGACATGTTTCCCATTTATTTTCCACTCTTTAAGTACTTAAGATATTGAAATAACATTTTTAAGGAAATTCGACTTTATTTCTCTCTTCAATCAAAAGTCAATTCTCTTTAATGTCCAAATATTCATTAAAATGTTTACAAGAATATTTTTTATAATAATATAGGAATTTTAAATTCATTTTTACAATTTATTTTAATTTTTTAAAATTATTTTAAAAGGAACATTCTTTACATTATTCGAATAATTTAATTTTCAATTTTTACCAGAACGTGAATGGGATCATTGTTTTAAAGTAAACAACACGAATAGAATTTCATTCCATCATGAGAACTCAATGATTTTAAGAAAAATTTTACATCTTCCATTGTTATTTTCAATTAAAATATTTTCCATAATATTTTTGAATCTTTTATATTTTCAAGATGGAATTTTAAAATTGGAAGGGTATGTTTCTCAAGAATGTTTAAAGGGTCTTTCAATACATCAATAATGACATTTGATATTATTTATGATTGAATGTGGATGTAATCCAATGATAAAATACTTATTAATTATCTATATTGTTTACTAATATTATGATAAGTTTTTTATGAAAACCTCTTTTCTATGGGTTATGATATGATGCAATGTTGAAATGATTATAAAACCAGATTCTTTTACACATATTATTATATGATGACTGTTTCATTATATTATGGAACAAATATTTATGATTTATTTTTAGTGGATGGGATTTAATTTTACATTTTTCTAATACATTGGATAAATATGGATATTTAATGAGATAATAAGTACTGGAATGGGAAGTGATCCCAATTCTTTAATCACTTTTTCTACTATGAGAGTATTAGGTGTAAACCTTGACTAATATGATGGAATAAATAGTAAAATCAATCCATTATGATAGTCTTTTTAGTGATCCTTGAATACTATGAAATAATTTTCTATGATTATGTGTATGATACAAACATAATTCTTATTCCAATTTTATGCACACATGTTTTATATTCTTTGATTAATTTATGATTTATATCAGATAATCTACAAAATTTTATGTCATGACTCAATATTATGATCTATAACAAGTAAGTTATGTTTTTAAAATTTTATTCCCATGCTACCATACCTCTATTATCATTTTATGTTTATGTGATCAATGATATTTCCCTTCTTTACCTTACTAAGCATCAGATCTCACCCTATCTTATATTTCCTTTCAGCAGGTTATAAAGAAAGGTATTATGTATGATATGTCTAAGGGGGGGTTCTAGTTATGGAGAAAATAATGGGAGATGAGTTATTTAACTTATGAAAGAGTTAGTTATGTATCTATGTTTCCAAATATACTACACCTATGAGATTTTGGAATGGATTATAATGTTTTGTATTTAATATTGATATATTAAGATATAACATCTATATATGAAGTGTAAGATTCATTATATTTTTAGTTCCATAGTATTAATTTGAATTCTATTTTCTTATTATATTATTAATTTTAATTGTTTACTTATTGGATTGATAATAATATTTCATCCTAAAATTATTTTTTCTTGCATACAATGGAATACGTAAGATTGAGTTGTGATTATCTCACAATTGTTGATATATGTGTGGAACACAACGAATTATATTTGAATTACTTGAGAGCACTTTTAATTAATTGAGTATTTATCAAGTAGTTCAAGTTTAGATAATTATTAAATATTCATATGGAATATTCATATGGTATATTCATAAATACATAATAAGGAGGGCTCATAATCAATGAGTATTTTTAATTAATCCTCAAAATTTTTCTCAACCTATGGTTATTGATAAAAAAACTGTGTATTATTTCAATTATAAATTTATTATAAAAGATAAATATCTATAATATTTTGATATCATTATAATATAAAATCCAACCCTTGGACTAATAACCATTCATTATATTGATAAAAATGTACTATTTTAGATTTATTTAGAGCTATCTCAATCTGGATTCACCAGAACCCCATTTTTACTAAATGTGATAAATTAATTTTTCATAAATCTTTGCAGAACACCTTCATAATGTTGTATTATAACTCAAAGAAATTAAATTTTTTTTTCACCACCCTATGACAGGTGGGTCATTTTTTATCTACTCATGTATTAAATATTATTGGGCATGTTACCGACTTGGATAGGATGAGACCTAATTTAAATATTTATATATATATAGAATATTCTACAAGAATTTTTAGAAGTGTTCTAAAATTATGAATTATTTTAAAAAAAGTTTTCTCAATATCTTTAAAGTGTTGAGGATAAATAAGTAGGAAATTAGATAAAAAGTATCTAGTGTGGTTTTGAAATTATAGATTGGTAAACTTTTATGTTAGGACAAGAATATTAGAAGATACAATAGTCATCCTAAGTCATTTAAACCTAATGGATATGTCAAAAGAGAGGTAATTTTTCCAATTATATATAACCCATAAATTAGAAATTATTTTTATATAATATATAATGTTTTTTAAGAATCATTATGAAGTTTCAATATCTGGTATTAATGTGGTAGAAATAAATTATTTTATTTTGAAGTGTATATGAAACCAATTGTATATTTTTTTAAAAAATATATATAGGTATTATATATTAATGAAATAATTGATAAATCCCACAATTTGTATTTAAGTGATGAAGAAAAGGGTTTATAACTCAAGGATTTGGATGAAAAAGCATATTTAAAGATAAAAAATATATACATAAAGGATTAGTATTTCTATTTAGTTTTTTCTTATGTGAGAAATTACTTATATTATATAAGAATAATTATTATAAATAATATGACATGTTGAATTTTATACACATATTTTATGATTAATCAAATTCTATGTCATGGTTTGAGTGTGTGAAAAGGGTAACAATTTTTTATTCCTAATAAAACACTATATCAAAGAATTTTTTTTAAAAAGTAGTGATATAAACCCACACTTTCCGTGACATATTTTTTTGAAAAAACTATTTTTAGAATATTACATTAAATACACAAAATATCATATGAGATATGGTTTCTAAAAGTTTACTTATTAGAAATTTAAATAAATGAAACAAGTGTGTTTAATGAGTTGAAATATTTCCTTCTTATAAATCTATTTTTTATAAAATGAAATTTTTAAGTGGTTTTTGAGAATTGGTTTAATCTTAAATAAGTTTAAAGTATTACAGATAATTGAATATATTAGTCTAATTAAAAGTAAATGAAAGAATGTATCCTATATGATATTTGGTTATCCTGATAAAGAATGATATTAATTAAAATAATTACATATAAACCAGTTACCAAATGATATCAAATAATTTTTGAATGGAAATGTTTCAAAGATAATGATGATAAACATATAAGGATATCCTAGACTATAAAATCCATTGACATCATAATATTAGATATAGTGAATTAATGAATTTGGAATATTATGTTTATGGAGTAAGACATGAGGATTATGAATCATAATATTTACATAATCCAAATAACATTTCTTCATATATGTTACCCATTTCTGGATAATATTTATCAAACAATCATACAAATATAATATATAGATTACATTATGTTGCAATGATTTTAAACAATCCTCAAACGTTTAGCAAACAGAAGACCTATTCTTTTGTCTATTATATATTATAAGATTATATTGATTGTTATATATTAATTTTTTAATAATGTAAATATATTTTAAGAATGTACATGTGTCATTTTATGTAAAATAAAATCCTTAATTTTTCATTCATTCCAATTGGATAGATATTTTTATTAACGTTAAATGATAATTGACCTTACAAAGTATAAATTTGGGTAATTATTAATCAATTTGTATCATGTGTTATTATAGGTTGTGATAGAATATGAAGTTTATCTGGTTTTTTTCTCACATAGCGATAAAAAATCATGCACGATGCATAAGAGGATTTTTTGTGTGTTGGATAACCCACTACATACACCATGTTTTATGTCATAATATATGCCATTTTTTTACTCGATTTGTGTTTTTTTTATTGAATACTCATACCTAAGTCTGAAAATATTACTAACCCTTGAACATTTATACATAGATATATTTCATATGCTAGTTTTAAGGCTGAGATATTTAGGTGGTGGTTGGGTATGTTACTTGTCATGTCATTGGTTAAGGTTTAACCAAGTTGGTATTTATTCTCTCATATGAAACGACTGATATTTGGTCCCCTATTAGAGAAAATATTAGGAAGCACATGAACATACCTCGATTAGTTAAATGTTATATTCTTATCCATTTGGGTGTGGGGTATGACATGTGTGCATACATTTGGGGTCAATAAAATATGATGTGTTTCTCTTTCTAGTTTCTATATAATTAATGAATCATGAATATATGAGTTGGCTATATGGTCTTCAAATACTCTCTATCTCATGGTCATTCTATGTATAAAAGGGATCATATAAATATTCATATATATGTATATATATGATATATTTGCTGGATATAGGTATGATGATACCTGTGTTTGATCATTGTGAAGATAATTCCCCTCATATCATGACCAGTATTGACAATTTTCTAGTGGCTGCACCTTAATTATAATTTTGGTTTGGGGAATTGATAATTTCATCAATTATAAAAAAGTCATGTTGGGTCACACATTATTTATTTTCTTAAATAATATTTAATTTTGTTATAAAGAGTTATCATAATATTTAAAGAGATACCTAAAAAGTATTTTTAGAGGACATCCCAAAAATATTTGTTTATATTTTCTAAAGTTTCTATATATGATGTAATATATGACTAAAGAAATTAAATATTTTTCTAATTTATTTTTTTCAATATATCCAAAATAAATAATCAAAATGTTTTCAAAATTTATTATATATCATATGACATTAAGTGAAATTATTCTAAGTCTACAAGTGTTTAGTGAAAGTGGATATTATTAAAAACATACAATAAAGTGAAAGCATATAATTATAGTGTAAACTATGTCTTAGTTTTTTAGGTGTAAACCAAAATGTAGTAAAGGTCACTATTCCATGGTTTTGTGTATGATAGTACATGGGTTATGTGATAATGCATGTTGTTTATTTAATCATTCACATAATCTATCATGATTGATTTATAATATCATTTATGGAATATAATGGCTTTTATATTGATAAATGGTTATTTATATGTTAAAAAATGATTAATAGGAATTGAACCAATAGCTATCTGGAGATGAAATATTTGAAATATTTATGAAATTTTCCATGAATATAATGGTTTTTTGAGATATTATTTCAACCATGAGGATGAATATATTATTTTTTGATAATATTGGATATGGTGAAAATATACCAAGAGGGTGTAGGATATATTTTTTGGACAGTAAATGTTAATAATGATGAATGAATATCATTGATGAAGAGGGTTACAATCAAATTTGACTGAAATTTTGTGTTTTGGAATGAGAAGAATGATATAATGGAAATTTAAAAAAATTAGAAATGGGAGGGAAACATGGTAATATAATAGTTATTTGATTGAATTCCCCTAAAGAAAGTAAATAATGAGAAACATAGTGATGTTTACATGTCGAATACATAAATAATTAGGTTGGAAGATGAAAATGGATATCATATATTGGAACCATACTTTGTAATGGATGCATAGGATTGATATATAAGGAATTAAAATATGAAACTGATAAAGGAGATGTATGGTATATCTATAGAGAAATTATTGAATCCAATCTAGTGGCTTTATGTAATCTATTGCTAAAGAAGATAAAGTAAATCCTTTATAGTACTACATGTCGAGGATATAATATTTTAAGTGTTGAAGAATGATGGATTGATTTGGATTTTATAGATTCTATGAAGAAGTAAAATATTCTTTTATAGATTAATTTTTAATTAGAGGAAGTATGAGCATGATTTAAGGACTTTTGAGATGGTAAAAAATGTTTGTTGAATGTGAATACAACCGTTCCATAGAAGTAGAATGTACCCACTATAGGGAATGGAAAAATTGGAAGGAGATCATGGATTAAAGATAATTATGGACATGGTTTTTTAGATGAAATTATATTTTTTGGTACATAACACCCTAAAAAAGTCATGGTTTGATCATGATTGTTAGAGTATGTGAAATGGTGAGTTGTTCATATTGTTAACAAGAGAACAGATTATGGTCCTAATATTTGTAGTAAAAATTGGGAGTCAATGTTCCCCAATCCATAATACAAACATTAATGCTATATAAAATACATATATTCCAAATAAATTCTTGAAATAGGTGAAATGGAATCCATAATGATTGAATTTGAAATGGGAATTTTGAGTATCAAAATTCCATTAAGGAAGACTTGATGGTGTTTTGAGATTTATTATGTGTTATTTAAATAGGTAACAAGGAAAAAAATAGGCATTTTATAGGACTTTTAAGGAGAAAATATAAATAATAGTCAAAATGGATGTCATGCTGTTCAAAATTTTACAAGTTTAATGATCTATAATGGGAAGAAACTAACTATGATATAATGTGAATACCTATACTGTAATGTATCATATTTTTTAATATTTTATTCTAATATTATGTGATAATTATTTTGAGACTAGGCTTCAAGACGGCACGCAGTTCTGAGGCCCGGTGAGCCCGGAACAAATGTTTGAATTAAAATTAAATAATTTAATTTACGCGCACGTGGGGTTTTCCTGAGATTGCGGAATAAATTCTGAATGGGTGCTTGGATCGGAAATATGAGGGCACCGTTGTGTTTGGAGTAGCGGGTTTACCCTGGAAGAGACCTAACATTGTCTGTCATAGACCGATGGTGAAATCTGGTTTTTGGATGTAACTGTAATAAAATATTTATTAAAAGTATTTTATTAAAATTCTTTGCTGTAGTGAAATCATTATCTTTTTTCCTTATAAATAAAGGTTTACACAGGGGTCCAGGGTTAAAAAACACATAACCCTGATACCCTTGGAGGCACTGGAGGCTCTGGAGGAAAACTCTCGACGCAGCGACAAAGACCTGGTGACCAGATCTTCACCAACGAATGTCGTGAATCCAAGTAGGGCGTTTGATCTCTTTGTGATTTCGTTTCCCCGTTCTTGATTCCTATGATTAACATGGACTAATTCATGAACAAATTAGCATGCAGATCAATCATAATTGTAGGATGGTCTTTTGCGGGATTTTTTGGGGAAATTGATCCATGTTGATTTATTATTTTTGATTTCTACTCCGTTTAAGCCTATTAACGGGAGAGAATCAACGTCGTGATGAACAACGACGGAGGTTCGTTCCTCAAATTTGTTTCATTGGATTTTTCTTCCTTTTTTGTTTCAAGAATTCTTCACGTTCTTCACGGGGCGATGAACAACGGATCGTTACGCATCTGTTCTACTACGCAACGATCCCAAATTTAAGAATCAACACCGTAGTGATCTTGTAGAGGTGCGACAATGGTTTCGGCGGACAGATCGAAGTGGATCAGAAGATATCATTCTTCGAACAATTTCTAGACGGGTGGTCGGGATTGGATTTCAGAGCTGATAAAAGGCCCATAACCCACAGATTCGGCATCACGATGATGAGGTGACCCGGTGTCTTCAGTTTCGCGACAAACGAACAGCAGAATCGGAAACCGGAAGGTCGGCCGAGGCGCAGAGGAAGAAGACGACATTCTAGAAATTTCCTGACTACACGACATGTGTTCGTGACGGACCACCTGGTGTATACTCCAGGAGTACATAGGCATGGGTTGGGTACAAGGCCAATGACAAAGCGTGTATACCTTTCCCCGTCCAGACCCGGCCAGATACACGGGGTACCCCATGTACTGGTACACATGCAGGCGACACGAACAAAGATTGTGTACGGGCACATGGACAGCGTACACGGAGCCAACCCCCGGTGCTCGGGCACGACGATTAATTCTTCTACACGCCGTGTAGTTGAGTTTTACACATCTTGGATGGATGACACGGGTCATTTACACGGGCAGTACCCAGGGTCAAGGAACAGATCGTGTAACCATACTATATGTCATGTGACCAGTTATACATGGCTTGATCCAGTTGTCTTCTGTGACATTGACATGTTTACTTAGGGTTCGTCCCCTTGGTTGTTCTCCTGAAGGTTTCTGGTATCATTTCCTATATACTGGAGTATGATCCCTTCAGCAGGACTTCTGGAATAGAGTTGTTGGAATCCCCTCTATGAGACTTGGAGCTAGATCCTCTATTCATTCATGGAACCTTAAGTGGAGTTCTTGGTATCGACGTGACATACATTACCCAGGATCTGATCCTCTACTTAGCGTATTAGTTCAGACTGAGTAGTTGGAATCACCTAATGGCTTGGTTGTGATCCTCATATGAGCACCATATTCTCAAGTACTTGTGGAGTGTGTTCTCCCAGAATGAGTAATTTATATCAATCTCTTCAGACCTAGGAGTGTGTTCTCCTTGTTATGTGCTTAGTGGAATCTTCGAGCTGGATCTTAGTGGTGGTTTCGCGGGAGTCATTTGTGTATGAGTATATTTGGATATTCTTGATTATAAGTTATGTAGACATATACTGTATAGAGCTGACTGTATCATTTCTTTGTGGTATTTTCACTTGTTGAATTCGTTTGTGGTTTTCGGGGTGTCCTACTGTGTATTGTTATAGTCACCCCTGCACGGGCTTTGCCTGAACTTGTTGTGTCTTGTACAGATGAGCGACCCTTTGACAGGATTCTAGGTAGATTAGGAACAGACGGTGCTCAGTGAGATCAGCTGGGCCGAGGTGTGTTCCTACGACTACAGATTGCAGTCCCAGTACCTTTCTTTACAAGTTGGAATTTGTTTCAGACTTTCTTTTGGTGGGATCAAACTTTTGGCCCATGGTTTTACATTATTTTACTTTACTTTCCTGCCGTACTCCATTGGTTGGGTTTTTAGTATATGCATGATTTTCCATTTTTAGTAGTTTTTACTTTTCAGCTTTGTGGGTTCAGAGATGTGTGTGTGTGTGTGTGTGTTTACAAGTTTATAGGCAATACCTCCCATGTTAGTGATATGCCTACTCAGTGCTAGTCACCATCCCCTAGAGTATTGGAGGCGGGATTGGGGAGTTGAGGCATGGGCCCCACTGGGACGGGTCGTGACAGAGTGGTATAAGTGGGAGTCAGTTCTACCTTAGGACCAAGAGTTTGTGAGTTGGTTTGGGGCAACAGTGTTCGGTGTTTTAAGTTTGGCTATCAGGCCAGGGACCCTATTATTGGTATGGGCGGCCGACATATCCATACACCAAGGCTCTGATAACTTTCTTTTCAACTCGGAACATGAAGACACTAGTTGAAGGGGAAAATAATGGTATACACATCATATAGGAATGGGTTGTGGTTTCCATGTCCTTCTTGAGTCATCTCTCCAGATATACTCACTGGCTGTGATAAATCTTTTTTTTACAGGATGCCTCTGTGACACGCACCCTCTAGGATCCAGCAGCTCGATCACGAGGATGACCCCCTCACTGATGAAGCTTCGATTCAGGGACCATATCCCCCGGTTTAACCTTTAGGTGGTGTGCCAGCTATCCCACCACTTGTAGAGTAGTGTTTAGTGCCTTCTGTATTAGTAGAGGAGGAGGGCTGGCTGAGCGCACTCAACGAGTTTCAGATACAGAGACCCCTAAGGTTTCAAGGCGAGCCTGAACCTCAGGCAACATAGGACTGGCTTGAGGCAGTGGCCAGAGTCTTCCATTTGGTCAGGACACCAGCAAAACAGATGGTGATCCTAGCAGCGAGCCTTCTGCAGGGCTCTATAGGGCAATGGTGGAGCTTGGTTATCCTGACCCACGACGAGGTGGCTCTTTCATGGTCAGTGTTTGAGCGTCTCTTCAGAGAGGAGTTTTCACTGTTTACCCTGAGAGTGGTACGTATACAGAATACTCTTTAGCTCTAACAGGGAACCATGGTGGTGGATGGCTATTCATCGAGGTTTACCAACCTCTCTCGGTACTCGATGGATATAGTCAAGGATCTGTACTTCAGAGCTCGAACTTTTGAGCGAGGCTTGCACAGAGATATCCAATCCAGCATCATCCCTATGAGAAACCCTACTTATTCTAGGGTGCTCAAGTGGGCTTTGGTGGTTCAGATCTTCTTGGAAGATTAGAGACAACTGACAGTTGCCAGTAGTGAGCAAACTAGAGCAGAGACATCGGCAGCAGGGAGCCGACGTCAGGGACACAGGTGTGGGAGACGTTTTCAGTGGAGATCCCAGGATAGGGGATCTTCCATACAGAGTTTTTAGGGCGCATCCCGCCAGCCTCGAGAGAGGTGATGCTACTGTTTTGATGGAAGGGGACATCTCACTCGAGAATGTCTGACCCGCCATACTATTGACATGGGAGTAGTGGATGGACCACCAAGGCAGAGGCAACGTGTGGAGTAGATAGATCCATGAGGCGGAAGACTTTGTAGAGGAGTTGGGAGAGAATCTAGTGGTGGTCTACATTTTGACCTTTTACCACCACCCCAAGGAGGTCCACCCTTGGCTCCTAGAGCTGGTGGACAGAGTCAGGGACAGCTACAGGTAGCCGAGGCTTATGACCCAGGTACTCCTGGAATGATTGGAGGTACAATATTTGTCTTATTTACTTTGGCTCCCGTAATGATAGAAACATGTTATAGTCATTATTTTCTAGATTCTTATCTTGTTCGAGACCTTGAAATTCCAGTTGAGCCGTTTTGTCGACATTTACGCTTAGAAACACTGACTGGAGAAGATTCAGAGATCATACACCTTTGAAGACAGTGTGACCTAACCCTTGGAGGTGAGAGTTTTGGTTGGAACCCCTTGGTGGTATCGTCGAAGCCTTCGGATTTCATTCTTGGGATGGATTGGCTATCCATAGTTCATTCCCAAATTGACTGTTTTAGGTGAAGGGTGCAGTGTGTTCATAGTGATGGAACGAGGTTCTCCTTCATCAGTGAAAAGGAGACTTAGGTAGTGCGGGATGGACTCATGCGTAGGAAGGTACAACCGATTTCAAATCAATTGTCTAGCCTAGACCTTGGCGCAATAGATGTTTCGATTTTCCAGTTTCCATCAGTAGTGGCTGAGTACGAGGACATCTTTCCGGAAGATGTCCCCGGACTACCTCCTCATCAGGAAATAGATTTATGCATCGATTTGACACCCGGGACGACACCGATATCAGCATCAACATATCAAATGGCTCCTATAGAGCTTCGTGAGCTGAGGGTGCAGCTGGAAGACTTGAAGTGGAAGTGCATTGTGTGTCCCATTGTTTCACCAGGGGAGTCCCTAGTGTTGTTTTCCAAAAAGGCAGATGGAACTTGAGGCTTTGTGTGGATTACCAGGGATTGAATCAGGTGACCGTGCAGAACCGGTATCCACTATTGAGGATTGATGACCTCTTCGACCAGCTAAGAGGGGACCGATGGTTCTCGAAGGTTGATCTACGATCAGTCTATCACCAGTTGTGAGTATGGGATGAGGATATATCTAATACGGCTTTTAAATGTCACTATGGTCACAATGAGTACTTGGTGATGCCCTTTGTCGTGACGAACGCCCCGGCAGTGTTTATGGGACTCATGAACCGGATCATTCAGCCCGATCTAGATCGTCTCATGGTGTTATTCATCAATGATATCCTTGTGTACTCGGCATCCTAGGAGGAGCACATGAGGAACCTAAGGATGGTTCTGGACACACTCTGAGAGCCCCAGTTGTACGTGAAAATCTTTAAGTGTCAGTTCTGGATACAGGAGGTTAACTTTCTAGGACACATTATCTCAGTAGATGGTGTAGCTATGGACCCAGCCAAGGTAAAGGTAGTGCTAGAATGGAAGCCACCCCGGAACGTGTAAGAGGTGCGAAGTTTCCCTTGATTGGCAGTCTACTATTGGAGATTCATTCTCGATTTCTCCAGGATTTCTGCACCCATGACAGCTTTGACCTGAAAGGGGTAGCATTTCATGTGAACCGAGAGATGCCAGCAGAATTTTCAGTAGTTGAGACAGAGTCTGAACAGTGCCCCAATCTTGAGATTACCAGAGGAGGGTGTCGAGTACGTAGTGTTCTACGACACATCAATTACTGGGCTTGGTTGTGTCCTGATGCAGAGGCATGTGGTGGTTTCCTATGGCTCACGTTCAGTTGAGGCCATGCGAGCAGAACTACGTGACCCATGATCTTGAGTTGGCAGCGGTAGTCTTCACGTTGAAGATGTGGCAACACTTCTCGATGGGTGAGCAGTTTATCATCCACTCTGATCACAAGAGTATCAGATATATCTTTTTGTAGAAGGATCTGAATTTGAGATAGGGACGGTGGCTTCAGTTCCTATAGGATTAGGAATTTGAGATTGTTTATACTCCTGGGAAGGGGAACGTTGTGGCAGATGCTCTCAGTAAGAAATCTAGTTCGCAGTTGCTGGATGAGGCGACGAGACAATTAGCCTCTTTATAGTTATCCATCATGGATAGGGATGAGGGAGCTTACCTTAAGTAGATGGTTGTTTCCCCTCCACTCTATCTGTGAGCCATAGAAGCACATCACGAGGATGCTAGATGTGAGACTCTACGTGCTCAGATATCTATAAGTGATGCTGCCGATGGATATTCAAAAGGTGGGGAGCACATTTTTTTATAGGGTTCACAGTAGTACCTGCGACGTTGTGGGAGGAGGTTCTGAGGGAGTTCCATACATCTCTTTTGACGGTGCATTCAGGTGTGTCAAAGATGTACGAGGACCTCTAAAATCAGTTCTGGTGGCCAGAAATGAAGAAGAGTGTTGCATAGTTTGTTTCTCGGTGCATTACTTGTCAACAAGTAAAGGCTGAGCACCAAGTGCCAGCAGGATTGACATATCCCCTTGAGGTGCCAGAGTGGAAGTGGGATGAGATATCCATGGACTTCGTGATGGGCTTACCACGTACGTCCAGAGGACACGAAGCCATCTGGGTGATCATTGATCGACTCACCAAGTCGGCCCACTTCCTAACCATACGGGAGAAGAGTTCAGTAGAGATCTTGGGATTCATCTACGTGTAGGAGATAGTTCGACTTCATGGAGTTCCATCCACAATCGTCTTAAATCGTGATTCTCATTTCACATGCCGGTTATGGAGTGATTTTAGGAATATTTTAGGACTCAGTTACACTTGAGAACAGTGTTTCATCCTCAGACTGATGGTCAGACGGAGAAAACCATCCAGGTTCTAGAGGATATGCTACGAGCTTGCATATATGAAATTGGTCGTAGCAGGGAAGATCACCTAACACTAGTGGAATTTTCTTATAACAACAATTATCATTCCACTATTGGTATGACACCATTTGAGGCTTTGTACGGGCGATCTTGCAGGTCACCACTTTGCTGGACTGACCCAGGAGAGTCAACACTAATGGGCCCATATATGGTGCAAGCTACTATGAAGAAGGTGCAAGTCATTCAGGAGCATATGAAGATTGTACAGAGTTGGCATAAGTCTTATGCTGATAGGAGACAGAGGCCATTGGAGATCGAAGAGGGGGACCATGTTTTCTTTCAGGTATCACCTCGACGGCGATTGCATAGATTTGTCCGAGGCGAAAAGCTATCTCTGAGGTTCATCGTCCCTTTTCAGATTCTAAGTAGAGTTGGCGAGGTGGCATACCACATGGATCTACCTCATCAGATGGACTGGGTACACAACCTCTTCCATGTGTCGCAACTGTTGAAGTACGCGCATGATCCATCACATATTATCGACTGGGGTGAGATGGACATCGATGATGGAGAGAACTTTGCTGAGTACCCAGTGGAGATCGAGGATCGACAGGAGAAGATCCTTCGTGGGTGATCTATTCTCCTGGTGTGTGTCCGGTGGCATCACGAGAATCTCCAGGAGAGTACGTGGGAGCGTGAGGCTCAGATTCGTGTGTAGTACCCACATCTTTCTAAGTACCCTTTGTTTTGGATTTTCGGGGACGTAAAAGCCCTATGGTGGGTGTGATGTAATGTCTCAGATTTTTCCATGTTTTATATTAATATTATGTGGGAATTATTTCGAGACCAGGTTTCAAGACAGCGTTCAGTTCCGAGGCCCGGTGAGCCCGGAACAAATGTTTGAATTAAAATTAAATAATTCAATTTATGCGCGCATGGGGTTTTCATGAGAAAGTGGAATAACTCATGAACAGGTGCTCAGATCAGAAATCTGAGGGCACCGTTGCGTCCAGATTAGCAGTTTTACCCTGGAAGAGACCTAACTTATGCTAGCATAGACCGGTGGTGAAATTTGGCTTTTGGACCTAACCGTAATAAAATATTTATTAAAAGTATTTTATTAAAATTCTTTACTACATGGAAATATTTATCTTGTATCCTTTAAAATAAAATATTATTCAAGTGTCCAGGGTTAAAAACCTCATAACCCTAAAACCATTGGAGGCTCTAGAGGCTCTGGAGAAAACCTCCCGACGCAGCGACGACGACGCGGCGACCAGATCTTCGCCGACGAACTCCATGAATCCAAGAAGGGCGTTTGATCACTTTTGGATTTATTTTCCCTATTCTTGATTCTTATGTCGAACAAGGACTAATCAATGAATAGATTTGCCCGAGGATCGATTGTAATTGTTGGATGGGATTTTGCGGGTTTTTGTTTGGGGAAATTGATCCATGTTGATTTATTATTGTTGATTTCTGCTCTGTTTAAGCCTATTAATAGGATAGGATCAATGCTGTGATGAATGACGGCAGAGGTTACTTACTCAAATTTGTTTCATTGGATTTTTCTTCACTTTTTCTTTCACGCGTTCTTCACGTTCTTTGCTGGACGATGAACAATGGATCGTTGCGCGTCTGTTCTACTACGGAAAGATCCCAAATTGAAGAATCGACACCGCAGTGATATTGCGGAGGTACGATGACAGTTTCGGCGGATGGATCAAAGCGGATCAGAATATATCGTTCATCAAAGGATTTCTGCACGGGTGGCTGAGATCAGATTTTGGAGCCAATCAAAGGACCGAAACCCACAGATTTGGCATCATGATGACGAGGTGACCCAGTGTCTTGAGTTTCACGGCAATCACACAGTAGAATCGGAAACCGGAAGATCGGCCGAGGCGCGGAGGAAGAAGACGACGTTCTAGAAATTTCCCGACTACAAGACGTGTAGTATGGGCTACATGGAATGTGTTCGTCGACGGACCACCTGGTGTATACTCCAAGAGTACACGGGCATGGATTGGGTACACGACCAAGGACACGACGTGTATACCCTACCCCGTCCAGACCCGACCAGATACACGGGGTACCCCGTGTACGGGTATAGGGGAATGCGTCATGGACAGAGACCGTGTACATGCACATGGCCATCATACACGGAGCGAACCCCAGGTGCTCGGGCATGGTGTGTAATTCTTTTACATGCCGTGTGGTTGAGTTTTACAAAGCTTGGATGGATGACATGGGCCGTTTACAAGGTCAGTACCCAGGGTTAAGGAACACATCATGTAACCATACTACACGCCATGTCACTAGTTATACATGGCTTGAGCCAATTGTCTTCTGTGACTTGTACTTCTTTCCTTAGGGTCTGTCCCCTTGGTCTTTCTCCTGATAGTTTCCGGTATCATTTCTTACATGCAGGAGTATGACCCCTTCAATAGGACTTCCTGAATAGAGTTGTTGGAATCCCCTCTATGAAACTTAGAGCTGGATCCTCTATTCGATCTTGGAACATTAAGTGGAGTTCTTGGTTTTTAAGTGACCTAATTTACCTGGGAGTCGATCCTCTACTTAGAGGATTCATTCAGACTGAGTTGTTGGAATCACCCGATGGCTTGGTCATGATCCTCATATGAGCACCATATTCTCAAGTACTTGTGGAGTGTGTTCTCCTGGAACGAGTACTTCATATCTCTCTCTTCATACCTAGGAGTGTGTTCTACTTGCTATGTGCTTAGTGGAATCTTCGAGCTGGATCTATTGGTGGTTTTGCGGGAGTTGTTAGTGTATGATTATATCTATATATTCTTGATTATATGTTCTATAGAAATATAATCTATAGAGCTGATCGTATCATTTCATTGTGGTATTTTCCCTTGTTGTATTCCTTTGTGGTTTTCGAGTGTCCTACTGGATATTTTTATACTCAATCATGCACGGAATTTTCCCACACGTGTCATGTATTGTGAAGACGAGAAAGCCTTTGACAGGATTCTAGGTGGACTAGGACTAGACGATGCTCAGTGAGATCAGGCATGCCAAGGTGTGTTCCTATAGCTACAGATTGCAGTCCCAGTACCTTTCATTACATGTTGGACTTTGTGGCAGACTTTTTTTTGTGGGCTTGTAATTTTGGCCTAGGGTTTTACATTATTGTAATTTACTTTCTTTCCATACTCTGTTTGTTGTGTTTTTAGTATATGCATGCATTTTCATTTTTAGTAGTTTTTACTTTTCAGCTTTGTGGGTTTGGAGATGTGTGTGCATGTGTGTGTATATAGGTTTATAGTCAATACCTCCCATGTTAGTGACATGCCTACTCGGTGCTAGTCACCAGCCCCAGGCCTATTGGAGGCGGGCTTGGGGAGTTGCGGCATGGGCCCCACTAGGACAGGTCATGACATATACACCATATTCATTTTTGAGAAAGAGTTTTTATTTTCAAAATTGATTGATTGGTTGAAATTTGAATTTTTAAATATCATCTTTCTTGGAGTCGTGTTTTTTATTGGAGGTAGGCCATGATTAGTTGAAAGTAGTAACATAATACATTGAATGAAGATATGGATGAATATAATGTTTGATTCTAATTTAAATATTAAAGATATGGTTTGATTTTTTGAAGAGTAACTCAACTTGAATGGATGTATTTGAACACATTTAAGTTTGTGTTGCAACTATAATGGTCTCAATGAATTGGATGCACATCAATCAATGTTAATAATTTACCAAAGGGATTAATGATTGAATGATTGTTTATAAATTTGTGTAGAATAATTTTATAAGATATAAAAACTAGAAAATCTTGTTTTTAGAGAACAGATAAAGGAACAATGTTGAAAAATCCGGTTTATAGAGAGTGTAACACCCCAAATTTTATGTATGAGTATTCGTTCAATAAGTTGATTCCTTAAATATTTCGAATAACATTTTTCACAAGAAATAACAAACTAAAATAAACATTTATTAATTTCAATAATGTATAATATTAAAAAAATTAATTAGTTGAAAATTAACATTACAATAAATCTAAATGAAACATAATTATGATAATTACAAGAGTAAAAAATCTAGAAGTAATTAAAAATACTATGATCTTGAAATTATATTCCTTATAGTCTCACATGAATATAATAAAACATATTACGACTATGTAAAGAAAAAAATCATTAAAAAATTAGAATATTTTTGGGAGTAAAATTAATGAATAGGATGAACTATTTTTATAGTAGTATATATGGTAATATATACTTTTTAAAAACAGAAATATGGCCATTATATGGTCATTGTATATATATATATGACCATTGGGAATATATATATATAACTAATGGACATATTGAAATTATTATATTTGTAATGAAATACATTTATAGAAATGAATAATTTATGTCAAATAATATGTTCAACATATATAATAAATATCTAACATCGATTAAAAAATAATTAATGATAATAAGTAAACTATAATCAATCATTACTTAAATTTTTTATTTTATTTATTGTAAAATTATTTATTTTATATACTATTTATTTTATTTAAAAGTTAAAATTTAAATATTATTGAATTAATTTTACAAAATAGATTTAATATTTGGAATCAAGATGTCCAAAATATTTAAGAGGGTTAATTCCATTATTTAACAATAGATAATTTACCATGTAAAATAGTGAATCATGTAAGTAAATAATTAATATAGTAAAATTTCATATATCTTAAAATTGATTTATAAACTAATATAAAATGAAAATACATGTTAATAATTGAGTGAATCTTAGCCACCCCAATTTTTATCCATGTTTCATGTTAAAATGAATTTATTTAAACACTGATAAATGTATATTGTAAAATACTTCACTCAAACCCATATATAAAATTACCCATACTAAATTAATTCCATCCCAAAACTATAGCTTGGTTTAATATTGAAAATATCCTCAAATTCCATCCCAAACAAGATTATCTCTATTTTTGGACCTTCTAGTTTCAATAAGAACGCCAAAATTATTTATTATGAAGGAAAATGGAATGAGAAAACTTGATTCCATCAAAGGAGATAGAGAACACTCCAGAAAGTGAGGAGTAAAGGTTAGACGTTCTATCCTAGTCCCTCTTATTAATTGATATTATTTTTCTGTAAACTTTTATTGGGGTGACTTGATTATAAATTTAATTAAAATTCATATTATTATTCATGTTGGTTTATTTTTGTGATTTACATATCTTTTTACCATTTCCCCCCTCATGGATTCATACTCCACAAATTAATACAATTATATGTGAGGAATCTTTTATACTCTCAATAGTTGGTGTCTTCTTCTATATCCATTTTCCTAATTATAGTCATTGATATATTATATTTTTTTACCTATACTTTTATTATTTCATAAAGTATATTTCAAATGGTTTTTTATTTTTTTATAAAGGTGAGAAGGGAGTATTTTTATAACCCTTTATTTATATTTATCACTTGTTCAATTTCACTCACCCCTTTTTTAACACCCCTAGATTTAATGAAAGATATTTTTCAAATAATTTAAATTTCTTTTATAGATTATGTTACATGAAAAACTAAGTTTAAGAAACAACAAAAGAAAATTAATATTATTATTTAAACAATAATGATTGTACCTATATAGTAAAATTTGAGGAATGAACAACAATAAAAAAATTTAAATATTAAATATAATAGTTTTATATAAAGTAAACATATTGAAAAAATACTTTAATTTCAATAAAGGACTTATATGTTAAAAAACACAATATTCTCCAAAGTATGTTTTTTTGTAAAGAATAAAAAATTTCATTTATGAAACTTTTATAAAATTATTTTTTTTTAAAAAAAAATTAATTTTTAAAATCATCATGTTATATTAACTTATAATTATTTTTTTATATTTTTCTAAAATGATTAATGTTTTGGTGAAAAGTGAAATATAACGAATTTTATTGATAACTAGATTTTAATTCAAATACTTAATATGGTTAATTTTTTTATGTAGAAATGAAAGTAAAATTAGTTTAAGTATATATCAATTGATTCAATTTATTTCATTGGAATCAATTTAAAATTTTATTTTGATATAGAAACATTTTAAATTGTTGACCATTTTCTCCTTGAAAAATTAATTTCTCATCGCGTCTATGGTTTTAATTTTAAATTAATATTTTTCCAGTTATGTAAAATTAAAATTGAAGAATTTATTTCATATTTAGAATAAAAATAATTAATATTATTCGATAAATTAATCTTATTTTTTACCACAATCAGTAGTAAAAATAGTAATAATTATTTGCTGCACTTAAAGGAAAAATGGGCTTGTGGGGAGTTATACTAAAGATATATGTGTTAAAAAGGACCCAAAAAATATAAAAACACCAAAATATGTAAAGTTTAATATTTTATATTGTATAAATCTCAATAATTTCCCTTTTTTGGTCCTTTATTCATGTTGTAAAAATAGGTACACATTTTTCTTTCCAAACATTACATGTATGCTACTCACCGTACTTATAAAAGGCCATCCATTCCTCTCTCCTATTCATACATACATAACCATTTGGTTATGACAATAAATATCAAAATATCTTCCATAGTTCACTAATATAATCATAGAATACTTATTTTGGTCATAAATCCAACCTTTTATGGATTTTGGGGAAAACCTATAGAGATTACACGAAGAATATGTAACATTATTTGACGAGAAATTTTATTTTATTTCATCATCCATCTATTTCAATTATTATTTAATAATGTTGATATAATAACCTTATTATATTAAATATAATGATATGATTTTATATTACGGTAATTACCTACATCCATCTACACTTCCATCAAATTTGATATGAAATCATTATTCCTGTGTTTGACAGACTACCACCTCGCGAACTAATGTTATTCGTTTTTTTGCACCACCTCTCAAAGATAGATATAATTATGGATAAAATGTTTATATATTATATATATGATAATATTATACTTATTAATTTATTTTATCTCATATAAATCCTTATATTCAATTCTTTTGGAATATGGTAACGTTACTCATGTGAAAGACAAACTATCGCCTTATGAAGCGATGTGATTCGTTCATCCTTTACATAGAATGTAAAAAGTATGGTCATAATTAAAATATCTGATAAATATGAAATAAAAAAGAATCTCTAGTATTAATATTTTAGTTACCTTTATTTCTAAAAATTCATTGTAAAAATGGAAACAACATTCGTGTGTATGAATGACCTACAGTTTACATTAATAGTGTATTTCATTTTGTATCTCTATATTTTATAGATTAATCTAAATATATATATAATGACTATATATTAAATTTATTTCATGGTTAAAACTAATTATATTATGGTACAATGTTAAAATTAAGATTGAAAAATAACAAATCAAAACATACTGGAAAATAAAAGTAGTTATTGCCTGAAATGCGACTTTAACATGGAATTGTGAATAAACATGTAATAAAAGGTCATAAGTAAATAATATGTGTTATGATATATATATATATATATATGTTTTTAATATATTTATAATAAAATTAATTTTATTATAATGTATTCTTTAATTTGTATGAATTTATTTGATATATAAATTTTGTTATTTTGATCTCAATTTTCCAATTTTGAGACATATGTTATGTTATACACCTATATTCTTTTATGTTGGTTATATAAAAACTATTTGACATGTTATATCATGAATTTATTTATTCCCATGATAATATAATGTATATTTAAATTTAATCTTTCATGGGTATTATTATTCAAAGATAGCAAAGTGGTAAAGGTTTTATGTTTTAATCTCACAGTTTATTAAGATTTCTCATGATTATGCTTATGAAGATGAAATATTATGATATATATCTCATTAAATTCATGTATTTTATTCTAATATATTTAATTCTATAGAATATATTGTTTAACTTAATTTTCCCCTCTTCATGTACATAAGAGTTAAAAATGTTTTGTTAGAAAAATCTTCTTCATCTATCATCCGTTGAAAACCCTTTTTCTTCAAAAACCATGTTCCCTAAAAAAAATTTAAAAAAATGTTATGAAATTTCTATAAATAATTTATTAAATACATATTTATAATTTTTCAATTTTTTATTTTTTTTAATGTAATATTATTTTTTACAAACAATTCCCATATGGATTTTACAAAAAATTGTAAGAAGATTCATTGTTTTATCTTGTATGAAATGAATAGAAATTTATCAATGTCGTTAAAATTATTTTTTGGAAAATTTAAATTATTAGGTTTCAATTTATTTTTAAAAAATAGATTTCAAAAATATTTTATGAATTTTAATATTAGAAATGGCGATTTTCAAGGAACGTAAATTTTATTCAAGAAACATTCTATCTAATTTTTTATTCAAAATCATTTTCAATACAAGTTAAAATCCATTGATGATAATTATGCTTTAATGGGGATATAATCCATGGATAAAATTCTCATTATTTTTATCAATGGTTTATGATTGTTATGACAAGAAGTTTTTGAAACCTGTTTCTATTCCACAAGTTAAACCATAATAAAATGATATTGAAAACTGATTCTGTTTTTTCCATAGGTTATGATATGAGGGAATAATGAAATGATTATAAAAACTATTTATTTTCTATAGGATATGTGACGATGAAATGTTTATGAAACCCATTTCATTTTATGGGTTCTGATATGATGAGATTTTTTTGATCTTGTGGCACACATATGAATGGTTTTAATTATGCGATGGGTGGGGCCAATATCTCCCTATAATTCATTAGGTAAATATTGATATCTCATGAGTTAAATACAAATGAAATGTTTAGTGAACCTGGACCAGTAAGGGAATTTTTCCACTTTGATTGTCTTCATAGTGAACCTTGACTACTATAGTGGTTTGAGGAGTATACCCAATCCACAATGATAGTATTATTAATGATCCTTGAAATACTAAGGAAACAATTTTCTATACTTTTGTGCAAAAAAAACTATGTCTTATGCCACTGTAATGCTATCATGGTTCATGTTTATTGATTTATTTATGATTCAGGTATTATTAACTTACAATATTTATTCCATGATTCATTTTTATTATATATGATATATTGGGTAAGATTTTAAAATGATATTATCATGTTATCATAATCCTACCATCATGATATGTTGATCTCTCACTGGTTTACCCTTACCAAGCATCTAATTTCACCATATCATTGATTTCATTTACCAAACTCATGATGAAATTTATTATGTATGATATACATAAAAAAGTTGTTTTTAATGAATATCACAGTGGTAGATGACATATCTCACTTATAGAACTATTTTTTATATGTCTATGTTTCCGAAGGAATAGTACCATTATGATCCTCAGTCCTATGTTTGTGTAATGTAATGAATATTCTTCCAAAAATTATTATATCTTTTTGTGATAATTTTATATCTTTATAGTTTGTATAATAGTATAGGTTTATTTATCCATTTTAAATAAGGATATGAAAAAATTAGTGATAACTCTAAGGAAATTTCATAGGATATGTCTAAGGAAAAGTATAAAGATGATTCAAAGTATAGGAAAATGTCCTAGAATATTGGTAAAGGATAGAGTGAGTGTTTTCCCATAAATTATGTTCCCATATGGATACTAAAAGTTTATGTTAAAATTCAATAGAACTACCTAAGGTAGTTAATCTAAAAAGGGTTAATTAATTTGGACATGATCATCACCTGGTGCACGATAATGAGACTTATTGTACACATGGTTTGACACTCTCAGGGTATATTATTTGAAAATCTAGAAACTCTTAATAAACAATCATGAAGGATTTAATTAGTTGATGACAATTAATGTGATAGAATAAACCAAAGGTTTCATAGATTAAAAATAAATTTCTATGATTTATTCATATTATAAGTGATTTTTATGATCATATGGTTCCAGAATATGATTATTATTTCTTATTATATTAATTTTCGTTTTGGTCAATGGATGTACCCCGAAGAAATCATGTTATGATATGAACAATGAAAAATTTAATGATTTCCCTCTTGAGAAACCAAAAGTTATGGGACATGGAATAAACAAAATCTAATTACTATTCTAATACAACATTCTTAATCTTTAAAACATATGGATCTTCCAAATGAGAATATGAGAGAATAACATTATATTGAGTCCTTAATGAGGAAACACCCCTCATATTTTAGTGGTTCTACTAATTTGACAATTGGTAAAGAATGTATCAGTACCACCAAAAAGATATTTTTTATTTTATTATGTATTGAACATGGAAATTTACATTTTGTATATCTATCATTTGGAAGGAAAATTTGATCAAGGGTGGAATATATTTTAGAATATAAGAGAACATGAAGAAATTTACTCCAAGGAGTGGGATTATTTTAAGATAATATTTTTCAATAATTACTTCCCTCACATCCTTAATAAAAAATGGTGAATGAATTTCTTGATCTCAAATCAAAGGATAATGAATTAGTTTGTCGATGTGATGAAAATTTTATAGGACTTTTGAGGTATGATTTTGGAACTATAATCTAATATTAATGTTAGTTTGATCGATTCCTTAATGGATTAAAACCAATTATATAAAGGATGTTATCCGGAAAGGACTTCTGTAGCTATGAATAAATAATTGAATATGCTCTTAAGGTGGAAATAGCGATCAGAGTTACCCATCAATCTCATGGCTCTGACTTGTAAAAGAAGATGTAGTTTAAAGGAAACACTAAAAACCATGGACAGAAGAAAATGAGATTTCCGTCTTGCTCTAAGTGTGGAAGGAAACATAGACGAAATTTTACCAAGGGGACACGTATATGTTTTAAGTATGGGATGGAAGGTCATCTGCAAATTGATTACCAAAGTGATGGGAAAAAGTTATATAATGATTAAAACAGAGAGAAATCTGCACAGAATTCACCACCCACACTCTAATGTTTCAAATTCTAGAAGTTTGGTCACTATGGTAACCAGTACCCAAATATGAAGGTTAATGATGGTGGTCAATTTTAGAAACATCATAAGCTATGGGAAAAGGGGAATCTCATGTGATCATTTTTTTCTGATGAGTGGTGTGATGATGATGTGGTAAAAGGTACACTTAACATCCACTCTATAACTGATAATGTCATATCGACTCTAGATATTCACATTATTTTATATGATTATAAAGATTCCACCCAAATGATTATATATATAATTAAAAGTAAAAACCCATAATGGTACGATGATCATATATTAATTATATGATTCTTATCCAGTTGACGTTTGTGGGAATGTGATTCCTAGAAATCCAATAATTCTATCTCTGGTTGAATTTTATGTTATCATAAGAATTGATTGGGACTCATTACCTAAATCCCACATCAATTATCAAGGAAGGGAATTCACAATTTATATTACAATTCAAAATATGATCGTCTATCAATGTAACAATTAGTATAATCATCAAATGGAGATCACATACTATGTATAGTTCTTGATTTCCATTTATAAAGGGTTTTTTCTTATATGGTTGAGAAGAAAATAGAAATAAATTGTTTTTCTATTGTGTTCTAATTTTATAATTTTATTTCAAAAGTGTTTCCTAGGATTCCATAAAATTGTGAAGTGGAGATTTTCAATAGAACTCATACCTTGTTCCACTCAAATTTTAAATACTCCCTATAGAATGACCCATATTGAGTTGTCATAATTAAAAAAGAATATCTAGGAGAACCATGAAATGGGACTCATTCTTCCAAGTGTGTCACATTGGGATGCACTTATTGTTTTTGTTAAAAATAAATATGGATCATGTAGATCTACATTGATTATCAATATATTAACAAGATCATAATCAAGGAAACGTATCCTCCACCAAGTATTGATGACCTATTTGATCAACTATACAGATATCAATACTTTTCCAAGATTTACATTCATTCTATATATTATAAATTTAGGGTCATGAAAGAGGATATAACAAGGAAAAAATTCCATACAAGGTATGAACACTCTGAATATACAATGATTTCATTTGACCTTATTAATTCCCCCACTATATTTATGAATTTAATGAATAGAGTCCATATATATTTCATTTATCAGTTTGAGGTAGTATTTATAGATTATATTCATATATATTCAAAGACAATGAACGATCAGGACGATCACTTGAGAATTTCTCTAAATTCCCTAAAGAAAGAGAAACTATATCAAAAATTAACAAAATGTGAATTTTGGATGAAAAATGTTTCATTTTAGTTTCATAAAATTTCAAGAAGGGCATATTGATTGGTCCATCAGATACGAAGGATATTGAATGTTTTCTAAAACCAACAACAATCATTGATATCCATAGTTTTCTTGGTTTACCTAGATATTGTTGATAGTTTGTGGATAATTTCTAATGAATATCTAATCCACTCACAAAGATAACTTGGAAGGGAGACATGTTTCTATGGATAGATTCATATGAGAAAAATTCTAAGAAACCAAAGAGAAATTAGTTAGCGCATCTATTCTTACATATACCTATAGTGGAGAAGGGTTTGTAATCTATAGATGTGCATCCAAGAACGGATTGGGATGTGTTATTAAGTGTAATTAAATTGCTATAGCTTATGCCTCACGATAATTGGAGGTTCATGATCGAAATTACCCAACTTATGATTTAAAGTTAGCTATAATATTAATTGTATTAAATATATGGATGCATTATCTATATGGAGAAATGTATGATATATATACTAATCACAAAATTTTAAATTATACATTAACATATAAGGAATCTAATATAATCCATAGAATATGGTTATCTTTGATTAAAGATTGCGACTGCTCAAAATATTACATCCCAAAGAAAGAAATTAAGTTGGCCAATGCTTTGACTTGAAATGATCAACTTATCCTATCCATGATGAGGATAAAAAAAGATCCAATATTTTTTTTATTTTCCAAGGATGGATATGGAAATCTTGAATAAAGGGTATGATTTTTATCTTTCTCAATTGAATTTTAAACCATCCATCAAGGTGAAGATTACAGAGGTGAAGAAGGAAGATATAGAACTAAAAAACAAGGATAGAAATATTCTTAATTTTAAACCTGATCATAATAGAAATAATAATGTTTAGGTAAAATGTATGTGTTCCTTATATAATATATTTGAAGGAGTTATTAGAGGAAGATCATAGTTCTTCATTCTCTATTCATCCAAGAAGTATGAAGATGTGTAGATATTTGAAAGTGTATTTATAGTGGGTTAGAATAAAGAGAGATATTGTAGAGTTTGTATCGACATGATCAGTATGTGAGTATGTTAAGGTAGAGGGATAAAATTCTAAGGGGATGTTAGATTAATTACCCATACTAGAATGGAAATAGAAAATATCACCATGGAATTTTTCATTGGACTCTCCAAAATGTATAAAGGGAATAATGTTATATGGGTTATAGTCGATCTTCTTAAAAAGTCAACACACTTTAGGAATATTAGGGAGGATTTATCTTGGGATCATGTTTCTATGATATATATTAAGGAAGTGGTAATTTTTCATGGAGTATGACATTCAATTAAGTTTGATCATGATTTGAGGTTTACCTCGAAGTTCATGACAAGTATTTATTAAGCTCTTGATATAAAGTTTATTTTACACAGTGCATATCATCCACAAATATATGGTCAACCTGAGAGAAAAAATAGAACCCTAGAGGATATGTTATGATCTTTTTCTGTATATTTTATAGTTTATAGTGATCAAAACCTTCCTCTATTAGAGTATTTTTTACAATAATAATTTACACCCAAGAAATTAGATGTCTCTTTATGAATCCTTATAGGGAAATAAGTGCAGAGATCCAATGTGTGGGAAATAAGATGGAGAAATAAAACTACTTGGATATAAAATATATTAAGAAATGGTTGAGAAGTTTATATCCATTAAACCAAAACATAAGGGTTAAAGAAATTTGATAGAAAAGTTATGCTAATAATCATTGATATGATCTAAAATTTTATGTTGGTGAGAATGTGTTTCTAAAACTTTATCAACCAAACAAGGTAATGATATTTGGAAGGTAAGGAAAACTAAGACCTTGGTATATTAGCCCTTTTGAAATTATTGATTATATCAGGAAAATATCTTATTATGTGATTCTTACACCACACCACTTTCAAGTTATGGATGAGTGCCATGTATCCCCCCTGTGGAAGTACATACCTCATACTTAACATTTACTAAACTCTGAGGTCATAATATTGGATAAATATATTTATTATGGGGAAAAACTGCTAGAGATTCTAAATCATATAGATAATGTTCCTTGAAATTAAACCCTCACCTGGTAAAAGTTTTTTAGTGACACCACCATTTTGAGAAAGCTATGCGGGAACTAAGGGATATAATGAGGAAGAAGTAACCTCATCTATTTATATCAGAGTGAATAAAATTTAATGAAGAAATTTATTTTAAAGGGGGTATAATGTTACCCTATAATATTTTATAAAATATATTTCTTCAAATAAATTAAATTTATTTGATATCTTGTGTTACAAACAACACCGAGTTTTAATGAATCCTACAAAATATTAATAATATTATTAAAAAAATATTGTTAATACCTAACCATTAAACATAGAGTAATGAAGATAAATAATTGAATTTTAATTAATAAGTATAATTGTTTTATATAAATAAAATATTATTATAATAAAATACTTAATTTTTGGTAAAGCCTTTATATATTTCACAAATATGATTTTCCGAAGAAATAATATTTTATTATTTTTTTTTTTTAATTTCTGAAATTATTTTAGGAACTTTTATAAAATTAATTGGATAAAATAAAATTCATTTTGGAAATCATCATGTCAAAAGTTTCTTACATTGAATTTTTGGGATTTTTCAGAAATTATTTTTTTTTCTATGAATATTGAAAAATACTGGTTTTTGTTGAAAAATTCATTCTCAATTAAATAATTAATATGGTTAAATTTTAATTAAAATTTAGTTTTAAAGCAAAATAATTTCTATTATATATAACATAATCCAATTTTTATTATTTTAAACATATTCATATTGAATTTTGATATAAAAACGTTTTAATCTTTTGAAAATTTTCTCGTTGGAGAATTGATTCTCATCACCGCTAGGGGTACAATTTTAAATTAGTTTTCCCAAATTATATGAATTTAATTTATACCTATGGATTAAATATTTGTAATAAAACATAATTTATATTTTTTAATATGTCCAACTTAATTTTTTACCATACTGAATATTAAAAACAATACAAATTAGTTACCACAGTTAACATAAAAATGGGTTTACTTTAGGTTAAACTAAAATGATATGGGTTAAAAACCCCCAATACATTTCAAAAAATGTTTTTTATGGAAATATTTAGACCATATAATGTCTAATTATCAATAATGGTTCTTTTTTGTCCTTGTGAAAAGTGAAAAAATGGTTTCACCTTTTTTCTTTCAAAAAATTATAAGTGTTCTACTCACCACAATTATAAAAGGCCACCCATTATCGTATACTCTTCACACATAAATAACCATTTGATTTAGAAAAAATATGACCAAATATATTCTTTAAATCTCTAATATAATACTCTAGGACTTAGTTTTGTTATAAATAAATCCTAAGAATGATTTAGTTCAAACATAAGGAGGTTACCCGAAGAAGAGGGGACATTCTTCAACGAATGTTTTTATTTAATTTTTTACACCACCTCCTTAAACTATTATTTAATAATTATAATAAAATAAAATAATTATCTTATATATATTTAGATTTTTAATGATATTTATAAATTATAATATTCACTTACATCAAATGTGATAAAAAATCATCATTCATGTGTACGGTGAACTTCCACCTTACGAGCCGATATTATTCATTTTCCATCACCACTACTCACAATTGGATATAATGATGTATTGAATGATTATATAATATATTTATTTATATTATTATACTTATTTAATTAATATATCACTTATATTTTCTTACTTTACATTCTTTTAGAATACAATAATGTCACACGTGTGTCTGGAGGAGTTCCCCATCACAAAATGATGTGATTTGTTCACTCTTTTCGAGGAATGTAGTAAGGGTTAATTTAATGAAAATATGAGATACATATGAAATAAAAATTATTCTAAAACAGTAATAAATTCTATATCTTTATTTATTTATGTCCTTCAAGAAAATGTAAACAACATTCATGTCTTTGTACGACCTACCATCTGCATGAACAATATATTTCATTTTCTACATATAACTTTTTTAGATTACTATAATTTTTTATTAAATATATATGTTATTTATATCATGTTTAACATTTTAAATAATATATGACAATGATAAAATTAATATAACCATAAATTTTAAAAATGAAAACATATAGGAAAAACAAAGTAGTTATTTCCTAAAGCGCGACTTTAACATGAAATTATTAATAAATGGGAAATAAAAGGTAATAATTAAATCATATATGGTATGATATATATATTTATGTTTATTTAATATATTTATGAAGAAATAATGTTTTTTATATAGTACTTTTGAACCATTATAAAGGATGTAAAGACTTAAAGTAAGATATTTGATTCTTAATTTTATTTCTTTGAGGTGTATGTTATGTTAAACACCTATCTTATTTAAAGAAGTGTATATAAAATAAATTTGAGATATAATATAATGAATTTATTTATTCTCATGATATTATAAGGTTCAATTAATGTTATTATTTCATGGGGATTATGATTCAATGTTACCAAAGTAGTAAGGGTTTTATGTTACAATCTCATTGTTTAATAGGATTTCTCTGGATTATGTTTCCAATGATGATATATTACAATATATCTATAAAAGAACTAATTAATTCACTTATAAATTATTTAATCATATATAATAATTTTTCCTTTCATTTTACCCTCTTTATGTAATTAGTAGTTCAAAATTATATTTTTAAGAAAGATCATATTTATTTCTTTGTTTGGTCGAAAATCAATTTTCTTCCAAACACATGTTTTTTAAAAATTCTTTCAAATTATTTTTTTTACATTATAAAAATGATTTGTTAAATAAAATTTAAATAATTTTTGAAATTTTTTTGAATGAAATATTCTTTTCATTTTCCAAACAAGGCCCATTTGTCTTTTACTTAAAGTGTGAATGTAATCATTGTTTTAACATGCAAAACATGAGTGGAAATTTCCCATCATCATGAATATTATTTTGTTTGAAGATTAATTTTTATTTTTCCAAGGATGTTTTCAAGGAAAAATATTTTCAAAATATTTTTTAAATATTTAATTTTAAAAATCATTATTTTAAAATAAATTATATTTTCCTTAAGAAATGTTTCAAGTGAATTTTCTATGAAAATAATTTTGCATATAAGATGATATTATCTGATGTAACTTATGATTTAATGGGTATATTGTCCAAGGATACAATTATTATTATTTATCTGAATGGTTTATTATTTTTATGAAAATATGTTTGCGAAACCCGTTTCTATTTTATGTTTTATAACCTGATAAAATGATTATGAAACCCTTATTTTTTCTATGGGTTATGCTTTGATGAAATGATATTATTTTTATGAAACATGTTTCTTTTCCAGGGGATAAGTTATGATTAAATTTTTATGAAATATATTCCATTACATGGGTTCTGATATGATGAATTTTTTATGATCTTATGGCACTCAAATTTATTATTTTCATTACGCGATTGGTGAGACCTATATCTCCCTACAATTCATTGGGTAGATATTGATATCTCATGAGAAAAAAATGACTAGAATGGGGTTGAACCTAGTTAATTAAGGGATTATATCCACTCTTATTGTATTTGGAGTAAAACGTGACTATTATTATGGTATATGGAGTGAATCCAATCCACTATTGTAGTATTGGGAATGAGCCTTTAACTATTTAGGAAATAGGTTTCAATATTTTTTTGTATTCCAAAAATATATATATTATGCCAATGTTATTCTATCAAGGTTCATGTAATTTTATTGCATTATGATTAATGTCTTATGAACAACCATGATTTATTCCATGACTCATGTTTATGTTATATGATGTGCAGGGTATGGTTTTCAAATGTTATCATCATATTCTTATACACCTACGCTCATGATAAATTTTATTATCCCTTATTTACCGATAATGATCTTATGATATCACCCTTTATTATGTTTTCTTTCCATAGGTTATGATGAAATCTATTATGTATGATTTTTCTATGAAGGGTGATAGATATGAAGAATATAGTGGGATAATATATAGACCACTTATGGACAAATTATTTATCTTTTCATATTCCTAAAGGTATTATACCTTTATAATCCTCAAGTGTGTGTTTATGTAATGTAATAAATATTCATATAAAAATATGTATTATCTATGTTTGATAATTTTGGGTCTTTAAAACTTTATTCAATATTATATATGATGATTTATTTTAAACTTGTTTATTCCATGATTCATTAAATTTTTTATTACCTTTACAAGTCCATTTTTTACCGTTTATTCATAATCTCATTGTCTAATAAATTTAACCTAAGAAAGACATTTCATTATAATTTTTACATAGTTTTAGAGTCATCTTATTAAAGGGGTTCTTCTATTTAAATTTCCTTTAATGTTTTTATACATAAGTAAAAATATAATTTAATAGAATCATCCAATTTCATTCTATGGTTGCTTTATTATTATGTTTTATGAAAATTTTTATGTAACCCATTTCATTGTCATTGTTTATTTGTTTCATAAAGAATTTATAGTTGTTTTCACGTTTATTTTCCACACATATGTATGGATATATAACTTTGTGATGGGTTATCCTATAATTATATACCCATTTAATGAAATCGGTAAATATTTTTAGCTTATGAGATGACTATCTTATGCATGGACATGATTTGGTTTTATTTTCATTAAATGATATGAAATGAAAGGATTTATTTACATTTTTCTATAAATATATGGTATTTCTAATGAGAATTTAAATATGTTATGATTTTCTCTAGTTATATATATTCCATATTCTTCTGATTTTACATGTCCTTAATAAGATCCTTGTTTTTCTCACGAGTTAAAAATTATTTATAATTCAGTTAAAATATTTATAAAAACTATAATAAAGTTGAATGAATGGAATAAGAAAGGATTCAGGAGCATATGGGTCATGTTCAGTTCCTAGAGCTCCGATTGTTGGAGAAACATGTTAGCCACATGGTTAGTGCATGGTTAGTTCTAATCATAGGCCTTAAAAATGTGGGCCATAAGGGGTGATTTATGGTCAGTTTAACCATGAAATGGGGGACTCAAAACCATTTAAAAATCATCATAATTTTTATATAGGTGAAACTCATGTTTTGTACACTTTTCACAAACTATGAAAGGGTTTGTTCCACTTAGACAATGATGGTGCATGATTTAGCAAACCACGCAGCCAAACCGTGTTCCCTTTAAAAATGGGTGAAATTTTCATTTTTTCAATACCTCACTTAATAAATAACCCTATTTTATACTCTACCACATAGAAATAGTATCTTCCCACTCCATTTAAAACTCCCTACTCTCTCAATATAGTTTTTGAGAATCCTCACTCATACAATGTTTGATTAAAGCATCGTTTGTCTTATTATATTCCTCTAGGTAATACATAGACTCAAATTTGTTTTTTATTTATTTATCTCACCATTTTCAATTAAAATTCCATGTGGAATAATATGATATACTTTTAGGTAATTTTTAGGGTCTTATAATTTCTCTCATTCAAGGCAAAATTAGAGGCCTATATTGTCTGAGGAATTATCTACCACCACCAAGTAGGAGGTATATACCTTTTACCAATTTTTTTGATTATTATGAATTATTTTATCATGATTCATGTATTACCTTCCTTGTGTTTCCTCTAAATTTATTAATTCCATAAATAAACTGTCATACCATAAGAAAAATTCTCTTTTATCCCCTTAATTTGGTAAGGATTGTCGATATCAACCTGAACCACCCATGCGGTGGATTTAATCAACTACCCCAAGTCTAAGACACCCAATATGGTGTGTTGAGATTTCCAATTATTATTGGAATCCATATATGTATTAGATGAATTTTTTAATTTTTTAATACCACTTTTGGAACCATTTTATTTATTAATTTAATGGATTAAATGGAAATTGTGAGATTAGATGAGTAATATCTTGGGCAATTCATATTTATGTAAATGGTTGTACACTATAATGTACACTAACATCACCCCCATGACCCCATATGTTATATTATTGATGATCGAAGTCATCATATAGTACCAAAGATGGGTATTTTTATGAAACTAATGGAGGATAATGAAGTACGAAATTGATGAGGGAGATCGCAAGATTTCACAAATGATCCTCTTATATATACCAAAATTAGGACACCTCCACTATGAGACCTGGGTTATAAGGATTTTGTAGATCTACATTATACCGAGTTCACCTTGGATGAGTTCCTTAGACTCAAAGAGGATTCCTTTGTCACTGGATTTTCATCCTATCCCATTTAGGTTTGAGAATTTGATATATGCGGTGTATGTCGAAGCTAGTAGTTATTTACATAATTCACATTTATATATTAATGATTTACCATTATAGATATCATAATATTATATTTTATATTTAAAGGCTAGAATTATTATTTACACCATTGGTGGTGGCCTATAGAGAATTTCACAAACCCTGTTTGGTTCTTCGATTGGTACCCATACAGTATATAGATAAATGTTGGGATAAAGGTATGTGTCAAGCAATGGATGCTTGAGTTGATTATAGAATGGGAGATTAAAATTACATGACTGGGCTAGTTCTTAGGTTTCTCATGGAGGAAAACATTTTAGGTCTTTCTTCTTTTTTTTATATATACATGTATCATATGCGATCCTACTTCATTTTTTCATATCATTTTTAAATCATCAATATATTGATATTATCTACCAATTATGTCAGTTATTGTATTATCTTGATGTTGTTATATTCCACTACATTATATTATTATGTTATTTGTGATTTTTCAACTAACATATTTTTTATTTACTATTGTAAACCACTCAAATAATTAGGGTGTAATGTCCCCATCGTACCATCATATACCCTCACTGCTAGGCAGAAGCCTCTAGTGTACGAGGAGACACACTTAAGGCCTTACGTCCAATAGGGTTCCATTATTATTGAGTGAACCAGGGATATTGAATCAAAAATTGGTATTAAAGAACAATGTTTCTTTTTGTAATACTATTTTCGATTGGTTGATACTATAATATGATGTTTTATAGATTAGTATTAAGCCGTGAATTTGAGTAGCTTACCCACAAATGTGAAAAATAAAAGTAACCCAGGATGTGAATTGTTTTTATGTATTATACTTATTATAATTGATTGAATTTCACTATAGGGTGCCTCACATTTATTGTGGTGTTTAGTAATAATATGAATTCATTTTTACCAGTGGATCAATAATACAAGGTGGTATTGTCTCATGTATCATCGTAGGAACCTAAGGATTTATATTCCATTCATATGTCGTGCCATGTTTACATTATTACATGCACTTCCTATAGCATGTTGAGTTCCATGATTTCTATACTTGTGTTTTTATAGTGTTTGATATATGATAAATTGAAAAAATAACTGGATTCATTAAAGTGGATGAATCAACCTAAATGGTGTCATCCCATATAGCTTAATGGTGGAACTTTAACGAACCAATTATAGCTTGTTTGATTCATGGAACCTATAGTTATATGGGCTGAAATGTCAGTTAGTTCCAATTATAATGTTTTCAATTGAAAATTATAATATTTTTCCTCTATAAATTTGGAATAGGGAACTTTCAAATAAAACCATCAGAAAATATTAGTTTAGAATACATGAAATACCAATCAAAATTTATATATCATATGCATTGATTACTTGGGAATGAAAAATGCATCTAATTATAATAAGATGAATGTAAATATATATAACTTATGAATATTTATCCTTATAAAAATGGTTACATTAAATGGGGATTCTAACTAATAATTATAGGTTTTTTATTCTATAACTTGTAATTGAAACTATATATAATGAAATCATATGATTAAAAAGAAGAATTTCACCCTTTCCTTGACCATAGTAGTTGGTAAATGGGATATTGTTTACTCAATATGTGAGGCATTTCACTTGTATTATTTCTTTTAATATCATTATTGTTTATCATAAATAGTGAAATCTTTGCACCTATCAAATTTTACTATTAGTATTCAATATAGTATATCGTTTTGAGGCTTGAGTTTGGCATTCCTCCATGATCACCTCAAGTTGATCAAGGAGAAAGCGGTGATGACCATGATCTAAATGTGGTGGGACCTAAACACCCAATATTATATCATGATATACATGATATGGTCACTGATGTTCAAAATTTTAGAGGGTATTATAAGAATCATGTAGACCATGCTAGGATCCCCACAAACTACTCTCACTGTGGGAGAGTTTACTATAGAGTTCGAGCAACAAGATCCACCAACTATTTTAGGTGATGTTGGCCCCCATGATATGAAATATTTGTATGAGACCATTCTATATATCTCAAAGAATATGTACACTCAGCTAGATAAGAGGGTCAAAATTGTGAGACATATTCTATATTGATCTCTCAACGGATGGTAGGATTCTCTAAACCTGAAAGATCAGTACTAGGGAATGGTTTAGAGGGTTTTATAATCTAGATTCTATTATTAATATTTCTTTGATATTTTTAGGTGTGATTTATAAATATATTTTATGATTTTAGAGCACAATGCTAGGTCCATTATGGATTACTCTACTCATTTTACTCAACTTTAGAGCTTTTGAACAACTCTTATTGGTGACATGATATCTAGGGAGATGTGTTTTGAGGATTGGCATAGTAAATACATATGATACCATATGAACATTTTTCATTTGATTAAAATTTAGGAGATAGTGAACTAGGACCCTATATTGAAGTGTAACCTGAGGGAAAATGAAGGTAAAAGATATGGTGGTTTAGCTTATAGTCCTGGTAGCGCATCATCCAATGGTAAAAAGAATCACATTATGGGATATCTCAAGGATAATGGTAGCTAGAGTATATGAACATGCAATTATGTGGTATTCCGACATTTTTGGAAGTAGGGCCATATAATGTGTTAGTGTGATAAAGACCTAGTTTAGTTTAGAACCAACAAAAGGGTGGGTTATGTTTAGAGAAATTACACCTTTCTATATGTGTCTTATAGTAGAGGATCTACACCAAACCCATGTTCTATATTTGGTTCAATTTCTCTATATCAGGATTAAATCCAGATAACTACTAGATGATAAATCCATGATAGAATTAATGGTTTAGGGATCTAATCTCATGATACATTAAACCAACATACTAGAACTACTCAAGGTTGTCAGGATACTGCTTAGGGTCACTGATCAAGACATATATATGTAGTACAACCAATATCAGTGACGTCTTGTGTCGATCCTTATATTGTGTGAGGTATAATCCTAGTATCCTCAAACATTATATCAACTTTATTATAATTTTTTTAATTCAAAATATTTTATATTTTTGGCTATTTTAGTGATTCTTGGACTCAAATATTGAACTAATGTGGAGTGGTGAATCTTGATACTTAATTGGGAGTCTAGTGGGAGAGTGTGTTACAGTGAACGGAGTGTCCCTTTAGAGATATGTAGTTATTGTTTCATGTGGAACCTTTTCATCCCTAGGATAATTTATTTTGTTATAATTCTCAATATGTAATGGTTACTACCTTATCATGTTTATGTCAATTTCTATCAGTAGAGGGTGTCCTTCATATCACCTGAGGGTGGAAACTATATTTATAAAGGTTAATGGGATGTCCAGGTGAGTCGATCTTGTCTAGAACATATGGTATTTAGAAATGTGTTAGCATAGTTTTCTAGAGTTTTTCTAATTGACTAACGATGATTTGATAATGATTTCCCTCCTATAGTGTATAATTTACAGAACCTTTTCCCTAATGAATTTTCTAGGTTACCTCTTGAGAGTGGTAAAATTTACTATTGATTTTATTCCATGGGAACCTTTTTTCTATATTACTCCTTACAATATGGCTCATACTAAGCTTCAAGAACTGAAGATATTTTTGGAATAACTAGAAGGTAAGGGGTGTATATGACTAAATACATCACCATGGGATTCACCAATTATTTTCTCTAAGATGGTGGATGGGACCCATAGAATGTGAATTTATTAATAGAAATTGATTTAGCATGTACAATTTACCTCATACAAATGAACTTTTAGAGGAGTATCAAGTATCTAAGGCCTTCTTGAATATATATATATGAGTTAGGTCTATCATTATATATGATTTATACTTTAAAATATACCATATACAACATTATTAAGTATATATGTCTTGTATGAGTATTTGGTAATAACATTCAATATCATGATTGTGGATGATTATTTAATGGATATGATGAATCAGGATTCCCACATGTATCTAGATTCATTCATTATGGTATTCATGAGTGATATCTTGGTGTATTTTCATACTCAATGTGATAATTAAAATAAAAATTTAATAATATTAATTAGAATGAAAGATCATAGGCCGTATGAAAAGGCCATAGAATTACACTTCTAGATCAATAAGGTTCACTTCATAGGTTACATCATATTGAAATTAGGGGTTTCTATGGACCCATATAAGGAGAGCGATATTATTTTCTAAGACCAACCTAAGAACATTTTTAAAAATTTTAGTTTCTTAGGGATATGTGGACATTATAGGAGTTTTATTTAGGGCATGTCATGCCTTGAAACAGCTTTTATAAGCATCATAAATAATGAATTCAAATTAATATGTTCATATGTTTATGGGAAATCCTTTCATGATTTGAAAATAAGGTTGTCTTAAATGTTAATACTGACTTTAAATGACCCTAGAAGTGGATATATGGTTTATTTTGACATCTTAGGTATCAGGTTGGGATATATTTGGAAGAAAGTGGATTGAGTTGTGGTATGAAGGTTTTCCCATTTGATAAATCGTGATTATAATTACCCAACACATCACCTCAAACAGGTGACTATTGTTATTTCCATATGTTTTGGAGTCATCGTCTATTGGGAGAATGTTTTATTGTAAATATAAACAATAAAATATTTAAATACATCCTCACTAAGCAGAATTTTAACCTTTTAAAATTAAGGTGGTTTTTATACATATAATAATTTTATTTGGAGATTGCACATATGACAAACCTACTTTTTATTACATCTTAAAAATGATTTATTACATAAAACTTCACTTGATACAACAAAGAAGATTGAAAGGTTTAGTGTCTTTGGGGCTTAGGATCATTACATAAAAACGTAAAACATGAAATACAACATCTTTATTGAAAACTTCCTTTACATGACCACTACATTCTTTCATACTTATCATTGCATGGGATAAGCTGAGGACATGCATAAGAAAAGGGTGAGCTATAAATCCCAGTAAGGGAGTACACATGGAATAACATGAGGAGTACAATACATGTTAGACAATAGGCATATCAATCGAGAATAACAAAAACATGAACGTAAAGGCATGATAAAGCATGATAATCATAACATGGAAATGTGGCAACAACACTTAACATGGAATTAGCATGAGCCAAGTCTCATTGCACATGGAGCATGAGTAAATCTGCATTGCACATAAAGCATGAGTAAACCCTCATTGCACTTGAATTAGCATGAGTCAACACTCATTGCACATGACGTATCATGATACTATACTTTACACAATGCATTGGAGCACTATAAGGGCGCACCCTTCTTAAACATTTCATTTCATGCATAAGTGTGCCACATGGATCATAAAACATGGATTCATAAAACATAATCATTTATTCCACGATAAAGGAATGTGTAATTCATACATGAAACTTTACAATCAATAAGTAAATGTGCATAAAGGTGAATACCCTTGATGGAGAAATGGGCATGGTATTCACTACATAATGACATTGGCTTAGAAAATCGGTGCGATTTCGGCAGCGTAACGGCGTGACATAAGAATTCATAAAAAAAATTGATGAGATAGAAAGGGGTTCCTCAACTTATTTAAATGTAATTTACAGTAAAGAGGTCATATATATACATGTCCCAACAATTGTAATGTAATTTAGATTCATGATACAAAAGTTTTTCTTGAATGTAAAAGAGGAGAGAGAAGTTCCTTTCGGAATTTCGGCATAGTAACGGGTGTTCATGGGAGGAATTTAAGGAGAGGGAAAGGGTCTCCCATCATTCAAAAATAAATATGGCAGTATGATGGAGGTGTTAAACCATACCCCAATATTTATAATTGAAATTAAAAGGGCAAAACATTCTAAAGAAAATTATACAAAAATGAGAAAGGAATAAAAAACCCTTACATGGAAGTGTCCTTCCAAAGGCTAGAGAGAGGCTTGTGAGAGGATTCTTGGGAGCTTGGGGAAACTTGGGAGGATTCTAGAGATAGTAGGGAAGAGGTTGGACGAACTCCAAAGGCTTTTAGGGAGGAGGAAGTGGGAGCTTGGGTGAGTTTATATAGGAAAGGTGAGGGAATTGTTTATTGTTTAGGTTTGGGACACCTTATATTAAATTAATCCAAACCACAAACCATACCATGGTTTTTGCCCATGGTTTTTGGAAAAGGGAAGAGGAAAATAATATTTTATAAGGCCAAGGTCCGAAATTCTTAAAATATAAGGGTTTCGTATGTGGAGGTGAGTCACACTCCCATAGAAATTAATTTAAAAAGACAAGGTGTTTAATAAGTCTTGAGGGGTCCATTAATGCTTTGAAAAGTAAGACAAAAAAACCCAAAATCACATTATTTTAATGTTAAAACATATATTGTCCGAACATAAAGATTATAGTATTTTATTACATCACTATTGGGTCATTATGATGTCATAAAACACATTATATATTTAAACGGTATTTAATTTTTACTCAAAAATTTGACTATCTCAAAAAATTATTAAAAATTCACCGTTGGATAATTTCGACATCCTAATTCCAAAAATAACATTTATTTTATCTAAATATGTTAATTTTCACTTTTAAAATAAAAAACAACATTTATAAAAAATTCACGGGTTTTGACAAAAATGGCATTCAAACCACTATAAAAATTATAATTTCATTCATACAATTACATGATCATTTATATATAATAAAATTAATCTAATAATAATAATAATAATATTTTATTAAAATATTATTTAATTCAAATATCACTTAATTTAATAAAATAGATTTCTTAATTAAATAATAACTAAAAACACCATTTGTACATTAAAGACTATTTACAATGTATCAATAATCACATGAAATTATATTCATTATTATATACAAAAATAATGTACATGAACATAGTACTATCGATTAGTTACATAACCCCTTAAAACAGCCGCATAAGACCTAAGGGTAAGGTGTGTGATGGTGAAATACTCTTGGGGTGGCTCGGATAACATCGCTCGAGTGGTAATTTCTGTCAACTTCTACTTCTCCCGTAGACGGTCCCATTCGAGCTTGACATGGTGAAGCTCAGCTTGGGCTTGGTCAAGAGCGAAGCCCAAGGACTCCACCTCTTTTTCGATCTCCAATAAAAGGTCTTCGTATGGGGAAATTCTACTGGATGAGGCCATCGTTTTCGTTGTCTAGGTAAAATTGGATGTGTTAAAACCCTATATTTATACTAATCATGTGATCACTGTTCAACAGATATAAAAGTAACGGTCACAATTCTTATCATAAAACCAATGAAGTTGACATTTTATAAAAAAACATTTTATATAAAGAAAAATTTAATAAGATCAAGAAGGATTTTCCATTAATGAAACTTTGGTTCGTTACAGTATTCCCCCCTTAAGAAATTTCTCCCTTGAAATTTTCCTTTTCCCACACTAAAACAGATGTGGGTAACTCAGCTTCATCACTTCCTCCAATTCCCAAGTTGCTTCTTCAAACTTTTGGTTTCTCCACAACACCTTGACAAGGGGCATTGTCTTATTTTGTAGAACTTTTTCTCTAAGATCTAAGATCTTCACTGGTTGCTCCTCATAAGAAAGATTGTCTTCCAATTGTACCACCTTCGAAGAGAGTACATTTGAAGGGTCCGGTATGTACTTAATTAAGAGGGATACATGAAATACATCATGTACTTTGGACATAGTAGGCAGAAGTGCTAGCCGATAGGCCACAGCCCCGACACGATAAAGAATCTCGAAGGGGCCGATGTACCTTGGACTTAACTTCCCTTTCTTTACAAACCTCATGACCTTCTTCTACGGAGATATCTGTAGAAAAACCTTGTCTCCAACTTTAAACTCAAGGTCTCGTCGATGATTATCTACATAAATCTTCTGTCGACTCTGGGTTTCTTGATATGCTGCTGAATTATTTTCACCTTCTCCACCATTTCCTCGACCATTTCTGGTCCAATCAGCTTATGTTCACCGACCTCATCCCAACATTCTGGTGTTCTGCACCTTTTCCCATACATGGCTTTATATAGTGCCATTTGGATGCTCGAGTATAAACTGTTATTAAAAGAGAACTCAACCAGAGGAAGATGTTGATCCCATCCTCCTTTAAAGTCCATTGAGCACGCTCTCAACATATCCTCAAGTGTTTGGATAGTCCGCTCGGATTTTCCATCAGTTTAAAGATGATAGGTCGTACTAACGTTCAGTTTAGTATTCAGAACATATTGAATAATCTTCCAAAACATAGAGGTGAATCTTAGATCTTTGTCATACACAATAGATAGTGGTACTCCATGAAACCTTACCACATCCCTGATATATATCTGTTCCAGTTGATCCAATGAGAAATCCTCCCGAATAGCAATGAAGTGTGCAGTCTTTGTAAGAGGATCCACAACAACCCATATTGCATTGTTGCCTTTGGATGTCCTCGGATGTCCGGTGACAAATTCCATGGTGATGTTTTCCCATTTCTATTCTGTTATGGGCAATGGTTGCATCATCCCCTTAGACTTCTACCTCTCTACCTTCACTTGCTGACACACCAGAAACTTTGATGTATATTTAGCAATCTCTTTCTTCATATTATCCCACCAAAAGGTTTCTCGGAGATCATGATACATATTTGTGCTCCTTGGGTGAATAGAGAAATTTTAACTATGTGCATCATCCAAAAGTTCTTTCTTCAGCTCCAGACATGATGGAACACATAGTCTTTTCCGAAATCGCACAATTCCATCTTCATTGACATTAAACTCCGAGGATTTCCCTTTTTTGATAGCTCCCACTTTTTCTTGAATTCCCACATCATCATTTTGAGCATCCATTAACCTTTCCAAAAGATATGGTTGAACAATCATTTGTGAAAGGATTGATGATTTTCCCTTCTCTATGATTCCCATGTCCATCTTCATCAAGTCTAAGAAGATTGGATCCTTCTCAATTCTCATAATTGATAGTATCACTGGATCCTTTCTACTTAGGGCATCTGCCACCTTGTTCGCTTTCCCAGGGTGGTAATGGATTGAATAGTCATAATCCTTGATGAGCTCTATCCATCTTCTCTAGTGCATATTAATCTCTTTCTATGTGAATATATATATTTAAGACTCTTGTGGTCAGTTTATATCTCACATTTCCTTCCATAGAGATAATACCACATGATTTTCAAGGCAAAAATCACAACCACCAACTCCAGATCATGCGTTGGATAGTTTTTCTCATGGATTTTCAACTGCCTTGAGGCATAGGATATCGCTTTTTCATTCTGCATCAGCACACATCCTAAGCCCTTCTTCGATGCATCACTGAATACCACAAAAAGCTCCCCACTTGTGGATAAAGTGAGCACGGGTGCAGTGATAAGCCTCCTTTTAAACTCCATGAAGATTTGTTTGCATTAATCACTCCAAGAAAACTTTACTCCCTTTCGAGTTAGCTTGGTAAGAGGGTTGGACAATCATGGGAAATTTCTCACAAATCGTCGATAATATCCAACTAACCCCAAGAAGCTACGGATATCTGTTACCGATGTTGGCCTCGGTCATCCCTCAATTGCATCTGTTTTGGAGGGATCCATAGATATCCCATTTCTTGTGATGATATGGCCCAATAATGAGACCTCCTTCAACCATAACTCACACTTGTTGTACTTTTCCTAGAGCTTCTCCTTGTGAAAATTCTCTAGTATAGTTCTTAAATGCTCCTCATGATCCTCCTTGGTTTTGGGGTATATTAGAATATCATCTATAAAGACTACCAAAAATTTGTCTAGGTAATATCTAAAGACTCTATTCATCAATTCCATGAATATTGCTAGAGCATTGGTTAGTCTGAAAGGCATTACTATGAATTAATAGTGCCCGTATCTTGTACGAAAAGCAGTCTTGCGGACATCTTCCTTCTTCACCCTTACTTGATAATATCCTGACCGCAAATCTACCCTGGAGAAGAATTGTGCTCCAGGAAGTTGATCGAACAAGTCATCAATTCTTGGGATAGGATACTTGATCTTTATCGTGATTTTGTTAAGTTCACAATAATCAATGCAAAGCCGCATTGACCCATCATTCTTCTTGACGAAGAGGACTGGTGCACCCCATGGTGAAGCACTTGGGTGTATAAACCCTTTATCCAGATTCTCCTATAGTTGTTTCTTCAGATCATCAAGATCTACAAAAACCATTCTATATAGAGTCTTGGATATTGGTAAAGCCCCGGGTATAAGTTAAATTGAGAATTCAACGTCCCTTCTAGGAGGAAGACCAGGTAGTTCCTCTAGAATCACTTCAGCGAATTCCCTCACAATAGGAATTTCATCAAGGATGGTTTCTTCCATGGAATCAATCATCTGAGCTAGATACGCGTACTCATAAGGCAGTAATATCCACACATGAGATGATGGAGCTAAAGGAGATTCATCTTCCTCCTTACACTTGTAAAGAATTGGGGGTCTATTCTCCATAAGGAGTGTGATTTCCCTCTCCCCAAAATTTATGTTGGCTCTATATAAGGAAATCCAATCCATGCCAAAAATTGCATCAAATTACACCAGAGGGAGTATGATGTGGTTCTCTAGGAAATTCAATCCACATATTATAACAGGAGGGACTTATATTCATGGGATGAAATGATTGCCCCATTTGTCGTACTCACCGACATCTTCACTTCCATGGTTTGTGGAGGTGCTGGGATTGTTTTACTAAACTTTCGAGATATAAAAGAATGCATAGAACCTGAATCAAAAAGTATGTTCTCTATTCTTGAATGAATAACTAGCGTACCTATCACCACTTCGTTTTCGGGGTTCACTTCGGCAGAAGTGATGGTAGAAGCTCTTCCTTGCTGCCTTGAAGGTTGTTGGTTGTCTCCGAAAACCCTTGGATTAGGGAACTGATTTAAAAAATGACCCGGTTCATTTCATTTTTAGCATTGAACAATGCGTTGTGGTTTTAATGGAGCGTTCCTCTCCTTTTTCGTAGCCATGGGTCATTCTTGACGACAGTTAATAGCTAGGTGCCCCTCTCTTTCACACCTTAAGAATTTCCTCATCCCCTTAAGGCAATATCTAGGGTGCTTCTTTCTGCACTTTTGGCAAGTGGGGTGCTGTATCTTCTTAGCACCATTGGATTTATCCATCGGCCCACCATCATTGAAGTACACCTTACTCTTATTATCCCCATGATACCCCTGTGATTCTCCGATCTCCATTTCGACCTTGAGGGAACATCGGACGATTTCCTCATATCTGTCGAAGTCACGGATCTCTAATGATTTTCGCAGGCTAGGATTCAGCCCACTAAATAAGCAGTCAACCTTGCATTCGGGGGTAACAACAAATCCGGAAGTGTATCGTGCAAGACTTGTAAAGTTTTCCTTGTACGCTCCAATAGATTCTTCATATTTTTGCTTGAGGGAAGGAATTCCCTTTCCATCTTAAGCCGGAGGGTGCGCGAAAAATATTTATTGAAAAACATCTTCCGGAAATCCTTCCATTCCAACGCCTCGATCTCCTCCTCAGGCTTCGTATTTTTTATCAACGTCCACCATTGATCAGCTTCACCCTCCATACGATAATCTTCCAGGAGAACCTTCTCTTGTTCAGAACATTGAATGATGAATAATATCTTTTCAATGGAGTTTATCCATTGTTCAGTGATCGCGGTATCAGATGATCCACTAAAAGTAAGAGTCCTTTTTCTCATGAAGCTCTTGATAGCGACTTGTTCTTTATTAGGGGGGTTTGGATATTCCTCTTGACCCGTGTTTCTATTCAATTCTTGAGTTAGATGAGAGAGAAGCGTGACAAAGTTTTTGATTCCTTCTTTCATTGGATTGGGCATCTCATTAGTACAATCATCACACTGATCTTCACATCAGTTGTTAGCCTGAGTCCTCCTATTACCAGCCATTGGCTGGAATAAAAGGAATGTTAGGGGTAACACATAAAGGGTAATCCAAAGACAAAAGTTGATGAATTATAAATAAACTTTCATTTCCTTAACTCATGAGTCTATAGGATTCAATCTAGTATTTTCATGATGTACTTTCTAACATATATTCTTAGGGGATTTTTTTTAATTCCCTTAATAAGGGTTCATACAATGCTTGTGAATTTACCAAAGCATATCCCCCAGGAGTGTCGTAACCAAGAGTGAAGGAAGGCCCATTTTCATGCACCAGTTCCTATTCGAGTCTAGCTCAAAGCGGTGTTTTGGGTTTTACCCCTAGGATACATATGTTCCAGAGCCGCCTCTACCTGCTTGCATCCAGACAGAGATGTATTTTCTTGATAACCCACTTAATCAATACTCACCAAAACTTAGGGATGTTTTCATTGTACTTAGTCTTGTATCTAAGGCTTTACTAGGGTTTTCTAATCCTAATCCCAAAAATAACCAAACCTATCCTTTGATACCAACTATGACAACCATGCTTTTTATTACAACTTAAACATGATTTATTAAATAAATCATCACTTGATACAACAAATAAGATCGAGTGGTTTAGTTTCTTTGGGGATTATGATCATCACATAAAAACTTAAACATGAAATACAACATCTTTATTGAAAACTTCCTTTACATGACCACTACATTCCTTCGTACTTAGCATTGCATGGGATAACCTGAGGACATGCATAAAAAAGGGTGAGCTATAATGCCGAGTAAGGGAGTACACATGAAAAAACATGATGAGTACAATACATGTTAGACAATAGGCATATCAATAGAGCATAAGAAAAACATGAACATAAAGGCATGATAAAACATGATAATCATAACGTGGAAATGTGGCAACAACACTTAACATGGAATTAGCATGAGCCAAGGCTCATTGAACATGGACCATGATTAAATCCTCATTGAACATAAAGCACGAGTAAACCCTCATTGCACTTGAATTAGAATGAGTCAACAAACGTTGCACATGAAGTATCATGATACTATACTTTACCTAATGCATTGGAGCGCAATAAGGGCACACCCTTCTTAAACATTTCATTTCATGCATATGTGTGCCACATGGATCATAAAACATAGATTCATAAAACATAATCATTTATTCCACGATAAAGGAATTTGGAATTCATACATGAAACTTTACAATCAATATGTAAATGTGTATAAAGGTGAATAACCTTTATGGATAAATGCGCATGGTATTCACTACACAATGACATTGGCTTAGAAAATCGGTGCGATTTCGGCAGCGTAACGGTGTGACATAAGAATTCATAAAAATGGTTGATGAGAGAGAAAGGGGTTCCTCATCATATTTAAATGAAATGGACAATAAGGAGGTCATATATATATATATGTACCGACATTTTTAATGGAATTTAGATTCATGATACAAAAGTATTTCTTGAATGTAAAAGAAGAGAGAGAAGTTCTTTTCGGAATTTCGACATAGTAACGAGTGTACATAGGTGGAATTTAATGTGAGAGAAAGGGTATACCATCATTAAAACATAAAGAGGGAAGTATTAGGGAGGTGAGAAACCATAAACCAACATTTATAATTGAAATTAAAAGGGAAAAACAACTTAAAGAAAATTGGAAAAAAATGAGAAAGGAAGAAAAAACGCTTACTTAGAAGTGTGCTTCCAAAGGCTAGAGATAGGCTTGTGAGAGGCTTCTTGGGAGATTGGGGAACCTTAGGAGGATTCTAGAGAGATTAGGGCAGAGTTTGGACGAAATCCAAAGGCTTTTAGTGAGGAGGAAGTGGGAGCTTGGGTGGGTTTATATAGGAAGGGTGAGGGAATTCTTTATTATTTAGGCTTGGGAAACCTTATATTAAATTAATCCAAACCACAAACCATACCATGGTTTTTGCCCATGGTTTTTGGAAAAGGGTAGAGGAATATAATGTTTTATAAGGCCAAGGTCCGAACTTCTTAAAATATTAGTGTTTCTTATGTGGAGGTGAGTCACACTCCCATGGAAATTAATTTAAAAAGACAAGGTGTTTAATAAGTCTTGAGGGGTTCATTAATGCTTTGAAAAGTAATCCAAACAAACCCAAAATCACATTATTTTAATGGTAAAACATATATTGGCAGAACATAAAGATTATAGTATTTTATTACATCACTATTGGGTCATTATGATGTCATAAAACACATTATATATTTAAACAGTATTTAATTTTTACTCAAAATTTTGACTATCTCAGAAAATTATGAAAAATTAAGCGTTGGATAATTTCGGAATCCGGATTCCAAAAATAACATTTATTTTATCTAAATATGTTAATTTTCACTTTAAAAAAACTGACATTTATAAAAAATTCACGGGTTTCAACAAAAATGGATTTCAAACCTTAATAAAAATTATAAATGCATTCATACAATTACATGACAATTTATATATAATAAAATTAATCTAATAATAAGAATAATAATTTATTATAATATTATTTAATTCAAAAATATCTTAATTTAATAAAATATATTTCTTAATTAAATAATAACTAAAAACACCATTTGTGCTTTAAAAACTATTTACAATGTATAAATAATGACAAGAAATTATATTCATTATTATATGAAAAAATAATGAACATGAACATAGTACTATCGATTAGTTACATAACCCATTAAAACAGCCGCATAAGACCTAAGGGTAAGGTGTGTGATGGTGACAGACTCATGGGGTGGCTCAGATATCATCGCTCGAGTGGTAATTTCTATCAACTTCCACTTCTCCCGTAGACGGTCCCGTTCGAGCTTGACATGGTGAAGCTCAGCTTGGGCTTGGTCAAGAGCAAAGCCCAAGGACACCACCTATTTTTCGAGCTCTGATAAATGGGCTTCGTATGGGGCATTTCTACTGGATGAGGCCATCGCTTCCTTTGTCTATGTAAAATTGGATGTGTTAAAGCCCTATATTTATACTAATCATGTGATCATTGTTCAACGACTATAAAAGTAACGGTCACAATTCTTATCATAAAACCAATGAAGTTGAAATTTTATAAACATCTTTTTATATAAAGAGACATTTAATAAGATCAAGAGGGATTTTCCATTAATGAAACTTTGGGTCGTTACAGCACATATTCACAGTGAAGGAAATGCAATGGATTATGCTTCGAGTAGAAAGACCCAGACACATGAAAATCAAGAATCTAATAGTGAGTGATAGATTATTAATATATTTTCTAAGATGAATTTAGAGGTTCAAGACTATCATGAATAGTATTCACTCATATCATTACCAGTGACATCTCTATCTCTGGATAGGGTGAATTGGAGACCACTTTTAGACCATAGAGGATTAGTCCTAAGAGAAAGTGTTTCAGGTGGCGACCCAACAATAGGTTGGATTATTGATGATGTTGAGATATTTGGAAGTCATAGATGTGTCTTGGTTCTTGAAGACATACACAATTAAATAATACAAGTGTATCGTGATTTTAGTTGGGAAGCACATCCAGGACTCACAAATATGCATCCTAACATATACTTCCAATATTGTTTTTCTGGTATAAAAAGTTATATTAGAGGATTTGAAACCTGATGTTCTACCCGTTAGCAGTTGAAGGTAGAGCGCGAGAGACCTGTTGGTATTTTATAGTGGTTACCCATTCCAGCGTAAAAATGGAATTTTGTCTCCATAGGTTTTTTTATGGGATTAATGAGGTCACCCTAAGGAAGTGATGTGATATTGGTAATTGTCGACATGTTGAAGAAGTTCCTCCATTTTCTAAATATTTTGGAATCCTTATCAGTGGATCATCTTGGGAGTCTGTACATCTATGTGATTGGACACCTGTGTGGGGTCTCATATTCCATCATTTCAGATAGAAATGAACAATTTATTTATCGGTTTTAGAAAGGGTTACAATGGAATTTTGGTTCACAGTTACTTGTGAGTACAACATACCACCCTTAGAATGATGGTCAGATCAGGAATACTATCCAAGTTTTAGAGGACATATTATGACCATGAATCCTTAATTTTATAGGTTCATGTGATAAAAAATAGCTCTATAATAGTTAACCTAAAATAATATCACTCGGTCTACTATATAGATGGATCCCTCTAAGTCCCTATACGATAATCAATACTGTTTAACCCTATGATAGTTAGAGTCAATAGAGGTAGTGCTACCGGGACCTTATCTTATTCAAGACACCATGGAGTCGTTATAGATTATGGGGAAATGATTGGCTATATCTCAGTCTAGGAATAAGTATTATACGGACTATTGTTTAAGAACACTAGAGTTTCAGGTTTGGGATTAGGTGTTCTCAAGTATTTTTATCTTTTTTGTGAATTGATTATTTAATAGGTAGGGAAAGCTATCCCTTAGATTCATCAAACCTTTGGATATCTTAGATAAGTTCATATTAGTGGATTATTAGATAACACTCCTATTCCTATCATTGATAAAATCCTGAAGGATCACTGTGTGGTATGTTTTTTACTCTATTATATGTGATATGGTGGTATGATAGTGTAAATGAGAAGACATAGGAGGGATATTCTGACATACAAGATCAGTGGATAAGTTATTTTTGATGATGCTCAACCACACATGGAAGGGAAATGTGAGGATGAGTTGTTTTAAAGAAGGAAGATTTTAATATTTCAGGTTTTTTCATGGGGTGTATTATTTAAAATTTAGAATAAATATATATTTTTACACTAATAAAAGTTCCCAAGGGATTAATTAATGATTAAGGAGTGTATATTAATTTCTCATATAACAACCCTGATACCAACATCCCCTAGTAGGTGGTTATTTTATTATAATGGGACATATACAAGAGGTAAAATCATCATTTATTAATTAGTTTAGCAGTTTTGAAGAATTAGATACATACTGGTCCCCTTATTACATTTTTAATTAAAATCACAATATAAATAGGAAAATAAACTTCTTCCTTGACAATTATTAAAATATTTCATATTCATAACTTGGGGAAGTAAACAATATAATAGGGTGAGATCAAATTCTCAATTAGGGTTACATACATTAGAAAAATGAATAAATAACAAGTGAAACAAAATATATAAGGCATAATCAATAAAAAAATAATGAAAATGAATCCATATATTTTTTCATAGTGATAATATAATGAATTGAATAAATTGATATTGAAAGAAGGGAATGTGTAATTATTGGATGTCATGTTTCTGGAACATGAACCACTACTACTCAGACCTTTCAGAAGATGATTTAAGACTTAAGGCTGAAACCTATCTAATTATTCTTGGAAATAAACAAAAATGATTTGTCTCCAACTGTTTTTTCTCATGAGACCTGTTGATGCAACTAGGGGAAATCTAAAACCAAGCCCCACCCATGTCTACATCTCCAAATAATTCCACAAATATCATGATGATAGAATAAATCCACAAAAACCAACATTACATATTAATGAATATACTTATTGGGATATTGATTTAATAGTATTTCCTAGTTAATCAAATAACATTCAAAGTAAACACCATATGCAAAAAATGGAATTCAACTTTGACAATAATCATATCCAGGACACAAAAAATAGGTATATTTAAGAGAAATAAAATTTAAAATGATTTTTTCTCAAAAGGGTAGTATAAACACAACATTGAAATGGTTATGTTTACCATACCAAGTATGTATCAATGAATTGGAAATTAAGATGAAGTCCCTTACCTTATATTCGAAATAGTTCATCACTCATACTTAATTTCAAAGATAATAAAATTATATTCATTAATTACTTCATTCAGAACCTCTTCAATATATATTTAATTTATTATAATATTATTAATATAATTTTTTTACCATTTTTATGAGTTGTTTTTTTTAATTTGGTTGTTTCAGGAGCATTTGTTTCACGGTTTCTTGATTGTTTTGATGATGTATATTTATTGAAGTTTTTATCAAATTGGAATAATTCTCTAGATGTAAAATAATATGGTATTAATTAAATTAAATAAATTTAAATTTTTTGATATATAATTTTTTATATGGTATGAAGAATATTTATTAGATAAAATCTAGATTGAAATGTTTTAATTAATTTTGGTCGTTTTAGGACCATCACGAACTTATATTATTTTATTTAATATTATGTCTGTAAATTGGTTTCAAAATATGGTACAAGTTATAATATGTATATTAAAAGGTTATTTCACCATAATAAAGTTTTTATGGCTATCCTTTAAGGAGGTAATGGAAAATGAAAACTCATCATCCATGAAGGTGGTGAATCGATACATCATAGATGATGTTTTCATTTATAGGATTAATTGAGGAGAGAAGATACTTGATGATGAATTATACCATTAACACAACAAAATTACAGTATATATATGATAATAGAGTTATAATTACACTTTGGGACATGGAGGTGAGGATAGGATAAGAAAAAAAAAAGAAATTGAAAATAAATTAAATGAGAACGAAATATTATTTTACCTCTTGAATTTCTTCTCCTCGAGAACCCTTTTAAGGATCTTGGACTAGGTATTTTTTTGAGAACAAAAACTTATGGTTTTTGGGTAGATTCATGGGAAGAGGAATGGGAAAACGATTAAAATATTCATGTCTTAGAAGGTTTGAATACAAGAGGTATTGGGGGGAGGTATTTATAATGTATGAGAGAGAGATTTTTTTGATTATTTTATAAATTTGTTTATTTTTTTGGATTAATACTATCAATCGTGATGATTCTTAGGAACAAATATAGTAATTAGAGGATTTTATATTGAAATAATGAGTGATTAACTAATCGATACATCAACCATGACTTAATAACTCATTTATTTACTTATAATTTTAAATACTATATATTATTGTATATTACTGTATTTCAATCTTCACAAAAAATTCAACTATTTTAGAAAAATAAAAAATTCATAGTAATAATTTATTAATGTTTATATATCAAAAATGGAATCTGTTTTTTGAAAATATTTTACTAAAAATAGGAAATTTAATTTTTAATTAAAATCACAATTTATTCAAAAATTACTAATTTAAATTTTATAAAAGATTTTACGAAACATTGACAAATTAATTAAAGTCGCATAAAATTATCATATAATTATAAAAAGAAATATTAATTTATTAATATAATTTTTGAAAATAAATTTTCATTTAAATAATTATATTAATTATAAAAAATGTAAATCAATATTTTTTTTTAAAAACACCAGCACCTAATTTATCATTTTTAAAACATTTATTTACCTATTTATTGATATAAATATATCTTATTTTATTTAAGAGATACCTGAATTTTATTTATACTTTCATAGGTGTGGTTATTATTATAATGGAATCATTATTATTCATAATGGCATGGTAAATATTTAGTAGTATATCTTGGTAATCTATCGAATAAATTGATTTCATTTAAGAAGGTACATACGAAAAAATATTAGGGTGTTTTATTCTTCCCTCATACAAAAATTTCAACCTTGAAATTTTTAATGAATATTTACTTTTAAACAGATGAGGGTGGTTCTTTATAGCACCCTTAGGTTCCCACATTTCCTTTTTAATTTTTTTATTTCTCCAAATAATCATTACCAACTAAGTTATCCAATTTATTTATACATTCTCTCTAGTGTCAATAATCTCAATAATATCTTCATAGTAAAGCATATAAGGTTCTAGTTGCCTTTATTCATAGGGGAGTATATGCATTGGGTTTGGAATGTAATTCCTTAACAATGATATGTGGAACATATCATGAACTTTGAAGAGACTTGATGAAATTTCTAATTGGTAAGATATAACTCCAGTTATTTAAAGAATTTTGAATGGTCTGAGGTTCCTGGGGATCAGTTTCCCTTTCTTACTAAACCTTATGACACCATTCTGTGGAGATACATTTAAAAGGAAATGATCTCCCACTTGAAATTCCAAATCCTTTATCTAGTTCTCATAATTACACTTTTTCCTAATTTGTAATTCATTAATATGGGAATGAATAGTCATTAACTTTGTCATTGTTTCTTCAATAAGTTCTTGGACTACAAGTTTTCTCTCACCAACTTCATCCAAACAAGATGGAGTCAAAAATATCTTTCTATATAATTATTGAGGAGGTGCCATTTGAATACTACAATGTGAACTATTATTGTAGTAAATCTCTAACAAAGGTAAATATGGATTCCAAATACATTTAAATTAAAGTGAGTATGATCTCAACATGTCTTACAAGGTTTGAATAGTCCTTTCAAACTATCTACCAGTTTGAGGGTGATAAGAAGTACTCAAATAAATATTAGTTTCCAAATCCTTCTGAAGACTCCTATAAAATTTTGATGAAAAATGGGGAGCTTGATCAAACAAAATATATAGAGGTGAACCATAAATTCTTACAACTTCATCAATATAGAGTCTTACTAGCGCTTAGTGGGTAAACCATCTCTAATTTCCAGAAAATGTGCTGATTTTCTAAGGTGATCAACAATAACCCATATCACATAATTCTTTCTAGGTTTATATGGTAATATAGTGAAAAATTATATAATAATGTCATCCCACTTCCACATAATAATATGTATAGTTTTCATGAAACTTTTAGGATACTATCTCTTATCCTTCTCTAGTTGACAAACTAGAAATATTTACATATTATGAGTAATTTTTCATTTCATATTATCCAACAAATAGTGTTCATTCAGATAAATATACATCCTTATTACTAGTGTGTATAGATAAATTTGAGCTATGAGAATAATATAATCACTCCATTTTTATCTCATGTATTGATGGATGATATAACCACATTCAAAATTTCATAATTACATCCTCATAAAAAATGTTTCCAAATCTTACATTCTTAATAGCTTTGATTTTATTTTGAAAATTCACATCATTAGTTTGAGTGTTTTTTATCTCTCTTGTAAATATAACTTCTCAATCATTTGAAAAAGTATTGATGTTTCCCATTTTGTAACAATTCCCAAATCAATATTTACAAAATCCATGAACATAGGATCATTATAAATCCTTATTTGGGTTAAAAGTCCTTGATAATTCCTACTTAATGCATATTCTACCTTATTTTCTTTTCCTGGGTGGTAGTGTATTAAGAAATCATAATCTTTGACTAATTCTATCTATCATATTTTCCTCATTTTGGGTTACTACCATGTAAATATCCATTTCAAACTATTATGATCCTTATATATCTCACATATTTCTCCACATAGGTTGTGTCTCCATATCTTTAGAGTAAAGCTTACAACTGCAAATTTAAGATCATGAGTCAGATAATTTTTTTCATGAATCATAAACTACCTTGATGCATTATAATAAATTTATCATTTTATATAAGGACACACCTCATTCCTTTCTTCGATGTATAACTGTATATCAAATACACAAAATTTATTGATGGTAGATTCAGAATTGGGGCATTGACTAATCTTCTCTTCAATTCTACCGATCATTATTCATATTATTTTGTCCATAGAAACTTATACACATTATGTGTTATATCGGTTAATGGGTTATCCAATCGGTGAAATTCTGAATGAAAAGATGATAGTAACATGAAAATCCAATGACACTACATACCTCGGTTAGGTTTATTAGAAATTTCCAATATTAGATTTCCTTTTTCTTTATTGGATCAACTAAGATTCAATCCATAGAGACAATATGGGCAGGAAAAGATATTTCTCACATCCATAATTAATACTTGCTAAATTTACCAAATAACATATTTCTTCTAATAGTCTAAAGAGTAATTCTCAAGTGATTCTAACAGTATTTATATGTGTTAGAATATACAAGAATATTATCAATGAATACCACAAAAAAATTGTTAATATATTCCTTGAATATTATTCTCACTAGATCCATAAAAATATAGGGTGAGATAATTAATATAAATGGATTTAATGTGAACTCATAATGTCATTACCTTATATGAGAAGTTGTCTTATGAATGTCTTCCTTCTGTAATCAGAATTTATGATTCCTAGAATGAAGGTCAATCTTCAAAAACAAATTTCTTCATGAATTTGATAAAATAAATCATCAATGTGAGGTAGAGGATAATTATTATTAATTACAATAGAATTAATTTATCTGTAGTCAATTCACACACTCATTGATCAATATTTTTTCTTAACTAAGAGAATAATGGCTCCCCATGGAAAAAATATAGAGCAAATAAATCCCTTATTATTCAACTCCTAAAATTGTTTCTTCAGCTCAATAAATTGTACGATGGAAATTATATAAGGAGTTTTTGTTGTTAGTCATCTATTAGGTATTAAATTAATGAAAAAAAATCAACTTCTCACTCTAGGGGGTGTCTAGGTAATTCAGAAGGAAATAGATCAATGTATTATTACACAATTTGTAAATCATCAATTAAAAGATGACATTACTCATCCCTAGATGTTGTTTTTTCTTCCTTCCCAAGTATTTAATTTCGTTGAGCTACTGAGGGTGGATTTGGATAAGAATGAGATGATGAAGTTTCTGCTCTAAAGATAACTAATTCAATATATTCCTCACAAATCTTAATTTCCATCAAGAAATAATTTTTCACATTATATTTAATGAGTATTATATCAATATCAACAATAGATATGATGATAATTTCAGAAAATAAATACAATTTACATTACATAATGGGACTGCCTGACAAATATTTTTTTCAATGATACTTCCCTAAAGGGATTTTAGAAGATAGATCCATAATTAAATCTAAAGTGAAAAATATAATATTATTAGAAAACTGGGTAGATATAAAAGTTTGAGATGATCTAGAATCAAATAAATCATTTGAAAATTTAAATATAGGATTAATGTACCATCCACCACATCATTGTGCACTTATAATTCAACTTTAGTGATCACATTACCTTGTCCATCTCCCCATTGGCCTCTTCTATGGTAAATTCCCTTGACTCTCTAAGAAATTTATTTGAATAACTACTAATTTTTTTATAGATGATGTATTGAAATAAATGATTTTTTCTTGACTTTTCATTAATTATCTCGATAACAATTTTCTCCACACTTGTATGAAATCTCCAATTCCTTTTAAGCACTTCCCAAGATTATTACTACCATAATTTTTTGCATAATATGAATTTCTTTGTTCCCCTATTATTCTTTAATGCTTTATCTCTTTCATGGTTATAAAAAATTATCTTATTGTCTTGATTTCCTTTAAAAATATAGGATCTAGAATATTCCTTCTCTATTTTAGGGTACATAATACTACTTCATAAGATGTTGAAAATGATTGAAAGCCAGTACTATTTAGATACTTAGCTAAAATCCTTAAAATAAATGATAAATGTTATTTTCAGAATAATGTTTGAAATATATAACATACTAGGATAGTATTGTGTAGGTAGCCTATAATCTAAAAAATACTCTTCCTTGTTCATTATGTAATGAAATTGTCTCTTCATTCCAATTTGTTTCTCATGAGGAAAGTATTTATTGAATAATATTTTCTTAAATGTTCTCTATTCCATGTGTTATATTTCATCTTCCACTTTATTTTTCTAGATCAAAGATGAAAAATTATTAACATATCCCTTGGGGAAATATAGCACTAGTACTACCTTTCCCTTTTCATCAAATCCAAAGGGGATAAATAACTTTTCAAGGGACTTGATCCATTTTTCAGCTACCACTGGATTAGTAGTCTAATTAAAAGAATGGGGCTTCTTCCACTTGATATGATCCAACATAGGTGTAGTGTGGTTATTCGTTATAACATGAGTAAGCTATTATAATATGGTCATGATCTGATCATATCCAATGCTAACAATGTTGAATTTCTTAGTGGATAAATACCTATATTGTCTGTGGGTATTTATTACAATTCTTCAATTAGGAACCATCACTAAATAATGGAACACACTGAGTTAGTTCATAATCATCATCAGTATTGATCAGAAAAATTCACTATATAGAATTATTATAATTGACATGTTTATTTAACATATTGTTCCCAAGGTTTCAACTAAACTTCCTTCGATACCAACTATAACAAGCCCAACCCCAGTAAAAATGATTTTTGGGTTATTTTATTACTATGGCATCGACAGATGAGATAAAATCACATAGAATCGACCAATTTAGTAGACTTTAAGGACTAGATTAATACATGGCTCCCTTATTTCATTTTTAATTAATCATATAATATGAAAAATTAAAATAAACTGTTTCCATGAAACATATTCTATGATTTTGTGTTCATTAACTAAGGAAGGGAAAAAATAAAATGGTGAGTTCAAATGCTCTGTATAGGTTAAAAAACAAAAAATAAGAATCAACAACAATTAAAAAACAGCCAATATGGAAAAATCAATAAACTGATAAGGAAAATGAATCCATATAATTTTTCATAGTGAAAATTTCATAAATATCAATAATTGAATACGAAATTAAGGGAATTATTAATTATTGGACATCATGTATCTAGAACATCAACCACTATTATCCAGATGTTTCAAAAGACAGTTTATATTTGAGGGTATAAAACTATCTGATTTTTCTTAGAAGCAAACATAAATGGATTTTCTCCAATTATTTTTTCTCATGAGACATGTCGATGCGTTGAGGGGTTATCTATAATCAAGACACTAATTCTTCTATATCTCCAAATAATTCCTCAAATATCAAAATGATTGATTTAATTCAAAAAAACAATATGCATTTACAAAGAATATCCATTTTGAGATATATATTAACCATTATTTTCAAATTTAATAAAATAACATTCAAAGTTAACAACTTATGTAAAAAATGGTATATAACCACAACAACATATTTAGCATTTACCAGTGGCTTACTAAATTTCCACTAAAAAAATTAACTTATTTCACAATGGTTTTTTATAAACTGTCACTAAATGTTATGTTTTTATTTCAAAAACATGATTTTTATCTAGTTTCTACACTTCTCCCTCCCCTGAACCTTCCCCCCGAGCTCCCCACCCCCACGAAAATGAACCTTAGCACCACTCCCCTCACTGAAGCTTCTGAGCCCTTCGCTATGCACCACAATTACCCTCGAGACCCCCTTCCCCTCCCCTGAACCTAACCCTGGAACAACCCCCTCACCAACACTCTCGAGCCCTCCGTTGTACCCCACCCTTCTCACATTAGCTCCCCTACCCCAGACCCCAAACCATAGAACCCCCTACCGGCACTGATGTATCTCTTGATCCCTCCGCTGTGCCCCACCATTCTCCCCCGACCCTTCTCCCCTGAGCTCCCCTACCCCTACCCTCAAACCCTAGAACCACCTTGATTCCCCCTTTGATGGTGCTTGAGACTCTATCAACCCCTATGATCTCATGACCAAAATAACTTGCCAGTGTTGTAGTCACATCTCTCAACCAGTCTCTCCCACCCTTGTCGTCACCAAAGTCATCATCCTCACCTGTTCCCTTTCCCTATTGTTTCCTTCGCTTGTGCCCACACTATAGGAGAGTTCATTAGGATTGATTTCTCTCTTCCTTTTAATTTCTATTTTTAGTCTCCAAATTTATCTCTGGATTTTGATTAATTTAGATTTTCACCATTGGTCTCAGAAAATGATGTTAATTTTTTTAATTTTTATGACTAGGCACATAGAATTAAAAAAAAAATATTTAGGTATCATGGTTTAAAATGTTGGGTACATATGTTATCATATTTTTTTATTTTGGTATAATGGTTTTATTTAAAATATAAATCCTACTAGTATTCTAATATATTTTTAATTTATTGATTGATAGTTATTTTTTTGTAATTGTATTCCATGATACAAATGGAAGAATATCTTTACATGATATAATTAGTTCAGTACTGCTACTTGAAAACCATGCGCATATGATTAGGAAAGACTGGGGTCATATAAAAACATTTCATTGGTCATAAACTGTTTTGGTGATGAAATGTAACAAATAAACTTGTGTCAACCTACCGCATCATCGAAACTAATATCTAATAAAGATGGAAGTATTTTGTTGATCACAATGTGTTTGTGAAAAAATAGAGAATCAAATAAAATTCATTTTTCATGGTTTCAAAATCAAGTAATATGAAATAAGTAGTGGATCTTTATAAATAATATGAAATAGTCCATCCATACACTAGATTTCCATGTATATAAAATAAATTATTATAAATAATATAATCAATCAAACATTCCATAATTAATATATATAATAAAACTCAATTTGAAAATATAAACCATCATAAAGAATATAAAAAAATTACAAATTCAGAGGAATCATAAAATACAAGAGGATGGTTAAGTAGGATTGTATAAAAATATTGATATCAACCATAAATATAATCCACCATAAGATAACTAGCATGCACCATGAGGTCATGTCCACATAAAAACATCAGTTAGTGGAATAATAAAAACACACCAAATATGGAAATTTGATTGGGGAACTGATATAATAAATGAAAGAGCTACATGCATACAATGGGGTGTATATTAGGTGTGAGCTAAACATTCCCAATATGATATCAAAAATTAGTTTTGAGATTTCTTTTTTATAATACATTTCACAAAATCCTTTTTCCAAATCATTTAGAAGACATGTTTTTATATGATAAAGTATAAGGAAGAAAAATATCATACTTTACCCATTGAAAAATTAATCGCCACTTTACATACAAATGGGGTAAAAACCATTTACGAAATATAACATTACCAATTTCATCATTAAAGATATTTATTTTGAACTTATTATGATAAAAAATATATTCTTTACTTTTAAAACCATTCTCTCAAATCCCCTTTTAAAAAATCATATATTGAATGAAAACATTATAAGGTGTTAGTTTATATCATAGTGTTATATACCCATAATAATTTATATGAGCTATTTTTCAGGTTTAGAAAGATTTTTTTTTGTTTTTTGGAACATTATATAGTGGTATATATAGCTGAAGTATGATTTTATGTTTTGATTGTTTTAATCCATTACATTTAAATGGACCTTTATAGGAGACTTTGATTCACTATATAAAATAGTAGTGATGGTGGTATGGCTCTTACCCTTGATGTGATATCATTAACTCTTGTGAAGATCAAGTGAAAATGATATTTTGTACGGTCTATAAAGGGTGTGAGGGATTTACAGGGTGATAAAAAATTTATTGAAAAGGGATGAAGTTTTTACATGATTTGTTTAAATTGATCTATTTTCATTATAGTTTTCATAAATTGGGTTGTAGAAGATACACAATCCTCACAAAATCTACACAATACCAATTTAGAAATTAGTTTGAATATAGAAAAATTTGGTAAAAAAGGTCACTATATAACTTGGGTATAATTTTTTAATAGTAAAATTTTAAATGGTTTATTTTTAACCCGTTATTTAATACTAATTACCAATAGATAATAAAGAATTTTATAAAATCATCAAGGATTAATTTTTATCATAAATGGTATGAAATAAATTTTAATTTATATATAATTGATACCTATTTCATATTTATATGGTTCGATAAAAATTTCACTCATCCAGGGAATAATTTATTAAAATCAATATTATCAAGGAATTTTGTGTTTTTTGTTTGTGACATTTGGATAAAGGTGTGATTTGATCCATAATTTCTTTTTCTAGGGTATTTATTACAAAAAAACAATATAAAATTAAAAGTTTGTTATTTATTATTTTTTTGAGAAACAATTACTATATTTCTCAATTAAGGGATATTACTCACTAGCCAAAACCCATTTATATTCCATCAATTATCCATTCATTCAAATAATTTAAAATTTAATTAAAGGTTGAATCTATTTAATTACAATTAATTCAACATTACCATATTTTACCATTAAATGTTTTTTACTGAGTAATAATATGTGTTTTAATTATTTTTAATAAAGTATAGGCACATTTTGATATATATGGATAAAAGTTAGATCACATTACCAAGGAACACCGTAGAGTATACTACGGATTTAGAGAATTTTTTAGATTTTTAAAACTTTCAATCAATCTGTTGATGGGAAAATAATATTTCCATGTCATAAATGAAAATTTAGATGATGGTTGAATAGATATGATGTTTATGAACACTTTATGTTGATGAAATTCCTCACTCAATATTTGGGTTGAATTTGTCACGGAGAATCGAACGTTACAGAATGTTTGAGCACTAATTTCTATTGATAGAATGAGCTCCCAAATTCATTGATAATGGAAAATTAAATGAAATAACATATAAAAAATACATTGAGAATTGAAATACACCAACATTAACATCAAAACATATCAGAATAACCTGTTGAGGATGTATCAAATAGAAACTTGACATGTTATGTTTTTGAGACTATAGTATAACCAGATCTAGATTGTAACACATCATTGGATCACCCACATGATTCTATGGAGACTAATTAAGATAATAACTCACTAAGTAGAAAAATGTGTTTCATGATTTAGTTGATAATAGAAATTAATAATTGTATAGGGGATTTTTAAAATATTATAATATTTTTGTTCAATAGAACTTGTACCATATCAAATTCCTATGTGGAATTAAAAATAAGGTGATGTCCATGATATTGGAATTGTTGCATGATGGATTTTCTGAAGAAAATATCCCAAGTCATTTTTGTGATATGAAAAAGTTTTTTAACAAACATGGTATAAATTATAAAAAATACATGCATTTCCCAATGATTGTTTGTTTTTTTGGAGAGGATTCAATCAAATAGGATTGAAAAAAAAAATTATTCTTCTAGATGGTAGTCAATGGGTGATTTTGGAAGTCTGGATCAACATACTAATATTATGAATAAGAAAAAGAACACACTTACAATAGTTTTGCGTTACATTCCTTTAAAGGCTCATTTTCAAAGATTATTGATGTCATTAAACACCACTAAGCACATGAAATGGAATTATAGATAATAATAATGATGGGTTAATGTGAAATCTAATAGATTTAAATTCATGGGAGAAATTTGATTAATTACATCCATATTTCCCATATTATCCTATGAATATTCCATTGGGATTGTCTGATGATGGATTAAACCAATTTAGAACATTGATCACCAACTATAACATTTTTATGGTTGATTTTCTCCTTTATAATCTGCATCTATGGATGTGTATGAAAAAACATCTGTCATCAATTAAGTGACTATTATTAGAAAAAAATGAATAGAAATTATATTTATGTAAACTTCGATCCTCTAATTAAATATTTATAGGTGTTTTGGAGAATTAGTGTGGAGATATATGACGAATCTTCTTGAATAATTTTCCAATTTAAAGAAGATCTAATGTGGACCATTATTAAAATCCCCGGACTTGGTTATTTAGATGATTGGAATACATACATCGGTTTGTCTTTTCTTGTTTGTAAATTTTACTTGGATCCTGAATGACAACCTCACAGCAAAAAAAGTGCTTCTTGTGTCATTGACTATTTTTTGATGCGTCTAATAGATTTCAGTTGAACATGTAAAAATTTAATACTTCTATTGATTTTAGACCACCACCAAAGTTCATGAAAGGTTCTAAAATATTGTAAAAACACAGAAATTCTGAAATATAATTTTCGAAGGTCCACCATTTGAATGATAGTGGGAAATGACTTCGAAGTGCACTCTTAAGTTAAATAAGAATGAAAAAATGGAAGAAAAAAGTATATCATTCAAACATTCGTATTGGGAATTTAATTTGTTGTAGAATAATCATGATGTTAAGAATATTGAGAAATGTGTTTGTAGAAATTTTATTATCACATTTCATAATGACAATAGATAATTGAAGGATAATCTCAATTCTTGGAAATACATACAAAAAATGAACATAAATTGTGATCTCTGGCTAGATGAGAATAGAATGTAGGCTTTATAAAAAATTTCATTGAGAAATAGGGATAAAGATACTTTCCATTGAATTTTAAAACATTTGAAGGTATCAAATGGGTATTCAAGTAACCTATCAAGGTGTTTTGAGTTAATGCATCATAGGTTACATGAATTAAAAATTCACAATTCAGATATTTTGTTACATCAGTTATTACCATTGGCATTGAGTACATTATTACATTAAATTATACTACCATTGTACTCCAGTTTTTTACTTCTTCAGACAACTATGTAAGAAAAATATACAACTATTTGATCGTTAAAACCCTTAGGGGATATTTGTATTGTCTTTTTGAAATAGAGATGATATTTCCTTCGTCGTTTTTTACTGTCAATATTCAATTAATAGTGCATTTGGACGGGGAAGATAAATTAAGAGACCCCAAACATTATCGATGGATATATCCAATTAATAACTAGTTTATTTACTTGTTTTTTATTAATGTAAAAAATTATTTACACATTAATAAATACAATATTATATTTTATTCATTTTATTTCATATATATCATAGGAATTTGAAATCATACATGAAAAATAAATCTCAACCTGATGGCTCTATTTTTAAGGAAATATGGATGAGGAGTGTATTACCTTTTATTTTATATACATGGATGTTATTGAGACAAGACACATAGACTGAATCTCAACTACATGGTAAATAACAATTTTTTCATGTTATTGGCCGATCAGTTGGGAGGAGCTCAAATGTTACTTTGAAAGAAATGGAATTATAAATGGCACATAGTTATGAGCTGATAAATAGTGAAATTGAAGATCAACTTTTTGAATAGATCAGGATACAAAGAAAGAGTCTAATGAGAGAACGATCACAAAAATGAGAAATATATTAAAAAATATGTTAATAAAGAAATTGTTGAATGGTTTGCACAGCGTGTAACTTCATAAATATTACAATCAATATGGATGTTAGGTTGACACATATATTTTTTATATATAATAATATATATTAATTTTTTATATCATAAATTATGATACCCGAGTCGAGTTGTCAAGAATATTTTAATTTTGTTGCTCGAGGTCCTATAAAAAAGAAAGAATGTTTAATTCTTACTATATAAATGACTATAAATTTTGTACAGGTGATCATGAAGAGGGTTTGAAGATACATAATAGTGGTATATTAATATTTTCTAAAGTGGTATACTATGTAATGTTGACTGATATTATCAAATTAAACTACAACATGCATTTTTAGTTGTTTTATTCAAATGAAATTGGGATGATATTATCCGAGGTGCTAAAAGAGATTCCTTGAAATTTACTTTTGTGAACTTGTCTCACTTGGAAGATGTTAATGACTGTGAAATATATGATCCTTATATCATATCATTATAATATAGAATGGTATATTATGTGGGAGATGTATTGGATGAATGGTGGAGTGTAGTTTCTCATGTAAAATAATGAGACTTGTATGATATGGTTGATGAAGTGGAAGATTTTACCTCTGTCATTGAATCCCATCAATATATAGAAGAGAACATATTTTTCAATCATGATATTGATATATTATACTTTCAAGGGTGGATAAACTACATTATGTAATGATAGAGAAGGAAAACAAAAAGATTAAAGGAAAAAATGATTATATGTACAGTCATACATTATTTATCAACCACTTATGTTATTTTTGTAGATAATCATTATCATAGCTATGTATATTTCTCTCAGTACTATTCATTTGTTATGCTTTTTATATTTTTTTCTGCATGAATTTTTTGAAATATATGTTTTAGAGTTAATTTTACTTGATAAAACTTTTTTAATGCCAAGGAGAAATTATTTTACTAATCCTAGTCCACTCTTAGTCAATGTTTTCTCAACCATACTAACATATGATGATCCATCAGTCTCCCTCCATTCAAAATCTAAGAAACCCACCTCTTTCCCCTATATATTGTCCCTCATATCCTCAATTACATCATCTTATAACACACCCTCCATTAATGTCACATAGGTAGCTCATCCAATGCCTCCACATTCTGTAGGATCAATAGAGATGGAACTCAACTTCACCATTGTTTCTTCATGGGGATATTAAAGGGTAATAGTTATATGTACAAATTTTAATATGAATAAAGTTATTTTTCATTTATTTGAACAACTAACAATTTATTTATAAAATATGTAATCAATGATATTATAAAGGGAAATATAAAATGTTTGTATGTATAAAATCTAAATGGGATAAATAGCATTGTCTCATTTGACTACTATGGGGTCCCTACAGATTATAAAACATTTTTATTTGGGAATATTCTAGGCCATATGGTTGTACATCTAGTTGTACTTCGGATTACATATGCTGATTGGATGCATATGCATCAATATTTGAAAATGATGTTTTTGATTCAAAGATAAATCTAATTTTAATACATTATGGTGTAATTGAATGTCTTTATGTTATTAAATTCTAATATTTTAGAAATTAATCTCTTTGTAAAAATGTTTTTCCACTATATAGTTGCTGATCTAATAGCACAAAAGTCAACATTCAAAAATTAAGGTAATAAATGGAAGGATATTAAATGTAGGTTATGGAACAAATTCCATGATACTTTGTTGAGCACCCAAAAAACTGCATGATAAGGTACCCAATGGGTTACCTAGAGAGAAATTAAATGTTTTTATTTATATCCATCATCATGGTAAAGATTTTTTATTTAAATATATATTATTATATTAATCTCATTTTACATTTATACATGAATAAGGCAAGGAGATGACATTTCATATATTACTATTAAATTATATGTTATTTATTTAAAGATGTTTCAAAGAATAATTCATCGAGTCGAGCAACAAAAATCAACCCCCACATCACTGAGTTAAAAATTGTTTCCATAAAATGAACAACTATGATAATATTTTCATTAGTTTAAATTTTTATAAGGAAATATTTTATGTTCCATATATTAAATTATTTATTTATCTTTATTTAATGCGGTCGCATAATATAGGGCACCATGTATCCCAAACAGAATTTCAGTAAGACGTTCATAAAAAATATGATGTGAGTTATGTTAATGAGTCTGATAGAGAAGTTAGGGATATGAATTCATTTTTCACCATAATAACATATTTTCATCTGTTACTATATTAATATGTATTGCTTCAAATATGAGTGATGATTAATTTATAGGTAAAAATTAATGAACAGTGGGATTCCAATCCCATACAGCCCTTCTTAGTCTCCAAGGATAATCTTGTTATTAAAGGCCTTTGGAAAGAGCATCATGGTCGATTGTGTGGGATTCGTTTGGGACCATTACCATCTCTAGTATTTATAAATCCATTGAGGTTTTAAGCTACATCTAGTCCTTATTTTAGTCACTCTCTGCACCAAGATTCTCAGAGAGAGTTTATTATTAAGAAATGTACAATTTATGAATAGGGGGCATAAATATCCACTTTGTAGAAAGCATCATTGGATTTATAATATAAGTTGACTGGATCTGTCCCTGGTGATATTACATCGATGGATGGAGGTGAGAATGTAAATCACACAACTTCAAAATTATTTAGTTCAAAAAAATTTATTAGTTTTATGTTTAAATATCAATATAAAAAACTATCTAATTTTCAATATAATTGTCTTATAAGTGCTGGAAGTAGGAATTAGAGATGTAGATGGAATGGATGTCAAGTAGAGTTAATCACTGTGTAGTGATTAATGGTCTCTTTGATCTCTTAGAACAATATGGAAAGAGACTGTATTTTCATGTATCATTTGTGTCATAGACTGTTCACTTGTCATTTTCATGATTTACCACGATTGATTATTAGATTAACATGAATATGATCATGGTTGGTTATTTAAATAGGCTGAAACTATTTATGTTATGTTTTTTTGGAATAAATGTATGGTGGAATATTAATTAACTGATCCCTAGAATACAAAAAATTCATGATATATTATCCATGACTTTGTATTGAATGTTATGTTCATTAATTGTTTTTGTTTTTTTCAAGTGTTGTTATGGGGCTGTAGATTCAACAGTTTATTTTTTTTTTAAAATAGGCATTTAGCGGTGGTTAAAACTACTACTAAATATGACATATTATTTTCAACCTGCGGTTTAAACCATCTATATATAATTATTATTTTTTAGTGATTCAAACTACTTCTAAATATTCCATACTATTATTTATTTGTGGTTTTGTTCATTTTTTCAATGGTTTAAACCACTGCTAAATCCTAGACAAATGTTTTGGTAGGAAATTCTCTACTAAAATGAAGAAAACCACCGCTAAATATATGTTTTGTGATTCTTAATATAAAATACAACTAAATGGAAGGAAATTACAGGGGCTGTAAGCTGACACTATCTTTAGCAGTGGGTTTTTTGATACCATTGGAGAAACATTTGGTGGCGGTTTAAACCACTGAAAAAAAATGATTGCAAACATGAGATTTTATTATAGTTGTATTAGACAATAATCACATCCATGATACAAAAAATATTGATATTTAGGAGAAATATAATTTCAAATGAAATATTATCTCCAAATTCTAGTAAATACACTACATAAAAATGGTTCTGTGAAAAATACAAAGTAAGTCTCAATGAAATGGAAATTGAGAGGAAATACCTTACCTTTTGTCTGAAGGTGTTCCACAATTGTACTTACTGTTATGTATAACAAAATTAGATGCATTGATTTCTTAATTTAAAACCTATTAAACAAATATTTTATTTATTATAATTTTATAATCTTCATTTGTGGCCATTATGATGAGTTATATTGTTTAATATCATTATTTCTGGAGTGTTTGCTTTATGGTTCTTAAATGGGCTCATATATCATTTGGTTATATGGTATTAGGATGTTTCATTAGATAAAACATTGATGAAAATGTTTTAATTTATTTTTGTGGGTTTTACGTTCATCACAAATTTGTATCATTTTATTTAATATTATGCCTATTAATTTGTTCCAAAATATATTAAAATTAATAATATTTATATTAAAATATTATTTAACCGTGATAAATGTTTTATTAATATCCTTTAATTCCTTAATGGAAAATGAAAACTCTTCATCCACGAACGTGATGAATCGACATATCCCAAGCGATGGTTTAATTTTTAGAATAAAAGGAAGAGAGAATAGATTTGATTATGAATTAATCCATTAAAAAATTATTCTATTATATATAATATATTGGAGTTATAATTACACTTTGGGATAGGTTGTCTAGGAGGGGATAATAAAAGAAAATAAATTAAAAGTGAAAGAAATAGGATTTTACCTCTTGAATTTCTTCTCCTAGAGAACTTCCATAATGAACTTGGGTTTTGTATTTTGTTCAGACCACAAGATCCTAGACATGGGAGAGAGAGAGTTGGGAATCATATTGAACAAAATTTAGACAATATTTAATTCTTATAAGGTGTGAGGAGAAGATTTTATGAGGGGCGGTATTTATAGTGGAGGAGAGGGGTGTTTTCTGATTATTTTAATCATTTGTTTATTATTCTGCCTAAAGGATATCGATAGTGTTAATTATAGTGAATACATATAGTAAACCAGGAAATTTAGGTCTAAATAATAGGTTATAACCTCATAAATATATCATCCATGGCCCAATATTTCATTTATTTAATTATTATTTTAAATACCACAAATTACCAATTTCACTATTCAAAAAAAATTCAACTACTTCAGAAAAATTCCAAAAAACCACCCAATCTATTTATAGACCTGTATATTTAAAAAATGTACACCATTTTATGGAAATAAGTTTCTAAATAGGATAAATTTAGTTTTTAATTAAAATCATCATTTATTTGAAAAATACAAATTTTAATCCTATAACCGATTTTACGACACATTGAACAATTAATTAGAGTATCATAAAAATATATTTTAATTATAATAAAAAATATATTAATTTATGAATATATTTTATGAAATTAAATTTTATTCTAAATAATTATATAAATTATAAAAATGTAAATAAAAATTTATGTTTAATAAAAATACCAACACTTAATTTTTCATTTTAAAACAATTATTTGTATATTCCTTTTTATAAATATTTCATATTTTCATTTATGAGGTACCTAAATATTATTTATACTTTCATAGGTGATCTTATTATTCGAATGGAAATATTACTATTCCTAATGACCATTTTATCATTTAATAGTATATCACGTTAATTTTTTGAATAAATTGAATTTATTTAAGAAGATATATATTGAAAAATGATGGGGTGTTATAGTTAGGATCATAGAGATCTGATTTTCTGAGGAATAGGTGAGGTTTATGGTTAGTGCATGGTTAGTGATAATTGTTCCCCTCAACCATTCGGGCTATAAGTGGTTCCACATTGTTAGTTAAACCATGCAAGGAGGTTTGTATGGCCATTCAAAAAATATGATGTCATGTTGTAAACTAAACCCAATGGCATGGGCATGGTTTTTCAAACCATGTGCAAACTGTGAAATGGGGGGTTCCACTTAAATACTTGTGGCACATTTTTGGTTCACGGTTTGGCCAATCATGTGGTAAAAACATCCACATTTTCAAAATGGGTGAAATTCCCCGTTTCTCCTACCTCTCTTAATGAACTAAATGATCTTTTTTCTTCCTAAAAAAATGAATCCTACCCTCCATTGAGTGATCCCTTCTTCCTTATGCATGGAATTTAGGCTTCTCTCACATATCAAATCTGATTCATGTGCCATTTATCTTATAGTATTCCTCTCTGTAATCATTATAATTTGATGCCTTATTTTCTTGGTTTAGCTAACTATCTTTATTTTGAAAATTTCATGTGAGATAATATGAACTATTTTTAGCGTGTTTGTAATTTATTTTTATTTCTCTTGTTCCAGGACAAATCGAGGGTTGATAGTGGATGTAGAGTATTCTACCACCATTAGTGTCACGACCCGCCCTCGGGGTCCGTGCCGTGACTACCCCAAGCCCGCCTTCCAAAGGCCAGGGGCTGGCGACTAGCACCAAGGCGTAAATCCCAGTAAAAGGGAAGGCATTTCCTTTGTAAAGTAAACAAACACCACAGAGTAAGCAAGCGGAAAGTAAACACTAAACAAAAGCAGAGTACGACTGAAAGTGCGGAAAAGTAAATGGGCCAGTATACAAACCCAAACTGAAAGTAAAGTACAACTCGAAAGGGAAAACATCAACTGAAAAGTAAAAGCCGCTACTCCGAGCTGTCCACTGGAAATCCCACCTGAAGGGTGGGTACAGATAGATCCTCTTCTCCATGGGTCCCGCCGTCCGCTCCGTGCACGTCCCGCCCAGTGGTCCACCTCCGAGTACCGTCCCGCTCTGCAAGCCTCAGCTAAGGTCAACGCTGTCCGTCTTCTGCAACCAACACAACGTAGTGCGGGCAAAGCCCGTGCAGGGGTGAGTATAAGCTACTCAGTAGGGACCCCGAGACCCCTGAAGGTCTCTCAAATCCACAAAGGATAAACCACGAAGAAAAGTAACAATCACGAAGTAACATCCAAAGTTGATTAGGTATATTCCCATACTTATACCTATGTCACCAATTTCCGTTCGGCTCCAACACCGAGTCCAAGAACAACCCAAACCACAAAGAAGAGTAAACAGTAAATCCACACAGGATAACAGTATAAGTCCACACAGTTTATAACAAGTTTATGAAATCTACGAATAACCATTACCCAGGTATATGCCCATACATATACCTAGGTTATCAAGCGACCCATCTCAATCATGAGGAAACACAAAGATCATTGACTCAGCTCAAACCAGGATTTTCATTATCGAAACCGCAAAAGTTGAAGAGCCCCAACTCTGAAGTGTACAGTGGTCCTGTCACGACTCCGAGGTACTGCTCACTAACCTAAGACTGCTGAAGTACTCCTCCTGTCGAGTACCGCAGGTCTGCTGCCAACTACCGGGCGCTCCGTCCGCTGAGGGTCTGCTGCCAAATACCGGGCGCTCACCCAGATAGCCTACTGAGGTGCTCCTCCTGTCGAGTACCGCGGGATTGCTGCCAACTACCAGGCGCTCCGTCCGCCGTGGGTCTGCTGCCAACTACTGGGCGCTCCGTCCACTGGGCTAGTCGACTCACTCCAAGTCGAGTCGGTCAAGCAGTCGTCAGGTCTCAGTCATCTACACGGTCTCCGTACTCCGCACGCACGTCTCCACCGTCGCGGGTCTGTCGCTACAACCAAGCGCACACACTCCGTAGAGTATCGCGGGTCCGCCGCTACAACCAAGCGCTCCACCGCCAAGGGTCTGCTGCTGCATCCAAGCGCACCACCACTGTCAAGTACCACGGGTCCGCCGCTACACCCAAGCGCTCCACCGCTCAAGGTAAAAAGAAGATTCAGCTCACACAGGTTCGATAGCACTGTTCCACGTAGGATCGCTGAGTGCTGTAGTCGTCGTCGTCGAAACCACACAGGATCTCTGTACTGTCGTCGTCGCAGTCACAGTAGCTGTCGTAGCAGTAGTAGTAGCAGTCAGTCGCAGCCAGCACTAGGGTTCCGGCACACAGCAAGCTCGTTCAGAGGGTCCGCTCCACGAGCCGAGAGGCTGATACATCAACTGTCACAAGGTCCAGAGTTGATGTATCCAAAAGATCCGTATCGTCAACAGGAACTCAACGCAACAGACAGCGCGTCGATCAGACGCCCGGTCTGAGAGTTATTGGCATTTTCGTCTCCGGGGCCCGGTTAGTTTTTAAGGCAAAACCAACCCGACCGTACTCCACCTGCGTCCAAACCTCGGGCGGAGTATGCCCAAAGATCCGTCTCACTAAGAGGAACACAACGCGACTGACGGCGCGTCAATCGGACGTTCGTGGCTCAAGATATGAGCGTTTCCGCTCCGAAGGCCCGGTTGATTTCGTGAACGAACCAACCCGGCCGAACTCAAAGTAATCCGAAACCTTGAGTGCGATATACCGAAACGACCGTCTCGATCCAAGGATTGTGTTGCCGCTGACGGTTTGTCGATCGGAGGTCCGAGGCTCAAGTTATGGGCCAAAAACCGATTCAGGTTCGAAACGGGGGGGTCCGGGTCCGGGCCGACCCGGCCCGACCCCCCCCCCCCCCCCCGGGGCGGCGCGGTGGCCAGCGGCCGGTGGCGGCGCGCGGCGGCGCGCGGAGGCGGCGCGGCGGCGCGCGGCGGTGCGCTGAGGCGGCGCGGCGGCGCGCGGAGGCGGCGCGGCGGTGCGCTGAGGCGGCGCGGCGGCGCGCGGAGGCGGCGCGGCGGCGCGCGGCGGTGCGGCGGCGCGGGGAGCCGCGGCGGCTGGTCGCCGCGAGGAGGCCGCACGCGGGGGCTAAGCCCCCACTGATTGATAAGGCGGCGCGGCCTTGTGCCGCGCCATTTGCAAGAAACGGCCCCCACGTGGGGGCCGGTTTAATTAAAAGAACCGGGGGGCTGCTGCCCCCTTTCATGGAACCGCCCCCCTCTTAAAGAGGGGGGTTTTACATGCTGGCCGGGGGATTAATTCCCCCGGTTTAACTCCATCCGGCCGGCCAGTTGGTCGGCCGGTTTTCTCCAACGGGACCGGAAATTCCGGTCCCCCCCTTCGGCTTCCGACGCTGGCGGCCCGGCCGCCGGTCTTCTCTTCCGCCGCGGCCCGGAACCGGCCGCGGTCTCCTCGTCCCGCCGCGGCCCGGAACCGGCCGCGGTGTTCGTCGTCCGGCGCGGTGCGACGACACCGCACCCCTTCGCCGTGCTTTGATATTCATTCAACGCGGCGCGACGGCGTCGCGTTCTTGTTGTTTCTTCCATGGTGCGCGCGCGACGGCATCGCGTAAGTTAATCGTAAAATTAACCGCGTGGTGCGACGGCACCACGCCACCTTGCTTCCGCCCGCAAGAATAAACAACATGAATGATGGAGGGGGGTTCGGCCGTGTTCATGCGGTCCGGCCCCCTCACGTTAAAAATAATAACGCAACTTTTAAATAATACAAGCCACACGTTAGTCTTGCTAAAATCACGATCAAGAATAAAATAAGGAAACCAAAAAGAAATCAACAACCCCTACCTCGGGTATAAGGTTCGAAGATTCGTCTACGTTCCGCGGAAGACGGCGTCGCGGAGGTCGGGCGTCGCGGTCGTCGTTCGTCAAATCCGTTGACGAAGGGATATGCCCGAAGAGATACGTCGTTGGCGAATCTTCGTATGCCGACGAAGAAGGTCCGTGGAGGAAGTGGCGTCCCCTTCGTTGACACGGTAAATGAAGAATGGAGGTGCGGCGTTCTTCGTCGGAGCTTGAGCGTTCTTCGTCAAGATGAACGTTCTTCGAGTTCTTCGTCAGAGTTGAAGAAGAAGAAGAGCTCTCCACCTCTCAAGAAGACAAACAAATAACCCCAAAATAAAATAAGACAACATCTTATTTTATTATCACAGAACACATTAGAATTTCAAAGGTTTGAAATTCAAAAGGTTTAACTCCCATAATTAATAAGGTAACTCAAGCCAATAAATGAGGTGTTAAGGGAGTTGGGAGAATTTGAAAGGATTAGGGGTTCGTGTGGGCCCCACCACACTTAATCCTCCCAAGGGAGGTTAAGTGGGTGTGGGTACCACTTCCAACCTCCTTTGATAGGTTTTAATAAGTTATAATAAAATTGTTCTACACAATTTTATTTAACTCAAACTAAAAACCTCAAAACTAACTTTCAACCCGCAACAAACGCAACTCCCGAAAAGGTCTCTTTAAGCGAATATCGGCGCTGCGAGTTCATCGGTGCCCTCGGATTTCAATTCCGAGCACCGGATCAAAAGTTAGGAATTCCCGCTCGTTCGTTCACTGAACGTACCCGAGCCAATCTTCGGAAATTAATTCCGGGCACTCCGGGCCTCGGAATCAGGTGCCGTCTAAAACCGCGCTCTTGTAAAATTCTAAAGAAAATTAAGAAAAAAATTTCCTTGAATTTTACGGGTCTTTACATTACTCCCACCTCAGGGCTTTACGTCCCCGTAAAGCTACATCAAAAACTAGGGAAACAAATGAGGGTACTGAGCACGTATCTGAGCCTCCCGCTCCCATGTGCTCTCCTGGAGATTCCCGTGCTGCCATCTGATGCGCACAAGAGGAATCAATCGCCCACGCAGGACCCGCTCCTGTCGATCCTCTATCTCCACCGGGACCTCCGTAAAAGTCGCCCCATCGTCAACGTCAAGCTCCCCATGGTCAATGATGTGCGTCGGGTCGTGCACGTATCTCCTCAGCTGGGATACGTGGAAGACGTCGTGCACCCGGTGCAACTGAGGTGGTAGAGCCAGGCGATAAGCCACCTCGCCAATCCTGCTGAGAATCTGGAAGGGTCCGATGAAGCGCGGAGATAACTTGCCGCCTCGGCCAAATCTCCGAATACCACGTCGAGGTGAGACCCGCAAGAGGACGTGGTCGCCATCCTCGAACTCCAGTGGCCTCCGCCTCCTGTCAGCGTATGACTTCTGCCGGCTCTGAGTTGTCCTCATCCGCTCCTGGATGACCTGGACCTTCTCTGTCGTGGCCTGGACCATCACAGGTCCCACAAGAGCTGCAAGATTTCTTCTTTGCCGAAAAGAGAAATCTGGTCTCATCCCCTGGATGAACCACATTCTTTGCCTAAAACAGTCAATACTAACATGGATGATACTAATCCATACCAAGGATGACGTCGTAAGGCCTCGACGCTACTACTAAGAGATTCAACCGTTACTCTCACCTCCAAGGGTTGAGTCACACTGTCGGCATTAGTGTGTGGTAACTGGGTCTCCTCCAGTAGGTGTCTCACAAGTGAGGGTCAAGTCAACAGCCAAAACTGGAACCTCTTAGTAACATCACGAAAGAGGACAGGAACGAAAATATCACAAAGGTATGCGTCTTTTATTATTGCAGCTCATAATACAAGACGCTACACAAAAGCAACAAGGAACCAGAAGTACAAAGGATGTTATCCACTAGTTCTGCTCCTGTCCATCGGATCCCAGAGCTCCATGATCGAAGGCCTCGGCTGCCTGAAGCTGAGCTCTCCCCTGCGGTCGGGGTGGACCTCCTGGTGGTGGTGGTGGAAGAGCCTCAAAGCGTCGCCCACCACCGGCTGCTCGTCCAGCTCCTCTGCCTCGTCCGCCTCCTCCCTGCGGACCGCCACGGTCGAACCTCTGCCTCTGCCTGGGAGATTCTTCACTTAACTTCTGATCATCAGCATGGCGGGTCAGACAGTCACGAGCCATGTGACCAATCCCGCCACAGGAGTAACACTGCCCACTCTCGGCACGCCTGGCTCTGACTCCACCCCGGTTTCCCCGCACAACTGAGCCTGAGTCGTGCAGTCGGCCACTGGTAGGTCTGGTCTGCCTGGAACCCTGAGTCATCTGTCGGCTACCTGCTACCGAAGACTCCGCTACGTGCCGCCCTGCGGTGGGTCTCTGTGCTGGTGTAGACTCAGCAAGGAAGCTCTCGATCAGAAGGGCCCGCTCTAGTACTCCTGTCTGAGTCGGTATGCTGAGGGAGATCAGCGATGCCCTGATCTCGTGTCTCAAACCCTGCTCGAAGGTCCGGGCCCGGAAGAAGGGGTCCCGTACCATGTCTGTCGAGTACCGAGAAAGGTCGGTGAACCTCGCCGCGTACTGAGCGACTGTCATGCTGCCCTGCCGCAGCTGTAGAAGCTCCTGGATACGCACCGCACGAAGGGTGGCTGGGACGAACTCCGAGCGGAAGATGCTCTCAAAGTCCGTCCAAAGTAGAGATGCCTCATCGTGCACCTGGAGCATCAAGCTCCACCATCGTCCTGCTGCTGCGTGTAGTAGGCTCGCAGCGAGGATCATCATGAGGTCTGCTGGTGTCCTCACTAGCCTAAACACTCGTACCACTGCCTCCAGCCAGTCCTCTGCTGCCTGGGGATCCATCTCCCCGCGAAACCTGGGCGGTCGCTGGCGCTGAAACTCATGCAGTGCGCTGAGGCGACGTGCATCGTCAGCGGCTGCTGCTGGAAGCATCGGGGGCTTGGCGGGTAAAGCTACCGCCGGTGCCACTACTGGCAAAGGGCCCTGCACCGAGGCCTCGTCGCTCGGTGGGCTGTCGTTACACTCGACTCTCGGAACCCTAGCTGGCTGCCGTCGTGGGGCCATCCTGAAAGGAGACAGGTGCGCCACGGTCAAACAGTATACCTGGTGAGCTGACACAAAGAAATCACAAAGAAAACTTTGAAACACTCACGCAATCAATGTTTTCGTGTATTAAGTCGGAAATCAGAAGTCAGGGTCCTGGTGTACGGATACGTCGGCCGCCGCACCAACACTGGACTCCCTGGACTGATAACCACACTCAATACGCTAAACATTATTGCTTCACATAGAAAATATCAGAGTTTGCGGTAGAACCGAACTCCTCTGATACCAATTTGTCACGACCCGCCCTCAGGGTCCGTGCCGTGACTACCCCAAGCCCGCCTTGCAAAGGCCAGGGGCTGGCGACTAGCACCAAGGCGTAAATCCCAGTAAAAGAGAAGGCATTGCCTTTGTAAAGTAAACAAACACCACAGAGTAAGCAAGCAGAAAGTAAACACTAAACAAAAGCAGAGTACGACTGAAAGTGCGGAAAAGTAAATGGGCCAGTATACAAACCCAAACTGAAAGTAAAGTACAACTCGAAAGGGAAAACAGCAACTGAAAAGTAAAAGCCGCTACTCCGAGCTGTCCACTGGAAATCCCACCTGAAGGGTGGGTACAGATAGCTCCTCTGCTCCACGGGTCCCGCCGTCCGCTCCGTGCACGTCCCGCCCAGTGGTCCACCTCCGAGTACCGTCCCGCTCTGCAAGCCTCAGCTAAGGTCAACGCTGTCCGTCGTCTGCAACCAACACAACGTAGTGCGGGCAAAGCCCGTGCAGGGGTGAGTATAAGCTACTCAGTAGGGACCCCGAGACCCCTGAAGGTCTCTCAAATCCACAAAGGATAAACCACGAAGAAAAGTAACAATCACGAAGTAACATCCAAAGTTGATTAGGTATATGCCCATACTTATACCTATGTCACCAATTTCCGTTCGGCTCCAACACCGAGTCCAAGAACAACCCAAACCACAAAGAAGAGTAAACAGTAAATCCACACAGGATAACAGTACAAGTCCACACAGTTTATAACAAGTTTATAAAATCAACGAATAACCATTACCCAGGTTTATGCCCATACATATACCTAGGTTATCAAGCGACCCATCTCAATCATGAGGAAACACAAAGATCATTGACTCAGCTCAAACTAGGATTTTCATTATCGAAACCGCAAAAGTTGAAGAGCCCCAACTCTGAAGTGTACAGTGGTCCTGTCACGACTCCGAGGTACTGCTCACTAACCTAAGACTGCTGAAGTACTCCTCCTGTCGAGTACCGCGGGTCTGCTGCCAACTACCGGGCGCTCCATCCGCTGAGGGTCTGCTGCCAAATACCGGGCGCTCACCCAGATAGCCTACTGAGGTGCTCCTCCTGTCGAGTACCGCGGGTTTGCTGCCAACTACCAGGCGCTCCGTCCGCCGTGGGTCTGCTGCCAACTACTGGGCGCTCCGTCCACTGGGCTAGTCAACTCACTCCAAGTCGAGTCGGTCAAGCAGTCGTCAGGTCTCAGTCATCTACACGGTCTCCGTACTCCGCACGCATGTCTCCACCGTCGCGGGTCTGTCGCTACAACCAAGCGCACACACTCCGTAGAGTATCGCGGGTCCGCCGCTACAACCAAGCGCTCCGCCGCCAAGGGTCTGCTGCTGCATCCAAGCGCACCACCACTGTCAAGTACCACGGGTCCGCCGCTACACCCAAGCGCTCCACCGCTCAAGGTAAAAAGAAGATTCAGCTCACACAGGTTCGATAGCACTGTTCCACGTAGGATCGCTGAGTGCTGTAGTCGTCGTCGTCGAAACCACACAGGATCTCTGTACTGTCGTCGTCGCAGTCACAGTAGCTGTCGTAGCAGTAGTAGTAGCAGTCAGTCGCAGCCAGCACTAGGGTTCCCGCACACAGCAAGCTCGTTCAGAGGGTCCGCTCCACGAGCCGAGAGTCTGATACATCAACTGTCACAAGGACCAGAGTTGATGTATCCAAAAGTTCCGTATCGTCAACAGGAACTCAACGCAACAGACGACGCGTCGATCGGACGCCCGGTCTGAGAGTTATTGGCATTTTCGTCTCCGGGGCCCGGTTGGTTTTTAAAGCAAAACCAACCCGACCGTACTCCACCTGCGTCCAAACCTCGGGCGGAGTATTCCCAAAGATCCGTCTCACTAAGAGGAACACTACGCGACTGACGGCGCGTCAATCGGATGTTCGTGGCTCAAGATATGAGCGTTTCCGCTCCGAAGGCCCGGTTGAATTCGTGAACGAACCAACCCGGCCGAACTCAATGTAATCCTAAACCTTGAGTGCGATATACCGAAACGACCGTCTTGATCCAAGGATCGCGTTGCCGCTGACGGTTCGTCGATCGGAGGTCCGAGGCACAAGTTATGGGCCAAAAACCGATTCAGGTTCGAAACGGTGGGGTCCAGGTCCGGGCCGACCCCCCCCCCCCCCCCCCCCCCCCGGGGCGGCGCGCGGCGGTGCGCTGAGGCGGCGCGGCGGCGCGGCGGTGCGGCGGCGCGGGGAGCCGCGGCGGCTTGTCGCCGCGAGGAGGCCGCACGTGGGGGCTAAGCCCCCGCTGATTGATAAGGCGGCGCGGCCTTGTGCCGCGCCATTTGCAAGAAACGGCCCCCACGTGGGGGCCGGTTTAATTAAAAGAACCGGGGGGCTGCTGCCCCCCTTTCATGGAACCGCCCCCCTCTTAAAGAGGGGGGTTTTACATGCTGGCCGGGGGATTAATTCCCCCGGTTTAACTCCATCCGGCCGGCCAGTTGGCCGGCCGGTTTTCTCCAACGGGACCGGAAATTCCGGTCCCCCCCTTCGGCTTCCGACGCCGGCGGCCCGGCCGCCGGTCTTCTCTTCCGCCGCGGCCCGGAACCGGCCACGGTCTCCTCGTCCCGCCGCGGCCCGGAACCGGCCGCGGTGTTCGTCGTCCGGCGCGGTGCGACGACACCGTGCCCCTTCGCCATGCTTTGATATTCATTCAATGCGGCGCGACGGCGTCGGGTTCTTGTTGTTTCTTCCATGGTGCGCGCGCGACAGCATCGCGTAAGTTAATCGTAAAATTAACCGCGTGGTGCGACGGCACCACGCCACCTTGCTTCCGCCCGCAAGAATAAACAACATGAACGATGGAGGGGGGTTCGGCCGTGTTCATGCGGTCCGGCCCCCTCACGTTAAAAATAATAACGCAACTTTTAAATAATACAAGCCACACGTTAGTCTTGCTAAAATCACGATCAAGAATAAAATAAGGAAACCAAAAAGAAATCAACAACCCCTACCTCGGGTATAAGGTTCGAAGATTCGTCTACGTTCCGCGGAAGACGGCGTCGCGGAGGTCGGGCGTCGCGGTCGTCGTTCGTCAAATCCGTTGACGAAGGGATATGCCCGAAGAGATACGTCGTTGGCGAATCTTCGTATGCCGACGAAGAAGGTCCGAGGAGGAAGTGGCGTCCCCTTCGTTGACACGGTAAACGAAGAATGGAGGTGCGGCGTTCTTCGTCGGAGCTTGAGCATTCTTCGTCAAGATGAACGTTCTTCGAGTTCTTCGTCAGAGTTGAAGAAGAAGAAGAGCTCTCCACCTCTCAAGAAGACAAACAAATAACCCCAAAATAAAATAAGACAACATCTTATTTTATTATCACATAACACATTAGAATTTCAAAGGTTTGAAATTCAAAAGGTTTAACTCCCATAATTAATAAGGTAACTCAAGACAATAAATGAGGCGTTAAGGGAGTTGGGAGAATTTGAAAGGATTAGGGGTTCGTGTGGGCCCCACCACACTTAATCCTCCCAAGGGAGGTTAAGTGGGTGTGGGTCCCACTTCCAACCTCCTTTGATAGGTTTTAACAAGTTATAATAAAATTGTTCTACACAATTTTATTTAACTCAAACTAAAAACCCCAAAACTAACTTTCAACCCGCAACAAACGCAACTCCCGAAAAGGTCTCTTTAAGCGAATATCGGCGCTGCGAGTTCATCGGTGCCCTCGGATTTCAATTCCGAGCACCGGATCAAAAGTTAGGAATTCCCGCTCGTTCGTTCACTGAACGTACCCGAGCCAATCTTCGGAAATTAATTCCGGGCACTCCGGGCCTCGGAATCAGGTGCCGTCTGAAACCGCGCTCTTGTAAAATTCTAAAGAAAATTAAGAAAAAATTTTCCTTGAATTTTACGGGTCTTTACAATTAGGTTGGTGATCTATCACTTTTCTATGTGGTTGTGATATTTATAAATTATTTATATCATGATTCATGTTGGACCTTGAATGAATTCCCCCTAAAATGAGTAATACTATAAAATAATGTTTATATGATAAGAATATTTCCATATAATCCCCTTAACATTGTTGGTATTATCAATCCCAACCAAAACCTCCCTTGTGGTGGGTTAGATTAACTACCCCAAGTATAAGACACCCCTTTTCATGTGCTGAGCTTCCCACTTCTTAGTAGAATCCATATGCGTATTAAATGAATTATTGAAAGGACTAATACCAATTTTGGAGACTTTCCATTTATAAATGAGATAGATTAAATGGAAATTGTGAGATGAGATGAATAATATCTGAGATCATGCATAATTATGTAAATTGTTGTACTTTGGTATGGACACTAACATGGAACCCATAAACTTGATATATTATATTATTGATGATGGGCTTTATGGTATGTCAATGAAAATGGATAACTTAGAATGAAACTGATGATGGATAATGTGGGATGGAATCGATGAGGGAGATCATCAGATTGAAGTAACCAACATCTTATATATCCAATAATTATGACACCTTGTACATAAACCCTATATTTCTAGCCCTTTTCAATATACATTATACCATGTTAACTATGGAATAGGTATTTGGACACGAGGAGGGTTCCTTGGTCCTTAGCATTGGGAAATGGAAAATATAGGTCAGATATTTTGATATATGTGTCATATACTGAATCTAGTAATTATTTTTATAGTTAAGTTTTATATATAGATTCTTTCCCATTATATACTGCACATTATTATAGTTTATATTCATATGATGGAATTTTTATTAACACCATTGTTGTTGGCCTACTGATTTTTTCTCACACACTCTTTAGGCTTCCAATTGGTACCAATATAGACTTTATGAATGCATTCAAGGATAAAGGTATCTGTGTTGATACTTTAGCTTAATGTTTTTTATTTCATGTGTGAATAGAAGCATAAGACGGGGATAGTGATCAATATTTTCTTGGAGATATAATGTTTTAGTGTTTTACCTTTTTTTATATGTACATGTATCATATTTGAGCCTTCTATTTTTTAAAGAATCATGACATCATAAGTACATTGATATTATCTACTGGTTATTTCAATTATTGTATTATTTAGATGTTTTTATATTCCACTACCTTATATTATTTCACTATTTCTGATATATCCACCATCATATTGTTTATTTTCTATGAAGAACCACTTTGCTAAAAAAGGTATAATCTCCCCACCATATTATTATAGTCTGCTAATGCTACTCGTCATCCTTTGGTGTATGGGGAGACATACTTTTGGCCATTGGGCCAACTGGGTTCAGTTATTATTGGGTGAATATAATAAAAGATGTCACATCCCTACGATTCATGTTATGTTTATTTAGGTATGATTTTATTATTATGTGTCCATACCTACATGTTCATTTTATATTTAATCCTTTATGATCTTCATTACTATCACCTATTTCGATTCAATTTATTTCTTTTATGTTTTCCCCCTTAATAAGCATCTGAGCTCTCAAATTTCTTATGTTTTCCACCCCCCATGTAATCAAGAAATATATTTCTTATTATAATTATAATAAGGAGTCAAGTGTGATGAATTTTTAGAATAAATTTATATTGTGTTGCAATTTATAATGTTTATATAGATAATATCCCATTACACTAAACTATTAGGTTTAGGGAATGTGATCTATTTTTTAGTTGTAATGTATAATAATGAAAAATTACATAATATATATATATATATATGTTATTCTAGGTATATATATTTTTGAATAGGATTAAGGTTTGGTTATTTTTGGTTTATTCAGTTATGAAGTATAAGATAATAAAACATTAAGAAAAATCAGTTAAACTTAAAGTGTCAAAAGTTTGAATGAATTTGTTCTGGTTAGGGATATGATTACATATCTATGTAAATGAATTGAATAGAACTTAAAGCATATCAGAATTAAATATTCACCAAAGAATTATTAACTCACTATCGAGTCTTTTTGGCGACAATAACCACCCCCTTTATAAATTCTTTTCATTGATTCATTATTAAGAAATTTATCAACATAAATGAAAAGATATTTTCTATTATTCAGTAATTGGAGAATAAAAAAGTTGATTTTGTCTTTATTAGTTGATAGTTTAGGTTGATTAATGGTGAAATCTCTTCAATACTATGATATAAAACGAATAAATTGATTCCATATATTGAGAGGAGTTTTATAAAATACTTTACCTAAAATATGTGGATAAAAAAGAGAGATAATTCCTTGAGATAAAACAAAAGGAGATGAAATACATTGGTTTGTACAAAGAAGACATCATTATACTTTCAAGGTACACCATTGGTTTTATAATTCAACCCAAAAGTAAAATTATCAATTCATTAGTGGATTAAAAACAAGTATCCATAAAGTATTATCCATAAGAGACTTTGTAATATTTTCTTTATATTATCTCATGGTTGAAATGAAAATTGGATACTTTTACTATACTCATGGATTTAGGAAAATTAAAATGAAAATGAAAAATCACGGAAACTCCAATGATAAAGAAAATGATGAAAAATATATTCATCTTCATATATACTGAAAATATAATAAGAAGAAACCCTGAAATTTCCTTAAAGGAAATATAAAATGTTTCAATTATAGAAAATAAGGCCATGAAGTTCATGATTACTAAATAGATATGAATTATCTTAATATTACAATGTATGGAAAAAGATTATCCTAATTCACTAGATAGACATTCATCATTACAAATTAGGAATTTTAGGTAATAAGTAATCTAATTCACTAATCTAAGGGATAATGATTCAAATCTATGTCATAATCCTCTAAAACTATGTAATAAATGGAAATATTATTAAATCATTACATTTGAAGTAGATAATGAAAATTAATTGATAAATAGAGAGCTTATCATCCACTCAAGATCTATAAATGTCCTATTTGATTCAAATTAGACACACTACTTCATATCTTTAATTCATTATAAAATTATCATTGAACTAACAAACATAATGGTTATATAATTATAAATTAAAATAAATAGGGGTTTGATGCTTATAAACCAAGTATTAAAATCTTATCCAATTGATGTTTTTTTATGTTACTTCCTAGAAATCGAGTTATTTTTCCATTAGTAGAATTTATTGTGTTATTATAAAAAGATTTAATATCTCTACATAGATCCCAAATCAAATACCATAATAGGGAAATCATATTTCATAACCTATATCCTCACATAATCATATATCAATACATGGATTATTATGCACATAAAATAGAAACTAATTCTTTAATATGAGCCTTAATATGAAATAATGAGGGATATATGGATCAAATGGTTTGGGATAAACTCAAAGATAATGATTCAACAATTTTTTAAGAATATTTTTAAGTATTTATTGAATATATTGTTGGCCTCCCTCCAAATAATTAAGATTCATTTTCAACAGAAAACATATGAGATCGTATAACTATATTAAAGAGCCTTTATAAAATATATGTTATTAAATTAGAAAAATTGAATAACAAACTATTAGTGGAATTGAAAATGGTTTTCATACACATAATTGATTCACTATAGAGTGAATCAATCATTTTTATTAATAATAAGAATGGGTTAATTCATATTGTTATTCATTATCAAGAGATTAATAAGATCAAAATCAATAAAAAAGTACCCTCCACCCTATATTGATGACATGTTTGATCATATTTTGGAGATTAATATTTATCAATGGTGTATGCTTAATCAAAATATCATTATACATGAGTACGAAAGATAATATACCTAATAAATGTTTCATATAAGATATTGAAACTATAATGTCATAGTGATTCCTATTGGACTTATTGATTCCCCAAATATTGTCATGGATGTGATGAATAATGTCTTTAGAGATTATCTCAATAAAATTATTGTATTATTTATAGATGATAATAATATATATTATAAGATAAATAAAGAATATATATATTGTTTTAGGATTATGCTAGTGTCATTAATAAAGGAAAAACTACATGCTAAATTTAAAAACATTGAATTCTAGGTATAGAAATTATTATTCTCTAGATATGTAATCACAAAAAAGGGTATATCTTTGGAACAATATAATATATAAATGATTTATGAATAAACTAGACCAAATACTATATATATATTCTATGTTTTCTTATATTAGTTTGATAATATCAATTCTTTTTTAGAATGTTTTTATGACTTTCAAATCCATCAATTAATATAACATGAAAGGGAGTAAAGTTTCCTAAAAAAGTTTAATGTGAAGAATATTTCAATGATATTAAAATTGGTTTTAAAAAAAACCATTATTCACACTACCATGTAGTGAAGTAGGGTTTTTATATAATATTTGGAAATAATAAAGTAATTTGGCTATGTTCTTACATAATATTACTTGGAAGTTACTCATTCCATGTGTTATTTAAAGTACTGTGAGAAAATCTTTTTGATGCCTGATTCTTATTTATTAGTTGTATTTTTTGTATTAATTATTAAGATGAATTCAACCTATTGAGAGAAGAGTGATATATATACTGATCACCAGAGATTAAAATAAATATCCACATAGAAGGAGTTAAAAATATTGTCACACCCCGACCTGACACTTCACAATTATTTTATTTATTTTTGAGTTTCTATATAATTTTATTCATTTTTGAGTTTTATATATTTAAATCATTTTAATTATAATGAAATAAAATTAGGAAAAATGGTGAAAAATAAACACCATAGTCTAGACCTCCTCTTATCTTGCGGACAACCCCCCCCCTTCTTATGACAACTGGGTCCTAGTGACAGCACATAAACCCCACCTTATCATGGTCATCGTGTCCTGGCATGTCAGGTACCACCTTTTTCCCCGGAGATTTTGGTCCCCACCCTGGGGCCAACCACGTGCCTGAACATGTCATCTAACTAATGGATTTTCCCACAAGCAAACACATGTCCTTTCCAGTGTTGTTTTCCCTCACTCACTCACACCTTTCCTTTCCAATGTTTTTTCCTCACTCACACAGACCCTAGAAAACATCCCAAAAGGTCACGCATCCTGATCACTAATCAAGGCCCAACATGTTTAACTTTGGAGTTTTAATTAGTTAGGCTCTCGAAAAGGAAGGTTTTCTTTGTGGACATGAGTCATATCATTTATCCATTTAACCCTTTATCATTTAGAGGTGTTACAATCACCCCCCTATAGAAACAACATCCTCATTGTAGACCCTACATCTCAACCAAGGTAGTGCAACAAACTTAAGGATGGGTACCACCTCTGATACCAAATGTGACAACCAAGTTCTGGTGATAGAACATACACCCCACCTTAACATGGTTGTCAAGTCCTGGCCTGCCAAGTTACACTAGTTGCCCCGAAGACCCGTGGTCCCCACCCATGGGCCCACCCATAGGCCCGAACTGGTCCACTAACTAATGAATGTCCCCACATGCTAACACATGTCCTTTCCAGTGTTATTTGTCACCACACACACACACACCCTGAGAAACTTCATAGAAGGTCACCCATCCTAATCACTACTCCATTCCAAGAACGCTTAATTGTGGAGTTCTAATAAGGTAGGCTCCCAAAAAGGAAGGTTCACCTTGTTGATATGAGTTGTATCATTTATCCATTTAACCCTTTATAATTCAGGGGTTTTACATTCCCTTTCCTGTGGCACGATCGAACCGCCTACCCCTTCCTATTTCACAATGCAGACCCCCTCCCTCCTTGACCTCCATCTGATCTCCCCTCTCCATGCCAGTGACCTCCTCTCCACCATTCTCAACTCTTCAACCATTCTAACACATGTGCCGCACCTACTAGCTGACAATTATTTGGTGCGATCCCAGCTGGTTGACCACCTTTCCGACGATATCCACTTCACCGACCTCCTCACCCTCTAGCAGCTTCACTTCCTTGGGTAATTTTCATCGTTTTTGTTTCTCTGTTGGGGTTCCAGTATTTTTTCCAGTAATTATTGGTATGTTATAGGGATTAATTTTGATTTCTTTGGGTTCGAATTATTGAATTAGGGTTTTTTTGTGTCCCTCACGGTGCGATAATGGTGTGATTGGATTTTCACACCAATATTTTATGTTTTCAACACCACAGGTAGACGGTTCCACCTATAAACATTATTTGGAAAATTATTCTTCCTAATTAGTTAATTTCATTTGTTACTTAGTAAATATTTGCGGTGAAAATTTTGTTTTGGAAAAGATTTCATATGAATTTAAATTTAAGGTATTGTTTTTAGATTAAATTATGTGTTTTCATGTGATTCACATGTTTTGTTATTTGATATCAATTTATAAATCATGAAATTGGTTATATAAAGTATTTATGTGATGTAAATGATGTTTGGAAATGTTTTTAGTGTGCATTTGACTCTACAAATGGGATTTTGGGTATGTTATTAGTGTGAGGCCATGTGGTGTTTCTTTGGGGTGTTTTGTGAATTGTGTAATGGATTATTTAAATTGTTTTAATGGTGAAAATCTTGTTTGGAAAATGGTTTAAAAGCCTGAATTATTTTTTGAATGGGGGACACCTGTATTCTTGGTTTTTCTTTATTGTCATTGTTTTCTGGTGTTATAAAAAGGGAATTTGAGAAACTGTGAAAAAGTTGTGAAACTTCTTTTCAAATGGTTTTTGTGTGAATTGGGGTTTAAATAGTGTTTTGGTGTAAATTTTTGTGGTTCTAACTTTTTATTGTTTCATAAATTGTTTTAGTGATTAATTAAATTATATGTGTAGAGTGTGGTCCCTGTTTGGTGTTGTTTCGATTCTCCATGTCATGGGTGACTCACCTGCATATGCATAGGTATGTATTTATATATATATAGGTTCCCTCGTAACATGTATATTCATGTATGACAGTGTTTATACATGCATGGGGAAAGGTGTTCCTATGTATATATATAAAAGTGCATGCGTAGGTGAGTGGAGACAAAAATATTCATATAAGCGTATATGTAAGTATTCCCTTGATCATTCCCAGGTCCATGTGGGTGTGTTCATAGGGTCGAGGTGTCCTTTAATGTATGTTAAAGTGAATATGTTTTGTGGTGGAGCATCGTCTTTGAGATAGAAAGAGCCAAGAGCTGAAGTGGATATCTTGGTTCCACCTTGAGGTAGGTTCCCTATGACCTACTCATTATTTATAATTTCTAATATTGCTTAGTGGTCTTTTGAATGCGTGTTTTCTACTTTTATATGAGATGAATATGTTATATATATGTATATATAAATGGTTTTGGTTATTGAAAAGTGTCGTTTTCTAGATGATTTGATTGGGAAATGAGCGTTTCGAAAGACATGTGGAATTTATCAAGATTTTTTTGAAAGGGTAATGACCTGTTTGATTTACAAATATCTCAAGAGAGATTCCCAAAATGGGTTTTGGGTGAACATGTTTTCTAAAGAAAAGTCTTTCTTGCGGAGTAATGTGGCCCGTTTGGTACCTTGAAAATGATTTGTGAATATAAAAAATCCCTCTTATGGAATGACCTATTGTTTTAGAAACATGATGTGTATGTTAAATGTGTTATTTTTGATATGTTCTTAATAAAGATTCTTATGAGATTTTGTGTGACATAAAAAGGGGAATTTTCTTAAGGAAGGAGACTGGTGGTGAGAGGTTTAACAGGGTTTGGACAATGAAAGTGTTATGTTAATTTATGTTATTTTAATAAAACCTCACCACCATTTGAAATAGACCACATTGGTAGCCCCTATTATCTTGGTAGGTGGACTAGAACTGGTGATCTAGTGATCTAGAGTGGTATCGTCCCTGTTTCACATATCATGTTTGATGCTTATAACACTAACTAAACTTGTATGATGATGCTGGGGACCACTAGGTTATGGGTATGTTTCCCACTAGTGGATCGTGCATGAGAACATATATTTTTATGGTTACTATTACATCAAGATGCAAGGTTATAGGGTCCCACATGAGCTAGATGAACCTTAGGGGATTTGATCATGGTTCCCATTTATGACTTGGTGCTTGCATAGCGATTTTCATTACAGTTGTTTCATACTTGTAGTCTCATTTGTGAAAAAACACACTTCAATTTAAACTTTTCCCATTCATTTTATGTAATCTTAGATGTACTTTGAAATATATTGGCAGTGAAATATTTTCTGTTAAGTTGAAACTTTTTACATGAATTTGAAAAGAGTGAAAAACATTACTTTATTATGTTTTATTTTTAAACCAGCATAATTGGATTGCATTTTTAAGGTATGACTATAGGTCATTGTTTTTCCTTGGAATTCTTATTGAGCATCTCAATGGTCATGCATACTTTACTTTTTAGTTTTAGGTTTTAGTCATGGATCACTCTTAGAGCGACCATGGTCTTATGTTTGGTGGTGACCCATGGGGTTACATAGAGGTATGTCTAGCTAGTTATCTTTATTTTATTTTTTCCATTGTTAGTTTTAATCTATTTTTTACAATTTATTTCTATTTAACTATTTTTTCTTGTGGTAAATCATTTCCAAGTGCGTGTTTTGATTCCTGAAACAAGTTTCTAGCCTGTAGGGATCTAGAACACCCTTCAGGCCATGAGGCAGACCGGATCGGGTGACCGGTTCAGGGTCGACTTAGGTTTGTTCATGAAAAATGGTATCAAAGAAGGTTTAGTCCATGTAATTTAGGTATGTATGATAGTTTGGAGTTAGTATTTTTAGAATCTATGTTGTTAATTGCGCGTAGGTTCTTGATCACCACTTATTCAAAATGAAAATTGAATTTCCAAGGTGGTCTGGGATGGTCTTTACTCAAAGCATGTGTTTGGATCCCGATTGTTTTCAAGGTCCTTAGTACTTTTTTCGTGTTTTTGGTTAGTTTTCAGATTTGATGGTCATTATAGAGGGGTTCATGGATGTTGTGCAAGACCTAGCAAGCCATGTGAAGACCATGAAATTTCCTCTGATGACTTTATATGTGCTCACCTAGTTGGTGCATGGTCAACCAAACCTTGTGACCAAAATCTGGGTAGTAGTTTTTTATTTTATAATTTTGAATCTTGATTTTATGTAATTAATTAGTTTTTTTGGGAAGTACTATGTGTGAGTTTTAGTTTATTTTATGGTGTTTTTCTCAGGTGGAAAAATTTATGATTGGTCTGTTGAAGTTAGATTTCCAAAATGATAATCTTGGTTCGTTTAAAAATGTAATGAGTTATTTTTATAATTGAAAGAGTTTTTAAAAATTATTTGAGATCATGAAATGTTATGTGAAAAGTGAAATTTAAAATGTTTTGGAAAGTGTTTGGGAGGTTTGGGAAGTTATTTTGGAATGTAAAATTGTAGTTTCTTGGAAATGGAAATATTGAGATACTTTATTTTAGAATTGTAAAGGATGACTTCAAAATTTGAATATAGTTTCAAATCTAGATTGAATGTTTTGTTTTAGAAAGGTGAAGGTTTTGTTTTGATTTGGTATTCCTATAGATTAACAATTGTACGGATGAATGTAATTGGATATCAATGGTTGTTGGTATGCATGGATTGGTGCCCGAGTTGGCACATGGATGTACACATGTGAGGTTTCATGGAATACCAATGGTGAGTGCTCAGTTTTCAAGGCAGCTTTTTTTCTAGTTCCATGTTTTGATTAGTGTTGTGTGGGGATGAGTTTTATTTAAGATATTTTAAAAAGTAAAGTGGGTTTTAAAAAACAGGTTTTATCATTTAGATGGTTTCAAAATGAGATGGTTTTGAAAATGGAATTTTGTGAATGTGGGGTTTTATCTTTGTTGGTGATGTTGATTTAGTATTATTTCAGTTGATATTTTCTTTAGTTATGGAGTATTTTTGTGATGTATTAGCTTATAAGATTGATGCTTTTTTTGGAGATGGTGTTTTAAGGTTGAAATGATGTTTTGAGTTGGTTCTAGTCATTTATGGTTAAATGTAGAGGCTTGTTATGTTATGTGATTTATTTTGGTTTTGTACTTCCTGTTTAATTTATGTCACCATGAATTGTCCAAAGGTCCCCAAGGGGTCATTTTTAGTTGTTATTTTTACACAGACCACATGGGAGTGGTGGAGTTATTTTATTTTCATTGTTTCTTTTTTTCTTTATGGTGGTTGAGGTTTGACAAGGTTATTGGTGTAACTTGAGGAAGTCAAGGGTTTCTTCGGGTATTTAGGAACTCTAGATGTTGTGAAGGGAAATTTTTCCTAGTTTTGTTTGAAGGGTAATGTTTGGGCTAGAGAAGGATGATTTGTACCTTTTCCTTACAAGTTAGGGATGTATACTAGGACAAATGGAAATATTCTTTATCAAGGATCCTATGAAGGGTGACCCATCCAGTGAAAAGGGTGAATTAGAGGCATATGTTCTTAGCATGAGTCTTTTCTCAGTTCACGTTTCTCTTTCCTATGACTACACAATCGTTGGATTCCTATGTGGTCGATTTGGGAACTCAAAGTTGTCTGTTGCAATATTATAAAGGATTATCAACAGTGTGGATGTTTGGGTCACCAGAGGATGTTTGTTAGTGGTCTTTTCAGAAGAAGATGCCTCAGTTGGAGGTTGTTAGTTCCTGATTTCAGTGTATCAGATGCTTCAATACATCATAGATTTAGCCATAGGTCTCGGAGCAATGCTTTTCATGCAGTCATGGGGATTTTAGGTGTGAGGGATGAACATAAAACTTCTCATCTACTATATGGGAGGAGACCAGTTATGTTTTCTCTTCATGTGGTTATCTGTTTGGGAGGGGACCTTGTTTTTAAAGACATGGTGGCCACTTCTATATGATTTCAATGGTTTCACCTTTTTAGATTAAACATTTAATTATTGTTCTTTCTTTGTACCAATTCCAGCTTCTGGATGATGCTCATTTTGAGACGTAGGTGGTTTATGGATCTTGTAAATCATGGTTTGTCTTGGCATTTTCCCAGTGTCTCTTTTTTTGGATTTACTTTGGAATGAGGGATTCACGCTAGTTTGTGTTGAAACTAAATTAAGATTTACCATGTGGATGTCATTGTACTACTCAGTTTCTAATATGGTGGGGAGACCCACAATGGGTCCCTCTAATGTCTTCCCTTAAGCTGGTCAGCTGCGACTTTGGAAGTTAAAGGTTCACACCCATTTTAGGGTCCATGATTGGTTTTCTTCATTGTTTTGATTTTGGAAGGTCAGTATTTAGTTAGAGTATTAATATGGTGGGGGACCAACATAGGAAAAATTCACCGAGAACAAAATCATCAAGGTGTTCTTGTTGGGGAACTCTTTTCCACTATTCCACCATACCCCGATCAGTGTAGATGGTTAGCCCAGATGATGGGTCATATTGTGAATGTTCATTGGAGATCTTGAGCGAAATCCAGTGATTTCTATGTTTGGGGTTGGGGTGTTCCTGGATGTGGTTGTGTTTGGAAATGTGAGTCCCGTGTCATTGGTTCTTTTGTTGGGTAGTCTGAGTCTCGAGGTTTTAGGTATTGGGTGGAAATTGACTATTTTATCCTCAAGTGGAAGTGGTTTCGTTTGGAGAATCATTGTCTCTTTGTTTCAAGCTTTGAACATCGGTGTCTTTTGGGACTTTCTGGGGGCAGAAAGTGTCATGTTGGGGATAATTGTCACACCCCAACCCGGCACTTTGTGGTTATTTTATTTATTTTTGAGTTTCTATTTGATTTTATTCATTATAGAGTATTTTTATATTTAAATCAATTGATTTAGAATGAAATGAAATTAAAAGAAAAAGAAAAAGAAGAAAACCCCTAGTGTAACCTTCCCCCTTACCTCGCCACCCAACCCCCACTTTCCCCTTCATATTGCAAGGCCCAACACCCTACCCCTTCTTATTGGGTGACGCCAAACCCCCCTCCCTAACCTCTAGCCGTGCTCCACTCCCCACAGTGGTGACCTCCTCTCCACCTTCCTCCCCTCTATAGCCATGCTACTGTGTGTGCCACCCCCCTACTGAAGGATAGTTCTCTCAGGCGATCCCAGTCGGCCGACCTCCTTTTTAGTGGCCTCGACTTCACCGGCACCCTCCCCCTGAAGTGACTTCACTTATGTAAATTTTAGGGGTTTTGTTTCTTTTTTGGGGTTCCAGTTTTTTTCCAGTAGTTATGGGTACATTTTAGTGTTCGATTTTGATTCCTTTTTGTTCGAATTCTTGATTTAATTGCCTTTTTGGGTCCCTCGTTGTGCGATCGTGGGGCGATTGGAGTATCACACAATTTTTTGAAGTTTTCTACACCCGAGGTAGATGGTTATAGCTATAAAAATTATTTATCTAATTCTTTTGAATGATTAATTAATTTAATGTTTTACATGGTTGATATTTGTGGGGAAAATTTTCTTTCTGAAATAGTTTCATATGCGTTTATATTTAAAGTAGAATTTTTAGATGAAATTGAGTGTTTTTCATTTGTAACCCATGTCATGTCATCTGATGTCAACTTATAAACCGTGAATTTTTTTATTTAAATTATTTAAGTGATGCAGATGATGTTTGGAAATGTTTTTAGTATATGTTTGATTATAAAAAGGGGATTATGGGTATGTTCTTGGTGTGGGGCCGTGTGGTGTTTCATTGGGTTATTTTATAAATTGTGTAATAGTTTATTTAAATTGTTTTAATAGTGAAAACCTTGTTTTGAATGTGGGTTAAAAGCATGAATGGTTTTATGAAGGGGATATGACCATTGTCTTGGTTGGTATTTGTTGTGTGTGTTCTTTGGTGTTATAAAAAGGGTATTTGAGAAACTATACATGTGGTGTGAAATGTGATTTCAAATGGTTTTAGTGCATATTTGGGTTTAAAGAGTGATTTGGTGTAAATATTTATGGTGATAAATTTGTAGTGTTTCATAAATATTTTATTGATTAATTAAATTATATGTATAGTGCGCGGTGTCAGTATGGTGTGATTTTGAGTCACCAAGTCAAGGGAGACTCGCTTGTGTATGCATAGGTATGTATTTTTATATATATATATATAGGTTCCTCTGTTACACGTATATTCATGCATGGAAGTATTTATATGTGTATGGGGCTAAGTGTTCCTATGTATATATATAATAGTTCATGCGTATGTGAGTGGAGATGGACATATTCATATAATAGTACATGTTAGTATACCCTTGCGCATGACTATGGCCATGTGGGTGTGTGAATAGGGGCTAGGTGTCCTTTCATTTATGGGAATGTGTGTACGATTAGTGGGGGAGCCACAACTTTGAGTTAGAAAGAACAAGATCCGAAGTGGATGGCTTGGTTACACCTTGAATTAGGTTCCCTATATCTTGATCTTTATTTAGAATTTCCATTATTGAATTGGTTTATTTTGAAAGAGTGTTTTCTACTTTTATATGAAATGAAATTTCTATATATATATATATGTATATCTAAATGAATATGTTCTTGAATAGTGCGTTATTTCTAGTTGTTTTGAATGTGAAATGAGTGTTTCCAAATACATGTGGAATTTCTCCCGATTTTGTTTTAAAAGGGTAATGACCTATTTGATTTCCAAAGAGCATGAGAGGGATTTCAAAAATAGATTATGGGTGAACATGTTTTCTAAAGAAAATTATTTCTTTTGGAGTAATGTGGCACATATGGCACCTTGAAAATGATATGAGAATATAAAAAACCCATCTTAAGGCATGCCTCATTGTTTTAGAAACAATATGTGTATGATAAATGTGTGATTTGTGATATGTTCCTAATGAAGAGGCTTATGTGATATTGTGTAACATAAAAAGGGGAATTCTCTTAAAGAGGGAGCATAGTGGTGAGAGGTTGAATGAGTTTTGGACAAATAATGTGTCATGTTCATTTATTTTATTTTGATAAAACCACACCACCATTTGAAATAGAGCACATTGATAACCCTGATTATCTAGGTGGGCAAACTAGAACTAGTGCTCTAGTGATCTGAAGTCATATTTTCCATGTTTTAATTAACAAGTTTGATGATTACAACACTAACTATACTATTATGATGATGTTGGGGACCACTAGGTTATGGGTATGTTCACCATTAGTGGATTGTGCACGAGAACATATATTTGTTATGGTTACTCTTACATAGAGAAGCGAGGGACTAGGGACCCACACGATCTAGATGAACCTTAGGGGATTTGATCATGCTTCTCATCTATGACTTGGTGCTTGAGTAGTGATTTTCATTTCAGATTTTTCATCCTTGTTGTCCCATTTGTGAAAAAACACACTTCAATTTAACCTATTTTTCTTTCATTTTGAAGTGTTAATGTAATATTGGAGTCTACTATGAAATATATTGGATGTTAAATTTTTTCCATAAATGCGAAACATTTTAATTGAAGTATAAAAGAATGAAAAAACATTACTTTATTATGTCTTATTTTCAAAGTAGAATAATTGAATATCTTTTTATTGGAATGGGTATAAGGAATTGTTATTCCTTGGATTTCCTATAGAGAATCTCGATGCTCATTGTAACGACCCAAATTTTTTCAATGGAAATTACCTTCTTAGATTTATGTCATAAAATAACATGAAATCACAACATAATGAACTACTAAGTGATAAGTGACCTTTAAATATAATTTTTCACTTTTGTGTTTGGAATTTTGAAAATCCGACATACACAGTTGTGTTCAAGATGATTTTTGGAGTCTAATAGAAAAAAATAATTTTTGGTGAATAGTAACACCCCTTATGAATAGTATTACGACCCTTATGAATAGTAAATCATCCAACATAAGAGTAACCTTACTTATGAATAATTAAATAAAATTTAGACATCTTAGAAAGTGATAATTTGACTTTAGTAAACGTTTTGGTATATTTTTAAGTCATAAATAATTAATTATAATTAATTAATTAATTTAAAAGAAATTTTATTTCCCTAAAATGTATTCATAAATTATTTATCAATTTATTATAGTTTTTAGATAATTTTATAAGACCCTACGTGATTTTTGAAAGCACTATAAAATCAGTATTAATCTTAAAAACGGTTTTTAAGTAAATTAGGATTTTAATAAAATATTAAATTAATAATATTTAGAAAATTATTTTTGATAAATGGATCATATTTTTGGATTACACATGTCGAAAAATGGTTGGGGTAAATTTTTAGGTTTTTTCTGAGCTACTTGAATTTTTGATGAATAGTAGAATCCGATAATTTACAATAAATGAAAAATAATGGATTAATTGAGTCATCGATGATGCTATGCTGATGTAAGACCACTTGGTTCAGGATCACATGATAAAATTACTATTCTTGGTCATTCAAGACTCACTATTCCTTGTCTTAGGGGAAATTAATAAACTAATTAATTTTATATTAAGGAAACCTCTCTCCTCGCCACTATAAAAGCCACTGTTCACACCCTCATTTCCTCACACCTCTCAAGCTACAATCCTTCTCTAAACTCTGCCCAAACACCTTCCCTATCCCCTACCCCATGTCCATGATCTGCTGGTCTCATCAAAAAACCATTCTTAGGCACTTAATGTGGTTCTCAAGAGAAGGATTCAAGAGGTAATTTCCCTCCCTCTTCTCCTTTAATTTCCTTTCATCTTCAAGTTCATTTCTTGATCTCTCCCCACCTATCTTCATCCAAATTGTATTTTAACTCCATTATTATACATATAATTTAATTTTATGATTCTAATGGGATATTATATCATCCAAACCCATTTCCCTCTTCATTTTATTTTATTAAAGAGAACGATGTTCGTGAGGTGTTAATTTATCACCTTCAAGAACGACATGCTTTCATCTTCCATTTCTACCTTCAGATCTGGTCATTAAACCATTTTTATGGTTTAACCACTAAATATTATATGTATTATGCTCTATTTAATGTTATTTAAATAACCTATTTCCATATTACTAAGTGATAAGTTAAAACAAGTTTGTTGTGATCCAAAAACCGCCCAAATTGAACCAAATAACCACCATTTAATTCTTATCTAATGACTCATCAAAATTTATATAATATAATTCATTATAAGATCATTAAAACTCATGTAATATCATTAATTAAATGTAATATATATTCTGGATGTTTACTCATGTTCTATCCAACCTTCAATTTAAGAATACAAGTGAACCACCCAAGAAAAACCATAAAACCAAACATCCCCGAACAATGTTTTTAAACTCTACAAGTCATCCAAAGGAACATAATATGACATAATGAAACAATAATTAACCCTATTAATTTACACATGGTTATATATTTATAATTAATTAATATAATGTCATTATACAGGACATTAAAGAGAAGGAAGCATTCGGGTACAAGAAAAAATTCTCAAACACAACTTTCATCCTTCGGGTTCTCCCTCTTTCACTCAATTTTTGATATGGTTACTCCATAAAGATAATTTCTTCATATTTATCTTAAAATTTCTGAGATATAAATGTTTTCTAATGAGGTTTATGTCAAACCAAATGTTTTCCAAAGGAACTCTTTTTTTAAGAACGCAACATTTACCTCTCATTCAAGGTTGATGGTTCTTGTATCAAGTATGTTGTTCCCTCATTATTTTGGGAACCCAAAGTTTATGAATGTGTTCTTATGAGATGAAATCCATTACGTTTCATGGGTTAGTTATGTTCATTTATGTTATATGTTCATTGTGGCATTCATGATAAATGATAATGTTATGATGTGACGGGTGCGCTCGGAATTATATAGCGCAATATGAATGTTTAAATTTGACGGGTGCACACAGAATTATATAGAGCTCTAATGTATTTGGTAAAGTGATGAATCTCATGAGTAAATGTGAAATGATGTGTGAACAAGATGATATCTTGTTTTACAAGTATGAGTGGTAGTTAACCACTAAGACATGATGTTTCATTTTTATGCATTGCCACATTTCATATCTTTTATTTATGCTTCTCTCATGTTCATGATATTCTGCCTATGTTATGATTATACTCAACCCATGATATATTGTTCTTATCTATCCTTTTACTGGGCTTATAGATCACCCCTATTGATGTATATCCTCAAGTGGCTACATGTACTATGGAGAGGACAAGTGCCAATAAGAAGCTAGAGAAGAGGAAATTAAATAAATGTTTATGCTTGATGTTGTATTTGTTATGTGTGCTCCTGGTTTTCCGAAGACACTAAACCTTTGGATCCTCTATGTGTAATACTATTATGTTTACTATCTTTGAAATAATGTAATATTAATATGAGAAAAGGCCTAGTTTCTATACTTGGTATCAGAGGAATGGTTTAGTTAATTTGGGAATTAGGATTAGTGAACCCTATGGAAAACCTACAACATGAGACTAAGTACAAATATGCACACAAGAATATTTACCTAGGGATCCCATATGTTATGTTTTTGGTATATAGTGTTTAAATGGATAAGTTATTAATGAATTTTTTACTTATGTTTTTTTCTAACCTTTTCTGTTTTAGAAAATGGTGGGTATTAGGAGAAATCAGGCTAACAACTCATGTGAGGGCCAATGCAAGTATTGCCCAAATGATATCCCAAATTATTTGGGAGGTGGAGATCAAAACATCATGGAGATGATTACCCAATTATCTCAGGTTATGAATAATAACCATAATAATGGGGAACTTACTCCTTCAACAAAGAGGGTGAAACTTACTATCGAATGTTTTATACGGCAACGACCACCGATGTTTTGTGGATCTTCTGATCCACTAGTTTCAGAACAGTGGGTCAACTCCATGGAGAAGATCTTTTCTGTGCTTCACTATTCTGAGATGGAGATAGTGACTCTAGCAGTTTATCGTCTAGATGTAGAAGCTGATCAATGGTTGGATTTTATTAAGAACACCAATCAAAGGGAGGAAATTGAAGAAACGGAATGGGAAGACTTTAAGATAATGTTTCATAATAAGTACTTCCCATGAACTCTTAGCACGAAGATAGAGAGAGAATTCATAGAGCTCAAGAAAAAAGATGTAGAATCTGTCACAACCTATAAAGAGAATTTCACAAGGCTTGTAAGGTATGCTTAGGGTTTCTTTATCAACAATGATAGCAAAATTGATAGATTTTATGTGGATTAAAACCACACCTTCAAAAGGCTCTTGCAATTCGAGACATAGGGATTTATGAAGAAGTTGTTCAGTGTGCTCTCAATGTGGAGATAGAGTTTGGAGAATGGTACCATGGATTTGGTGAAATGAAAAGAAAGATGGGGTTTCAAGATGGTGGATCTAATGATAAATGTGGGAAGAAAAATCAACGACCCACATGAAAAAAATGTGGGAAGTTGCACTATGGGAAATGCCTCAAAGGGATGGGGAAATGCTTCAAGTGTGGGAAAGAAGGACACCATTCTCAAGAGTGTCAAAAAGACATGAAAATAAAGGAGAATGTAGCCTATGAAATTAGATAATCACTCATGGTTCAATGCTAAAACTGTAGGGAGCTAGGTCACTATGAAAACTAGTGCACTAAACCTCGAGCTGTCGAGGGTAATCAGCGTCAGCAGCCACCAAAGAAAAAGGAACAAGGGAAGGATTATGCCATCACTACTTTGGAGGTGGAGCATGATAATGAATTCATACAAGGTACACTTCCTATTCACTCAAGAATGGAAAAAGTCTTATTTGATTATGGTTCTACACATTCATTTATATCTTGCAAGTTTTCTAGAACTATAGAATCGAAGCCCCAAAACCTTAAAGTAGATATATCTTTAAAAACACAAAGTGGTGCAATAATTGAAACCCACGAGTTTGATTCTTCTCCAATTGGCGTTTGTGGGAAGATTCTTCTGGAAAATCCCGTAATACTTCTCTTGGTGGAATTCAATGCTATAATGGGAATGGATTGACTCTCGTTATATAGATCACATATCAACTATCGGGAAAAGGAAATATCTTTTCATATTCCGAACCATCCCATGCTCCACTACAAATTAATGTAAGATCATTAATATCCTTTGAAAAATCCTTCAATGGTATGGGTGTTGATTCCCTATGAAGAAGAATACCTCGCGCAAATGGTTGAGTCTAAGTAAAGTTCCATCCTTGGGGAAATTCCCATCATGAGGGAATAAGATGATGTATTTCCCGAAGAGTTACCTGGAATTCCCATGGATAGTGAGGTAGAGTTCTCAATTGAACTCATACCTGGAGCTACTCTTATCTTGAAGTTCCCCTATAGGATGGATCCTATCGAAATGTAGGAGTTAAAGAAGCAGCTGAAGGAGCATATGGACAAAGGGTTCATATTCCCTAGTGCGTCACCTTGGGGTGTTCCAATGCTCTTTGTGAAGAAGAAGGATGGAACAATGAAGCTGTGTATCGATTATCGGGAACTCAACAAAATCACCATAAAGAACAAGTATCCTCTCCCAAGGATTGATGAATTGTTCGACCAATTAAGAAGAGCTCAATAATTCTCAAAGGTGGATCTTTGTTTTGGATATAATAAGGTAAAGATGAATAAGTAAGATATTCAGAAGACTGACTTCCGAACAAGGTTTGGGCACTATGATTTTTTGGTGATGCCCTCTGGACTTACTAATTCCACTGAAATCTTCATGGATTTGATGAATATAGTCTTTAGACATTACCTTGAAAAATTTGTGGTAGTATTTATCAATGATATTCTCATCTACTCCAAGATAAAGGAGGAATATGAAGAACATCTAATACTTGTGTTGGCGCCATTAATAAAGGAGAAGTTGTACGCCAAGTTCAGTAAGTGTGACTTTTGGATGAATCAAGTCACATTATTGGGACATGTGATCACAAGTGAGGGAAATTTTGTGGATCCTTCAAAGACAAAGGCGATTGAGGAATGACCCAGGCCCTCTAGTGTCACAGAAATCTATAGTTTTCTTGGATTTGCTGGGTACTACCGATGTTTTGTGAGAAACATCTCACGATTGTCAGGCCCACTAATTAAGTTAACATGGAAAGGGGTAAAGTATGTCTAGATGGAAGAATGTGATGGAAGATTCAAGGAGCTAAAGAGAAGGCTGATCACTGCACCTGTACTCACAATACCAAAAATTGGAGAATGTTTTGTGACATACAGTGTTTCTTCAAAGAAAGGCTTGGGTCTTGTACTCATGCAAAATGATTATGTGATAGCCTACTCATCATGATAGTTGAAGATCCATTAGCAGAACTACCCGACGCATGATCTAGAGATGGAAGCCGTGATTTTTTCCTTGAAAATCTGGCGGCCGTACCATTATGATGAGAAGTGTGACATATACACTGACCAAAAAAGCCTAAAGTATATATTCACACATAATGAGATCAACATGCGTCAAAGGTGATTATTATAGCTAATCAAGGATTACAATTTCTCTATTCACTATCATCCTAGAAAGGCGAACAAGGTAGCTGATGCTCTAAGTAGAAAAGAACCTACTACTCTATCCATGTTGCAGATTGAGAAAGACCCTATCATATTGGATATGCAAAGAATAGTTTTGGAAATCATAAGGGAAGGGGATACATCCTACCTTTCCCAAATGATTGCACATCCATCCATCTAAGAGAAGATTAAGGAGGCACAAAATGATGATGTGGAGATACAAAAGAGGGTGAATGCAGTAAAGGAAGGGAAGCTGGAAGAGTTCCATATCGACAATGATGGTGTGATTCGGTTTGGAATGCAGCTTTTTGTGCCTTCATCACCCGTGATAAAGAAGGAGATATTGGACAATGCACATAGCTCAACTTTCTCTATGCATCCTGGGAGTATGAAGATATACCGTGACCTCTGAGAACACTTCTGGTGGGATAACATGACGAAGGAGATTGCAGAATAAATATCAAGGTGCTTGGTATGTCCGAAAGTTAAATCTGAGCGAGAAAAGTCCAAAGGTATGATGCAGCCATTGCCTATACCCATGTGGAGATGGGAAAATGTTACTATGGACTTTGTCACGGATCTTCCGAAGATGTCAAAGGGAAATAACTCGATAAGGGTTGTGGTTGTAGAGACCCATATCTTGACATACATGGAAATTAAATTACTTTTGCGGAATATTTAAAACATAACAAAAACAAACACATAAGGACCTCAATAGTTTAGTGTCTTTGGAAACTCGGAATATAATCTTCTAAACTTGGTGAAAGTTCTTCAACATCTCCCATAAAGATCTTACTTTTTTTTCTTACCTAAAACCTTTAATTATATCATGGGGAAAATAAAACATATAAAGGGTGATATCAAATTCTCAGTAAGGGTATGCATGGAGAAAATAATAGAAATCATATACATTTGAACTTAAAAACCTGAAGATAATGTTTCAACATCAAAATCTTGAGTTTTGAAATAAAGCTTCACAGTACGTAAAGAATAGATCATAAAGGAACATCAATCATGATAAAATATTCTGGTAATAAAACATTTAATTGTGCAAAACCATTAAACAGTTGATATGATTTCTATAGTAGTCAAGGCATTGCTGCCAAGACCATCTTAGTGGGCAAAGTCCCTTACTGAATTGAGTTCACTCCTCGTTCCAGTCTTGTATCACTAAACTATATTAACTTGCCATTCCAGCCATGTATATATAATGAGATATAAATAATTACCCAATTAATTAGAGGGAGATATAGGTCCCACCCATCTCATAATGAAATCATTCTTACTTGTGCCACAAATTAAACTTAAATCATTCATCATAACGCAAATAATAAAATGGGTTTCATAAACATCATCCCATCATAACATAATCCATATAAAACAAATGGATATCATTTCATCATAAGAAAAGTGAAACCATGTAAATAATAGAGACATTATACTTGAAACATTCACATATGAAATAATTTCCTCTTAGATGGAAAATGGTTTTGATAAAACACTTGAAATGAATTCTGGAGGAAAATATCATTTCTTTTTCAAAATAATTTTCTTTTCACAAAATTCCATGAAATTTTAAAAGAAAAGGATTTTTTTTAAAAATAGTCATAAAATCTTATAGAGTAATCTTCAGGAAAATAAGGTGTTATGAAACAGTAAAAATCTGTTCATGCCGTATGAGTTAAAAAAACATTCTCCTCGTACTTTTGTCGGAAAAGTAAAAAAGTTCCTCGTATGGTAAAAAAAAGAATTATTCCTTACATACCATGTAGTAAAAGTAAAAATGGGTAAAAAGGACATAAAAAATACATGAAAACTTTTTTAGATAACATGGACATGGGTGATAATAATAACCCTAGTAAATACTTACAAATAAACAGTCTCGGATAGGAACGAGATTGGAATAATTATCCCTTACCTTAGGTCTGATATGCTTCGTACGTATCTGAACCTACTATATAATGATATAAATAATGTAATTTACTTATTACAGAATCATATTAATTTTTAGGATATCATATATGGTTCACATATGACTTTATATTACCCGTTCTTTTGTAAATTCCATGTTAAAGCAGCGTTTTGGGTAAAATCGTTTTATTTATCGTACGTGTTTGGACTTGTTGTTCTTGATATTATTATTACTTATATAATGATTTACATACTTCCAGAATGTAAATAATGATATATATATATCATATATATTCAGTATATATATATATATAATATAGATGAATGAAATGAAATACACCATTCATGGAGACGGTAGGCCATAAATACGCATAAACGTTGTTTTCCATTCCTTATTGACTTGAATGGAAGTAAGTAGATGACATATATATATACACACAAATAAATCCATTAGCTTAATTATGTCATATATTTCATTATTATTAATTATATATACTTTATAATCATTCTTGAATGGTTAACATGGAGAATGAATCTCATCGCGTCGTGGAGACGGTAATCCATACGTACGCACGAGCGATGATATTGTTCCCATAATTATTTAATGGAATTAGAGTGGATGATATAATATCTCAAAATCAGTTTGATGTTATAATAACCATATATAGTTATTCTTTACACCATTATACCCATCCAAGTAAGGTGGTGGTGGAAAAATAGATTACACCACAGCGTGGAGACAGTATTCTGTACCTACAGACGCGTGGTGATTTCATTTTCTGTAGGATGGATAAAAGGTAAAATGGGGTTGTTTCATATTTATAATAACATATCATTATACTATTGATACTGATGTTATTACTTTATAATTAAACAACTAAAGAAGAAGAAGTTGAAGAAGAAAAAAAACTTGAAAGAATCGGTAGAAGAGATTACCTCTTCTTCAAAGCACCTCTTTTAAGCTTCATCTTAAGGCACTAGAGATGGTATTTTGAGGAGACAAGAACTTCTATAATGTTTCTATAGAAGTTTATAAGGGAAATGGGTAGGGTTTGGACAAACAAGAAATCTCAAAATTATGTAAAGAGAAGAGGGAGGAGGTGCCCTTTTATAAGGGAGGAGAGGGGCACTTTAGGAAAAATGTAAAATATTATTTCATAATAAAGTCATATTCGGTTAATAATGGCTCCAAAGTGACTTATTTAGATGATAAAGTGGGGATAGATCGAAATACTCTCAACCAATATGTTTTAGTCAAGTTTAGGTTACTATTTTAACCTTATCATTTAGATTTAACTCTAAGTTAAATAATTTAGCTTTTACCGTGTCTTCTTGTTTTCTTACACTATATAGTTAATAAACTTACTATAACAAGCCAAACGAACCCCAAGTGGTTCATTATTAATATATATAACCTTATCTAATTCATTTGTCCGAGCCTTTGATTTTTAAAAATAAAATAAACATTAATAATATTATATTTGTTTTAAAAACTATTTTATGTCAATTTTGACACTATCTGGTAATTGATTTTTGTGAAAATCATAAAAGCATGATTAGTTATAAAAAAGTTAAATTAATAAATACTAATTGGTAAAATTAACCAAAAAATAATTGGAATTTATAAAAAGTCTCAAATTACATTTATTTGGGTATTTATAACATCAATTATGTTAATATTTTACTAATAAGGTAATTATTGCATCATCATTGTGACATTAATAAATTAAATTATTTAATGTCTAAAAATTATAAATAAAATACCATTATGTAGGAAATATTTTTAGTTTTCTAATTAATATTTCTAGTCTAATTTATCTTATGTATAATTATATATTAAAAATGTTTTAGTTATTAAACGTTGATTTTAACTCTTTTAACTCTTCATTGAATTAAATAATAATAAATGTACTAATCTAATCCAAGTGGACCTAAATGATAATATTATATCCCTAAGGTTGTTTTTGGTCTAATTATACTTATCCAATAGAATTAGGACATGTGTTAGGGTAATAATAATATCATTTTTATCTTTAATTACACTATTTACTTTTTACTGTGGTAAATAAAAGTAAAAAGTTACTATTCACCAAAAAATATTTTTATCCCATTGAACCACATTTTACTCCTTGATATTAACCGTGTTTCTCGGATTTTCGAAATTCCACTCACAGAAGCAGTAAAATTATGTTTTACGTATATTTTCAAATTCTCCTAGGAGGTGGGTAAAATACAGTGAAAAGTTCAATAAAATTTTTATATATCTAAAATTATTATAAAATGAATCCAATGAATTACATTGAACATATATAGGTATTATATATCAATTATGACCTAAAATAAATTTAAATAAAATAAATAATTATTTAAATAAAAAGTCAGGTTTTAAATAGTAACCTAGTGTTTTCACTATTCATCAAAATTGAATGTTTTCAGAAAAATACCAAAAATTCACCCTAGGATAATTTCGATATTCTGAATCCAAAAATGAAGTCCATTTTAAAAGATATAATTTATAAATTTTCAAAAAGTGGGTATTACTATTCATAACGGATATTTCATATTAATATTATAATAATATCTCGTTTAGTGAAACTCGGTATTGCGTACTACACACACTATCGAGAAAGGTTTTGATTGCATGTAATGCAAGCCAAGTTAGGGCTGCGTGTAGTGAAATCTCCGTTTGGTGTTGCGTATAACATAATCAAAACTTATTTTATTTATATATTAAATAAAATCTATACTTAATGTTGCATAGAATAATTTCCACAAATCAAACAAGAAATTGTGTGTAACATGAGCCAAGAATAGTGTTGCATATACTGAAAACTAATACAGTGTTGCGTATAGTATAATCTAATCATGGTTTAGTGTATAATAGAAGACATCAAAGAAATTAAAAATAATATATCTCATAAAATCTCATGGTGTTACATTCTACACCCCTTAAAATGAATTTCTCTATCGAAATTCGTCGGGGTTAAAAATAATTTACTACTTGAAAGTTTCGTTCGTAAAAACCCACATCGTAAAATGAATACTAAAACCTAATTATAAAAAGTAAAGTAAGAAATTTAACGGTTACCTAGATTAACTAATCACTGGGTTTCTACATAGGAGAACATAGGTGGAAATATGGATATGGAAAAAAATATAACCATCACATTCTGATGGAGAGTGGTATAGGACATGGCTATGAAAAATCCAACAATCAAAAATCCATAAATTTGTGATGATTTAAGGTACCATCTGATTCATTGGATATAAGGACACTAGGACATCATTTTTTGTTTTCAATATTATTTTCCTAAAGTTGAAGAATTTTTGAATAAAAAGAAATACTTACTTGATTTTGGTACAACATTATTTTTGTTTGTGCCTTGAACAATTTCCACTTCATCTCTTAAAGAAATGAAGTTGAATTTGCCTTCCGTGAAGTGTTAGCACATCATGTGATAGAATGATAGGTAATTCCTTTTGTCTCAAACAAAATGATAGAAAAAGTTAATAAATATACATAAGTCCGTCTATAGTGAGATTAATCGTATATGGTTCCTAAAATGGACTTATACTTCATATATAATACATATTAATATAATAAAACTAGTTTCTACTAACCAGGGACTTCCGGTAGACAATTGGTAGGTGATAAAGTCATGTCGCACTTCGATTGTGGGTTCGATTCCCACAGCCTAGTCTGACGCGATGGGTTGTCGCCCATCCTACAGGTTGTCCTTTTTCTAAAACTACATTATTATAACATTCCACAATAGTATCGAAAGAAGTTATAGCCTTAAACAATACTAACTTATTTCCAACATAATCCATTCCAATCTTTATGCTTATCTAGAATACTTCTATCTAAGCTCATAGTATAAAGAAAACAATTACTAGAAATGTCATCTTTCGAGCATGTTTTATCCCACATATATCATAATATATATCTTATTGGTCACATTAAAAACATGTGAATACCTTAATCATGTATTCTCTTGAAATACCCATTGAACCTTAGTGAAAACATGAATGCTGTCAAAATTTAACACTTTCCACATACCAAAATCCCAATATTTCTATATACTCAAACCATGATATAACTTTGTCCTTATATCAGTCATGCGCTCATTTCATTTTTTTCTTTATCCCTTCATTGTGTGCATATCATCTTCTTTCCAAAAATATCTTAATCACTTTTCATAGTTACTGGTACCATATAATTATTGAAAACCAATACATAGATATTCCAAAATTCAAAGATACTATAAATGAGATTCCATGGTACTATTTTGAAATACCATTACATAAACACTTAATCATTACACAACATCATTGTCATAATCAAAATCACAAATAGTGATCACATATGACTTCCCTTTATCCTTTGCCTTAAGTGGTTTCTCATGTCGATCATCATTAACCCTTGGATTAGGGCATTGAATATCATAAAGCCCCATTTCCTCGCACTTGAAGAATTGAAGTGTTGGTGGAGCGTTCTCTGCAGTCTTTTATCTATTCACATCATTAGCTACCTTTTTCTCATTACTTCGACACTCAGCTACTCTATGACCTTATTTTCCACACTTAAAACATTTTCTAGTCCCTTTAATACAATCTTCACCATGATTCTTTCCACACTTTGATCATAAAGAAACATTCATCTTCTTTTCATCGTTATTCTAAGATTTCTCCTTGAACTCCATCTTTCGTTTCTTGTCAAAACCATGGGATGGATATGTAACACCAACTTCCATTTCTACCTTGATAGCACAACACACAATTTCATCATAGCTACTAAATTCTCTTATAGCTAATTCCCTTCAAAGACTTGGTTTTAAGCCACTGAAAAATCAATCAACTTTACTTTCAGGTTGGATGATAAAGCCAAATTCATACCTTGAAAGCCTTGTAAAATTCACTTCGTATATACCAACAGATTCATCATCCTTTTACTTAAGCTCAAGGAAATCATTTTCCATCTTTGTTTAAAGAAGATGAGGGAAGTACTTATTGAAAAATAAGTTCTTGAACTCATCCCATTCCATGGATTCGATTTCATCTTGGGGCTTCATATTCTTATTAGAGTCCACCATTTATACGATTCACCTTCTAAACGGTAAATAGATAGAATGACTTTTTAATGTTCCGAACTGCGAAGTATGGAAAATATCTTTTCAATGGTACTGATCCATTGTTCAGGATCAAGTGGATCAGAAGACCCACTGAAAAGAGGTGGACATTGCCTCATGAAGGACTCAATAGAATATTGTTCCCTTCTCTACTCATTTGGAAGTCCAGAATGATTCATAGCTTGGGTAAGTATAACAATAATATTTTTCAATCCATATCCCATAACATTGGTTTGTTCAGGAGGATAATCATTACATTTTCCATTACATTGATCAACACGGTTCCTTTGGGTTTCAGCCATCGTCTAAAACCCAAAAAGAATAGTGTGAGTGGAAAAAATAATTCTAGGGAAAACAACATAATAAAGGGGGATTACCATCAATATATAACATCTTAAGGTTAATTATAAGATTGTGACCATAATTCTGGGACTATAAACTATACATATACTTATCCTTAGGGGAATCCCTAGACATACCTTAGAAATATCTCTAGGGATCTCACTAAAGTTTCTGCATCCTAGTTTCCAAAGGTTAACTAAACCATTCCCCTGATACCAACTGTAGAGAACCATATCTTGACGTACATGGACATTACATTAATTTTTCTGAATACTTAATACATAACAAAAAAACACACAAGGACCGTAATAGTTTAGTGTCTTTGGAAACTCGGAATGTAATCTTCTAAACTTGGTGAAATATCTTCTACATCTCCCATAATGATCTTCCTTTTTTTACCTAAAACCTTTCTTTATATCCTAGGGAAAATAAATCGTATAAAGGGTGAGCTAAAATGATCAGTAAAGGTAAGTATGGATAAAATAAAACAAATCATATACATTTGAACTTAAAAACATGAACATAATGTTTAAACATCAAAATATTGAGTTGTAAAATAAATCTTCGTTGTATGTAAGGTATAGATCATAAAGGAACATCAATTATGATAAAATATCATGGGAATAAAACATTTAATTGTGGAAAAACATTATTCACTTGATATGATTTCCATAGTAGCCAAGACATTGCTGCCAAGACCATCTTAGTGGACAAAGTCCCTTACAGAATCGAGTTCACTTCTCCTTCCAGTCCTGTATCACTGAACCAGATTAACTTTCCGTTCCAGCCATGTCTATCTCATGAGATATAAATCTTTACCCAATGCATTGGAGGGAGATCTAGGTCCCAACCATCTGATAATGAAATAATTCTTACCTGTGCAACTAATTAAACATAAATCATTCATCATAACCCAAAGAATAAAATGGGTTTCATAAACATCATCCCATCATAACATAATACATATAAAATAGATTGACATCATTTAATACTAAGAAAAGTGAAACCATCTAAATCATAGAGACATTATATTTGAAACATACACACATGAAATAATGTCATCTTAGATGGAAAATTGTTTTGATAAAACACTTGAAATGAATTCTTGAGGAAACTATCCTTTCCTTTTGAAAATCATTTTCTTTTCACAAAATGCCATGAAATTTTAAAAGAAAAGGATTTTTTTGAAAATATTCATAAAATCTTGTAGATTAAGCTTCATAAATAAGGTGCTATGAAACTATAAAAATCTGTTCAAGCTGTAAAAGTTAAAAAAAACATTCTCCTCGTACTTTTGTCAGAAAAGTCAAAAAGTACCTCGTATGGTAAACAAAAGAAAGATTCCTTAAATACCATGTAGTAAAAGTCAAAAATTCACAAAAAAAATTATAAATACATGAAAATAGTTTTATAAAACATGGACATGGATGATAACAATAACCCTGGTAAATACTTACGAATAAACAATCTCGGATAAGAACGAGATTGGAATAATTATCCCTTACCTTAGGTCCGATATGCTTCGTACATATCCAAACCTCATGTATAATGATTTAACTAATGTCATTTACTTATTACAGAATTATATTCATTGTTATGATATCATATATGGTTCACTTATGACTTTATATTACCCGTTCTTTGGTAAATTCCATGTTAAAGCAGTGTTTTGGGTAAAATCATTTTATTTATCGTACGTGTTTGGAATTGTCATTATTGATATTATTATTAATTATATCATGATTTAATTACATCCAGAATGTAAATAATGATTTACATATCATATATATTCTATATATATATATATATATTTATAATAGATAGATGAATGAAATGAAATACAGCGTTCGTGGAGACAGTAGGTCGTATGTACGCATGAACGTTGTTTTCCTTTCCTTACTGACTTGAATGGAAGTAAGTACATGACATATATATATACATAAATAAAGTAGCTTAATTATGTTGTATATCTCATTATTATTCATTATATATACTTTATAATCATTTTTGAGTGGTTAAAATTTAGAATGAATCTCATCACGTCGTGGAGATGGTAATCCGTACATACACACGAGCGATGATATCATTCCAATAATTATTTAATGGAATTGGAGTAGATGATATAATATATCAGAATCATTATGATTTTATAATAACCATATATAGTTATTATTTACACCATTATACCCATCCAAGTATGGTGGTGGTGAAAAATAGATTACACCACGGCATGGAGACGGTATTCTGTACATCGCACGCACGGTGATTTTGTTTTCCATAGGATGGATAGAAGGTGAAATGAGGTTTTTTCATATTTATAATAACATATCAGTATATTTTTGATACTTATGTTATTACTTTATAGTGAAACAACTAAATAAGAATAAGATGAAGAGGAAATAAAACTTGAAATAATCGGTAGAAGAGATTACCTCTTCTTCAACGCACCTCTTTTAAGCTTCCTCTAAAGGCACTAGAGTTGGCCTTTTTAGGAGACCAGAACCTATATAATGTTTCTAGGGAATTTTAGAATGTAAACGGGCAGGGTTTGGACGATCTTGAAATCTGAAAATTGTGTAAAGAGAAGAGGGAGGAGGTGCCCTTTTATAAGGGAGGAGAGGGGCACTTTAGGAAAAAATTAAAATATTATTTTATAATAAAGTCATATTTGGTTAATAATGAATGTAAAGTGACTTATTTCGAAGATAAAGTGGGGATGGGTTTAAATAATCTCAACCAATAGATTTTAGAGAAGTTTAGATTACTATTTAAACCTTATCATTTAGATTTAACTCTAAGTTAAATAATTTAACTTTTACCGTGTCTTCTTGTTTTCTTACACTATATGGTTAATAAACATACTATAACAAGACAAATGAACCCTAAGTGGTTCATTATTAACATATATAACATTATCTAAATCATTCTGGTGAACCTTATATTTTTAGGAATAGAAGATAAATTAATAATGTAATATTTGTTTTAAAAACTATTTTAAGTCAATTTTAAAACTATTTGGTAATTGATTGTTTTGAAAATCATAAAAGCATGATTAGTTAGAACAGAGTTAATTTAATCAATAATAACATGTAATATTAACCGAAAAAATTAGTGCAATTCATAAAAATCCTCAAATTACATTTATTTGAGAATTTATAACATCAATTATGTTAATATTTCATTAATAAGGTAATTACTACATCATCATTGTGTCATAAATAAACTAAATCATTTAATGTCTAAAAATTATAAATAAAATTCTATTAGGTAGGAAATATTTTTAGCTTACTAATTAATATTTATAGTAGAATTTATCTTATGTATAATCTTATATTAAAAATGTTTTAGTTATTAAACTTTGATTTTAAATCCTTTAACTCTTCTTGGAATTATATAATAATAAATGTCCAAATCTAATCCAAGTGAACATAAACGACAATATTATATTTCTAAGATTGTTTTTAGTCGAATTATACTTATCCAATAGAATTAGGACATGTGTTATGGTAATAATAATATCATTTTTACCCTTCATTACCCTATTTACTTTTAACCGTGGTAAATAAAATTAAAAAGTTACTATTCACCAAAAATTATTTTTACCTTATTGAAAAACATTTTACTCATTGATATTAATGGTGTCTCTCAGATTTTCTAAATTCCACTCATAGAAGTGGTGAAATTATGTTTTATGTATATTTTCATATTCTCCTAAGTGGTGGGTAAAAGACAGTGAAAAGTTCAATAAAATTTTTATATATCTAAAATTATTATAAAATGAATCCAATGACTTAAATTGATCTTATATAGGTATTATGTATCAATTTTGACCTAAAATAAATTTAAATAAAATAAATAATTATTTAAATAAAAAGTCGGTTTTTAAATAGTAACCTAGTGTTTTCACTATTCATCAAAAATTGAATGTTTTCAGAAAAATACAAAAAATTCACCCTAGGCTAATTTTGATATTTTGAATCCAAAAATGAAGTCCATTTTAAAGGATAAATTTTATAAAATTTCAAAAAGTGGGTATTACTATTCATAACAGCTAGTTCATAATAATATTATAATAATATCTCGTTTAGTGAAACTTGGTATTGAGTACTACACACGCTATCAAGGAAGGGCTTGATTGCGTGTAATGCAAGCCATGTCAGGGATGCATGTAGTAAAATAACATGAAATCACAACATAATGAACTAATAAGTGATAAGTGACCTTTAAACATAAGTTTGTCACTTCTGTGTTTGGAATTTTGAAAATCTGACATACACGGTTGTGTTCAAGATGATTTATGGAGTCTAATGAAACAAAAATAATTTTTATGAATAGTAATATACCCTTATGAATATAAATATGACCCTTAGTAATAGTAAATATTTCAATATAAGAGTAACCTTACCTATGAATAATTAAATAATATTTAGACATCTTAGAAAGTTATAATTTGACCTTAGTAAACATTTTGGTATTTTCTTGAGTCCTAAATAATTAATTATAATTTATTTATTTATTTAAAAGAAATTTTATTAACCTAAAATGTATTCATAAATTATTTAATCAATGTCTTATAGTTTTTAGATAATTTTATAAGACCCTACATACTTCTTCAAAGCACTATAAAAATGAGTTTTAATTGTAAAAAATGTTTTTTAAGTAAATTATGATTTTAATTAAATATTAAATTAATAATATTTAAAAAAATATTTTTGAAAAATGGAAATCATTTTTGGATTCTACATGTTGAAAAATGTTTGGGGTAATTTTTTTGGATTTTTCTGAGACACTAGAATTTTTGATGAATAGTAGAATCTAATAATTTACAATAAATGCTTAATAATGGATTAATTGAGTCATCGATGATGCTCTACTGATATAAGCCCACTTGTTTCGGGATCAAATGATAAAAGTACTATTATTGGTTATTCAATATTCACTATTCCTTGTCTTAGGGGAAATTAATAATCTAATGAATTTTATATTAAGGAAACCCCTCTCCCCTCCACTATAAAAGCCACCCTTCACACCCTCATTTCCTCACACCTCTTAAGCTCCAAGCCTTCTCTACACACTTCCCAAACACCTTTTCTATACCTTTTCCAACGTCCATGAGCTTTTTTTCTCCTCAAAAGACCAAGATTAGGCCTTTAAGGTTGTTCTCAAGAGAAGGATTCAAGAGGTAATTTCCCTCCCTCTTCTTCTTTAATTTCCTTTCAAGTTCAAGTTCATTTCTTGATCTCTCCCCACCTATCATCATCCAAATTGTATTGTAACTCCATTATTATATATATACTGTAATTTTATGATTCTAATGGGATATTATATCATCCAACCCCCTTTCCCTCTTCATTTTATTTTATTAAAGAGAACGTTGTTCGCGAGGTGTTAATTTATCCTGCAAATCATTTGTTTTTTATTTTTGAAAAGTCGGTTTGAGGGTAGCCGGTTCCCACGAGCCGGTTAAAGGGTTTCCGGAACCCGAACAAACAATCCCAAATTAAAAAATATCAAAAATCAAATTCAAACCGCATACCATCATCTCCACGCGCCACACCTTGGGCAGAGAGCCCATCATCACGCCACGTCATCACCTCGAGTCACGTGCCCAATGACATGCTTTCTTCTTACACTTCTACCTTCATATCTGGTCATGAAACCATTTTTTTGTTGAACCATAATATGTTATATGTGTTATGTTCTATTTAAAGTTCTTGAAATAACCTATGTCCATATTACTAAGTGATAAGTTAAAACAAGTTCATTGTGATCCAAAAACCGCCCTAATTAACCCAAATCACCATCATTTAATTCTTATCTAATGATTCATCCACCTAGATCTAATATAATTCATTATAATATCATTAACAATCCTGTAATATCATTAATTAAATGTAATATCATTTCTGGATGTTTACTCATGTTATACCCAAACTTCAATTTAAGAAAACAAGTGAACCTACCCAAGAAAAACCATAAAAATGAACATCCCCGAACAAAGTTTTTATACTCTATAAGTCATCAAAAAGAACATAATATGACATAAAGAAACCATAATTAACCCTATTAATGTACACATGGTTATGGATTTCTAATTAATGAATATAATTTCATTATACAAGACATTAAAGAGAAGGAAGCATTCAGGTACAAGGTAAGGGGAAATTCTCGAACCCAAATTTCATACTTCGGGTTCTCCCTATTTCACTCTATTTTTGATATGGTTACTCCTTAAATATCATTTCATCATATTTATCTTACCTTTTATGTGATATATATGTTTTTAATGAGGTTTATTTCAAACCAAATGTTTTCCAAAAGAACTCTTCTTTTAAGAACTCAACTTTTACCTCTCATTTAAGGTTGATGGTTCTTGTATCAAGTATGTTATTCCCTCTTTATTTTTGGAACCCAATGTTTATGAATGTGTTCTTATGAGATTAATCCCATTCCTTTTCATGGGTTATTTGTGTTCATTTATGTTATATGTTCATTGTGGCATGCATGATAAATGATAATGTTTAAATGTGATGGGTGCGCCCAGAATTATATAGCGCTCCAATGCATTGGGTAAAGTGATGAATCTCATGAGTAAATGTGAAATGATGTGTGAAAAAGATTATAGCTTGGTTCAGATATATGTGTGGTAGTTAACCACTAAGACATGTTGTTTCATTTTTATGCATTTCCACATTTCAAGTCTTTTATTTATGCTCCTCTCATGTTCATGATCTCCTGCCTATGTTATGATTATGATCACCCCATTATATATTGTTCTTATCTATCCTCTTATTGGGATTCTAGCTCACCCCTTTTTATGTATATCCTCAGGTGGAAACATGTAATAAGGATAGGAAAAGTGCCAATAAGAATCTATATAAGATGAAATTAAATTAATGTTTATTCTTGATGTTGTATTTGTTATGTGTAGTCCTAGTTTTCCCAAGACACTAAACCTAAGTATCCTCTATGTGTAATAATATTATGTTTTTTATCTTTGAAATGATGTAATAGTAATATAAGAAAAGGTCGGGTCTCTATACTCATTCATAATTTACTTTTTAGTTTTAGGTTTTAGTCATGGATCTATCTTGGAGAGAGAGTGGTTCTATGTTTGGTAGTGCCCCATTGGGTCACTTGGAGGTATATCTTGCTGGTTATCATTATTTTTTTTTTGATTTCAGTGTTTATCTGTTTTGTCCGATTTATTTCAATTTATCTCTTTATTTCTAGGATAATCATTACCAAATGCACTTTTTGATACTCGACACTAATATACAGCCCTTGGGGACCGGGAATGCCCTTCAAGCACTGACGCAAACAGGGTCTGGTGACTAGTTTAGGATCCACCCAGGCCGGTTCATGATAAAATGGTAACATAGGAGGTTTCATACATCTCCTTTGTGGGTTTTTATTGTTTGGAGTTAGGATTTTCATAATCCAATTGGTTAATTGTGGGTAGGTTCTTGATCACCACCTATTCTCAATGACACTTGAATGGCCATGTTGGTTTGGGATGGTATTTCTTGAATGTCTGTGTCTAGATCTCGATTGTTTTCAAGGTCATTAGACACGTTTTTCAGTTTCTGGTTAGTTTTTATATTTGGTGGTCATCTTGGATGGGATGATAGATGTTGCGCATGTCTTGGAAATCCATGTGCAGACCATGAAATCACCTATGATGACTTCCTATGTGTTCACCTGATTATTGCACAGTCAACCAAACCGTTTGACCAAACTATTTGCAGTAGTTCTTTATTTGAGAATTTGGAATCTTGATTTATTGAATGAATTGGTTGCTTTGGGACGTTCTTGGAATTAGTTTTAGTTTCTTTTGTGGTGTTTTTCTTAGTTTTCAAAAAAAAGAGTGTTCTTTTGAAATTGAATTTCCGAAATGAAAATATAGGTTCGTTTAAAAATGTAATGAGTTATTTTGGGGATGGAAAGTGCTTTAGAAAAATCTTTTAGATCGTGAAATGTTTTGTGAAATGTGAAATTGAAAATGTTTTGGAAAGTGTTTGGGGGGGGGTGAAAGTTATTGTGGAATGTAAAATAAGAGTTTCATGGAAACATAAATTTAGAGATTCTTTACTTTAGAATTGTAACAGGTTTGTTCAAAATTGTTCTAGTGTTTCAAATCTGGGTTTGATGATCTATTTTATAAATGAGAAGTTTTTTTGATTTTCTATTCTTATAGATTCCCACATGAATGGATGAATATAATTGGATGTCGACGGTTTTTGGTATGCATGGATTGGTGATTGAGTTGGCACATGAATGTATACAGGTTATATTTCATGGAATACCAATGGTGGGTTATCAGTTTTCAAGGATTGTTTTTTTCCAAAGGTATGTTTTGATTAGTTATTTTATGGGATGAATTTTGTTTAATAAATTTTCAAAATTAAAGTGGGTTTTAAAAAGGGGGTTTTAACATTTAGATGGTTTTGAAATGGGATGGTTTTGAAAATGGCCATCTGTGAATGTGGGGTTTTGGATTGTTTGGTGAGGTTGATTTGGTATTATTTCAGATGATATTTGATTTGATTATGGTTTGGTTTTGTGATGTATTAGCCTATGGTATTGATTCTTGTTTTCGATATGCTGTTTTATGGTTGAAATGATGTTTTAATTTTGAGTTAATGATTTATGGTTAAATGTGTAGGATTGTTTTATTATGTGATTCATGTTGGTTTTGGGCTTCTTGTTTAATGTATGCCACCAAAAATTGTCCAAAGGTCCCGAAGGGATCATTTTCAGTTGTAAGTTTTACCCAAACCATAGGAGAGTGGTTGGGTTATTTTCTTTTCATTGTTGTTTGTTTTTTCTATTGTGGCCAAGGTTCAATATGGGTTGCGGTGTAACTTGTTGAAGTCGAGTGTTTCATAGGGTCTTTAGGAACACTAGATGTTGTGAAGAGAAAGTAGTATTGGTGTTATTTGAAGGGTCCTGTTCGGGCTAGATACGGGTAATTTCTACCATCTCCTTTCAATTTGAGGTTGTAGACTGGGAAAAATGGAAATATTATTTTTCTAGGTGCTTGTGAAGGTTTCCCAATCTAGTGAAGAAGGTGAACCAGAGGCATATGTTCTTGGAATGAGTCTTTTGTCAGTTCTTGTTTCACATTCCTAATACCACACTATAGTTTGTCTCCAGTTTAGTTAATTTGGGCATTCAAAGCTGTTCTTCACAGTCTTATGATGGCTTGTCAATAGTGTGGCTATTTGGGTCACCAGGGGAAGTCTTTAAGCGGTATTTCCAGAAGATATAGCTTAATTAAGAAGTTTTTAGTTCCTAAATATGGTGCATTAGATGATTCAATACATCATAGCTTCAGCCATATGTCTTGGAGGGAAGTTTTTAACAGATTCAGGCATTTTCCATGTGAGAGGGATGTGCATCCAATTTTTTGTCTATTGTCTGGGAAGAGACCAGTTATGTTTTTTCCTTATGTGGTTGTTTTTTTGGGAGGGTCCTTGTTTTAGAGGACTTTGAGTCCACTTATATAATATTTCAATGGTTGATCCTTGTTAGTGTAAACCCTAAATGGTTGGTCTTTCTTTGGACCCATTCAATCTTCTAGGTGATGCTCATTTGGAGATGTATGGGGTTTATAGATTATAGGAATCATGGTTTGGATTTGGGTTTGTTTTATGACTCTTTTGATTATATTCCTTTTGGAATAACGGCTTCAAGATGGTCTGTGTTGATGTTTCTACCTGTGTTTGGGGTCGCCCCATGTCGGTGGGTTCATGATGGGAAATTAAATCCGCATTTTTGGAACTAAATTAAGAGTTCCCATGTGGGTGTCATTGTACCACTCAGTTTCTAATATAGCAGGGAGACCCACTATGGGAATCGCCAATGTCTTCCCTCAAGCTGGTTGGGTGCGACTCAAGAAGTTAAAGAGCCAGACCAACATCAGGGGTCTGGATTGGTTTTCTTCTTTTTTTCGATTTGGTAAGGTCATTATTCTGCTAGAGTCTTAATTTGGTGGGGATACCAACATAAGAAAAATTCATAGAGAATATATTATTCAAGGTGTTCTGGTTCAGGAAACTCTTTTCCTCTGTTCTGATAGACCCCGATCAGTGTACATGGTCATCCTAGATGATGGGTCATATGGAGAATGTTCATTCGAGATCTCGAGCAGACTCTAGTGATTTCTATGTTTGTGGTTGGAGTGTTCCAGGTTGTAGTTGTGTTTGGAAATGTGAGTCCCATGTCATTGGTTCCCTTTCTGGGAAGTTCGGTTCTCGCGGTTTGAGGTCATGGGTGGAAAGTGATTTATCTATCCTCAAGTGAAAGGGGTTTAGTTTTGACAATATTTGTGTCCTTGTTTCATGATTCAAACATCTGAGTCTTTTGGTACTTTTTGGGGGAATAAAATGTCATGGTGGGGAGAATTGTCACACCTCGACCCAACACTTTACGATTATTTTATTTATTTTTGAGTTTATATTTAATATTAATTATTTTCAAGTATTTTTTATATTTAAATAAATTGAATTAGAATAAAATAGAATTAAAAAAAGGGAAAAATAAAAACCCTAGTCTAACCCTCACCCTTAACACACGGCTGAACCCCCCTTTCCCCTTCCCATTGCGCAGCCAAACCCCCTACCCTTTCTTGTTGCGCGACGCAGAACCCCCCACCTTGACCTCCAACTGAGATCCCCTCTACATGGTGGTAACCTCTTCTCCACCTTCCTCCCCTCTTTGGCCCTGCTACTATGTGCACTACCCATACTAGCCGATGATTCTCTAGCGTGATCCCCGTTTTCCATCCTCTTTTTTGGCAACCTCAACTTCACTAGAACACTTCCCCTATTTTTGCTTCACTTCATTGAGTTATTTTTATGGTCTTCGTTTCTCTTTTAGCGTTCCAATTTTTTTTCCAGTAGTTATGGGTACATTTTCGGGTTCGTTTTTTATTTCTTTTGGTTCACATTAATGATTTAGGGTCCTTTTTGGGTCCCTTGTGGAGTGATCATAGTGCGATTAGAGATTCACACCAATTTTTGAAGTTTTAAATACATCAGGTTGATGGTTACAGGTATAAACATTACTTGGATAATTATTTTTACTGCTTAATTTATATAATGTGTTACTTGGTTAATGTGTGTGGTGAAAAATTTGTTTTTGAAATTCCTTCATATGTGTTTAAATTTAAATATATTTTTTAGATAAAATAAAATTATTTTCATGTGTAACCCACATTGTGTTATTTGATGTCAATTTATAAATCATGGAACTTGTTATTTTAATTATGTAAGTGATGCGGATGATGTTTGGAAATGTTTTTAGTGTTTTTTGGATTATAAGAAGAAGATTTTGGCTATGTTCTTGGTGTGAATCCTTGTGGTGTTTCATCAGGTTGTTTAATAATTTATGTAATGGTTTATTTAAAATTGTTGAATAGTCAAAAGTTTGTTTTGAAAATGGTTTAAAATCATGAATGATTTTATGAAGGGGAATATCCCAGTTGTCTTGGTTGGTCTTTATTGTTTTTATTTTTGGGTGTTATTAAAAGGGAATTTGGGAAACTATGCAAGTGCTGTGAAATGTGTTTTAAAAAGGTTTTAGTGTGAGTTTGGGTTTAAAGAGTGTTTTGGTGTAAATTTTAATGGTTCTAACTTTTTAGTGTTTCATAAATTGTTTTATTGATTAATTAAATTATATGTATGGTGTGTGGTCTCTATTTGGTGCATTTTTGAGTTTCCAAGTCAAGGGAGACTCACCTACGTATGCATAGGTATATATATATATACATATATATATATAAGTTCCCCCATTACACGTATATTCATGCATGGAAGTGTTTATACATGTATTGGGCTCGATGTGCCTAAGTATATATATATAGGTGCATGCTTAGGTGAGTGGCGATTGGAATATACATATAAGTGTATGTGGAAGGATACCCTTGCAAATAACCATGTCCATGCGGGTGTGTTCATAGGGGAAAGTTATCCTTGCATGTATGTGAAAGTTTGTATGATTAGTGGGGGAGTAGTAGCTTTGACTTTGAAAGCAGAAAGAGCCGAAGTGAACGACTTTGTTGAACCTTGAGGTAGGTTCCCTATACCCTGATCATTATTTATAATTTATATTATTGCTTATTGTAATTTTGAGATTGTGTTTTCTACATTTATAATAATTTAACATGCTACATATTTATTTATATATATATAAATATATTTTTGTGGTTCTTGAAAATGTTATTTGCTTGATGTTTTGAATGGGAAATGAGTGTTTCTAAATACATGAATCATTTCACACAATTCTTTTTAAAAGGGTTATGACCTATTGATTTCCAAACAGCTCTAGAGGGATTTCCAAAATGGGTTTTTGGTGAACATCTTTTCTAAAGAAAAGTCTTTCATGTGGAGTAATGTGGCCCGTTTGGCACCTTGAAAATGATTTGTGAATATAAAAATACCCTCTTAAAGAATGACCCATTGTTTTAGAAACATGATGTGTATGTTAAATGCGTGATTTGTGATATGTTCCTAATGAATAGGCTTATGTGATGGTGTGTGACATAAAAAGGGGAATGCACTTAAGGAGGGAGAATGGTTTTGAGAAGTTGAATGGGTTTTGGACAAGGGAGGTGTTATGTTCATTTATGTTATTTTGATGAAACCTCACCACCAATTGAAATAGAGCACATTGGTAACCTCAAGTATTTATGAGGACAAAAAAGAACAAGTTATCTAGTGGTTTGGAGTGGTATCGTCCCTATTTCACTTAGAAAGTTTGATTCTTACTACAATAACTAAACTATTATGATGTTGTTGGGGACCACTAGTTTGTGGGTATGTTCCCTACTACTGGCTCATGCATGAGAACATGTATTTTTTATGGTTACTCTTACATTAAGATGCAAAGTTCTAGGGACCCAAACGAGCTAGATGGACCTTAGGGGATTTGATCATGGTGCTCAATAATGACTTGGTGCTTACATATTGATTTCCATTTCAATTGTTTCATCATTGTTGTCTCATTTGTGAAAACCCACAATTCAATTTAATCTAATTTCCATTCATTTTTAAGTGTTAATGCAAACCTGGAATCTACATTGAAATATATTGGAAGTGAAATTTTTTCCATAAAGGTGAAACTTGTTACATGAATTTGAAAAGAAAGGAAAACATTACATTATTATGTCTTATTTTCAAACTAGCATAATTGGATTTCTTTTTTAAGGTAAGGGAATATGGAGTTTTTATTCCTTATCTTTTCTACTATGAATCTCGATTCTAATGCCTAATTTACTTTTCAGTTTCATGATTTAGCCTTGGATCTCCCTTGGAGCGAGTGTGGTTCTATGTTTAGTGGTGACACATGGGGTCACCTGAAGGTGTGTCTAGCTAGTTATCTATTTTTTTCTATTAGTGTTTATCTGTATTTTCCAATTTATTTATTTTTATCTATTTTTTCTAGGCTAAATCATTCCCAAATACGTATACTAATGCCCAACAGTATTTTCTAGCCCATGGGGATCAGGAATTCCCTTCAGGCCATTCCACAGACTGGCTCGGGTTACCGGTTTAGGTTTAACCTAGGTTGGTTCATAACAAATATTCTATATAATATTATTGGAGTTGATCACGGATTATGACTTCTCAATACATTAACACCGAGGGGAGGAAAACAAGGTTTATGATGCTCTAATTAGAATGAATTGTGGTAACTTATCCTTGAATATAACTAAAAGAGACCTAATATTTTTAGATATGTGAAATATGGATATTGAAATTAGAAGGGATGGGTTGGATTCATCGTTTCCCCAAATTATACCTCAACTATCTATCAATATGTAGTTATAGAATACATAAAGGGATCATATGGATCTATAAAAGAAGATCAAAAATATTTTTTAGATTAACTATGAAAAATAATTCTCTATAATATTTTAAAAACAAATATGTATTCAATAAATTGTAAAAGTTAATACCGAAATATTGGATGATTAAAATGGAGCACCAATACTTATTATTCCTAGAATCATAATGATATACAAATATATCAAGGATAACTCTTGGTGGAACAACATAAATATGAGTATTAAAAAGTATACATCATAATTATTTTTTCATCAATAAGTTAATGTTGGAAATAATATTTCTTACGGGATAATGTAACCATTACCCATAACCATATGTAAATGGGAGAACATCACCATGTATTTTTTTCATAGGTATTCAGAAGACCACTAAATAAATCAATGAACTTTAATTTGTTGTTGATTGACTTAAATAATTATCTTACTTCATTAAAATTTAAGTGGATTTCTCAGTCAATCAAAATTTTAATATATATATATATATATATATATATATAAAGGACAAGTTAAGAATACATAGAGTACTGCATTTTATTATATCTGATAAGAAAATATGCTAACCTCAATGTTTAGGTGGAGTTTTCAATAATAATTTGATACATAAATGATATTAAACACTACTTATAATCCTTAAACTAATGTTGAATATGAAATGAATATTCAACCCTTTGAAGGTAAATTAAGATCTTACATGATGACTATAGTTAATAATTTATTTCATATGCAATGTAAAACTAAAAAACACTTTATTTCAGTTGGGTATAATATTAGAACAGAAAAATTAAATGAAAAATAATATTATAATAAATTTAAATGAAATATAATTATGATAATTACAATATTAAAAAAACTATGAGTAAATAAAAAACAATAATTATGAAATGTTCATCATCACAATATCCAATGGAGATCATACCACCAATTATATCGACAAAAAGATGGTATATCATTATAAATTTATAAATGTTTTTAGAGATGGATGAAAGAGTGGGATATATGAATTATAGAGAAGTATTCAAGATTATATACAGGAATGAAATATTAAAATATGGCTATTATAAGGACATTCGGAATATATAAGACCATTAAGAATACATAGAGTCAATGGGTATATTAAGATTGGTATAATTGAAATATAATGATTTTAAAAAAAAATTAATATTATATAAGAAATAATATATTATATATGTATAATAAAAATTTATCATCCATCGAATAACTGTTGAATTATAATAAGTAATATATAATCATTCATTATTTAATAAATTGAATTTTATTTAAGGAATTAGTTTTTCCTAAAGCATTATTGATTTTATTTAAAATTTAAATTCTAAATTATTATATATTTAATTTTTCAAAATGGGTTTTATATTTATAACCAGGATGTTAAAATTTGTTAAGAGAGTCAATTCCATTTTTTGGAAAATAATAATATATCAGGGTAAATAGTGAATTACATCAGTAAGTAGTAAAAATGGCAGAATAACATATATTGTAAAAAGTACATGTAAAAAATATTAAAATTAATATATATGTTAACAATTTAAGGAATATTATCTACCACATTTTCAACTTATTGGAATGAACCATGTTAAAATACATTTCTAAACCATTAAAGAATGCATCTTTTCAAATATACCACTGAAACTCATATATAAAAGGACCCCAATTCCTCCGCTTCTAATGAAAAACTATAGTTTCGTTCAATCTATATTATATACCCAAATATCCACTTTAAAAACATTTATCGTGTTTTGGAGCTTCTGGATTCACTATGGAATACTGAATCCTTTATTTTGAAGGAATTCATTACGAGAAGAGGTGTTTCCATCATAGGATTCAGAGCACATTTGAGAATGTTTGTCTTAAAGGTAATGGGTTCTCCCCTAATTTATATTCTTAACTAAGATTATCCATATCATAATCTCCATATAAACACTTTTATATAAATCTTTTATTCAAATCCCTATTTTCACCGTTAGTTGTTTTAGGGATTTATATATCTTTTTCACACTTCACTACCATTGATTCATACATCACCAATTACAAAATTTATATGGGGATGTTTCATTGTCTCTCTTAAAGGATAGGGTATTTTATTATATTTAAATGTTCTTCATGATTTTCATTATTTTATTTTATATTTTTAGTTATAATATAAATATTCCACAAGGTATCTTTCCAATGATTTGGACTTATTTAAAATGGTAGGAAGGAAATATTTTTTTATCTCTCTTTACATTCTAGTTTGGTCACTTTTTACCACCACTTTATTCTATGTTATTTATAAATTTTCAATTTAATTATTTCCTATTCCCTGATTCATAAAAATATTTTTATTGACTTCCTCCTTCCCTTTTAAAACTATTTATTCACAATATATTATCTCCTTAAAGAATACTATTAAAATTAAAAGGTTATTTTCTATTAATTAATATATAATTTATTATTATTCTATAAATTAGTTTTCATCAATTTTAATGTACTCTAATATTTATTATGCTTCGCTAGATATATAGTTAATTGTAATGCTTCAATATATTTCTCAGAATAGTGTATTTTATTCTAGTTGGTTAATTATTCTCTAAAGGTTCTATGATTGTTTTTACGATCATGTTGAACACAAATGTATATTTAAATAATTATGTGAGGGGTAGTATAGGAATTATCAATCGCTTCAATACATTGAGTAAATATTAATATAAAATTATTTTACTATGTTATGTGTGAACATGATGTAGTTAGTTGTGGTCATAATTATATTCATGTACTTGATGAAGTATGATTTTTTCATAATGTTAATATGGTCTTAGAAGAGTTCCCTAAACATATTGTAATTTTTCATACATATTCATGCAGTATATGTTTGTGATATTACACTAACCTTTGATTCTTATTATGTTCCTTTGGTAATGATTTCATGATTATGTTTTTATACCCATCTCTTAATATTAATATTACCCCTGTAATATATTTATTATAATCAACTTTCTGGATTTGATTAATATCTCTTATCTTTTTCCCCTTACCAAGTGTTTGAGATCACAATTTTCCTATGATTTATATTTATTAGGTAATAATATAGAATATTACATATGATATTTATAGAAGGATATATTTTATGATGAATATGCGTAAAAATGTAAAATGTGTTGTAAAATGAGAAATTCATAAGGATAATATGAAGAAACTTAACCTTTTGGTATTTGAAATGTGGTCTATTTGTGAGTGTTATTGTATAATTAAGTAAGTTGATATAATATATAATTATTTTATAGTTGGGAAATCTTAACAAAATATCCAATAGGCAAGGAAATATTTTGCTACATTTGGTATATGTGATTTGAGAATTAACATTGATTGGATTTTATTTACTATACCTAGATAACTATAAGGAATAGGTTAAAAAAGGTAATTAAACATGTTTATTAATATACTATAATAGAGACACTATTTCTACTATGAAGTATATTTGGATTATAACAATTCAAATCTACCTTTAAGGAGTTGACCATAACTATCCTTGGATATGAAACACATTAAATTTTAGATCAATGGAGCATCAAATATGGAGTTTTATAATGCATAATAGATCAATTTACATTGATGATCAAAAAGGGAGGTACATGTATATAAATAGTATTCTTAGCATGAATTATTATGTTGATGGGAATGAAAAATGAGTAACTTTTGTGTGGTAGTGTTTTGTCCCTTAATCTATTATAATGTTAGTGAGAATCATTGTAGAGTTCCAAGATACAAAAAGTTTGTATCCATTGAACAATAAATTAGTGTTGATTTTAGTATATCTGCACATTATCATATGTGTACTAGTTAGATGTATCCCAACGTCGGTAAAAGAATTTAAATACTTTTATTCTTGTGTGCATTCATATAACACCCTCAATTTCATCTATTTAATAGTTTCATTATTTATTTTTAGGTAATTAGAGGGATTGAATTGTATTTGGGACTTTCATACAAGTTTTCATAAGTTTAAAATTAATTTAGAAGGTTAAAAATTATATTATGATGTTTTGGCAATTTGGGATTGAAAATTCCAATGGTAGTGTCCATGGTAGAGTTTGTGGTCTAGACTATTTTGCATCCATGTCTGTGGGGGAAATCGTTAAAATGAATGGTGAACCATGGGGTGTAAAAAAACTATTTTTGATGTTGTGGATACTAGAGGGAGTTCATTAAGATTCTTATGAACCAAGAGGAGGGTTATTTTATGGGTGTATTATTTAGAGAGTTTCCTAATGGAAAAAGTGGATAGATATAGCCATATTGGTGACCATGGTGTTTTTAAATAGTTTCATGTTCTAGTTTTACAAGTGTGTCAGAAATCACGGGGATGGATGTACCATATTATGGTTATAGTTTTAGTTTGTTCAAAATGTTTAGGGAAATTAATCCACACCATAGTGAGTCTCCATGAGGATATTTGGTCCAGGGAACCATGAAAATGTTTGATACCAGAACACTATAGTGTTGGTCAATATTTTTTTAAATGGAAAAAGCTATCATTGGGATTGAGTAGAGAGAATTGGGTCCTAAATTTGGGTATTAAATGATTATAATTTATGTTCTGCTATGAAAATAATTTATGTAATTTTTTAAAACTATATTTAAATTTGAATCATTCCCCATAACCTTGACTTTTTAAATCCTTTATTGGGATTTCAAACTAGAGGGTAAACTTATGTGATTTATGGATATTCCATTACTTTCAAATATATTTCTCTTTTATTTTGGAAAACAAGATTGTTTGAGGAATTATAATTCTCTATTACTCTACTCATACCTAGAGAATGAAGTTAGTATATTTTTAAAGTTATATTTTTTTGTTTATTGATGAAAAAATATTGGTAAATCCCATAAGAAGTATTATATATTTGTTATTTGGTTTTTGAAAATAATGTTTGTGGGTGGAACCCATAGAATGTTTGGGAAAATTAATTAGTGGTGTTTGGATTTAAAAATAAATGGTTTTATGTGTGTAAAAATGGAATTGTCATGGGTTTGTGTGAATTCATGATAAATATATAACGGGACTTGTTTTTTTCAGCTTTGATATTAGTTCCATATTTGGGGGCATGTAGGGTTACAACTCCAACTATTAAATTTGGTTAGGGAGAATGAGGTTATACTCATGAATTTAGTATGTTTGTGTAGGCTTCTATCTAGAGGATTTATTGGTGTCATGATATGGCACCCAAAGGGTGGGGTTTGTTTCATTTAATTTGTGTGTCCATTCAAGGTGTAGTCATACATTATGGTGTAAGTTTTTACTCTCTCTCTCTCTCCCTATATACCTTGTATACTAGTATTTGTGATTCAAATATGTTTATGTATAATGGGAGTTAATTTTTATTATCTTAGTGGTGTGTAGTAATTCAATTGGGAATCACCTACTAGGATATATACTCACCCCTATATATTGAATCATAGTTCAAATGTAGATAATTTTCACTATGATACAGAAATGGGGAAATCTCTTACTTTTATAGCTGAGCCCCCTAAGGCAAAGATGATGTTTCATGGTTGGTGGATCTTAGAGAATGTTATGGTTGAATCTTGTAGAATCATATTATAGAAAACTTATAAATTTTTTAATTGTTAGGTCATATATATGTATGTTATATATTGTTGGTTTCTATGAATATGACTCTTATTATGTTATGTTTATTGGATTTTTGTTGGTTTTATATCATGAATCATATTTATGTTTTGTCATTAAAGTATATTATGGAAGATTTTATTATTAATTTAGGTAATGAATGACCAAATGATATTTAATAACCTTGGAATTCATTTATATCAATTGGTGTTTGTGGGATACACCTAAGGTTAATGGAATTCATGTATTTTTTCAAGCTAATGGGTTGGGGTTGGGATGTTTCCAATGGTTTTAATTTTTTATAGTCTATATTTTGGAATGTTAGGTAAGGTTATATGATGTGTTGGGAATTGAAATCTAGAGTATAATAATACATAAGTAACCTCTTTATAATAAACCTCATGTTACTATGTAAGTATGGGTATAGATATTGTTGTTAAATAGTTCTAGGTGTATCTTCACCTCATCATAATGGGATTAAATGATGAGTGTCAGGTATATTTCATTAGGATATATTCTTTTTACAAGGATTTAATATTTCATAAGATATTAAATTGGATTTTATTTGATAACATTGTGACCTAAAAAACATGTGTTTTATGGTTTTTATTGTTGATCGTGGATGGAATTGTGAATTTTTAATAAATGGTTTTCAAAAAATATTAAAATATTTTTTTACTCTAGGTTTTGTGTAAATTAATTTTAACATTTATCTTTTTTTTATCTTTTAGGTTTCTATATATCATGAGGGTAAATAAAGAAAGAGTCAAATTGAAACATAAATATGTAATGAATCTCGTTGGAAGTTATCAATTAAATGATAAATGGAATCATTATTATTTTAATAACGTGTTAAAAATTTAAAGATTATTATGAAAATTAATGGTTTCATGTTTACTTTATTACTTTATTAATTATTAGTGACATTTATATAGTTTTTAAAGCCTTTTAAAACTGATTTAGTTTTTTCCCTTATATTTAAAGTCTTTCATGAAATTCATTGCTTTGAATTAAATTTCATTATTGGAAATTTTAGTGCTTGATGAATATGATTAGGAAAAATATTTCTTGAACATTGAGTTATTTTTCTTATGTAATTTAGAAATATGCTAATAAAACATGTTTTTATTATTATATGACTTATATATAATTAATTAACCATCCATAATATAATGAGTACTATTGAAGGTAAAATTGATAATATACTAAATAGAATAGAATTATTTAATATTTAATTTTTTGTGACATTAAAATTATTTATTTCATGGGTCTCAAGAGAATAACGTAATTTATGAAATGTTATACTTTTTTGTTTAATTAATTAATTTAATTGAAAAAGATTAACTAATAAAATATTTTTTTTCATAAACCAATTAATGTTTGGAGAATCTTGACATGACATGTGGTAGTATAATATGTGTTTTAAATTTTCTTTTCTCCCAAGTGGAATATAAATTGATATACTTATGCTTTGTGGAAAACAATGTAACTAGTCCTTGAATAAATATAGTATATTAATCATTCATTGATACTGAATTTGGTAGTTCATTAAATGAATACGAAATTATATGGGAATACTGATAAGTGTTTCTTATTAGATTTTTCCTTATTTATTTGATAAACACATGATTTTTTTATAAAGAGAATTTATAATTAAATAATTCCATTGAATTTTTTTTTATAAAATGATTTATTGATTTTGATGTAGATTTTAAAGAAATAATTTTGTGAGAAGTTTTATGAACGTATTTTTTCCATTTTGGTTCAAGGAAAAATTTAAAGAGTTATATATAAATTGGGTTTTGTTAGAAATTATTAAATAATGAAAACTATTCAAGGGTACACATAAATGTACATAGTAGAACACCATAAAAGTATAAAGAAAAGGGAAAAGCAATCAGGCAGCTCATGATCATAGTTCTAGAGAGTAACTAGGAGGTAATTAAGAAAGGATCTATATTTTCTTAACAATTATATGTTTAAAGGAAATGAAAAATGTCTTAAGTACACAAGGAAGGTTGTACTAATATCTTATATAGTTACTCTTATCTACCATAAGAGAAAGCAGTTAATCTTGGAAGATAGGAAAGACCACAAATCATTAAGTTTATTGCCCAGTCATAGATCACATCTCAATTGAATCCTAGGGTTTCTTGAAGAATTTATGGTCTAAAATAGTTAATATGATCAATATCTATATATTATCTCTTCTAAAACCATTATTTGGGATCCAATCCATACTAAAGTATGCATGTAATCCCAATGGGGGTACATCACCCTATCACTTGAAACAAATGAATATCATGCCTCTATCTAAGAAATCAATAGGGAACCCACACCTTGACCACCAATAGATATTAGTTAAGGGGATACTTATCACTATTAACATAACCACCTTTGTAATTATATAAATAAGATAACATAGTAAAAAATGGTATTCCCTCTATGCACATCCTAGATGTATGTATAACCATAAGAAATCTCCCAAAAATTCAATCTTCACGTGGTGAGAAGCACAGTTAAACTCTCTAGAACTATATTTATAGTTCCTATACCCATAATGTAAAGGTGAATACCAACTAAAATTGTGGATTTTTTACCCTTTTTTGGTCCTTTGATTGGGGGAATATTGACTTTATAGATAGAGGATTCCACATCTCAAGTATATGGGGGAATAATGACCTTATCCGAACCACATGAAATGGATATAACACGTGGAACAATACTTATCAAATTGGGGGGCGGGGGAGTTAACCTAATCAATCCTATATGTGGCAGGGGAAACCAAGAACCTGAAAAAACCATACTACTAGAGAGGGTTGCAAACCTAAAAAACACTATAATAATATTTCCTAATCAATTTCTCTAACATTATGTTTCTAAATAAAAAATCAACTAAGTTCAACAGATAAAAAATTATATATGATTCAAAATACCCCTCATTATGATCTTTATATTATCATAATGAAAATATAGTGTCTATAATGTGGTAAACACACCACATAGGTGAAAACATGCCATGTGGAAATCTCGTGCCGCAACACGATGCACTGGGAGGGGGGTTCATGGGAACCTCAGTCACGAAAGTGAATATAGGTCATGATAGGAAATCATAAAATAATGCACCTATCTATTTGGGTTATGGGGGATGCAACCTGGGGTGCCCACCAAACTAGACTTTTACACAAGCCTACACACCTGAAACCATATCAGGTAGACCTGGCTGGCTAGTCCACACCACTTGACCTATACGGGGATAAAGATAGAGTCATCCTTTAATGGCCCAAAATTTACAAACATTGATATTCATGAAATGTTGATGAATATGAATTACAAAATATAAAAAATCCACGATAGGACTGTATAGGTATAGTGTCTTTAGAAACTGGGAAACATAGACAACTAGTTCATATGACATCTTCATTGTTTCCAACTTATTTCCTCATTATTAAGCCCCATTTTTGTCATATCTTACTTAATACCCTTCTTCATGACCTGGGGAAATGAAAAATATGAAAGGGTGAGATAAAAAAATTATTAAGGGTAAATAAGGTAGATGTCAATCATATCATAATCATAATACATAAAAGAAAAACATTTGAAAATATTATCCTTCATATGTAAGATCGTGATATCGTGCCATGGGATAAATCATGAATGTTCATAAGAATTAATGAACATAATTCCAAAAGACATAACATAAGAAATTAAGTTTTTTGGCATACATATAAGTATAAAAAGTCATTTCATATTAGTCAAGGCTCATTTCCAAGACCATCATAGCGAAAAATGTACATTACTGAACTGAGTTCACTCCTTGTTCAAACCCCATATTACTGAACAAAGATTATTTCCATATCCAACCATGTCTATCTAATTACATATAAATCTTTACCCAATTAATTGGAGGGAGATATATGTCCCACCCATATCATAAGTAAATCATTATTATGTGTTCCACAAAAACATAAGTGATTCATCAAAGCATAACCCAAATAATAAAATGGGTTTCTTAAATATCCTATCATCATAACATAATCTATGTCAAACAAGTAGATTTCATAAATATAATTCCACCATAAACCCAAACAAACCATATGAATAATAGGTATAGTATAATTGGAACAAAACCATATTAAAAAAAAATTCTATTATAGATTGAAAATTATTTTGATAGAACACTTGAAATTAATTCCTAAGGAAAATATCATTTCTTCTTCGAAATCATTTTATTTCTTAAAACACCAAAAATATTTAAAGGAAACCAATTTCATGGAAAATAATATTAAAATATTATAAGGTAATATTCAAGGAAATATGTCTATATGAAATAATAAAAATCCATTCATATCATGTATGTTAAAAAATATTCTTCTCGTACTTTTTTGGGAATAGTAAAAAAGTACATCATTTAGAAAAAGAAATAAATATTTCCTTAAAACCATGTATTAAAATTTAAACATGGGTAAAAATGACTTTAAATATCGATAGAATAATATTTAAACATTTTATGAAAACATTTTTTTTGAAAATAAGGACATGGATGATAAATATACCATAATAAATACTTACATATAAACAATCTCGGAGAATAATGATATGGTGAAATTATCCCTTACCAATTTGTAATCATTCGAGTCATATGAATTATAAAATAAATAAATTATATTCATAGGTAAATATCATTTCCTTCATAATATTAATCATCAAAACATTCATGGTAAACATAAACACCACAAAAAATAAATAGGTCTTGTAAAGGCATATGCCCCCACTATAATAAAAGTGGGAAAAAAATCAATTAATATAGGTATGATTTCCACTATATTTGTCTGAACCATATGTATAATGATTTAAATCATTTCATTTACGTATTTCAGAATCATATTCAGTTTTATGATATCATATATGATCATATTATCATCTATTTGTTAATAATATTTTACTATTACTTGTTATTCATGCTTTAACTACTTCATTTTGTTATGCATGTTTTGTTGAATAAGATGCAGTTCTCTTTTATAGGTCATTTTATATCATTAAAAAATGATATAAAAATTATATAGATTATATTTATTAATTATATATATTTATATAATCATTCTTTAATGAGGACCGTGTATAAAAAATCGCATCGTGGAGACGATAGTCCGTACATATGCACAAGCGACGATATCAGTCCCATTATTGTTGAATGATAATAAAGTGAATGGTTTATAATATTTGATAATAAATTTGGTGTTATAATAATCATATATAGTTATTATTCAATCATTATACCCATCCAAGTATGGTGGTGGTGAAAAATAGATTACACCAAGACATGGAGATGGTAAGTCTTACCTACGGATGTGTGGTTATTTAATTTCTTATAGGGTGAATAGAAGGTGGAATATGGTCAATTAAAAATTACAACTACATATAAGTTTATAATTGATACTGGAGTTAATAATTAATAATGAAAAAACATATGAAGAGTAAGTATAAGAAGAAATAATTATCAAAGAGTCGGCAGAGGAGATTACCTCTTCTTCGATGTTCATCCTCTAAGTATCCTCGTAGAGCACTATAGATGGTCTTAATATAAGAAACTAACATCAAAAATTTGACTAGGGATGCTTATAATAGAAAAGGTTAGGGTATGACCAATCTTGAATGCTCAAAGTATAGTAATGATGAGAGGGAGGAGGTTCCCTTTTGTAATTGACACGAGGGGCAGTTTTTGGATCTCTAAAAATATTAATTTTTTATAAAATCAAAGACCATAAAAAACCTCCAAAAGGAACCAAATTATAAGATTATATTATATAATATTTTAATATTTTAATCTAGTAAAATTTTTACATTTATTTTTGTTAATTTAAACTTTATCTTTTTAATTAACACTTAGTTATCTTATTTAATTTTTGAATAGGGTAACAAATATTTCAATATTAAAGTGTATCGCATTTATTTATTTGTTGTAAATTGGACCATAAATAAATACCATAAAAAATTTAAACAATATAATAATTAATATAGATATTTAAAAAAAATTATGATATTTTAATAATTTAATAAAACTTTATTTTGATAAATAGTCAATAGTGTTAATGTAGACAATATATATTTTATTGATTTTTTAAAATATTCATATAACAAGGTAACTTAGAAAAAATTGTTTTATTATATTCCTAAGATGTAAAGGTCATATATAAAATTCATTAGAAATATTATTTATCCAAATTATATTTATTTTAAAAATTTTAATAACATTTATTTGTTATCTCTATTAATAAGATAATTACTACATTAATTTTGTGTAATGATTTAATATACATTTTTTTTAATAAAAATTAAAAATAAAATATTTTGAAGAAGATAAACCTATTAGATATCTGAAAAATATTTTTAGTCCAATTTATATTCTGTAATATTCAATATTTAAAATTTTATAATTATTTAATTATGAATGTGATAACATTAACACCAGTTTAAATAAAATAAAATTAGTGTCAAAATATCTTCTATAAAGATCAAAATGGTCACTAAATAGATCCTTGGATGGTTATTGATAATATATACTCAACCAATAATATTCGGTCATGTTTTTGGGTATTTTATGGTTATTAGTATTTTAATAAATATTGTTTTATTGATTTATCATCAATAAATTATTTTTTACCCAATCGAATTATAAATTTTTAAGGTAATTATTTATTTCCTAAAAATTATAAGTAAATTACCATGATTAAGAAAAAAATTATATTTTAAATTAGTATTTATAATTGATTTTTTCGTCAGAGTAACCTTATAGAAAAAATTATTTAGCTATTAGAATTTGAGTGAGACATATATAATATTTCTTTAAAAAAAGAATTAAATGTCCTAATCTCATCCAAATGGCATAAAAAGGAAACAATTTAGACACATGTATTATATTGGTCTAAACAAACTCATACAATGATATTAAGACAATTGTTCGGGTAATTTTCTAAAAGTATTCTTACCCTCAATTTCCTGATTTACCCTTTTACCGTATTAATAAAAAGAACTGAAGTTACTATTCAGAATGCCAAGAAATAATATAAATCAATTTAAATAAGTTTTTTCCTTTTTATTCAAAATATGGTTTCAATTTTTCTATATTCAATGTATAGAATTTGTGGTAATTAATTTAAAAATTATATGATTTTCAAAAAAAGAAAACATGTTTTCATAAGTTAAAACATTGTAAAAAGAGTGAAATGTTTTTACAATATAAAGGAAATGTAAAATTCATTCTAATGAAATAAATTATATTTAATGATAAAAATATATTCTATTTATATTTAAAAACAATTAAATATTATAATTTAACAATATAAAATATTTTTATGAAAAAATTTGTTTTGAATTAAAATTTCTTCTATTTTTTCGATTTATCAAAACAAGAATGTTATCAAAAAAAAATTTAAAATTCATTAAAATTAAAATTTTATATCCTTCTTCAATAAAAAAATTTTATTTTGTCATATAGAAATTATTAACGTGTCAAAAACTCAATTTAAAAGGGGTTCTCAATTAAAATGTGTTAACATTGCCCTAATAAAAATATAGGTTTTTATATATAAAATATTGTTTATTCATACCCTATGAAAAAAATTTCAATTGGATGAATATCAAAGATATTTTATTAAGTATATAAAATATATATTTCACTAATTTCAATTACTAATAGTAATTCAATCAATTTATTAATAAAAAATATAATTGATTTACATTTTTCATAAATAATTGGCAGTGAATGACTTCAACATAGATTTTAATAATTTAGTTATATTTATTCCCAATTACATAATGGATAGGTTAAAATAGTCATTTTATACTAAGGGCATCTCATAGTTTGTTTAAATTCATGACTTCATGGAATGCAATATATTAAGGAATTGAAATTATTTAGATAAAATATTCCTTAAAAACATCCAGTTTTTACATTCTTACCCCAATGAACATAATTTAGACCTTCAAATTCATCATGTGGATACAAGAAGATGAGGATATCTCTCCCTAAAAATATCTTAAAGTTCCCATGTAGCTTCTCCAAGTTTTTGGTTCTACCACAAAACCTTAACCAAGCGACTGTCTTATTTCGCTGAACTTTTTCAGTGTGATTCAGAATCTCCATCAATTTTTCTTCATAAAAATGATCTTCCAACTGTGGTATGACTTCTGAGTTTATTACATGTAAAGGATCAGGTATGTACTTTATCAAGAGAGATACATATAAAAATCATGAACATGAGAATGAATTAGTGGGAGCATTAATCAGTAAGTTACCTTCCCAACACGATCCAGAATTTCAAAAAGACGATACATATGTGGTTCAAATTACCATTCATTCCAAATATCATTACCCTCTTCTAGGGAGATATTCACAGAAACACCTTATAACCCACTTAAAACTATTGGTATTTTTTTAGTTGTCACCACAACTTTGTTTCAACTCTGAGATGCTCTTATTTATTGTTGAACAGATCAGACATTTTTTGGATTTTATTTACAATATCAGGTCCTAATATCTTATTTCCCCAACTTCATACCAGCAAGTTTGAGTTATGAACCTTGTTCTATAGAGTTATTCGTAAGGATCCATTTGAATACCAGAGTGAAAGCTATTGTTTTACAAAAATTCAACCCAATGTAGGTGTTGATCCCAACCGTTATTGAAATACAGAGAGCAATCTCTCTATATGAATTATATTAATGAATTTTTCTTTCATACTGACAATATATCTATGGTTGTTAAGCAGTGATGAAATGTGTCTCTATATCCAGAGCGTGCAGAAGACTATGCAAGAACTTTGGGATAAACCTCCGATCCTGATCAAATATAATGGGAATTAGTACTCCATTCAATCTTATAACTTCATTTACTTATATCCGAGCAAGTTGATCAATATAGAAATCCTCTCTAATAGTAATTAATTGTTCCTACTTCATAAGGTGATCAACTATAACCCATATAACATTATGGACTTTAGATTTTTTTGGGACTTCTAATTAAAAAGTCCATATTGATGTTTTCCCATTTATATTTCGTTATGGGTAATGGTTTTATCATCTTCTTAGACTTATATCTCTCAGCGTTAACTTGAATACAAACCAAGCACTGAAAGACACATTTGGTAACATCTCTTTTCATTCCATCCCACTAGAAATACTCTTTTATATCCCATTAAATCTTTTTGTTTCTAGGGTGAATAGGGAATGAAGAACTATGAGCCTCATCCAATAGATCCTTCTTTAATTCTAGTATGGGAGGAATACAAAACTAATTCTTTAACTTATTATTCTATCACAATCAAGGTTTATTCCAGGAACATTAATCACCTTATTTTTTGCTTTAAATATTCATTATATGCCTCCTTAATCTTCACTTGTATAGACAGTTGAACATTCAATTGATAGATATAATATTTCTACCCACCCTTTAATATTTCATGATCCATCCATTACAAATCCATAAATACTTGATCTTTTTTTATCCTCATCATCGATATGCTAGCATGTTCTTTTTTACTGAAAGTATTTTCCACCTTGTTCTCTTTCCAAGCATGGTAATGTATTGAGTATATGTAATCCTTAATCAAATCCAACCATCTTATTTGACACATATTCAGATCCTTTTGTGTGAAAATATACTTTATACTTTTATGATCAGAATAAATATAACACCTTTCACTATAATGATAAGACCTACATATCTTTAGTGAAAATATTACTGAAGCTAACTCCAAATCATGAGTTGGGTAATTTTTATCTTGCATTTTCTATTTTTATGAGGCATATTTAATCACCATATCATTTTACATGAGGACACAACCAAAAACCTTTTTGAATGCATCACTATAGATCACAAACCTTTCTCCACTACAAGGTTGCGTGAGAACATGACAACTGGATAATCTTCTTTTGAGCTCTTTGAAATTATCTTCACATTCCTTCATCCACACCAACTTAACTCCTTTCTAAGAAAACATGGTGATTAGATTTTTATAATAATGAAAAATTCTTCAAAAAATATATATATCCATCCAAAACAAGAACAATTTAGATCTCAGTTACTACTGTTGGTCTCAGCCAAATTTCAATAACTTATGTTTTGGTTGGATCCATAGATATCAACTCTTTTGAGATTATGCAACCCTAAAATGAAAATTTCTGAATCCAAAATTCGCACTTGGTAAAAATAAAATTAATATTATCTTTCCTCAGGGACTTTAGTAGAATTATCAAGTTATATTCATGCTTTTCCTTGATTTTTTAATGAAAAATAATATCATCTATAAAGACTACCAAAAGCTGATCAAGATAGTTTCTAAAGACTCTATTCATTAGATCCATAAAGATAATAAGGGAATTATTATGTCTAAAAGGCATCAATTTAAATTCATAGTGTCCATACGTTGTACATAATTTTATATTTGGAATATCTTTCTTTTTAACCCTTAATTGATGATATCTTAAATGAATATTAATCTTAGAAAAGTATTGAGCTCTACATAGATGGTCTAATAAGTCATCAATGCGGGGAAGTGGATATTTGTTTTTGATTTTGATATTTTATGTTCTAAATAATTAATATATAGTCTCATTGATCCATCATTTTTTGTAACAAATTTAATAGGTTCGTTCGAAGGTGGTGAACTAGGTCATATGAATCCCTTATAAATATTCTATTAGATCTTCTTCATCAATTCCAACAACTCAATTGGGACTATTCGATACAATGCCTTTGAAATAGGAATAACACCTGATATAATTACTATTGAACACTCATCTTTATGATTCGGTGGAAGAATTAGTAATTGTTTCAAAAATAAAACATCAAAATACTTTACAATGAGTATATTATTATGTGTGAGTTTCTCCCAAACTATTTCAGATAGATAAACTTCATTTATAGGGATCAAGACCCATAATATGGAAGAAATTTCTACTGGAAGGTTATATTCATCCTTGCTTTGATAAATGATCATATATTGATCTAGAATATGAAATGTGGCTTCCCTTAATTGGAAATTGATATGATATCCATATAAAAAAGCTAATACTTGCTAATAATCACATTAAATTCCTCAATAAAAAGGATCGAAAGATTTTCTTGAAGTAGTTTCTCACAAACATCAACCGAAGAAGAATTGTATACTTTTGATGTGACTGTTGTGCCATTAAGAGTTGTCACAACTAACTCAACATCTAATTGTTGAGGTAATACGATGATACCATTAGATAATTCCTCATAAATAAAAGCATGGGTGTATTTATAATCAAATAAAACATTTTATACTTTAGTGTGGATGGTAAGTGTACATTTCACCACTTTATTATCATACTCCACATCACCGATAGTGATTGAATGTGACTTTCCATTGCATTTTTCTTTATGAGTTTTCTGATGTCGATCATTATCAATAACCCTTGATTTAGGGAATTTATTGGAATAATTCCCCATTTCCTTACACTTGTAACATTATAGTGTAGTAGGTTCATTCTTTGTATCCTTTTCTCAATTAACATCAATTGATATCTTTTTCCCATCACTTCGGCATTAAACTGCCCGATGACCTTCTTTACCACACTTAAAACATTTAATAGCCACTTTAAGAAAATTTCATCCATGTTTCATTCCACACTTTGATAACAAGGAAAAACTCATATTATTTTTAGTCTGGTCTATATATTTTACCTTGAATTCCAATTTTATCTTCTTATCAAACCGATGTGACTAATGGGTTACTCCAATCTCCATCTCAATCGTGAGAGAAGTTCGAATGACATACTCATAGTTATTTTAGTCCCTTATAGATAATTACCTTTGGAGATATGGTTTTAAGACCCTAAATAATTGATCAATTTTACTCTCATGTTGGATAATAATTCAAGAATCACACCATGCACGTCTTCTAAAATTTTCTTCATAGGTAAAGACAGATTAATCATCCTTTTTTATAAAGTTCAAGGATCTCCTTCTCCATATTTATTTGAAAAATATGAGGAAATTACTTATTAAAAAATAAGTTCTTGAACTTTTCCCATTCAATGGATTCAATATCATCTCAATGCTTTGTATTCTTGATTTGGTTGGAATATTGATCTGCTACACCTTCCAAATGATTGAATACTAAGATTAATTTAGGATGTTCAAAAAATTGGTGAACTGAAAATATATTTTTAGTGGTATTGATCCATTGTTCAGCCACTAAAGGATTATAAGACCTGTTGAAAGATGGTGGAAAATACCTCATGAAGGAATGAAAATAATGTTGTTCCCCCCTTTTCTCATTTGGAAGTCCTACATGATTCATATCTTGGGAATTTTTTTTGGGTATAGATACAATATTTTTTATTCCATGTCTCATAACATTTGGTTTCTCAGGAGGAATATCACTATATTTCTCGTCACATTCAACATTAACGCAGTTCCTTTTGGTTCCATCTATTGATTAATACCAAGAAGCGTAGTGTCAGAAACACTAATCACAATGTGAAAACCACATAGTCATGAATAAAAGTTAAATTTTGCACAATTTAGGATTTATCCTAGGTTATTCATGATAATTTATATAACCTGAGGATTGTAACATATACTTTGACATATCCTTTGGGTTCTTACAAAGGTTTTATCATCCCAATTTCCAAAGGTTAACTATGACATTCTTCTGATAAGAAATATACCGACCCAAACCTTACGTACATTGATTTTAATTCAATGCTGAATAAAAGTAATTACAAAAAACAACAAAGACATGATAGGATCATATTGGTATAGTGTATTTAGAAACTAGAAAACATAAACAAACAGTTCATAAGACATATTTATTGTCTCCCAATTATTTCGTCATAGCTAGACCCCTTATTTGCCATATCTTACTTATTAACCTTCATCATGACCTTGGGAAAAGAAAAAAATGAAAGGGTGAACTCATATTCTCAGTATGGGTAAACAAGGGAGATATCAATAATATCATAATCATTATACAAAAGAATATAAAATTTTAAAATTTTATCCTACATATGTAAGATCTTGATACCATACCATGAGATAAATAATGAAAGTTTATAAAAATAAATAAACATAATCTTAAAGGACATAACATAAGAAATGATGTTTTATGGAATACACATATGTATAAAAAATCATTTCATATTATTCAGGGATCATTACCAAGACCATCATTGCAGACAATTTTCATTACTGAACCAACTTCAGTCCTCGTTCTAGTCCTATATTACCATCCGAGATCATTTCCCATTCCATCCATATCTATCTCATTATATATAAATATTTATCCAATTTATTATAGGGAGATATAGGTCTTACCCATATCATAATGAAATCATTATTACATGTTCCACAAAAACATAAATCATTCACAAAGCACAACCCAAATAATAAAATGGGGTTCTTAATCATCATTTCATCATAACATAGTCCATGTAAAACAAATTGATTTCATAAATATAATTCCATAATAAAAAAATAAAACCAAAGAAATAATAGGGATAATATACTTGAAACATAACCCTATTATATAATTCTATCATAGATAGAAAATAACTTTTATATAACACTTGAAATTAATTCATGAGGAAAATATCATTTCTTCTTAGAAAATGTTTTATTTTCTTAAAATACCATGTGATTTTAATAGAAATTAATTTCATGGAAAATAAACTTGAAATATGTTAAATGCTAATTCATGTAAATAATTTGATATGAGAGTATAAAAATCCATTCATTTTGTATATGTTAAAGTACATTCTTCTTGTCCTTTTTTTGGAACAGTCAAAAGTACACCATTTAGAAAATGAATGAATGATTCCTTTAAAACCGTGTAGTAAAAGTAAAAAATGGGTCAAAATGTCATTAAACATACATATAAGAATAGTAAAATATTTTATGAAAACATTTTTTGAAAACATGGATATGAATGAAAAATATACTCCAATAAGTACTTACATATAAAAAATCTTGAAGAATAAGGATATTGAAAAATTATCACTTACCAATTTATAATCAGTTGTGTCGTATAACTCATAAAATAAAAAAATTATATTATTATTTAAATATTATAACCTTCATAATAATAATGATAAATAAATTAAAGGAAAACATAACACCACACAAAATTAATAGATGGTGTATAAGGCATATGTCCACAACAATAAAAGATAGACAAAATAATCCCTTACCTTAGGTCGAATTTCCACTGTATATGTATGAACCTACTATATAATTATTTAAATAATTCCATTTACTTCTTTCAGAATTGTATTAAATTTTATGATATCACATGTTATCATATTATCATCGATTTTTTAATAAAATTTCCTTATTAATTGTTATTCAAGAATTAACTACTTCATTTTCTTGTGCATGTTTTGTCAAATATGTTTAGGTTATCCTTCATAAGTCATATATATATGATTACAAAATTATATTAAAATTATATATAAATATCATATTTATTCATTCTATAAATTTATATAATAATTATTTAAATAATTCCATATAGAATGAATCACACCAGATTGCGAAGATGGTAGGTCGTACGTATGCATGAGTGACGCTATCATTCCCATAATTTTTAATTGTATTGTAGTGAATTGAGTAAAATATTTCAGAATAAATATCATTTTATAATAATAATATATATTTATTATTCCATCATTATACCCATCCAAGTAAGGTGGTGGTGAATAACAGATTACACCACGGTGTGGCGACAGTAAGTCGTACGTATGCACACATGGTGATTTCATTTTTTGTACGATGGATATGAAGGTGGAATATGGTTGTTTCATAATTATAATAATATATCAATATATAAGTGATACTGGAGTTATTAATTTATAACGAAAAAACTCATGAAGACTATGTACAAGAATACATAATTTTGATAGAGTCGGTAGAGGAGATTACCTCTTCTTAAGTTTAGTTTTCAGGTTTTGAATTTGGGGTTTCGACTGCTTACAGGTTGAATTATGAATTTTATTTTGTTATGTATCATTGTGGATTTTGGAATGTATGGTTACCACTAACCTTAAAGTGGCTTTATAGAAATATAAAAATATGAATTTGGGGGAAGGTTGATAAGGGAAAAGGTAAAGATATGGCTAATATTGATGTTTCAAAGTGAAGTGAATAGGTTAGGGGAGGTTCCCTTTTATAATTTATTTGAGGGATCTTTTGGGATCTCTAAAAATATCAATTTATAATAGAATAAAAACCCATAAAAAACATCCAAAATGACCCCAATTTTATCTTGAGATTATATATGGTTTAAATATAATAAAAAATAATTTTCAAAATTATTTATGTCGATTTAATCCATATCATTTTAATTAAAACATAGTTATCTTATTTAAATTTTTTACTTAGGTAACAAATATTTCAATATTAAAAGGGTGTCATATTTAAATATTTGATGTAAATTAAAACATAAATAAAAACCATATGACATTTTATACCACATAATAATTAATATATATTTCGAAAAATGATTTATGATTTTTAAATAATTTATTAAATTATTATTTCGGTAAAAAATAAATACTTTTTATTTTGACACTATTGAATTCGTTGATATTTAAAAATATTAAGATAACAAGTTAAATTCAAAAAACCTATTTATTTAAATTTAGAAGAGGTAAAGGTAATTTATAAAATTATTTATAAATATTAATTACCCCAAATTATATTTATTTTAAAAATTTAAATATCATTTATTTGTTATCTCTATTAATAAGATAATTACAATATAAATTTTTTAATTATTTAATATAACCATTTGTTGAATAAAATTTAAAAATAAAATTATATGATGAACATAAATATTCTATATTTCATATTAATTTTTTTAGCTGAATTCATCTTTTGTAAAATCCAATATTTAAATGTTATACTTATTAAATTATGAATGTGACAACTTTAACATCACTTTAAATAAAAAATATAAATGCCCAAAACTATTCTTAAAGGAACCAAATTGTAAAAAATTCTACCCCTGGATGGTTATGGATGAGATATACTCGAACAATAATATTTTGTCAAGTGTTTGGGTTTTTAATGGTTATTAGTATTTTAATAATATTTTTATTGATTTCACATCAATTAAATAATTTTTACACTATCAAAGTATAAGTCTTTAATGTAATTATTTATTTCCTAAAAATTATATATAAATTAACATGATAAATAAAATAATTTTATATTTCAGATGAGTATTTATAGTATAATTTATATTCTATATAATCTTATATAAATATAAATATATATATTTATTAAAATTTGAGTGAGATATATTTAAATTTTCTTTATGTAAAATAAATTACATGTCCAAATATCATCCATGTGGATTCCAAAGGACACCATTTCAACCCAAGTATTACTTATCTCAAAAAAAAATCCAATGATATGATGACATGTTTTAGGGTCATTTTATAATAGTAATATTACCCTTAATTACCAGATTTATCCTTTTACCATATTAATAAAAATTACCAAAGCTACTATTCACAATTACCCAAAATAAAATAAATATATTTACATAATTTGGATCTACTAATTCAATATATAGAATCAAATTTTCAAAATTCAGAACAAATAAGTTTCAATAATTAATTTAAAATTATCTCTGTTTTCTGAGAGAGATAACACGTTTTTAAAAGATAAAACATTGCAAAAGATTATAATGTTTTTACATTTAAATTCAATTTAATATTAATTATAATGACATAAATTATATTTAGTGATAAAAATATATTTTAATTATACATTAAAACTATAAAATATTATAATTTACCCATAAAAATTATTTTGATGACAAATTTTGTTTTCAATTAAAATTCTGGGTATTTTTATTATTCATTAAAACATTAATGTTATCAAAAAAATATTAAAAAATAATTCAATGTAAATTTTTATATCCCACTTCCAAAGAATAATTTTATTTTTTCATATAGAAACTATTAATGTGTGAAAATCATAATTTAAAAGGGGTTTTCTATGAAAAGGAGGTAAACTTTTTCTTTTAAAAATATATGTTTTTATATAATAAATAGGGTTTATTTACACCCTATGGAAAATATTTCTATTGGATGAAAATAAAAAATATTCTATTATGCATATAATATATATTTCATTAATTTCATTTTTTACTTTTAATTTAGTAAATTTATTAATATAAAAATTCAAATATTTAATTGATATATATTTTTTATAAATAATTAGTAGCGAATGACTTCACCATACAGTTTCATAGGTTTATTATATTTATTCCCACTAACCTAATGGATAGGTTAAAATAATGATTTTATACTAATAACATCACATGGTTCATCTAAACTCTTTATTTCATGAAATGAAATCTATTGAATAATTAAAATTATTTAGAAAAAAATATTTCATAAAACATCCAGGTGTTACACTTCCCCGACCAACCACATAGTGGGTATGGCTTTGTCCTTTATTTAGGGATTAGAATTTATGGTTAAACCCTAATTACACATGCATCTTATTCGCAACAAGGTCACTCCACTGACTTCCTCCTATCGCTACAACTAACAGCCTTGTGTGGAAACAAAAAATTACGGCTTTCTATAGCCTCTATATGTGTCTATCCCCAGTTCTCTCAACCCACCTTCCTCAATAACCACCCTCCCCTCAATAAAATACCATATAATCCAACAACACCCCATTCCCTCACTACTGCTTCTATCAATCTATGACCTATGTGATATTCCCCATGAATCCCAAAACAACACAATATACTTGATCCCCATGTCACGACCATTACCAATAATTGTTCAACACACCATGAGGTTCATCACATCACCATCCCTGTGAGATTCCAAAATCACCAAAAATTGAACAATAATATAAAATTTCCATGTAAGATCATCATGAATCTGTGGTTAATAACCCTACCCTAATATTTATTGAACAAGGATATAATTTCCTTGAAAAATCACAAATCATGAATCCCTTATATAACTATATAAATAATAGAGGAAAAAAGAGTTCTACCTCAATGTAAAACCACCATAACTTCATCCCAATCCATTGATCTAATGTATAAATCGGTATGTGCTCCCTAATATCCCCAAAAATCAACCCCTCCCACTCATCCCTATTATTAGGATTTAAACGTCAACCAAATTAGATGCCATAGGTAGGATTAAATATTAGGAGGGTGATTATTTTTTATTAATTAATCAATTAATTATAATAATTTAACTTGTTGTTCTTACCATAATGAACAACACATAAAATCATGATGTGAAAAAAATTTACCCCTTCCATAGGGTAAAAACCTTATTGAAGGCAAAAACACACTCTCATATTACCCATTATGAGATCCATTTATGAGGAAAATAATTATTTTCTAAAAAGAATCATGTGACTAAAAGTAATATTTTTATACATAAAATATTATTTTTATAGATCTGTAATAGTTGAAAAATAATTATAGTTTACCTAGGGATAAAAAAACCCCTTGGTTCTACATAAGGATTATAATTTTTTTCAAGGTTATATATGGGGGTAATTTTTTAATTTTACCTATGATGTGTCTCGAGACATAAAGAAATAAAAACTATTCTTAATCTCACTCAAGAAAATCCAATGCTATTATATAATTCCCTCATTAAGTCCCTATTTTCTCCTTAATGGGAAAAAAATTACGGACCGTCATAAAAGAAAATCACAAGAAAATCCCACTAATAAATCAATACCATAATTGCATGAACATCATTCATCTTAGAGGTCTAAACAATAAAAAAAATATAAAAGAATCTATGAATTAGATGATCTATTTTTATATATAAATATAATGGATCTAAACCTACTTATAACATGTCCTGAGATGAGATATTCACCCACACTAGGTGAGACATTACAAAATACTACACCCAAAATATTCTTCATACATAAGGTAATCCCACCATGTAGGATGAAAGGAATCCTCAAACCACTAACATATGTCCAAGAATGGTGCATTAACATGCTTACATTGGTGGTATAATTCTACTTCCCACCTTATAAATGTTATTTTTGATGGTTTCCACAGGTGAATAACTAATCCATAGAATAATCTAACAACAAACAATTCACAAAGATTCCAAACTAACCATATAATAGTTGTTTGGAAGCAAGATTATCTGGACCAAAGTTTGTTATGCACTACCCAAAAGAGTCATTCACTAATTTTTTTTGACTATGAAATAAATGTGTTGTGTACCTTCCTTCCCAATATTGAAATCTATAAAATTCCTTTATCTATATCCATAATTGTTTGAGTATTCACATAAAATATGAAATATAGACCAACATGACATTCTCTATCATTAACTAATGATAGAAAAGAACCTTAAGAATAACAAAAAACTCATCAAAATTCTCTACACTACACCACTTACTCCTATGTGGTCCAATTTGGCACAATTTGAAGTGTTTGATCCTAACCATTTATATGAACCTGATTGTTTTTCACTAGACAATTGGATACCATATAATAGGGTGTAAAAATATATAACCTCATGAGAACAAATCTTCCTCCATATAATAAAAAGAGTTTACATGTGATGGGTCCTCCAAAAATGATCCATGAAACATACCACAATATGTCAGTCACTCCAATAAAGAAATATCTACTTAGCAAATCTACATTGAGAGTTAATAAAAATACTAATAGAAAACCACTTTTTTGATGAGGAAAAATTTAATGTGTTCCCCACTTTCTAGATAAATCATTATGGACCATCACTCATCGATTCCCAATACACAGGGATAGATAAAATATCACCACTATAAGCTTATTTGACAAAATTGAAGAGTTTGGGTCCACCAATGATGGAGAAAGGTGGAAATATATGCCTTTTCAAACTAGAAACAACCACTCTAAAGTAATATAATCATGTACCTTATTGATATTATGTACATAGAGTCATCTTTTAGAACCATAAACAACCTCACTACCACTAGGCCACTAATATTTCATCAATCACCCTCATCTCAACATCACGATGACCAATTTATATCATGATGGATCAAAATGTCACACTTTTTGAGGGAACTATATAGGTGATACACTCATTTTAATATATGAGAAAAAACCAAAAACACCCAATATGCCCCACATGATCTAATACAATAAAGTGTTGGCCCCATAAACACTACTAGAATGTTCATTATTCAACATAGGGATATTAGAACATGATCACTGAAATAGATTTCCATGTACTACACGTCAACGTCTCAAGAAGGGTCTACCATGGGCCATCATTTGATAAAATCTTCACATTACATAGCATTCAAATGATGTGAATTTTCAATATCTTCACATAGTGCATAAATGAAATTAACACCACTTGATGTGAAGTGGGTGATAACTTTTTCAAGGTGGGATCCTTTCACTACACCTAAGTGACTCCCACTCACTTATCATGGTATATCTCACCTCACTTACTCAACTATTTATCACTATATAGTATTTTAATGGTTACCCAATCCACATTAATATTTTTAATACTAGATCTCTTACCTTCCATAAGGGAGACATTTTAAATACCTCTATACCCATCAATGGGAAACACATTTCACTATAGTGGGTGGGTACAAGACAATCTCTATCAGTAGATAATATTTAGAATATTTAGGTATGGATAAGAGTCCCACTATAATTTGGAACACTTAAATATATGATGTGAAGAAAATAAGTCATGCTGACACCATTTAGTATGTGGTTATTTAAGAAAGGAAATAAATAATACACCATAATAATAATATAGGCCTACTATCAGGGGGTCAAAGATCTCAATGTAATATTATACATGGTTTTCCTCCATGAGAAAATAATAACTATTTTAGGGGAAAATTTTCCACTAGGAATAACTAATTCATTAAATGAGCACTTAGGGGAGTTAACATAGGAAGTGTTTCCTATAAAATTAATAAAAAATCATAAAATCCTCCTCCAAAGTGTTTGTATGAACCAAATATATGGAAAATTTTGATAAAAAAAAATATCATGGGAACACATATCAAGATATGGGGGACTTTCGACATAATTGGAAATGATATAACTTCCCTATGGAGGTTCCAACAAACTTGGATAAATATCAAACATGTACATGTGATAAAATTTTAACTATATTTGGGAAATCCCATCATGAGTTCTGAATGAAATATCCACCATTTACTCACTATACTATGTAGGACTCTTAATATAATGACCAATATCTAGTGAATAAGATCCTATGCCAAATTTTGACGTGAATCTCAAACTCTAGAATTATCTCTTTCACTAAGGATAAAGTTTTAATTATAAAATTATGAACACTTTATCATATAAAAAATGATGTAAAACTAATGTAAATTTAGTTTCATCAAACTCAGTTATAACTACCGTCCAATAAATGGGAAAAAATTTACACTAAACATGAAGGAGATAAAAAATGAAATATATATATGAGAATGTATATATCTTAATAATGTATTGGAAATAAATTCATAATCAACCAGTGAAGAAATGGGTTTTTTACAACCTCGACTATACACATGGGATGGAAATTATTACATAACACCCTTCATTCATTAGGGTGAATCCACAACCATTAGGGCATATGAGGATTAGCTGACACATTAAATTCATGAAAGACTATAACTGACCATAATGATGATCTCAAAACTGTTCTTGCACCCCAAAAAAATGTTTTAGATATATGGATCAACTAACATGTTAATAGAGTCTAATAAAATATGCTACCATTTTTTAAACACTGGTCACCTAGGTTTGACAACAAAACTGAAAGCCCTTTAACATTATTTCATTAATACACTAAACTATTCCTAACCTAATTTCAATCTTCAACTTCCATCCCTAAGAAAAAAATACAATTTTATACCACTCTATCATGACCTAACCAATTGAGGCCCCACCCAGGATAGAGGTCTCCTAGTGTGACACCCCAAACCCACCTCCAAAAAATCAATGGGTTAGTGAAAAACATCATGCATGATTAAATCACAAAATATGGGGACCTACCCAATATTAAACAATAAATTATATACATCACCAATACATTTAATAACTAATTAAATATATATAAATAGCTGAAATTCATATATATGATTAATTATATGAACAATTAGATACACTGGGTAAACAAAACATACTATATAATGAAAAAGTTCAAGATACATACCAAAAAATATAAAAATAATGTTCTACATAAGAAAATAAATTGAAGATTTCCTCATAGAAAGATAAATAAAACCATGATCATTTCCTACCACTATCATTACGTGATAGTTATGATCACTAGAAACACCATATCCACCAAGGTGACTACCATGAGTTAACTTTGATGAAGCCACACCAATCCTATGTTCACTAATACGATCACCAAACCTCACAATATTTTTAAATAAAAAACACGCACAAACAACATTCTCTCCTCAACACTTTATTTTATTTGTTTTCATCTTCTTCAATAATATATTATTTGGGTTTAAATTCATGTTTTTAGTGTTGGTGGGTTTGGAGAAGTGTGTTTTGTGGGTTTTAATTGATTATCTTCTTCAAACTGAGGTACCCATGACCATAGATTATTATGTAAATCTAATTTCCATTCATTATCTTTCTATAGGGAATAAACATGAGTTGATAAATAGTATCATGGGACTCACGCCCAATAAATCTATTTATTAAATAAAAACAATCCAGCAGTATTGAAATTAAAACAACTTCCATCTAATTTAAAATTTTCCAATCTTAAGGGTAGTGATCAATTTCCTATTATTATTTCCAACAACCCAAATCCAGATAATGAATCAAAAATACAAGACCTTTTAATATAGTGTAAAAAGAATAAAGGTTGGACATTAAATAATATTTATGGGATTATCCCATATATTTGAAAAGAACCACATGATTTTATATTATGAGGATATAAATAAAAGGAATTCTCAAAATTAATTAAATCCCATCCCACTTAAAGAGGTAAAATTTAATGTTATTAAATAACTTGTTGTTGGGATCATATGTCCTATATCTAATAGTAAATGGGTAAGCTTAGTTCAAATTATTCTTACAAAAATGTAATAATGATAGTTTCAATTGAAAGGAAGGAATTGGTTTTCACATAAGTGTAAAATAGTAGATGGGTGTATATTAACTAATGTCAAATGAATATATCCATGATAAATGACTTATTTCCTTTACATTTATTTGAAAAATTGTTTCAAATATTAAATGGTAAGTTATACTATTATTTCATTAATAGTTATTTTTTTATTTTAAAATTCATATAGCTATAGAGGATCAAGAAAATAAATAATTTACCAGTCCATTCATCACATTTTCATAATAATGGATGAAATTTGTCTCTTTAATTATCTTGGAACATTTCAGAATTTTAGGTGGATATATTATTTTTGTACCTTGATAAAATTATAGAAATTAATATAGGTGATTTTAGACTTTATGGTTATTCCTTTGATGATTTTTTAGAACACCCTCATTATTTCCTCTGTTATTTCACTAAAAAGGACACCATATTAAATAATGGGAATTTCCATTTCATGGAAGATTTTGGGATTATTCTTGGGTATGTCATTTCATGTAAGGGAATTAAATTTGATAAATAATCTATTGAATTAATTTTCACCCTTACTTTTCTAAAATGTGTTTTTGAGGTACAATATATCATGGATCATGGTGGATCTTCCCATAAATTCATTAAATAATTTAGTAAGATCACACTTCCCTTTTCAAAATTGTTAAAAAAATATTTCATGTTTATTTTTTTATAACAATTATGGGGATTAATTTTGTTAACTTATAAATATTATCACATAACCACTCATCATCAGACCAACAAGGTGTGATCTCCCCTTATAATCTATATGTGACACCTATAACTTTACATCTAGGGCACTTTTATCACAATGAGTTGAGAGGGATCCTCAGTTCATTGCAAATGCCTCATGTACCATTAACCCTACCCATGAAAACTAAAAAATAATTAAAAAAAATGTATTTGTGTTTGAGAAATATGAGAACATAGGCTATAATATTGAGAAATCAATGAGTTACAAAATACAAAAGGAGGGTATTTTACATTTACCCCAAATTAGAAAATGTATCAAGTCGTCAGGAACAATGCTCAGTTGCATTCATTTTTCTTCCAAGATTCCTTGGTTAGAAATCCCATCAGCAATATAATTCCCTTAAGAAACATGTGCGTGAAATTGTGATTCATGTTGGCAAGACTTTCCAGCCAGTTGATCCATTTACAGGTCAGTTCCCATGATTTTTTATACTGATTCACCCAAACCACCTACACGAGCACCTCTGAATCTATCTCTAACCGAATATTATTCCAATGGTTTTGATAAACCATGTAAACCACCCTGATGAAATCCATCATTTCAGCCTCCAAGGTAGTATCATGACCACAAGGGGACTTTTACAAATTCACTTGTCTTTGTATAAATATTATTGTCCATGGACTGTTTATCTAAATGGATGTAACCAATGAATTCTAGGTTCGATGAATGTTGACTGGTTGTTGATTTTTTTTGATCTCAAGTTCTAAGAGGGTCTAGTTTACAAAAAATTATTATTAGTGATAAGGGTTTACATATCATTAATCAAAACATGAAAATATTTATCCATTAGTATATAATTATTCATAAGGTTTACACTACATATCACCTCCAAAATAAAGGGTTAAAATAAATATCAAATAAATAATTCAGGGAAAACTCCGCAACCCAATAGAAAATATCGTAATTTGGGCTTAGATGATTCACTTTGGGCATACCATACTGCTTTTAAAACCTCAATCATAATGTCGCAGTATATTATTATGTTTGGAAAGGATTTTAATATCCATGTGGAGGTATATGACAATGCATATTGGAATATTAAATAATGTGATAAGAATCTCTCAAATTGAGGTATGAATAGGACGTTTTAGACTTAAGATTTGGATGAAATTTGATGTCATATATATGAGAAATCTCATATCTATAAAGAGAAGACAAAGGTTATCCATGATGAGATAATTCCTTATCGAAGGTTTCATATTATTGATAAGGTGGTCATGTACAACTCTAGGATAAATATCCACCATGACAAGCTTCGCTTATAATGGGTTAGTCTTTATACTGCTACTAACACATACCCTTTTGTTGCAATATAGGGGTTTTCATGAGAATAATGGAAGCAGGTTTACCAAAAATTGATAGATACTTAAACACTTATATGATGATTTTCCAAATCATTCAGTTGATGAAATCAATCTAATGAATTTCATATATGACATCTCTTAGAAGGGTTTCCTTTCTCCCTATCATTTTTTAATTTTCCATTTTTTTAATCTATTTCAATGTGGACAATGTAATTTTATGGTGTGGGGGAGGTAGATATATGATATTAAGAATTTTAATACAAAAAAATGACTAATAATGTATATTTGTTTTACATTCTGTATATGTATATATAAAAAAACTCAAAAAATAAAGACAAATCCTAGTGTTTCCATTTATGTATACATTATATTTTTTGAGTTTTTTTATAAAAACTATTCTTAAATAGAATATCTAAAATAATTTTCAATGACTATGTATATTGTGTGGAAATTTCTTTTGATTTTGAAAAAATGAATTCAATGGAATATTTATATAGAATTTATTTTTATATTTTATATTTTATATTTTCAAATAATTCAAATGATTTTAATGGATTTTTGTAACCCATGCCTTATTAAAACTGATTAATATTTCAAATACATTACACAATAGACATTATATTCCCTTAATTGCAAAACATTCTTTTTAATCACTTTATCGAGAGTCTCCGGTCAGGTATAAATACGATAAGTGTCCCTATTTTAGTTTAAATTTATAAGACTTGAGTGTATTATATTCATGATAGAGACCATCGTTTACTAAAACTAATTTGTACAATTGTCTTCTATATTGGGCCACCATTATATTTGACATATATTAAGATTTATAGATGATGAATTTAATTTTATGTACCCACAGTAAAAGTTATTTTATCCATACCTATCTATATATTGTTTAAATTTTTTCTTATTTCCTAAACTTTTAGGGGAAATGGTGTTTCAATGGAAATTATAGGTAAATATTCTGTATTATTGAATTTGTTAAATGAGTAATACAATTTTTTCGATGTGGGTTCAGAAGAAATATTATATAATTTTTTACACATGTTTCCCTTTTTTTATCCAAGTAAATTTGTTAATAAAAAATATATATCTTTAAATAAAAAATTTTTAAACATAAAAAAAGAAAAATAAATAAAGAAAAGTTTAACTTTACTCATTATTATTCACTGAGTATCTATAACCCACATAAAATAAAAAAATTGGACGGTGATTTGGAAGTGATGCAATTTTTGAGGTTTTGAGTGAGTGTATTCATTTTTAACACTTGATTAATTTTTACATCCTTTTTAATTTTGAGACTAAACACTCATTTTATTCATTATATTTTTAAATATTAATTCCCACCATCAATTGTACCTCATAAAAACTTATTGGAAGCCCTCATGAGTATCAAACTCGTTTCTATCATTAAAAACATGAAAATATTGAAATGAGTATGATAAGATAATAATGAATTAATGAAATGATCATAACTCCACTTTTGTATGTTTTAGGAGTTAAGAGAGAAAATTTTAAGGCGAGGTAGGTAGAAACATATTCTAGTGGTGAATGAATGAACTTTTAAAAATTCGAATATGTGAGAAGAAGAATGATACGAAATTTTTTTTCACAAATGAGAAATGATGTATTTCATTTAAAAATAATATTGGATGTTTGACCACCATTTATTTAGGAATGAGACATGACTAAAATATAATAATTTTCCCAAAAGTAAAAATTTTTAGTTTTGGGGGTGTGATTTTATAGGAATATATCATATATTGTCACTGTTATACTTATGAATTATATTTTTCTTGGGGTTTATCATTATTTTATTAAATCAATTTTCTCTAAATGTATATTTTTTAATTCTTGTGTTGAAAACATGCTTCAAAAGGTGTAATTACACAATTGAACAATTTGATAATTGTTTACTTTTTTATTATAACATTATATAGACTCATCCAAATGTGAAAATTATTTCTTTAGTCTTCTATGATCATGTGGATTAAATTCTTCCAAATAGAGAAATGTTGGATCTGATAATAATATGAATAAAATATTCTCGTAGTGTGAAGGGCATGTTTTTAGTTCTTGTGGCATGCTTCATAATCATATATAGTTACTCCCCTTCCATGAGCTTTTAAACTCTTTATGATCACCTATAGAGGAATATAATGTAAATCTTCAGTATAATGTTTGTTTTATTTGAATGATCTTTATTAAATTCTAGGTTTTTATGTTTTTTTCATAATCAAGTGTTATTATATTATTTATTCATGTGATGTTATGTGATAGTCAAGGATAGATGACCATGTTTGGGTGTAGCAACCCTAGTCCCAATAGTCTAGATTTGGTGTCTACTTTATTACATTGACATAAGTTACATGGAATTATATCCTGATGGACCAATGAATTTATTAGATTTAATAAACTGAAATCATACCTAAAATTCAAAATAAATTTTAAAACAAAAATAAAAAAATAAATTTTCATTTATAATTCCAATTTTTATTCATATACTTTCCTTTCATATAAATTACAAAATCCATTCTTAAAGTACTAAAAAACACTAATAATAAAAAAGGGGTGAGCTAAGGTTCCCTATAAGGGTAAGTATATAATGGAAGCTATGAATAAATAAGAAATAATAAAAATGAAAATTATGTAACATGAAACAATTCCATTTAGTAAATAGCATGATAATAATATTTCTTGAATATATAATTATCAAATAATTCCACATAAAAACTCACATGATATTAAAACATGATAATTTATATTCTAACTATTGGAATAATCCCATGGAAAATATATAAATGAATTCATAATAAAATAATCAATAATTTTGGACATCTAAAACATACCATTTTGGCCTTATTCCAAGAAATCTAATATCATCAAGTCCTTCTGTAAAGACATCTACAATAATGGGAATGACCCAGACCAAAACCCAATATAGTTGGTCTCATAAGATATACCAATTCATCAAGGTGATATAGTGGGCCCCACCCATCACTTACTAATTAAGATTCATTCTTCCTATGAAAGGGGTGAAATATAATCATTATAAAAATTCATATTTGAGAACTAAAATATGAAATGTTAATACTTTCCCAAAAAATAAACAAACTCATAAACCATCAAGAGTAATTTAGTGAATGCTAATAAAAGTGTACATCTTCTATCAAAATGATCTTAAACCATAGAAATAAATATTTTGGATGATATAAATAAAAAATATACATTGGATTAGAATTAAAACAAAGGGTAGATGTCATTGATGAATATAAATACCATAAAAATGTCATCAAAAATATATTTTGAGGAAAATAACATTTTCACATTTTTTTAAAACATTGATTGTTCATTATGATAGGAAATTCTATATAAAGTGAGTCCATTAAAACGATTATTCCTTTCAAATTTTTGAATCCAAACATACCTTATTTCAAAGACAACATGAATATTCCTTTAATTGTTTAAAAAAACACAAAAATGGAAAACATTTCTTCAATAAATCATTTCTAAAAGGATAAAAAAAATTCGAAAACCTTTTTATATATATGGGTTTTTATAAAAAATGGTTTCTAACAATAAATAAGAAAAAAATTGTATTTTATTAAAAAAATATTTTCTCAATCATTTTATGTTTCAAAGAGTGCTAAAATTGTCCTATCACTTGAAAAAGTACATAAATAACCAGAGTTGAATAAAATATATTTATTTTAAGAATTAAATAAAAATAATTCCCCCATGGGATAAATAAACATAAAACATAACAAATAATTATGAGATTGTGAAATAAACCATTACCACTTTGGTATATTTTGTATCATAAAATCCATGAATTTAATAAGTTTTATTGAATCATTAAATATCAGGAAGATATATTAATTCACGGTATCACTTAAAAAAGTCATATTATATAAACCACAGAAAACAATTATGGGGTGAATATAGTGTATGTCTCACGAAAGTAAAAGCAATATGATAAACCCTTTCTTTGAGTTTGATTCCTTACATATGCTTTTTAATTTTCCTAAATAAAAGATATGTGTTAATTGTTTACATTCCTAACAAAAAATTTCGAGTATGTTATTCCTTATATTTTAATTATTACCATGTTATATCTGACTAATTAATAAATTAAATTTACAACAGACCATTCAACGATATTTGGTTAATGTATCCTAAATGACTTTGGTAGTTTAACTATGACCAAAGAGGTCATTATTTAAGCATCTCTAGAATAATAATTTGGAAATAATTATCATATTTATTGATCAAATATATTTTTAAAATATGTTAGGAAATATTTTTATGTGAAATTATGTATTTTACGATCCTGGAGATGATAGGTTGTACGTAAGCATGAGTAATGTTTTAATTTTTCAACTATCATTATGGATTGTATGTAATATTTTATCCTTTAGGAATGATCATAATATCCAAAATACCACATTATTTGTTTAAATATAATTATATATATCATCCAGGTGGTTATGAAATTTGATTCACATTTCTTCATGAATGTGGAACTCTACATATACACAAACGACGTTATCATCTTTTAGATAGTCTAAATGTAAAAATGAAAATGATGGTTTATCTATTCAGAATTATAAATATGAGATGAGTATCCTAATTATTTAATTTATATAACATTTATTCATTAAATTTATACTTATTAATTTTCAAATAATGTGTTAGTGAAAGATGAATCATATAACTTTATGAGACTATATTCCACTATACACATGAGCAACATTATCCTATCCCCTAAGGATTGTTAACTAAAAAAGGAATATATGATATAATGACTCCATAAGATTAATTATGTTATAAATATCATATATATACTTTCTTTATATAATCATACATAACTGTGATAGGGGAAATAGAATAATGAATGAAATAGTTTCGTGAGGCGATAGTCTGTCGTACACACAAATGATGATTTCATAACCCATTTGATAGAAGTGGAGAAAGTTTTAAGTAATGAACATAAAATAAAAACATATAAATATATATAATATAATGTTGTTATTATATCATCATTATGAAACTATAATTTTTGGACATATAAGAAGAAATAAAATAAAATCCCTTTTTAGAGAACACTACCTCTTCTCCGGGTAACCTCTTTAGGATCACACCAAAACCCATCCATGTTTCAAATTATTCCCACACTAAGGATTATAGGTTGAGGTTATAGAAGTTTATAATTTATTTGGGTACGTATTTTCTAAAACAAAATTTATTTAATGTGTGCATAAAATAGTATATTGGGTGATCTTTAAGAAATTAGTTAAGGGGAACGCTTGTAATTTTGAAAAGAAAATTATTTAACCATTTTTTTCACATGAAAAAAAGTTTAAAAATGTATATTTATGAATAATAATACATTATAAGTTTTATTTATGACTATAAAATAGATTTTAGTCAATATTTATGATCATTTTAACCCTTATCATTTTATTTTATCCCATAGTAAACCCATTTTTACCTTAAAGGTGGAAAATAATTTTTACTATTTTGGCTATTCATTATGGATTTTTTTTAAAAATTTAATAGATAAAATAAATTATTACGATTCCAAATATTTATTCAACTTTTCTAAATTCTATCAATATAATTGTAAAATTTTAATTAAATATTAATCCCATAGATGTGACGAGAAAACAAAATTCCAAATAGAAAATGATAAAAAGGTTAAAATGATTTTATATGAAAATTAAATCGAAAAACTATACCAATGACATAAATTATATTAATAGATTTATATTTTTTTAAAAAAATTATATTAAAATGAATTCAATATATAATTTAACGTTATAAATAATTTAATCCAAAAGGGGGATTTAAAATAAAATTCATTATTTTTCAATATTCATTGAAAATGAACCAATTTAGAAAAAAAGAAAGAAATCACCCCAGGATAATTTTGATAATATAAATTGAGAAATAAATTTAATTTTATCCTATATTTTTTTTAAAAAATTGGTAATAATTAATTTTATATTGTTTACGCGAAGTGATATTAAACCGCCTGTTAAAAAGAATACCAGGTTTCTAGAAAACACATATTTATCAAATAATTGATTATTATTTTATTTATAATCAACAAGAAACTTATAATTTTTTTAATGTGTAAATCACATAATTTTCATCACTTATTTAGTACTATTCATACTAAAAAATTTAATGGCTAGGTTATAGTAGTATATTATACTAAAGTTCATTTATACTTGTGGTTGTGTGGTGAATAAGGTATAAAAGTGATTAAATTTAAAGAAATATAATTTATTGGTTGTTTAGGGTCAATTTTTTGTATTACATACTCAACTAAATAAAGTGTTCTCATTTTAGTATTTTAGGGTATTATATTCTCCCTACCTTAAATGAATTGCATCCTCAAAATTCAATCTTGTGCCCATAAAACAAAGGATTGATATTTGAAAATTACTTTTCTGAAAACCCACATTGTAAAAAAATTGATAAAATATCTTATTAATATGAGAGAATGGAATGTATAAAGTTCATATGGAATGAAACATAATTAGGTTTCTATATAGTAAACAATTGTTCTCAATTGAAGTTGTGGACATGGAAAAAACTTATATAATTATAAAGAAGGATAGAGGTCATTGATCTTAAGAAAGTATATTATTAATGGAATGTTATAGAGATCAAAACCATAAATATGTGATGATTTAATATAACGTCTAACTCATTAGATATTAAAATAATAGGATAACATTTTTGTTTTAAGATCTATTTACTAATGTTTTGGAATTATTTTACTATCTATGAAAGTAAGGAAATATAATTTATTGATACATTTATATTTAATAATAAAAATTCCATCCCTTGGTTGTGCTTCGATCAATTTCTAATTGATAGCTTACCCTAAAAAATTAATATCCAAAATTTATTTTTTTATTCAATAAGCAATAAAATTTTCTTCTATGTTGATCATAATCAACATTAAAATGTGAAATGTATTTCTTTCTATTTTGAAATATTTTCCAAAAACAATTTGGTTATCAAAATTTACCCAATATAATACATTTATCTACAAAAACATCATCCAAAGTACAATATAAACCATTTTATAAATGATTTAACTTATGATCCTTCCAAAATATTAAGACCTATACATTTAAAAAAATTGGAACTAAATTTCCAAAATGAACTTATCATTAATACCCCAGACAACATGAAATCGATATTAATCATCACAAGTAAACCATTTGAATACCTTCATTACGTATTCTCTTGAAACATGTTAATAATCTGAATTACCATAAAAACTTATAGAAAAAAAAATATTCTTTATTACTCAAATAAAACATATATTATTTGATATATTACTTAAACATAAATTTTTTTTAACTCCATAAATTTTATAATAAACTACTTTTTCAAAAAAATCATTAATTAGTTCCAAGGTAGTCAGTACTATCCAATTAACATTATCTATGTAAATAATATCCTTATAAAAATCATTATATCAGAATTAGGAATAGATTATGGGTTATATTTACATTAATAATGTTTTTTACAAGCAGATAAACTTTCCCCTAAATCATTTTTATTAGTCATATGTACCATTAAATAAATTGTTTCAAATCCTTAATGAAAATTATTTCAGTACAATACTTATACATTTCATAATTATTATAACTAGAATATCATAGATAAAACACTCAAATTATTGAATTCTTAAATTCAAAAACTATCACATTAATCATTTAACTTAATATATGGTAATAACATAAACATAACCATCATCAAATAGCTACTTTTAAGGTATATTTATTTAACTCTTAGGGAATTAATTTACGTAGTTCCCCATCTTCTTATAGTTTAATCGTTGAATATTTGATACCTATTTCTTTCCCTTATAATCATGATCATTTTAGAATTTATCTCCACACTTATAGAATACTCTCATTCCCTTTAAGAATGTACTATAGTTTTTCTTTCCACAAATATCAGATGTGGGAAAACCCATCATTCCCTTCTTCCCTTTATCCATGTTTTTATCTACTATCCTCTTATTCTCTTCCCTCAAAATACATAATACATATATAATTACATCTCTATATTAGCATTAAAATATAATACTTCCTCGTATGATGATAATTTTTTGGAGACTAATTCTTTATAAAATATTGAGTTAATCCCACAAAATAATGAATTATTCATACTCTTTAGATTACTTGAATTGTTGTAGTTACCATTCCTTCTACTAGGTACCATTTTTAAATGATGTAATACCCTAGATTAAATCTAATAATTATGAAACATAATGTATATTCTGAAAAATAGTTAAATAAATATCATAAATTGAAAATTTTTTGCATATCTAATCTCATAATCATAAACCTGGTTTCTTTGAGAATATCATTATTTTAAAATAGTTCATAATTTTTAGTAAATAAAATGTGAATTATCCTATGAATATCTCATAATAGTTTCAAAGAATGCTGATATTAAGGCCCGTTTTCATGTCCCACATGGTTATTATGTAAATCACAATGCACCCTTTTTAGAGTTAGTATCCCTAGGTACATCTGTATTAAAATCATGTCCACTTATAGTATCGAGGTAAAGATCTATTTTCTAGAAAAAATGAGCAATATTTTTCTTAACAAAACATTATGATGTTTTTATATAATTATCCACAAATTATTTAATATGGCTATACATTCTAATATATGTTTCTCTAAATCAAGTTCCCTTGGGTTATATTAAACTACATATGATACCAATTGTAAAAAACCTAACTCTACTATCCTGTAGATGATGAATACATTATTTCCTAGGAATAAGAGATATGTAATCATATACAAAACAATAAAATGGTTTAGTTGACTTTGTAAACTATATAAATACTTTAATTTCACATTACATTTTAAAAAATAACATTCAAAAATAATTTTATTTGTGAACTCCATTATTTTATATAGTGTATCTCTACATATTATTCACAAAACAATTCTATTTATCCTAGAGAAAATAAATCATAAGAAATGGGTGATATTAGATGCTCAGTAAGGGTAATAATACATTGTAATCTTTGAATAAATAAATAATAATGAATTTGGAATGTTAAAAAACTGAAACACATTTCAGTTAATCTATATCTTTTTAAAAATATTGTCTGAATAAATTATGATAAAAAAATTGAAAATAAATAACCACATGAGCATGAAACTTAACCATAGATATTCTAACTAATAAAATAATTACATGGAATATCAACAACTAAATTCATAATATTTGATATCTAAAACCTACCATCAACCCCTTTTGATAAGACATAAAATACTATCAATGAAATTTTTCAATACATATATATAAATGGTTAAATCCTCTTCCAAAATAAGGTCTAGGTTGTCTCATGAGTCCTAATGATTCATCGAGGGTCTATAGCTATCCCTACCTATCACTTACTAAGTAAAATTTATTACTCATATGAAAGGGGTGAAACATAATCAAAATAAACATAAAACATCCAAATAAATAATAATGACGATATCAATATAAAGATATTAAATGGATTTTAAGAAAAATAAAGGGTTTATTTCATTGATGAATATAAATACCATAAAATTCCATTAAGACATCATGTGATGTAAATAACCATTTTCACTTTAAAAATATTTTTAAAACGAAAAGTTCGCAAAAATATTTTGAAAATAATGTTTTATAAAAATAACCTCAGATGAATATACATTAATAATTTCAACATTGAGTTTTCAAGATTAAAGGAAATTCCAAACATTCTATGTGAATTAAAATAATGATTCCTTTCACATTTTTTGATAAAATCCAAACATTCCATGTCTTATAAAATACACGATGATTACATTTTTTAAAAAAGTCATAAATGGGTAATTTTTTTAATAAATCATTGATAAAAAGTTAAAGCATTTTTTAAAACACTTTTTTAAAATATGGTTTTGGTGAAAATGATTTCTGACCATAGAGAGAAATACACTTTGATTTTATTAAAATTATTTTATCTATAATTTCATGTAAAAAAGTGTGGGAATATAGAACTATTCCATGAAGAATTTCATGAATAAAAACTTGTGAAAAAAATATAATTATTATTAGATATAAATATTAAATAATTCTCCCAAGGTAGACATAAACATAAACATTTCTAAATACTGATTAGATTCCAAAATATACACATACCACTTTTGTATGTTTTGTATCATAATTCACATGAAATAAATAAATTTAATTGAAAATAAAAAATATCAGGAAGATAAATTAATTAACGATTTAATATTAAAATAAGGAATTATATACACCACACAAAAGAAATAAGTTGTGAATTTGGTGTATGTCTCAAATAAGATAAAATGAGATGATAAACCCTAACCTTAAGACCAAATTATCAGAAATATTCGTTATATTCCTGAATAATAAACTTATATTAAATATTTATTTTATTAAGAACCTTTTTTATTTTTTTTATTCCTTTTATTTTACTTATCACCATGTCATATGTGATTACATAATCGATTATTTTTACATTAGGTGTTTCAGTGATATATGGATTATGTATTAAAAATTACAATGGTAGGTTAACTATAGTTAAAGTGGACATTATTTAAGCATATAAAGAAAAATAATAATGAAATAATTTTCAAATTAACATATAAATTATTCTTATGAAACCAATCATGAAAAATAGTTATAATAAATAAAGTATGTTATGAACATGGAGATGGTAGGTTATACGTACACATGAGTAACGTTTCCATTTTTCAATGATCATTATGTAGAGGTGGTAAGTAATATGTTTTCCATATATAATGATAATTATATCATAATTACCATATTATTTATCTAAATATTCTTATACATAAAATCCATGTGGATATGAATAGAGGGTAATATCACTTGATGAAGGCCTTAGTCCACACATAATTATATTTATTTTATGATATAAAATTAATTTATTATTTATTATTACACTTTTATTTAATATTCATTGTTAAAATTAATATTGTGGTGTTAATATTCCTATTTATTCGACACTAGATTTGATATAGAGGTTCTACTCCTTGATCTTTACACCTCTGTTCATAACATATAAAATTTCCATGAATTTGAAATAATGTTATTTCATATACTTTTGAATTATAATACTTATTTTATAGAATCTATGTATATGGTTCATCAAGAGTTTTTAGAATCTATTTTCATTGACATTCCATTGAATAAAGATAATTCATTTTATTATTGAATATATTAATATATATTTCCATTCCAAAATTGTTAAAATGTTATTTTATTTATCATTATTATATAATACAAATGATGTTTAAGTTTACTATTCATTGTTAATAGAACCATTTTATCATCGTTCGTGTAGGTGGTATAATAGACTCAAACAAGAACACTTTATAATATATGAATGAGTAAAAAATTGTTATAAAAAAGTAAAAATATCTCTATTATATAGTAATAATGATTTAAAAACAATTTTATTAAGTTAATATATAAGATTTTAGAAGTAATTAATGAAAAGAGGAAGAAAATTATTATTCAGATGATAAAACATACATTAAAGACTCAAATCATCTCAAAAGAGAGCCTCCTAAAAACAAATGATTTTTGCCTCTTTCTTGTGACCAGATGATAAAATAAGCGATAAATTATTATTCGAGTGATAATGTTGGTAGGCACTCAATATAAAATGTTAGTGATATTGTGGAATTTATTGGGTAGAATATGGGTCCTCTTATAAGTGAATTTGAGTTATGTTTTTATATAAACTCATGTTTAATGTGTAAGGAATGAAAACTCTCATTTAAAGTAGATAAAAAGTTTAAAAAATTGAGATAATAAGAGGAGATTTATATAATGTTTTCATAAAATTATTTAGGGGAACATGTTCATTACATTTTATGCCTTTATCCCTAAAACCCATTTAGCTCCTTACACATTCACCATGGAAACTCAACCATTGACTCGAGAAAATTTCTATGAATAAAAATTAAATTGAAATTATTATCTAATTTGAACATGTTTTTTTAAAATATGGAATATATATTATTTTATTAAATTTATAATAGTGATGGAAACTATTTCTAATATAATAACATATACCAAATATAAACATTTTTAAAGAAAAAAAATGTATTTTTAAGCATTAAATGTATTTATTCCTATTCCTTAACAATTAAAAATATGAATGGTAGTTTATTTGATTATATATATATAAACATGATTAAATTTAAATCATTATTCAATTGTGATCAAATTAATTAATTAAGAAAAAAATACACAACACATAGCAAAATAATTATTTTTAAATTATATCGGTTTATTATTAAATGATTATATATTTATTTAATACCAATTTACCATTAATGTATGAATGATTATAAATTTATTTATATTTATAAAAAATAAATTTAATTGAATTAAATATGATAAAAATGAAGAATTTATATTTTAAAGGAAAAAATATAATAAAATATCTACTTTTAAGTTTTTTTGGTTTATCCATGAATTATTAAAATAATATTTCATAAAATATTTAAGTATAGGGGATTCCTAGCTGGGAGATAGGTAAAATCTGACACATGATCCATATAGGGTTTATGGCCCACCTAATGTTTTCCATTTTAATCTCCCCCCTCTAATGGTGGGGGTATCTATTGATCCTTCTCCAATATGTTCTCAATATTTACCCCCTTTACTAAACATGGTTCATTACTAGTGTTTTTATGTATTAAACTATGAATGAATGTTTTATTTCTAATGAGAGTTTGCATAAGGTTTCTAATATCCCAGATGAGGTTTACCAATTCTATATCTCTCCTCAAGAACATTTTGGTTTCTTAATTTATTCATTAGTGAACATAATTTGATGTATTTCATTATTTTGTAAATAGATCATATGGATTTAAGGAGTTCTCAATTTTAGGGATTATTAATTCATAACAAATCCCAATTCATGTTTCTAAAAAAGAAGATATTGATTTCTCTTGGTCTAAAAGATGTAAAATCATTTAATGTACCCAGTTATCCCTCTTAAGATGATCATTTTATTTTCATATGAATTGTCATCCCCCTTAATCAATGATTTTGGTATACTTCTAAATATAAATCCATCATTCCATAATTTTTTTATTCTTAAAAATACAAATAAAATATGTTGGTCAATTTTTATTGGTTTATAGTTGGACTAAATCCAAGTTCCACTACATTGATCCTCATATATATGTGGAGGTTTACATTTCGATTCGTATAGTATAATTTTATTGATCCAAATAGAATGTAAAGGTTGATGTTTTTAGATAGTTTAGTATAATCATGGTTGTTATTCTTCTTAGATGTTTCACATAAACCTTATAACTTTTATAATATACTAGAATATCATAAAAATTTCTAACTCACCAATTAATATAATTATGAGTCTCAATATTATTCAAACATAAATGTTACTAACTTAGGTAAGACTAAGAAACTCACATTGTTCATCATAATATTCATATTATAAGATTCTCAACCATTTACGTATGTACCATAATTTAGATATAAGATATAATTATTTCTAGATACGTAACTTTATCAACTTCATATTCTTTATCCTATTTCAAAAAAATACTAAAATGAAAATGGTTATGTTAATATCCAAAATATGGATATAAAAACATAAATATTTACATGTGTAATTTAAGGAAATCATTATTTTAATAATTTTAGTTTTATATAATGTTCTATATGATATGTTCTATTATACTTATTGACCTAAAACCTAAATGTAATAAGGAAATGAATCCTTCATAATTGTTCCTTAATTGAATTGGACCTACCAAATAATATCCCATGGGATTGTATTTCCAGGTGTTCAATATTAGGAGCACTCATCATACATCAGAGTTATTATTGAGTCAATAATCAATTTACAATTTTGGGGTTGATTATCCCTCAGTGCATATGTGTCATAGCCACATCCCCATTCCAGTATCACGAGAGGGATGCATTTACAAGAAACCCACATACTAAATAATTTACTATAACACCAATATATCACTCTATATATAGACTATTTCATTTATTTTAACTAAATATCTCCCAACCAAATCTAACTAATATGATATTTATCATATTATAATTAAATTTTATAATATTAAAAAAGGGTTACATATACCTTTGTAATTCTGATTAGACTTAAATAAAAAATCCTTAAATTATCCAAAAAATATTTAATTTCCAAAGTTATATAAACCATTCCTTTAATATGAACTAAAAATCTGTAGACTTTCACTCTTATATCTGATGTGATGAAAACACACCTTACATACATTCTTTGATATTGGCTATGAAATCCAATATATAAAAATCTTAAATAAAAAAAATGAAAAATTGTGATGTGTTGAACTTATGATCTTGGATGTAGTTCCCTAAATGCATACTTTATATACTTTATCTCATAAAATGTTTGACATAATGTTTGTAACCATGTTTAATTAGAAAATATAAAATCATCCTTTCACCTCTTATATTCGAAGGACATTTTTTTTATTTAGATATTTAAAGAATTTATAAAAAACAAAAATTGATTAATAACATATTATTTGTATAAAATTGAATATTTCATGATTATATATTAATTTACATAATTTATGACATTTATTCAACATATTTTAGAAATTATTTCAATAGATTTACCATTTTAAATATGTCACAAGTAATAATTTTCTACATATCATAGGTAAATAAATACATAAGAAGGGGTGATATCAATTGCTCAGTAAGGGAAACATATAACTTAGGTAATCATGGAATAAATAGTATACCAAGAATAGGTAAACAAGATGAATCCACCTTCATCACGAAACAAGAAGAATTATATATCAGTAAAATTATATGAAAAGATGAATTTCAATAATAATAATCTCATATTTAGTTTTGTATAATGATGAACATTAATAAGCCACTTTCAAGGCTTTATTCCAAGACACATTACATTCTATGTAGACCATAGTACTTATATCCAATTATCAAAAACTTTCACTAAGTCACTATCCTATAATGGGAAGAGGCATACATAAAACACATTATGTTTTGTCTCTTATGGCCTATCGATGCATTAAAGGGATATATAATGTTGATCCCCACCTATCACTTATTTATGTCAAATAAATTCACCATAAGATAAAATGAATAAATAATATTTAATTAACCATTAAAATAGTCATCCATATTGATATAAAAATATAAAAAATGAAACTAATTTTTCCTATGTTAATAAAATGGATAAAATTATCAAAACCCATCCTGAGAATAAATTTTGATAGTCAAAAATTCTCATAATAATCTATATTCGGGTAACAATTTACGAAACACTAATAATTTTACACAAGTAAATATAAAGTGATAATTTCTAAGTGAACACAATAAAATCAGATTTATGTAAAAATTTATGTTCACATCATATATAACATTGAGTATATGACAAATTCATTGCTAGAACAAAATGATCATAATATATTAGGCAAATGAAATTCGATGGTTTTCAAAGAAAATATCTGAAGTAGTGATAAATAATTCTTAAATAATTTGTGTGGAAAGAATTTATACCTAAAGAAAAAATGATATAATACCATATAATATGATAAATTATTAGAATGTACATATCTTTTATGATGCGAGTTTAAATAATGATCATAACTCAATGAATGAAATTGGAGTTACAAAAAATCCTCATAACATAGAAAATAAATAAATAATTGGACACTTGAAAAAGATAACCTGATTCAGATAGTAAACACATGAGATTAATGGATTATGATAAAAATATATCCATGGGTTGTGAATATACCATATAATGAGATGTTGTGAACAAAATTTATTATATTTAAAAAATAGAATCGAGACCATGAAAACCCTTACGACTTGAGTTACTCCTTAATTGAATCCCATTGAAATAATGGTCTTCAAATTAAACTCCATATACCATCATTAATATATAAATCAATTCAGGTTATCTCATATAGTTACAATATACCCCACATGAATAAATTAGGTTTATAATACTAAACAGGTCTCAAAGAAAAGAATTTGATATTAGAAACCTTGACCAATTTGGTATCTTATGGATCAGAAACCATTTAGAGTTTAAAAATAATTTTCATATTTATATACCATAAAATAGAATATGTTAATGAAATATTTTCTTAAATTGGAAGAAATTAATCTTTCAAAATGAAAATAGGATCATAAATATGATACTTGTCCCAATAAAGGAAAATTGATAAGAAAACCCTTACAACATTTGGATCATTGGAACCAAAATATCATGAGAAATTTATTATAAATGGGATATTTAATATAATTAAATATAATATAATCATTTGATAAATATTAACATTTTATGGTAAGTACACCAAACAAAATAAAATATAATATATAAAACTAACAATTCTCTATAAATGTAAATTTAGAATGAAACCTTCAACCATTTTTCCTAAATTCTTGGGAAATACAATAACATTATATATTATTTTTTATCATAATAACATAATTTATAACCTTACTAATACCCATTTTAATTTATACTTTTCATATGTATTCATTTTCTACAAGAATTCTTCATATTTTATACGTTCGGTGTCTGTAGTTTTGATCATTTGTAGTGGTGTCATAATAGTGGCGTCTATATTGGTTATTATTCCAAATTTAATTATTTCTAGGCCATTAAGTTTACTTATATTTATTTTTAATTATTTAATATATTCCGAAATCATTTAACTAGTGTTTTATACTTTATCCTTGAATATTAAATTGATTTCAAACTTGTTTTGATGATTCTTGATGATCGAAGTTTGTTTTTTGAATTAATGAAATAAATATTAATTTAACATCACACCAAAAAATAATTATTTACAATTTAACATAAAATTTTAATATTTATTGACTAACCATGTTAATTTATGGTAAAAATTCATTTTATTTTTCAATTAGGTGGTAAAATCTACTTAAACATGAAAATACAATGATTTTAATGAAAGACTAAGAGGTGGCATTAATATAATATCATTATACTAGGAGTATAATGATATTATTTAATGTGTATTATCATGTTAAATACTAATTATTTGGTTGTATAAGAATAAATAATGTATATAAATGTCTTACATGTTTTGAATAAAAGATTACATTATTTGCATTCTTATTTCAAAATATTAGACTAATGATAATTGTTTTTTGATAATAAAATTAATATATTCTGAAATTTTTCATACCAAAAACGTCATGATATTATGAAAATAATATATATTCATCAATACCATCCTTAATTGGTGATGGAAAATGAATCAAGTTATTTCATGGGGGAGGTAGTCTGCTCAACTCAAAAACAACAGTTTTTATCTCAATCGATGAGGTATATGTATAAATAATGATAACAACATTAATAGAGTAACATTAAATTACATAAATGATACATATATAAATAATTTATTGTGGCTTGGATAATTTTGAAATATGATAATTAAGAATAAATATAAGTAGTTGATAATACTCAGGACAGGGACATGATTTTTCCATAGAAGTCTCCATGAATTTAAGTGGAATATGATAACTATGTGTGATCATGGGATCATGTTTGTGGTATAGGGTTTCATTTACCATATAATGAAATAATATCATGAAAAAATTCGAATGGTTTTTGAGTCTTGAAGTGGGGAAGATGTTACACTTTTTAAGTGAAGGAAATGATAGTTTTTGAAGAAACCCTTACATTATAAATAATGGGAAATTACTTCATGTTTCAAAGGAAACAATTATAATAATTGGATAGTAAAATTATTATTGGTTGAAACTCGCCTAAAACACACCTTTTGAGACAAATTTGAGTGTTTTGTGGTTTTTTAACTTTTTAAATTTTATCAAAATTTACTTTTAAATTTTTAATAAATTACTCAACATAGTAATTAATTTTATCAAAAATGATTAAGAGTAAACTTTTTAATTATTTGGATACTTTTAATTTAAAATATTAAAATCATTTAATAAATAAAATATCATTATTTGAAAAATTATTTTAATAATAAATAACCTTAAAATTAAAAAAAATATATAGAAAAAACATATTCAATCAATAAATTTATATATAATAAATAATTAACATGAATACTGATTTTAATGATATAAATTGACATAATTATTTTTTAAAAAAAATTATATGATGCTTTCAATACATTAAAAAAATAAACCTTCCTTGAAAATATAATATTTTAATGAAAAAAATGAATACAATTTCAATATTAATATAACATTTTAAATATTTGTAAATGTCTTCCATAGATTTTCCAAGATTAAATAATATATTAAAATTGATAATTTTATTTACAAAATTAATCTTTTAATACTTAAATGGTTTCTATAATTTATAGGCCATTTTTATATAGAGGTAATGTCATACAAATTATGAGTTTCCAGAAAACCTTATTTTTTGACTAAAATATGACATTATTAGAGAAAGATAAAAAATTTATAATATATAAATTTTGATATGAGGAATTAAGAAATGAATTTTTTTATTAATTAAAAATTACAAAATTTATAATTTTATCTTTTTAAAAAAATCATAAAATATAAATAAAAATCATTTTTAATTGAAAAATTACATTTTCAAATATTAATTGTAAGAATTATTATTTTATATCATTTATCGAATAAATTGGTGTTAAAAAATTATTAATATAAAAACTATTTTAACGTTAATTGTATTTTCTTGAAATAGAAACTCGTATCTTATAAAAATTGTTTTTTGAAAAATTCATTTCTACACATTGATGAATCTTCTTAGTCATTTTAGGTACAATAATTTAATTTCATTCAAATAAAAGTAGTATTTATTTCCCATATACATAAAATTAATAAATAGTTTACTCCTAATTAATCCTACAAAATAATATTATATGGTTTTAATGGTTATAAATAATTTTTTAAATTTATGATAACATATAATGGTTTCATTTATGTTTGGAGTTGTGTAAGGCATAAGCAATTGAATAATTTGAATTAATTAAAGGTAATATTGCATTATGATTTTTAGGTGTAACATAAGAAAAATTATGTTAACAAAAAAACTTATGAAAATAGTTAACTTCAATCATATATGCACATAACCTTGAGAATATAATTACTCAAAAAATCATGCACACACACAAACTTGTGAATAAAACTACCCATAATGATGCCCACACATAACATCACTATCAGATGTGATATAAAAGATATCCCAATAAATAAAAGGGTTATATCAAACACACCTGTAACATAGATGAAAATTCTTAATGCTTAGGCTATGTGGATCCAATCATACATTTCATAAAAAAACCCAAAATAAAGAAAATGGGAAACATAACATTTTAAAATGTTATCAGATAAAATGATATCAGAATTAAATAGGTTTTTACCAAATATTAAATATCCCAAATAATTATAATATAAAAGTATTTAAAGGTCCACTAAAGAAGCATAAAAATATAAGAGGTTGATATTTTTGATATATAGTGGAAAAATAAATCTAAATATTATGAATTAACACTTTTAAGAAGAAGGAAAATTAGGAGTAAATTTGAAAATAAATTTATATAAGGTATAAAGAATAATTTTGTTTTATTTTTTTCATAATAGAATCCCCGATAATGTAACCATGAAAATAAATAATGTTTATTTATTTAAATTTTGAGTGATAGATACAAAATATAAGAAGGTAAGAAAATTCATTTTTATGATTTTAGTGTAATTTTAGAGAAAACCCACATCGATGAAAAATATTAAAATATACTTTTGAAAATAGATAATGATAAATATAAAGATTTCATAAGATAATACATTTTTTTATTTCAAAATATTAACCTAAAACATGAGTGGGAAAAAATATGTGCATGAACGAAAAAGAGCTAATCGAGGGGATGATAATTATTCTTAACAATGTCAAATATTTATAAAGAAGGAAATCCAAATAATATAAATAATATAACAGGGTAATGTAATTTTAAAATATAAAAATACTAATAATCATATTATATATATAAATTTTAGTATACAACAATATTTAAGAAACATAGTTAATAAATTAACTATTTGACTTAATGAAATGAGATTGTGTAAAAAAACATTATGTTTTTAATAACTTTTATTTTAAAAGGAAATAATTAATAAAAAATTAGAATTGAAATATTTGTGCTGAAATAGTCATATATAAAACTAATGTGGATGTTTGGAAGATGAAATCATGTAGGAAGAATTAAAAAATGATTACCACTCAATAAAGGTGAATTGAGTTAACAAAAACACTTAAAGGGTTTGGTAAATTTTGAATGAAAATAAGATTAAACATTGAAATTTAAATTGAACTATACATTCCGTTAATAAAGAAGTAATTATTCAAAAATATGTTAATTAGGTATTATATACACCAACTTAATGAAAACATATTCATATTACAAAACATATCTCAGAGATGGAAGATTGGGAAGAAACTCTTACCTTAGATTCCAGCTTGGTTATACACACTTTAACCCATTATATAATCATTTTAGGTTTATTATTAATCTATATTATATCTATATTATTATTTACTTTACTTGTAACAATTAATTTATAATTTATTATTTCTAATTTATTAATCATTCTTTATTTAAATTAATATTTGTGTGTTAATATTCCTATTCGTTCTATGATATCTTCAGTATGGTCATTTTGTTCCTTGGTAATTTCCTATATGTTCATCAATTAAAAAAATTACACGGGGGTAACATGAGTGTTTTTTATTCATTTTTTAATCCCAATTAAAATTTTATAGAATCTATAGAGATTGTTCATCAGGAGCGGTTAAAATATATTTTTATTTTGAATTTTGAGTCAATAAAGTGAATTGATTTTATCAATGAACATAATTATATATATATATATATATATATCTATTAAATAATTTTGAAAAATATCAATTTCATAATTATAATATAATGTTAAAATTATTTATTTTTATTATTCAATCATTATATAACCATTATAATTTTTTTTGTGTATACAGTAGAACCATCCCATACTAGAACACTTTACAATGGATGAATGAGTAAGAACATATTATAATATAATAATAAAATAAATTTTACAAATTATTAATGATTTAAAATTTTATATTAGTGTGATTAATCAAATATAAGAACAGGGGGATGAAATATATAATGAAAATGAACATTTATATAATTACAATAATATCAAATATTTGAATCATCTCTCATAGAGACACATAAAATAAAGGATTTTGAAATTTTTGTGACTATAGGTTACCAAATGTGATATAGTATTTTTATATACGTAATATTGGGAAGGATTCAATAGGAAAATAAAGAAACTGTGTGGAATGAATTGGATATAATAGGGGTGTCATTATATTTGATATTGAGTGGAATTTTTTAATATAACCATTGCTTAATGATTATAGAATTCCATTTCTCATGAAAAGTGGATCTGAAGTGGAAAAATAATTGAGATAATATGAGGGGTTGTATAAAAAAAACTCATCTGATTATTTTAAGATAATGATTCATGATATTTTATGTCTTTACCCCATAGCTAAACCCAATACCTCATTTTAAATTCAAAAATCCATCTCAATTATTATGTTAATGGCATATTTATAAGCATAAAAATTGACATATTAAATAATTAAAAATTTATGATTCCAAATTTGAAATCAATTTTATTACATTCAATTTATAAATGTGACGAAAACTAATCTTAATATACTAACTCATAACACAAACAAACTTTTTTAGAAAAAATGTACTTTTAAGTGGAAAATGAATTTATTCTTCTTCCTGTCAAAGTAATAATAATTAAATGAATAATAATTTATATAATAATATATATATATAAACAATATTTTATTTTATTAATTATTTAAAAGTAATGATTTTAATTTATTTATATTAAAACACATAACACATATAAAAAATATTTGAAAAATATCCCATTTTATCATTAAATGATTTTAAATTCTTTTATAAAAAATTAATAATCAATATATGAATGATTATTAATTTTTATTATGTTTATAATAACAAATTTAATTAAATTTAATACTTTAAATATGATATATTTAGATATTAAATAAAAAAATATAATAATATGGATGTTTTTTAATCTTTTTTTTTGTTTAGCCATGAATTATTAATTTACTATCCCTTATATAAATTTAATTAATTTTTTGGATGTTATTATTTTTTTACTTATTATTCCTTTAATTTAATAAATAAATTTATTTATATCATTCTTTAAATTTAAAAAATTTCAAAAAAAAAATATATCATTAAACTTAATGGAACCTTCAAAATTGAAATAATATCCTTTAATTATAGTAAAAAATAATTTATTCTATATCAAAAACCTATTTATATTATTATATATATATATATATGTATATTAACATCTAAATATACATTATTTATATTAACAACTTACCTATATATCTAAAGTAGTTAGATGTTTACCAGAATTATACCCAATGACTATATACCCTTTAATAATGGACATATAGTGAATATATTTCCCCCATTTCATCCTATATATTCAATCCATTATACAATCAAAAATAAAATTTCTCATTATTATATATATCATTTTTGATATTTAAATATTTTTTCTCTTTTAATTATGTTTTCTTCATTAAGGTTTATTTTTACTAATTGTGATGCTCATGGGTGAAGAGGATATGGGAAATTTAGTAGCTGTAAAAATATTATTATTTTAATTTATTTTCCCATATTTATATATTCACTATAAAATGATATCATCATCCATGGTATGTAATAATCCGTGATTTTTACTACCTGGTTTCATGATCTTTTATTGTAATGATCCATTATGATGTAATATATGTTGTTATTTTGGTTCATATATAGTACAAATTAAATCCAAATAATGTTAAATAAGTTTAATGGAATCTAAAAACATAATTTTAAATGATGGTCATGTAGTTAATGGAAATAAAAAGTTTACTAAAACCAATTTTTTTACATTATCCCCCCAAAATACATTTCACCATTGAAATTTTTAATTATCTATCCCTGATAAAAATAATTGATTATATCCATTGTCTAGAAATTAATGAAGATATAATTTCTAACGATATATTGAACTCATTATTTAATAAAAAATATGAAAGAATTCAATTAATAAACCACTGCATTCATTCATTGTAACAGTTCAAACATTCTTATCTCATTTTTATGTTTTTGGTGTTGGAGGTGTTAAGAAGAATTTTGAGGATAAAATGGAGGTGTTTGAGCTGAAATTTCACCAAAAAAGTTGATCCCTTTCTTGATGTAATGTGTTTGTATATGTAAGTTAAATTAGGGGGGATAGATATTTCTTGGTGTGTATTTTTGCAGCGTATAACCATGATTGGATGATTTTAGTTACACTTTAATTTCAAGGGTACCTTTTTTATACTCATGTGGCAGTGATATATTCTATCTCTTCGAAGAGTAGTTGATTTTTCTATGAGGGGTTTTATATAGCTACAGTTTGGTTGAAAATTGTTTTAGGTCTTGATATGATCATGATAATGGGAATGTTGATTAGTATGGTGTGGTCCTCAAGGATATGAAATGGTGCTAAGAGTGTCCTATTTATTTGGCTATACCAATTTGGGGGTTGTTGTGTTGTGTTTCTTTGGTTGTGATATGTCTTGATTTGGGAGTTTCTGTGTCCAAACATGGAAGTGAGAATTATTCCATGGTACCTCCCCGTGTTTATTAGATTCAAAATTTTATTGTTAAAAATATTTTGTAATTCATTTAACATCAAACTATTGCGGCGTGTCCATGACCCTAACCCCATGATTTTCTATTTTTATTCTTTAGTAAAAATTAGAGAACCCATTCAAATTCTATTTCAATTCCTATAATTCCCTTGACCCTGATATAATTTTAGAGGGTTTTTAAGAGATCGTTTAGTGCTCTTTTGTTTTAATTTGATCCTCAAAGTAAAGAGATCTTTTTTTATAGATCTAAGTTGAATTTTTAGCTTAGAATCCAAGAATTTTCATCCCATTTCTTTATAGAGGATTATTGGTGTTGGTTTATGTTTGATAAAAAGGGTTATGGGGAAATGTTTTTATGATTAATTATAATTGATTAGGTTAATTGAGGTTTTTCTTTTTATATTTTTTGTCTTTTTATTATTTATTATTATTACCTAAAATAATATGAAGCATCAGTTAATGTATGATATTTGAGAACACTCCTAAATTTGTGGTATAATATGGGATTAATATGGTTTTTATTTTATTATTAGGTTTGTATAGAACATATTAATAAATATAATTTACTGGACTAAATAAAATGAGGAAAAATTAGTGAATAATCTCTTTACTTCTCCCCCTTGATATTATTTTGGAATTGATTATTGTTATTGCTTCTACCAATTTTTATTATTACTGATATGATTTAAATTACCTTATTGTGATTGAATGATATAAAAACATCATTAAAAGGGTATTAAAATAAATATATTAATGAACTTGGTGTGTGGAGAAAACAATTGACATGAGATCATGTTTTGTATACAAAATCCTAAAAACCTATGGATAATAGATTCTATTACATTATGTAATTGATTATCTTATTATTATAGATATGATTGTGTGTATAATGTGAGGCTTGTTAGGTGGTTATTAATATAGATGACTCTAGATTGAATTATTTTTATATATTGGCTTGATATATTGTGATGTTTAGTATATATTGGTATGTGATGATACAATGATTAGAATTGGTTGGGTAGTGAGTCTATGATTAGGGTCATTGTGATGGATGCGGTGGTTATTCATTGTGATGAGTGTGCAATTGTTTGGTACTTTCTCAGTAGTAGTATAATATAAATGTAATTATAAACATTATAATGAATGATAAATGGAATTAAATGAACTAGGGTTATGAATGAAAATATAATGAATGGAATGTGGTGGTAAATTAATGGAATTATTATGGGATATGTCTATGAATTGTTTTCCATTAAATATGGAATTTATTTTATCCATGAATGTAAATAGTTTTGTAATTTCTAATCCTTGAAATTTTATAATTTTATTGAAAAATGGGAACTAGTTAATGCTTATTTTATATGTTTTTATGAGAAGTTGTTAAGGTCATGGTTTCATCGTTGGAATCAGTTATAGTATGTGGAGATGATAGTGTAGTGATTCTTTTGGGTTATGGAAGTTTTATTTAGATGAGCATTCTAGATTGGGGTTATGAGTCAACCTTTATGCTTTATATTTCTTCTAATTTCAATATGAAACCCACTGGATTCATTTATACTTGTTGATACCTAACATATTTAGGGTTTGTAGTGTTTTCTAATAACATCTAGGATTGTGAGGGAACATATGGCTAGTTACTCCCAATACCTTGGTCTCCCTTCAGGGTGCACTATGGGATGTCATGGACTGATTTAGTTATGATGATACTACTATAGTGTGTGGCATACTAGTAAAACCTGTAGGGTGTTAGAATGATGATATATATATATGTTGTACTTGTAGATACTGTATAGTATTAGTGAGATGATATGTACAGTCACAAAGATAATGCATGTGACATACTGGAAGACCCTACAAAGTCTGGGTATAATGAGATATAGATGGGGTCATGAAAGGTAGGATATGGGCATGTGGTTGGTGTATTTCATGTTCATTATACATGTTTTTAATAGATATGATATTGATGTAAGGGATGTGATATTTTGAAGTGGATATGGTCATAGAAGAATTATATGGATGTGTTATGTTGTATGGATGTGGCATGAGAAATGATATTCCATAACATGGTTGTGGTAGGGATCATAAGTACAATATATTTTACATTGGGGTGTGAGAGTAAAAAACAAATGGGAAATTGATTACAAGGTACCTCATTGATATATATGTCGATACTGTTTTACCATTCATGACCATAATATTTGGTGTGTGGGCCTTGATGAGGTTGGATAGTGGTTGACATGATAGGTTATTTTTTGGTTTTACTATTTGTTTACTGATTTATTAGAATGATTATCCCACATATGTATGTAATTTATTGAGAATAATTCTATTAAGTATACATGTTACACACACACAAACATTGCCATTTGTTATAGGTTTATAGGTTTATTTTGTTGTCTAAGTTGGGAAATAATAACTTAGAGATATGAATTGGATATAGATTCAATGCCTTTGAATTTTCATGGTATTTTATTTGGATATCATATGTTTTTATAATATTACATGAATTATCATATATTGGTTTCATTTATATAATGGTGATAATTAGTGGTTTATTTATATATATATATATATTCCAGTTATATATAATTAAAATCCCTCCCATTTGAATATTTTATACACTTAGTGTTATTAAAAATATTGGGGTGTATTTGAGGAAGGACTAAGGGGTCTATATTTTCTTCACTATAGGCCAAAGACAAATTCCCTATAGAGGAAGGTAATGAAATAGTTGTATCAAATATTTGGTTGAGTGTTAAATTTTTTTTGGGAGTTACGATTTAGTAATTATCTTGGATTTCATGGGTTGATTGAAAAACAAAAATAATTCAATTTTTTCTATAATAAAAGTAAGCATAACCGACTTGGTAACCAGATTTTAGGTCACATTATGATCCAAAATAATAACCTTATGATTACTAAATTTGATAAGTTAATTGATGTTACTTGTGTGGTAGAGATATATAAGATGAATATTCATCATGCTTGATTTTTCTTATGTTTGAAATGTGGACATTTTAGGAAATTAACAAGAATAAAAGGAAATGAATTTCTATTCAATGGTACTAAGATTAGGGGTTTTTTCCTTATTTAAGTGATAGTTTCTATTCATCATTAATAGATGGTTTAAGATAGTGAGTTTTACTAGGTTGACCAGATTCATCATTAGAGGGTTGACCAGGCCATGAAGGATGAGATTTGGTGGAATACATTATTCCAATTCTAGTATTATGGGTTGGATAGGTATGAGTGAACTGTCTCTAATTTAGTGATAGATCATTGATTGAAGTATCTTCAAATTTCTTTTGTCTTCATTTCTTATAGAAAAGAACATAATATGATTTTGGATACTAGTTAGATGCATGGAGCTGCGTATAGGTGGTGGATCTTATATTTAGGGATAATAAGGAGGTAAATGTCAATTAGAATGTGTTTTAGTATAACTTCCTTGATAAGATTATATTATCTATGATGAGTGTGGAAAATAGGTAGGTGTTTCTCTGAAAATGCAATGTTGACATATATCGACATTACATTTCTTTTTCAGAATACATATTACATGACAAAAATATACGACCAGTGCCAGTATTATTTTAGTTTCATTAGAAACATGGAACATAATCTCCTAACTTGGTCAATGATATTCAAAATATCTTATAATGAGTTTCCCATTTTATTTTACAAACTAATACCTTCACTATATACTAGTTAAAAGAAAAAGAAAAGGGTTAGATAAAATGCTCAGTAAGTTTAAAACTGAGATCATAAAACAAACCATATACATAAGAATGTAAAACATGAACCTAATGTTCAAATATCAAAATATTGAGTCATGAAATAAGTCTTGGTAGTACGTAAGGCATAGATCATAAAGTAATATTAACCATGATAAAATAGAATTGGCATAAAACATGGAATTGTGGAAAACCAATATGAACATAATATGATTCATATAGTATCCAAGGCATTGCTTCCAAGATCATTATAAGAACCCAGATCGTTTTTTTTTTCAGGTCTGATTTCCTTTTTCTTGTGTTTTTTAGAAAAATCATAATTTCTAGAAATTTTATTAGTACACGCCATGTACATTATGAGTACACACTACGTACTCCGTTACTGTGGTAGCTATGTGTTAGCCATGTAATAGCTGAGCACAAGATCATGTGTGGTGACCTGGAGACCGCCTAAAGCAAGGGAAAGTTAAGACAAGTACATGTTATGTACTTCAAAAGTACACATCATGTACTTTCTTTATTTTCATTAAACAGACCGGAGTCACGTCTAATTGAAGGAACCATATAATTTTAGGTCGTTCTTGTCCAACAATGACTGTATGACCACCGATCTTCCATGAGATGTCGATCAAGCATCCTTTCTCCGATTTGACCGCCATCGATTGAATTATGATCTCCATGGTAAGATCTTCTATCTTTTAGACCTTCATTTCCTGATTCCTCCTTTTTCAATAGTTATACTTCATTGAACATTTTAGACTTTTTTTTATCTATGGTGTTCTTGGCTGATTCTTGGCTTGAGGTTCAAGTATAACGATATTCAAAAGCTGAGGTAGGTGTTTTGTTCCTTTTCGTAGATAGTATTTGAGTTTTATATGAAAAAGATCCCAATACCCATGAAAGAGGTATTGAGTGTTTTTAGTTTTAGCCCTGTTATTTACCTCTTATACCTTTTTTGTTTGGATAGAGGTTATTTTTTTCAACAGGGTTATCTTGCTATGATATGGTGGTTTCCCCATGTTATTATTGTTTTGACTATTTTCTCTATTTTTCCTATTTGGTTGCTCATTTGTTTTCTATGCCTATTACGGTAGGATGGAGTGATTGTTTCTGACATGATGTTATATTGTAGACTGTTTATCCAAGTATTTCATGAGGTTTACTTTGGCTGCTATGTATTTCTATGCTCGTTTGACTTACATAGGCCCGTGAGAACCTGGTGTAGTGGACCATATAAATAATGGACGTGAGGGCTTCTCTAGAGGGTATGTTTTTACTATTACGACGTGAGACCATGGGGGAAATTGATGTACGTTCTTCCTCAGAGTGTCTATAGTTCCTCAATGCAGTCCATAGGGGGAATGAGATGTAAGTGCTTCCCTAGAGCGCCTTTTAGTTATCGATAAGATACTATATGGGGAATTGATGATGTGTGCTTCCTCAGAGAGTTAATTCTTAAGTTGAACCACTTGGGTTGGACTATGAGTACTTCCTAGAGGGTTTCTTTTAATGTTTGGTATAACCAGAAGGGTTAGGATGTGAGTACTCCCTAGAGGGTTTCCTGCTTGTGCCTAGCTATTTACTTTCAATGTATTACTGAATGCTTTGAAATTGTGGAATTTTTTACTTTTGAGTACTTACTTTTTTACTGCTTCATTTCTCTATTATTGAATCCCATATATATTCACTGACTGTTAGGCATAGATCTTTTTGTGGTTTCATCTCTAGGAATCATCTCACACGCTGTGTGGGTCATGTTTTTGGGCCCAAATAGATTATGTTGTTGTATGTGTAGATAAGGGAAAGCACCTTTCTACTTCACATACTTGACTGTTTTGGAACAGGAGGGCATGGGACCAAGATGAGTCTTACAATGTAGAGAAGTTGTCTACTTGTTTTTCTGTACTTTGGTTTAGTTCTTTATTTCATCATTGTGACTTGTTTGGCTTCTTTCCTAGACATATGTATCTTGAATCATTTATATATGTGTGCTCTAGTTTTTTCTTCATTAGTCTTCCACTGTTAACTATTTTTTGTAATTTTTACAACATCTACAATAGTTATTTATTTTACTTCCTCTATGTTACTCTTCCAATGAGGGAATAGATTCCCCACATTCACATCCATGGACCTCGCTACTAGTCGGAAGCCTCTGGCATTTGGGGAAATGCACTTGAGGCCATGTGACCAACCCGATACGGGGCATCTTTTGGCGGCTTCCGGAACCAGGATCTTAAAATGTGTTATTAGAGGAATTCTTTTCTTAATGGCATACATTTTGGATCCTATAATTAGAGATAGGATGGAATAGGTACGTGGTAATAAGTTGTGCTTGAGAGTAGCTAACTCGTGTACATGGAAAAACCCAATCTACCTTTCTTATTTCAATTGTTCTGCCTTTTCAATTTTATAGTTGATTTGATTTTCACCGTTGGGTGATTCACATGTTTTGTGTTGTTATCGTTTATGTTATTGAGGTTCTATTTCTGTTGTAACCTGATGAGATGAGGGTTTTCCATCTCATGCATCATTTTGGAACTTTCTAGAAATCACATGTCATTCATTCTTTCCATGCCACTGAAGATGCATTAGTGATTGCATGTTGTTGTGATAGATGCCTTGATAGAATACATGTTGTATGGTAGAGCATTTAATTGAGAAATTTTATGTACGAATGAATGGAAAAAATTGTTTCTATAGGTGTTATTGGTCCTAATGGATCAAAATTCGGAGGACCATTTCATTTTATCCTTGTTTATAACATGTATAAGATGCCAAGATTTGATTCCAAGGGAGTATGAGCCCTCACAGATCAGAATTTGGCACTTTGGTGTTCGTTTCTGCATTTTTATGGGCTCTGGAGTAGTCTCTGAGGCATACTATCCGGAAAAAATACAGAATACACACCATGTAGTGATGACTACACACATTGTGTTCTTCAATTCAGGAAGAAACTGTTTTTCATAAGTACAAGTTGTGTACTGTATGTACACGCCGTGTAGTCACTAACCATGTTGCTGGATGTGTGGGAAGAGACACAGGGTATGAAAATATTTGTGGGACACGCTGTGTATAAGACATACACGCGGTGTGTTTAGAAACAGTGTCTACCTATGTGACTAATGACATGGATGGATAAATCATCAGTTCTACACTTTGTGTCAGTTTGAACACATCGTGTAGTGTAATCATGGAATCCGGGCCTGTAACTAACAACACGGGTTGGTGAAATCCGTTAGGTACATGATTTTTCTGTCTGGAACACGTCGTGTAAATTCATCCACGTAACTAAAAACACTGTTTGGTGAAGTTCATTTAGTACACGCCGTGTCAGGCACTAACACACCTTGTAGTCTTGTTCTAGGAGATCCGTGTGGCCTAGACGTGTAATGTAACCCGGGAAGGGGAAGATGATCCAAGTACACATCGTGTGTTATGACAAAACGCTTTGTCTATGGGGTGTTATACGGCCAGTCATGGAATGAGTACACAACCATGTGAAAGTATTAAAGGAACATGACGTATAGGGGTTATACACGCCATGTATCCATGTTTTTAAAAACATGAATGTTTTATTTATCAAGTTGCCTTCTTGAACTTCTAGTTTTCATTCCTTGATATTACTGATCTAAGGTGTGTGCTTGACCTTGCAGAGTCATGCTACCGAGACGTCCTCTGGTTGAACGCCAGTTTCAAGGAAGTGATCAAACACCGAACATGGCTGATCAGGGACTTCTAACAGATCCTTTAGTTATGCCAGTCTTGGCACAAGTCGTCATTCAAGACACAAGTGATGATTCAAAATTCTGAGATGGCTTTATGAGGTTCAAGCAGACCTTCTGAGGTGTACCACATCCTGCCTCATCTATGGAAGCTTTTACGGGGGTTTTCCAGCAGTAGCATCCTCCCACCTTCACAGGGGAAGGAGGACCTCAGGCTGCCGAGTCATGGCTGGAAGCCTTGTTTTCTATCTTCGAGCATCTAGAGACGACTCTAGATAAGTGGTTTAAGATTGCTACTTATATTCATCGGGATTACACCAATAGATGGTGGGATTTGATCTCACTGGCGGGACACCACGAGGTAATGTCATGGAATGAGTTCCAGCATGCCTTCTACGACTACTTCTATCCAGAGACCTTGAGGGCTGATCAAGCTTGAGAGTTTATGTGTCTAGATCATGGTACTCTTTCAGTTATGAGGTATTCCTCTCACTTCAAAAAGCTACAGCACTTCATGTCCATCCCAAGAGGTGATGGGTTATTACTAGAAAAAAAGTTTGAGGATGTTATCATGCACGAAATCTAATCTCATGTGAACATCTTCAGGTTAAATTCCATCACATCCATAGTCAACCAGGTGTTGAACATAGAGAACAGTATGAGGGATTATGGAGTTGTGATCCAGGGCGGCTTGACATTTGGAGTTAGTATCATTCCTACTGGTAGTAGGAAGAACTTCAGGGAGTCTTTACATGGAGATCCAAGGAGGCGGGACACTTCTTCTGGTAGCCATATTGTGTACTACCAGGGCAAGAAGAGTAGGCATATGAGGCCAAATTTCCTGAGAGACCCAGTGGAGTGCCTATCATGAAGAAAGACGGGTCGTCTTCAGTTATTTTTCTAGATCTTCTCACTAGAAGCTGGGGACAATGGTTCTTCTACGACTCTTCGTTCAGGACCAGTGCCACCGGTTTCTCACCAGTTAAGGAACTGGAGTTCTTCCAGCTGTTTGGGCCAAGGTGGAGGTCATTGCCATGGTAGCCAGTTTCCAGTTTGTTAGTGACAACAGGGTGGATCAGCTCAGAGTGGTCTGGTAGGGTCATAGGGTCGCGATGCAGGCCAAACTTTTGCAGTGAAGCAGACCCAACATGATTAGGATCCCGGACCCTCTAAAGTTCGTGGTATGATCTTAGTTAACTCAGTTTTAGCTTCTAATATTTTTGATATAGTGGCTTCCCATTATTCTATATCTGTGCAATTGTGAGATCCTTGGGCTCTGTATCTTTTCTTCTATAGTTATCTCAACACTAGACACTCTGTTGGGGATAATAACGGCTATTGTAAAACAGTTCAAGGAGTTCCCTATAGAGGGTGGTGGGTGTAACATCTTGTGGTACCTCTATGTCCTAGAGATGACCAGATATGATGTCATTATTGGAATGGACCAGTTAATTCCCTTCCAGGAAGTCATCAACTGTTATTATCGTAGTGTGATTTTCACATCACTAGAAGGCATATTGTTTCTTCAATAGGGAAAATGGGATGTCTAGGTGAGCATTGCAGGACCCGAGCATCATGGGTTGGGAGGGGTTACATCCAAGATTTATAGTCTATATATAGATGACCAAGGGACTTCACAGTTAGACTTTCCTCCTATGGTGGATCATTTTAGGTACATCTTTCTAGAGGAATTTTTATGTTTTACTCCAGAGCGAGAGGTGGAATTTTCTATTGAGCATGAGTCAGGAGCAGCACGAGTGTCCATTCCTCCCAATAGGATGGCCACACCAGTGTTGAAGGAGCTCAAGAACTAGTTATAGGAGTTACATGCCAATGGTTTCTTCTGACCCAATACTTCTCCATGGGGTTTTCATGTCCTGTTAGAAAATAAGGCAGACAATACCCTCATACATTGTGTGGATTATTGAATGTTCAACAAATTGAAAGTCAAGATCTGGTATCCCTTTCTGAGGATTGATGATCTATTTGATGATCTTTGAGGAGACCGATTGTTCTAAAATATTGACATGAGGTCTTGTTACAATCATTTGTGCGTTAGACAATCTGATATACCTTTTACCGCCTTCCAAAGTAGATATTATCTATAAGATTATGTGGTTATGTTGTTCGGTCTCACGAATGCGCCTGCAGTCTTCATGGAATTGATGAACCGATTGTTCCATCATTACTTGGATTCTTTCATGGTTGTCTTCATAGATGATATTTTGGTGTACTCTCACACTCGAAACGACTATGCCACTCATCTTGAGATCATTTTGAGTATCCTGAGATAGAATCAGTTATATGCTAAGCTCTCAAAATGCCACTTTTGGATGGACCCGATTCACTTCATGGGTCATGTTTTCTCAGAGAAAGAAGTATCATCAGACCCAAAAAAAAGTGTGATCTATACTTTCTGAGGAGAAACTAAAAATTTATTTGAGGTACGAAGTTTTCTAGGGTTGGATGGATACTAAAGACACTTCATACAAGACTTTTAACACTTAGCAACACCACTGACGGGCCTAACTAAGAAGGGTGCAAAGTTCTTGTGGTTAGACTCCTCTGAGTCAACATTTCAGGAGCTGAATGGGAGGTTGAATTTATCACCAAATATAGGTTTTTCTAGAGATGGTAAGGATCTACACTATTTATTACGATGCATTAGGTGTCAGGATAAGAGCGATGCTTATACAGGGAGAAGGAGTCGTTACGTACGGGTCTTAGCAGTTGAGGCCACATGAGAGGAACTACCCGACACATGATATCGAGTTGGAGGCAGCTGTTCATGACTTATGATGTTGGAGACACTAACTTCTGGTTGAAATTTTTGTGGTTTTCACTAACCATAAGAGTCTCAAGTATATCTTCACTCAGCATGACCAAAATTTGAGAGAGCGATGGTGGGTTGAGTATCTTCAGTCTATTGACATTGATATTCCCTACATGCTTGGGAAAGGAAATTTCATGGCTGATGTGTGGAGCAGGAGGACACATATACATGCAGTTCAACAGGCGAGCCGTGAGTGCACTGAGATACATTTGGTGGTGCACAGCAGACAGGGACAAACGTTTCTTTCTTTTATAGTTGCTACCTATACTCTTCTTTATCAGGTGCGAATGTGGCAGCTATCAGATTCTGAAGGCCTAGTCCTACGAGAGAGTGTGTCGGGATAGGACTCTATTCCTAGATGGACCATAGGCGAGAAATTGATATTGTTTTAATAGGAATGTATGGGTGTTAGCAAATATATACATGAGGAGATAATGCGGGAAATTAATTCCTCAATTTGGGAAGTTCATCCTAGTATCACCAAGAAGTATCATGATCTACACCATCAGTATTGGTGTCCAGGTATGAAGATAGATATTTTTTGATTCGTAATGAGGTGTTACACTTCTTAGAAAGTGAAGGTGGAGCATCAACGACCAGTAAAGATTTTGCAGTAGTTACCCATTCTCGATAGGAAGTGGAATGATGTTGAGATGGATTTTGTGACCGGTTTACCAAGGATGCCTAGTGGTAATGATGAAGTATGGGTTTTCGTTGATAAAATCACGAATATTGATCACTTCTTTCCGATAAAGGAGTCTTTTAGTGTTGATGAGTTGGGACGGTTGTACATCTGAGAGACTGTACATTTACATGGGGTTACACACTCCATTGTTTTAGACAGGGATGCATGTTTTACTTATCCAGTCTGGCAGGGACTATAAAAATATTTGGGTGCACCAGTGCTTTTGAGTACGACATACCATCCCTAGATAGATGGCCAATCTAAGAAAACAATTCAGGTTCTTGAGGACATGAATCGAGCATGCATCTTGGATTTTGATGGTTCTTGGGAGAAACACATATCTCTTGTGAAGTTTTCCTACAACAATTGTTTCCAAGCAACTATTCATATGGCACCTTTTGAGGATTTGTACGGTAGGACCTTCCGGTCACCCTTATGTTGGTTGGAGGCAGGAGAGATGGCTATGTTGGGACTTTGTCTTGTATGGGAGACCTTAGAGAAGATAGAGTTGATTCAGAAGATGATGGATACTACACAGTCTCAACATAAGTCTTATGCTAATCATTGGAGATGACCTCTAGAGTTCATGGTTGGGGATCACTTTTTCCAATGTGTCACACTGAGGTTGGGACATAGAAGGATTAAGAGACAGGTTAAGCTTTGACCGAGGTATGTCGGGCCATTTGAGGTGTTGGGGGGAGTTAGGAGGGTTGTCTATCAGCTTCAGTTACCATAGAGGTACCAGGATATGCACAACGTTTTCCATGTTTCTCAGCTTCGTTGTTACTTCTCAGACCCGTCTAATGTTTTCCATCCCAAGGAAGTTTAGTTAGAGGCGGACGCCTATTTCGAGGAGAATCCCATCCAGATTGTTGATCAAAGTCAAAAGGTCCTCTATGGCTGGTCTATTCTTCTGGTATGGGTGCTATGGCAATATGGGTGAGTGCAGGACGATACTTAGTAGAGGGAGGCTGATATATGATCGCAGTTGCTAGAGATGTTCGGGGTTTCTTCTTCTATGGCTCCTTGCTTAGGAAATTCTGGGACAAATTTTGTTATGGGGGGATATTTGTAAGTACTAGGATATTATTTTCAGGTATGTTTTCCTATTTCTATTATTTTTGAGAAAAAGAGGAATTTCATAAAATTTCTTAAGTACATGCCATCTACTTTTTGAGTAAACGCCATGTAGTCAGTTACCGCGGGTAGCCATGTGCTGGCCGTGTAGTGGCTGAGCACACATCCATGTGTGGTGACCTGAAGACCACCTAATGCGAGGGCCAGTTAAGGTAAGTACACGTCGTATACTTCAAAGGTACAGACAGTGTACTTTATTTTCGTTCATTAAACAGACGGGGTTCGCGTCTAATCGACATAACTGTCTTCTTTTAAGTATGTCTTGTCTGAGAGGGACTGTACAACCATGTATATTACCCAAGCCCCCTGATCTAACATCCGTTCTCCGATTCGACCACCTTAGAATAGGTTGGGATCACCACAATAGGTTCTTCCTTCTTCTGGAGCTTTTTTCCTAATTCCTCCTCTTTCAGGAGTTATCCTCCGTTGAACATTTTAGAAATTTTTGTTGATCTACGGTGTTCTTGGGAGATTCAAGGCTTGAGGTTGAATTATAACGATCTCCCAACACCGAGGTGGGTTGTTTGTGCCTTCCTGTAGATAGTCTTTGTGTTTTGTGTGAAAATGTTCCCAATACCCATGCACAGGGTATTGCATGTTTATGGTTTTAGACCTGTTAACTGCTTTCTATGCCTTGTTTGTTTGGGTAGAGGTTATTTGTTTTAAATAAGGTTATCTTGCTGTGATATGGAGTTTTTTCCCATGTTTTTTTTTTATTTTTGAACATTTTTTCTAGTTTTCCTATTAGGATGCCGCTTTATTTTCCATTACTAGTACTCTAGGATGGAGTGATTGATTCCAACATGTTGTTATGCTGTAAACTATTTAGACATGTAGTTCCTAAGGTATAATTTTTCCACTATGTATTGTTGTGCTTGTTTGACATACACAGGGCCATGAGAACCTGGTGTAGTGGAACATAGAGATAATGGACGTGGGGGCTTTTCCAGAGGGTCTGTTTTTACTATTACGATGCAAGGCCATAGGGGGAATTAACGAAAGTGATTACTCAAAGTGTATGTAGTTCCTCAACATAGGCCAAAGAGGGAATGAGACATAAGTGCTTCCCCATAGCACCTTTTTGTTACCAATATGAGACTATAACAGGAATTGATGGTGAGTGCTTCCTCATAGAGTCTATGCATAAGCTGAACCAGAGGGGTTAGACTTTGAGTAATTCCTAGAGGGTTGCTTGTTTTGTTTGGTTAAACCAAAATGGTTAGGCTGTGAGTACTTCCAAGAGAATTACCTAATTGTGCTTATTTATTTACCTGCTATGTGGAACTGAATAATTTGAAACAATGAAATTGTTTACTTTTGAGTACTTCCTTTTTTACTGCTTCCTTCCCCGCTTATTGCCTGCCATATATATTACCTGAAATTTAGGCATAGATCTTTTGGTGATTTCCTACTGGGATTCATCTCACACCCTATTTGGGTCATGATTTTGGGCCCAAAAATATTATATTGTTATAGGTATAGATAAGGGAAACATACCATCTACTTCAGGTACATGACTATTTTGGAGCTGGAGAGCATGGGACCAAGATGAGGCTTGTGATGCTGAGGAGTTGTCTACTTGTTTTCTTGTAATTTAGTTTAGTTATGTATTTTAGCATTGTGACTTGTTTGGATTCTTTCCTAGACATATGTATCATGCATCATTTATATATATATACGCTCTTGTTGTTTTTTCATTATTCTTCCACTTTTTATCGTTTTTTGGTAATTTTATTGCTTCCACTATTGTTATCTATTTTAATTATGATGTGTTACTCTACCAATGAGGGCATAGTGTCCCCACTATCACATCCAAGGCCCTCACTGCAAGTCGACAACCTCTGTAATATGGGGAAATGTAAATGAGGCCATGTGACCAATCAGGTATGGAGAACCCCTAGGAGGCTTCCAGAACTGGGATGTTACAATCATCATAGTGGATAGATTCCATTACTAAACTGTGACTACTCACCATTCCAGCCATGTATTTCTGAATCAAATTTACTTTTTGTTATGACCTATTATTACTGAACCAGATTTAATTTCTATTCCAGTAATTTCAATCTCATTAGATATAAATATCTACCCAATGCAATGTAGGGAGATATAAGTCCCACCCATCTCATAATGAAATAATTCTTACATGTTCCACAAAAATATAAATCATTCATCATAGCAGGACCCATGAAATAAAATGTGTTTCTTAAACTTCATTCCATCATAACATAATCCATATAAAATATCATTACATCATTAACACAATAAAATAATATTAATAATAGGGATGAAAATATAACCCTATTTTATGAGTTTCACATTAGATGAAAAATTATCTTGATAAAACACTTGAACTTAATTCTTGAGGATAATATGCATTTTTATTCAAAAATGTTTTCTTTTCTCAAAATTACACACAATTTCAAAAAAAATATTTTATTTTAAAATAAACATGAAATAGTGTAATGGAAGATTCATATAACTAAGGTGTTATGAATACATAAAAAACCATTCATGTCATATAAGTTAAGAAAAATATTCTTCTCGTACTCTTTCTGAAAAAGTCAAAAAGTACCTCATATGGAAAATGAAAGAAATATTCCATGAATAATGTTTAATAAAAATTTACCAATGGGTAAAATTAACTTTAAAAAATATAAAAATAATAAAAATAATATCATATATTTAGGAAACATGAACTTTAATGATAAATATACACGAGTAAATACTTATGAATAAACAATCTCTGGTAATATTGAGATTGTAAAATTATCCCATTATATAGGTCTGATTTAATTTGTATATCTCCAAAAATCTTGTATAGTGGGTTTAAACATATTACTGACTTTTAAAATAACAATAAGAATATATATGATATCATATATGATTCACATATGAATTTATATTATCCATTTATTTTTCAATTCAAAGTTAAAGAAACATTTTGGTTAATAATTATTTTATTTGTCGTATGTGTTTTAACTTGTTATTATTGATCCTTACACAAATCATGATTTAAATAATTCAATAATTTAAAACATGATTTATATATCAAAAATATTCAGTATAGAAATATATATCTATATATAAAACAGATAGATAAATAAAATAGAATACACCATTTATGGAGACGGTAGGTCGTACGTACAGATGAACGTTGTTTTTGTTTTCTTATTTAATTGAATGAAATAAAGTAAATGATATATATATATATATATTATAATTATTATGTTACATGTTTCATTATTATTCATTATATATACTTTATAATAATTCTTTAATGGTTAACGTGGAAAATAAATCTCATTGCATTGTGGAGACGGTAATCTATTTGTATACAGGAGCAATGATATCATTCGCCTAATGGTTAAATGGTATGAAATTGGATATTATATTAATTATAAATAATAATTATCATGTTATATTAATTATTTACAACTATTAGACTTATAATTATGCCCACTCAGATTATGTATTTTTGAATAACAAATTATACCAAAGGGTAGAGATGATAAAAGGTAAATACGCACAAATGGTGATATTGTTATTCATAGGATGGATAACAAGAGGTATAAGATTTTTAAGTAATTTTAATAACATATTAGTGTGTAGAAGATACAATATTTATTACTTTATCATGGGAACAACATATGAAGAAGATGTAGAAAAGGAAAATAATTTTGAAAGAGAAGATAAAATAATTACCTCTTTTTCAAATATGTCTTTTTATTCGCACAAAAGGTCACCCTAGTATGGATTTATGACAAATATTTGGCCTATTGGATGAATTGAAGGATGTTGGGAGATGAAATGGGAAGGGGTAGGCTGTGTAAATGGTCTTTAAAGGTATTTTTAAAAGAGAAGGAGGAGTTCCCATTTATAAGAGATGTGAGGGGAATGTTATGAATGTATTAAAATATTAATTTCATATAAATTAATTTTTAGTTTATAATGGTTAAAATATAATTTATTTAGAATAAATTTTGATCCTGGGTCTAAATAATCTCATACAATAGGGTTTATTCATGTTTAGGTCCCAAAAATAACCTTATCTTTTAGCTTTAACAGTTACCAAAAAACATTAACTATTAACATGTTTTCATGTATTTTCATAAAATATTCTTACTATAGTTAATATAAAATTACCAGAGAACCTAAAGTGGATAATTAAGGAAATTTTTAACATTATATAAGTTAGTTTTCTGAATAATATATTTTTAGGACTATTATATCATTTAATAAAATAGTATTTTTTTTAAAAACTCATTTATGTCAATATTGACACTATTTAGTAATTGATTTTAGTTAAAGTAATAAAAACTTTAATCCTTAGAAAAAATGAATTAAATAATCCCTAACATGTCAATTTTATCCAAAAAAATCGTGTATGGAAGAAAAATGTTAAAATTAAATTTATTTTAATATTTATAATAACATATATTTGAATAATTTATTAATAAGGTAATCACTACATCACTATTTTGTCATAAATAAATTTATTTATTTAAGGAATAAAAATTATAAATATAATAAAATGATGTATAAAATAATTTTATATTTCTAATGACTTGTTATAGTCTGATAGATCATTTATATAAATTAAAATTAAATTGTTTTAGTAAAAAAGATAGTTGTTTATGTTATATTTCCCTTTACATTAAATTAATTATTATAACATGCCATTTTCACACCCAAGTGGTTCCCAAATGCCTAAATTTCTACATAAATATTTTTGGGTTTCTAATGACTCATCCAATAGGATTATGTCATGTTTTCGGGTAGTTTTATATTATTATAATATTTTTTTACACTCATTTACATGATTTACCCTATAACTATGGTAAATAAAAATAATTACTAATGTCACTATAAATAATGTCTAAAAATAAAAGATAGATATTTAAAAAAAATTGGATATATGATTAAAAATTTGGAATCAATTTTTATATATTCATAACACAAAATTGGTATAAATTATTTTAAAATTAATTTCCGTTGTCAAAACTAGAAAATAGGTTTTTAAGAAATAAAAACTATCAAAAGATTGACACGTGTTTATGTTCAATTTGAATGTGAATTTACTTCCAATTACCAATATTTTATTAAAATATAAAAATTTAATCAAATTAAAGTTTAAAACTAATTAAAAATATAATCTAACTATATAAATAAATTAGATCAAAATGATGTTTTGAATTAAAATACAATATTTTTTACTATTCATTAAAATATGAATATTATTAGAAAAATACCAAATATTAAACCAAAGTAAATTTTGACGTCCCAATTCCAAAGAAGAAAATTATTTTTTCAAATAGAATATATAAGAGTGTTAAAAACTAGATTTAAAATGGGTGTGCCATCAAAAGATGGAAAAACTGCATTTTTTGAGAAATATTTCTTTTATCCGAAAAATTGTATTTGTGCTTATATAATGTCTATAAAATAAATAATATGAATTTTAATGTTATATAAAATTCAAAATGAGGTTAATAAAATTCATAATGGGTAGTTTTAATCCCATTAAATAATAATATTTTAATAAGATATCATTGTTTAGTGAAACTCTGTATTGTGTTCAATGCAAGCTATTGAGTAAGGTTTCTATTGTCTATAACTTAAGTCAAGTCAGTGTTGCATGTAGTGAAAGATTAATTTTAGGTTTCATTTAAAATAATCTAAACATTTATCTTTTATACATTTAACAGAATCTATATTCAGTGTTGCGTATATTGTACACCAACTTGGTGTTGTGTGTAACATATGAAAAGTTGGTTTAGTGTGATACGAATGTTTGCCTTGATTCATTGCATGATAAAAATTAATATTTTAAGTTTTTCAAAAAATGGTCCCTTAAAACATGTGGTGTTACATTATACGCTCCTTGAAATGAATTTCTCCCTCAAAATACATCAAGGGTTATAAAAGGTTTAATATTTGAATGATTCTTTCATTGAAACCCACATCATAAAAAGGAATACTAAAACTTAATTTTAAAAAAAATGTTAGTAACATAATGATTACACAATATGACTCATCACTTGGTTTCCACATAGGAGAACATAGGTGGGAATTGAAATCATAGATATAGAAGATAAATCAAACCTTCATGTTCTGAAGGATTGTGATAGAAAATAAGGTTTGAAGAATGTTAACAACCAAAAGGCGATAAATTTTTATGATTTAAGGGACCATCTGATTCATTAAATACGAAGATACTATGATAAAATTTTTTGTTTTCAAGATCCTTTCCCTAAAGTTGAATATTTTACGTGAGAATAAATTCTTAATTGATTTTGGTAAAATCTGACTATTTTTCATGCCTTGAAAAATTTATACTTCATCTCTTATTTATTGAAATGAAGTTGAATTTGTTATTCTTTAAGTGTTATCAGATCATGTGATAGAATGATATGTCATTCCATATGCCTCAAAAAAAGTTTATAATTGGTTATCAAATATTCATAAGTCCACCTATAGTGAGATAATACATTAATCTAATAATATTAAACCATAATATAACTTATACTAACCGTAAATATATAACATTACAATCCATTAAAAAACTGAAAATATAAAACTTTAGAAACAGGTGAACTAAATCGACCTAATATTAGTCTCCCATATCACATTAGGATGTCCTTAGTTGTCACATTCAAACATGCGAATTCCTTAATCATATACTCTTTTGAATCATGATAATAAAATGAATTACCATAGAACCTTAGTGAAAACATGAATTCTATAAAAATTAAATATTTACAAATAATAATATACCAAATATTTTCTATAGTCAAACCATGATATCATTTATTCTTATATTAGTCACGAGGTCATTAATACTATTAAACATCTCATTATCTCCCTATCCATTCATTATGCACATATCATGCACTTTACAAAAATATATCAATCGCTTATCATGGTTAATGGTACCATATACATATAGAAAACCATAATGGACCAATACATAGATATTTCCAAATTTCATAATACTATAAAAGATATTATAAAACACTATTTTGGAATCCCCATACATAAAAACATAATCTTTCCACTAATATTTTGTCATACATAGCATCAAAAAAAGTTATCCCATGTGATTTGCCTTTTTATTTTTCCTTAAGAGGATGTTGATGTTGATAATCATCCATAAACCTTAGATTTTTTAATTCATTAGCATAATTCCCCATTTCCTTTCACTTTTAGAATTGAAGTGTGGATGGTGCGTTCTTAGTCGCCTTTTCTATATTCATATCACTAGAAACATTTTTTCAATTACTTCGGCACTTAAATTCTTGATGATCTTTTTTTCCAATTTTTAAAAAAAATTCAGTCCCTTTAATACAATCTACAATATGATTCTTTCTACACTATGAGAATAAAGAAACATTCATCTTCTTTCCACCATCACTTTAAGATTTTCCCTTTAACTCCATCATTCATATCTTTTCAAGTCCATATGATTGATATGTAATATTAAATTATATTTCTACCTTGATAGAAAAACACACAATCTCTTCATATCAACTAATGTATCTTATAGATAATTATCTTTGGAGACTAGGTTTTTAGGTACTGAAGAATCGAACAGATTTATGTTTTGGATGAATGATAAATCCAAAATCATATCTTGCAAGTCTTATAAAATTTTCCTCGTATGTACCAATAGATTCATCATCCATTTGATTATCCTCAATGAACTACTTTGATATCATTTTTTTAATAATTCTAGGAATGTACTTATTGAAAAATAAGTTCTTGTACTCATCCCATTGGATGGATTTAGTTTCATATTGCTGCCTTGTATTCTTACTTAGAGTTCACCACTGGTCTTCTAGAACATCTAAATGATAAAAAACCATAAATTCTTTTTCATAATCCAAATAATGAAGTATGGGAAATATTTTTTCAATGGTACTGATCCATTATTCCGAAATAAGTAGATTAGAAGACCCACTTAAAGAAGGATGGTGTTGCCTCATAAAGGAATCAATAGAATGTTGTTACCTTATCTTATCCTTTGGATGTATAGAATAATTCATAGCATTTGTAAGTATATAAATAAGATTTTTCATTCCATTTCCCATAAAATTTGGTTGTTCAAGAGGAAAATCATTACATTTACCAGTTCATTAACCATTAACACATTTCCATCAGGTTTGAACCATTATCAAAAACCGAAAAAGAATAGAGTGAGAGGACAAAATCATACTAGGAAAACAATATAATCAAGAGGGAGTAGTTTCACTCTCTAACATCTAAGGTTTAATCCATAATTATTCATGATTATTACCATAATTATAGGACTGTAACCTTTTATTTGAGTAACCCCGAGGTACATCCCTATACAAACCATATAAAAATATTTAGGGATCTCACTAATGTTTTCTCATCCTTGTTTCCAAAGGTTAACTAGACCTTCTCTCCTATAAAAACTCTAACAACACAAGATTGATATATATAAAAATTATATTTATTTTTAATAATACATATTACCTTACAAAAATATACACCGAAATACCATATTAGTTGAATGTCTTTATAAACATGGAACATAATATTTTAACATGGTGAAATATTATCAATATATCCAATAAAGATATTACCCTTTTCTTTTCCTACCTAAAACCTATCTTTACATCTTAGGGAAAGGAAAAAATAAAATGTTTAAGATCAAATTCTTAGTAAGGTTTATCATTGAGAACATAAAACAAAACATAAACATAATAATGTAAAAAAATTAACATATAGTTTAAATATCAAAATATTGACTCATGAAATAACTCTTGGCAGTATATAATAGATAGATCATAAAGGAACATTAACAATGATAAAATAGTATTGGCATAAAACAAGGAATTGTTTTAAAAAATAACAACATAATATTATTTCTATATTAGCCAAGGAATTTTTTTCAAAGTCCATCATAGTGGACAATGTCCATTAATGAACTGGGTTTACATACCGTTCCAGCCATGTATTACTAAACTGAATTTACATGTCATTCCCGCTGTGTATTACTAAACCAAATTTACTTTTCATTTCAGTCATGTATATCTCATGAGATATTAATATATACACAATTCATTGGAGGTAGATATAGGTCCCACCCATCTCTTAATGAAATCATTCTTACTTGTTTCACAAAAACACAAATCATTCATCATAGCATAACCCATGAAATAAAATGAGGTTCTTAAACATCATTCCATAATAACATAATCCTTATAACATATCATTCTATAATTAACACTATCAAATCATAGTAATAATAGGGATTAAAAAATATCACTATTTAAATAGAATTATCTTAGAGGAAAATAATTTTAATAAAACACTTCAACTTAAATCTTAAGGATAATATACATTCTTCTTCAAAATATTTTTATTTTCTCATAATGATGAGCAATTAAAAAAATAATTTATTTGAAAATGATTTATAAATTGCGTAGAGGAATATTCGTGGAAATATGGTGTTATGAAGACATAAAAAACCATTCATGTTGTATATGTTAAAAAATGATCTTCTCGTACTCGTACCGGAAAAGTAAAAATGTCACTTTTATGGAAAATGATTGATAGATTCCTTCCATAAAGTTTAATAAAAATTTACCATGGTTTAAAAATAAATTTTTCAAATATTATAAGAATAGAAATAAAATTTTATATTTATAAAACATATATATGAATGATAAAACTACCCCATTAAATACTTACGAATAAACAATCTTGGATAATAATGAGATTGAAAAAATGTCATTTACCTTAGGTCCGATTTCTTCTGTATGTGTGTGAAACATCAGTATAGTGGGTTTAAACATATTATTAAATTGTAGTAGAACAATAATAATATCTATAATATCATATATGATTCACTTATTACTTTATATTACCTGTTTATTTATCAATTCCATATTAAAGCAACGATTTGGGTAATAATCATTTTATTTATCATACTTGTTTTGACTTGTTATTCATGATATTATTACATATATCATGATTTACATACATTAAGAATATAAAAAATGATTTATTTATCATAAATATTCAGTGTAGGAAAATATATACAGTACATAGATAAATGAAATGGAATACACCATTCATAAAGAAAGCAGGTCGTACGTATGCATGAACATTGTTTCCATTTCCTGATTGAATCGAATGGAAGAATGTAAATGACACACACACAAACATATAAATAAAAATAAATACTGTAGCATTAGTATTACATATATTTAATTATAATTTATTATAAATAATTTATAATCATTCTTGAATGGTTAACGAGAAGAGTGAATCACATCGCGTCGTGGAGAAGGTACGTCGTACGTACATACAAGCGATGATATCATTAACTTAATGATTAAATGGTTTATAATTAGATTGTATATTAATTATTAAGAAAAATTATCATGTTATATTCAATATTTTAATCCATTATACTCAAAATTATACCCATTCAAATTATATATTCTTGAATAACAAATTACAACATGGCATGGAGACGTTAAGTCGTACGCACAAACGCTTGGTGATATTGTTATTTGAAGGATGGATAAAAGTAGTCATGACTCTGTACCATAATTATAATAAAATCTGATAATGTATAAGATTTTTTATTTATTACTTTATTACCGGAACAATATAAAAATAGTATGTTGATGAAGAAAAAAATATTGAAATAGGTTATTAAAAAATTACCTCATTTTCAAGTATCTCCAATTGATTCACATAAATGGTCTCTATATGATTGATTTATGCCAAAATTGTGGCCTATAGTACGAAATAAAGAAATTTGGGAGAGTAAATGAGAAAGTTTTTCTAAGGAAAAGAGCTTTAGATGAGTGATTAAAAGAGAAGGAGATGTTTCATTTTATATGAGAGGTGAGGGGCACTTTAAGAATGTCATTAATTTCTTATAAATGTATTTTCGGTTCATAAAGACACCAAACTCATTTATTTCTAATATAAAAATATTATGGGTCACAACCCTCTCAACCAATTGGTTCTATACAAGTATATGTCACAAAAGTTACCTTATCCTTTTAGCTTTAACCCTTAGATAAAAAAAGTAACTCCTTCCATGTATTATTGTATTTCAATAATATATGGAAACATTAGTTACTATAAAATTTCAATAGAACCTTAAGTGGTAAATTAATGGATTTTTAACATTATCTATGTCATTTGGACAAATTTTAGATTTTTGGGACTATAATATCATTTAATAAAATAGTATTTGTTTTAAGAACTCCATTATGTCAATTTTGACACTATTTAGAAATTAATTTTCGTTAATGTAATAAAAACATTATTACTTAAAAAAAGACATTAAACTGTTTTTAACATGTCAAATGAATCCAAAAAATTTGTGGATGGCATAAAAATGTTCAAATTAAATTTATTTTAACATTTATAATATCATCTATTGGAATATTTATTTAATAAAGTAATCACCAAATCATTATTGTGTCATAAATAAATAAATTTATTTAATGTATAAAAAATATAAATTAACTACCATGGTGTAGGAAATAAATTTACCTTTCTAAGTACTATTTATAGTCTAATATATCATTTATATAAACAAAAATTAAATTGATTCAGTAAAAAGACACATGTTTATGTTATATTTCTCTTTAATTTAAATTAGTTATTATAACATGTCGTTTTCACACCCAAGTGGTTCAAAAATGAAAAAAATGTGGGCATAAAGATTGTTTTGGTCACTCGTGACTCATAAAATTAGATTAAGACACATGTTTGGGTTGTTTTATATTATTATAATATAATTTTTTTACCCATATTTACCTGATTTACCATTTAACCATGGTAAATAAAAATAATTATTGAAGTTACTATTCCTAATGTTCAAAAATGAAAGCAACCTATTTAAAAAATTTCTAACATATTATTACAAATATGGATTTCATTTCTCTAAATTAAAAACACAAAATTGATAGAAATAAATTTAAAATTAGTTCTTGTGGCCAAAACTAGAAAGAAGGTTTTTATGAAGTAATAACTATCAAAATATTGACATGTGTTTATTTCCAATTTAAATTTAAATTTAATTCTATATAACTAAATTGTATTAAATTATAAAAATATAATTCAATTAAACTTTAAAACAAATTAAAAATATGATCTATCTATATAAATAAATTAGATGACATTTTTGAATTAAAATGTTGTACTTTTCATGATTCATTAAAATATGAATTTTATAATAGAAATATCAAAAATTCAACAAAAGTAAATTTGGATGCCCCAAGGATAAGAGGACAATTCTCGAGGGAGATCTCGAGGGAAAAAGAAATATAAACCCTAACCATGGCGACGATGTTGATAATTCCAGGGAAAAGGAGATTGTCAATCTCGGTGATGAAGAACGTATTGGTCAATCTAATCTCTTCAGTCTCTGTGCGGAGCGAAGATATGAGAAAGCTACCTTTGATCATTGGAAGAGCTTTGAAGATGTGGCCAAATAGTCTGGAGGCTTCTCATTCATGGATTGTAAAGCGGGTAACATGGGAAGAATCCTACGGAAGGGCCGGATTGCGCATATATTGGCGAATCAAGCTGCTGTTGAGAAAAGGGTAAAACTGTGCAAATTTTCAATTATTGCTCGGGTTGTGATTCCAAAAGGGGTATGAACTTGAAAATTACATGATCTCACAAGTAGATTGGAAAATATTTGGGGCTTCAGTGACTGGAATATGGTGACCATGGGCGGGGGTTCTATCATGTGGTGTTTCCCTCTGATGAATGCAAAAGGCGTTCATGGAGTTTGGGATCTATTCCTCTACATCCTAGCTTACTTTAGATTCACAAATGGGATCAAAATTTTGATCCCAGCTTGGTCAAGAACACCTTTTCCTATGTATGGATATGTATTCATAAATTATGTTGGCTTTATTGGCACACAAAAATCTTGTGGGATATTTCTTCCTTAGTTGGGAATCTGATAAGGCTTGATAAGAAAACAGAAAACCCTAGCTTCGGTCATTATGATATGATTCTGATGAAAGTAGACATGTTAGATACTTTATTGAAAGAAGTGGTCTTCACCACTAGGGATGATAGCATCAACCTTGAAATAGGATATGAAAGGAAGCCAAAATTCTGTTTCAATTGCCAAATCATTGTGCATGTACTTTTTGAATGTTATGGGAATAAGATCTTCTCCTCCTCTAATATTAGATGGAATGATTCTGGGAGTTGTTGAAGAAAGACAACTGATCAGGGTCCCTTAAAATCTGATATAAATGTCAACAATGGACCGGCAGTGATTGACCAAGTGGATGCTCATAGTACATCCTTGAAACCGAATGGTGATACTGTCCCTACTACTGAGGATAGAAATTAAAGCTTAGAGAATCTATCATAGGATCCTCCCACAGAGGATAAGGTCAATGGTGTTGACACTGTTGATGAAGGGATTAAAAAATAGGACATTCAGTCACACACTGAGGATGATGTGCCTGTTGGTCATCAGTTTACAATTCATGACACTACTACTAACAACCCCGTTGAGGGGAGCTCAACAAGGCATGGGAATTCTAATCTATCCATGAATGAGAGCTCTGGTGCTCAGATCATAAATAACACAGTTATAAAGTACCCCCTAGGGAAGATGTAAGTTGGTACAACCCACTGAGACCCATCAACAAAATTCTCACAAATACATTCATCTAAGATTGCAAGAAGAAAGTTACCTACCACGTTAATAATGCCTATCGATTCGGAAAAGAGGATTATCTCTCTTTCTGATGATGAAGATAAATCTCTCAAGGATGGAAGTGCACCCAATGAAGTACTGGATGAGAATAAGTCATATCCTGAAGAATTATTAGCTTCAAGCTATGCTGGCCCCTGCACTAGACAGAGGTCCTCTAATCAATGAAGATAATTTTCTGGAACTGCTAGGGCCTTGTGAGTTCTCCCACAATCAGAACCCTAATGAATATTATCATGACCAATAAACCCATGTTATTGGGTATTTCTGAGCCAAAAATGAAATTTGAAAGACAGATGGCCTTTAATTGGAATGTCTTGGGATACTCCCTAACTACAACCAATTAGTAGGAGAATGAGAATGAATCTCTATGGGTGCTAAAACACAATAGTGTTATCATTGTTTCTTTTCAAAATGATCAGCAGTCAGTCACTTCATTTTGCAGTTTTTAGTCCAACTATCTCTGTGTGACTTTTGTGTATGCTTTTAATCAGTACATCCGAAGGAGATCATTATGGAACACCCTACTCACCATTTCTGACAACATGTCTACTAGATGGATTCTGTTTGGCGACTTTAATACCATTTTGAGGCCAGAAGGAAAAAATGGGAGCAATTTTTCCAGTTCTTCAGAAAAAGAATTTTCTTCCGGCATTGATCATTGTAGGATGAATGAAGTTCCCATTTCAGGTTCAGATTTTACTTGGAGCATATACACTCTAAATGGGAGGTAGGCAAGTAAATTAGATAGGTGCCATATACAGATGGATGATAGAAGTGATATGATGGATGTTTCAGGCATGACTCTTCCTTGACTTCATTTAGATCATAACCCATTATTGGGTGTCCTCAATTTTAATAGCCTGAGGTCCGATCCTTTACCATTTTAAGTTCAATAATGCTTGGTTGGTTGTTCTTGGGTATAGGGAAATAATCTTGGAGTCTTGGAACATATATGTCATAGGCAGCTCCTTGCACATTCTGAATTCCAAGCTGAAAATTGTGAAATTTAGACTCAAAGAGTGGAGTAATAAAAATTTCACCAACATTGAGAATGATATTAAAGAGTCTGAATCTCATTTTTTAAGTTGTCAGCAGGGGAATATGCAACATGAAACCCCATCTCAAGAAGAGATACAATCTGACTCAAAGCTTGATAATCTTTTGACTCTTAAAAATAATCTGGATCAGAATCAGTTAAATGTTAAGTGGATTAAGGAAGGGGATATGAATTCAATATTTTTTCACTGCATGTACTGGGAGAAAAAGGATAAGAGAACTCTCAGGGCTTTAAATATTGATGACATCATGCTCAAATCATAAAATGATAATGTTAATGGTGTGACATGTTATTTTGAAATTTTATATTCGGATTCTTGAGAGAACAACTCAAACAAGATTATTAGATGTGTTGAATCTAGTGTGGATGATAATCAGAAAATAAGATCACTGAGACTCATACTCAAAAAGAAATACATTATGCACTTTTCTCCTTAAATATGGACAATGTTGCTGGTCCTAATGGCTTTACAAATAAATTCTTTATGTTCTACTAGGATATCATCCATAATGAAGTGATCAATGCTATAAAATAATTCTTTCATCATTCCTTTATGCCATTTGTTATGAACTCTAATTTTATTGCACTGATTCCTAAGAAGGATAATGTCTTCGACATCAAATATTTCAGGATTGTTTCCATTGGGAATTCCATTCCTAAGGTAATTAGTAAAATCATGGAAAACTGGTTAGGTTATGTTTCTAAAAATCTTGTCTCTACTAATCACTTTGGCTTTGTACCTAGCAGAAATATTCAGAATTTTCTTTTTACTGCTTCAGAATGTAATAATATTATGAAAAGCAAAGTTAAACATGGTAACATGGCACTGAAGGTTGATATATCAAAGGCCTTTGCCATAATAAGGTGGGAATTTATCTTCACAGTTACTAAGATGCATGGATTCTCATAGAAATTTATTGGTTTGGTCAATGACATATTGGAAAGTGTTAGTTTATCCATTATTGTAAATGGATCCCCTAGGGGTTTCTTTCCATGAAATAGAGGGGTCAAGAAAGCTGATCCTTTATATGGTATTTTTTTTCTCTATGGATAAGTATTATCTGAGTGTGTGTCTCCATGACTTTGTCAACATTGATATATATCAAAGAATGAGGGATGGTAGGAACTCCATTTCTCTTTCAAATTTATTCTATACTAATGACATACTTTAATTCTGTATGGCTGGAAGGAAAAACATTTCGTGCATTATGAGTATCTTATCACATTATGAAGAGGTTTCAGGCCAGGTAACCAACATGAAAAAATACTTTGTTCTCTTCGGAGAAGGAATTAGAATCATGAATAAAAACAGGGTTACTCTTAGGCTTGATGTCAAAAGAGGTACACTCCCCTTTAACTATCATGGGATCAATTTCTTGCATTAAGAGTCTCTTATCACATTATGAAGAGGTTTTAGGAAAGGTAATCAGCTGGAAAAAATCCTTTGTTGTCTTTGGAGAAGGAATTAGAATCATGAAGAAAAACAGGGTTACTCGTAAGCTTGGTGTCAAAAGTGGTACACTCCCCATTAATTATCTTGGGATTACTTTGTTTTGGGGAAGGTTGAAACATGCCCATATAGAGGGTATTGCTCTGAAAATAATCAATTAGTTGTCATGCTACAAAGGAAGACTATGTCCTCATATGGTAGAGTTTTCCCTTTCAACTATGTCATAAATTCTATGTTTTTTACTCCTTTTCTGTTTATAGATGGCTAGTAGCTCTTCTTAATGAATTTAGTGGAATGATACAAAATTTCATTTGGACTGGATCAACTCATCAGAGGAAACATGTTACTATTTCCTATAAGGACTTTAAAAATCTAGTTAATGTGGGAGGAATGGGAATTAAGGATGTCATAATATGTGATAATGTGTTCCTTCAGAACTTCTCTTGAAGGCTTCTTTCCAAGCCCAACTTTTCTCTGGAATTTCTTGTTGGCAGGTTTGTTGATAGGCTTCAAACAATTAAGTGTATTTACATGAAATACTCTATGTGGACTTCAATAAAGAGTGTATATTCAAACATCATGTCTCAATCAAATTGTTGGTATGTCCTAGTTCTCATCTAAATTGTTGGAACTTCCCATGGTTGTCTTCCCAAATAAATAATTCCATTAATATCCATTCATATATGGAAAATTTGTCTACCTATGATCTGCAGAAAAACTATGATGCTTATGATATCATTCCTAGTAATATTCACATAGAGATTATTAACTATGCTTATGTTTATACTGATATATTAATTTGGAAACCTTCTCTTAATGGATCTTTCTCTAGCCGAGAATATTATAATCTTCATTGTGGCATACCTTCGTAAAGCCCTCCACTAATGGAAGGGGTTCGTCGACCCTACATACCCCCAATGATACTCTATTGATCTGGAAAATTTGAAAAAAGAGACTTCCCATTCAGTGTGTTGCATCGCAGATGCCTCAATATGGCTTCAGTATGTCATTTTTGCATTAACAATGATGAATCTCTATCACACCTATTTATCCAGTGTGCATTTTTTGTTCGTTTATGGAATTATGTTCAATCAACATTCCACTGCTACTTTGATTTCTGTTCTGTTGAATCTATTATCAGTTTAGACTTTAAGATTGATTACAGTGATCAAGTGAAAAACTTGTTTATTGCTGCTACTATCTCAGTTTTCTCATATATCTGGAAATCTCAGATCAATATTGTTTTTTACAATGTCAAGCCTTCTTTCCAGGATGGTGTTCTGGTGATACACTAAAGCATTAAACATGCTTCGATGAACCAAACTGGTTCCATGAACAATGTTGTATCTGACCTTGTACCTCTTGGTGTTAGTGGAAGTGAAAGGAAGCTCGGAATGGTCACGTACATTCGGTGGATTCCTCCAATTTCAGAATGGTTGAAAGTGAATGTGGATGGGGAGGCCTCCGGTGCACTGGGTCCTGCTGGGTGTGGTGGAGTCTTCAGAACTCATCAGAGATTCTTTAAAGTATGTTTCTTCCATTATGTTGGGTATGCTCATGCGATTGAAGCATAACTGTGGGCTATGATCAAGGCCATCAGGTATGAAGCACATTATGGTTGGCGTAGAGTATGGTTAGAGTCAGACTCATTTTTTTCAATGTAGATTTTGAAAGATTGATCTCGGAATGTTCCTTGGAGGATGATGTCTTCTTGGATTGCCTGTCTTAGTCTCTTTGAATGCTTATGCCATGATGTTTCTCATGTCTATCGAGAAAGCTAACCAGGTTGCCGATGCTCTCTCCAAAAGGGCCACTATGGAGGTTGGTTCCAGTTGGTCATTTGTTCTGCCCATCTATTATGACAGTTTGGTTAGCAATGATAGGGATGGTGTTTTTTATACATGTCTTTGCAAGGATTCCTGTTTCTGAGTTGTATTGCACTGTTTATCCTTTTTTATAATAGTTTGTTGGGAGCTAGTTTCTACCTATCTCTCGAACCTTTTGGCTAAATTTTGATGCCCCTATTCCAAATAAGAAGTTTATTTTATCAAATATAATATATAAATGTGTGAAAAAGTATATTTAATATTTGTGCACCATCCAAAGGTGGAAGAACTACATTTTTTGAAAAAACATCTTTTATCCGAAAAATTGATTTTTTTTCTTATATCATATATAGAAAATAAATATTATTAATTTTAATGTTATATAAAATTCAAAATTTTGTTGATACTATTCTCAATTTCAAGTTTATATCCAATTAAATAATAATATTTTAATAATATATCATTATTTAGTGAAACTCGGTATTGCGTAAAAACAAGATATCAAGGATTCTTGCTCTTATGTGTAATGCAAGCCATGTTAGTGTTGCGTGTAGTAAAGATTACTTTTTTATTTCATTTAACAAAATCTAAACACAATTATTTTATAAATTTAACAAAATATATACTCATTGTTTTGTATATCATACGCCAACTCAGTGTTGCGTGTAAGGTATGAGATTTTAACATAGTTTGAAAGGAATGTTTAACTTATTGCATTGCAAGGTATAAATGAAAATTTTAATTTATTTGGAAAATGGTCCATAAAAACTCGAGTTTTTACAATTTCTCTATCATTAGTGTGGTATACGGATTGTAAATGTGCTCAAGATCTATTTGGGGACATCCTTCATTTCACTCTTGATCTATTCTCGAGTGAGGAGTCTAGAGTATAGTTTTTTGAGGAGGATCTATATGAAATTATTTAATATATAGTCCCCCAATATACTTTTCTTATGTATTTGAAGGTGCATAAGAATGATAATGTCATTAATATGATGTGTTCCTTGACATGGTCATCTCAATATGGGGGGATTTATGTTTATTGGGGAGTAGATTCATTACTAAAAGATTTCTGGTATCTAAAATGTAAAGGTTTCTTCTAGTAGGATGGTGGTATTAGAATATTAATTCTCATTTCACAAGGGATAATTGTCCATATATACCTACCATGAGATCTGGTCTGGTATTATTTTCTTGTTGGAGTTTTAAATATTGGTGATTTCTGTTCTCAAACATCCTTAGATATTGATGTGGTGTGGGTGGTCATCTTTAATTATAGAGATAATAGTAGTTTCCCAAAATTTTGTATTAAATGAAATAAAATCATGCTTTTTCCCCAAGATAAGGAGATAAAGTGACTAGAGGATAGAACCTTGATTCCCCAAAACCTCTGGGATACAAGGATAATCCCGACCATGTATGTAGTCGTAAATAGTTTGGTAGGGGTGTTAAATGTTAAAAAGGTCATGCTAAAGAGGTTCCCACACATGACGGTCCATATATTTTATGAGGTAACATCTATTTTTATTCCAGTTTAGTTTCTGATTTTTTTTGGATTCTAGATCATCACACTCTTTTATTATGTGGACTTTGATCATTGGCTTTGGTCTTGATGTGGGGAGGTTTCATGGTACCCTAATGTTGACTATTATAGTTTAAGTCCAGATGTGTATGCTTCATGGTCCTTTTCTTTTGTTCTTTTAATCACACATTCCCATAAATAAAACACATTTTTATTTTAATTTTACCTTTTTAGTTTTTTCATTGTGTTGGAATCTAAAAGTTTAAACAAGATTTTATTTTACCATGTCAATCATAACTAAACACATGAAAGAGTTATTCTTCATTTTTTAACTAATTAAAATACCTTGATTTATAAATCTTTAATACACTAACACTATAATTCATAAATTATATAAAATTAATTTAATTTTAATTTTTATGTAACATGATATATTTTCACTTTGAGAGTGAGGGCATGCTTGTGTGAATCACAAGAGGGTAACATTAATTAAAAAATCCAATACACATGGGATTCATTTATAGGATAAAAAAATATTACCTAACCCAATTAATTCTCATTTTTATAGTGGATATGTTTCCCTAATTTGTTATTGAACAATATTTTTCTTTTAGACCACAATAAAAGTAGGGTTCCATGATTGGAAGTTATGATGTCAATTGTAGGTTCATTTATTCATATATTTTTTTTTCAGGCTAATTTCAATAGGGTTTTGGGGTTGGAAATATTGTATAACCACAATTAAATGGTTTTAATCATATGGTATTATAATAAATCAATAATAAAGGGGTATATTAGATTGATTACATCTTATCATATTAGCTTTTTCGATGAAACTATTTTATTGTTTTTTTCTATTCTTCTAAAATAAATAAATAAAATCACCATCTTTTAAGTCGTATTTTATTTTTATTTCATTCATCATACCAATTAGGGGTTTTTTAAATCACTTCTTCCTTAATATAATTACCTATGTCAACCAATTTGATTCACATTATAAAAAACTGAATCACCAATATTATTATACATGTTCTTCAAAACTAATTAGGTTTTTGATGTTTCTAGGGAAGAATGTTTTTTCTTGAACCAATTTTTAGGATGATTTATTTTGAACATTTTATGTTGATATCAAATAACTTATATTATCATCACCTATTGGTTGTTATGAATTCACAACAACACTCAGATTAAAAAATATCAATTGGGGATATGAAGATTATGATAGAAATTTATATAAATACAAAAAAAATACATTATTATTACCTCATGTAACAAAAAAATAAAATATCCTCCCAAATACAACAAGTAAAATCATAACAAAAACCAATAATTTATGGTTCGGTATTAGAGATTTTTAGAGAAAAAAAGTGTTTTTTCTTAACTGAAAAAGTCAATTTGTGGGATTGAAGATCCAAATTGTTAAGATGTACACTTATATATAATATTACATAATATAAATGGAGAATAATCCACAAATAAAGATTAATATGATGAATAATAACATTTCTTGCAATTTTTGGTAATGAAATTATGGATTTAGAGTAAGCGTTGAATACACCATAGGCATTATATACCCTTTAAAAAATTATGTTACAAGAAGTCATTATTAATGAAAAACAGTTAATAGTTGATGAACTTGGGGGATATTTCACACACCATACTCTTATTATATTTACAATTTATTTATTATATTCTAAGGAAATTACAATGCACAAACAAAAATATGCCCTAGATCTAGTGGGTATTTCTTACGTCCCCCACCAGGACTGGAAACAACCATTTTTATAAAATCCATTAAAATTACATGGACCAAAGTCTTAGTGGATTAAAATAACTAAATATTTTCTGACCCATTAGTACAATAGGCTAAGGCTAATACATAGACCGAATAAATTGATTTTTTTAAAGGAAGGATCCCAAATTGTGTGTGTTTCTAGTCCTCCACCCATTCCCTCCTATGTTCATAGCCACCCACCCGACCTTATCCACTAATCAAGCCACCTTCACTACCATGAACATATTCTAACCGAAATTCACTACACCACCACCATTTCACTCTTTAAACCATATGCCCATTTTCCATCTAATGATCTCCACCACCCACAAGACCCCATCACTATGTCCTGATGAGTGAAACACCACCCCTACACTAGAATCAGGTTGACATTAATCAAACCATCCCACAATCCTTTTACATGAGAGAATAAAAAACCCATCCCTAATTTATTGGGGGGGTGGAATACAAGAAGCCAATGGTCAAAACCTTCGTCATGATGTAGATAAAGAAGCACCCATCCCACCCCGATTGAAAAACATTTACTATGTTAAAATGGAATCTAATCACCCTTCCTTTGAAATTGATAGCTCAAAACAATTATTACATGCTATAGATAAAAAAAGGGGAGACCACACAAAGTGTGGTGCATTTTGAGGAATGTGTGGACGAACCCTTTATTATATTCAAATAATCACTTGAAAAAAACATAAATATAATGAGAAATAAATTTTTATACTTGGATTTTGAAAAATAAACTTCATTGAATTTCACCAAAATACCTACTAAAAAATACATTTCCACATGTAGATAATAGGATAATGGAACCCAACATTCTATATCCCCCACTAATCAAGTCATGTAATATTGAGAAGTTATATATTTATTTCGTTATATTTTTTTACTTTGACAAGGTAAATTTGGTTTTTGTAAAATAATTAGATCTAGAATGATGTTTTTTGGAAAAAAAGAAGTTTCACCCCCAATAGAGCTATTTATAGTCTATAATCGTTTTATCTATATAGAAAGATTAAATAAAGATATTAAAGGGAGTCAAACTAAGTTTATTTTAGTTTTTTTTTAATTTAATTTTTATTTATTTCTTAATTTAATATTAATATTAGTTTATATTATCCTTGTATGTATTTTGGATGCATTCAGTGGAGATTAACTTATATTAATATAGAGATAAACTGGAGGTTTTTTCCTTCCACCTAACTTATCTTGTATTTATCCTATTATTTTTATAAAATTTTTGACATATTCTTCTATGAGTTTTAATTAGGATATCTTAACATTTTATCTATGGGGGAGGTGATGAAATTTGGTTAACTTTTTTCTTTTTTTTATTTTTAATTATTTTTTTTCAAATAAAAAAAATAAACAAAAAAATTATGTTATATGATCACTAAATACATGGAACCTATTTAAAACACATGTTTTATTTTTTCAATATCATGAAAATAATGTTAATCATGGTATATTTTTCATTATTTACAATTTTCTTTAATGAAAATAAAATGATATTAATTATGTATTTATAAAAGCTATCAGATTTGGACACCATTTATTGTGTGGATTTTGTGGGAAATAGTTTTAATTTAATATATCAAAAAAATTCACGTAAAATCATGAATTATGATTTTTTATTACATAATTGAAGTTATAATTATGTTAATCAAATTTTTAACTTAAAACATTGATTTTCCATATGTTCAATTCAATTTTGGTCAATTTCATTGTTGTACTACATTAACATATATATTTTTATAAAATAACTAACTATTATAGACCCAAGAAAAATAATGATGTGAGTGATGAAACATACAATATATAGTAATATCTAGTCCATGATTATATAGTTTTATTATAGGGAATGGTTAAGTGACTGGGTTATAAAATTAGATTTAAAATGAAATATTATAGGTTAAATGGAATAAAATAAGGTAAAAAAGCGTTTTAGTTGGCCTCAATATATTTAATAAAAGTAAAGTAGATTAGATTTAAATGTTAGAAACACACACATGTTGGGATTTTATAGCTTGGTTTATTTATACAATGTTTCAACCTGATTTTTATCTTAAATAAAACTAGATTTTTTTGATTTAATTTTTGAGAAAACACACTTCAAATTTATCTGTATTTTATTATTTATGTAAATATTGTGTTTCACATATTTTTATAATTGATTGAGAAATTTCAACATCCATCATTTTATAGATTATTTAAAATGGTATTTTTCCTGAGCGTGAAAATTGATTTCTACAAAGGGTTTGATGAACCTTGTTTTTGTTGAGTATTTTATATATAATAACTAATATAATTTATAAAAAATTATATTTATTTTTAAATTTAATGGAAATTCATATTTTATCTTGAATTTTAAAAATCCATGAAAATTATATTTTTCCCTTTTAATGGCACTCATTATCTTATATCATAACATATTCTGTATTCTGAATTTTGAATTTAAATTTTATGGAATAAATATAAACTTATTAGGATATATTTTTTATTTATACCATGCAATATATAACTAAAATTGGAATGGATAAACATCTCTATGAAGTCAAAGTTGGTTTGTATTCAACAAATTAAAAATTACCTCACCATCTAGTCCATAACATCATTATCCTACTAATATTGTTCTGAAATTTTTACAAAGTCTAGATAACTCATTTTAATTTATGTTCTTATACTATATTGATATCTAGTTCATGAGTGAATGTGATTGTAAATTCATCTAAATGTAGTGTAAATTTTATTGGCATAATTCCTTATATGCCCTTGTTTAAATTTCAAACCATAAACCGCCCCACTCTATCTAATTCATTTGTTCATATTTTTCATGGGTTTTTCATGGATTTAGTACATTTTTTAATAATAATGTGGTTCCCTTACACTTATCTAACCACCTTTAATAAAGGATGGATTTATATATGGATATATTCTATGAAGGTGCTCTCATTCTTCTTCAACATTTTTATTATTTGATTTTATTCTTATAATAAAATTTTTTGTTCAATAAATATTTTTTCTTCTATTTTTAACATTTTAATTTTATCATATGTTTTGGAATCTATTAGTTTATATGAGAATAGGTTTTACCCATTTGATCCTTTTCTTATGAAAATTATGTCCATGATGAAAACTCCACCCATGAAAGAGTAGTTTTCATTCATTTCCAATCTAATTAAAACCCACAAAATTTATTCATTTATATTCTTTGATCACACTATAATTCATAAATTACTATAAATTAATTTAGTTTTAGTTTATTTTAAATTTGATCGATTTTTACATTTACTGTGAGGCGTCTATTATGTGAATCATGAGAGCGTAACATCAATCGAAAAATATAATCAACTTGGGAATTTTTTAAAGGTAAAATATAACCTCCAAGACTAGTGAATTATCATTTATATAATATATATAATTAACTAATTTTTAACTAATAATATTTTGGGTTTTTGACCACAGTAAAACAAGGGTTCCACAATTGGACGTCTCAAAGTAAACCTAGTTTTTATTTCATTCCATTTCTAGGGTCATATTAGTTTCTATTGGGTTTAGGGATTAAAATATTAACACATCACAATTAAATGGAATTAAACATTAGATATAGTTATGAATTAAAAATTAATGATTAAATTATATCAATTATGTCTTATCAAATTGGTGTTTCAATGATTTTTTTTCATGATTGTTAAAATTTGTCATAAAATAATTTTAAAACCCCCCATATTTTGTTACTTATTTTTAATTATTATTATATAGTACTATTATGGGATGTAAAATTAAGTTACAATTCACAAGAATAACCTTGTACATCTCCAATGATTTACCTAGTAAAGAATCAAAAATAATTTGAGTGATTTTGTGGAAATTCTCATCATGTGAAGAAAGGAATTGATGCGAGGTATTGGTTTTCATAAGGAATCCTAAATAGTGTTATATGATAAATTTTATTATGGAGTTTCATTTAATTTATAATTTTAGTTTATGTGATTGTATGTTTAATGTTGGGGATGTTATGTGGGGATTTATATGGATGGATTCCAATGAAATTATTTGTATATACTAAGAATTGAGGTAGTGAAATTTTTTTTACAATGGGAACAAAAAGTTGTGATGGTAGTAATTAGTAGAAATGTTGGTCTAAAATAAAAGGGTGTTGTGAAATATGTGGATAATTTTGGTTGTGATGAGTGTGGGGCTATTTTTTAGTTACACTATAGAAGATAAATATAACTAGTAATGAAAATCTTATCAATAGGAAAGTGAAGGAATTAAATTAATGATAGGCCACAGAAGAAATGTTAAAGAATTAAATAAATATGGAAATGGGTCGAATTAATGTGGGTTATGGATAATAATTAGTTTTCATTAAATATGGAATTTAAAAACCTTATAAACATGAATTGGATTGTAATTGGTAAACCTAGATATATTATAATTATATGAATAAATGAGAATTTGTGAATGATTTTCATGGTTGTTTTGTGGGAAATTATACTATTTGTGGTGTCATTGGTGGAATCAGTTTTGGAATGTGGTGATGGTTGTGTGGTAATGCTTGGGGTCTGTGACCATATTGTTTGGGTTAATTTTATAAGTTGGTAATATTTGTGAACCTACATTCTTGTACAATCTTATTATTTCTATATGAACCCCTACCTGTTCAGATATCCTTATCGATGGCCAACATATTTTTGGTTCTATTTGTTTTCACCTAACATCCAATATGGAATGGGAAAAAATAACCCAAACTCCCTCCCCAACACTTTTATTTTATGGAGTGGTATGAGCTATGATGGCTCGAGGTTGGTCTAAACATACCACCATAGTATATTGTCTATTGGTATACAATAAGGGGAATTATAATGATAATAGGTAAATGGTGTACTAGTAGACCCTATGGGGTATTTTTGAGATGATATGTGTAATCACATGGGTAGAGTTTGTGATGAAATTAAAGACACCATATGATGTTGGTATTATTCGATATAGTGGGGGTCATATATGGTATGACGATGAAATAAGGTTTATGTATTCATTTACTTGATATCCTACTCTACTTGATATGCGATGGATGGATAGGATGTGGTATATGGAAATGGATTTGGAATGATACAGATGATGTGGATATGGTATGTGGTGTGGTGGTGACTTTAGTTATAGTGATATGTGGCATGAATATGTAAGGGATTTATAGCACATGAAACTTTACTTTTTTGGTCATCAGAGTAATAAAATAGTTGGGAAGATATTATAGGGTATCTACTTAATCCATTATTCGATAATATTTTACAATGCTTGACTATGATATTTTGTGAGTTGACATTGGTGAGGATGGGTGGTAGATGACCTGATAGGTGCTTTTATGTTTATTTTTTTCACTATTTCATTAGTATACTTCACCAATATTATTTTGTTATTCCTTGAGCATGATCCCACTAATTAAAAATTTTATTATCACCACTATATACATAAATTGTTTTCATGTTTTTAGGGTGTGTTCGAAAATAGATCTATACAATAATTTTTTGGAGCGTGGGATTGGTTTTGGAATCGCTGCCTTGGATTTTTCATAATATTTTACATAGATACCTTATATTTTAATTAAATTACATTCATTTTGAAATATTGGGTTCATTTTTATCATGGTGTTTTTTGGTGGGTTCATTATATATATATATACACATATATATATATATATATATATATATTCGTAGGATATATGAGGATAATGCATCCCATTTTCTTATTTTATTCCATTAGTTATAGTTTCCGACCTAGGTCTAATTGGATGAGGGACTTGGGGGTAACAATTATATTAACATTAAGACTAGGATAGGTTACAACTGGGAGAAGGTAACAGAATTCACAATTGGAATATACTGAATAAGAAGTTTTTCCTAAACTATTTGAGATAAATACCCTTAATTATTGGGAATTAAGACTCATATAGTATAAGTAATATCATTATATAGTTCATAGTAAACCATACACTAATAGACGATAAGTTGTTTATTGGGGAAATGAAATGACATTTTCATACCCTGAAAATTAACATGTTCTATAGTATAGAGATATAAACCATGATTAAAATCATATAAAATTTAACTAAAGGGAAAATAATAAGATTTATAGGAACCAAATTTCCACAAATTTATATAGGATATGATTTATAGACTTGGGGTAAAATAATCATACCTTAATTATTTCTCACCTATAATTCATTTATAATAAATGGAATGGTGATTTGATGATCGAATAAAAATTCTATTCATAATTGAGTTTGTAGATGCAAAAAAAACATTTATAATTATTTAGTGGATGATGATTTTATCTTTCAATCCAATTTTTAGGACCAATTTTATAGTTTTGAATACGTAAGACATTTATAAGTCCCTTGGATTATGAGGTTATTGACTTCTATTATCCTCAACAACCCTTTATTTACGGAATTAATTTTAACAATTCCCTAACTCCTTTCACATGACACATTGAAATATGTATCATTTATTATCTTGAGATCTATTTATATTAATTTAATTAAATTTAATATTTATATCACATTTGACTTTATATTCTCAACATGTAACCATTATGCACATAATTTTATTTTCATTCCTTTTAATTTTTTGGCTGATTCCTCAAATATTTTTAGCATGTTAGCAGTTGAATTTTCTTTCCCAAAATTAACATATCATTTTCTTTTCCATGAACTTCAATATCATTTTATTATCTCCAAAACCATCTGGATAACAATAATTTTCAATTTAAAATTTTACGATGACAGAAAATAGAATAATCGACACAATAATATATAATTCTCGTACAACATACACTTTTTAGAGACATGGTTTTAATCTACTAAATATGAACTTTTTTTAGGATCAATGACAAAACTAGAAGCATAAAATTCAATTAATTTAATTCTTTCATCATATTTACTAATAAATTTATTCTCATATTTCTTTAATTCAATGAATTATATCTCTATTTTAGTGATAAGAGTTTGGGGGAATTAATTATTTAGAAATACCTCCTTAAACTCCTTCCATTTCATAGAGTCCTTCTCTTCCTTTCATCTCATGTTCTCATTAGGGAAAACCATGGATAAACATTAATATTCTTATAATAAACATCTAAAAACCATTTCATTCTCTAGAATTTAGAGAAATAAAAATATCTTTTATGTTTAGTTGGTCCATTTCTCGACAATAAGTGGAAAAAAGGACCACTAGAGAACAATTATTATTGATTCATGGATAATTAATGGAATGCTTATCCTTTGGAGAGTTCAAGAGCACAGAATGGTTCATGTTATGACTCATAACTTTTGAGAAAATTATGATAAATGTTTTTACTCAATCTCCCATCATTTTTTTTTCACATTGAGATAATATTCAAATTATCCATCACAATCAGTGTTAAATCATTCTATCCTAGTTTTAACCATTTAATTAAAAACAAAATGGTTAATATGAGTACTATACTATAATATCCAAAGCAAAATCAGTGAAAATAATTAAATTAACTTAAAAAATAAATCCTAATATGAATTAATTTATGATACCTTCATTTTATCTTATGATATATTCATTTCAACCTAATATTCTTTATGTTTGGTCATTTTATACTTCTTAACCTAATAACCAAACATAACTAACACCTAAATTAAGAAAAACTAATCTTCTTTGACCTTCACTAATGAATTTCGTTTTAAAATAATGTTTTTACATGTATACATTGGTACCAACTAGGAACAATGATCAATAATATGAATTAATTTAACATAATTTTCATATGTAAAATTTTTTGTCTCATAAATAAACAAAAAATCATAGAACCCAAATGGTTTTTTGTCTTTGGATATTAGATACAAAAAATTATTATCCCAAATTATTTATACAAAATATCCCAAAAATAACATTCTCAATACCTATACTTCTAGACACTAAATACTTAATAGCCTCATTTATCACATGAGTAATGGAAACATAAATAATCAGATAAAATTTTTAGTAAGTGAAATTATCCAAATTGTTTAGATCATAAGTATGTGAGAAAACATGAGAATGAGAGAACTATATAATGAAAAAGAACATTGAATCTTAATCATTTTACATAATGAATGAAAAATGTATTATAACCTCAATAGTTCATACATATACCATGGAGTTGGATTGAAGCGTCATGAAAAAATAATCCTATTCAATGAACACAACATATGCATGTGTCATAAGATAAAAAAGTGGATTAACATATTAATAAAAAATCAAAACATTATGAACATAACTATCCTTTATGATGTATATATGAAAAATTGTGTGAATAAGTAATTGAAAACATTTCCGCATGTAAACTTGTGAAAATATCTACACAAATTAAAATTCACACAAAAACATGTGAACATAAATAAGTGTTTTAATGACTATACACAAACTTGTGAACATAGATGACAAAAATCATAACCACACAAAGACTTATGAATATATATAACAACAATAATTTCCACACAAAAACTATTGAATATAGCTAAACCCAATCATGGACACACATAATCTTGTGAAAAAATTGATTGAGATATATGTCCACACATAACATCATTATCTCACGTGACATAAAAATTAACCTAATGAATTGGAGAGATACATATAGAATAAAAAACACATAAATATAATCCCTACATATGTGTTACATAGTAATTCAATCATAAATATCTTTATTTATAACCTAAGGAAATAAAATGTGTTATAATACATTTTAAAATGGTATCACATAAAATTAAAATACGAATTAAATCAGATGATAAAAAAATGTGATCTTATAAATTATTAAACCAGAATATATTTTATATTTTATTCATGATACATAACTCCCTAAGATTTTTATCTTTGATAGATATAGAATAATATGGATAATACACTTAGGATGTGTTATCATAAAACATTATTATCATTTTTATAATAATGAGAATTAGAAATTACCTATAAAAACATTTTAAAATATGTGATAGCTATATTTTTTTTGAAAACATATTATAAATTAATCCATAATATTATAAATATAAAAAATAATATATTATGAAATATGGAGTTTAGGATAAAAAACTAAAAAATTAAAAAGTAATACGGTGTTATGCTTTTATAGAAGTTTTATAGAAATCCCACAATAATGAAAATGTTATGAAACATCCTTTAGAAAAGAGAAAAGGTGAAATTTAATGATTATAGATGATAATATATATTTATCCTTTAAAATAATAATTTTTTTAAGAAATAATATATAAAATAATGTGATAGATTTAATAGTGAGGATGAGAATTATCCTTAATGATGACATATTTTATGAAGAATGAAATTAATCAAAGAATAAGATAATAAAATGAAAATGTATTTTCTCATGATAAAAAATGAAATTATCATATGAGGGAAATTAGTATAATAGTATAAAAAATTAGAATGTAATAATAGAAGAAATTATAGTACTAAATCAGGAGAGATTTAGTAAACAAAATGCATCACATATATCAAAATGTTTATTTCAAAAAGAAAATAATTCATTAGATAATGATTATATAATTTACTTTGAAAAAAAATCATACATGAAGTTGATGTTTAATAGATAAAACTAATTTATAGTTTTAAAATGAAATCATGAAAAAATTATTAAAAATGATTTTAACGTAATTAAATTAAATTAATTTAACAAAAATACTTATGACTTTTGGTAACTTGAATAAATATTTTATGAAATATAGAAAATTAAATTGATCATTAATAAATATTAATAAATATATAATTATGATAAATTATTTAAATTATAATGTGTATACAACATAAAAATAAAAATAGATTTATAATATAAAACATGTCTTGATGAATCAAAATTGAGATGGAAAACTGTTACCATTGATACTTACTAGGTTTTACATTATCTAACCTCATGTACAATAAATTTATGTTAATTATTAATATATATCATAAATATTTTTATAAATATTTTATAATATGACAAAAAAAATTAAATTTTTATTACCCCTTTATTAATCATTCATTGACAAAATTAATATTCGAGTATGAATAGTTTTATTTGTTCTGCACTAGATTTAGTATAGTTGTTCAGGTATATGATTTCTTATCATGATTTAACCTCCAATAGAAATTATATAGTGGTTATATACATTCTTTCGATATACGTTTTTAAATATTTATTTTAGGTATTCTATGGAGACGGTTCACTAAGAGCGGTTAAAATATAATTTTTATGGATTTCAATTTAATAACCAGAATTGATTTTATTAATCAATATACTGATTTATATTTCTAAAAAATAATTATCAAAAACATATTAAATTAATCATTATTATATTATATTTATATTACTAATATTTTCATAATAATTCATGATATAAAATTGAAAACATTAAGTGAGTAGTTGGTAGAAATAAACCAAACAAGAACAAGTTATAAACAATTAATGAGAAAAAATGTTATAAGATAGTCGTATTATTAATTTTATAGAAGAAAATTGATCTAATTTTATTTATTAAAGTTATAAATTCTGTTAAATAATGATTTTATAATAATATAAATAAAATTATTATACATATGATCCTACTTTCATTGATGACTCAAATCTTCTCTTTGAGAGCTTCTTCGAAATGAAGGATTTTGGAATCCTTTGGACTAGAGGTAACAATATATGAAATTGGGTCATTAGAGGGATAGTTTGGGTAGGTATTTATTTTTAACTAAGATAAAATGTGTGAAATGAATTTGGAAAAGGATGGGACATTTTATAGTTGACATTGAGTGATATTTTTTCAAATACCCATTCATTAATGAGTAATGCACGTAATTTCATAGAAAAAATAAATCCTAAGTAAAATAATATTATATAATATGACTTATTTTCTTTAAATAACTATACTAGTCATTTAGGGACAATGTTTCTTGATATATTACAACTTTACCAATTAGTTATACCCATTTACATTAGTTTACCTTTGTTGTGGTAACATGATTTTTATTTAAGTAAAATATTTTTAGGCTTAATATTAAATTGACCATGTTAAATAATTTTAATTTTTTTTAAAATATCTAATTGATTTTAATATAATAAGTTTAATTTTTTAAAAAAATAATAATATTAAAAGTAGAACACATAATTCGTAAAAAACCCATTTTTCAAAAAAAAATTATTTTAAACATAAAATGAATTATTTACTTTTCATTTAAAATTAATAATCATTATATTAATGGTTGATTTTAATATATATATATATATAAATTTCATTAAATGTTTTCTTAATAGTGAAAAATTCAATTTAATAAGATATAATTACAAAACCCATAGAAAAAAAGTTCCTTGAAAAGTATATCCTATTCAAATTAAATTATTTTATCATCATTTATATGAAATTTATAATTAATTATAAGTAATTATTCATTTTTTGAAGATATAAAATTTAAATTTCATTAAATTTAATACTCTAAATATGTGAAATTTATCTTGTTATTAAATTCATATAATAAAAATAATGTTATAAACCAAAAAAGTTTACTTATTCATGAGTTATTAAGTTAATTTTACTTATTTAATTATTTATCGGACTTCATTAATTAATTTTAATAAATATATTTTTTTATTATCAAATTTTTATTGATAACATTATTTAAAATTAATAAATTTAACGAAATTATGTAATTTATAAAAATTATTTTTTATAATCTGTTGTATTTTCACAAATGAATTAGTAGATTTTAATTCTATTACAAAATTATTTATCTTATTGAAATTTTGATGATGAATATATATAAAACTTATTTATGTTAACGACGTATAGATAATTCTAGACTGCTTTGTTTTTAGTGGTATTATACATAATGACCATATATACTTTAATAATGATCATATGACAACAATGTTACCCATGTTAAATCCTATAATTTCAACCCATTATATATTAAAAAATCACACATCTAATTACTATAGTATTCATTGTTGATCTTATTACCCTATTTTCCTTTCATGATGTCTTTTATTATCATATTTTTAGTTCTAATAATGGTGATTTTCAAAGGTGATGTTCATTTTGAGGATTTAATTCTTTTAAAATTATTATTCTTTTCTATTTATTGTCACATATTAATTTATTAATGTTTAATTGATGAAATCATCCATAGAATTTAATAATCCATAATGTGTACCACTTTATTTCAAATACATTTATTTTAATGTTTCATTATGAATTAATAACGTGTTATTAGTTTGATTCATGTATTGAATGAATTACTTCATAATCATGTTATTTTTTAATGGAATAGATATAAATAATTAGAAATAATAAAAATATAGTGTATATATAATTAACAACCTAATGATTACTTGACATATCATCTAGACTGGCCCATAATAGGGCATGAAGGTTGTTCCTCATCCCCATGAGAGGGAAAGTAGTGCTTGGGAAATAAGAATACTCATTGGGAATGATTTAAACCGTGATAATAATACATTATAACCATGAAGTAGAAACAGAAAATATATAAAAAACATGGAAAAAATAATTAACATCCATATGAAAATAAATAACATAAATAAACACATCAAAAAAGGAGCTACAAATAAACTGGTCCCAAATACACTACAAAAAACGAAAATAAAAATAATAAAGAACCCAAATATATTTAAAATCACCAGTAATGACCACCTAATAACTCAAAACATCCCACTCATCCATCCTTAGATTAACAAAGAACAAAATAATTTAATTATAATTGGGAACCTGATGTTGAAAAAAGTGATACATATGAAAATGGGATATAGTACATATGAAGGTTATGTGCTAAACATGCCCAGTATAATATAATCAATGAGCATAAGGAATTACCATTATAATAGAGGTCATAAAATACTAGTTTGAAGAAAGAGTAGAATGTGGGTTTTCAAATACTGTAACAATAGAAACAAAATAACCAGAAAATTTCACACTTTTAAAACAATCAACATTCCAAGTAAAAAAATAGTGACCCAACACATAAATTTTATCTTTTTAAAACTATGGACAAGGTAATTTAAAATTATTAAAAACAAATCAAGAACATTATTTCCCCCCTTTGATTAATTTATCCTAATAATCCTAATTTTTTGGAAATAACACAATTTAAAACTATATTTATAAATCACCAATCATTTCAATTAAAACACCAATATTGAAATCATATTAAAAATATTTTTTTAAAATATACCCTAAAAAATAATGAAACACAACATCATTATGGAACCTATCCAATAATGAATAAAAGAAAGGGTCACATAAATAAGAAAAAGTGCAATGTGATCAAATAAATCTAAGGGAATTAAAATGATAAAAGAGAAATAATCTAATAAAAAATCCTAATAAGGAATAATTAGTCATGGTAAACATCCCAAGACTCAATTAACACGAAAAAAACTACTGATATTAACAATAGGATGGTCTATATGAACTTTTCCAACAGGGTAGTTCTATCTAACTAGCTAGTCACTATAACCATCCCAAGTGTGTGAAGTTACCATTAGTCTAAAAGCAATTAGTATCTTTGATTAATACCTATATCTAGACATAGCCTAATTTATTTTTGTACATATCTAGTTCATTTAATAATTCCTAGGATTCCGATGAAATTAACATAGGTATGTGAGTAAATATAGATACAATTACATGAATCAATTAAAATAATTTGAAATAAACCTTATCGCACCTCCTATATCTTATCATGAAACAAATACTTTCCCATTATGTCATAAAAATAATTTCAGGATACATTAATATAAATAATAATCTAATGAATTAGAATCCACTATAAAAATAACAATCAAACAGGGATCAATGATGGTCTCAAAAATTAAAAAACCCCATTAAAAGTTCCAAATGGGATTTCAAAATGAATATCAGGATACCAAACACTTTCTCATCCTTTTAAAGCTAATTTTAAACATTACATTAAAATTAAATTATCAAATAATCCTATCGAATTAATTTATAAACCAACCCTTTTCATAATCCTTTCTTAAAAAAATTACATGATAGTTACAATTCAGAACAATCTCAAAGTATTCAATAATGAGAAATAAGATACTTTTTTGTTATAAAATGTGGCCTCACAGTATCACTAAACCCCATGGAAAATGGATCTTATGTCAAAAACCATTTACAAAAACTCAACATTTTTAGGAGATCTACTCCGATATATTGATGGAAACATAACATGAAACAAAAGTCCATACTAAGTGTTTGACCTATTTAAATACCATTTAAAACAAACTAAAAGAAAAACATTTGATTATAATTTCATAATAAAGAATATTAATACACTAAAGAAATTTATAACAAGCATTTGAATGGAATTTCAAACAAATATTGACCGCATCCAGGTATAAATGAAACCCAAACATGTCATCTTCAATGAATAATGTGATACAAATTAAGGAGAATCCCATAAAATACACTAAAAATCAAAATCCATTTCAATTAAACCATCTCAAATACTATTTCCATCCTATAATATTGTTAGATTCCATAGAATAAATAAAAATCATAGGATATTAAAAAGATAAGTGATGATAGAGGAAAAGAAGAAATTACTGTTTGAATGATGCTTGAAATTAGATAGAAAGACCCCTAAAAATGATGGAGTAAGTGAGTGAGATCCCATGTGTCCACCTAGCTCAATCAAGTAAGGGATGAGAAAGAATATGTGAAAATATAAAAATCAATTGGGGGTAAAAGAATAATTTTAATTTTAATTGAAATCAAGGTTTCGTTCTTGGTTTTCTAAAGTTTGCAGAGCATAATGTTTTCTATACAATGCACTAACCATATGAATGGAATGTCCAAATTGAAATAAAACTACATTGTTTAGCCTCAAGATTTATCAAATGATGTACTAACCATTCAAAACCCCCTATTAAATTTTCATATATGTTTGCAAGATCTATACATTTGTTTCTCAATCCTTTACAATGTTTTTTACTATTAAGTCTAGGACAAAAAGTTCCCACATAGATTCTACTGATCGTCACAGGATTTAAATGAAACCATACACTGCTTTTATAGACAATATATTCAATTAAGAATAACTAAAACACTATTTTTACAAGGTTGACAACATAGTTTCTCTTTAATCATGTATATGAATTTTTCATAGAGTAGAAATTTCAATATTTCAATATTTCAATTTGAACATTCCCAAAAAATCTAAAAGCAGGAAAAGATAATAAATCATACTTACAGGTGGGTGTCAAAATTATCCCCATCATGGTATTTTATACCCCCATAAAATCATTGGAAATATTAAATTAATGGAAAATAATAAAAAACATCATCACTTAAATAAGAGATGAGAGGTGAAGAGAAATATCATTATGGGCCTATGACTATGAAAAACTAGATGTGATAAAACTTCATGAGGTCTAATGAATTTCTAAAACAAACACCAAGAAACCTCAAAAAATAATCAAACCATAAAATAAAATTGGATACTCTAATTGAAGGGAGAGTCAACATGGGACTCCAAAACATTTAAAATTAATATAAATTTTTTAGGGAACAATGACTTCTCAAACAATAATAGATTTTGAGACAACCATAGTTCCATGAATCTTAAAAGGGAACAGATGGATTCTAATAGCCACATACATCCACATAACCATCCTAACTCCAAAAGGAAGCACCATCCAAGAATTAATCGACAACTACAATATTTATCCATAAAACCCATCATATCCCAAAACAACCAAAGAACACAGTTATTTGAAATAATACTTAAATATTGAAATTACATGGTATCTACCCCACAGTTATAAATCTGAGTTGAAGGGGAAATCTATGATCGTATACCAATGTTACCCTCTCATAGTGAATCCCAAAAGATTGACCCAATGCAATTAATAATCCCCATTGCTTGCATAAATCTCTTAGTGACCCAAAACACCCTTCCATGGCTGTTAATGTTCAATTTTATAATTCAATCCCATGAACGATGCTCACCGTATGACCAAAATTACCCGAACTATCTACACATGTTGAAAAAACATTGGATTATTAAAATTTTAAAGTAGCAACCAATTATGTGGATAAACAAAAAATAAAACCTAAGGAATATACCAATAAAAATCATATCAATGACTCAAGATCTATAAAATCATCAAGCATAAATACTCAAAATAAACCATCACTTGACGCCTAAAAAGATCATTCCCCATTAATTGACCAATACAACCACTGATAATTTATATAGTCTACCACACTAAACTAATTCAAATCCCAAATAAATGAATAAATAATAAACTACCACACCACTTAAAAGGGAAAAATACATTCTTCTCCACTATATATAACACATTAATAATTTGGAATATACTTCTCTTTAAATTAATACTAAATTATATAGATATTTTCATATATAAAACTAAACTAAAAAAATCTATACATAATATATTAAAATAAATTATAAATTTATAAAAATAATAAACCTCTACTAAATAAAAATATATTACTCCACTTAAATTTATAAAATTTATAGGACATATTAATTATATGATTTGATATTAAATATGATTTCTCATTCTAAATTAACTAATTATTAAGTGTTATACATTTTTTCATGATAAACAGAATTAATCTATATTAAATCTTTTTAAATAATAAATTTTTTTTTAACAACCTTTAAATTTTAAGTTTATATTTAATAATATAGAGAACACATAATCATTAAAAATTCAATATTTTAATAATTTCTTCATTTTATACAAAGGTTAAATTTTTAAATTTTATATTTTGAATTTGAAAAAAAATTAAATTGATTTTCCTGGTCATCATTTCAAAAAATATATTATGATTAATTTTTTGTTCTTTTTCGAAATAGTTGATTTTTAGGTGAAAAAATAAAAATATTGTTTTTACAAAAACCATACCATATCCCAATATATTAATTAGTAATTATAGCATAGAAATTTATTAAAATTCATGATGATAAATATTTATTTATGTATTTAATTGATTAATTTAAAATTATAATGATTAATTAATAAAACCAATTTTTAACATTATGGAAACTTCACAATATTTATATAATAAAAACTATTTTTGATCATTTTTTATAATTATGTTTTAGCCAGGTGAAATTGGGGTTTTTATTAATTTTAAATAAAAATATATATCCTTTAGTGAATAATTTAAAAAACTAATTCCACTAAAATAGAAAATGATAATATTTTATTAAAAATAAAATTTATTTTTAAGAATTTTTTTTCAAAAAATAGGGTGTTACCTGTCACATGCACTGTTGTCAAAAACATTTTTCATACACATGGAAGTATTAGTTTATAAAATTGATTTCATATTCCAAATCTATATGTACACGTTATTTTATAATACACGTTTCTTTTTAGGAATTTTATATAATTACTTAATTAAAAATTAATCACCATGGTAAAAACCATAAATGGTAAAAGTAAAAAAAATATAAGAGCAGAAGAGTCAAAAACATGTTGAAAACATCTGTTTGAATGTATTTTTCAGGTTTATTGACCTTACATAATCCCCCATTCCATTATTGTTTCATTTTAACAACATTCCAAGGGAAACACATGCCACATTATATTAAAAAGTTCACATCACAAAAATGTCATTCCCTACACCTATAAAAAGAGATCACCTCCACCACAATTCATAACTAATTATGATGAATTTGATTGAAATGAAAACGTCTCAAGTATCACTTTAACTATTTCACCATTTACTTGATTAATTTTTTTATTAAATATCACGTGAAAGATCCTTATGGTGTTATCAAAGTGGGAATATCCAAAATGAGAGGTAATGTTGTCAACTAAGCTCTTTAAATTATATTCATATTTGTTCCCCTCAATCATAATCTATCCATGAATGTATGATAACATCATTAATAATAATACAATTAAATTTTATTATACTTATTTAATATCTATTTTCTACTTCCCTTTAAAACCATTCAAAAAATTATGTATCATTATGTGTAATTTCATGTTACCGTCTCCATGATCAACATGCTTGATTTTTCACCACCAATTTAAATGGTTATCTAAAAAGGATTATTTAATGTATTAATATAATATTCATAACATTTTTCATATTATTAAATTATAAAACATCACATATCTTCCTCTCGATCTAACGAAAATGAAATTTTTTTCATGCTCTGAGCTACAGATTTCTACCTCCCAAAAGTGAAATATTATAGTGTGCATATAATAATTTATTGTTCATAAAAATATCTAAAAATATAATTCAATAATGTAAAAAAATTTAAAAAATACAATAAATCTTATTTCATAATTATATTCATCTCAAATAATCACTTCATTAACCATACACATCCATATATTATAGCTCACTCTTATTTGGGTATGTTTAATCATATACACAAATAATGAAATAAATTTCTATCATAGGTAAGTAAATAAAAAAATAATTACTAGTGATATTGGAATAAATAGTTAAATAATTATTTTTCCTTGGTTTTTGAAAATTTATGGTAATATGTAACATATTATTAATACAATACCCCTCATTCATGAAACTTTCAAAAACATACTTATCACCAACTTCGTTATCATGAATCATGATGAAAATAATTCGGAAAAGAAACTATAAATATATAAATAATTATGAAAAATATATACCAATACCTTTAATGATCTCATAATAATTAAATTGTATTCTTTAATTAATAATTTATACCTCCATTATGAAACCAGTACTAAATAAATAATTGGATCCAATTACATTCAATGATGAAAATAATGAACAAATAACTAATATATTTGAAATAAATGATTATAAATAATGTTTTTAAAATGTTATGATTATTAAAAAGGTTCTAAAATATATTATTTTGATATTAATTTTTTTATAAAATATTATATATCCTATTTAGAAAAATGAGAATAAAATGTTTTTGTTTTGGCATCTCAATTTTGCTTCATTGAGATACAATATGTATTCACCTCTTGTTTCCTTTATGTTGTGTATTTATTAAACAAATACTTATTTTATTAAAATTCTTTATTAAATATAATATATTTATAAATCCACCTCATATTCCACATTTCATGGATTCCCCATAGATGAGGTAAGGATAATGTATTGGTTTTTCAAAATCAAACCCCTTTTATTTATATTATGATATCTCTTCTAAAACATATTTCTTATATTATTTGGTTATTCCACTATAAAGTTTTATTATATTTATTTTTACCTTCTTATTTGTTAAAAAATTAATTATTAATCTATGTCCCCATTGTGTGATTAATTTCATTCTAAAAAAAATAGAACATTGTTTTGAGTAACTCTTATACTTAACATGTAATCGTGTTATCTTTAATATATATGTTTTGTATTCCAAAAAAAGGTATCCAGTATTGTTTGAGACCATATGATGTGATATCTATTAATATAATTATATTTTACTTTTCATCTTATAAAAATAATATTTTATTAAACTTTTTACACTATCATATTTCAATATATATAAATATATATATTAATATATTCAAAGGTTTTCAATCCATGCTCATTTGTTTTATCATGCACTAAAATTTCCTTGTTATAGGTTTTATGTCTTTTTCAAGGATAAATTATTCAACTATTTATAATAACAAATTTTTTCAAAAAAATTCAATTCAACTATTCAAATATGACTTTTCAAAGTGGCTATAAATTCAACTTTTATGCCAAAGATATATTCATTTTATAAAAATATTTTTACAAATTTCTTTCATTTTTATCATTATATCTAGAGGATTTATTTCCATTCAATTTTTTTCATGAATAACACATTAATTTTCTATTTAAAATAATATTTTTGGTTGATTGTGTTTTTAGAATCAATCTTTTATGTTTTTGAGCTTAATTTTGGTGATTACATCTTGAAATATTATTAAACTAGTTTTTCCTTACATTGGTTCATTATTATGTGATTAATGATTATTTTCAATTGGAACACATATTTATGATTGATTAAAGGACGGGGTTTTATATAACCCTATAATACATTGGTAATGTTTTTATATCTCATGATATATCAATGTTGTTCACGGATATGATCATTTTTTGTTCCTTTCGCATGATAATGTATGAATATAATCACATATTTATTTTTTCACATGATTGTCTGTGGAAATGATAACATATATATATTTTCACATTATGGTTAATTTAATTGATCAAATGTATATTTTTTATCATGATATTTTGAGGACATTAATGTGTTTCTATTTGTTTAAAATATTTTATTGGACATGATTTCTCTTAATCATGTCCACAGTACTACATTTTCTATTTCAATAATTATGAAATATTTTTATATTATCATGATTAAGATCTATGGATAATGATTACTATCACATGATTCTGCATAATGTTTCCATGGGGTATGTTTCTTCATTTGATATTACACAACATTCTGTCATGAATTATGGAAAAATATTGTTATTTATATTCTTTTTAATAAGTCATTTCTCCCATAATCATGTTTTCACATACTCTAGTTATATAAACCTTGATGAAAATTTGATATTTTTTCCTTTAATAGTAGTTTGATCTCACTGCTTTCTTGTTTCTGTATCACCAAGAAATTTTATACAAGACAATATTTAAATGTAATTTTTTTATAGAAAACCTTGTTGGGTTTTATTAATATTTAAAAATCAAATATTAGTATAGAATAAATAATGCATTTTTTTGGAAAATAAATACTCTACATCTAATATTCAAAGACATTAAACCTTATGTTCATGTGATTCTATGATTATTTTTAGATTTAATAGTCATGTTATGAAAATGATGTAAAGTAACATTATAGTTATGTTGAATCGTCTCACTTTCTATCAATGACTATATATAATGTATGGTTTGTTGAAATAAAAAAAGAAAGTATTGGTTAGGGTAACCTCAATTGTTTCTCTAGAAAGGGAAAATAATGATAAAAGAACTAACCCTAGCGACAAAGTTCAACTTTTACTCATGACCTTTCAAAAAAAATTACTTTATATAAAACGAAACAGGAACCCATTCTTATCATCTTTCCCAGAACAAATAAAACATCCCTACAATAAAAAAAGTTGAAAAAATAAAAATATTTTCATTTTAAATCATAATCCATAAAAATGGAGTCCAAATAAATCATTTAAAAATTGAACTAAAATTTTGAAATAGGTTAAATATCCAAATTTATTAATTCAAAACATTCACTTAAAATTCATCAACAATTTTCAAAACACTTAACCCCATATTAAACTATTTTTAGAATTCATTAATAACCTAAAATAAATTTCTAAATTGACCAATTTTAATCACACTCCTCAAAATGGTTTAAATAACTCTCACTTATTTTATTAACAATTTATTTAAATTATAAACAATTTTTGTATTTCAAAATGATATTAACCAATTAAAATAAGAAATATTCAAATTTTCAATAAATAATTATAATTACAATTTATATAAAATTCAAAAGGAATTATTTCAAATAATATTTATTTTTATGAACCCCCATTTTCCCAAAAAATAATATTTTATGAACATGTACATAAAAAGGAAGCACATCACAATTACGAACCAAATATAATAGAAATGGAAACATATTAGAAGGCCCATATCGGTTATTTTTTTATTTCTTAGGAAAACTCACAATTGAATAATAATCATGTTTCTTAAGTAAGAAATAAAAATATATAGAACAATGCTTCAATATACCACATGTATTTATGGTCTACTAAAAAATCATGCAACAATTCATGAAAAGTTTCAAAGATCAAGAATTAAATTATTGTGAATTTATCACATCATTCAATATAGCTTCACAAAACAAATATAGTTTTTATTTTTCATATTAAAATATAAACAAAACCCCATGAAAACAAAATAAAATTTCAATGAAGATCAATTACCCATAAATGATAAAAAATGGAATTCCAAATTCAATATTCTAACCCCCACTACCCATGGTTACTCAACCATCATCATGGACGGTGGGTATCAGTCAGAAAATCATGACCAAACTCTTGAGTGATGATGAAAATACTAAAACAAATTAACCATGAAACACCAAAAAATAAGAGGGAATTATTATAACATAACACCATATTTAGATAACTATTCCATGACACTATATTTAATAAATTCTTTTAGGTTGATCGAACACATCGCTAGACGCAGCCCACAACTAGGCTCGAAGGGTTTTCCCGATCCACATGAGATAAAAAGTAATTCTTGGGTATCATTAATAATCATTGGTAATGGTTTAAACCTCAATAATAATATAAAATAACACAAAAGTTTAAATAAAATATAGAACACCAAACATGGAGGAAACAAAAAGCATCCACATGAAAATAAATAAATGAAATATAAACATATTATAAGTAGATATGAATAGATTTGTTTAAAATAGCCTATAAAAACCCAAAATAAAAAAATAAAAAAAATCTAAATAGATTTATCAAAACTTGTAGTTACTCTTAGTCATTCACCACACCCCACTTATTAATCCATAGAATAACAAACAACCAATGAATTGAAGTTGAATTGGGATCTTAAAAAAGTATTCATAAGAGTTTTATATATACCAAGGACCCAATGAATACATTTTATGTGAACTATACAATCCAAATATGATCTCACCAAAGAGTCTATACAATTTTATTTGTAAACCAGATCATAAAGTGATAATTTTAATATACTACATAAATTTGGTTTTCACATGTTGGCATAAAAGAAACCGAATAAAAATACATCATCACACTCTTAAAAGAGTCATACCATCCATATAAATCAAGGGTATCAAAACACATTAATTTAAAATTTTCAATATATAGAAAAAGGCCTTTAAAAGTATTAAAACTTATGTTCATCATTTACCCCCCATTCATAAAATATTCTTCAAAATCCTATTTTCATAAATAACCTCATTTAATATCATTTTTAAACCACCAATAATTTCATTCAAAACCAAACTACACAAACCATTTTGGAAAATATTATGAAAAAATACAAATAAAAACTACACAATGAAACATAATCACAACCAAAAACCTATATAGTAAAAAATAAATTTAAAAGTGACATTACCATGAAATGGTTCAATGTGATCAATGTATTGTAGAAGAATAAATATCATCCAAGTGTTATAATCACCAAACATTTCATGGTAAGGACATAAGTTTCATGGGAAACCTCCTAAGTCTCATGAAATATGAACTGAACAAGAGATAAACACCCCAGTCCAACCAATAAGAACCTATCTTACCTAATACTCTTGTCAAAATAGATGGTCCTTATAACCATACTAGGAGTGAAAATTAACCATAGGTCTTAGATCTCTCAAAATAAATTGTTATTTCCATAATTTTCTAAAAATATAAAAGAGCTTATCAATTATAAATTCCATTGACTAATTCATAATTTTTACTTGACATCAACCAAGGTAGGTGAGAAAAAATAGAAAATATCACGATAAATTATAATGAATTTAAAACAAACCCCATCACACCTCCTACAACCTCACACAAAACTACCCATTAAAAATTAATGCATAAGAATAACATTATAATGTATTCATATAAGATATCCCCAATTACCTATATTCCTCCATTAGTAAAAATATCATACAAATATTAATGATATTATCAAAAGTTTTAGAAAAAATATCTTTAAATGTGTAAACTATGATATTGTAATGAATATTGAGATTCCATGACATTTTTCAGCTATTGAAATATAATTTCAAACATTCTATGAAAATAAAAGTATGAAATATTCATATTATGATCATTTGGAAACCAATTAGTTTTCCAAAATTCATTTTTGAAAACATTATATAAAAACTCCAAGACCAAACAATATCAAAATATTTTAAAAAAATAGGACATTCCCATTATTTTATACAACATACCTTTAAATAATTGAAAATCACCTTTGAGAAAACAACTGATGTCAAACACACTTTTAAAACATTTAAACCCATTTAGAATTGACACTATGATATTTTTAGGAACACTTCGATTGCGATATATGTACACACCATGTCATTAAACCATTTGAAGACCTTTTTATTACTATGAATGGAATAAAATAGGCTTATAATTTCATGTGGAATAATTTAAAAATAGTCAATAAATCTATAACATTAATTATAAAATAATTCCAAATAAACACCAACCACATCCAAGATGAAATGAAATTGAAACATGTCACCTTTGGGGAATGATTCACAATTGAGTAAGAAGAACCCCTCATGAACCCCAAAAAACCAAAACACATTTCAATAGAATCACAATAAACCAAAATCCCAACATGTACTATTGTTAGGATTTATGGAAAAGAGAAAAAGTGAAGGATAGGTAAAGGATATGTGATAGGAAGAGGAAAGTATGTGATTACCTCTTCAAATCCACATGAATTTGAGAAAAATGAGCATAAAATTAAAGGAGGTCGGAAGGGAAGGAGCTCTCACATCCACCCCTAGTTTGATGATTGAAGGGAGGAAAAATATAAGCAGACACATAAAAATTGAGTGAGAGTAAAAGATAGATTTCACTTATAAATTTAAACTAGACATACTACTTAGTTTGACAATATTACTTTAAAAATTTTGTGCAACCATGTAGATGGTGTTTACTAAGAACAAAGTCGCACATGGGTTGTCTACATGGACTACCAAACCATATATAAACTATGTAAAAATAACAATTAAAACTAGATATATATTTTCCTTCTTTTGGAATGGTTTTCTATAACCGTGCACAATCCACGCATTAGTAACCCTATCAAAAATGGGCCAATAATATTTCTAAGGGGATTCAAAAGATTTGTAATGAACTATGAACTAATCATTCTGACCAACCATATTCTAAATAAAAATACCTAACAACCTCCTTGTGTAAGGGTTATTGCATGTTTTTTCCTAGAACTATGTGTGAAAACCATGTAGAGAAATAAAATTTACGATTTTAAAGATTAAAAAATGCCTATGAAAAAAAACACATAGATAAGATATAAATAATAAAAAATAATAAAATAGATATGATAATAGGGTTTCACATTATTGAAATGAAATTATTTATAAAATCAATGGTTTTATAAAATAATGGTTTCAAAAATAGAAAAACCATGTTATCTACTATCTCACCACATTTTAAACAATTCATATATTAAAATAATAACAATAAACTAAAAAAATAGGAACAACTGAACCCATAGTTTTTATAAATAAATCATCATTATTAAAATAAATCAATATATATATATATATTCATGAAAGTATAAAAAATTGAAGAAAACATAAAACTAAAACAATGGAATCTATAAACATATACGCGACTCTCACTTTGATGTTCTCTCCTAACATTTTTATGCCTCCAAATAACACACACTAAAAGAATCATGTGACCATTTAAAATCTTACCCTAGTGGAAAAAAATATCAATAAGAGGATAAAAAAATAATTCAGCGTCATTTAAATACATCTCTTAATAATCAACCACAAGAGAAGGATAAAAAATTTAATTCCATAATTATGAAGAATGAAAAATTCCAAATAATATTTGCAACTGAGGGAAAAAACAACCCATATTACATCTCTCATATCATTTAAATTTCTTGAAAGGATTAGTAAAAATCGTAAATATATTTTTTATTCAACCAAATTGATGATTCACATGTCGTGAAGAAAAAAAACTTGATCATCAAACACAAAATTCAATAGAATATTCCCCTAATCTGTAAAAGATTATTTTCCAACATTGAGTTATCCTAATCCACTCTTAAATAAACTAACTATGCTCATACATCTTATACACCAAATTTATACTTATCATTGATGTCATAATAACATCTACCCAATACAATAGATACTAAAATGGGAGAAAATCCATTTCCTCATCTATTATAATAAAAATTAAATAATTATTGATATTATTATAGGAATATTATTTAAATGTTTGATGTATAACCCATGATCCAAGAAATATATGTTATTTTCCCAAATAGTATCCACTAATGCCGGAATAATACATTATTTTTAAACATTTATCTATAGTTAAAATATAGTTTGTAGACACAACGGAGTTAAAAATTCATACCATAATCCTCTCCTTACCCATGATATAAACCATGAATAATGATAAAAAATAATCAAGAATGGAATCCATGTAATTTTATCACCTCTGATACATATAATTATTTTGATGAATCTATTTTTTCACATCACTATGTTGGGTAGTAAATAAATTTAATTTGTCAACAAATCCATAATTACCAATAATTCATTATATAAAAAAGGATAATGAAGTAAACCATAGATTAAATAGATGAGATATCATCTCACTTCCCTAATTGTATTTAAAATGGATTTTCAAAAAAACAATGACCTTATGATTTTACATCACTTGATAATTGGTATTATATCTTGAAAAAAAATCTATAATAGTTCTATTGAACTAAAATAACTGAAACTAATACCTCAATTCATGATACATATTTTCAATCAAGGATATACAACCAAAATAATACCATGAAACTACCTTAATATTATCTTACAGATGGGCCATGGAATAAATAAAATTCTCTAAAAATATCACATGGTTATCATCACCTTCAAACTAATCATTAGGTGTGTCACCCTTGATTATGCCTTCATATTTTGAATGGAAACACCATAAAAAATAATTCTTGATACTAGGTTACATAATCACTCTCATGTAGGTTAAATGTTCTAGAACTATACACCATCATGATGCGACACTATCAAAAAACATGCTAAACATTGATTGCAATCATGAAAATAGAACTCATATGAAACACCCTTCATTGTTAAAATCTAAATATAAGATCATGTAAAACATTACATTAGATAGTAAAATGTATCATAACACTCCTCCACCATAAAAAATGCTTGAACCCTTATAAATAATATTAATAATAAAATCATTATTTATAAAAAATATATAAAAAATTCTATAATATATAAGTAGAACTATTCAGCTACACACATTAGAAACATTTCTAGTAGACTGTAAAAATACCATAATTAAATGGGGAAAACTATATATTAATAAATATATGTTAATAAAAACCTAATAAATAAATAAATTTACACTGATAATCACTTTATTATACTAGATAATTGAGTAATAGATCCCAAGGAAAATAAAACTACTTCATAAAAAACTCATGACCTATATAAACATCTAACAAATTAGAATTACCATCAATAGGTGTTAGTAAAATTACTATCTAACCAAATATCTCAATAACTAAACCCAATCCATGAACAAGACACAAAATCACAAAATAATTAAATGTAATAATGTTTACCAATATAAATTTATAGTTGAATATATATTGATCATATTATTCACAACCTATGCTCTATCAAAAATTTAAATGTTAATGTCTTGAAGAAGTACATTCCTAGAAATTGTACCATGATGACCTTACTTTGTACCATTACCTCTACCATGGTCATAAATATTATATAATCTACCCTACTATCACAATACATAAACTCCTATGGTCAAATTTAGTCTAACTGTGTTATGATATTTTTTGTTAAGATAATTTCTATCAAGGTAATTAAATTTGAATAGGGGGAAGATCAGTAGTATCAAATTATTTCTTGAGAACTAATCGTCATAAAATATAGAAAATTAGATTGAAAATTCCAAACTATTTTTTAAAAAATTTAAAAATTCCTTTGATGCCTATATAATATCTGAAATTAACAGCACCAAATGTTTGATAAGACACCTAATAAGAAAAATTATGATTATAATAAATAATATACAACCTCATTGGATGAGAATACTAACCCTTAGTGATGCTCTACTGACCATGTTGAATAACTTGAGATGTTTCTATAAAGAGATATTCAACGATCATACCATATCCAAACACCACATAACAAGTATTAAGTAGCAAGGTACCCATGTGCCTTTAAATATCAAGATGAAGATACACCTCAATATACATAGTCATAAACTCATCATTATATACTATGTCATGGGAATAATAAATAATATTTGCAAATATGGAACCAAACTCTCATAACCTATAACTCCATTAGTGAATCATTGAAATTTCATACTAATAGCCTACCCACATGGTCCCATACAAAAATAATTTCTATAACATTTATTGCTTCCTATAATGATGTAATATTTTTAAATGATTTTTTAATTCATTGAATAATCATATATTATTTTAATTATAACTCTTTTTTTTTGAATTATTGGTAAAAAAATTATTTTATAAACTTTATTTTACATTAATGTAGACAAGAAATGTTTATGATTATTTTAGTTTGAATACCTATGATTATTTAGTGTTTTTTTAAGATTTATAATTGATTCTCGAGTTATGTTATTTTTGAAACATTTTTCACTATAAATTATATCTCCCTAAACTCCTTATTCAATATTTTAAAGATAATAAGTCATTATTTTATATATATTAAATGGATAAATATTAATAAGAAATAGAAAATTGACCTCAAGTTAATAGGTTTTGTCAGTGATGATGAAATCAATTGGTTTATAAATATGCAAAATGATTATACGGGTTTTGTTTTTCATATTAATTTTCTTAAAATATTTACTATTTAATCATATTTTATTAAAATAGATACTTTTTCTCTTTGGGAATGTATAACTATGTTTATGGATTATTGAATATTGATTAGTGTGAATGTTTTATACTACTAAGAGACTTAAGATAACTATAGGGTGGATGTTTTTCTAATGTTAGTCTATATAAGGGAGTATATTGATGATTTTAGATTGGTTATCTCTCATTATTATTTCCTACCTCCATATCATTTATACTTGTTAGTTTAGGGTGTGCAGTTCATATATTTTTTTGTTTTATTTGGACTAAGCATTATTTCTATATATATATTTATCAGTAGGATATTTATGTTGATTTAAATTAAAACATGCTTTTTCTATATCACTCATAACATCTATCATGTATTTATGAAAATATTGATGGAAACTCATAATTTTCTGGGGTTTATAGATTTGTGTTAATTAAAAATTCCTTCCCCTTTTTAATATCTTTTTATTATAATGTTTTTAGGTCAACTTGATTAATTACCTTATTGTATTTTATGACGGTACATATTCTGGAAACTAATATTGAATATTAGGATGTTTTAACACATGTAATTAGTTTGGTAATTTTGGAATGTTGAGGGTGTGTGATGTTTTTTTAGTAATAAGATGGATAAATATTATAGTGATTTCATAAGGTTGAAATATTGTTATCATATATATACTAGTTGGTAGAGATAATTTTTTTTGGGATTAATTTAATAATTAACACCCTAACATGTTTGTTATTGTAATGCCCTGGGCTTTTCAAGAGGAAATTATACAATACCTACCACTGATCCCCAAAAAATAATGATTATTTAAATGTGACTATTTTATCATAGAAATTAGATTTTCAGATATAAATACGAGTAAATAAATTAATAAATATATACATAATTATCCTACTCAACATAAATATATTTATAAATTCTTATTAAATAATCAATTAGTTTTTATTCATGTTATTTTATTCTTCTAAAATATTTTTTCTTCAAAAATGATTATTAATAATTTCTTGGGAAAATTTTATTAGTAATTTATAGAAAATTTAGAAAATTTATTTGATAATATTAAAATCATTTATAAAATTATTGTGTGAATACATAAATTACAGTGATATTTTTGGAATTTTTAGAAATTATTTATTTTTAAGCGATTGCTGAAAAATAATTCTTTTTTTAAAAGTCATATCTTTTGAAAAATTAAGTATTTTAAAAGTACGATTATTATTATAATTTTATTTTAATTTAAAATAAATTTTATTTAGTAATATATAATCCAATTAATTACATTTAAATAAATTTTATAGCATAATTTAGTATAAGTTTATTTCTAGGATTGAAAACATGATTTTTCTAAAAACTTTTTTAAAATTCATAATGTTTCTTCATTTTAGTACGATAAAACATTTTATTTTTTAAACTAATTCCTTTTTTATTAAATTATTATTTTTAAAATTAAATGATATATTTTAACATATTATTTCTCAATAATTTTTATGAAATTGAAATTATAATATATTTTTTATGAAGTCAAATTTAGTTGTTATAAGGTCTTAGAAACTTCTATTGATAAAATAATATTTTCTCAATAAATTTTAAATATTGTTTTAAAAGTGAAAATTCACATATATAGAAAATTTATTTTTATATAAAATATTATTTTTTGAATCATAAAGTGAAAACTATCCTATAAAGAAATTTTCATAATTTTCTGAGAGAGTTGAATGCTCGGGTAAAAATTAAATATGATATAAATATACAGTGTGTATCATGACATTATAATGACCCAAAACAAGTTTTAATATATTCTATAATGTGTATCCAAGACCAAATAAATGTTTACCCTTTAAAATATCTTTATTTTTAGGCTATTAGATTAATTTTATAAAGCCTTTATGAATCCTAAAAACCCAATATTATTTTTTAAGAATTTAAAAACATTTCTTTATGAAAATTACTCACTTTCACATCAAAAAGGGTAATATTTGAATGATTTCAGACATTGATATTATAAAATAATTTAAAACAATCCACTTTTTTAGAAACCATTATCAAAATTCATGATAAGGTATATGCTTTTGATTATTTTTTTTGTATAGAGTCCAAAACCTATATTTTGGAAATAATAAGAACTCCCTTATCGATTCCTACATAAACCCACAAAAAATAAATTTCATCTTCACTAAAAAACCATATATAACTTACTTAGTATTCCATCCCATCTCTATAGTCCTCCCAAGGATATTTTAAGCTCTATAGAATCTCGTCCAAAGCATTTGGAAATACCCTCTTAAGGTAATAAGACCTCCCTCTTTTCATTTCCATTTATGAACTTTCATTTTATTAAAAGTGTTAAATCAAAATTAATTATAATATTATGAATTTATAAATTCCACAATACAATTCAATTGATTTTCATAAATTCATATATCATTTATCTTCTATTGTTATAACTTTTACCCAAGCCATTACTGTGTCATAATCTATTAATGGAAACTCTCTCTTCATTTCAATTCAAGAAATTTATTTATATTTATCCTTTTAAATCTCAATTTATTATGATATAATTGATTTATATATATTCCTATTATATAAAATTGACTTCTTAATAATTAGATATCAATTATACCCTCTCATTTTATAAGATATAAACCCTAAATTGACGTATATTTGAGTTAATGTTTGTTTAGAATCCCATTTAAAAGGTTAATGGTGGGTTTCCAGAGAGTAGGATAGGTCTCTGGGGTTTTCCAAAGGTTCAATATGTAAATTTTTTTAAATAATCAATCATGTTCATGTCTTTTTAATGGTTAGTTTAACCATTATCCATAACTGTGTAGGGTGGAGTGTCTTGGAAAAGGCCAGGGACACAACCCTCACATGGTTTGATAATCGTGTGGGCCATCCAATACACTATTTGTCCATTCCCCTTTGGAAATTTGTAGGTGAACTTGAACCACATAGTTTTTTGAATAGTGTGGGTGCATCTTAGATATGATGAGGCCATTCCTCCCTTGGATAGAGGTATGATCATGATATCCACACAGTTTTTCAAAACAGTGCGAATGGCCAGCCAGACCGTATGGTATGACCCCATCTTATATATAGGGAGACACATAGTTAGTGCATAGTTTGGATAACTGTGTGAACAAACCATGATCCTCTTAAAAAGTTTTAAAAATACCAATATTTTATCTCTAGATTTATGTTCCCTCTAATAATTTTCTCCCCCAGTAGACCCCCGATAACAAGGGGGACAAACCAAGAGATTATCCCTCATTCATGGGTAAAATACCACCATTTCATAGGATATTGAAGTACCTTTGGGTGAAAATTTATGTTCTTGGAAAGTCTATAACTCTATCACCATCCATTTTCTGAAAGTGTTTTTTAGTTGTTTTATATCCTACCAAATCAATAAAACCTTTTTTCTAGGGTTCTTTTTGTATTTGTGTTTTCATCTTTTTTATCCTGAATAGTGGGCCATGATTGTATTATAAGATATCTACAAGAAGGAGAAAGATTTTATTGAATATATTCCCATGTTATTGTTATTTATATTTGAATTTTATTTTCCCAATGTCTTTCTTTGCAATTTTTTTATTTATTTGACTAGTAGATGTAATTTGGGAATTTTATTGAGTTACGAGACCCTTCCAAGACCTCATTAGTTTTAATAATTATTTGAGCCCAAATATAAGGCTACCAATTGGGGTGTGAAGAATCCCTAAAAGTGGAGAAACAGTTTGGTAAGATTTGATATTGTGAAATTTTGAGAGTGAATGGGTAGGAGTTGTTACTTAGATTATGGGTATGGTTAATGAGATGATTAAAATGTTTGTACTATAGATTTTGTGAAATTTTAGGAGGATTTTGAAATTTTCAAAAAGGAATGTTTTGAATTTTGTTCTATTTAGGGATTTTAATAAAAGGAAATGATTTTTTGAAAGGGGGAAACTTTTTAAAATGAGGTTTCAACCTAAAATTTATTTTAAAAGGGGGTTTATTTTTAGATTTCAAATGATAATATGAAATTGGGTTTGTATTTTACCTTTTTTGAAAAGTCTATAATGACTCTTTTAAATGATTATGTATTGAAATTAATTAATTGTGTAATGGTTTAGTTTTTGAAGAGTAAGAACCATGATTTTAAGGGGGACTTATAGATGATTTTAAAAAGAGTATTATATTTTGGGGTTTATTTCCATGTGAAAAGGGTTGGATTTTATTTAAACCATTACATGGTTTCAAGTGTCCATTGGGACCAAGGTAAATGAGATGAAAATATAGAAAAATTTGATAAATGGTTAAATATTCATGTCTATGTGGGTAAAAGGTATGTATGGGTATTAAACTAAGGATCTACCCCCATGATTCGGGTAATAATGAAGCTCTATAACTCACTAATGTTTTTTATGGATGTTGTATTGGTCTAAGGCTTCTTATCATTGGTTCAGGGTTGATTTATGTTCAAGGACCAATCAATGTTTTTTATTGTTTAAGAAGTTTGTCTGAGGATATATTCGTCTTAAGTTGGTATGGTTTGGTATGTCGGACTGAGACTATCTGCTAACAATGTACGAACTTAATATGGTTAACTGGACTAATTCTCAAAAGTACATGGGTAAATTGAATCAATTATTAAATTCCCAATTTTAATAAATGTATATAATCTATTTAACTAACTATTAGGCTCATGGAATGATTGGAATGGGTTAGGTTGGTGGGATTTCATGATAAAACATAAAGGATAATATGATTAATTAATAATTATTTTAATGAGAAAAAATTTTCTTTGTTTCCATATTTATTTCTTTAATTCAACTTGATTATCTAAATACACTATTGTACATATCTTCTATTTCTTTATAAACCATTGGTTGTGCCCTACTGAGTTATAGTCATACTCTACTTAGGACTCCATGGAACTTGGGTACCTGAGCATATGTAACTTGTTTTCTGGTACAGGTTTCTAACATAAACCTAGTGTTTTACTAGTGGATTGGATTATGGGTTAGATCCTGGGGTGTTAGGAATGTGACGGACATGGGAATTTGTTTAGAGTTTTTTATAAATTATATATTTTGGGTCCTAACTGTTTGATTTCTTGACATGTTTTTTAAAGAGTCTATGTTTATTTTTTGTTTCACTTGGGTTATCATTATCCCTTTCCTTTGGTAATTTAATTGTACTATTTTATTTATTGGATATATATTGATATTATTTATACTTTGGTTTTACTCTAATAAAATGATATAGTCGCCCTATTTTACCTTTATAGACCCTCACTGCAAATTAGTAGTCTCTGGCATATGGGGCAGCGTGCTTGAGGACATGTATTGACCTAGCTTAGGGAATAATTATTGAGTCTCATGGGATGGGGAATTAAAAAGTGGTTTTCGAGTATTTTTCTTCTCTTTTACTATTTATGGAAATGTAGAAAAGGCACTAGGATGTTGTTGGGGAATCGTAATGAGCTCATTCTTGGGTACATGTTTCCCCACACATGGGGGAAAACCCATGTCACCATGGGTGTGAATTGATGTTTTATATTGTGATTTTATGGTTTATTGACATTTAAACCTATAGTGGTGAACTTGGAAGTTATTTTATTTATTTATGATGTTTTATATATGGTATTGGTATGGAAATAGAGGGTGTGTGGATTCATGAGTCATTCATGGCATATATGATTGATAGGTCATCCATACTTTCTCTTTGTTTGATTTGTAAAATTATATTCAAAACTACAAATTTTGAAAATATGGTCAGTGAATGGTTTTTAAATGTGAATCCATTTATTTTAAAATGAGAATTTTATTTAAAAAGGTAAATGGGAAATTATGGAACATTAAGAAATTGGAAATGAGTATCCTTAGTAATGTTTATATGGCTCTTTTTATGTATGGTTTCGGATTGAGAGTGCCTTAATTTGAGACCTTAGCTATGATTCATGAATAATTGTTATGTTTTGATGTGTGGTTAAAGGGATATTCTTGTTGTAACTTAGGTAGGGTTGTGAGATTGGGTTTTTGGGTTGTTGTCTATTTATGTAGATTGGTAAACCTAGTGGGTTAGGATTATATAGGTTTGAGTTGGGCCATAAAGATGGGTGTCTTGGTTGTTGTTGTAACATCCCAAGTAAGTAATGAATAATAGATATTTTTATCTACGTCTATTAATGAATTAGATAGTGTTTTAGAGGCTTAAAATGAAAATAAATCCAATCTTAAGCATGGAATACACTAATATTTTTAAAAGATTGTTTTACTTCCTTTTAATGGAAAACCATTTTTACATCTATCTTTTGATCATTTTATAAGCTATGTTTGTCAAAATAAACTCATTCTTTATGATTGGTGCATCAAAATTTACTTTTTGTGAATTTTTGGTATTTTTCCGATAAAGTTCATTTTTAATGAATAGTGAAAATGTTGTATTTTAATTCAAAACCACTTTTTAATCTAATTTATTTATATTATTAGATTATATTTTGAATTTATTTTAAAGTGAAATTAGAATATATTTTTACCATCTAATCCGATAGTGGTCACTGGAATTAATTTCACCTTGATATTGGACTTAAACTAGTGTCAATCTTTTGATACTTATTGTTTCATAAAAACACGTTATTTGCTCTGACAATGGGAATTAATTATTAAATTAATTAATGTAACTTATATGTTTTGAATTTTGTAAAATATACATCATTTTTTAATTCAGAATATCAAATATAGCTTACGGTGATGTTTTTCTATTTTTTTGAAAAACTTCAATTTTTGATAAATAGTGAAACCACTAAGTGGTAGTTAAAGACACTGATTTTTCGTTTAAATGAAACCATTCCACTTCTGTGATTTGATTTTCAAAAATCCTACATACATGGTTATCATTAAGAAGTAAAATGTGGTTCAATGAGATTAAAATAATTTTTTGGTGAATAGTAACTTTTATGTTTTTAATCACGATTAGAGGTAATTAGTGTAGTTTAAGGTAAAAATAATGTTTTAATAATATGAGATGAGCTTGACACATGTCCTACCCTGATTGGATGTGTCATGGACGACCAATACAATCCATGGGTCAACTTGGGGACCCCATGGAGCCACTTTTGTTGGGAAATGACATAAATAACTTTTTATTTAATGTAAAAGTAAAAATGATACAAAAATCCGTTGTTTTATTAAAACAATTTTTAAATGGGGTTATACAAGTCATATTTTTGAATATAAATATTCATTAGAAAGATAAAAATATTTCCTACATCATGATATTTGTTTTATAATTTTTAGACATTAAATAAATTAAATTATTTATGACATCGTGATGATGCAGCGATTACCTCATTAATAAAAGATTTAAATAAAATGAAAATATAATGTAAAATATATGACCTACACATGTCCAAAACCTATTTTATGGGTAGATGTAGAACTCTTATCACCTTACCCTCTAATTATATCAATGTGGGACGTTTTTAATCTGAAAATCTATTTAAAATAAAGTAACATTTCTTTACTTTCCATGAGTGTCCCTCCTCTCCTCTTATAAAAGGCCATCACCTCTACCTCCTTACCAAAACTTCCAAAGCCTTTTGCTCGGCCAAACCCTGCCCATTTTTTCTCTCAACTTCCCTATCTTACTCCTTGAAGCCTCACATTGGGCATAAGTCTTCTCAAGGAAGCCTTTGAGCTCAAACCAAAGGGAGTTACCCGATTTTAAGGTAATGTCTTCACTTGTGTTCTTTTGTTTTGTTTTTCTTCTCCAACCCCCTAAACTCTTTTTATTCATTTCTTTTGTAACAACTACAGTATATTCCATATACTAGGATGTTGTTATAATAAGTATTAGAGATACACTTACACACACCTATATCTAATGGTTAAAGAACATACTGTTTCCGTGGATGGCAAATTTCTGCCTCCCAAAACGATGATTGTTCAACATTATTTTATCACCATAAAAGGTGGCCATTAAGATGACACTATGTTTATATATGATATATTATATGTTTATGTTTTCCTTAAGCTTCTGTATTTTTCATTTTGGGCATACCTTTATGGTTTCAATTATGGGTAAACGTGATATCTTCATTTAAGGAAGTGCAGACTACCGCCCCCTCAAACTGATTTGATTCGTTAATACCATATGTGTGACGTATAAAGGATGGAGTTATGATATTATATATGATATTACACTGTAATTAAAATATACCTTTATATAATTATGATTCCATTTCATAAAATACGAAATAGAAATGGAAGCAGCGTTCATGCGTACGTACGGCTTACCATCTCCATGAACGGTGCATTTCATTTCCTACCTCTAAATGTTATGTAATCTTATAAATGCATGAATGTACTGGATATATATGATATATATGATATCTAAATCATGAATACCATTATAGATATAATGGATACATGAAAAACTTGTAATTATAAAGGGTTTATTTTTGACTCAAGTACCAATGATCGTTAAAACGACCGTTATTAACTTAAATAATTACATAGTGTTCATGAAATGGAAATAAGTGATATAAAAGGAATAATGAACTTGAAAAAGGTTCTTAAACAAGTATAAATTAACTAAAGTTTATTATTCAGGAGATTAAAGAATGACCGAGTCAAGTCGGACTCGAGGTATGGGACTTCGTCTCAATCTCCTTTCATTGAGGCATATTTTTTTTATACACAACCTTATTTTATACGGTGTATAAACCCATTTGACTTTTACGTTTATTCAAAAGGAATCTTTTTTATACGAATCATTTACTAAATGACAAAAGGGAATGTTTTTTTCGTATATATGCGGCGACAACGACTTCACCGCCGTCGTGACCATTATTTGACTTTCGGCTTCCTCTACAAGCTAGACCTTCTTTTTAAAAGAAAAATAAATACCATGTTTTACTTTTCTTTTATTTTGGTATTGAAAATGGTTTCAATAATGTTTTTATTATATCACTATCTTGTATTTATATCTTGTGATTGAAATGTGGAAATGTTATGTTTCCTTTATGCATGTTTTATGTGATACGATTATGTTATGGTTCTTGGGCATTGTTATGAAGACATGTGGTTCCGTGATAAACTAAGGGCTGGTGAGCCCGATATAGCTCTCCAATGCATTGGGTAACGTGAAGGAGTGAAACGTTAAGGTTTCTCCGAAGAGATATAGGGAATATACTATGACGGGTATTCCAAACGTAACCAAGAGGGTTACTCCCTACGTATGAATGTAATGAATTCCTCAAGTTACCTTTATGTCTTTTGATTTCTATGATTTATTCATGATTTGATGAGGTATGTTAAAGTGCTTATGTTTTATGGGTAATGTATGATTTCATTCTTATGTATATATGAACTCATGTTTCTTTTCCATATTTTTATAACCCATGCTAAGCTTTTTTATGCTCATCCCAAGATTTTTTTGAAATGTTTTTCACAGGTCAAGGGATAAGTACATGATATGATGATAGTGTCAAGGAAGTGTTAAAGAAGAATCCTTGTTTTATTTTAAATATGTTTCCGTTGATGGGAAAAAATGAATACTATCTTTATGTAACCACTTTTTTTAAATGTGGAATGTAATGCAAGTTTTATGATCTAATTCTCTAAAACACTAAACCTTAAAAGATCCTCAATGTGTAATCTTTTAATAACTCAATATTAAGTAAGGTTTAAGGATGGGGCCTTATAGTTGGTATCAGAGGTTGGTTTAGATAACTTTAGGAGTTAGAATTCTATTAAATGATTATCCAAAAATATTTTTTTATGGTCAAATTGAAATGATATAGCATTTGAATATTACCATGTTGCTTCCCCTAGGGTATTTCAGTGTTAAGAATGGTTTTTCATAGAGGAAACAGAGAAGTTTTTTTTTTGGGAAGGCATGCTGAGAAAAATGACCTTCGAAATCAGCATACAGAGATGGTCAGAATCAAAATTGAGTAGTTTACTGTAGTGATGGCTCAGTTGACTCAGGTGATAAATCATTGTTGTGTTTATTGATGATATTTTGGTGTTTTCTAAATGTAAAGAAGAGCATGAAAGACATTAAAGGGTTATTTTGAAAACCTTGAAAGAAAATAAATTGTATGGAAAATTAAGCAAGTGTGAGTTTTGGTTGCAACAAATTTCATTCCTTGGTCATATTGTTTCTAAAGATGGGATAACTGTTGATCCTGCAAAAAAAATGTTGTGGAAGAATGGCCAAGACCCACAAATGTAACTAAGATTCGTAGCTTCCTTGGTTTGGCAGGATATTACTGAAGGTTTGTTAGAAATTTTTCACGGTTATCTAGTCCAATGACTAAGCTAACTCGAAAGGGTGTTAAGTTTATCTGGACAAAATAATGTGATGATTGTTTTCAGGAGTTGAAAAGAAGATTCTTGAATGCTCCAGTTTTGGCACTTTCTTCCAGGAATGGTGAGTTTGTTATATACAGTGATTCTTCATTGAAAGGACTTGGTTGCGTCCTAATGCAGAATGATCAGGTAATTGCTTATGCATCACGACAGTTGAAAACTCATGTGTTAAATTACCTACACATGATTTGGAATTAGCTGCTGTTGTTTTCGCTTTAAAAGTTTGGAGGCATCATTTGTATGGAATAAAGTGTGAAATATATACTGATCAAAAAAGTTTAAATTATATATTCACTCAGAAAGAGTTAAACATGAGATAGATGAGATGGATGTAATTAATCAAGGATTATGATTGTACAATTCATTACCATCCGGGAAAAGAAAATAAAGTGGTTGATGCTTTGAGTCGAAAAAGTAATGCTTCATTAACCATGCTAAATTTGGAACGAGATCCTTTGGTTTTTTATTTGATGACATTTGGCATAGAAGTTTTTGGTGCAGGATGTTCTTCTGTTCTGTTTCAGGTATCAGTGAAATCTTCTCTATCAGACAGAATCAAGAAAGAACAAAAGCAAGACAGTGAGTTGCAGAAATAGGTAGAGTTGGTTCAGAAGGGTATGTTGCCTGAATTTAACATTGATAATGATTGTGTTTTGAGATTTGAGAAGAGATTGTGTGGGCCTTGTGATTCACATGTGAAGAGAGAGTTGTTATGTGAAGCTCATAGTTCTCTGTTTTCAGTTCATCCTGGAAGTACTATGATGTATAGAGATCTGTGGGAGTATTACTGGTGGGATAGAATGAAAAGAGATATTGCTGATTTTACTGTGAAGTGTTTGACTTGTCAACAGGTTAAAGCAGAGCGGTAGTTACTGAAAGGGATGCTTCAGCCTTTACCAGTGCCAGAGTGGAATTGGGAGAATATATCCATGGACTATGTTGTGGGATTACCAAAGACATCTCGAGGTAATAATGCAATCTGGGTTATTGTTGATCGCTTGACCAAATATGCTCATTTCCTTGTTATACAAGATATGTTTTCCCTTGATCAACTTTCTCATTTGAATCTTAAAGAGATAGTCAGGTTACATGGAGTTCATCTCTCCATTTTATCTGACCATGATCTCAGGTTCACTTCTAACTTTTGGAAAGGCCTTCAGAAGTCGTTGGGTACTGAATTAAATTTTAGTACAACTTTTCATCCTCAATCAGATGGACAGTCAGAATGAAAAATTCAGACCTTGGAGGATATGCTACGAGCTTGTTCGATGGATTATCAGGGAAGTTGGGACCAACATCTTTCTTTGATTAAATTTTCATATAATAATAGTTTTCATTCCAGTATACAGATGGCATCATTTGAGGCGTTATATGGGAAGCGGTGTCAAACTCCAGCTTTCTGGGATGAAGTGGGTGAAAGGAAGCTGATGGGACCAGAATTGGTAGAAGAGATGGCAGAAAAAGTTCATCTGATTCAGAAACACATGGGAAATTCTCAGAGTAAGCAGAAGAGTTATACAGACAATAGGAGGAAGGATCTATCTTTTGAGGTAGGTGATCATGTTTTTCTCAAAGTATCACCATGGAAAAGTGTGATGCAATTTGGTAAGAAAGGAAAGTTGAGTCCAAGGTTCATTGGACCATATGATATTATGGAGAGAGTTGGATCAGTTGCTTACCGAGTGGCTTTACCTCCGAGTTTATCTCAGGTACACAATGTTTTTCACGTTTTGATGTTGAGAAAGTATATTCCAGATCCATCTCATGTTTTGAGTCCAGAGGTAGTCCAGCTGGAAGAGAACCTATCTTATGAGGAACAACCGGTCCATATTCTTGACCACAGGGATCAAGTGTTACAAAATAAGGTGATTCATCAGGTAAAGGTTTTGTGAAAAAACCACATGATTGAAGAGGCAACATGGGAATCTGAAAATGCGATGAGGGATAAATACCCCACTTATTCGATAAGTAAATAAATTGCGGGGACACAAATTTCTAAAAGGGGGGAAGGATGTAACATCCCAAGTAAGTAATGAATAATAGATATTTTTTATCTATGTCTGTTAATGAATTAGATAGTGCTTTAGAGGCTTAAAATGAAAATAAATCCAATCTTAAGCATGGAATACACTAATATTTTTAAAAGATTGTTTTACTGCCTTTTAATGGAAACCCATTTTTAAATCTATCTTTTGACCATTTTATAAGCTATTTTTGTCAAAATAAACTTATTATTTATGTTTGGGACATCAAAATTTACTTTGTGTGAATTTTTGGTATTTTTCCAATAAAGTTCATTTTTTAATGAATAGTGAAAAATGTTGTATTTTAATTCAAAACCTCTTTTTAATCTAATTTATTTATATTATTAGATTATCTTTTCAATTGGTTTTAAAATGAAATTAGAATATATTTTTACCATCTAATCCGATAGTGGTCGCTGGAATTAATTTCACTTTGAAATTGGACTTAAACTAGTGTCAATCTTTTGATACTTACTATTTCATAAAAACACGCTATTTGCTCTGACAACGGGAATTAATTATTAAATTAATTAATGTAACTTATATGTTTTGAATTTTTTAAAATAGAAATCATTTTTGAATTCGGAATATCAAATATATCTTAGGGTGAAGTTTTGGTATTTTTCTGAAAAACATCAATTTTTGATGAATAGTGAAACCACTAAGTGGTAGTTAAAGAAACTGATTTTTCATTTAAATGAATCTTTGCCACTTCTGTGATTTGATTTTCAAAAATACGACATAAATGGTTGTCATTAAGAAGTAGAATGTGGTTCAATATACTAGGATTTTGTTATAATAAGTATTAGAGCTACACTTACACACACCAATATCTAATGGTTAAAGAACATACTGTTTCCGTGGATGGCGAATTTCTGCCTCCCGAAACGATGATTGTTCAACATTCTTTTAACACCATAAAAGTTGGCCATTAAGATGAAAATATATTTATATATGATATATAATATGTTTATGTTTTCCTTAACCTTTTTTATTTTTTATTTTGGGCATACCTTTATGGTTTCCATTATGGGTAAACGCGATATCTTCATTTAAGGAAGTGCGGACTACCGCCCCCTCAAATTGATTTGATTCATTAATACCATATGTGGGACATATAAAGGATTGAGTTATGATATTATATATTATATTACACTGGAATTATAATATAACTTTATATCATTATGATTCCATTTCATAAAATACGAAATAGAAATGGAAGCAGCGTTCATGCGTACGTACAGCTTACCGTCTCCATGAACGGTGCATTTCATTTCCTACCTATAAATGTTATGTAATCTTATCAATTCATGCATGTACTGGATATATATGTTATATATGATATCTACATCATGAATACCATGCTGTATATAATGGATACATGAAAAACTTGTAATTATAAAGGGTTTATTTTTTACTCAAGTACCAATGATCGTTAAAACGACCGTTATTAACTTAAATAATTACATAGTGTTCATGACATGTAAATAAGGGATATAAAAGGAATAATGAACTTGAAAAGGTTCTTAAACAAGTATAAATTAACTCAAGTTTATTATCCAGGAGATTAAAGAATGGCCGAGTCAAGTCGAACCCGAGGTATGGGACTTCGTCTCAATCTCCTTTCATTGAGGCAAATTTTGTTTTATACACAACCTTATTTTATACGGTGTATAAAACCCTTTGACTTTTACGTTTATTCAAAAGGAATATTTTTTATACGAAGCGTTTACTAAACGACAAAATGGAATGTTTTTGTCGTACGTATGCGGCGACAACGACTTCTCCGCCGCCGTGACCATTATTTGAGTTCCGGCTTCCTCTACAAGCCATACCTTCTTTTTAAAAGAAAAATAAATACCATGTTTTAATTTTCGTTTAGTTTGGTATTGAAAATGGTTTTCATAAAGTTTTTATTATATCAATGTGTTGTATTCATATCTTGTGATTGAAATGTGGAAATGTTATGTTTCCTTTATGCATGTTTTATGTGATACGATTATGTTATGGTTCTTGGGAATTGTTATGAAGACAGGTGTTTCCATGATAAACTAAGGGCAGGTTATCCCGATATAGCTCTCCAATGCATTGGGTAACGTCAAGGAGTGAAACATTAAGGTTTCTCTGAAGAGATTTAGGGAATATACTGTGATGGGTATTCCAAACGTAACCAAGAGGGTTACTCCCTACGTATGAATGTTATGAATGCCTCAAGTTACCTTTATGTCTTATGATTTCTATGATTTATTCATGATTTGATGAGGTATGTTAAAGTGCTTATGTTTTATGGGTAAAGTATGATTTCACTCTTATGTATATATGAACTCATGTTTCCTTTCCATATATTTATAACCCATACTGAGCTTTTTTATACTCATCCCAAGTTTTTTTTTGAAATGTTTTTCACAGGTCAAGGGATAGGTACATGATATGATGATAGTGTCAAGTAAGTTTCAAGAAAGAATCCATGTTTTATTTTAAATATGTTTCTGTTGATGGGAAAAATGAATACTATATTTATGTAACCACTTTGTTTAAATGGGGAATGTAATGCATGGTTTATGATCTAATTATCTAAAACACTAAACCTAAAAAGATCTTTAATGTGTAATCTTGTAATAACTCAATATTAAGTAAGGTTTAAGGCTGAGGGCCTTATAGTTGTGTTGTTAGTTGTGGTTGTATTGTTACGGGAGTAAAACCTAGAGAAAATATTTTCTATGTTGCGTTGGATGCAGTGTTTTTATGAATGGGTAATGTGGGTTTCCCATGATGTGAGACTTATTATTAGTTTATGAGTATGTATTAGAGGGAAATCTAATTTCACTTATTATATGTGAATCATGCTTAGTGATTTTGTGGTTGTTTACTTTTGTGGGAAAAAATGGGATGGTTCTACCATGTTGTCATTGTTTTTAAGGGCGTAAGGTATATGTTGAAATTTGGGAACATTATAATGGAACAAGAAGGGTGATTCCTATAGTGGGATAGGTGGTAGTTCCATTGGTTTTTGGGAATACAACATGGGTTATAACCACAAGTTGGTGGATTGAGTATTCAAGGATAACCATGAGTCATGTTATCAAAATGTTGTGGGTGCTTTGGGATGTGAAGAATTGTTGGATTATTCATAGGTGAAGTAAAGAGGCATAAATAGTTTCATGAGTGGGAATTTGGACCAACTATTTGTGATGTATGACTTGTGTGTCTTATAGGTGGGTTTTTTAATTGGTTATGGGATGGAATGTGACCTTAGGGTTTCCTAAGAGGTTATAATAGTAGACATGTTTTGGAGATATTTTATGTCATTTGGGACATGTGAAGAGGTGGTTAGAGAGTAAGAACATATTTTTTGTGAAATAAATGAGTGAAGAAATTTTTATGTGTGAAACTTTATGGTTTCAGTGCGATTCTATGGAACAATTACGTTTGAAAGATTTTTTTTTGAGTCGTGGTGGTAGACATCAAGTTGTGAGGTCACTGTATTTCCTTAGAGAATTTTATGTTCCTAAATTCTTGATAGAGAGTTGTGAGAAGGTGGTGTGATTTTGGGTTAAAAATCCCACTAGATTTGGAATGGTGAGATATTTATATCATGTTTTGGGAGAAGAATCTCTTTATATACACATGGGTAGAGGTGTCCCTATAGTGAGGTGGCTTTATGAATGGATAGGTTTTGGTGGTTTTAATTGATAATATATTAGTGTACTCTTTAATTAGATATGATCATTCCCAATATATTGAAATCATCTATGTTACACTAATAAAAAAATGGCTATATTCAAATTTAAAAAAAATTATATTTTGGTTAAATGAAGGGACTTCTTGGATTTTTCACCTGATGTATGTAAAGCCATGTTTTGGGAGGAGATCCACTTGTCATTTTTCACTGAGGTCCATTTAAAGAACCATACATTGAAATATTTTTTGTGTTTCATTCTTGGATTCTAGGAATAGGTGATCGATAAAGTTTCATTTAGTCACTAAATTATAAGTGAGATGGACATGTACACTCCTAGGTTTCATTAGTGGTTTTTGTTTGGGCTATGGTGGTTATATTTTCTTAAATAAGGTAGATAAAACAACACTCAGATGGTGGGTAACGACATGTTAGTCTTGGAATTATAATTTTCATGATATAATTTTTCAACTCTATGGTGTTGAACATGGTTCAGTAGTTGTGGAACTCATATGTTAGTTATAATCAATCTAAATGATGGCTCTGGGGTTATGGGTTTTCTAAATAGATCTAAGGTTATTTTGTTTGAGAATTGTGTATGGGTTTTGTGAGGCATGGTGATGGTTTTTGGTCAATGGATTATTGGTGATGTAATATTACTGGTGGGTTGGTACATAATATAGTATGCACGTTCATATAATGGTAGTGTGCCCCTGGGTGAAGGTACCATGACTAGGTGAAGGGTTAATGTGACAATTGTGGGAGTTGATAATTTTATAATGATCCAGATCAGGATGATATGACAAGGTTTGGTAAGAGGAGTAGATGTGGTAAGTTATATCCCACTTGTGGTTTAATGATTTTAAATAACATATGCATTTTGGAAATAAAAACGGGTTTCTTGGAAGATCTACGTTGTCAAAAGTTCATGTATGAGTGGTCAATGTGTGTGCAATCAAGGTGGATTCAATGGAAATTAAGGATTTACATTTTATGGTGTTCTTGTGAATATATCAATTTTGTTAATTGAGAAACACACCAATAATATTTTGGATGTTTGAGTTTAGGATCTAGTGGTATTTTCGGATGGTGGGAGTGCTAATCATAGGAATTTGGTTTTGGTAGGATGAATCATATGATGAGGAGATCCATATAGTGTGAGTAGTATGTTGATGACATGATAAATTTTACAGGTTAGATGGGACCAGGTAAGTTCTATCTTAGTGTTTCTATTTTGATAATTGGAATTAGGTCAAGGATTGATAGTTTGAGGTCCTTGAGTTGAAGGTTGTTCCTTGGTATTATTTTGGGAGATCTATTTGGAATGGGTAAATAATGACTTTATTTTTGGACCATAATAAGTCAGAAAATGTGGTTTTAAATCTTAAATTATTTTGTGTGAGGCCTAGTTTGGGTCATCATTAGGTTCGGAAGTGGTGATGGTTGTGATCTAGGGTGTTGGGATATTTCTTTTTGTAGGGAGAATCAGATCATAGGTATACAAATAGTCTCTCTTAGATGGTGTAACACAATTCTCTATTCTCACCGTCAATGGTAGTTTTAGCGGTATCACCTAAACATTCCTCATGTGTTTGATTTTTGATATATTGGTTTTGGTGTTGATGAATCTTTTGAAATAATGGTAAAAAAACCTTTTAATGGTCAAAGTAGTGTTTTAAAGGGTATAGGAAAGGTATTAGTGGTGTACTAGGGTCTTGGGTAGTGACATTATGGAAACAAATCCAATAGGTGGATGGTTCACTGTTGGAAAATAGTTAGTTAAGAATTTCCCATTACCATATGAGTTTGTGGAGTCTTGAAAATATCCAAATAAATGATACTCACATGGATTTAAAATAATGAGAGCCTTCACAGACAATATATGTCCATTCCCCATTAGAAAGTGGCAAGATCACAAGCACCATACATTTTCTCAAACCGTGTGTATTCCTCTAGGAGACCGTGTGATCATGCATCCTTTGGAAAGAGGCAACCCTATAACATCTTCATAGTTTGTCTAACATGTTTGGGTGTCCAATCCCAAAATTTTCCTAGTCCCCTCTTATATAGAGGAAGATGCATAGTTAGCGTATGGTTTGTATAAACATGAAACCAAAACTCCTGTCACTTTAAATGTGAAAAAATGACTATTTTCCCTCTCAGGATTTATGTTCCCTCTATAATTTATGCACTCATTCAACACCTACAACTAGGGTGAAAACTAAGATATCCTCCGTCCACCATGGATTATTACCCCTCATTTATTACTAGTTTTGAGTACCATTACGTAAAAATAGAATATCTATATAAGTCTCGGACTTAGTCTCCTTCCATTTTCTAGAAGAGATTTATTTGTAGTTTCCTCTTATTCATAAGCTCTAAAAACTTGTTGGTGTTATTCATATTTATGTTTGAGTTCATTTCATCCAAAATGAAGGTTCAATATTGGGAAATCAGTTCTCTATTAGCATGAGGTAGGTGGTTTTAATTATTTTTTCCATAGTCTTGATGTTTGTATGTGTATGTTGTTGAGCCAATGTTCTACCTGGTAGTGTTTTTATGCCTTTGAAAAGGAAAAGTAATTTGGTTCTTGAATTGAGGTTGAATACAATTCAAGAATCCTATTGGTTTCATTGATTTTGGTATACCAGCCCTAGGGATACCCATTGGGTATACCAAACCATTTAAAATAGTGAAATGATTTGGTAAGTATTGGCATTAGGAAATTTGGGGAGTGAATGCGTATAAGTTATTACTTAGCATATGGTTATGATTAATGGGATTATTGATATGTTTATACACCACATATTGTAAAATTTATTTTAGGATTTTGAATTGTTTAAAATGGGTTGTTTTGGATTTTGGTCTGGTTATGGTTTTTACAGAATGAATATTTTGAAAGTGATTAATGATTTAAAAGGAGGCTTCGGCGTCAAAGTGATCTAAAAAAAGTGGTTTCCTATTAAATTTAAAACGGTAATTTTAAATTTGTTATGTGGTTTCCCTTTTTTGAAAATTTAATAATGGGAATTTACAATAGTTGGAAATGGAAATAAAGGCATTAATCAATTGTTTAATTGTCAAATAGGAGGAACGATGTTTTAAAGGGGGTGTCTATATGATTTCAAAACGATTATTTGGTTTTGGTGTTTAATTCTATTAAAAAGGGTTGGGTTTTATTTATATCATGATTTTGTTTTACGGTTCCATTGGAAACCTGGTAAATGAAATAAAATTACGGCTAAATGTCATACATATTTAAAGAATCATGCCCATGTGGGTAAATAGTATGGGTGGGCTATTAGACTAAGGCTCTACTCTCATGGGTTGGGCTTGAATAATGATCTGGGCCCCCTTATGTATTGTATGAATAGATTGTTTCACCAGGCACATCATCTTTGGGTCGAGATATATTGACTCTCTAAGAAGAAGTAATGTTTTTCTTGGCATAGGACGTTGGACTGAGGCTATATTCTCCTGATGTTTTCATGGTTTGGGATGTCGAACTGAGGATCTATGATACCAAAGTATGGACTTGATATGATTAACTAAATTGATCCTCTAAAGTACATGGTTAAATTGAATTTATAAGTGAATTACCCTATTTACAAAAATATATAACCTATTTATGATATGAATATGGATATAGAAATGACTAGAGTGGGTTAGGTTGGTTATATTTCATGATAGAAAATAAGGGATAAAATTGTTACATAATAATTGTTTAAATGTGAAAATGCTTATTTTTTCCTATTTATTTCATTTTTTCACCTTGATTATCTATATACACTATTTTATATACTTTTTATTACAATATACACCATTGGTGGTCGCATATTTAGTTATACTCTCACCCTGCTTAGACTGCCCTGGAACTTGGGTGCCCAAGAAAATGCTACATGTTTTCTAGTATAGAGTTAGGAGAAGGACCAAGAGTTTGGTTTGTGCATGGGATGATGGGTTAGAGCATGGGATTTCAAGATCAGGTTGGACTCGGGATCATGTTTATTTGTTTTCATTGTATTTTTGTCCTTAGTGTATGACTTCTTAATGTGTTCTATATAAATTACCTGAAACGTAATTTTTATTCAAAATCTAAAAAAGAGAGCATACAACCAAATTAATCAAGGAGGGATAAAATAATGGAGACCAAGAGTGTCGTTTATATTATGTTTCACTTGGTTTATTATTGAACCTTTCTTCTGGTCATTCTATTGTACTATTTTATTTGATTTATATATTCGTTGATATTATTTCACCTGTAGTTTTATTTTGATAAGAATATGTCGTCTCCCTATTTTAGTATTATAGACCAGTGCTACTTGTAAACAACCTATGGAATAAGAGGAAGCATTCTTGAGGTCATGTGGGAATCGTACTAGGGGCACTGGTCATAGTGGCTCCTGGTCTGGGGAGTTACACATTATATCATTTATTTAAGCCATTAATAGGCCAAAATTTAGTAACAGGTCCTATCATTCTCTACTTTGTCCAAGAATGTTCAGTATTTTATGTTTTTTGATCCCCAATTCGAAATATTGGGATATGTTTTTCAAATCACACTTACTATACTTTCGATATCTAAATTACTTGATTCCCATTTCACATTCAATAAACCATTTTTGGAATCATTATGTACTACCATTAGGCTACTGAAATTTTACTGCAATTTTTCATTCTAATGTATTGTGTAGTTAATATCCATACACATTTATACTAATGTGTATTGACCTTGATGTACACATCCTTCATTCATTATGGACATATGGGTAAGTAAACCAAACTACTTGATCATGGATTTAAAATTTATGAAATAAAACCATATGTTGTATGATCTATATGGAAAACTTATGCATGTACATGATACGGAAGCGATTGGTTATCCCAAAACTATATAGTGATCCAATGAATTTGGTAATGTTTTAGTCTAATGAAACATCATGTATTGGATTAGGCTATGGACCAAATAAATTATGGGACATTTTCCACCTTGTTATTATGTCCTAGATGATATCCTTGTCTTATGATTTTGATGTAATATTTAATGTTGTTTCAACGTTCCATTATTTTCTTTAGGTTACCATGTTATATCATGCCCCATTGTACAAGTTTATGATTATCACCGCTTTTATGTCACATTGATTTTCCTATCTTCTAACATGTAATAATTTATTCACTTTATACATTGTTTATTTTCTTACTTCGGATTTATAGATCACCCCTTTCTTATGTCCTTCCCCTCATTATCCCATAAATTTTTAAGAATAATAGAATATTATGAGAATGTTAAGGATGTTTTAAATAATATAGATGTACCAAGTATATATGTTTTTCTATAATGTACCAAATTACCAAATGTACAATATAATTATTGATCTTTTAGGTTGTATTATAGGTATTCTTATGAATTAAATCATGAATTTATGTGTACGGTTGAAATATGTTGTACCCAATGGTGGTTTAGTTTTTTTAGTTTTAGTATTATAAAACTATAGAGAATGGCATAGTGATGAAGTTAAGTATTGAAAAACAAACCTATGTTTTTTAAAGTATAGTGTAAATGGTTTTAATGAAAATAAATTCATGTATGGATACTATAAGTGGATATGGATCTAGCACAGATGTACTGTTGGGAAAAATCCCTCAAGGTATCATTGAAGCATTTTTGAGGTGATTGTGTTTGCTGAAAAAGTGGACATCAGTGTTGTGATTGTTGACAAAGAAAACCATGACATACACATTTGTTGACAAAGAGGATTTCATGGTGGCATGTCAAGTTCAAGAGTTGTAGTTAGCGAACCATGTTTGATTCATGAACTTCAACAAAGGAGTGTATGATCTGGAGGTGGCAGGAAAAGAGTAGATACAAGGTGACGCCGTTTTCCAGTGTTTGCCAAATTTTTGGGTATGAAAATTGACAAATGGAGAAAAGAGGTTTTGGCAAAGGGACTTGTGTTCCATGTACTTGAAGGAGAGGAAACTTGCGCTCATAGTGTTTTTCAGGATAAGAAGTTCAAAAAATGCAAAGTAAAGAGGGTCGCGCATGTATTGGTGTGGTCGCGCAAGTGACTTGCGCATCATGAATGGACTTGCCTGCCAGTACCTTTTAGGATTGGAAAAATGTGCGTTATATGTTTTTCAAGATCAGATCTTCGAAATATGGAAAAAAAAGCGCATCACGCAAGTGACTTGTAGGGGCCGAGACCTGCGCGGCGAGACTTGCACGCTTAGGGGAAACGTGTGTGCCATCGCGCAGGGTGACCAAATGCCTATAAATATAGGACCACCCCTCCTCATTTTTAATGGAGTTCAACCCTTAGAAAAATCAGAGCTCCCATTGCGCAGATGTGGTGGTCGCGTAAGTCGTGTGTGGTCATGCAGGTACACTTGCGTGCTAGTGTATGATGTTACACGCCGATTGGTAGTTGCATTACAATATTGGTTTGGGCGTAAAAGGGGTTGATTGATTGAGGTAGACTTGCGCGACATTTGTGACTTGCACGCTGATACTTGCATATCGGGTTAGACTTGTACGCCAAGTATGGTTGATTCACGGTAGTGTTTTTGGGATGCGTTAAATCTGGAAGATTTCCTGATACCTTCGATGAAATGTGAGATTCATCTATGGGTGAAAGGTGGACTTCAAAAGAGAATCTACATTCAACAGAGGATGTATTCTTTAGAGATAATGATGATACCTACAGGTCTATAAACTGCATGTGGATCCTTTCCAGAGTAGTGAGCAATGGAAGAGGAAGAAGGTGATCCTCTCCACCGGTAGTGAGCCAAATAGAGAGAAAGACAGGGAGTGACCCTTGGGAAAGCATTGAGTTGACCCTAAACTTACTAAAGGCAGTGATCCTAGGCATAGAAGTGATCTAGCCCAAAATTTTTAAACAGCAGTGCGCTTTTAGTGAATCGGTACATCGACACATTGCTGGTGTATGCTCCTAGGACGTAGCCCAGTGAGGGTGAACCATGTAATTTTTTTTGTTGCTTATGCATGCTTTACTTTCTATTTATATTGTGCAATGGGAAAGAGAGAGAAGAGTGTTTTTCTTAACAATGAAACAAGATTAGAACAAGATTTAATTTTAAATTAGTCATACCCAAATTCACCCCCCCTGTCAGGGTATTCAGCTTTGTGGACCTAACATGTACCTAGGGGTGACAACCCTTAAACTCTATATTTAAATAGACTTGATAAGGAACTGGTGAATGAAAAATTGCCTTGTTGTACACATGGTTCGACACTACTAAGGGATATTCTTTGTAAAACTGACAATATCCTTATAAACCATTATTAAGTGAACAAAAAATCCCATAAGAGTCTATGTAAGGAAATAAATCATGGAAAACATATATTTAGTCATAAAAATTCACATGTTAAGGAAATACATGTCATTTATAAGTTATACCTTTAATGTTATTGGCTACCTATTCGTGTGTTTATTAGATTAAATGTACTCACCCATAATTCGCCATTTTTTCATCTTAAATACTAGTAATACGAAAAACCGTGAAGAAAGATAATGTAATAAAAAATGCGATAAATTCTCAAAAGAGATTCATTACATGAGGGAGCTCAATTAATACATATTGTGATTATTCCAAACCATCTATCAAAAATCAAAATTAACATATGGTACATAATTGAATGTACAAATGCATCAAAGAAAATTATTATGAAGCCTCAAGGAAGTTCATCTTATAAATGTGATAAATGAAATACGATTAAACTTCAACATTTCAAAAATTTGGAAATAAACACAAATGGAAATGTCGCGAAAGAAGTCAAAAGGTGTTTTATGTGTGGAAACTTAAGGAATAAAGTAGCTAGTTGTCATGAAAAGTATTATGGAATGGAATGAATTACATTCTATGATGCCATTTATTTTTCAATTTCTTTTTTATATTGAATATGGACATTTATAATGTCAATAGTCTATTATGAGGGTTAAATCAAAGATGAAGGAAGTGAATATGCTATAGAAATTATTGAAGTGTAAAGATTAAAGTGTTTATGTATTATTATTTGATAATTATGTTATAGAAGTTGTATATTAATAAAAATTATAGATAAAAAAATCAGAAAACATTTTAGGATTGTTCAATATTAGTTTTTATGCATGGATTTTAAAAATATGTTGATGGGTATTGATAACATATAAAAGATATTTAGTAATAAGGTGATATTTTAGAAAGCACATAATTGAGTTATTGGTAACCCTTAATATGTGATTGATGTTGGGATAAACCTAAACATTCTTATAATGATATATATAAGTATAATATTATGTTTAAAAGCGTTGATAACAGTTTTGGAACTTTACGTGGTTAAAGTTAAGAATCATTAAGGATAACTTGGGAAACATATTATAGGATCAAATATATTTTTCTGATGTGTTTAAGGAGATTATGGTTAATATTTTATTTTCTAGGGTATATATACCCATTAATTCTATTATAAAGGATTATTTTATAAGAATTATATTATGTTTGATGAGTAAGATGAAGGGTATGAGAATGCCTTTGAGGGTAAAAAATTCAATAATGTTTAGGTTATTGATGTTATTTTGGATATTAGGTTATTTAATCTAGGAAAGATATATGATAAACCATTGGGATTCATTGTTAAATTTTGGATATTAATAAGGTTTATTCATTTAAATTATTATCTTACATTATGATATCATTATTTTTATTTTGTAATGATAATAGGAATAAATCATTTTTCTTCAGTGGATTATGTGATCCATTAAAAGCATATTCTAGCAATTTAGGTTTTAGAAAATAAATCATGAATACTCATAATTTGGAGAAAAAGATATGAGTGTAGTGGAAATAGATTAATGGATGAAATTATTCTTTTCCAAAAGTTATATTTCATTATGTTCCTAGTATATATGGTAATGTAATTATTCAACTCTAAGAAAATAATAATGAAATAAAAATATTTTCTTATTGTGAATTGATGGTATTTTAACCCGTCAAAGATTTATGGTTTTGTGGCCATTTAATTTCTCTTAACCATGACCTATATAAATAATTATAGGTTCTTTGTAATTAGTTTTTTATTCCATGTATATATTCCAACATTTCACTAATGTTCTTATACATTGAAACTGAGTCATATGATGACCATCATACCTCCCTTTCTCTATTTTCAATTGGATGTTTTATTACACCTTTTTATAGTGTGGGTTTTCAATAATAATATTTTCAATTGTCAAAACGTTTTTTTAGAAGATCAATTTCAGATTGAGATGATGAAATTTATTAAATTGGGGAAGAATGGAATGCCCCATGTTTTTAAAAGAGAAAATAATCTGATACACAACATGAATTGAAAAAATGAGTACATAAATATCAATACATTAACTTTTCCATTAAATTTTTGAATATTAATAAGTTGATATAAATTATGATATAAATATATATCATACTCAACATAAATATATTTATAAATTCTTCTCAAATAATTACTGAATTTTTAGTAATGTCATTTTCTTCATGGTTGAATAAAATAAAGGACATAGTTATTTATTTAGTATGGATAATCCCTCTTTGATGGTTTTAAGGGGAACCCTGACATGTTAGTTGTCCCAATAGAATTTGGCCCATTACATGACACTAAGTTCTAGACACACAAGGCCTAATACAGGACTCGAATACCAAACCATGACCCCTAAAACATCCCATCCCTAGCATCGAAAATATTTAATTCTTTATCTCTCCACTTCACATGGATAGTTAGCTAGCTTGTTCCCAATGTAGAGCTTCATGGGGCTTGGTATCGATGACAATTTCTATACCCTCTCAGTCTCTTTTTTAAAAATAAATTTTCTTAAGAAATTATTTTTAATTATTTTTGGGAAAATATTATAATTTGTTTCATGAAAATTTTAAAAATTTGTTTGATAAAATTAGAATAATTTTTTAAATCATAAAAAAAAATAAACTTATCTTTATTTTTTTATTTTTTGAAAATTTGTATTTTTTAGTTAATAATGAAACAAATGGTTCTTTTTGTAAAAAACTGTCATTTATTTTGATTAATTATGTAATTTTAAAGTCCCATTATTAATTTAGTTTTATTTTAATGTATCAAAAGTATTACTCAACAATTTTTATTTCAAATGATTATATTAAAATCTTCCTTATACCATATTTTAGTGTATGTTTATGTTTAGGCTTGAAAATTCATTTTTCTAAACAAAATATTAAAATAAATATTGTTCCTCTTTTTTAATTAATGAAAAATAACCCATAGTATAGAATTATTAAAATTAATTATAGGGATAATTAATCTATAATAATAATTGAAATTCAAATAATGAATATTTATAGTTATAGAGTTAATGTAAAATAATCGTTTCATTGAAAAATAATTTTTTATGGAAAAACTGCTTTCCATCGAGTTTGTGTGTTTTATTTTAAATTAAATTATTATACCACTATGAAATGAATTTTTCAAAATTTATTTTTTATTTTTAATAAAAATAATAAATGATTTGAGATAAGTTCAATGTAATTTTTGGACAATATGATTAATAACTCTAGTAAATATTTAGTACTAAAGTAAAAAATGAAAATAAATTAACTAAGTGTAAAAAATAATTTAATAAGGACTTGAAAAAAGTGATTTTTATATAAATAATAATTTTATTTTTAGTTTAGTATAATATTTATTATTTTTTATGTTGTTTTATTATAAATAATTATGAAATTATTTTGTTAAAAATTTAATTTTAATATGATAATTAAGTGTATTTTTTGTTATACCTTCGTTTTATTGATGAATTCATGGATTTGAAAAATAATTTATAAGTTAATAAAATAATCATCTTAAATATATTTTATTAAATTTATATTATAATATAATTTTTAAGAATAAAAATGCAATTTTTATACGGGTTTGAAAGATGTTATTGAAAAACCCATCATTTATAAATAAATATTTACTCTTGTTTTAAAAGTGAAAACCAAAATATTTTGAAAATTATTTTGAGAAAATTATTATTATTATTTGAATTATCATTTCAATATTATCCAATAGTAACTTCTTCATAATTTTTCAAATACAGTCAAATTTTCAGGTGAAAATTTAATTCGGTATTAATATAACATATGTATTATTACATCATAACGAAACAAATGTTATTTAATAAATTATATAAATGTTTTCCAATAAAAAATATTTTTTTACCAATTAAAATTATGTAATTTATATGTTATTTGATTAATTTTATAAGGCATTTAATTATCCTCAAAAACCTATATAATATTATATGGTTTTTAAATAATTTCATTATAAACATGACTCACTAACACATCACCAGGGGTAATATTATACCACATTCTAACCTTGTACATATAAAATAATGAAATCCACACTACATTGGTATAAAAATTTGGAATAACCATGTTATGGTTTTTTGATTTGATTATTTTATTTTATAGGGTCTAAAACAATTGTTTTTCAAATAATAATAAACTCCCCTATATTTTTCTATATAAATCAAACAGACATCCTATTAATATTATCTAAAAAACATTATAGCACATAGTTAATCTGACCTCCACTATATATATTACTAAGATGGTTACCCCAATATCTCATCGAGCTTCTTCAATGATTTTAGAATCACCCTCTTAAGGTGAGGGACCTCCCTCTCTTCTTTTTCCAATCAGTAATATTCATTATATTTACCCTTTTGAAACTCAATTTTTTAAATTTTAATGAATTTATAAATTTAAAATTACTTCCAATTTAGGTATATATAATGATATAAAATTTATATCATCTCATTATTATCTTTACCTCAGTCGTTAATATTCCAAAAATTTAGTAAGGGACCTTAATCTCTCTTCTTTCGAATTCAATAACAATATTTATATTTATACTTTTATATCTATATTGGTTACATTGTCATTAATTAACGAATATTTATCTAATATAAAATTTATTTAATAATAATTATAGATCATTTATCTCCTATCATTATATCATTTACCTAATATATTGTAATTCTGAAATTTAGTAAGGGATCCTCTCTTCATATTTATTAATGTATCTTCTCAATTTGAGGTAGTTTGATTTCTAATTTCTAATTTTGGGATATGTTTTTTCACATACATAGTTATTTAATTATGATATAAAAATTATTATATACCTCTATTACTTCAGTTAAAACATTTTATGAATCTTTATGTACTACCAACACGCAGCTGAAATTTCACTATGATTCTTCATGTCGAAAGATTCTATCGAGAATATCCACCCCCATTTACATGCAAGGGTATTCACATAGATGCACCTATAATTTATTTATTTGGAAATTCCATGCATGTAACACAAAATCCATTATTTTGGGGTAATAATTGACGAAATAAATCTTTATTATGAATGATATATGTGCCACACTTATGCATGTACAAGACGTGAATGAAACAGGTGCATGGATAATTATATAGATCCCCAATGCATTGGATAATGTTTTAGCCTCATGACACATCATGTATAAGAATATGGAGTGACCCTAATACATTATGGTATTTTTTACATGACATTACTATGTCTTCATGTTTATCCTTGAGCAACATTTATGACGTCATGTTTAAAATTTTCACCACTTTCCCATGATTCCCTTAGGCCACCATCCTATATCAAACATCATTGTTCTTTTTTGTGATTGTCACCCCTTTTATGTCCCATTGAATTACCTATTCTATATCATGTAAAACATTCCTCCTATTTTTATTCTTATTCCCATACTATGCTTTATAGATCACCACATTCTTATGTCTGTCCCAAATTTATCCCATACAAATTTAATATCGATGGAATATTATGGGCTTGTTATGGATGCTTTCAATAATATCAATGTAAAAAAAAATTGGTTGTTTTGTAATGAACCTAATTTTCCTAAGGAACTATTATAATTTATCTTAAGGGTTTTTTATTTTTATTCTAATGTATTATATCATTAATTAATGTGTAATAAATACTAGGGTTATAATAGTTATGTTATCTAATAGGTATATATTAATATGACTATTGATTGATGTATTTTTTGATCTCTGCATGATGCGTATTTATAATTTTCTTAAAATTTATTTTTTACAACTATATATATTGATTATTATTTTGTTGTATTTTTTTCCCATGGTATTATTGGTAACCCTCTAGGATCATTGTATATTTATTGGTATTATTGTAAATTTCCAAAAACATTATATTATCTTTTGAGTAGAATAACTAATACCATATAGAGATAGATAGATATAGAATGATAAAAAACATACATTGTAATAACCTAATCTAAAAACCCATCATAAGACCAAACCACAAGCACTATTTGGATTAGGGATGACTTTCTTTATGTTAGAGGTTGTACACTAGTGATAGAAGTCTATAACCAACATCAGAAGAATATACTCCAGGTATCATCACCTAAAATAAAAATGAAGATGAGATTAATTATAACACCCCAAGATTTTATGAAAAATATTCTTTAAATTTCATTTATGTCTTGTGTTGTACACTACACCAATATAACCTTGCACTATACGCAACACCGTATTACCTTGCAGTATACGCAACACTATTCTTGGATCAGGTTACACAAAATTTTGATAGTAGTTATTCTACGCAACATTAAGTGTGTATATACATATATATATATATTCAATGTATAAATGAAATATATTTGGATTTTTTTAAAAGAAACAACGAAGTATTCTTTCATCACACGCAACCCTGACTTCGCTTTCATTACACGCAATCGCGACCTTCCTCGATAGCGTGTGTAGTACGCAATACTCGGTGTCACTAAACAATGCTATATTGTTATAATATTATTATGAATTAGCCGTTATGAATATTATTAACTAAATTTTGAATTTTATAACATTATTATTCATCTTACATATTTTCTAGAACATGGTATGAGAACAAAATAATTTTTTTGGGTAAAATAAGTATTTTTTAAAAAAATACAGTTTTGTCGCCTTTTGATGGCGCACCCACATTAAATCTAGTTTTTTAAATTTTTATAAGTTCAATTTTTCAAAATAAAATTCTTCCTTGGAATGAGGATATATAAATTTAATTTGGATAAATTTTTCATATTATTCTGATAACTTTCATATTTTGATGAATAGTAAAAACATGCTATATTTTAATTAAAAAAAACTTTTATCATCGCAATAATTTATATGGATATATTATCTTTTTAATTTGTTTTAAAGTGTAATTAGAATATATTTTTACCATTTAATCCAATGGTGGTCATTGGAATTAATTTCACTTCGAAATTGGACATGAACAAGTGATGATCTTTTGATAGTTATTATTTCTTAAAAACACACTATTTGTTTTGATAATGGGGATTACTTTTAAAATTAATTAATTCCACTTCTGTTTTTTGAATTTTTAAAAATATACATCAATTTTTAATTCGGAATATCAAATATATCTTAGGCTGAATTTTTGGTATTTTTATGAAAAACGTCAATTTTTGATGAATAGTGAAAACACTGAGTTTTTGGTTAAAACCGACTTTTTGTTTAAATAATCATTAATTTGATTTAAATTTATTTTAGGTAAAAACATATACATAATACTTATATATGTTCAATGAAATTCCTTGGAATCGTTTTATAATAATTTAAGATTTATAAAAATTGTATTGAACTTTTCACCGTCTTTTACCCACCTCCTAAGAGCTTTTGCAATTGTTCATAAAACTTAATTTTACTGCTTCTGTGAGTTGAATTTTGAAAATCAGAGAGAAACGATTAATATCAAGGAGTAAAATGTGGTTCAATTAGATAAAAATAATTTTTGGTGAATAGTAACTTTTTGCTTTTAATTTCCACGGTTAAAAGTAAATAGGGTAATTCAAGGATAAAAGAATATTATAATAATTCAAAATTACCTTAACACTTGTCCAAACATTATTGGATGAGTAATGGCCGACCATGAGCATCTTTCGGTCTATTTTGGGACCCCATGGAGCCACTTATAAAAGACAATGACACATTAGATTAATTAATTTAATGTAAAGACAAAATTGGCATTAACAAAAATAATTTAGTAATTAATTTTTATAAGGGGATATATAAATTATCTTTTCAACTATAAATATTCATTGGAAACATAAAAATATTTCCTACATTGTCATATTTTTTTTATAATTTTTAGACATCAAATAAATTAAATTATTTATGACACAATAATGATGCAGTATTTACTTCATTAATAAATGATTTAAATAAATTAGAATATAATGATTAAAATATTATCCATAACCTGTACAATTCCTATTGGATGATTTTATTTCGAATATGAGTCATTTTATATTCGACATTAATGTGCTTTTGACCTCTTGAAACCGAAGACAAGTTTATAATAAAATAATGTTTTCACACTTTCCAAAAGAGCCCCTCCTCTCCCTTATAAAAGGAGACCACTTATATGAAATTCCTCACACCTCTCAAGCCTTTTGGATCATCCAAAATCTGCCCAAATAAGCTCCCAGCATCACTATCCTCCTCCTAGAAGCCTTATATTAGTCATAGGGAACTTCAAGAAGTCCTTTTGGTTCAAACCAAAGGAATTTACCCAAATTAAAGGTAATAGATTCTCTTAAGTTGTTTTCTTTTATTCTACTTCTCCAACCCCTAAACTCTTTTTAATCCTTTCTTTTGTAACAAAACCAGTAACCTAAAAATACAATGATGCTGTTATGAGAAGTATTAGAACTACACTTACACACACCTCCATCTAATGGATGAAGAACATAATGTTTCTGTGGATGGAAAACTAACGCCTCACTAAACGATGATTGTTAGATTTTCTCTTACCACCTCTCATGGTGGCCATTATGATGGTACTGTATTTATATATGATATATATTATGTTTATGATTTCCTTATGCTTCTTTACTTCTCAATTATATCAAGCCTTTATGGTTTCCATAGTCGGTAAATATGATAATCTCATTTGAGGAAGTGCGGACTACCGCCCCCTCAAAGTGATATCATTCGTTAATGCCATATGTGGAATGTATAAAGTATGGAGTTAATGATATTATATATGATATTATACTGGAATAATAATATACCTATTCCATTAAAACAATAAATATAAATGAAAGTAGCGTTCATGCGTACGTACGGTTTACCGTCTCCATGAACGGTGCATTTCATTTCTTACCTCCATATGTTATGTACTATTATAAATACATGTATATGCAGGATATATAATGAATATATATGATATATAAATCATGATTTACATTCTTGAAGTAATTATATCATCATATAAGTAATAATAACATCAAGAACAACAAGACCAAACACGTACGATAAATAAGATGATTTTACCCAAAACGTTGCTTTAACATGGTATTTACAAAAGAACGGGTAATATAAAGTCATAAGTGAGCCATATACGATATCATAACAATGAATATGATTCTGTAATAATTCAATGACATTATTTGAATCATTATACAGAATGTTCGGATACATACGAAGCATATCAGACCTAAGGTAAGGGATAATTATTCCAATCTCATTCTTATCTGAGATTTCTTATTCGTAAGTATTTACTAGGGTTATGTTTATTATCCAAGTCCATATGTTCTCAAAATGTTTTCAAAAAAATTTTAATTTTCTTCCATGTATTTTTAAATTCATTCTTACCATTTTTTTACTTTTACCACATAGTATGGAAGGATTCTTTCTTTTGTTTACCATACGAGGTACTTTTTGAGTTTTCCGACAAAAGTACGAGAAGAATGTTATTTTAAACTTAAACGGCATGAAAGGATTTTTACAGTTTCTTAACTCCTAATTTTCATGAAGCTTACTATGCAAGAATTTATGGCTATTTTCAACAAAATACTTTTCTTTAAAATTGCATGGAATTTTTTAAAAAGAAAATGATTTTGAAGAAGAAAGGATATTTTCCCCAAGAATTCATTTCAAGTGTTTTATCAAAACCATTTTTCCATCTAATATGAATTTATTTTATATGTGTTTGTTTCATGTATAATGTCTCTATGATTTATATGGTTTCACTTTTTTTATGATGAAATATCCATTTGTTTTATATGGATTATGTGATGCTGGGATGATTTTTATGAAACCCATTTTATTCTTTGGGTTATGATGAATGTTTTAAGTTTATTTTGTGGCACAAGTAAGAATGATTTCAATATGAGATGGGTGGGACCTATATCTCCCTCCAATGAATTGGGTAAAGATTTATATCTCATGAGATAGACATGGCTGTAATGGTAAGTTAATCTGGTTCAATGTTATAGGACTGAAATGAGGAGTGAACTCAATTCAGAAAGGGACATTGTCCACTAAGATTGTCTTGGCAGCAATGCCTTGGCTACCATGGAAATCATGTCATCTGCTTAATGTTTTTACAAAATTACAAGTTTTATTTCCAAGCTATTTTATCATTATTTATGTCACATTATGATCTATGCCTTACGTACTTCCATGTTTTATGTCATTTCTCAAGATTTCGATGTTTAAACATTATGTTCATGTTTTTATGTTCAAATGTATATGGTTTGTTTTATTTTCTCCATGATTACCCTTAATGGGCATTTGACCTCACCCTTTATATGTTTTCTTTTCCCTAGGATATAAAGAAAGGTTTTAGGTAAGAAATCAAAGGGGAAGATCTTTAAGGGAGATGTTGAAGATCTTTCACCATGACTAGAAGATTATTTTTCCGAGTTTCCAAAGACACTAAACTATTACGGTCCCTGTGTGTTTGTTTTTGTTATATATTAAGTATTCCACAAAATTATTTTAATGTCTATGTACGTCAAGCTTTGGGTCTCTACATTTGGTATTAGAGGAAAGGTTTAGGTAACCTTTGGAAACTAGGATGTGAAAACTTTAGTGAGATCCATGGAGATATTTCTAAGATATGTCTTGGGATGTCCCTAAGGTTAAGTGTAAGTATAGGTTGTAGTCCTAGAATTATGGTAATGATCTTAGAATTAAACCTAATATGCTTGATATTGATGTTACTCACCTGTTATTATGTTGGTTTACTTATCATGATTTTTGTCTTTGACAATATTATTTTTGGGTTTTAGACGATGGCTGGAACCCGAAGGAATCGTGTTGATCAATGTAATTTGAAATAAAATGATTTTCCTTCTGAACAAACCACTGTTATGGGAGATGGATTGAAAAATATTATTTCTATACTTACTCATGCTTTGAATCATTCAGGACTTCCGAATGTGCAGAGAAGGGAACAATATTCTATTGAGTCCTTCATGAGGCAACGTCCCCCTTCTTTCAGTGGGTCTTCTAATCCACTTATTGCTGAACAATGGATCAGTTCCATTGAAAATATATTTTTTGTACTAATCTGTTCAAAACATGAAAAAGTCATTCTGGCTATTTACCGATTAGAAGTCGAAGCAGATCAATGGTGGACTTTAATTTATAATACAAGGCCCCAAGGTGAAATTGACTCCATGGAATGGGATGAGTTGAAGAACTTATTTTTCAATAAGTACTTCCATCGTATTCTTCAAAAAAAGATGGAAAAGGAGTTTGTTGAGCTTAAGAAAAAGGATGGTGAATCTGTTAATATATACGAAGCGAATTTTACCAGGCTTGCAAGGTATTCATTTGGCATTATCATCCAACCTAAATGTATAGTTGATCGATTCTTTAGTGAATTAAAACCATGTTTTCGAAGGTAATTAGTTATAAGAGAATTCAGTAGCTATGATGAAATTGTGCATTGTGCTATTAAGGGAGAAATGGAATTTGGTGTTACATATCCAACTCATCGTTTTGACAAGAAATGAAAGATGGAGTTAAAGGAGAAATCTCCGAACAATGGTGAAAAGAAGATGAATGTTTCTTTATGCTCAAAGTTTGGAAAAAAGTATGGTGGAGATTACCTAAAAGGTACTATAAAATGTTTTAAGTGTGGAAAAGAAGGTCATCAAGCAATTGATTATCGAAGTAATGGGAAAAGGTTGCTAATGATGTGAATAAGGAAAAGACAACAGAGAACTCTCCACTAACACTTCAATGCTTCAAGTGTAAGGAAATAGGGCATATTGCTAATAAATGCCCTAATCCAAGGGTTAATGATGATAAACATGAGCAACCACTTAAGTAAAAGGACAAAGGGAAGTCACATGCGATCACTATTTTCAATGGTGACTATGACAATGATGTGGTGGAATGATTTAGTGTTCATGTAATGGGATTCCAAAATAATGTTTTATATAGTACTATGGAATATTGTAATGTTTATGTATTAGTCTATTATGATTTCCTATTATTTTATGGTACTGGTAACCATGAAAAAGTGATAGAAATATTTTTGGAAAGTAGATGAAATGCGCATAATGAAGGGATAAAGAGAAAAAAAATATAATAGTAATCATGAGCTCGTGACTAAATTAAGGACACAGTGATATCTTGGTTTCTGTATATAGAAATTTTGGGATTTTGGTATGTTGAAAGAGTAAACTTTTTATAGCATTCATGTTTTTACTAAGGTTCAATGGGTATTCATTTTTCAATAGAATACATGATTAAGGTATTCACATGATTGGAATGTGATCAACAAGATATATTGGGGGTAAATGATGGTATTCACATGCTCGGTAGATGACATTTCTAGTAATTATTTTCTTTATACAATAAGTTTGGACAGAAGTATTTTAGATAATCCTAAATATTTGAAATGGATTGTGTTGGACATAAGTTAGTATTGTTTAAGGCTAGAACTATTTTCGATATTATCGATGGAATGTCATAATGTTGTATTTTTAGAAAAAGGACAACCTGCAGGATGGGTGACAACCTGTCATGTCAGACAAGGCTATAGGAATCGAACCCACAACCGAAGTGTGATAGGACTTTATCGCCTACCACTGGCCTAAATTAAGTCCCTGTTTAGTAGAAATTAGTTTTATTTTTTTAAGAAATATGATAGTCGATGTATAAGTCCATTTTTTAAATCATATACGATTAACCTCACCATAGATGAACTTATGTATATTTGATAACTTTGGCTAACCTTTTTTCTGAAATAGATGGAATGACCCATAATTCTATCACATGATCTACTAACACTTCACAAATAACAAATTCAACTTCACTTCTTTAAGAGATGAAGTGGAAATTGTTCAAGTCATGAAAAACAGTGAGATGGTACCAAAATCATGTAAGTATTTCTTTTAATTCATCAAATTCAAGGAAATAGTATTGAAAACCAAAAAAATGTTGTCCTAGTTCCCTCATATCCGATGAATTAGATGGTACCTTAGATCATCACAAATTTATGGCTTTGTGATTATTGGCTTTTTCATAGCCATGTTATCTACCACTCTCCATCAGAACATGATGGTTAGATTTTTCTTCCATATCCATATTTTCACCTATGTTCTCCTATATGGAAACCCAGTGATGAGTTACTTTGGGTAATTGTTACGTTTCATACATTATTTTTTAAAATCGAGTTTTAGTATTCATTTTTATGATGTGGGTTTCTATGAATAGTAAACGATTTATAACCCCGACGAATTTCAAGGGTGAAATTCATTTTAAGGGGGGTAGAATGTAACACCCTGAGAATTTATGAAAAATATTCTTTCAATTTCTTTGATGTCTTTTTTTGTACGCTACACCAAGATTACCTTGCTCTATACGCAACATCGTATTAGCTTGCATTATACACAACACTATTCTTGGATCATGTTACACACAATTTTGATAGTAGTTATTCTATGAAATATTGAGTGTGTATATACACACATATATATATATATTCAATGTATAAATGAAATATGGTTGGATTCTGTTATACGAAACAAAGAAGGAGTCTTGCATCACACGCAATCCTGACTTGGCTTGCATTACACGCAATCACGACCTTCCTCGATAGCGTGTGTAGTACGCAATACCAGGTTTCACTAAACAATGATATATTGTTATAATATTATTATGGACAAGACATTATGAATAGTATTAACTAAATTTTGAATTTTATTAAATTATTATTCATCTTACATATTTTCTAGAACATGGTATGAGGACAAAATAAAAGTTTCGGGTAAAATAAGTATTTTCAAAAAAATGCAGTTTTGTCACCTTTTGATGGCACAACCACTTTAAATATAGTTTTGGACATATTTATAAGTTCAATTTGAAAAAATAAAATTCTTCCTTAGAATCAAGTTATATAAATTTAATTTGGATAAAATTTTCATATTATTCTGATAACATTCATATTTTGATGAATAGTAAAAACATGCTATATTTTAATTAAAAAAAATTCATCACAATAAATTATATAGATATATTATCTTTTTAATTTTTTTTAAAATGTAATTAGAATATATTTTTACAATTTAATTCAATGTTGGTCATTGGAATTAATTTCACTTTGAAATTGGACATGAACAAGTGATGATCTTTTGATAGTTATTGTTTCTTAAAAACACACTATTTGTTTTGATAACGGTAATTACTTTTAAAATTAATTAATTCCACTTCTATGTTTTGAATTTGGATAATCCTAAATATTTGAAATGGATTATGTTGGACATAAGTTAGTATTGTTTAAGTCTAGAACTATTTTCGATATTATCGATGAAATGTCATAATGTTGTAATTTTAGAAAAAGGACAACCTGCCGGACGGGCGACAACCCGTCGCATCGGACAAGGCTATAGGAATCGAACCCATAACCAAAGTGAGACATGCCTTTATTGCCTGCCACTAGCCTATAGTAAGTCCCTGGTTAGTAGAAATTATTTTTATTTTATTAATCAGTATGATAGTTGATGTATAAGTCCATTTTTGGAATCATATATGATTAACCTCACCATAGATGAACTTATGTATATTTAATAAATTTTGATAAAATTTTGTTTGAAACAGATGGAATAACCCATCATTCTATCACATGATCTTCTAACACTTCACAAATAACAAATTCAACTTCATTTCTTTAAGAGATGAAGTGGAAATTGTTCAAGGCATGAACAACAGTGAGATGGTACCAAAATCATGTAAGTATTTCTTTTAATTCATGAACATTAGTGAAATGATATTGAAAACCAAAAAAATTTTGTCCTAGTGCCCTCATATTCGATGAATCAGATGTTACCTTAGATCATCACAAATTTATGGCTTTGTGATTATAGGCTTTTTCATAGCTATGTTCTCTACCACTCTCCATCAGAACTTGATGGTTAGATTTTTCTTCCATATCCATATTTTCACCTATGTTCTTCTATATGGAAACCCAGTGATGAGTTACATTGGGTAATAATTACATTTAATACTTTAGTTTTTAAAATCAAATTTTAGTATTCCTTTTTACGATATGGGTTTCTTTGAATAGTAAACGATTTATAACCCCGATGAATTTCCAGGGTGAAATTCATTTTAAGGGGGGTAGAATGTAACCCCCCTGAGATTTTATGAAAAATATTATTTCATTTTCATTGATTTCTTGTGTTCTGCGCTACACCAAGATTACCTTGCGCTATACGCAACACCGTATTAGCTTGCAGTATACGCAACACTATTCTTGGATCATGTTACACACAATTTTGATAATAGTTATTGTACAAAACATTGAGTGTGTATATACATATATATATATATATATATATTCAATTTATAAATGAAATATGGTTAGATTCTGTTATACGAAACAATGAAGGAGTCTTTCATCACACGCTACCCTGACTTGGCTTGCATTACACACAATCGCGACCTTCTTCGATAGCTTGTGTAGTACGTAATACCAGGTTTCACTAAAAAACAATATATTATTATAATATTATTATGGACTAGCCGTTATGAATAGTATTAACTAAATTTTTAATTTTATAACATTATTATTCATCTTACAGATTTTCTAGAACATTGTATGAGAACAAAATTAATTTTTCTGGTAAAATAAGTATTTTTCAAAAAAATGCAGTTTTGCAGCCTTTTGATGGAACACCCACATTAAATCTAGTTTTTGACATGTTTATAAGTTCAATTTGACAAAATAAAATTATTCCTTGGAATCAGGATATATAAATTTAATTTGGTTAAAATTTTCATATTATTCTGATAACTTTCATATTTTGATGAATAGTAAAAACACGCTATATTTTAATTAAAAACAACTTTTTTTATAGAAATAATTTATATGGATAGATTATCTTTTTAATTTCTTTTAAAGTGTATTTAGAATATATTTTTACCATTTAATCCAATTTTGGTCATTGGAATTAATTTCACTTTGAAATTGGACATGAATAAGTGAGGATAATTTGATAGTTATTATTTCTTAAAAACATGCTATTTGTTTTGATAACAGAAATTAATTTTAAAATTAATTAATGAAACTTATATTTTTTGAATTTGAAAAAATAGACATAATTTTTGAATTTGGAATATCTAATATTTCTTAGTCTGAATTTTGGTATTTTTCTGAAAAACATCAATGTTTTATGAATAGTGAAAACACTGAGTTTGTGGTTAAAACCGAATTTTTATTTAAATAATCATTTATTTGATTTATATTTATTTTAGGTCAAAATAGATACATAATACTTATATATGTTCAATTAAATTCATTGGAATCATTTTATAATAATTTTAGATTTATAAAAATTGTATTGAACTTTTCACCGTATTTTACCCACCTCCTAGGAGCTTTTGCAATTGTTCATAAAACATAATTTTACTGCTTCTTTGAGTTGAATTTCTAAAATCCGAGAGACACAGTTAATATCAAAAAGTAAAATGTGGTTCAATTAGATAAAAATAATTTTTGGTGAATAGTAACTTTTTACTTTTATTTACCACGGTTAAAAGTAAATAGGGTAATTCAAGGTTAAAAAAATATTATAATAATTCAAAATTACCTTAAAACTTGTCCAAAACTTATTTGATGAGTAATTTCCGACCATGAGCATCATTGGATCGATTTTGGGACCCCATGGAGCCACTTATGAAAGACAATGACACATTAGATTAATTAATTTAATGTAAAGACAATATTGGCATTAACACAAATCCTTTAGTAATTAATTTTTATAAGGGGATATATAAATTATCTTTTAGACCATAAATATTAATTGGAAAGCTAAGAATATTTAATAAATGTTGGTATTTTTTTATAATTTTTAGAAATCAAATAAATTAAATTATTTATGATGCAATAATGATGTAGTATATACCTCATTAATAAATGATTTAAATAAATAAGATGTTAATGATTAAAATATTATCCAAAACCTGTCCAATTATTATTTGAGGATTTTATTTCGAATATGATTCATCTTATCTTCGAAATTAATTTGTTTTTGACCTCTTGAAACATAAGATAAGTTTATAATAAAAAAAAAATTCACACTTTCCTAAAGAGCCCCTCCTCTCTCTTATAAAAAGAGACCACTAATATGTAATTCCTCACACCTCTCAAGACTTTTGGCTCATCCAAACTCTTCCCAAATAAGCTCCAAACATCCCTATCCTCCCCCTAAAATCATTACATTTGGAAGAAGGCACTTTAAGAAGTCCTTTTGGTTCAAACCAAAGGAAGTTACCCAAATTAAAGGTAATAGTTTCCCTTAAGTTGTTTTATTTTATTCTACTTCTCCAATCCCTAAACACTTTTTAATACTTTATTTTGTAGAAACACTAGTATCCTAAAAATATTAGGATGTTGTTATGAGAATTATTAGAACTACACTTACACACACCTCCATCTATTGGATGAAGAACATTATGTTTCTGTGGATGGGAAACTAATGCCTCATGAAATGATGATTGTTCGATTTTCTCTTACCGCCTCTCATGGTGGCCATTATGATGGCACTGTATTTATATATGATATATATTATTATTATTATTTTCTTATTCTTCTTTACTTCCCAATTATATCAAGCCTTTATGGTTTCCATAGTCGGTAAATACGATAATCGCATTTGAGGAAGTGCGGACAACCGCCCCCTCAAAGTGATGTGATTTGTTAATGCCTTATGTGGAATGTATAAAGGATGGAGTTAATGATATTATATATGATGTTATATTGGAATTATAATATAAATATTCTATTAAAATAATTAATATAAATTAAAGTAGTGTTCATGTGTACGTACGGTTTACCGTCTCCATTGATGGTGCATTTCCTTTCTTACCTCCAAATGTTATGTACTATTATAAATACATGTATATGCTGGATATATAATGAATATATATGATATATAAATCATGATTTAAATTATGGAATTAAGTAAATCATGATATAAGTAATAATAACATCAATAACAACAAGTACAAACATGCAAAATAAGTAAGATTATTTTACCCAAAACATTGCTTTAACATGGGATTTACAAAAGAATGGGTAATATAAAGTCATAAGTGAACCATATATGATATCATAACAATTAATACGATTCTGTAATAAGTGAATGAAATTATTTAAATCATTATACAGGAGGTTCAGATACGTACGAAGCATATCGGGAGTAAGGTAAGGGATAATTATTCCAATCTCATTCATATCCGAGATTGTTTATTCGTAAGTATTTACTGGGGTTATGTTTATTATCCATGTACATATGTTCTCCAAATGTTTTCATAAAATGTTTAATTTTCTTCCATGTATGTTTAAAGTCATTCTTACCCATTTTTTACTTTTACCACATCATATGGAAGGAATCTTTCTTTTGTTTACCATACGAGGTACTTTTTGACTTTTCCGACAAAAGTACGAGATGAATGTTATTTTTAACTTATATAGCGTGAACTGATTTTTACGGTTTCATAACGCCTCATTTTCATGAAGCTTACTCTACAAGATTTTATTACTACTTTCAAAAAAATAATTTTCTTTTAAAATTGCATGGAATTTTGTAAAAAGAAAATGATTTTGAAGAAGAAAGGTTATTTTCCTCAAAAATTCATTTAAAGTGTTTTATCAAAAACATTTTCCATATAATATGACATTATTTCATTAGTGTATGTTTCAAGTATAATGTATCTATGATTTACATGGTTTCAATTTTCTTATGATGAAATTAAATTCATTTGTTTTATATGAATTATGTTCTGATGGGATGATGTTTATGAAACCCATTTTATTCTTTGGGTTATGATGAATGATTTATGTTTATGTTGTGGCACAGGTAAGAATGATTTCATTATGATATGGGTGATACCTATATCTCCCTCTAATTAATTGGGTAAATATTTATATCTCATGAGATAGACATGGCTGGAATGGTAATTTAATCTGTTTCAGTGATACAGGACTTGAACGAGGAGTGAACTCGATTCCGAGAGGGACTTTGTCCACTAAGATGGGCTTGGTAGCAATGCCTTGGCTACTATGGAAATCATATCATGTGATTAATGGTTTGACACAATTAAATGTTTTATTCCCATGCTATTTTATCATGATTGATGATCCATTTTGATCTATGACTTAAGTACTGCCATGTTTTATGTCATTGCTCATGATTTTGATGTTTAAATATTATGTTCATGTTTTGAAGTTAAAATGTATATGGTTTTTTTTTTCTCCATGATTACCCTTACTGAGCATTTCAGATCACCCTTTATATGTTTTACTTTCCCCAGGATATAAAGAATGAGTTTAGGTAAGAAAAAAAGGGATGATCTTTAGGGGAGATATTGATGATCTTTCACCATGATTAGAAGATTATGTTCGGAGTTTCAAAAGACACTAAACTATTACAGTCCTTTAGTGTTGGTTTTTGTTATGTATTAATTATTCCTCAAAATTAATTTAATTTCCATGTACGTCATGCTTTGGGTCTCTATAGTTGGTATCATAGGAAAGGTTTAGTTAAACTTTGGGAACTAGGATGTGAAAAATTTAGTGAAATCCCTAGAGATATTTCTAAGGTATGTCTAGGGATGTCTCTAAGGTTAAGTGTACGTATAGGTTATAGTCCTATAACTATGGTAACGATCTTAGAATTTAACTTAAGATGTTATATATTGAAGTTATTCCCCCTTGATTATGATTTTTTCCTCTCACACTATTCTTTTTTGGGATTTAGAAAATGGATGGAAACAGGATGATTCATGATAATGGAGGATATGATGGAAAATGGAATGATATTATTCATGAGAAACCAAATGAAAATGGATATGGAAGTCCACATATCGTTATTATGCCTAATAAGAAATCTCATAATATGATCAATAATCTCAACTTGGGTAAGTATCCCGACTCAGCTAATAAGAGAAAGATGGAGTTTCATGATGATCATAGAGGAAAGAAAGTTCAATTCCCCTCATGTAAATCATGTGGGAAGAGGCATCAGGGAGAATGTTTCAATGGAACTGGAAGATGATTTGGGTGTGGAAAATAAGGACACAAAGCCAGCAATTGTAAAGGAAAAGGTTCATTTAACACAATGGACAATGATAATGCCATTTGTAAGAAATCAACAATGGTTAAATGTTTTAAATGTGTAATGTACGGGCATTATGCAAACCAATTCCTTAAGAGAAAATCTCATGAAGAGAATCATCATGGTCATATGGAAAGTATTTATGTGGATGGTGATGAAGAGACTACAAATGATATATGAGATGAAAGAAGTTTTGAAGCTAGGTCAATGGTTTAAGAAGGTAGTGGAATGATTGTATGTCTATCAAGAATAATGTATGGTACTATAGAATAAAGAAAAATCTAAGGATTATTACACTGTGGTCTTTCCTTGAGTTCTTGAAAGTATATGATGAATGGTATAGGTAAACATGAATGGTTATTCAAATATTTGTGGAAGGTAAATTATATGTGAATAATGAAAGGATAAAAAGATAATGAGATGTTTGATAGTATTAATGAGCTCATGAATGGTATAAGGACAATGTGATATCATGGTTTGAGTATACAGATTTTTGGGATTTTGGTATCTGGAATGAGTTAAATTTTGACAACATTCATGTTTTTACTATGGTTCTATGGGTATTCATTTTTCAAGAGAATACATGATTAATGAATTCACATGTTTGGAATGTGACCAATAAGATATATATATCTTATGATATAAGGGAGATAAATGATTGTATTCAATGCTTGGTAGATGACCTTTCTAGTAATATTTTTATTTATACTATGAGATTGGATAGAAGTATTTTGGATAAGACTAAAGATTGGAATGAATTAAGTTAGACATAAGATAGTATTGTTTAAGGCTTGAACATTTTTTGATATTATTGCTAGAATGTTAAAATAATGTAGTTTTAGAAAAAGGGAAAACCTGCAAGACATGCGACAACCCGTCGCGTTGGACAAGTTTGCGGGAATCGAACCCACAACCGAAGTGTGACATGCCTTTATTGCATAACACTGGCCTACAAGAATTCCCTGGTTATTATAAATTAGTTTCAATTTATTTTGGGGTATGATATACGAAGTATATGTCCAATTTAGGAACCATATACGATTAATCTCACCATAGATGGACTTATATATATTTAATAACTTTTTTTAACCTTTCATTTGAGATAGATAGAATGACCCACCGTTCTATCACATGGTCTACTAACGCTTCAAGAATGACAAATTCAATATCTTTTCATTAAGCGTTGAAGTGGAAATTGTTCAAGGCACGAACAATGGTGATATTGTACCAAAATCAAGTAATTGTTTCCTTTAATTCAACAATTCTTAAACTTTAAGGAAATGATCTTGAAAAAAAACATTTTGTCCTAGTGTCCTTATATAAGATGAATTATATGGTACCTTAAATCATCACAAATTTATGGCTTTGTGATTATTGGATTTTTCATAGCCATGTCCTCTACCACTCTCCATCAGAACTTGATGGTTAGATTTTTCTTCCATATCAATATTTCCACCTATGTTCTCCAATGTGTAAACCCAGTGATGAGTTAATCTGGGTAACCGTTACATTTTATACATTAATTTTTGAAATTAAGTTGTAGTATCCCATTTACGATGTGGGTTTTTACGAATGAAACTTTCATGTAGTAAACGATTTATAACCCCGATGAATTTTGAGGGTGAAATTCATTTTAAGGGGGGGAGAATGTGACACCCATATATTTTATGAGATATATTATTTTTAATTTATTTGATGTCTTCTATTATACTCTACACAAATATTATCTTGTACTATATGAAACACTATATTATCTTTCAGTATACATAACACTATTCTTGGATCGTGTTACACACAATTTCAAGTTCATTTTGTGGAAATTATTTTATGCAACATTAGGTATAGATTTTGTTTAATGTATAAATGAAATAAGTTTTGATTCTATTATATGCAACACCAAATAGATCTTTCACTACATGCAGCCCTGACTTGGCTTTCATTACACATAATCAAGACCTTCCTCGATAGCGTGTGTAGTACGCAATACCGAGTTTCACTAAACGAGATATTATTATAATATTATTATGAACTAGCTCTTATGAATAGTAACACCCACATTTTGAAATTTTATAAATTTTATCTTTCAAAATAGGCTTCATTTTTGGATTCAGAATATTGAAATTATCCTAGGGTGAATTTTTGGTATTTTTATGAAAACATTCAATTTTTGATGAATAGTGAAAACACGGTGTTACTATTTAAAAACCGACATTTTATTTATATAATTATTTATTTTATTTAAATTTATTTTAGGTAAAAATTGATACATAATACCTTTATATGTTCAATGTAATTCATTGGATTCATTTTATAATAATTTTAGATATATAAATTTTTTTTTAAACTTTTCACCGTCTTTTACCCACCTCCTAGGAGAATTTGAACATTTACATAAAACTTAATTTTACCGCTTCAGTGAGTGGAATTTTGAAAATTCGAGAGACACGGTTAATATCAATCAGTAAACTGTGTTTCAATAAGATAAAAATAATTTTTTTTGAATAGTAACCTTTTACTTTTATTTACCACAATTAAATGTAAATAGGGAAATTAAGAGTAAAAATGATGTTATTATTACCATAAAACATTTCCTAATTCTATTGGATAAGTATAATTCGACCAAAAACAACCTTAGGAATATAATATTATCATTTAGGTCTACTTGGATTAGATTCAGACATTTATTATTATTTAATTCAAAGAAGAGTTAAAATCAAAATTTAATAACTAAAACATTTTTAATATAGGGTTATACATAAGATAAATACAACTATAAATAGTCATTAGAAAGCCAAAACGATTTCCTAAATAAATTTATTTTATTTATAATTTCCGTATATTAAATAATTAAATTTATTTATGACACAATGATGATGATGTAATTAATTTATTAATGAAATATTAACATAATTGATGTTATTAATACCCAAATAAATGTAATTTGAGACTTTTTATAAATTAAAATAATTTTCTAGGTTAATTTGATAGGTTAGTATCGATTTAATTAAATTATTTCTAACTAATCATGCTTTTATGATTTTAAAAAAAATCAATTACAAAATAGTGTCAAAATTGACATAAAATAGTTTTTAAAACAAATATTATATTATTAATTGTTATTCTATTCCTATAAATCTAAGGTTCGGACAAATGACTTAGATAAGGTTATATATATTAATAATGAACCTCTTGGGGTTCGTATGGGATTTTTATAGTAAGTTTATTAACCATATAGTGTAAGAAATCAAGAAGACACGGTAAAAGTTAAATTATTTAACTTAGAGTTAAATCTTATTAATAAGGTTAAAATAGTAACCTAAACTTGTATAAAACCTATTGGTTGGGATGATATTGACCATTCCCCAATTTAGCTTTTAAATAAATCAATTTTGAGATATTATAAACTGAATATGACTTTATTATAAAATAATATTTTAAGTTTTTTCTAAGGTGCCCCTCTCCTCCCTTATAAAAGGGAACCTCCTCCCTCTTCTCTTTACACAATTTTGAGCCTTCAAGCTCAGCCAACCCTGGACAATTTCTCTTATAAACTTCCCTAGAAACATTATATAGGTTCTTGGTCTCCTCAAAATAGAATCTCTAGTGCCTTAATAGGAAGCTTAAAATAGGTGCATCGAAGAAGAGGTAATCTCTTCTACTGATTCTTTCAAGTTTCTTTCTTCTTAAACATCTTATTATTTAGTTGTTTCATTATAAATTAATAACATCAGTATCAATAATATGCTGATATGTTATTATAAATATGAAACAGCCTCATTTCACCTTCTATCCATCCTATGGAAAACGAAATCACCGCGCGTGCGTATGTACGAGATACCGTCTCCACGCCATTGTGTAATCAGTTTTTCCACCACCACCTTACTTAGATGGGTATAATGGTGTAAAGAATAACTATATATGATTATTATAAAATCATACTGATTCTAATATGTTATATCATCCAATTAAATTCAATTAAATAATTATGGGAATGATATCATCGCTCATGCGTACGCACGGATTACCGTCTCCACGACGCGATGAGATTAATTCTCCATGTTAACCATTCAAAAATGATTATAAAGTATATATAATAAATAATAATTAAATATATGACATGATAAAGCTACTTTATTTATGTATATATATATATATATGTCATTTACTTACTTCAATTCAAGTCAATAAGGAAATGAAAACAACATTCATGTGTACGTACGACCTACCATCTCCATGAACGGTGTATTTCTTTTCATTTATCTGTTTATTATATATATATATATACTGAATATATATGATATATAAATCATTATTTAAATTCCTTATGTAAGTAAAACATTATATATGTAATAATAATATCAATAACAACAAGACCAAACACGTACGATAAATAAAATGATTTTACCTAAAACGATGCTTTAACATAGAATTTACAAAATAATGGGTAATAGAATGTCATAAGTGAACCATATAAGATATCATAACAATGAATATCATTATATAATAAGTAAATGACATTATTTAAATCATTTTACAGGAGGTTCGGATACATACGAATCATATCGGACCAAAGGTAAGGGATAATTTTTTAATCTCATTTTTATCCGAGATTGCTTATACGTAAGTATTTACTGGGGTTATATTTTTCATCCACGTCCATAAATTTTTTTTCATCATGTGTTTAATATTATTCCATGTGTGTTTAAAGTCATTTTTACCCCTCTATGACTTTTACTTTGTGTTATGGAAGGAATATTTCCTTTATTTACCAGACGTGGTACTTTTTTACTTTTCTGAAAAAAGTACGAGGAGATTGCTTTTTCAACTTATACAGCATGAATGGATTTTTACGGTTTTATAATGCCTTATTTTAAGGAATCTTACTCTCCAAGATTTAATGATAGTTTTCAAAAAAATCCATTTCTTTTAAAATATCATGGAATTTTGTGAAAAGAAAATTATTTTGAAGAAGAAAGGATATTTTCCACAAGAATTCATTTCAAGTGTTTTATCAAAACCATTTTCCATCTAAGATGACATTATTTCATATGTGTATGTTTCAAGTATAATGTCTCTATGATTTACATGGTTTCAGTTTTCTTATAATGAAATGATATCCATTTGTTTTATATGGATTATGCTATGATGGGATTATGTTTATGAAACTCATTTTATTATTTGGGTTATGATTAATTATTTATGTTTATGTTAGGGAACACGTAAGAATGATTTCATTATGAGATGGGTGGGACCTATATCTCCCTACAATGCATTGGGTGAAGATATATATCTCATGATATAGACACAACTGGAATTATAAGTTAATCTGGTTCAGTGATACAGGACTGGAACGAGGAGTGAACTTGATTCAGAAAGGGACTTTGTCCACTAAGATGGTCTTAGAAGCAATGCCTTGGATACTATGGAAATCATATCATGTGAGTAATGGTTTTCCACAATTAAATGTTTTATTCCAATTCTATTTTATCATGATTGATGAACTATTTTGATCTATTCCTTACGTACTGCCATGTTTTATGTTATTGCTCAAGATTTTGATATTTAAATATTATGTTCATGTTTTGAAGTTCAAATGTATATGGTTTTTTTATTTTCTCCATGATTACCCTTACTGAGAATTTGTGCTCACCCATTATATTTTTTCTTTTCCCCAAGATATAAAGAAAGGTTTTAGGTAAGAAAAAAAGTTAAGATCTTTATGGGAGATGTTGAAGATCATTCACGATGCTTAGAAGATTATGTTACGAGTTTCCAAAGACACTAAACTATTACGGTCCTTGAGTGATGGTTTTTGTTATGTATTATGTATTCCTCAAAATTAATGTAATATCCATGTACGTCATGATTTGGGTCTCTACATTTCCCATTTGACATTCCTTTTCACACAACACCTTACGTATTACAAGATAAGTATTCAAAATTATATAGAATATAAACATATAGGTGATTTATAAGGAAAATAGTCCCAATTAACTATGTGATGTGGTCTTAAAGTAATTACTAATATCCCACAAAATAAATAAGAAACCATATTATTTTTATTGATAGCTGTATATTAACCCTCAAATCATAAGGATGAACTCCCTGATCCCTCCCAACCATGATAACTAAAATCCCATGAAATAAAATGTAATCACATGAAAACACATATATGAATAATTTTTTAATGGAACACCTACCTAGAAAACAGCGTTATCACCCTCTACATGGTCTCACCAATGATTAATCAAAGCTCAAACCAAACCCTTCTATGATATCCATAATTTATATCATACCACATGCCTTTAATAATAGATTGTAAAAAATTAAAATAATTTGTTCACAAATATTAAAATAGGTATAGACCACTAAAAAATCATTAGTTGTATTATCATTTATGAAATCTAAAATAATGGCATGCACACAACCTGATACCTTTCTCTATTACACCTACATTAAAAAAATCACAATTATACATCATATGGACAAAAATTCCATTATGATATATTGAAACACCAAATAAAAATAAATGTGTGTCATCCCAAAAAAACAATGAAAAACATGTTGTGTTTCCCATCATTTAATGCCCTCATTCTAACACAAAAATAAGATTCATTGTTCCATTACATTTTTACCATGCTCTGATGAAATCAAAAAAACCGTTGAACTGTAACGAGCTAAAATCAACGTATGATGATGTGGGTGAAGAGTGGAGGGATTTAATGTAGAAATATACCTCAAATCACCAAAAAAATCATCCCAAAATAGATCCCTTTTGAATGGAATTCAAAGGGATAGAATGTTAAGGTTACAAGTAATATAAGAAATCTTAGTTCTTATTCCCAATAATGATTTTCAACTTTCTATTCAGATAAATCCAATGAAATATATTTTTAAATAACCATAGATAATATATTGTTCAAATATAATTTATATCTATTTAAAAAAATAATTGCATCATCATTAAAATAGTTTCTTTATTAAAGATTAATTAATTTTATATTCCTATGAGATCGTCATTATAAAGAAGAATCCAAAGTATAATTTCTTTATAATCATCCACATGTGATCCATGAACCTCAAAATATCATAGTTGGTCCTTTGGGTGTTAGTGAGGATGAATAAAAGTTCATGTATTATTCACCATTGATCATAATTATAAGTCTCACATTCTTGAGGAATCCTTTTCCTCATTATCTCACTCTTGAGAAGGAGAAAGAGGGTTATCACTCACTATTTAGATCATGTTGGGGAGATTCTCTCTATCTTGAGAGAATTATATTAAGCGGAAATGTTATTCAAAACAATTCAGTAAACCCTAGAATAATTATATAATATTTCATAAAAAGTTAGGTTGAAATAATTACTAATTTGTAAGAGGACATTTATACAATCGTCCCCCAAATATATTCCCCGTGTCAAATAATTACTATAACTGTATTATTCCATGACATGAGCAATCTCAAAAATATTTAAACATCAATTTCAGATAAATAAATTAATATTTTCTAAATGATAATAAAAAATCCCATAAATTAATTAATATTTCTAATTTATGTTGAATAATATATATCATTTTATCGTAACCTTAACTCATTCCTTTAATCTTACAGAGTATTTATGAAACAATTAATAATAAATATTCATTTAAATTTATATAATTTTATTATTCAATATAATAATAAATAAATATTATAATCATTATCAAACCATTAAAAATAAATTTTTATTTGAATATATATAATTTTATTATTCAATATATAAATTAATAAATATTTTATTCACAAACTAGTGTGTGTGTGTGTGTGTGTGTGTGTATAATTATTATTAAACCCACCAATATTATATACTCAAATAACTTTTGAATGAATTTATTCTATTAAATTAAACTAAATAATAAATATTTCATGATCCAGGAATAATATTTGTTCTTAAAATCATATTCAAATATAATTTGTTTGGGGATCTGGATACACATTGTATGTCACCCACTATGCCTATTTATTTGTGGAATTAGATTAAATTTCTAAAATCCAAAGATTAGTGTCTAGAAATATATCAAACCAACCGTAAAGAAAGAAGTTAATATTGTATTCATAACAACCTCAAATGAATGCTCTCTATGTAATATAATCATTTTGTCTTAATATCACATCAATCAAGTTTCAGACATGAATCATTAGAGTATATGATCAATTTATATTTCTTTGATGATATAACGGGAACTCACTGATAAACCACCTTATATAGTGACTTAATTACATAGTTATAATACTATCAAAGGGCCAACAATATTTACCTCAATTAACTGAAATATGGGAAAATCCTTTAATGACCTAATAAATTAATTTGAAATCAATTATGACACACCCAATGTATCACACTTATCTAAAAAAATATGTTTCATATTTTTTGATAATATACCAACGTACATAACTAATTAAATACATTAATAATCATATTAAGTCCGAAGAAAAATATACAAGTACGTAGATATTAATATGACATATGAAACTTGTATACTCTCTATTATAATGTATTTTCTCATAACCTCCCTTCATGGAGATTACAATGTTTTAAATTTATGAGAATAAGTATTAATATCTTTTGATCCCCCATCATAAAATAATAAAATGTCATTTTAGACCCTTAATATTGATGTAATTTAACCAAGGGAAATTAATTTAGGAATTCTTTTACATCTCTTCAAGGTTGCAATTTTAGTATAGGATTTATATTAAATTTTAATGTGATAAATACTCTAATGAAATAATCAAATTAATTTTATATAGAAGAATCTTGTTCATGTGGTAAAATATTTAACAATATTTTTTTCTTTGAATGTATAAATAATACAACGTACCATGTTAGTTGGTTTTAGGGATCTGACTTCAATAGATTCCCATTTTCTCTAGAGAAAAAACAATTTTTTATTCCACTATATTTAATATTTATTCCTGATTTTTTTGACATAAAATATTATTATACATGTTTTACATATTATCATTCTTGGATTCTCTTCTTATTGCAACCTCACCATTTTTATAAAAAACCATAAAGAGGTGAAACTTTTTAAGTATATGATCTATCACTTTAAGAAACATTAGATAATTTCTATAACCGCTAATATAGTATTATCTAATACAACGTAACAAAATATTTACTCCTAGGAACTGAATAACAATCATAAATAAATGTGGTGTATCCGAACTATTTCATTTTCTATATCATATAGTGAAATATACATAAAATATACATATAATGGGTGATCATTGGATTCTTTGACCTCTCGATACTTATCACTATTCCATTAAGATGTAATTTATACAATGATTATGATTTTATATCATAAATCTATGTCTGTAAATGAGCATTTTCGAATACCCTAATGAATTGTTCCTCATTACCTCTATAAACTAATAACATACATTTAGTATTACTAAAAACATTATAATTTTATTTATATAAATGAAATACATGTACCCAAATCCTTGTTGATATTTTCATTATATTATCAAGTCATATGCAAAACAATAATAGTACATGCATGTTATACATGTATAATCCTATCTAAGTTTCATAAGAAATCCTACTCATTATCAATCTTTCATATTATTTCTAAGGAAAAATTTACTAGAAAGATGTATAATAAGTTTAAATTTTAATAATATAATTTTGAAATATTCCATATTGAATCTATTTAATAAATTTTCAATGTATGGTCCCTAATTTAGTTGTACCGAACTCTTTGATTTATCATAAACTATATTTATCTTTGGAATTTTATATTCTTTACCTATCTCTTTCAAGGAGAATAATTTGTTTATTCATGTCTTAATATACTTTAATTCTGGTATCTCATTTCCCATTAGTAATATATCAATAAAATATACCACTTAGAAAATGACTACACTCATACTAAATCTCTTATAGAAATAAGGATCACTTTTGATGTTTATGAAACCAAATTTACTTATAGATTCTTGAAAATGAATGTTATGGGTTTTTGTTTCTTTATTAGATCCATAAATGGATCTATAAAACATTCATACCATATTTGAATCCTTTATAGTCTAATTTTTCTGTTTTTGTCATATATACATCTTACACATGGTTCCCATTAAAGAATGTTTTTTGGATATCCATTTTCCAAAAATCATAACATTGGTACGAAATAATAGAAAATTGTATTATAATGGATTTTAGAATAGATACTAGTGAAAATTAATCATTATAGTAATTCCTTAGTATTTCGTAAACCTTATATTAATCAATAATGCCTTATAGATACTGGATTTATCATCCATGTCTAGCTTCTTCTTGAATAATTATTTTCATCCAACATAATTTACATGAACTGGATGATCTACTTATAAATAGACATGGTTATGGTACATAGAATCAATTTCATAATTCATTGCTTCATTTCAATATGAAACTTATAATATATTTACTAATTCTAGGATGAAAAATGGATCAACATTATTGACTATTAATGTGTCTTCATCCTACAAGACTATGGAATAATATTTCATTGGGTTTTTAACCTCACATGTTCTCCTATTATGAAATTGCCTCTCTAAAAAATTTATTCCATTGAGTTTTGTATAAAATTTTCAAATTCTTACTCTTGTGTGTCTTGTTCCTAAACTTCATCAAAGTCGACATTTCTTCCAATATATCTTTTGGAGATGTTATCCTTCTCAATAAATATGTCATGTTTTCCCACTATTAACTTTTTATCAATGTTTTCATATAGATTATATCCCCCATTTTCTTTGAAAAATCATATATATATATATATAATATTTTTTCCCTATAGTGAATGATTTATACTATAATTGTCCATAAAAAATGATTCACATACCCAAACACTAATATTTGATAATAAGGATTTAATCACACACCATAATTCATTTGGGATTTCCTTTTCAACTTTAGTTTTAATCTACTTTAGTATGTGTGCTACAGTTTAAAATTTATATCCCTAAAAGGATAATGAAAGACCTACATGACTCATAATCAATCAAAACAAATCCAAAAATATTATGTTCTTTATTTTACTAACACCACTATACTTTAGTTTATAATGATGTGTGAGTTCTAATAATAACTCAAAATTCTATACATAACCAATAAAATATGGGTTAATAAACTCTTTTCCATGTTCTATGTTAATCTATTTTTTTGATTAACAAGTTGGATCTATATTTAATTCTTTTATTCCTTAAATTTATCAAACAAATTATATTTATATCTAATTAATTATACAATTAGAAATCTATGAAATTAATTGGTAGATGTTATGATGTAAGATTATAGTACAATAAATTCAACTATAAAAGGTCCACATATGCCTATCTAAACTAATTATAGATGCATTTCATCTGTTTCACTATTTACATTAAATAGTTTTAGGATCATTTTAATTTAAAAAAATAGAAAAATATTTATGAGGGTTTTAATTCAAAATAATACAAATTTAATTCTTTATATATCTTGGTCAAACACTTCTCATTTAAACATCTAATCATGTGATGTCACAATTCGGTGTGATATATGTCATGAAGAGTTGATTCATTATTGAATTCCAATACTTTATTTTCATATTCTAGTACATAGATACTATCATTTAAATGTAAAACCCCATAACATAAGCTATAATTATAAAAGTAATAGTTCATATTTATGAAAATGAAAATATTTCCATCCATGTTTAAACTAGACATAAATATTATGAATTTTTTTACAATGGGATCCTAAAAAGATTTCAACAAAACATGAATAAATCTTTCTATAAAAGTAAAATGGTAGTCTCTAATGTAAAATTATACTAGTCTTGATATCCTAGATTCTTAAAGATCTACCTCACCTTTGAATACATTTCATAATATACTTGGTTCTGGAATTTGGATGAAAATTTCATCAAAAAAGCTACATCTAATACCCAATTTTTTGAAATGTACCGGTAACATTTGATAGAAAATATACATAAATCAAATCTTTCTTCTTTATTGATGTAAAATTATTCTTACAATGGATTTTATCACCAAATTCAAATTACACTAAATCATGATACTTATACTACCATTGATAATCATACTCTTTTTTAGTTATTAAGAGTATCCTTTGACGTAGAATTAGTCTTAGGCATATTTTAATTTACTCTAGTTCAATATAATAATTGAACATATTTTATGATTCATATCCTAATCCACGCAGTAAATTAGAATTAACTATTATGGATAATCCTATATATATTTTTCATGTTCAAATTCCTAATAAAATAAGAGATGATATAAGAAAGTAAGGTAATTATATGGTCCTTTCATTATTACATGTCCATTTTGAAATATAGGATTTTTAAATGCTCAATGAATACAATCATCCATAATGTATGATTTTTATATTTCAAAAATTCTCAAAGATTCAGTGCAATGAGTTCCTTAGAGTGATTATACATATCTTTCCCTGATATCAAATAAAAAATATAATAGAGAAGAGACAACATGATATATAAATTCTCGTGTTTATGAATATTTGTTAACTCACTATCTATGTATGATATTATGATGAATTGGAAATACAATTCATCATTCATGTGTTTTTTAATAAAAAATTCACCTCTTCACTATAATTCTTGAAAGGAATGCTAAAAATATGGGACCCAACATATAAAACCATTTCACATGGTATAGTATGACGTGAATGTCTGTATACCAATCATAGATGTTAGAAATCATCAATTGATTATATTTATCTAATATTTATCATAGGTATAATACTAGGGTTAAATAATATTTCATTTACTAGCATGTGATACCTTCCCCATGGTTGTGTTAATCTTGTTAGATTTTACACTCCTGGATTACATTCATTAAGATCCCATGTTTTCCTTGGACCTTTTTTGTATTTTGATAATTTTTTGGATGTTGTATAACAAGTAAATGAATATTTTATTATTATATTTTTATTCACAAGTGTGGAATAATATCTTTTATTTTATTATTTTCCCACTATTTTATAGAATCCCAACACACATCACCATTGTATTTATTATATCAAATCAATTTGACATTCTAGTGTAAGGGATTCATATTCTCCTTTTCATAACGAAAATAAGTCTTTGATTAAATTACTCAAAGATATTTGGTTAGGTATTTTTTCAAATTGTATCAAATCATTCCTACTTGATCTACTAAGTGGAGTTATTAATCATCAATCATGGAATCATATTTCATCAACACTAGACTCCATGATTCACCAAGCCTTTCAAGGAAAAATACTATTTATTATAACAAAATTATTTAAACTTAAACATTTTCATTAAAATAACATTATAAATGGAAGTTTCATTATAAATTCTAGACCAATACATTGATCCATTTTTTAATTATAAATCAAGTAATGAAAGGTTGTGCATGACCTATAAATTTCTTTTGAGATTTTATTATTATTATTTATAAATATTCATTATTTTATCCTTTACATTCTTATTAATATCATCTCTATAATATAATATTAATTAACCATGTTTGATAAAATAATACACACATAATCCAATTATTTTATTTTAACATAATATGATTTTTCATTCATTTAATTTATGATATAATTTTAAAAAATCAATAAAATGTAGCATTACATAAATAAATAAATAATTATGAACATGAATGAAAAAAATTAATATATGGTATGAATATGGGATTTTAAATACTAGTTGTTTTATTAATAAAAATATAATCCAACATTATACAACATGATAATAACTACTTGAGTTTTTCTTAGGCCGAGTTGCACCATTTTACATTGACCTTGAGTATCTCTTTAGCTAGTCTCACCTCATCTTGATCTTAAACAAGGTCCACATGTTGTGAAATACGTTCCTAATATATTTTTATTTACTCATAGGTTAGGTGATGAAGGGGTTTAAGATTATATAAAAACTATGAACACATATAATCATACAAATTAAGAAAGAATAAATTATACATATACTATCATATTTAATTTATCAATAAATTTTTCATAACAACCTTGAATTAGATAATTTAATTCAATATAAAACCAAAACATACCTAGGTATATAAAGGTTATAATCACTCAAAACATGAGAAAACTGGTGAAACCAATCATTTAAATTGATTATTTATTATGATATATTTATTAAATTAATAATTTAATTATCTTATCAATTAAATAAATATTTATCTTAATTAAAAATCTTATTAGTCATTGAGATTAAAATTCTATATAATTTTAATGAAATCAATTTTAATTTAAAAATATTATGTTAGAGATGTGTATAGGATGCTACACAATGTGAAATATTTTATATTTTTGTGAATTAGTTTTTTGGATTTAAATGTTATATAGAGTGTTCCGTCACCCAAGATGATGTTTTAATAATTCTACATATAGTCTTTGTCATGTGATGTGTCAATACATGACATGAATAACCACAAACATTCCTTGAATATACCTGGAGCATAGAATTGGTAATTCCAATGAAGTACATATAATGTATGAAAACCATACGCATGATTTATTGATATAATAAAGTGGAAAATAATTATTGAAGTACATAATTCCACATGACATGCAAAAAAATTACCAGAATTGTACTCTTGGTAAAAAACCTTATTACAAAACATTTATACCAACTACAAACCATGTAGTACAACTTTTTATTAATTAATTAATTTTCTCCATTCACTAAATAAAATCACATTCCTATCAATGATTGTAACTTTAATGGTTTGCATCTATATAAATTCCATGTGAAACTAGATTACTAGAATGTAATTAGTTACTAGACACCCTCAATACATGCCTAGGGGATCGACCTGTGTCCTTATGGGAAATCATGCATTACATGAAATTTATACCCATCTACATTATATGTAATTCACAAGAATACATGTTGGTTATATAAAAATTTATATGAGGCATGTATTAGTCAAATTCTATGTGCATTGATCACCAAAGTTTTTTTATTTACAAGGGAAAACATTTATGGGGTTTCAAGAATGTAAACAAGCTACAAACCATATACCTATATCATGTGAAAAGAAAAATTGTTTTCAATATGTGGTATGTAGTAATGCCACTGATGGGTATGAGGGGATCACTGAATGATCTTGGGGGTATATTAGAACCCATTTTATTATGATAAATTAATGATTGAATCAAAATTCAATATAAATAATTCAATTAAATTTCCATATATAAATGAAAATGAGCTTCATATTTATACATTGATGAATTACATTTGATAAAGATCTGAACAACAACAAAGTAAATCTTTATGCCAGTAAGTGCATTATACATACCAACATATCAATTTTTGTTACTAAGGATCTGTAAAGATAGAATAAGTGTTATTACCTTTATATGGAGATAAAATGCATTTCGGGATGAATATGGAAACAAGTGGAAAGTATATAATCATTCATACCCCTTATTATATACATATATCATATCTTTATATTTACATCATTGATGTGTTTCATTTAATTTAATAACTCAAACATATTCAACATGTCAAAATACATTTATAAAAGTTGTATTTATTCATTGAATTCCCTCAATTAATGAAATACATATAATCCATTCATTATAGATACCATCTAATCTCTTTATAATATACTTCTTCCAATATAACTACAGGGGAATTTATTTGACCTTTATTTAGTTCATTAAAATGAATATTTTAGTTCACATATAACAATTTATCACATTCAATAATATTTCATAAGGAATTTATGTAAAATTTATTATGTCCTTGTGAATTAATCCAAAAATAATTTTATATATGGTTTTACCATACTATCATAATTTTGAAACAAACACTTAGTCCAAAAAATAATTCGTATATAGAGTCCCAACTATGTGACATCAAGGACCCTAGTAGCATTGATAACAAATATGATATCATCATTTTACATATGTAAGATAAAAGAGTCCTCTAGAAAAGCATTAGGTGTGCTCAAGCTTACTAGGGTCCAACTATGATCTCTCTCAAACATACTCATATATCTTTATGAACATGTACACCAAAATATGTGTAATATACATAAAATTTATTCCTATATAATTCTTTTTTCTACTACAGAATGTGACCACTAGATGTGGAACAATATCAATATCATATTTTCAATATAATATTTTAACAACTCTAAAATAGATTGATCATGTTGATGAAAACATGAATTTTCATTCATCTAAAAGATTATCAAATCCCATCTCCATCAACTTAGATGTTAAATAATAATATATGAATTAACTAAGCATGTCAATTGATTTCATTGGATTAATGAAATCATGGTATATATGTCTGTACTCATCACACAACTAGATAAATCCAATCATGGTTTTTCTCCAACTAATGGAATTATCAAAAACATACCCAAGCATCCCATATTACTTATGTTACTTTTGAATTTTATAAGTATAGTATCAATGTATTGTGGTTTCATGATAGTTATCTCCCCAATATCTGGTATGAAAAATTGATAATAAGTATAAAACACTACGGATATGAATGATTTTATGACATTCCACTAGTTTTACATTTTTGAATTATCAAAAGTAATATGTCTCTATTTATTACCTCATGAATATCTTGTTTATATCTTTTATACAACCCTTTATAATTTGTACACAAATATATTCAAGTTAATATTAACATACCATCACATCCCATTGTAGTCCATACTGATAATTGATTAGGGATAATAGGAAATTATATTTTAAGGGGATTTTATCATTCAACGGTTCTTGTAAAGTACACATTAATGATATATAAATTATGGTTTAATTTATTATAAAATCATTATATATCCATCACATAAATATCATAAGTATTAATTACTAAATACCACAGAACTCCCCTTTTGTTGTTTTTGTGGTAAAGGATTCATTAACGAATCAGCTACATTATCTTATATAGCCACCCAGATGATCTTTACAGTTCACCTCCCAATGACCTCCCATAAAATATGGTATTTGAGAAGAATGTTTTTATTCATTTATTGAAACAGATATTACTTAATGTAATAAATACCTCAATTATTGTGATGATAAATTTATACCACTATCTCTATGTTTGGAAGCACTCCAACATTAGAGATGATCATTTTGATCCAAATTGAATCCTTTATAGTATTTAATGTAGTGATATACTATGACTATATTTTTGATTCTATTGTAGTAAATTATTTATAACCTTTACAAGTTATAACTAATAAATTTAAGAAAAACACAATACCATAATGGGACTTCATATAATTAATTTGGATTGAAAATCAAATTTTTTATTCCTTTTACACAAAGCTCATCTTCTCTTATAAATACATAGAACATACCCTTAGTCATTTACATGTACATTAGGATGTTAATTTTAGTAATCCAATTACTCTAACCAGTATTTTATTGGTATCTAATATTTATTATAAGATAATATATGCCATTTGGTCAAGTAAAATTCAATGAATATATGATAGAGAATATGGTAGGCGTATAAGAAATTATATTAAATATTTCCATCTCATTAGTTGGATCTTTAATCTTTCTAATATTCAGGACATGTAATAATGGTAATGAAGCATTCCTATAATAATCTATTCTAAACAATTTATAGCATTACAAATTTATGTGCCTTGACTAAGTAACAAAAACCTTAAATATCTACCTATATAGATCCTTTTACCAAATATATTAGCTTCTTAACCCATGTATTTCATTTAAAGGAACTTTCCCAACCAAATCTTCATATAGTAAATATTCTGAATTTAATTTCATATATTTATTATTCTATCCACAAAATATATCGAAAATAATAATATTCTCCCACTAATTCTCTTATATATACATAAATATTTTCATTTCTTAATGAAACCAAACTACTTTATCACACCATCAAAAAATGTATTCTAACATTAAATATCCTTCATTCATTCATTAATGGAACATTTTAGCTTATATACCATAATTGTCTCAAATATAACCCCAAAAATCGTCAAAATGTACCATATATAAATTCACGAATAAAATCCAATTATGTAAAGGAGTAATAAAATCCATTTTACATACTCATAATCATAAATAGTTTCAATTATAAGTAAAATCCATATAATGTTTTTCATTGAAATTGGTGAAAACATCTCTTTATAGCCAATACCATGAATCTAATTGTTACCATTTTCAACCACTCATGGTTTATTGGTTGAATGAATTACATCAATGTTTGTATTATTATTGAAAATACACTTCCACCATATGATTCATCCACATTCACCTGTATCAAAAAAGTTACAAATATTGTTAGGTTATATGGATTCAATTTATGATTAAATGGTTTTTATCCCCTTCTTTGAATCATAACTCTTAATATTCTCATTGTCAGAATTATATCTGAATGATATAATTGTCACATTGTTAACATTATACATGAGAAATTAATATCTCGGATATTCTTATTGAATCATAATAGATCATAGAGGTTCTAGTCTAAATAAAGTGGTGTCTTCATCCCAAACTCTTTAAGGAACCAAATACACTTCTAACTAGGGAAAACATAATTTTTTTTGTTCTTGAATTTCTCTATGTTTAATATTCCTATTACAGATTCCTTATCCAATGTATTATTTCTCGTAAAAAATTTAAACTCATAACAAAATCATAGTATGTTTAGTAGGTTTCTAGAAATAATATCTCATAGTTTCTTTGGGATAATAAAAAAATAAGAAATTATCTGATATGGGAAAAAGATATTAAAATCTAATCCTTATTCGAGCTATTTATAACCCAAAATCATTATAAAATATAATTTTGGACATTTTTAATAAAATATCTTATATGGTTTATTTATGACTGCATTATATTGAACTATATTTTTTAGTAATAAAATAATATATTGATCATAACCTTATAATGAAATAGGTTTGTTACATAAACTCATCATTGAATGAACCATGTCAAAATGTGTATGGTCCCTCTTTTTAGAATCATTATTACACTATGGTGGTCCAATTGGAGCGAGTTTTGAAACAATCCCACAAGATCTTTGATGATATATTAATACTTGGATATAGTATTTGCCACATTAATCTGATTGTAGAATCATATCACAAAATCCCAGTTGAGTTAATACTTTCTTATGAAACTCTTTGAAAATTAAAAATGTAAAATAAGATTGTTTCGTTAGAAATAAGTAACCAGACAGATTAAATTCATTAGAAAAGGTAAAAAATTACATATAATAATGAATATACTATGTACTTATTAGTGTAAACACATCACATAGTATGAGATACAATAATCTACTATCCCCTTCACATTTCCCCATAAAATTCAAATTCATCATTTTTTCTAATAAAAAAGATTCTTAATTCTCACATGATTGATAATCCATGAGTCCAGACATCTATATCTATGGAGTCCTTGAATGAGTTTCTCATTTATATATATTACGATATAATTTTAAAATTGGGTGGGATTAGAATGAAACATGGACTTTTTATTCTAAATGGTTTAGATATTATAATCTGTCTATATAATATACAAAAAATTTACCAAATTATTGATTCCCTAAATAATTTTATTCTTATATATATATAACAACCATTATTATTTATAGTTATTGAAAATACCATATTTTCATACAAGATAAAGAAATATAATATAGTTTTTTATAAATGAATCACAAAACCAATTTCTAATTTTAGGATTTATCCACTTGCTGAAAGAATTTGATAAATGTAAACATCTTATGATACAAATTTTTATCCTTTACTAATAAATATATATAATTAAAGATTAATAAATTAAATATTAAATATAATACATTATTTTTATGAAAAAACATTTGAAACATGTAACAAAAAACAATTTATTTAAAATAATAATATGCTTAATAGCTTTCTTATCACGCAACACAGAGCATGAAGAGAATTTGGATTTTCTATAAAAATATTAATATTTAAATGATACTATTATAAACTAGAAATTGAATTGGTGTGTTTGAATATATGTAACAACATTATAAAAATATATTTATAATAGTCCTACTCATTTCAAATGTATTAATTAATTTATATTAAACAAGAAATTAATTTTTAGAAAACTATATTTAATTTTATAGTATTTTAAATTATCAATTTAGATTTTTATTGTCTTTAAACGATCAATAATTTATTTTTTAAAAAAATAATTTTATTTATACCTGATTTGTCAACAATATACAAGACCTTTGTATAAAAATTCCTTTTGACTTAAAATCACATTTTTTAGAAAGTATTTTTTCATTGAGTATTTTTTTTATATTAATTTAATTTAAACATTTTCTATAGATTAAATCATGTAAAATTGATTACATATTATCAATCATAATTTAAAAAATTATTATTGAGTAATTTTATTTGGGCATAATGAATTGTAAATATAGTAAAAACATTATAAAAGTAAATGTTTAAATCATGTTAATATATGTTAAAACAATGTCATAAGGACACACCTTTTCATCATAATTATTTTTGGATGAATTTATTTATACCATTATCACTATAGGATCGAAATTAATTTTTTTTGGTACAATATTAAATGAAAATTATTAAAAAAAAATTAATCCTTTAAAACTTTTATGGTGTATCTCATCCCCAATGTAAAAAAGGAAACCCATACATTTTATTTAAAACTTTTTGAGTGACCTTTCTTAATAAATTAATTAAAAATTATCTCCACATATTCTCTAACCATGAATTATATGGAATTTTCTTCATAAATGACAATTTCTAGGTTCCTTAAGAAATAATATAAAGGAAGTATATTAAAGAAAAATGTAATCATCTTACCCCGACTATTTCAATTTGTTTCCTCTTATACCTAATTTAAATATGTGGCATTTGTTCATAAAATAAAAAATTCAGGGTCCTAAATAAAATGAAATTTTATTATGATTATCAAACCATTAATATCCACCGTAATTACTATCATACTGGAAATGAAATTATCACTCATACGTAAATGTGTATGGTTACCTCCTAGTAGAGATATGATTCATTTTATATACCAATAATTGATGGTTAGTTATTATGATATAAAATAATTTAATATATGATATTTATTATGGGATTATTCTTATGTAATTATAATAAATTATCTTTCTTCTTGCCTTTTCCTCTGTTAATAAGAAATACATTTCCCATGAGTATCTATGTACTACCATCTCCACGATGTGATGTGATTCATTAGTCCTTTTAACGTTACATGGGTTGTAATAAGATGGATTTATTGAATATATATTATATATGTGACATAATAACGATAATATAAAGTTGAATAATTACATACGATTGTTTCTTTCAACCATTGAATTACGGTATCCTCTACTCATGTTTGCATATGGACTACCATCTCTGTGAAGTAATGTAATTCATTTTTTCATCTCTAATTTATCTGAATAATTATAAAAGTGTTTATAATGAATAAATATTATACTTATATCCTTACTGATATTCTCAATATGTTTTTAATATTTTATTTACCAGTATTTTATGTAACCATGTTTCCAAGTACACTAAAACATTAAGGTTTTAGAATGAATCATATTATTATGTACAAAATATTCATATTTTTTATTATATATTTAGGAAAATAATGTGTCGATAAAGTTTGTATTTGATAATGGTTTAGTTTTTTATATAATGTATGATGAGTAATCATTAGAGATAACAATTTGGATAATCACAGGTAGATGAAAATATCCTAAAATAATATGAAGAAAGGATTATATATTTCGTAGAAAATGAATACCTATCATGATATTAGCATGTGTTTGTAGTTGGAGAATAGTAACACCTTTACGTAATTACTCTAAATAGGGTGTATTATGTGTTGAATCAATCATCACTGGTTCACAATGAGTAGGAATAAGACTACACACCTAACTAGGCACTCCAAAAGTGATTTTAATAGGTTAATTCAAATTATCTTTATGAGCCATTATGATGGAATTTAATATTTAATGACCAAGGATAATCGAGGTTAAACCTAAGGTGCTTTAGAGTGAAAATAAGGTGTCATTATTTAGTCATCCTATTAATTATTTTCATGATTATATGGTTTCTCACTATAATTTTTGTTTCCCACAATATTCCATTTTTTTTATTTAATGGATACAACCAATTGGAATCCTGATAATAATGAATGTGATAGAAAATAAAGTGATATTTTATGAGAAACTAAGTGAAATGGGAGATAGGGTTACATAAGATTGTGATTATTCCTAAATAGATATCTAAATACATAATAAAAAGGTGAAAATAGATGGGTTCCATTATAATATAATTAATATTAAAATGATGATTCATAAATTAAATATACGAAAAAAGATTCAACTTTTATATATGTCAATTATATGTGAAAATCATGCAGGGAAATATCTCAAAAGAATGTGTAGATGTTTTATATTTGGAAGGGAATGGAATATAACAAGTAATTGTAGAGGAAAAAAGAATATCGTGATAAATGGATATTCAGTTCAACCGAAGGTACAATTTCTAGATCAATATCTTATATTTAGAAAACATGGAAATTATCCATGTCAATTCTCTAATCCTAGGGTAAAATTCATACCAAGGAAGGTTCTTTGTTATTATAATCATTAAAGTGGAATTATTGTTGTTTTTATGTATTGGTAATTGATAATTATTCTTTATAAGTGATATTTAAATGATATAATGTTTAAATGAATCATGAAAAATCTATGTATTGGTCAACAATAGTTTTTATTTTTTGATTATTAAGAATCTGTTTAATATTACTGAAAACATAGATGTGTGCATTAGTGATATGGTTATATTTTATAGAAACCACATTATTGGGTGATATATAACACAAAATATATTCTAGATAATGAGATAACAATGTTTCGTTGGGATTAGGATATTATTGATATTGATAATGTAAATTGAATAGTATTGATGGTCTATAAATTAATTAGTAACTTGATAAAAAATGTTAATTATGATAGATATAATTTCAAATTTGAATTTATGGATAGTATGTGATTTAATTATATGAATAAGGATAATGTTTTTCATGGATGCATATATGTTTTAATTGATGTTTAATAATTATTCTGGTTATTAGCTTAATTTTGAAGAATATATGATCTATGTATTCACATATTTTGTATTTGACATTTTGAGATACATTATTTTTTATAAGGATAAATTTTATTATTGATCATAAAAAATTTGATTAGGTCTTTTGTATTTTTGGGTTTTTAATTTAGTCAATCATATTTTGGAGGATTATTAAGTTTTATTATTTTTGGAATGTATTATGTTAAACATTGGGTTTTTTGAGGCTTTATATATCAATGTATTATATTTATATAAATTAGATAACTTGTAATAACCATTTTGGTTTAAAAAAATATTTTGAGATGGAAGTAATGACCTGTAATTTTTTAATAAGAATTATTGTCCATTATATGTTAATTTTAGTTCTTTAGTTATGATAAAATTCCTCTTGAACATTAATTTCATAGAGTAGGAGGAGTAATGTAAATTAGCTGAAGAACAACCACAAGAAAGAAATTTGTTTATGAAATGGAAATTAATTAAGTAACTATATTTTCTCATAGTAAAATTATACTTCAATTTTATAAAAAGTATCTTGGAAGAAACATATTATTATTTTTTACCTTCGTTTTTCATATATTGATGGTCTTTTCACCCCTCACTATTTTATTGATTTTTGGTAAATAAAATTTTATGAACATGTTATTTAGCACTCTATATTAGTCATTGGATTTTATTTTTCACCTATATGTATATATTTTAACATCACACCCAATTTATCGTTAATTGAGATCCCCATTATGTGTTATTTATGGTAATATTAATGTTTTCTCACTTCCCCTTTTCAAATGAAATTTTATTATCCCTTTGAGCAATGTGGGATTATAACAAATGTATTTTAAAATATTAAACCTTTGATGACCGATATAAAATTTTAGGGGAACAATTTATTTATTGGGGGATAATTAATAACCCAAAAAATTTCATTTAAAATTATATTTATCTTGATACCTTTCTTAACACAGAACACTGATCTTTAAGTGAATTTTGATAAACAATAAAAATATTATTATTTAAATGAGATTTTTATAACCAAATAATTGAATTCGTGTGTATGATCAAGTATAAAGTCAATATTATATATATTTAAAGTGGTACTACTCAATTCATATTAATTAATAATTATTAGGAAATTGCGTTAATTTTTAGTAAAGATGTTTTACACTTTAAAAATACATATGCTTAAAAAAATGATTTGTATTGAATTTTGTGTGTGGTAATTATATATTTTTCACAAAAAAATTATAAATTATATTTTATAAAAAACATAATTTTTTAAATATTCATGTCATAATTATCTAATGGGGAATTTTTGGGAATTTTCTATAAAGATTTTTTTTATATGAATAGGTAAAATATTTATTTTTAATTTTTATTTTATTATCAACAATTTTAAAACAAAAATTTTTATTTATATTTATTTTAAAATATTATTCTATTATTATTGTTTAAAATACTCTAATTTATCTCTTTTGGATCAACATTACACTTGATCTTGTTATAAAATTAATTTTAACCATAAATTGATCTTTTTAGAAAACAAATTTTTATAGAATTTTTCTTTTTTCTGTTAAAGTAAATTTTTAAATTAATTGTTATTGAGTCCTAAAAAATTTAATCCCTACTTGGAACCATCATGGACATATTTAATAATGTGTCAAATTTCATTTTTGGTCATATTGAATAGTACTAACTTACAAAAATCACTATAGTAAAAGGGTATATCAGGTTAACATAGGTTAAAACTAAATGGAATGGGAACAATTTTTCATCATATTTATAATTTGAAAAATTAAATAATAGCCTTATCTTCTTATGATCATAATTGATTTGTTTATAGGGTATTTTTCTATTAAAATGACTTGTTAATATCTTAATCCTTTGAAATATTCAAGTTGTTACACTTCCCCCACTTTGAAACCCACCTCTATTTTCATTAAAACTAATTATAAAACTAATATCTAAAAAAACATAAAAACATCTCTTATTAATATCCATAGATGTTAAGTATATGTGATGAAATTATTATAATGCTATTCCAAGGTTTGTTAATAATGGATTTATAGGAGGTTTACGGAATAAGAGGTAATGATCTTACCTAACCACTTTCAATTTAAATATAATTATACCTATAAAAAATATGAGATATTAATAATAAATATAATAAATATTATTATGATTATTGAACCACCATTATCAAACCACCTTTCAATTAAATGTGACTTGAATTTTTTTCTTGTGCGGGCATTGGGACTACCACCATCATGCAGCGATATGAATGATTTTACATCTTCAAAATTGATGTTTAATTATTATGATAGATTTTATTTTTATATGTATTATTTAAAACATAATTATTCTTCTATAATTAAAATATATTATCTACCTTCATACTTTTACTTCTATTGTAAATTGGTAATGTCGCTCATGCAAATATGTGGACTGCCACCTCCATGAAGTGATGTTATTAATTTTTCATTTTTAATTTACATAGATGATTATATTGATATTTTTATTGAATATATATGATATATATTATAAAATAATGTTCCAAAAAATTACAAATTTTTCACCTATATTTCACTCCAACCATCAAAAACTGGAAACATCACTCGTGAGCATGTACGAGATATCGTATCCATGAAGTTATATAATTAATTTTGAAACACTTTATTATATGATTAAGTATAAAAGATTATATTTTTAGTAAATTTTATAATTATTGGATTATTAATAACATATAAATTATCAATCAATGACCATGGTTCATGTACCAGAACCATCTAACCTAAATATACATGAAAATTGAACCAGTTAGCACTAGGAATAAATATTTTAATAAAGAATTGTTATTAAATAAGGAAAATATGATGTGTAAATAAACCACATATAGTATGATATATATTAATATGGTTATATAATATATATAATCAATTTAGATTTATTATATATGATATTTTAATACATTTTAAGAAAGATAAGACATTGGGAATACTATTTATGTTGCAATTTCATTTTAATTAGGCCATTCATCCTAGAAGTTATTTTGAATAAATTTTATGATCCTTGTTTGGTAACCCAATTAATTTTTATTATCTCCTATAATATTTTGTAAATTTATGTTTTTATCCCCATTTTTTCTCTTTGTTACTCCAAATTGTTTATAAAAATCGTTTATGGAAATCCAACCACATTTCTCCACTTTTAATCTAAACCCCTTTTTTCCATATCCATGTTTAAAAAAAATTAACAAGATTTTGTTTCATAAATTAATGTTAAAAGAAAATTTTAACCATTTTTAATTTATATGAATTTATTTAAAGATATTATTTGGGTCATTTTCTAAATAAGGGATCTTTTATCAGGGGGTGAACATAATATATGTTTTAACAATTACTACATGAATGAAATTTCCCACCTTCAAGATTTATATATACATTGAATATTCATTTAATATTTTGGAAGGTTTTTTTGAAAGAAAAAATTTAGATAATATTTTGTATTTTAAATATGTTATTTCAAAATGGAAATGTAATTTCCCTCACAAATATTCTAATGATATTTTAAATAAAACATTCATCTATGATAACATCATTTGTTATTATTTATGATTTAATAGAGATATGATACAATTATAAAATCCTTATTATTTATCTGGCTATTTTATTTTTATTATGATGAGATGTTTTGAAAGATAATTTATTTTTATCGGGTTATTCTATGATGAAATGATGAAATGGTTACAAACGCTATTTCTTTTATATGGGTTATAATATGATGAATATATTATGATCTTGTAGAATAAATATGTTTATTTTTTATTATGTAATGGGTTTACCTAGAAGAATCTATATCTATAATAAATTAGGTAAATGTTGATATAACCTAAGATAATATTGACTATAATGAGCAGTGAATTGACTTCAGAAATAGACTCTATCCACTATAATAGATTTGAGAGTAGACCTTAACCAAAGATATGTTAGAATGGAGAGTGAACCCAATCTAATATGATTGTAATAGAAAATATAATTGACCAAAATAAATTATTCTCTATGCTTATGTGTTTGGAACTGACTTTTTTTATATTATTTTGATGAGTTATCATGCCCTATGGATGCTTATTAATGATTCCACATACACATGAATATTGTCGATTTTTATGAGAAAACCATATTCCAGGATTTATGATTAGTTATATTTGACTAATTGTGTATTATTATTGTATGTTATGATGAATTTTATATACGCTTATACTTATATTATTCTCACTTATAACTATGGATTGATATCTATTATTTGTACACATACTAAGCGTATAATATCACCCTTTCTTTTTCTTCCGTTCCCTAGGTTATGAACAATGGTTTTATGTAGGGTATGTCTATTAAGTATACTATGTGATATGATATTTATTGGATATGTTTATGATTTTTTCATGAAAAAATATTATTACGTGTCAAGTATTAAAAGACTATAAACATTTCTGTTTCTAAGGCACATATAATTGCATAATTTAATGAATATTAATCTAAAAATATGTAATATATGTATGTTTATTCCATGTGTTAGCTAAACTCACATAAAAAATATAATATCCCTGAGTTATATTAAGTGTAATTTATTTTTAAAAAATTCAATTTTAGGAGGTATAAATAATTATCATTGAGATCAATTCCTATCCCTAGACACCATTTTTTTATTAATTTATAGGTCATACATATTAATTATCTCAAAATTAGTAGCATAATTTATTCTATATTTTATAACAAATATATATCATTAAGAGAGTATCATTATTTATATATTTTTATCAAGAACATTAATTGATGTTTCTCCTACTAAAACTGATTACTCCATACATCATATCTAGTTAGTGAGATAAGATCCATTTTCACTATGTTTCGGGCTCCTCAGATGTTTTTCCATTAATTAACATTTTTGGTAGGAATATTTCCTAATTATATTAGTTATGATTCATGTATAGTTGAGTAGGTAACTATTTATCAAATTCTGTTATGTGGATATAGAACATTTTATTCCTCTATAATAATAATACTATTTGGGTCTCAGAACTAGTGTAACCTGAATATAATTCCAAGAAAAAGATAATAAAGTACAATAAATGTGAACTTGACATTAGCATGACCCACTTGATAAAATTATCTAGGGTAACTTATCACTTTCTTTCCTTACAAATGAGACTATATGGGCATCCATCATTAACTCATTGTACCAAATTTTATGATCAATTTCTTGAAGAGTGTGTCTTTGGAAGGAATATAATAAATATTATTTAATGGATTTACTTTAAATTTATAAACAATTTAATATATATCATATGTATCTTAAAATCACAGCTATTTTATCTCATGAAATATTTTTCTTATCGTGTTTTAGTCCATTTTTATACATTTTTAATGATTTAGTTTTTCAATCCCTAATAAATCCTCTAAATTATTTTTTTCACTCCACAATAATGAGTATAAATTTACACAACCCACAATTTTTGTTACTCAACCAAAATTTAAAATCAAAATATAACAATAAACATCAAAATACATCATATTCATTAGGTATATGAACCATTAATGTAACGGTTTGAAAAAAATTGAGATTTAAAATCTCCTTACTAGTAAAATTTAAGTGATAAATAGCCAACCCCTCACCATTTTAGAATGTGGCATAAGCCTTTGAGCTAGTTGGTAGTCCAACTCCATGTCCCCAACCCTGATGATAATTTACTCAAGAAAGAATATAGATCATTGTAATTATAAAATTTAATATGTATAAATTATGTTCAACAACTATTATTAGGCTCACAAATCTAAAAAATAGTAGGTCATGTTATATGAATTTTTTTTGTGGAGTCATACCTTTCATGTAATGCTCAAATCTCTTTACTAGAATCAATTTATTACAAAAGTTTTTCATACACAGTTTTCATAACAAAAAAATTATATACATGAATATGGAATGGAATAGCTTTACAAAATGAAGATTTCATAAATTTAAACATGATAAAAAATTATAAACTTATTCAAATATTATATGTTTACTTTAAAAATTATTTAATTAAGATATAAATTATGGATAGCACACAATATAAGAATCAAATTCATTTATATCTAATTTAAATACAAACCCATTCATATTTTCTATTATATGGTATTGAAATTCAATAAATGATATTTTAGGAATTATAATAGTTTTTAAATTTAATTTATATTATATAAAATGTCTATGAAATATCAATATCAATTAAAATAAATTATTTAAACCTATATTAAAACCAATTATCAAAATATGTTTGATATGATATAAATAATATCAGTAAAAAAACCACTATATTTCTCACAATTCAATGTAAATTTTTATGAAAAATTTATAATTTTCAATATAAATTTAATTATATTATAGCCTTGTTTATGTAATTTATATACTCAATATAAATGACCATTATAGTTTTTAAATATAATTTTTATAAGATTACAAATATTTCATATAATTTTATTGGAATTCAAAACATTTTAAAATGATTTATGATATTCCATTAAAGAATATTAATTAGAAAAATAAACACATAATATTACAAAATTATTATTAATGGAATATTTCATATAAATATTTCCAAAAAAAATTAATCAATCAATCAAAAACAAATTTATAAATAATTTATAAAACACATTCATGATTTCTATACATATTGAAAAATATATTTTTCCATTATTTAAAAAAACAATTATAAATAATAAGAAACTCATATTCAGGGTCCTCTCAACATTATTTTATCATATAACATAAATTTGAGATAAGAAAACGTGTTTATGATTTCATAAAATTTAGTATTCATTTAATAACATAAGAAAAATAATTAGTTGATGATGAATTTATCCCTAAAACCATGGGTGAGTCTTACGGGATTTTAAATTTTTTTCATAGTGGATTAAAATCCATTTTTGTGCAATATATCCTCAATCGAATCAAAATAAAACATAAAAAATGAAAATAAATATCAATACTTTCAAGAGAGAAAGATCTATTCGTATACTTCGATAAAACATGCTTGATGACAATTGTAAGAGAAGTAGAAGAAATCCTCCTGCCTCTATAGAGATTACACTAGATAAAGGTTCATAGAGTGTTTATTAATGATCAGTAAATGTAAAATCTATTCCAATTCCATCACATAGTGATAAACATAATTTCAGGAGGAAGAGAGAACAATAAGATTATATAAAAATGATAGTACCTAACAATAGGAATCTCATCCCATTTTATAACCATCATCGATGTGTTTCATTTAATGAAATGAATTATCCACATTCAATATATCAATATATATTTATTCTTATTCGAATCACGCATTGAACTCTTTTAATGAATGAAATACATTCAATCAATTCATAATTGATTCCATTTTATAATTTTATAATTAATTATAACTGATGAAACATAATGGGAGGATATATTAACCCTGATTTCATTTTTTCAAATGAATATTTATTCACACATATATCATCTATATACCAAACCACTAAACAAAATCCTAGGATTTACATGGATCACACTTCTGTGGATAACATGGGGACACATTGTTTACATTTCCATTACATGTCAGGTAACTCTGTCATCATTCATAAAACCTATGGATGGGATTGTCATGCAGTCATCATCTACTCATGTCATGTTCTTGGTCATATAAATTAATAATTTTTTTATATTGATAATCATAATAAATTTCTAAAAAATGGAATGAAATTATACTAAGAATACAATAAAATTTTCATTTAATATTAAATAATTGTAAATTAATATGTGATTGCACTTATACCACTTGAACGTTCAGGGGTGAGGTGGACTCAATCAGGCTCATTCCCAAAAATGATTTTCACTGGTTTCATTAGGTGTATCCAAATAAATTTAAAAACTAAACCCCAAAGTTTCATTGGAGGGGATATTATCATTTATAAGTTATAATTAATTCAAACATGAATTACATAATCTGGATAATTCTTCCTTCATTTTTGATCAATTTGGTATAAATTATAATCTTATCATTAATGTGAAGAATAAATTAATATATATATATCCTCTATAGGTATCCCCATATTTTTGAAGAATCTTTAAGTATATTTGTTTTTACTCTTGGTGCTAATGTAGATGAACCAAATTTATTACATCTTTACTAGTTTATCACAATAAAAATTCTACTTGGATTTAATATTCTTCATTTTTGTCTCTCAGTATTGAGACAGATGATGAGGATTTTCACAATTTATTGAAAGGTTTTTAGTTAGATTCTTTTGATATTGAGATAATTCTGTTTAGATGAAATTTCTTCTACAACAATTCAAAGAACCCTATGAACATGATAAATGATAACATATTTTTCTAGTGTTAAATATTTAATAATTACACCGAGTCCCTTCATAAATTCTAACCTCTAATATATTCCCTATTACAAATAATAATAATAATATAATTATTATAATATTATATGACATGTTATAACTCATAAATATAAAAATATAATTTCTAAATAAATAAATTAATATTTATTTAAATGGTATTATGTAACATTTATCATGCATCGAGCACTTAACTCGTCCTTTCAATCCTCCTCAATATTTATTAATCCTTCAAGAATGTGAATGTTTTTAAATAAAATTATATTATAATCTATAAATGGTGAATAAATATTCATTTAATATTTAACTCATATATATTTTAAACAGGAATAATTGGTGAAAGAATTTATGCGATCAACTCTTCCTGAAAATTTATTTTTCCAAAATCAACGAATAATTTTTATCATTTATATTAAATTAAATATAATTTCATTGAGACTCCTGATTCACATATCTGTGACTATATATCCCTCTTTATCAGTGAAATTATTCTAACAATTCTAATATGCAAGATTATCATCAAGAAACATGTATAGTAACACATAGAAAAAGAAGACAATTTCATAATAAAAACAACCTCATGTAGAGTTTTATTGTTTAATATAATCCATTTAGATCAATTATCATCCATTGGGTTTCATATTTTTCAACTCTAATAAATATGATTGACTTATGTTTTTTCCCTCTAAAATGATCTTATCTATAAAGCAACATGACCATGGGAATAATTTGACAGTTCTATTTGTAACGATGGGGATGTGATATTTCCATACATTAAATAGATATAGAATAAAATTTTCTTATCATATTCAATAATATTCATATCACTTATGATGTATTCAATGTATCATACATTTCCATGACCATATGATTTTGAGGGTATTCTATAATACATCATAGTACATTATTCAAGATATTAATTAATAATAATGTCATGTATGTGGTCTAAAACACATGTCAATTGATAAGAATATATAAGGACACATTTAACTTATGGAATTAACAATGGCAGAAAAGTTTTCATAGCCTACCTTATTAGATATTACCAATTGATAACTTCATGAGAATAACTCTTAATTTATTATGATAACCTAACACCAGATAGTGGAACATCATCTTCTCCCCATCAGATAAATATAATATAACCATATAAAATATGTTTGAGAACATTTGTATGACACCTCAAGGTTCTCAGTATAGTAGGGATGTCCTATAACCTATTTATTTTTAGAATACTCTAAATATATTATCTCATTAATTTCATGAAAAGTAAAAATCATCATTTGAAAACATGATTAATAATATTTTGGTCTTTTAAAATCTATGTAATCATATGTGTAATGTTATATGTTGATAGGGAACCAAATCCAATATAATTAAGGGGATTAAAGGGATTTGTTAGATCAAAATCACCCTACCTCAGGACACATCCCACTAAATAACCAAAGTTTCCTAATAAGTAAATGATCATATTTTCATAATAAAAACCATTCTAGAAAATATACTTTACCCAAACAACCTACAATGGTTAACAGGTAAAACACCAGCTACATGGTGGAACTATGAGGGAAAGAATGACCCTTCCCAATCCACAAGGTACCTGGTGACTAACAACTGGGTACCGAGTGTTCACTATAGAAAAACTAGTTTTACAACTTGGTTTTACTTCCCACAGTCACCAGAATCTCTATTTGAGCCTCCCAAACATATTCAAACAAAAAAACTCTTAATGGTCATATAAATACAAGGATTCCAATTTGAATTTGAATTCTCAAAAAACCCTTATCTCTAAAATAAAAAACTAAAATTTATCTAAATTAAACAACCTATAATTACATTATTCTTTACAAACTCCAAAGTGTAATATTTATTTTCATCTCTAGGCATCAAGATCATTTCCCTAATACTCAATTAAAAATTATAAACTAATTAATCTGACCATTTTCACCACCTATTGGACATAAATTCGTGAAGAACATGATCAATCCATAAAAAATAATTTTTATTAAAAATGATATTTTTGATCCAGAACATGGATCAAATATAAAAAAAATGACAAAATTGATGCTAAAACCACCTTTACAGAATCAAATACACCCAAAAGAATCAGTTATCTCCTATACACATTGGCTTTGAAGTTCGGACCACCTTTTTTCAACACCAACCAATTATATGAAAATGGATTTTAATACCTATACGATATAACTCAAACACTTAAGCCATAACCAAACCATACCCCTCTTCAATTGTCAAGTACACACAAGGGGCATAGATCTATATATTAATCTTTACATATTGAGTAGTTTGAGAATTATATACAAATAAGTTGATATCCACTATCATATGGTTACCAATATCATCCTCTAACCATGTATGCTCATAAAAAATTCATCACCAATATAAAATATCATCCCTTAATGTAGATATCAAACAATAATTGACTCATAGGATGGTCCCCATCATCGGGTTCTACATATCATCATCTTGCCTAATCATTCACACATTTTCCTCCACACTATATGAGATCCACCCAATGTGGCTCGCAAATCAAAATCTTACTAAACTAAACCCATTAAGTTTTTCTCTTGGGTATACACTTAGAATCTATACCAAACATCCCTAGCCTACAATGAATAACTCCCAATATTTATCAACAACAATCAACACACATTGACTATTAATGGCCTATCAAATATCATTCTTGAAACTAAAACGAACCCATCATGGTATTCCCTAGAAATTATATCAAAATTTTCAATAAAACCCAATGTAACAATAAAAACAAAAAATTCATATAAAATATCCTTATTAATTTAATGGTTCATAAAAAGAAACCAATACATCCATAGTGTATCATCACTTGATGACCACTACTCATAAACACCACTTGATAGAACTCTAAATATATAATCTTAAATCCTTGATTTTGGGATCTAGAATTGTTAGTTTCCTTAAACAACCTCATATATATAGAAACACACACACACACACACATATATAAATACAAACATAAAAACAATAAGACATACATGAATACTTGCATACATACATACATATATATACATATATAAAATACATGATACACACACATATATACATACATAAATAAATACATACATTGGTTTGATGTGAGAGTATTGACTTAGCTTAGACTTAGTGCGAGTTGAAAATTATGATAATTGAGTAATGCCTTGCTTCTGTAGTATTTCTTACACTATTAACTATTTAATTAGTGTTTTTCCATATTTTGGGACTTTATGACTAGATAAATTTTTTTTACTATATGGTAGATGAGATACCACTTGGTTGATATCTTATTTTTGGTGTTTATTGACCTCCAGGTCACTCTGATAATTCTTATTCCATAAGAATACATTCCCTGTTGATTTGATAAATGTAACACACCCAGATTTAGTTAATTGACACTTTACATTTGTATCTTATGAATATATAATGTTTTTGTAATGTATAATCTGTTTCAAAAGTCTTTTGTAATGCTTATTTGTGTTTTGTTAAGGAACATAGTCTGATAATGGTTAGTAGTAACTATGAAACATCTCTAGGAAACTGTGAAAATGAAACTGCAGGTACGGGGTAAGCACATGGTTTGGAAAAACTGTGCGGATTCCTAGAAGAAACCATGAATTGATTGAGTGGGAGTAATATCAAAATTAATGCATGGTATGTCTAATAGTGTTCAAAAATATTGATAGGGGTGTTTGGAGGTAGTGGATAATCCATAACTAGCACATGGATCGCCTAACAATGCACACTAACCATGCATCATGAAAAAATAGATCTGAAGATTGTGGATCTAACTTACTTACAAATTTATTCCACCATATAAACTCTAAAAGGGCCATATATAAAAATCGTTTTCCTCCCAAATCCGTGAAGACCATTCCATTAAATTGAAGAGTTATTACTTTGAGAATCAAAGTGTTTTTAGGCCATATTTATTGTTATGTGATTGATGTTCATCATTACCTTTATATTTATTCTTGTTATCTCTCTTAGACACATGTATCTAATATATTAGGGTTAAATAAACATTTTGTGATGTTAATCATGATGATATTTGATTTTTTTGATCAAAGGTAATAATATATGTGGTTTAATGTATAATATCTAAGCCAGGTTTTTGAAGTTGTTGTGTCATTCTTAATTTTCTCTTATGTTTTAGTTGTAGGTGGCATCACTATAAACTCATCTTGTTTAGAACATGAAGTCTTGGTTTCAAATTCATATTTATATTTTGAATTTAATTGTTAAATTTATTTTTTATTCTTGATTAAAAACCACTTTAGTGATGGTTTTTTGAAAAGGTGTAAATTGGTATGTTTTGTTCAAAATTCATTTGGATCATGATTTTAAAATTATATTTTGTTACTGATGCCTGGAAAAAAAATTTATAATGGTTTTTAATACAATGAATATTTTATTTAAATTTTTTTTAATGTTTATTTTGGAATGGTTTTCACATACATGGTTCGCATGGGTTCATTAGCATTGACATGACCCTATGGAAGGGGCATATTCTATTGGTGTACTTGGTAATGGTTACCTTATAATGATTTTTTAAATTAATGAGAGTGCTCATGAGTATGTAGTGATCACTTGGGCTTTTATGTTTGGAGTTATGTATTCAGTATGCCAAATGAAATTTGAATTGTTTTAATGAAATATTTGGTTTCTTACCATGGAAATATGTTTTTTTTTTGAAAAACTATTTAATGATTTGATATGAACTAAGATAATTTTTTTAAAATTGTTTTATATAAATTTACTAAAATGGTCTATCCTAGTGCGGTGAGCTGGGAATTTTTTGGTGAAATACTGTTAAATTTTATAGTCACTCCCTTGTTGGTCACTTTGGTGATTTTGTAGATGTTTTATTCCGAGACATAGGAAAGGAATATGTTTCTCATTTATTTAGTGATGCACCATGATACCATGGGAATGACTTGTGGAGTTGGAGCTAGGAGTAGGTTGGGAGTTTTAGAGTTGATGTATTCCTTCTTTTTGAGATTTTTTGGTTTTGGTTTTAGTATTGTACTCTAATATCATTTTTTGTTTGTTGCGATTCTCTTTGTGTTGTATTACAGTACTCATGAATCATATAGTAGATTTTATGTTCTCGTTATGGTTTTATAATTTTTTAAACAAAAAATTGTTCCATAATTTTATATGAAACCCATGGAATTTTCTAAAATCCTTCGGTGTATAGGGTATGTCACCAAGGACATGTAACACACACATCACTTCTCTATCCAATGAGGAGGGGTAGTCTATTAAAATAATTCCAAGGGGGTGGGACAACATATACATTTTGCAATTGTGTAATATAGTGTAGGAATCATTTACAACCTAATATATGATGATATTATCAATAATTCCATACTCATTATATAATAATATTTTAACATGGGATATGAAGCACAATTAAAATTTTGTCTTTATTATATGGGATGTTGAGCGATTTTATATTTGATTTGATACAATATGATGAAATAACATTTTATCTCATTTTATGATGTTGAGGGATGTTATGACCATTATGTGATGAGTTCATGACCCGGGAGTCCATGCTCGTGGTATTGGAATTTGATTTCCACCCAAATGTGAAACATATTTCCCTTCTGATCATGATGGTATTGGTAATGTGATTCAATTTCTGTCTATATTTTGTAATTACCCTAGATAATGTAATATATTTTTCTTTTTCTAAATTAATTTTATCATTGATAGATTATTTGACCAGAAATGTCGAACTAAAGAAATCCAAAATAACTAGATGAATATTATTAATAAATCAATAATAAAAATTAATACCACTAGAAAAGAAATTTATATTAATATTCCAATAATTCTTACATTTATAGGATAAATAATAAATGAAATTTAATATTAAAATGAATTTTTATTTTTTGAGTAATCTTTAACAGTTTTTTTTCAATATAACATAATTGACCAATATTGAATTATAATATATAATATTCCATTATATGAACTATTATATTATCATAATTTAAATTATAAATTTATGTGAATTAATATTAAGAAAATTTATTGTTGGAAAGATCTTTTTTAATAAAATTAATTTGTTTATATTTTTATTTAGATTTAAATGTTAAATTTAATTTTTTTTAATTTTATAAATTAAAAAATATATGAAATTTTATTATTAATATTATAATAGGATTATTTTTTGACATTATTATAATAAAAATAATTTTTAGTTAAATAGTCTAATATACATTGTTTACTAATTCATTATATTTTATTCCATTATTAGTATATAAGTATGACTTATAAACTTATGAAAATATTTTATTGAAAATTTTAAATTTTATAATTTATATTTTGAAATTTAAAATATTTATTATTGTTTACAATCCTATGATTTATATTTTAGAACTCAAGTGATATTTTTATCAAAAGTAATTTTAATACATTATACATTTATTATTTTAATATAATTTTTAACAATTTTATAAGATAAAACAATAAATATATATTTAAAATTTAGATACAATTTTTCCAAATCTTATGATATGGTCCAAATTATTTTTATGAATAAATATTAAGTTACCTTATTTAAAAAATGTTAATCATGATAAAAAGTAAAATGAAAAAAGTAATAATTCATGATGTAAAGGGATTGAAAAATGCTTATAAAATGGGTGAAAAAACATATTTGAGGCTATCTAAACATTATCACTTCCTCTGACCAATTTTTTTAATATTTTGGAACCCCATTACTTGTAGGTTACTTCCCATTATTAAAATATTATGCGTTTTCAAAAAAATTCCTTTCATTTACTCTTATAAATGGGATGATCTTCTCCTAACATACCCTTCAATCACAAACCCCTAATTTCATCCCTAAATAATACCAGACTGATTTTAAATAATAATATACATATTAAATTGGTTTCATTAGTTTCAATATACCATCCAAAAGGGTCCTAATCAAATTTTCAAAGTAGATCGTCCACAAAGTGAGGTATAATCCCTTAACATCTTTCTCTTTTAGATTTGTTTATGTTAAATTATTCTCCACAAGAACATTAAACCATATTAAAATGATAATATTGGGATGAATATTATACTACTATGTTGTTATATTTTTATTAAAATTATTATCCACACATCCCCTTTTCCCTTAAGAAAAAAAAATTCATGTGTGTGTGTGTGGAATACCACCTCCACAAAGCATTATGTTTTGTTTTCCCTATCCACCTTAAAAATATGGTATTAATGTATATTTTAAAATATAATAAGGATATATATATATTATATTAATAAATAATGAAACATATTATAAATTTATCATCTTCAATGAAAAATAAAATCACCAACCATGTGTATGTGTTGACAACAAACCCCGTATAATAATTTTCAATCCAATTTTTTTTCATCACCACCATAAATGGATGGTAATGAGATTATTTATTTGATAAATATGAATATTAAGATTTCATTAAGGATATTTTTTGACAAATTATATAATCTTTTAACAATATGATTAACAAACAGTAATCCTTTATTAAAACTTTTTTAATAAGATAATTAAGAGTAAAATCATTTATTCAAATTACAAAATATTTTCATATCAATAACTCTTAATTATAATTCATATTTAATTATGATATATAAAAATAATAACAACTAAATGATATCATTATGCTACTATATTAATGATATTACAACTAAATCACATCATAACCATAGATTAATCATATTTTGTCTATGTTTGTGTCTGTTTGACCACGTATATGAAAAATTATATGAAATTATATCAATTATGACTATAAAAACATAATTAAATATATAATATGATATAAATATTTGAAAAAATATTTATTTTTTAAAAATGATACATCAAAATTTGACTTAATAATTATGAAATTACCATTCATTGGAAAATTAAATTAGAAAAATCAGTTTATTTTAGATTCATTGTCATGGATAAAGAGTGAAACACTCATGAAGTGAAATTGAAACTTCATAAATCATTATAAGTCATATATTTATGTAAATTTAATGATCTTGTAATTATGAACATTAGATGAAAAATGAATATTGACACTTCTCCTATGAAACCAGTATAAACTATCAAAACTATACACACCCATTGGGGTAAAATAGGCCAAAAATGACTAATTTAAATGTAGATAATGATTATAAATAAAAAATATAAATATTTTATAGGTTTGAATGTGCTTCTCAAAAATTATATTAAGATTTTAACATTTTTAATATAGGGGTTAAGGATTATTCAGCTAATAGGGAATAATGGTAATGTTTTTTTACTGAAATCCCTTTCTCGGTTCATAATCATGCATATTTGTAATATCATGTGTTTTTAAATCTTTACTATATTCTGTAGTATGCATGATACACAATACAAATGTTAAAAAAAATCATAAAATATTATTATTTAAATATGATCATTAAGACCTCGCTGTTGAATTAGCAGGAATGATTAGGATTGAACATAGTATGAAATATATATAATGTTCATAATCAACACAAATGTATTCAATAGTTTTTTGGAAATAAGCACTCAATTTTTAGTAATGTGTTTTTATGCTTCATAAATATGTTTCCGTAAAAAATATGTATTATTTCTTTTTTGTAGATAATATAATAAATTTAATCCACTTCTATAAATGTTGTTTTATAAAAATGAAATCATATTTTAAATCATCACATCAAAATTATATTTGGGTGAATATTTAGGATTTTTCTTAAAAGACTAATTTTTCACTGAGTAGTGAAAAATACATATTTTTATTGAAAATGTACATTTCATTCAAAAATTGGAAATGTTATATTTATTTTTTAAATAATTTAAATGCAAAATTTGTTGTCTTATATTATTAATAATACAAATATGTTAATTTCAATCAATATTATTGATGATTTTTGTATAAAAACATTTTATACTTAAAAATTAAATTTTATAAATAAATTGTTTTCATTATGGTTTGTGTTTTTTTAAATCAATTTAAAAAGCTTATAGAAATTGAATCATAAAAAACAGATTCCATATTTTTAATTAGGATGTATAAATTCAGAAACATATCACCTTTTAATTTTTTTATTTATGAATAATAACCATATTAAGTAATTTTCCCCTAAGATAAGGGTAAATTGATAAATCAAGGTTAAAAGGAATAAAATATGAACTAAGAACCACATTAATAAATACCATTATACTATTTTTTAATTTCAATTCATCTACTAACATCCATGTTTTGAAAATATTAAATCTTGGTGCTATATTTCTTTGATTATGATCATTATAATTTTTATGTAAAATATAATGTCAAAAATGACACTCTCTTATTTTTTATATGTATAATATTTTGTGATAGGGATAAAAAAATTTCTTTAGTTATAAATGTTTATGTAAATATAAATACTTTTTTATCATGGTAATTTATTTATAAATCTTTCTATTGAAATAATTACATTAAATGATTACATAATGCCAATATAGTATTTATTCAATTAATAGAAGAAATATATGATTTTAAAATTAATAATAGTAATATAATTTTATTAAATCATTTATTACAACAATTTTTATATATAAATATAAAATATTTTATATTTTTTAATTTATTATATTCAAATTATTTTACGGTCATGTTATTTTCGATGTAAAATGAAAGGAATAATTTAAACAATGACAATGGTTATAGTTTACATAAATAATATATTATTTAATTATTTAAAAATAATAACAATTTATAATAATGAAAATTAGGATGATAAATTGTATAAAAATTCATTCTTTTTTAATTTAGTATACAACTCTTACATTATAAGTATAATTACAGCCCGTTAATACTAAAAAATTTAATATTGTAGTCAAGATTAAAATTTAATAAGGAATGTGTGAAACCAAAAGTTATGGTTTAAAATTATATATAAACCAATGTAAATTTTATTAGTTAATTATATTAATACCATATAATCCTCATCATAAAATTAATTTTATTTTGGAACCATTTTACATGATTTATACACATATTATATCATAATATTTTATGTATTTCCAAAAATGACATTAAAGGTATTTAACAATAAAAAATAGTTTATTAAAAGAAATAAAATTAATAAAAATCCAATATCATTCCATGTGAATGATATATGGTTGAAAGTATCATCCATGGTCCATTTAGGAATCCGTTTTTCATTTATAGTGACTTTCAGAACCCTTAAATAGAAAAAAACATTGATATGAGAATAAGTATCAAAAGGATTAATAGGGGATTGAAATAAATAGATCAGTGTAAAAGAATAATCTAAAGTTATAAAATTGTATTTTATCAGAATATTTAGATCCATAAATATCATATCGTTTAATTACATAAATTCTAAACCAATTAAAAATGAAAATTAATTTATATTAATTTATTACTTTAATAAACTCCAAGAAATCACACATCACTTATTAAAGGGAACCTATAGTCTTATCCTCCTCATAAATTTTGTGCAATCAAAATTAGAAATTTTATGAACCAACCCGAGTCAACTACGAACCACTAACCCGAGACAGCCCAAAATAAGGCCCGAGAGGTGTTCCTCATCCTCCTGGAATAGAAATTAGTATCAATCATAAATAATAATTTTATTTGGAACTATTTAAACAAATAATAGGAAAATATATAAATAAAAACATATAAAACTATAAATGGTAGTGTAAAAGAAATAAACTAGTTGACTAAAAATATCTATAAGTGACCTCTTGGGTCACCACCAATCACATAACCATGTTTTCTCTGAGTGTCATCCAAATATGGAAGAACCTAAAAATGAAGAAGATAATGTAGTTGTGAGCATCGAGATGATCTGTAGGGATTTCAAAATAAGCACAACACCCTAACCCTTAAAATTTAAAAGAAATCCAGGTCATTCTATTTTGAAATAAACATATTCAATGTAAGGTATTAATTTTAATTTTAAGCAAGTAACAAGATAATAATTTATAAAGATCCATTTTACAATAATTTTTTCAAAATTATTTATAAATAATGAAATGTTTTACGATATACCATTTAATCATGATGATTATGTGGTAATGGAAACACCCAAGAAAAACAAACAAGTATTTGAAAGTGATTTACAAGTAAATTAGAGTTGATATAAGAACTACCAATGGAAACATAACAGTTGAAGTTATTTTATTAAAAAAATAACAAAAAAGATGGAAACTATAATACATGTGAATCATATATCATCGAATATACCTAGATACCAAGTGATGAGACCCTAGTTGTACTCCCTTCTGAATCCATCTGATGACATATTAATGTGATCAATAGTAAATGAATGACCTGACTACTCTCTACTAGCCCCACAAGTTGCATAGCCCATATAGACATTAACTACCATGGGGATCTAGTCAGACTAATTTGGACTAAAATGAAATTGTCTCTGGAAACACACTACAATGCCTAAGATCACATGATAGTAGCATAAAATAGATTTTAGGAGGTTTCACAAGAATGAAACTATTATGGGTGCCAATTCTTATTACTTTCTCACTTATCGACACTGCCCATGTGGAAACCTCATCTAACTAGAGTAAATCCATGGGGGTTCCCATCATATCGAAATAATCATGAAGGTTCCAACCAAGCCTACACATCACAAGTGTTCAAAATTATATTCCGAGATGTACTTGTTTAAAATGGGACTTAAAATTTGAAATTATTATTAATATTTTTGAAACACCTTTTATACATATCATTCATATTCTATAACCATTTAGAAAATAATGCTAGCATCCAAAATTCTTGACATTTTAAATAAACTTGGAAACATGCTTCAATAGAGTAAAAACCAAGACAACAAATTAATAATGTATGAAAAATATGTAATAAACTCATTATAGTCACCACAACAATTTCTTATATGGTATTTACTTATCAATTTAATAAAAAATTCTTATTTACAAGAAATGAATCGTAATTTTATAATTAAAGTATGTATACAGGTAACATACATCAATACACATTGCTTATGATTAGGGAAATTGGAATCCACTTAAAAAGGGGGTCTATAGAAGCCAGAGAGACCACAAGGGTCTTGGGTAAAGAAAAACTGTCAATTACACTTACCCACAAATACACTTATATATATATATATATTATTAGAGACAATGAACATATTTCCCTATCCATGAGAGAATATGTACAAAGGAGATAAATATATATATAAATACACACACACACCATTACCATGTTTATGTGTGTAAGTCACCATTATGAATGGTGTCCCAATACACATTAGAAAAATAAAAAAAATCAAAAAATTACAAAATCCCGAATTAAATATCATGTAAATCATTAGAATGGATGAACATAAGAAATATTAATATATTAATTTTAAAAATTCATATAAAAATTATAAATAACTTATGAAACATTAAAAATATCCAATTTCATTTTAAGAACAAAAACCATTGTTTTTTGGGGTGAAACTAGAATGAAATTATCAAAGAAAGAAGAAACTAAGGGAGATAATTAGGAAAAAATATGTTGAATCATGATTTTATCATTAAATTTAAAAAATAATCATAATAAAAGTATTAGATATCGATAATGATAATTTAAAATTAAATCAGTCAAAATACCCACCTCAATCAAATGTAGTTATTTTGAAACACTCATATTAGTGTTGAGGGAGATGCGGGATGGAGATCATCCACCCTAGAAACTCATAGTCACAAGAAGTATAATGCCAAAATTACCTTGGGTTTTACCTAAAGGAAAACACAACGAGGAGAAGGAAAAAATTGGAGAATAAAAAATAAGGTAAAAGGAGTAGGTGGATCTTGAACTTGACGAGATTTCCCATGAAAATGAGGAGGAAATTTATTTGGAGAGGAGGTTGGGAGGAAGGGGGTTCCATGCCTGGGGTTTCTTGGTCGTGCATCACATGAAGTGGAAGGCTGAGAAGGTGGGGGATTCATACAAGGTCTGAGGGGAGTGGAGGGGGTTTAAGTTTTATTTCATTGTTACTACTATAGTAATTATTGTTGTTGTTGTTGTTAAATTTCAATTTTTTTTAAACTGGGAGGAAGTCGCATGATCATGGCCCACAGTTTACCAAACAACATGATGATTGTGATTCCTTTACTGGGCACACTAGTTGCCTAGGTGTTTTGGTTTAATGGATTAAGAAACCATAAACCATCCTTGAAAAACAACTCTACCAATATGGTAGATTCACCCACATGGTTATCATATGGTTTTGACAACTATACAACCAAACCATGAGCTACACTAAAGCATTAAAAATTGAATAATTTAAAATTTTCCATAATTAAAAGTTAAAAACATCTAAAGAAAAAAATAAAACAAAATAATTATATAATATGGATTTTTGTGTTAAAATTAAACCCACCAAGACCCTTTTAACAACAAAAACCCATCAGAATCAAAAAGGATGACAAATTAAAGGAACCTTAAATGGAAAAGAAACCACCCAAACAAAACCAAACTACTCAAATTCTGAAATTAAACGTTACACCCGACCAACACGATCAAATAATACAAATAGAATACACTAACAATGGATCCCACACTATTTATGGATTCACCAAGAGCGGTGAATATATAAGGAAATAAAACTCTAATTAAACTTGTAAAAAACCCAAACTCCCATGTGAGGGGACTCAAGTAGAACCTATGACTAAAATATCAGCTAAAACCCCATTGAAACAGAACCTAATTTTCTAGTGTACCAACACTAGTATAAAAACCAGCAGTAATAATCGAACATCAAAGAGGAAGAAATAGAATAAATTAATATATAAATAAATAGAGGGATTACTCAAAAATATTTACCCATCTATTCTCAAGGAAGGAAAAAACTATAAGACAACCCAAATGATTTCACCAATCAAGGACCACAAACAGACTCATCAACACACTCACATCCAAGGATAAAGTGGGAAGATGTATATATTATGAACATGCATATTCAATGATAACAAGCGATCCCCTCTAATGTCAATGATAAAAGGTGGATTACCTATGAACTTAATTCAAACCACCATCCATGGGTATATCAACAATATAAAAACCCCCACCAACATGATCATAATATTTACTTGTTTAGAATTTATACTAGTCACCCAAAACAAAAAAAACTAGGGTTTTCCATACCTAGTCAATCATAAAATACTCAACCACCACCTCATCACATAAAATCCTCAAGAATCATATTCCCAATGAAAAATCACAAATATAACTGAGAATCAACTCAAAGAATACGATAAATCAAAAATGGGCCTAAAGAAACAAACCCATGCTAGGACCACTTTAAAAAATAAACTGATCAAGAATCCATTCTAGGAAGTCACCAATACCAAAAAACTCTTGATGATATCTTATGAGGTATTTCCAAAAAACAAAAATAAGTTATCATAAAAGGAAAACAAACTCATCATAAAAAGGAAAATGCAAAAACCCCTTTAAAAAAATCCTAAAATCCCATCATTAAAATATTTAATTTTTCATAAAACTAATTTTATCCATAATAATTTACAAAAAACCCCTTTAGAAAATAATAACCCAATTTAAAACATTGAAACAAAAAAATACACATTTTCAAAATATATAAATGACACTAACAACAACAAAACATTAAATAAATCAAAACCAAATAAAATCCCTTAGTTTTTTATTTAAAATAACATTAAAACCCCATATTTGAATTTCAAAACCTTGAAACCTCATGAAATTGGTTTTGAAACATACATTACAATTTAAAAATTGTTGATTACCCCTAAAATTACATTAAAATATCACACTTTAAATCTTAAAACACCAAAAATCCTCATAAAATCATTCTTAAACATGATAGGGTATTTTTGAAAACACCTCAAGTGTCTTTAAACACAAAATCCAGTTCATATAATTTTGAAGAAAACACTCAGTAACCATTTAAAAACTCACAATTATCATTTAATACCAAATATAATTTTAAAAAGTCATTGAAAATATAACCAAAACAATATCAATATATCAACATATCACACCAAAAAATTTCTAACTCTATAAGAACTCAAAATAAAATTAAAATTTGGATAGTTGAATTTTCTAGTTGGACCATATAGTATGATAGAGAATAATAAAATATTAAAACAACCACAGAGTGTCTCTTGGAACCATCCACGTGGGATCTACATGGATTTTTGGGCTACGTGTGCTACTGGTTCCTTCTGTCCCACTCTCTGTTCACCCCCAAAAAAATCTCAAAATTGAAACAAAATCCAAACATTCCCTAGTAACATGAGTTTCTTAAAAGTCAATGATTATTAGTCATGGACCCATTAACTACCTCTAGATACCCAACGATATTATCTCTATATACTTGAAATCCAAAAATAAAAAAGAGATAAACCCCTATGGTAAACTTTTGTACTGAACTAGCCCAAGTAAAACCAAAACCAATAACATGATCCAACCCACAATAAGACTTGAGAGGCATTACCACTCCTCCCAATATGGAAACTAGTTCCAGGAATCAATAATAATACAAATGGGATATAATTAGGAAAAAAACATAAAAAAACAACTAAAAATGTAACATGATGTGGAAAAAATGAAGTAGATGTTAATCGAACCTCAAAGTGACCTCATGACTCATAAAAATCATATATAAATGCCCTATCTAAGAGTGATCCAAAACTGGAAGAACTTTAAACTAGAGAAGATAATGTATGTGTGAGTTCCAAAATTCTCATTAGGGATTCCAAAATAATAACCACTCCATAAACCATAACATTTAAGGAAAACCATTCCGTGCTAGTTTGAAATTAATATATTTAGAATAAGGATTACATTTCCTTTAAAAATAATTAAGATGATAAAAATTTGAAAGGATTAATTTTCCAATACTTTTTAAAAAATAGATTCCAATGAATGAAATGTTTTCAAATAAACGATTTTACAATGGTGAACAAGTGGTGATGGAAATACCCCAATAAAAAGACTAGTGTGGAAGGAGGGGTAATAATAACATAAAGATGATATGAAAACTACAAATGGAAGCATAATAGTTTGAAGTTATTTTATTGTAAATATCCCAAAATGAGTAAATATATATTACATGTGGATCAGAAATCATGATATATACATAGACACCATGTGAAGAAACCCATGATGTACATGGTTCAAAATCCATCTTTTGACCTATCAATGTGATCCATAGTCAATAACCAACCTATATGCTATCAACTTGCTTCACCGGTGGACCAACCCACATTTCCCTTCCCAACCATGGGGACAAATCCAATCTAATAGGGGATAAATATAAATTGTCTATCAATGCCCACTATGATTACTAGCATCCCATGATAGTATAATAAAGGAAATGAGAGGAGGATATCACACACTTGACACGTACATGGGTTCCAATGTTCTTACCTTTCCCACTTCCCTACACCATCTATGTGGAGACCCTCTCTAATAGGATGACAACTATGGTTGTTCCCATCATATAGATGTTTTTTCAAATGTTACAACCAGTCCTACACATCATTCTAGTTCATAAAAATTTTCCAAGAATTACTTGTGATGAAAATGAATTATCATTAAAAATAAATGTTAATAACATGAAAACATATTATACATATATATTTAATATTTTATACCAATTTATATAATAAATACAACATCCATGTTTGTTGAAATTTCAAATAAACCTAGAAACATATCTTAAATAAAGGAAAAATGAGTATAGAAATAAGGAATGTATGAAAAAAATGGAAGAAAATAATTCCAATCAGTTAAACATTTTTCTATTTTATATTTACCTCAAAATATAATAAAAACTCACAAATAAAAAAATAATTAAATCATAATTTAAAATTATAGGCATGGACATAGGGAAACTACCTCAAAACACATTACATCTGATGATGAAAAAATGAATCCACTTCAAAAGGGGTTCTATGTAATCAAGAAAGGCAATGAGGATGTTTTGTGAAAAAAACCATTCATTACACTTAGACACATATGAATATATATATATATATTTATATTTACTACTAGCTGGAATATATATATTCTATTCTCCATGAAGATATATTTAAAAATATGATATATGTATAGACACACACCTTACAATTTTGTATGTGTTTTCAAATTTTCATTATGAATGACTTCGCAAGATATGCTATATAATGTTGAAAGGTCCAAAAATTACAAAATCCCTAATTATAAACTGGAAGAACAATTAGTATGGATGATTACATTCATGTTTAATTAAATTATTTTGAAAATCCATATAAAAATTATAAATAACATATGAGTCATTAAAAATACACAATTTCACTTTAAGAACAATGACCACTGTTTTTTGGGGAAATAGAAGAATGTATTTTTCATGTGTAGAAGGAATGAAGGGAAAAAATTAAGAAATATATAATTTGAAGCATGGTATAATTGTAAAATATCATAATTACTCAAAATAATATTTTAAGTTACCATGAATGTTAATTAAAATTTAATTTAGAGGAGATCAATAACAAAATGAATTACGGATATGTAGAAACCCTATAATATGAGTTGAGGGAGACCTAGGTTGGAGATCTACCACCCTAGAATCCACAATCGCATAAAATCAATAGATAAAACCACATATGGTTTGAACTAAATCTAGCACCAAGAAAGGCAAGTAAAAATTTTTGATGAAAAATTAATGTAATAGGGGAGGTGGAAAATTAACCTGAGGAGATCCACACCAAAACAGGAAGGAAATCGATAAAAAGATGAGGTTGGGACAAATGAGGTTGTGTGGTTAATGTAACAACCCAAAATGTTTAATTATATTTTTTTTCTAATATAGTGTGATATATTTTTTATACTAAACAAAACTATATCCTTTAATTAATGAAGTGGGTATAATTAAAATGAGACCGTTGGGTTTCGACTGTTATATGACCATTGGTCAATATGACCGTTGGAAACTAGGATCTTAATGTTTTGTTTTTATAAACATGGTTATCTTGGTCAATTAATACAGAATTAATATTAAATGGCCTCATCCAGTAGACTCGAGCCATATGAATCCCATCTTTCAGAGCTTGGGAAGGAGGGAGCATCACTGGGCGTTGCTATGGACCAAGCCCAAGAAAAACATTAAATGTACGAATCTTGAACAAAATATCCTAAGGGAGAAGTTCAAGCTGATAGAAATCACCACTCGGGAAATGTTTTCTGATCCACCATAAGATTCTATCACCATAGCACACCTTACACATAGGTCATATGATGGTGTTATTAGGGGATATGTAACGAGACCTTAGATTCATTTTGTAATCATTTTATATAAATAAAATTGTTATTTATTATTATGGAAAAATTTGTGAATTTAAAACATCTAGATAAATATAGGATTTTTATTATTGATGAATTTAGAAAAAAAGGGGAATTTTAATTTTTTTTTTATTCATTATATAATTAACTATTTGAAATGATTTTAAAAAAATGGTCTTCTACAGTTGTGATCCGTGAGAAATTTAGAGTCTAATAAGATCAACGTGGTTTTTAGTGATTAGTAAAGTAGGAATAGTAACATACACATATGAATAGTAATGAATAGTAATTTGACCAAAAAATAGAAACTTCACCCATGAATGTATAAATACATTTTAGACATCTTAAATGTGAAAAAATGATCATAGTTTAGGTTTTGGTATTTTTGTACGCCATATATATTTTATTTACAATTTTATAAATAATTAAATAATTAAAAATGGAAATGTATTTTCATAAAATTTAATCATAAATTCTTACTTTATTGTCTTCTGGGTATACAAAATTTTTATGGGACATTGATTACTTTTTTATGGTGTTACTAAATGAGGTATAGTTTTAAAGTTGTATTTTAGGAAAAAATAAAAATTTATTTAAAAATTAAATTAAATATATTTTAAAATTATTTTCATAAAATGGAATTCATTTTTGAATTCAGTGCATCGATATTAGGTTAGGGTAAGTTTTTGAGATTTTTCTGAAACAGTTGAATTTTCGTTGAATAGTAAAAATGAAGTTTTAAGTTTTGGGTGTTTAATGACATCATTAATGATGTAATAATGATTTAACCTTTCTGGTCGACTTATGAATAGTGATATATGCTATGAGGTGTCCCATGTGGCCAATACCATGTGCAAATACCATTTTAAAACCCATGGTTTTGCGAATACCACCAATGTGGTGTCCCTTGGAGATTAATAATTTATTCACTCACTTTACTTATAAAAACCAACCCATTTACCTCATTCATTTCCTTCCAAAATCATCCTCAACAATGTTCTGGTCTCCTTACCTCCCTAGGATTCCTATTATGGTGTCCTAAAGCATCTCAATGTCCCAACCTTTAGGCTTTCGAAGTCAGTCTTCAAGGTGTGGGATTCTTTCACCCTCCTCTTTTAAGTCATAAATTCCTTTATGTTGTGTCTTCTAGTTTCCATCTCATTTTCTTGATGGTATGTTCTTATATGTTCTTATTACTGTAATTTTCATGTCCAAATTATGTGAGACCCTTTCTTCTCTCATCAATATGTTTTCTGAATTTTTATGTGATGGCGTTATGTTGTCGAATTTCTCGTAAAAGAAATTGCATCTTCTCTTTTCTTTGAAGTTTCCTTTTTATGGTGATATGTCATTCAAATATCCATACCATGTTCTTATTTCCATGTTATTATGTATTTATAATGTAGTATGAGTTATTCATAAGTGGGTTTCCCTTGTACCCTCAATTTTTATTATTTTCAAAAACCATGTTATATAGCCATTATGTTGTAGAAATTTCCTCTCAAAATTTATATCTCTTTATCTCAAGAAATTACCATGTTTATTTATGAGAATACCCAGACCTATTTAGTTTATATGGGTGTTCAGAAATATATATAAAGGATATATTTAATTCTGGAATTGAAATACATATAATCCTATCTCCCTTTCCAAGGGTTATAAATGATATAATGATCTTATTTTTAAGAGCTTTTAAAACGTCACGATTTTGAAATGAAACCTATTTATTTTATTCACTATGGGTTATTTATGAAATTTTTGATTATTATATGTTCATCACATGAAAATAAATAAATATTAAGGGTTCTCCGTGATATCTCTCTAATTAATTGGGTGAAAAATTAATCTATAGATATGACAAGTTTCACGATACCTTAGTGAAAAACCTTGGTAATTTTTATGACACAATGGGGATAAACCTTGGTGATATGTTCATGAATGACTAATTTAAATGTTGTATCCACATATTCATGTTATTACTAAAGTTATTTTTATTTTGATATGCATATACTTCCATTTCTCATGTCCTTATGTTTTTATTCATGTTCTTATTGATGTCACAAGTAAATTGTTTCCCTTATTTACATTACTGGGCCTTCTGCTCAAACATTCCATTGAATGTATATCTCTAGGTTAAGATATTCATTAATTTTACTTAGGATTAACTTATTATGAATCCTTATAAGTTGATTATAAGAATTTTTATGTTGTCTTTCATGTATTATGTTCTTGATTTCCAAGACACTCGACTTTAAAGATCCTCTGTTTGTAAAATGTAATTAAAAGTTATGTAATAAAAAAGGCAAGATGCCATACTTAAGGACTCTATTCCATGAACCGTGTGAATAGGGAGGATGGGAGGGAGTGGTTGTAACACAAGTTACGGGGGTATGGAGTGGGGGTTATGGTTTTATTTTTTAATTTTATTTTTGATCAAAATATGAGAGCACAACCAAAATGGAATGTCTCTTTTATTTTTAAAAATAAGAATCTTCAATAGTAAAAAGTATGATATTTTATAACAATCCATTTTAAATAGGTAAGTGAAATCTTTTGGAAAATATTAAAAAACAAAGAATCATTATCTTCACCACTATTTTCAAGTATATCGGTAAGATGGTTGAATTCGTAGAAAACATGTGTCATTAAGAAACACATCATTGATATGATCTATAAACATCTAATCCATTGTGCAATGAGGATCCATGAAAGATGAATTTGACCATTTCATACATCTTGTATGAGAAAACTAGAATCAAATTCAAACCAAACCTTATTCCAAACTCTATATTTGGATATATCCACTAAATTTATTATCCCATACCTTTTATATCACAACCTGTCACCCAGGGCCCATGTTGTGACTACCTCGAGCCCACCTTCTATAGGCCAGGGGTTGGCGACTAGCACTTGAATGGTGTATCCCTTAAATAGGAAGGTATTGTCTTTGAACCTAAAAACACACAGACCAAGAACATGATTAGTTAAAAACACATAGTAAAACTACACTAGTAAAAGTGTGTACTAAAAGTAAATGAGAAACAATACCAGGCCAACTGAATGATACAATACAATAGAAAATATTAAATAAATCCTGAGATCCTCCACCAAGGAACCTACCTTAAGTGTATCTATAGCTCGTCTCCTCAGCACTCTACATCAACCAGTGACCTCCGTTTACCTCTCAATCCTGGCTCCCTAATGTCTCAGCCACGATACTCGTCATATCTACAAGAGAAAACAAGGTGCATGAGAATCAAATGCAATGGTGAATATAACTATACCTAGTAGGGACCCTGAGACTGTCGAAGGTCTCTCAAAATATCATTATAGAGAACCAAAAATAATGATCTAAATAACAATGAACAAAACAAAATTCCTATATCAAACAAGGTATACAACTGGTAGATCAAGAATGGAGATGATTAGATTTAATATAAATATTTTTTTCAATTAGGATGTTCCAAAAATGAACCACGAAAATGTTGTTCCATTTTCGTTCTACACAGGGTCGTATATCATTGATCCATGATGGTCTCATCTAAAGCTGGTCCTCGTTGGGTCACAGACTTCCGATCCACATAGGGTCGCTAGAATACCGATAAACACATGGTATCTATGATGTTGATCCACACAAGGTATCATTGATGCAGATCCACAGAGGGTCGCTATGATGATGATCCACACAAGGTTGTTATAATGCTGATCTACACAAGGTTGATATGATGCTGATCCCCATAGGGTAACTTTGATACTGATCCACATGGGGTTTCTATACTTTTGATCCACATATGGTTTCTATGATGCTAATGCACACAGAGTCTCTATGATGTCGATCCATAAAGGGTCGTGCATCAATTGATAGCCACCCATAGGATTCACCACACCTAGTGCAATTGAGTTTTGTAGTATCTACTCCTCCAGATATTGGTCATGCAAAAACTACTACTACATTCCACAATAGAGTAACCCAAAGGACCTCCATGTTGTAAGGGTCCCAACGCGACAGATGACGTGTCAATCAGACACTCGGTCTGTTAGTTATTGGCATTTTAGTGCCAAGGGCCCAGTTGGATTTGTGTTCGTTCAAACCCAGCCATACTCAAATTTTCTACAAAATGAAACTGGAGTATCTCAAAATAGTCATCTCATTCCTAGGATTATAGCGACGTAGATGGTTTGTCAAAAAGACGTCTGATTTTTGAGATACATCCTTTTAAGTGTATTTATGCTGGAAAGGGTCTAGGTCATGTCTGACCCACCCTGACCTGGGTCACCCCGACCTGGTTTAGGTCTGACCCAGCTCGAATGTAATCAGATATGCTGGCCCAAGTGGGTAGGGCCACGAGCTCGTCTTTCTGGGCCACAGACTATCCCGACCCACCTTGTCTAGGTGCGGCCCATCGTGTGGTCCTACCCGTTAGCTGGCGCGACACCCAGCTTGGTGGCCCACATGGGAGATCCGATCCCCATTCTCAAACAGGTGTAAGCCATTTGTTTTTGTAATACTGGTGCCACATGGTGCCATCTCGTTGTTCGTAGGACCCTCAGGGCGTGGTTCTGCTTCGTCGCGGCTTCGAAGCTACGTCCTCCTCACCACGGTGCATGAAGACGCGCAACATTCTGCCAACATGGCTGGCCAAGGGCTGGTCACCCCTGCAGCAGAAGCTTCCCTCCATGGTGCGTGACGACACACCGCCTGCTACCTCCCCATCCGGTAGATGATGGCCACCACCGTCATTTTTCGGCACTGCCATAACTTCCACGGGCTACTGGGTGAGCTCCAGTGGTATGTTTCCCCTTCTGAACACGCCTACGGGTCTCCTGGGTTGTTGTCCTCACTGCGTGGCTCCTAGAATCAAGTTTTCATCGAGTTCAAACTTCATCCATGAATAATTCGGGAAAACCGAAGATGTGGAGGGTCAGGGCCTTTTTTGTTTGGCTCGGGCCCTCCGCGTTAGCATCATAACAAGCAGGTAGCAATTAATTCATCATATATAAACTATAACCCGTTCAATAATTCCACGATACATCAATCATTTCAAGAATGTAGAAATGATAAAATTTCCTTGAATCTAAAAAAACCATTTCCTCTAAATCAGAGAAGACTTCGCGGCTTGGGGAATAAAAATCTATGCTTGAAGAAGTCGTTGACGTTCATCGCTTCTAGAGAGATTCCTCCAACGTTGTCGTCCAAACCTCTGTTCCACTTTGTTGGATGATTCGGTAGTACTTCATCAGATTTCCTCACATTCATGTAAAAAAACCCAATCCCAAGACTCATTTAAATAGAGGAGAAGGGTGATTAACACAATGAACGATTAATGAGGTTCATTAATGAATGACCATTTAAAATCTCAAAAATTTGGTTACAACACTGAAGAGTCAAGCGCATAATTGGCTTGACAACTCAATAGGCCTACCACCACCGCTCAACAAAGGGTAGAAAAATATAACCACAATTTCATGTTATATTATTATTCTTTAAAAAGTGGAAAATCTATCTTTTTCACCCTACCTACTACGGTTGATGCTAAGCCTTCGTTAAGAGAATCTATGTGATGCGGATTCAACGGTGTCCTTGGATTTTTAATTTGAGAAACGGTTCAAAAGATAGAAAATTTTGCACACATGTTCTCTGAATGTACCTTAAAAAAAGTCTAAAATTCCATTCTGGGCACACTATTCCTCATAATCAAGCGCCACCAATTTTTTTCAGACTCATAATAATTCTAAATAATTTAAAAACAAAAATATGTAATTTTTGGGTCATTACATTCTCCACGCATTAGGGTTTTTCATCCCCAAAATATTCAAAAAACTAGGGAACAAATGGAGGTACTGAGAACATATCTAAGTCTCCTGCTCCCAGGGCTCTCCTGGAGGTTCTCATAATGCCAAATAACATACACAAGAGGAATCATCCGCCCACAAAGGACCTAATTTTATCGATCCTCTATCTTCACTAGGAACCCCCCAAACGTTTCCCCATTGTCAATGTCTATATTTCCCCAGTAGATAATGTGTGATGGATCATGCACGTACCTCCTCAATTAGGACACATAGAAAACTTTATGATCCTGGTGCATCTGTGGGGGAAGAGCGAGATGGTACGCCACCTCACTTAATCTGTTGAGGATCTGAAAAGGTCTGCTGAACCTCAGAGATATCTTGTCACCCCGACCAAACCGTTGTAATCATCATCAAGGTGAGACCCTTAAGAAGACATGGTCTCCCTCCTCAAACTCCATGGTTCCCCATCTGATTTTCGAATAAGACTTCTGCCAGCTCTATGCAGTCTTCATCCTCTCCTAGATGATCTACCCCTTCTTCCTGGTAGCCTATACCAACTTTGGACCGATAAGTGGTGACTCCCCTAGGTATATCTAGCATAGTGGTGATCTTCAAGGTAGCCTACACATGGCCTCAAATGGAGCCATGCCGATGGTGGAGTGATAACTGTTAGAGTATGTGGACGCCACCTGTGGAAGGTGTGTCTCCCAACTATATCCAAAATCAAGGACACAAACCCGAAGCATGTCCTCGATTGTTAGTATGGTTCGCTCCATATGACCATCAGTCTGAGGATGGAAGGAAATACTCAAGAGTATCAGAGTCCCAAACACATCCTATAATACCTTCCATAAGCGGTATGAAAAATGAGTGTTGAGATCTAAGACTATCGTCATTGGCACCCTGTGTGGTCATACAATCTTCTGTACGTAGAGACGTATCAAGCTCTATACTTATCCCTGCACTTGGATGGGTAGGAAGTGGGACGATTTGGTTAGTCGGTCAATGATCTCCAATATGTAATCATGGCCCCTGGACGTACATGGTAGCCCTATCACGAATTCCTTGGAGAAACCATCCCACTTACACTCCAGTACCTCAAGTGGCTGAGCTAATCCTTCTGGAAGCTGATTCTCAAACTTCACATGATGACAAGTGGGGGATCGCGATACGAACTCCACCAATGCTTTATTCATCCATGTCCACCAGTACTATCACTAGAGGGCCTGGTATATCTTCACCACACTAGGATGCACCCCCAAAGAGGATGTATGGAACTCTTTAAACACCTCCCCATGTAGCATCACTGGTACTATAGTCTGTCATCTGAATAGGATGACGTGCTCCCCAACTTTGGAAAATCCATCAGGAGCCTATCCTGAGGATTATTGTGCTCGTCAGGCCTCACAGTCTACGTCCCCAGGCTGTGCCTCCCTAACTCCCTGAAGGTGTGAGGGAGTATCTATCATAGACTGGAGATAAGATTCTCCATTACTATCCAAGAAGGATAACTGCAATGTGGCAAGCTGCCCTATTTCCTCACTTAGCAACTATAGACCAGAACACCTAATGAGTGTGTCTTATAATACATTCCCATTCCCTTGAGTTTTGACTATCTCAAAGTTGTAGTCCTAGAGGAAATCTATCCGTCGTCATTGTGTCAAGTTCAGGTCCTTCTGTGAGAATATATACCTGAGACTATTGTGATAAGATTAGCCTTTAAAACGTTCACCCATCAAGTAGTGCCACCACATATTCTGCGCAAATACCATTACAGTTAACTCCATGTCATGTTTAGTGTAGTTTCTCTCATGATATCTCAACTTCCATGAGCCATAGGTGATCACCGCCTTCTCCTGTATCAGGACACAACCCAGTTTGGTCCCTAATTCATCTTTGTAAACTACATACCCAACACCCTCTTCTGGAAGCCTCATGATTGGGGCACTCAGCAGTATCTACCTTAATTACTAAAAACTCTGTTGGCATCTCTCCATCCACACAAATGGTTGTCCATTCTTTGTAAAATCTTACAAGTATGTCACAACTCTTGAAAATTCAGGTTCAAATCTCTGGTAGTAACTAGCCAATCCTAGGAAACTCCACACCTCAGTCACACTCCTAGGTTCCTCACATGCAAGCACTACCTCTGTCTTCACCAAATCCACTACAAATCCATCCTTGGAGATAAGATGCCCTAGGAAGTGGACTTCTCGTATCTAGAACTGGTACATTGAGGGATTTCCATAAACTCATTCTCTCTGAGGTTATCCAGAACAATTTGTAGGTGTGTTGCATGATCCTCCTCTAACGATGAGTATATCAAGATTTCGTCTATAAAGACCACCACGAAGCGATCATGTTAAGGTTGGAAGATCCTAATAATGAGTCCCATGGACACTTCTGGAGCATTATTCATAGCGAAGGGAATCACCAAGAACTCATCGTGTCCATACTGACATCTAAAGTTTGACATTGGTACATCCTCATCCCGTGCCTAAGATGATGATTGATTGATATGTAGTCAATCTTTGAAAACCATTATGCTCACTTCAGCTAGTCAAAGAGATCATAAATCCTTGGGAGTGGATACTTGTTCTTTATAATCACCTATTTCAGGAGCTGATAGTCCACACAAAGCCTTGGACTCCTATCTTCATTTTTGGGAATCTAAATCCGGGATTTCCATAGAGAAACATTGGGCCTTATGAACCCCATCCTCTACAAGTCCTCCTACTATACGCGCAACTCACGAAGCTCCCTAGGAGCCATCTGATATGATAGTATATATATCGGTGTCATCTCGGGGTACAGGTCGATGTAGAATACTACCACCCTACGAGAAGGTATTCCCAGAACATCACCAGGAAAGACATCAGCATACTAGATGACCACTACAGGATAACTCGGGATCCTCATGTCAACTACTATGAGGTAAAGGCTAGCCAACTGATGATGGATCAGTTGTAACCTCTTGAGAGTAAGCCCATCATGCGCTAAAAATTACCCCTTCTCACCAATGAATGAAAACCTGGTCCCATCCTTGCAGACACACCGCACCTTGTGCACAAAACAGTCAATTTTGGCATGGACTGTAGATAACTAGTCTATACCTAAGACGAATTCATAAGGAATCGATGCTACAATTTGGTGATCCCATCCAAAGATCATAGCTCCTAAAGTAAGCTCAGACTAATGGAACTAGTGTGTAATTGTCGAATCCTTTTCTGTAGGAGTCTCTAATCGTAATGATCGAGGCAATGGAGATACTAGAATATCTGAACTCCGAATGAGAGTTGTGGTAATTAAAGTGTGATGGTCACTGATGTTTATAAGTACTGTAGATAGGGTGTTCTAGAAAAAAATTGTACCTCAAATTATCTCTAGAGAACCATGGTTGGTGGCCTCAGCTGCCTGAAGCTGTGATCGTCCCTGCCTGCCTGCTCCCGGAGGTCGGGGTGGACCACATAGAGGTGTTGGTGGAAGAACATAAAATCACCACCCACCGCCTACTGCACTGCCTGATACTTTTCCACATACACCGACTTTCAAACATACTCTTTCAAATCTCATCCTCCACATTAGTGGTTTCTCTACCATTTTTTAATCGTTGGTATGGTGGGTCGAGTAGTTTCCATCTATGTGGCCTTACCCACCACATGAATAATAGTATACTCCTCTGTAGGCCTGATCTACCTCACGAGCTCCGCACCTCTGACCCTACGTCCTGGGGGCATCCCCCGGATGGTCTGTCCCCCCTGGACCTCTACGTCATCTTCCTACTTCCTTCTGCAGAATACTCGTCTACATGTTGTCTGGTGGTGGATCTCACCATCGGTGCCTTCTTAGCTATGAATCTCTCCACCAATAACGCACACTTGGGAACTCCAGCCTACATCGGGATATTGAGTGATATCATCGATGCTCTAATCTCCTTCCAGAGACCCTGCTCAATTATATGGGCCCTGAATAAAGGGCCTCATACATTGTTTGTGGTGAAGCGCAAGAATTTAGTGATTCTCTCTGAGTACTGGGATACTGTCGGGCTACCTTGTTGAATGTTCATGAGATCTTGAATATGCATAGAGCATAGTGTATCTAGAATGAACTAAGCCCTGAAGAGGCTCTCAAACTCTATCCTGGGGATGGTTGCCTCATTGTGTAACTGGAGCTTCCGGCTCCACCATATCCCCGCTATACCTTGGAAGCAGACTAGCAGCTAGGATCACCATCTGATCTGCTGGTGCCCCAACTAAGCGAAAACCCCATTCCACAACCTCCATCCATTCCTCAACTACTTGTGGATTCATCCCACCTTGGAACATTAGATGAATTTTCCACTAGAACTTGTGAAATGTGCTCAGTCAGCATGCATCGTCCACTAGTGGGGCAGATGTAAACTACATCCCCATGGGAGGTGGTGATGCTTGTGCACCACCCAAAGGTACCATCAATGTTAAAGGGAAATGTACTGAAGCCTCATCTCTTGGTAGGCCTTCAATGTGAACTCTCACTAGAATCTTGGCTTGCTGTATATGTGGAGGCATCCTGAAATGAAACAAGTGCACCATGGTTAATAAGTTATACCATGTGAGCTAACTCAAATAAGATCAAAATTAAAACATTTCCAAATCACATGCCATCAGTGTTTTTGTGAACCAAGTCTGAAATCAAAATTCAGGGTCTTGGTGTATGGATATGTTAGCCATTGTACCAACATTGGACTCCCCAAACTTAAAACCATACTCACAACACTTAACACTGTTACTCTATTGGAAAGATCAAAGTCATAGTTCTTTGGTAGAACCGATTCCTCTGATCCCACATTGTCAAGACCCATCCCTAGGGGCCCATGTTGTGACTACCCCAATCCCTCCTTTCATAGTCCAGGGTTACAGAATAGTACCAAAAACACATACCACTAAAACGATAAGGCATTTCCTTTTAACCTAAAACACACAAACCAAGAACAAGACAAGATTCAAACCATGTAGTAAAACTACAGTAGTAAAAGTGTTTACGGAAAGTAAATGGGATGGGAGATAGGAACAAATGATATATAAAATAAAATATAAAATAGAATAAATCCCTTGAGATCATCCACCAAGGATCCTACCTGAAGGGTTGGTATAACACATCTATTCAGAACTCCATGTAAACCAGTCACCTCTATGTACCACCTGGTCCTAGCTCCCTAATGTCTCATCCAATATGCTCGTCATCTGCACAAGACAAAAAAAGGTATGGGCGAAGCCCGTTTAGGGGTGTGTATAACAATACCTAGTAGGGACCCCGAGATCCCTGAAGGTCTCTCATAATTCCACAATGGAAAACCTCAAAGCGTGATCTCAATCATAAAGCAAAAAAGAAAAAGACTTAGAGAAAACTAGGTATACAACACAATGATTAGAAATAAAATATAATAGACTTCCGCTATATCATTTTATTCCATTAAGAAGTACCAAAAATGAACCATGAAGAAGTTGTTCTATTGTCGATTCACACAGGGTTGAATGTCGCTGATCCATGATGGGCCTCTCTTGGGCCGGTCCTCATTGGGTCTCACACTACTGATCCACACAAGGTTTCTAGAATTTTCATCCACACAGGGTCACTATGATAATGATCCACACATGGTTTCTTTGATGCTGATCAACAAAGGGTCACTATAATGTTGATCCACACATGGTCACTATGATTTTGATCCACACATGGTTGTTATGATGTGGATCCAAAAAGGGTAGGCTTGAGGATGATCCACACATTGTTTCTATGATTCTGATCCATAGAGGGTCTCTATGATATAGATCCCTATAGGGTTTCTATGATTCTGATCCACACAGGGTCGCTATAATGCTGATCCACGCATGGTCTCTCTTCAATTGATAACCTGTCATAGGAGTCCACACACTCGATGTTCCTGAGTTCCATAATATCCACTCCTCCAGATATCAGTTGTCCCTCATCTTCCACAGAATTCCACAAATGAGTAACCCAATGGACTTCCATGTCGTAAGGGTCCCATCACGACATACGGTGCATCAATCAGACTCCAATTCCATGAGTAATAGGCATTTTAGTTTCAAGGGCCTGGTTGGATTTGAGTTTGATCCAACATAGTTGTACTACAACATTCTCCAAAACATAGGTGATGTATCTCAAAAGTACTGTCTTGTTCCATGGATTCTAGTGCCATAGAAGATTTTTTGAATGGGTGTTTAGTTAGTGAGAAACGGTGTTTTAAGCGTATCGAGGTCGGAAGGGGTCTGCGTCCGGTCCGACCCAGTTGGATTGACTTAACCCGCCCCGACCTAGGCCAATTGGACCTGGTTTGGGTCGACCTGACCTGGTCCCTTTCCGACCAGGGTCTAACCCGGCCTAGCCTAAACCAGCTGGGCCAGCCCATGGGGGTTGTTCTGTGGGCTCGAAACACTGGTCCACGAACCGGCCTGTTGGGCAATTCGGCTCGATAGCTGGCATGGCACCAAGCTAGGTGGCCAGCATGGGGAAGCCACTCCACCATCCCGAATGGATGAATGATGTTTGGTTTTGTAACGATGGCACCACGTTCCGCCGCCTCCCTGCAATCAAGCCCCGCGGGACACAGGTCCACTTCACAGTGACCTCCTCACCGTGGCGAGTGACAACATGCTGCTTTCGGCCAATAAAGCAGGCATAGGGCCGGCTGCCTCTACCACTATGCCATCCGATATCGGCCACCACCAGTGGGATGTCTACATGCCCTTAGTTGAGATTCGGTGGTCTGAATTCCCTTCGTAATGCGTCTACGGGCCTCTTGGGTTGCTTCCGTCACTCTATGGCTTTGGAATTCAAGTTATCGTTTAGTTAAAACTTCTCCCATGAAGAACGTGACAAAACCGAAGAGGCAAAGGTTTCAAACCTTGTTCGTTTGACCCACTCCCTTCTCCTTAGAATCATAATAAGAAATAAGAAATTAATTAATCACAGATAAACTATAACCTATTGAATACTTCTGCAATTTGTCATTTTTTTGAATAACATGGAAAAGAAACAAATCAATTGAATTTAAACGAAACCCCTACCTCGGAATAAGAGAAGAATACACATATTATGGATGAATAATCCACGATTGAAGATTCAATCATTGTCCATCGCTTCCATATTGATTCTTCCAACGTTTTCGTCCAAGCCTCCGTTCTTCGTTGGTGGAAGATGCGGCAGTACTTTGTCAGAGGTTCCTCACTTTCGTGTCAAAAACCCAAGCTTGAGAAACATTTAAATTAAGGATAATGGTGTTTGATTCATGGAAAAATTAATGAGGATCATTAATGAATGCACCTCTTAACTCTCAAAGGCATGGTTACAACACCGAAGAGTCAAGCCATTAATTGGCTTGACAACTCAGCGGCCCCTCCATGGCCTCTCAATAGATGGTAGAAAAATAAAATAACAATTTTATGTTATTTTATAATTCTATAAAAAGTTGAAAAACTATCATTTTTACATAACCTACTATGGTCTAAGTTAAGCCTCCCTTAATTAAATCTGAGGTGATATGGATTGAACGGTGCCCTCATATTTTTAATCCATGCACCAATTCAAAAGATAAAAAACTCTGCCTATAAATGTACTGATTGTATCTTAGAAAAGATCAAAATTTCGTTTTGGGCACACCGGGACTCAAAATAAAGCGTCGTCCATTTTCGAAGACTCGTAGTAATCCCAAATATTTTTAAAAATATTATATGAAATTTCTAGGTCATTACATTTTACCTCCCTAGTTGTTGAAACATAATTAAATTTGAATAGACACCCCACAACATTAACATTATGATCTCTAAATACTGCCACAAATCATGAAGATCATAGATTACCACTAGATTCCCCATACAAGTTGTATTTTTAAAATCCCATGAATAGAGTGATCCACAAGATTTTTGGATTACCCGTAATTTGAGGAAAAAGAGATGATATTACAAAATTTCTCAACACCATTAGATCATGGAATGAATTACTACTTCTACCATGCTGCATGGAGTAAGTTCATTTAACTATCACGATAATCTATAGGAAATCAGTGTGGAGGTTGAAGGAGCTAAAATTTTTTATTCAAACATTATGAATTCTTTAACTAAAGTTAGTATGTTCCCATAAAATATACCCAAAATAGACTGTGGAGCCTTTTTGACATAGGAGTTCAGGTATAGTCCAACATGTTTACCTAAAAAGAGTCCACCGTGAGTGGATGCACATCAAATAAATTTAGAATGAAATTACATAGAATAATGGAAATAAAAAAATAAAAAAATACGTGGTTAATATCATCCTTGTGTTGATTATATAAAGTGCATCTATAATAGAGGATGATACAAACTTCTTTCAAAAAATCATCAAACAGAATCTTGGGGCCTAAAATCCTTCATCTTAGTAAGAAGAAAGATATATAAGTCTATTTTTTATAAATTTTACAAGAAAGAAATGGATATTTACTCCAATTCAGTTGTGGTAGAAATAATTTTAGATAATAATTAAATTAGCTAATGGTGCACAAAAAAAGAGATCATCTTGGTTAATAATAATGAAGTTCCTGATAACGTCATCAATTACATGAGGTAGACCATAATAATTATCAATTTTTTCTTTGAATATGGAATTAAAATTCATCATTGTGTTATCATATCTAATTCGATTTAGAATATATGTACTATTACAATTCTCAATCTAAAATTTATGGGTTGAATTTTTGTTAAATAAATTGGGTTCTTGAGATGTAATGCTAGTGAAAGAAGAGTTATGATATGGCCAAATAAAGGAATCAATATATTAGAAATTTTCATCCATGAGATTATTTAATAACATTGAGTTGATATAACTAAGGGAATTTTATTTATCAATAATTATTTATCACATAAAATGTTCTTTAAGGACTTTATTGAATTTGTCATGTTTTTTATTGCGAGCCCTCATAATTAAGTAGGTGTTCAATATTTCTTCCAAGGAACTGTAATTATTTTACATTCCATTATATTGAAACTCAATATAATGGTTTTAAAAGATGGTTTGAACTACTTATAAAAGTAACCATGCATTTATAAACCGTGAGGGAATAATCATATTTTGGAGACTATGATGGGATTGACAAGACAAACTATCCCATCCAATGAAATGGATTTACCTTTCTATGCTACTATTTTCCTTAATACTGAGTCTATGATATGATTAAAATTAGAATAGAAAGGTCGACCCAAAAAATGGCCTCCCAAATATGTAAAAGGAAACACACCATGTCTTATACACAACTCATGGAAAATATCATTTTTCTCAATGCAAATATTTTTTGTCAAATTTTTCAAAATATTTTCTCCATATAATTACCTAGTCTTAAACACTTCGATAATAAAATAATTTCACTTTGTTAAGTTTCAAAACACTCTTATCCCCTTGAATGAAAATAATAATATCATTAAAATAAAAAATACACGAATGATAAATGATACCATTATTCGGAGTAATGAGATTAATATTTCCTTCCATCAATAAATGATATAAAATCCTTCTCGAGAAATATTATGTAATTGAAAATATAATATTTTGTAGAGAATCATAATGGATCACACCTTTTGAGTAAGAAAAATATTCCTTCATAGATATAATTATTATAATATAAATATGAGCTAAGGAAAGAAGAGTTCTGATCCAATTAATGAAAGAACAATTTGAGCCAATGTTTATAAGAAAATTGAAAATGAAACACCAATCCATAATATGAAATCTCTTTTTAATTTCATGATTTATGAAAATATAACCCCCTATTGTGGATTTCATTATATGATTTAATCGTTTATATTATTTCATAAGAAAATCTAGGATAGTCAGCCCTTGAATGAAGGAAAATGAATTTTAGGAGATAATTTTACATGATATTTTTGGAATTATAGAGGCATAGATTTTACTAATAATTTTTTAGATTCTATTTACAAAAGTAACAAACTTGAAATGATGAATTTCATTAATATATTGATATTTCAGAATTAAAAAAAGGAATTGAGTCTCTAAACCTTTGAAAATAATTAACCTTTGAAAAATTGATGAACTATCCTGGAAACATATTTCTGAATGAGATCCCAAAAAGTATGGAAAAATTATTTGTAATGCCATTTGGTCCCGATGAATATCTAGAGTTATGATTAAATATATCCAATTCAATTTTAAGCTCCATTGTAATAGAGATAAGTATACCATTATCATTATCATAAATAATATTAGGAATTGTCCCTTCCATAAAATAAAAATCAATTATAAGTCCCTTAGAGTGATTCATGAAATAATAACCAACACTTTTGGAAATAACCTACCTATTTTCCAAACAATTATCACCATATTTGAGTAGAGACAGAGGAATAAAAATATTTCTTTATTTATTAAGTGCATTGATGAACATAGAATTTATATCACCATCCTTGAGCCATTTTTATTTTAAGTATTATGAATGTGAGTAATCGTTTAGAGCCAGATGTCTGGAAAATTCACAAGAAATCATATCATCCCTCTTAAGATAAATATGTAAATCATTTTTTTTGTTCTTTTCATGGATTGAATAAAGAGAGGCTCGAAGAGGGGAAATGTTGGCATCAATAGAGATGAATAAATGACTAATATAATCCTTTAATTTATTTTTATGGATTTTATGGTTAATAAAACATACTAAGGAATCATCATCGATACTTAAAAAATAATAGTTTACGGAATAATTTTTGAGAAATTAGGATATTTATCCAAGGAATTATTGAATCTTAAAGATAAAGAGGACCTAGTGTCTCTCATGTTAAAACTTAAAAAAATGGGATTATTATTATAATAAATTGTCTCTAGAGTGGAGAATGAGATATCATCAATGTTATTTAATTAATCATCATTAACCAAACCTCTATATAGCATTCTAGAAAATATTTTGTGAAGAATTATTTTATAAAAAGGATACTCAGCTAAAAAAATATTAATATCAAATAAATTCTAATCCACTACACATGATCTGCAACCCATAGATTAAATTGATCTATATATAGAACCCATTTTTCATTAGAATTCAAAACAACATTGAAGTCACTAAAAAGAGTCCATGGGCCACTTTAACTACATTAAAGAGAGCTAATATCCTACCATAAATATCTACAATCATGATATGATTTATAGGCATAAATAAAATAACCCGAATACTACTTCCTTGAGACATTCAACCAACAATTTATCAGTTTTCCACTTCTATAAATAGATGAATCATTCCCTATAGTCATCTGTGTAACAACCCACAATCCTTTATGGTTTGAAGAATACTAATTTGTGTCAAGAATTGTGTAGACCAAACTATCAAAAGATACAATACTTGATAAGAATACCTTTTTAGGTTATAATAAACCAATAATTATTGGTTTGTAATGTTAAAGATAAGTCATGAGAGTTCTAACTGTGAATGGGTTTCATAGGCCTAGCAAGTTCTGAAAAATAATATGTATGATCTAGTAGGTTTTTGGGTGTCTGTATCTTCCATTACACATGTTTTCATAAGTCTAAGATACATTATATTTATTAAAATATTAATTAAATTGATTTTTGAGAGTTATAGGAACCCCTAAATTCATGTGGAGGTATGTTGATATCAACTAAACTTATTTATTATTGAGTGATGAGTGATATTGATCTTGAGAAGAGTATTATTTAGTGTCAAATGGAAATGATCAGAATTTTTTAATTCAATGTTCTTAGCATCATAGTTTTCACCTATATAAACATGTCCCAATGATTTCATTCAGAGTTATCATTAGAAGGACTCTATGTACCATTTATCAGCTCAGTTTTTCATGAGGTTTCTTAAGAATCATGAATACCTGATTTCAGTCTTTTATCAGCACCATTTCCCAAATCAATATGAGTTATTTTCATGTCACAACCATATTGATAATATTGAAAACAACAAAATTCATTAAAACATATGTCTAAAATCAATCATCATATGGTGTATCACCCGATCATGAAGCATACGTTTCCTTTTATAGAAGTATATGTTTATTAGTTTAGTTTGATACAATATTTCAAGGATCACCATATACCTATAAATCATACTAAACTATAAGAAAAATATTCTATATTTCATGATAAAAATAATCAATAATAACTTTATCATCTGAGGAGGATACTACATCCTTGGGTATTTTATCCTAGAAAATATTTTTAGAATTTATTCTCTTATCTTCAAACAAGATATCAAATGAAACATTATTCTTTTGATTATACAATATATATTATCAAGGACCTTACCCCAGATCCACCATTTTTATTGGTGGGATCCCATTTAAAAATATGTGTCTTTTGATCTATGATATCAAGCAGCTTCTTTCAAAGACTTGTCACTGTTGGATGTCTGAACTAGTTTCTAAATGACTCTACATTTGGTGATATCATGACCCACTATTTCATGATGACCTCACAAAAGAGATGTTTATATTCATACTCCTCCTTAATATATATTTTTTATTATTTTTTGATCCAAAATAAAACAATTTAAATCTATATTACATGTTAACATCTACGAGATTTGAGCATAAAACCCAATATCACTAATAGTGGCTCTATAGAAAAGATTAAATGGATTTCCAATATATGATGGAAGAACCTTGAGATCTTATTAGAGTAAAAACACCACTTTAATCCATGAATATTTACAAAGATTTGAGCATTAGATTAGTTTTGTGAAAATATATTGAAGATATAGTGTTAGTTAGAAATCCTGAGAAATCAATGTTTACGTGGGATATTCTCAATGTTCTAAGAAATGTTGAATTCTTCCTTATCCATGAAGTTGAAGTGGAAGTATCCCTCCATAATTTAAAAAACTCCCCATGCACTAAATCTAATGTATTTCATGATCATGGATTTTAAATTAGTAAAGGACCAAGTTATTCCCCCTAGACAATGTGACTCTAGTTTGGAGGTAAAACTTGTAAATATTAAATATTTTTTGAATGAAATTCGCATATTAAACAACCAAAGAAAACTATCATCCTACTTGATAATGTTAGGGGTTTTTGAAATAACTTCATTAACCTGATTCAATAATCCACAAAGAGCCTCCAAAAAGTAAGTGATCGTTCCACTAAGCCTAGTGTGCTCTACTCTTGTAGATGATTTATCATCTTCAAATGTAGCCTAACGTTTATCTTTGAATGAAAAATCCCAGGAAGTATCAATAAATTCCATTAAACCTCAATGATTTTGTTTCATGAAGAATTTCCATTATTTTTTTCAAAATGCATAGTTGTTTCTCAAATATTCATCTATATTTTTCAATTTCATCTATCCAAAAAACGATTCAAAACACCTCCATTATAATAATAATAATAATTATTATTATTATTATTATTATAATTATAATTTGTTTTTTCTAAACTAGGAGGGACTCACACTATAAGGGCCCGACCTAAGAAAATACATATTCTAGTTAATTTAAAAACATAAATCACATTATTTACTAAAATATTGATTACTTCTTGAGTTTTAATGAATTGGTAAAACTCTTACATAGTAAACCCATAAATTCAAAGTGGAATCTTTTACCCAGTTTCCATTTTTTCTTACCAAATGAATCCTTTTTAAAATAAAACATGATTTATATTCAATAGACATCTTAAATACTTTCAACATGACACATTATTTGTCAATTCCAATCTTATAACCTCTAATTTTTTTAAAAAAATAGTGGATGAGAATAGAAATCCTATTATGGGAAACACAAATAATTAAAACTATTAGTCCTTTTAAAATTTTAAAACCCATGAAAACATTATCACAATGAAATAATATTCACCCTCAAGAAGTCGTAAACAATTTAATTTAAAAATAATCACATTTCTTATCATTTTTGTTATCATAATATTAATAGAAAACCCTTAGAAATCGTAGATAACTCATATATATATATATGATAGAACATAATTATAAATAAATTAATAACCATATGGTTGAATTTAATACATGTAAAACATTAAAATGGAATTACCTTGTAGTTGACTTCCATACCTAATTCATTGAAGGTTATAACATAACCAAGAATCGTTGGATTACCATGGAACTACCTATCATTGGGTTATCATGTAACCATCAATCAAATGTCCAAGTAAAATTATATAATCAAAACACATAAAAGATTTAAATTTTAAATATGTCACTTTCAAAAGTTCATTTACACTCATAAGATAATATTTCATGTTACTAAAATAATAAATCCATATTCGAAACCAATTTTCAATATCAAAATACCCAAAATATGAAATAGGGGTTTATTTTTATTTAAAAATATGAATTCCTATATTGGAATCCAAATATAAAATAATGGTAATTGAGGAAGAGATGTTTGTCTCACCGTATACATTAAAAATATTCATTTCTGTCATTTCTAAAGAAAGTCAAATATTATGTACTGAAAACATAAAAATATTACTTCTTGAAAACCATTGAGTGAAATTGAAAATAGACATAAAATTTTATTTTATAATACTTTTATTAAATAAACTTATATTTTAATATAAAAAATATTGACAAGGATAAATTTATTTTGAAATTAAATATTTGAGCATTATAATGTCTATTTTTAAATCAAAGTGTCCAATGAAACTTTGAAACAATCGAATCACAATACTCATGAAATAATAAAATAATAAAAATATTAAATAACTAGAAAATAAATAAATTCATGATATTAAATATCATAGGGTTTGTATATACACCTCTTAAAATAAGGCTAGTGTAAAACCTCAAATCACGTTTCAATGAAGGGGAATTAGGCGAAGCACCTTACATTGAATCTGACTCGTCACATTCAACATTTATATTAAGGAATAACAAACTATGGTAAATTAATAACATTATTTATAACCTTATTAAATTATATTATTTACTTGATATCACTTATTATCATTTTAAAAAAACAATTTAATTATTCAAGTTCATGTTTGATGTTTTGACGATATATATTCGGTACTTGAGTCCAAAATGAATTTGGTGTGATATAAAAAGTCAAAGTGGTCATAAGTCCATCATCTCCAAAATAATATTCATGAAATAATAATAACTTTTATACATAAATTATACTTTTAAATCCAACCATTATATATGGATATGTAAAATGAACTATGTTATAATCATGGAAATGGTAAACCATATGTTCGCATGAGTAACATTTCCATTTTTAAATTATAATTATTGAAATAATTTGTGTATTATTTTATATTTATATAATGATAATAATATAATTAATATCATTTTAATAATTTAAATAAACTTCAATATATAATCTATATATTGTGGTGATGAAAAATGGATCACAACGCTTCCTGAAGGTGATAGTTCACACGTACGCACAAACAATGTTATCAATTTCCTATTTACGGAAAGACAAGAAATAAAATGATATTATATATTTTCATAATGATAAATATTTCATGAATGTAATTTATAAAATTTTCTTCCATAATTTTATCCAGTCTTGAGATATGGTATCAGAAAATAAATTATATCAGTTCGCGATGTGGTATTCTGTCGTACCGACGAAGGATAAATTATTTTACATTTAATGGAAGTGGAGATATATTTAGGAGGTGATATTAAAATTATAAAATTTATTTTATTGATTATATTGGAGTAATTATTTTTTCCTGGTGGAATAATATTTAATGTAAGTGGAATACGAAACAACAAAAAAACACTTCATTAAAGACCATATGTTTTTCAGATAATCTTCTTTGATTAGGTCCTTATCACCATAAATGTGACTGTTATACCTAAAAAAGAGATTTAAAATGTGTGGACGTATTTTAGGAAGGTATTAAGGAATATATTGGGAAATTAAAATTGGTTTTTATGTGTGAATAAATTATACAAATAGGTACCCCTTTATAAGAGTGGGGAGGGCCAGTCTTGTAATTCTTCAAAATATTAATTTATTATAAATTAAATATATGTTACAAATGGATAAAAACGAAATTATTTATAATATATAATTATTAAGGATAAAAATAAATTCCTCAAACAAAAATTATACTAGGTTTTAGTATTCATTAATCCTTATCATTTTGCTTTAACCCTTATATAACCATTTTAATTCTTATTGTGATATCATGTAACTTACACTTTGAGGGTTAATATATTTATTATAAAATTAAACATGACTAATAAATGACACATTGAATAAATTATTATACTTTTATAAATAAATTGGATAAATTTTAAAATATTTAATAAATATTATTTATTTTAAAATATCAATAATGTTAATTTGGAAACTAATCATTACATGAATTTTTAAAAATATCATAAAAACTTGATATATTTGAAAAAACTATTTTAACTCATAAATAACATGTCAAAATAATCAGTTAATTTTTTTATGACATTAATTATTTAATATTATATTTATTTTTTTATTTTCAGTAATATTTGTTTGATATTATAATTAATCAATCAATTAGTGCATCATCATTATGTATTCCATTAAAGTAATTTTTTCTCTCCTAAAAATAAAAAATTATTGAATATGATGAAGAAAAATTTTTATCTTTCGAAAGACTATTTATAGTCAAACAGATCCCATATTTCACCCCCGAATAAAAATATTTTACTTGTTAAAAAAATAATGTCAAAGTTGACTTTTCTATGAATAAAATACTATAAATGGATTAAAGTTATCCATGTGGATCCATGAGCTCATAAAATCATCCCAAATTTTATTTTTGTTGAAAATGACTTATCTAATAAAAGTAAAATAACTATAAGGGTAATTTTATAATATTTATAAGATTATTTTACGTTTAATTACCTAATTTACCATCATCCTTCATAATAAAAAAAAATACTAAAGTTAAAATTCATATTAGGAAAAAATAATAGGGTCATATTTAAAAAGTTTGGAACATCATGTTCCAAATAATTAATCAATTATTTAAAATTTAGAACATATAAATTTCTGAAATTAACTAAAAATTATTCCCATTTATAGAATGATAAAATATGTTTTTAAAGTAAAAACCATCAAAATATTTAAATGTTTTTTTTAAATCCAATCTGATATTGATTAAAATTATGATAATTTGATTTAATGGTAAAAAATTTATCTAATAATAATTTAAAATCAATTAAAAATATAATTTAATACTATAAATTATTTAGAAAAAATGATTGTTTTAATTTAAAACTTATCTTTTTTAACGATTCATCAAAATATGAAACTTATCATAAATATTCAAAAAATCAAGAAAAAATAAATTTTGGTATTTTTAATTATAATAAGAAGTTTATTTTTTCAAATATAATTTATTAAATTTTCCAAAAATAGATTTAACACAATTCTGCCATCAATAGGAGGCCAACCTGTCTTTTTTGAAAAACAATTCTTTTATGCAAAAAAATGGTTTTGTTATTATATTATGTATTGAAAACACAAATGATGAATGTTAAAAATTATATGAAACACATTATATATATAAATATATTTGATTAATATAGTCCAATAAGTTTGATTTTTTTATTTATTGTTATAAAACTCAATTGTGAACATTTAATTTGCTTTTCAAAAAAAACATTTCCTTTTATCATAAAAAATATTTTTTCGTTAATTTATAACTAATGGGTAAAAAAATTATATATCCATGTGATTTTTTTTAATAATTTAGTTAATAATTTTTATTTCAATCATTCTAACAGATATTTATAACAGTTACATTTATGTAATAATATATAATTGTTCGTTTAAGCTCGATATGAAGTATCATGTAGACTATAAAACATAGATTTTCTTTATTAAAATCTTTTTATGTTACATTCTCCCCCATTTAAGAAATTTTGTGCCCCCAATTTTGAATTTGACCCTGGTAACTACGATTTGAATTAGAAAAATACCTCTATTGAAATCCCATACAAGAAAAAGGATTAATTAAAATTCCATGTTAAAATAAATTAAAGGAAGTACAAAGGCCACCTGAGATAACACACACAAGGGTTCCTTATAGGATAAAGTGGACATGAAAGGGTAAAAAATCATGTTCTGATATAGAGTAATATAGAACATGGTTTTTATAAAGGTAATAATCACTAAATTTTAAACATGCGATGGGTTAAAGACTCATTCATTTCTCAGTAAGAAAAGTTAACAGATAACAGTTATGTTTCAATATTATTTTCATAGGGTTGAGGAATTGGTTTTCTAGTTTGACTAAGAACATAAGTATATATACATACATGACTAGTATATTTTCATCCTTTAATCAATTTCTAACACAAAATTGTATTTTTCTCTTAATGATTAGAATTCATGATGATTTTTTTATGCATGAACCACTAAAATAAACATATAGAGAATCAAATAATCCAAAAAAGAATTAACTATCTATTTATCATGTTGTGAAACATCATCCAAAACCAATATGGTCTTAAAATTATAAGATAAGTCTCAAAAAAGAATAAACCATTATATGACTAAAAAATACATTATTATAAAAAATTACAATGTTATTCCGAATTTTGAACATAGAATATTCAACAAATAACTATCATAAAAATTACTAAATATACACATAGTTTTATATCTGCCATAATCTGATAGTATTCACAAAATATGGATCATCTTATGAAATAATGTTAACAACCTAATAACCTAATCATTTACAGTCTCATAGTTATCTATAAAGCATATTTTCCCTAAATTAACATAATGTTTTTGTCACACGGTTTAAATAAATAAAAAGATATACTAACTAGAACATTACGTAGGCTAGTGTTAGGATGCCTTCCCTTGTTTCCATTCAGTTCTGCATTCAATTCCTCTAGCCTTTCCAGATGTGATTGGTTGTCAACCATCCCGCAAGTTTTCTTTTTTCAAAAACTATATTAATATAATCTTTGTAAAATTTATATAAATCATAGAAACCTCATAAAAATTATTGTAATATTTCTTAAACTCAATGATCATGATGCACGCCTGTCATGGTGCGAGGAAAAAAACAATTATATTTTTTCCTAGTGTAGCATAATGTCTGACCAGGGCCGTCTCTCTTGAGGAGTATTCTCAATTTAGTTCACCTACATTATTCTAATTCACTTAAACTATTTATTTTTGTTGGTTTCTATTTAAATGAAATTGATGAAAATGTTTTTTTGTTTTTGATTATTTAAAAATATGAACTATCATGCAATTCTAACAAAATTATTTGATGAAGAAAGAACTTGGTTTTTGGGGTTTAGTCTTACGTTCAATCATTATTCTCTTTTATATGTTGATTTCAATTAAATAATCTAAACATGAAATCTCACTTTAGAATCAATACACATTTCCAGAATCGAAATTTTTTAAGTTATATGTCATTGAGGGCTGTCACCCAATTGGGGACATTCACCTCACCAATTCATGCTACTCAAATCTACCACGAACATAAAATAAACATTAATGAATATTCAATAACACCTTGACCTCACCCCAAGCCAAGTTTCATGATTAGACTCTCATTTTTGAGAGTATGATATTACTTGGTGGAGTGGGTGGAAGAAGGGAGAGAGAGAGAGAGAGAGAGAGAGATAGATAAAGAGAGAGAGAGAAAGAAATGAAGAAAAGTGGATGGAGAAACACAAAATTATGGGAATAATTTAAATGAAAATGAAATTAAAATTTAATTTATAACTAAAACCAAAATAAAATAAAAATAAAATAAAAATAATAAATGAGGGGGGAAGAGAGGATCAGTAGTGTCCCATGCCCAGGTGGGATCCCTCCTTGGCTTTGGGTGTCGAGCTGATGATCTGGGAAGGAGGTGAGGGCCTCCTTTTATAGGCAGCATTCTGTACTATGAAACATTGCGTGTTGTTTGACCAATAAATGGCCGATTCACATGTGGAATTCTTCTTCAAGGTTGTTCATAAATTTGTTTTCCATTCATGCTATAATTGTCAGCAGATTTGGTCCTTGGATGAAGGAGTTATGAATTTTTCATTCACAATTTATGTTTCTGGATGAAGCTTACTGGAAGGTTTGTCCAAAAGTATGTCGTTCAATGGCCGCCTTAATGACTTCAAAACTCCCCCAAATTTTTTGTAGAGCCAGAAAATTATATCCTCATGTTATCCCATTTAGAAAAACATCATTTGTATTTTTAGGACGATTTGAGTTCCGTTACGGTGGTGGGGTCTATACTGTCTGCCTGAAAAATTTCCAACTTCAATGAATTTTTAGGCCCTTTAGATGGCCAAATCAGCTACATGTTTAGATGAAAAAATGGGAGGAAATAAAATCAGGATTTTAAAAAAAATTAAATCACATTGTTTTGAAATATATTTTATGAGAAATGAAAAAATTGCCCTTGTGGTCAAATTCTGTCCAAAATCTAAAATTATGCACTTTTCTCAATTATGCTCATTTTTAAAATAAAATTAAAATTACCCATAATTTTAATAAAACATGTTAATATGTGAGATTTATCGTTTCCAAAAAGTAAAAAATACTCATTATTTGATATAAAGTATGCACGTAAATTTTCCCGGCCAAATACCCCCACACTTAATCCATGCTTGTCCTCAAGCATAAAATATCAACATGGAAATCAGAGGACACCAATGTTACCAATATTGAAATTTCAATAAAATAAAATAAAATAACTTTCATTGTGAAATAAAACTTTTAAAAATCTGCTTAAAATATCAATTTAACATCCTATTTTACAAAGAAACTAATAATTCACATATTTGATTTTTCACCTTTGAAAATTGATGGAACTTATCCTTTCTTTCAGTCAGGCTCCTTGATTCATCATTATTAAACATTCCAAGTCATGATTTACCACAATTTTGATTCTTCATTCATTACTAATAATACAATTCAAGTAGAGTTATGATTAATTCATGAGAAAAATCGCTTTATCCATAGAATTGTAAATGAACTAATTTATCCAATTTGTAAAGACAAAAGGCACATAAAATCATGAGGACTTTCAATAATGGTTCAAATGATTCTGAGGCTTATGGTTGGTAGGATTTGATGCTTTAAAAATTAAGACTCACAGAAGAGTCTAATATCTAATGTACAATTCATGATATTAAATGTAAAAGTGTAATGAAATTCTACCCTTCAAAGTAGAAACACTGACTTCCCAAAACACAATGAAAATGTTATGATCAAATTATGCATAATGAATGATCTGTGCACCCTCTAGATTATTATTTTTTACTTTGATACTTTTTTTTAATTTTTCTATGGTTATGATTATATCATACCTAACATCCATCACCTAACCACATACGATTTGAAGATCATTGGTTTGGAAAATGGTGAATTTTGATTCTCCCAAATCACAACACATTTTTCAATTTTTTTGTGTCTTTTCTTGCCATTTTTTTCATTTTTTTCAATTAAAGAGGGGAAAATAATAGAGTATAATGAATGATTTCACAAACTTTTAAAATTCCCATAATAACAACCCCACACTTCTTCCTTACAATGTGCATCATCCTATCCACCATGATTCCCTTAACACCATGCTTCAACTTTAAAATATCATGAAAATACCGTGAGTAGGGTAGTAAGGGATAAAAAATGGATTGAAACATGGCTCATCCCTATAAAGGTCTTTAATGGTCTCTAGAGTCTAAAAAGGATTGATATAAATGTGATCATTTAAGGAAAATTATCATTTCAAAGTATTACCCAGTCATTTTAAATGAGTTTTTTTCACAATCTTAGCTTTGACAAGTTTCAATTCTAGTTCCGGTTAGTTACATGTCCCAAGATCACTCAAGAAATATGCTCAAGAATAAATAGGATGTTCTTGGACTAGAAGTCCTCTCAGGAATAGGAAATATGAAATTGGAAAATAACTCATGGAATGACTAATAATAATAAATCAATTCACATAAACTTATGAAATTCAAAGCATAAAATATGGTAAGGAAATTTCATTTACATGAATCAGTTAAATCCTGCAAATCACGAGTCATTATTTCAATATCTATGATTCATATTTAAAAATTCATTTCTACATTTCAATAATTTAATCATATAAAACATGGAATCATTGGGTTCCTAAGCAACTCATGTCTCCTAGATAAGTGGAGTAAAAAATGAATTCAAGTGTGGCCATGCAATTTCAAATTTAAAGCTCAAAACATGTTTTTGAGGAAAAAAATGAAGGGAGTCTAAATAATAAAACACTAAAATTGAACTGCCTTTTTTCCTTGAAAATTAGTCCTTCCCCTTCACTGTCTAGGGATGCCTATTATGATCCTATAAAAGAAAACAACTCAATTAAGCTCAAGGATCATGTCATTAAAGCTTAAAAATATAGAGGGAGGTGTTGCATACTAAATTATTTCTTATGAAATGAAACTAAAATATAAATTCATAAAAAGAATGTAATTATAAATCTTGGTATGATCACCCAAGTGGGCCCTGGATTCTTTTACTACCTCCATAGGGCATTACAAGCTATTATCCAAAGCATGATTGTGGTTGGGGCTTCATTGAAATTAACCACCACATGTGTATTTTCTCAGCATCTACTTCCTCTTTATTTTTAAGGGCTCCATGGATAGAGTATGCCAGATCCTCCCCATTCACAATGTGGTATATCTTGCAAGGTGGGGGTAGGATGAAGTATGGAACCTCCACCACCATCGTTTCTCCTTGTGCAACATTATCCATCTCTTCTTGTACTCCCTCGATTGAATATTCATTGTCTTTAGGGAAATCAAGGGGTTCCTCAACTGGTGCATCTTCTTTTATCTCTTCATATTACAGGGCATAATAGGAGTCATCTGATTCTGAAAATTCAAAAAAATTGGGAGTTATACTCAAATTCATTTAAACAAAATTAAAAGAATTTGAGTTCATGAATGTATAATACCCCTTAGTTGGTTCATCTTGAATCTATTATTCGATGGAAAGTTACTCTTGGAGTTGATCACCATATGATGGAGGTAAGTAGTCAGGCTCCTCCATTTTGATTTTTTCCTCAACATCATGGATGTATTTAGAGAAATCAGGGAAGACTAGTGGCACTTTATTCCCTGAAATCTTTTTAATCTAGTTTGGAGTTCATAGACCATGGCCATCAAATCTTCCAGTGAGATTCATGTTGATATGCCTCTTTCATTCTGCTTGACCATTATCATCAGTGCATCATATATTTGTTGGAGGGCCTCCTCAGTGTAGTCTTGTTCTTGCACCTATGAGTAATTTGCAGTCTATGTAGATTAATAATAATTCAAATTCATCATGGTAAGATTTTTTTACGTTTTTTTAAATGAAATCTAACTAAGATGTGAAAATAGAAAAATTAAATTGACTAATTATTGGATCCCCAAACATGGTGCCAGTTTTGATGCATGCCTGTCATGGGGTGTGGACTAAAACAATTATATTTTTTTCCTAGTGCAGCACAGTGGCTGACCAGGGTCGTCTCTCTTGAAGAGTATTCTCAATTTAGTTCACATAATTTATTCAAATTCACCTAAACTTTTTATTTTTTTTGTTTTATATTTAAATGAAATTTATGAAAATATTTTTGGGTTTTTGATTATTTAAAAGTATGAACTATCATACAATGAATATAGAATGATTTGATGAAAAAAGAACATGGTTTTTGGGGTTTAGTCTTAGGTTCAATAATTATTCTCTTTTATTTATTGATTTCAGTTTGATAATCCAAACATTAAATCTCACGTTTGAATCAATAATCTTTTCTAGAATAGAAATAGTTTAAGTTACATTAAATTGGGGGCCATCACCCAATCAGGGATATTCGCCTCACCAATGCATGCTGCTCAAATCTACCACAAACTGAAAATAAACATTAAAGAAAATTCAAGAACACCTTGACCTCACCACGATCCAAGTATTGTCATTAGCCACTCATTTTCAAGAGTATGATATTACATGGTGGAGTGGGTGGAATTATAGAGAGAGATAGAGAGATAGAGAGAGAGAGAGAAATAAATGAAGAAAAGTGGATGGAAAAACAGAAATGCATGGACTAATTTAAACGAAATTGAAATTATAGTTTAACTTAAAACTAAAACAAAACATAAATTAACATAAAATAAAAATAACAAATGAGGGGGGATAGAGGAGTAGCAGTGGATCATTCCCCGGTGTGATCCCTCATTTCCTTTGGGTGGCGAACTAATGATATGTAAAGGAGGAAAGGGCCTCCTTTTATAGGCAGCATTCGTTACTCCGAACGATTGTGCGTTGTTGGACCCCTAATTGGAAAATTCACGCGTGGACTGCTTATTCAATGTTTTTCAAAAATCTTCTAACTGTTAACCCTTCATAGTTCAGCACATTTGGACCCCAGATGAAGGAGTTATAAATTTTTCACTGGAGGTTTATGTTTCTGGACGACGCTTCCAGGAAGGTTCCTCCAAAAGTATGTCATTCAATGGCCACCTTAATGACTTAAAAACTCCCCCAAATTTGTTTTAGAGTCAGAATTATCTATCATCGTGTTATCCCAGGTAGAAAAACATAATTTATATGTGTTTAGGACGATTTTGGGTTCTATTATGGTGGTGGGATCCATTGTGTCCGCCCGAAAACATTTCCCACATCAATGAATTGTTAGGGACTTTAGATGGACGAATCAAATCCTAGTCCATTGGAAAAAATTGGAGTATATAAAACCATGATTCTAACAAAATTTTAATCACAATTTTTGGAAATATATTTTATGAGACATTATAAAAATACAATTGTGGTCAAAATCTGTCCAAAATCCAGAATTATGCACTTTTCTCAATTATGCCCATTTTCATTATAAAATTCAAATTACCCATTAAATTAATAAAACATGTTAATACATGGGTTTTATCATTGAAAAACAGTAAAAATAATCATTATTTGATAAAAAATATGCACGTAAATTTTCTCTATTAGATAATCTCATAACAGAACTTTTTTAACCCAAAGTGTAATAACCCTTTCTTAAATAAAAAATGAATTCCTCAAAAATTATTGTTAGTCACCGTAAATTTTCATTACATAAACCCTTAGAAGAGGTTTATATGAAATTAAACATATGATCGACCCTAAAATTAGAAACCCATGATGATATCTATAACTCATAAGAAAATATACTAATATCCAGTACTTTATAAACCCTAATCAGATACAAACTTTAAGGACCCGACCTTAAACAATATATTTTTAGCTTTTTTAAAACATGAAATCATATTATATTCCAAAATATCATTTATATCTAGACTTTTAGAGAATTAAGAAAACCTAATATATAGTAAAAAATACATTATAAGTGTAAATATATACTCAATATCAATTTCCCCATAAATTAAACCCTTTTAAAATAAAACATTATTTATTTTCAAGTAACATCTTCAATACTTTCATCATTACATCTTATTTGTCCTTACCAATCTTATGCCCTATGAAATGTTTTTTAAAAAATGGGATGAGAAAAAAAGATAAGTAAGGGTGAATAAAAAGAAAAACTATTAGTCTTGTGAAGACATGGAAACCCAAAAAAACATTATCATAAAGTAATAATTTTCAACCCTAATATGTCGTAAATACATTAATTTAAAATAATATCATTTATTACATTTTTCTATAATCAATAGATTATCAGAAAACCCATACCAAGAATATATAACACATAAAGGTCTGTTGTGATATAATTATACTTAAATGGAATAACCATATAATTGGCTTCCATATATGTTACTCTTACAAATAGAATAACCATACACCTGGATTATATACCCAAAGAATTTAATGTTATAACTTAACCACCCATCCCTAGTTTATCATGAAACCAGTATTCATTGGTTTATCATGTAACCAACCATCAAATTTTAAAGCATGATTATATAATCAAAGCACCTAAAATTTTATAATTTTCAATATTTCATTATTAAAATATCGTTTACACCCATAAGAATATATTTTATGTTATTTAAATAATCAATCCCTTTTCAAAACCCATTTTCAATATCAATATAAACAAAAAGGGGAAATTGGATTATTTTTATTGTAAAAACATGAGGTCTTTTAGATGAATCTGAATATAAAATAATTTTCATGGTAGCATTGAATATTTATTCACCATTTACATCAATGAGAACATTTCTTTTTGTCATTTGTAGAAAAAATTCAGACATTCCGTACCAAAAAATAAAAAATTACTTTTTGAAAACCATTGAATTAAATCTAACATAGACATAAAATTTCATTTATAATAATTTTGTTAAATAAACATATAATATAAAATTAAAATTATTAACCTCGTGGAAAATATTTTAAAATTATATTTTTAAACATTTAAAAGAATATTTTTAAACCAATGTATCCATTACTACTTTGAAACATTTGAATTATAAGACCACTAAAATTAAAAAATTTAAAAAACATTAAATAAAATTAAAATAAAAAAATTCAGGATATTAAATTTCAATGGAGATGTATATAAACCTCATATAATAATGCGGGTGTAAAACATAAAAACCTATCTCAATGAATTGGGGTTTAGATGATGTCCCATAACTTGAGTTCGACTCATCCCATACAATATTTATATTCCTAAATTTTGGTCATAGTATATTACAAAAGTTGTGGTGGGGGGGGGGGAATTCAGTATCTAAAAAAATTTCTTTTAGAATGGTTGTTTGAAAATATTCCCAATTAAAAATAATCAAAGTAAATTTGTTCTTAATTTATACAAGTCCAGAATGGTTAATTAATTTATCAGAAGATTTATTAGTTCTCCGCTATACTAACTTAATGATTAGTCTAACTTTTCACACTAATATTCTGGTTCAAAATAGATATAAAAACTTGCTAAAATTTCTGTAAAATTTCAATTTAGTTTTATGTGAAATGTGACAATAAAATATTAGATTAAACTAAAATGAAAAGCACAACAGATACAAAAAAGATGATCAGTAAGATGATAGGAATTAGTCCTCTCCACTTGGTGATCACCTACCACCATGCAGTTTATATTAACAAACATCTCAATCCACACCCTGGATCGGGTTTAACAACAGCACACACGGCTGTCCAAGTCACACATATCCTCTTCTGAAGTTATTCCTTGGAAAAGAAACAAACATTTCACACTTGATATCTTCCACTATTCAACATGGGATACATGAGTAAAAAGAGAGTGAGGCTGGGGATATTGAGTATCCTCCAGTTATGCATAGGATATAGTTTGTTTGTAACAGACAGATGAACACACTTCTTGAAAAAGTAAATAAAAAACCAAATAAGAGTTAAAAATGAAGAATAGAGTTTAAAAATGTATGTGTTTTATTCAATGAAGTGATGAAAATGATTGATACAGATAAAATGATATTTGAGTCCTCTTCTAGAAGGAGTATTCAGAACAGAGTATCGCAACCTTTGTACTCTAGATTTGAGGTGTGAAAAGTTCATCACTTATATTTTAGAATATTCAGAGAAATTCAGTAGTTTCTTTCTTGTATGATTGAGCACTTTGCGTACTCTAGCTTTGAGTTTTTGAATTTTTAACACAACTCTTCTAGTTCTTCTGTTTTCACTTTTCAGCACATTCTAACTGTCTGTTGTTTATTTAAGATTATGTTTGTAATCCTTTTATTCATCAAGGTCTAGAATGCATGAAGATCTTCCAACAAGCATGTACCTCATTCTATATATGGACAGTACTACCGATAGTGTTAAATAATTTCAGAAACATTAATTTTCCTAAATATGACCATTAGATATACATTTTAATAAATAAATTTAAAGACAATTTTTGTGACTATCAGTGAGTTATATGAATCAGTGATTCATTGTATCAGTATGTATACATCGGTGACTCAGCATTGGTCTGTTATTATCGGTCTATCAGCATCATTGACTCAGTGTCATTCTGTCATCATCTATGACTCTTAGTATTGGTGAGTCCTTTCAATCGGTATTGGAGAGTCGACATTGGTGACACATGTATCCATAAATTTTTCATTTATGACTTGTTCATCAGTGATTTGTTTGTGATATCAGTCTGTCTGGGAATTGGTGAGTCATTAATCGGTGATGTGTCAATCAATGACTTGTTCATTAGTGGATTTTTCATCAGTGAGTCATTCATCAACTATCGGTGCAAAAGACTAGGAAAAAACATATAACATTTCTTCCGTACAAAAAAAATTACCAGATTAAGTGAAAAACAAAAAAACATGTAAATATAAACTTATAAACACATTAATGCATAAATATTGTTTATTGAAAAATTGAAATGTTTTGTATAGTATGACGTAATTGATTTACTTAGATATATTAAATGGTATGAAATAATAGTATATTTACATTGAAATTATTTGTTATTATGAAAACCACTATATCATAGAGGGTCCAACAATCTCCCCCTTTTGACAATAACAAATTATAGAATACATATTTTGTTAATGAATAATAATTAATTGACTTAGCAGACCTCACTGAATGTGAATGTTCAGCATAACTAAGGCTTTACATTGTTTGTGTTTTTAAACAATGCTCCCCTTAATTATGGTATCAAAGAAAATATAAGTATATATATTATGTTGAGTACATTCCATTTGTATTATGCCATAGTTTTCCCCCTAAGATTAAGAAAGTATGATGTTTCTCCCACTTTTCGGATTAGATAAAAATGTTAAGAGAAGGAGATAGAAGAAAGAGAAATAATAGAAAGAGAAAATGAGAAACATAGTAAAGAAACAAAAAGATTTTAATTATGGTGAAAGAGAGTTCAATCAGAAAAATAAAGATACAAATCTCTATCAAATACACAATCCAACACTAAGTGTTTGGATTTGGAGGTGGTTTGCCTTTATCCAAAAAAATCAGGAGTAAGATCATAAGGAGTTGGTTTTTTAGTTGTAATAGGTTGTCTTATGAAAACACCATGCAAGAAAATACCTTTAGAGGCATTTTATATAAGGCTAGGTCTCTTTTCTGACAACACATAGCTCTGAGGTTTCTCTATTATTACTGGTTGAACATAGGAATGGGTCTGAGATATACCCATCGGAGTAAGAGGCCGATATGTAGTTCTAATGGAAGAAACATGAGGAACCAAAATTGCTTCAGCTTGAACATTCTTGTATGGCTTGAGGATCTTGATGAAATCAGTAATTATCTCACAACCATATTGTATTGCCTTCTCAGAATAATCTTTATTCTCCGTGTATTTATATAGCAGAGGAGTAAACTCTTTCAATTGTGCCACATGATTTTTGAAGGTCTTGGTTATTAGAGAAATCTTGATATTTTCAGCCATGTACATGAAGTTGTTGACCAGATCATATTTGTTATAAGCCTTGGCATAATACTTATCAACTCTCTCTCTCTAATTTTCTTCTGAGCAGCAGAGGTTTCATTTGTACACTGCCTCACAATATTGTAAACAAGATTTTTATTTCTATTAACCTTTTTAAGAGTTTATTAGTCTGAATCACTATAAATATTCTCGAGTTCTTCTCTCATAACAGCATTGAGAGACTGTAAATAAGCACCAGAAGCTATACCTCCTCTATAACTATATAGACTAGTGATCATATTTCCAAGATCCTCATTAAATTTCTATAGATCTACACTAAGTAAATGTGTCACTATGTTCTTATGAACATCAATCACACTAGTAAAAGGGGTATTGAAATAATTGGTTATATAATTTAACTCATTGCTCATCTTCCTTACTTCTTCTCTTAGTAATGTATTATGTCTAATGGTGGTTTCAGCTATGGTAATGATATTACGTTGAATCTTGTAGATCACCATCCTTTTAATTTTTGCAGCATCAGTATCTGAATTACTAATGGAAGTAGAGGCTTCAGTTCTAGCTCTAACTGATGCTCTCAATGACTCATAGATATTAGTTTTGAATTTCTCTTAATATGCCATAGTGAAATAGTCACTAGGAACTTGATGTGCTACCGGCTCAACTATAGGAGGTGCAATGGGTTAATCTCTAACTCGGGCTTGTGGAGTAAGAGAAAGCAGAAGAGGCACCCTCTCCTCATTAGAATCATAATCTATCCCAAAAATAACGAGGCCTAGATTTCTGTTCCACTATCTAGTCCATGTCCAGTCTCTGGGCTCTACTGTGTCAATCCTAACTCTTCTTCTCAGAGGCTCAGGTACAATTTTTGGTTCATATTCTTCATCATCCAATTTTCTAGCCAAAAAAAATATTTATAGGCACTGGTACTAGTTGAACTTGAGATTCTGCATGTACTCTAGCCACTTCAGTTTCTCCAGGAACTTCCTCCATCTGAGGCACTTGATCCACAATCTCTTCCTCAAAGACACCAGCCATAATTTCATTCAAATCGAAAATGATTTCTTTATTTTCAACATCAGGATGGCGAGGTTTGTCCACATTACTAGCATCTCCATGATCAATAGCCTCTTATTCAATAGGATCAGCACCACCATGTCCATCAGCTTTATAAGAAACTCTATGTACAGATTTCTCACTAGATCTGTCATCTACATGTTGAACCAATTTCAAAGAATCATTGACATGCTCATAATTTACTTCATCATTATCAGCATCATCATAATCAGACTCCTCATCTGACTTAATTACATAGACTTCCACACTAGTGACTTTTTTCTCTTCCTCATGCTCATCCCCTAACAAAGGTTCCCTTGAGGATAAATCCATTGGTGGACTAGCAGGTTTATAAGACATGTATTTTTGGACATCAGCAATTTCATGGTAACTCATGTCACCAATAAGAGATCCTTCCTCTCTTGGAAGCTCAACCTCAGCTTCCTCATCTAAATAGACAACTTCTTCCACTGCTTTTAGACATAGAAGAGATTTATCCTTTCATCTTGTAGGATGATCAATTATATTGTTATCTACATACAGTCATTCCTCATATCCTAATAATAATTTCTTCCAAGGGTTCCATAAAATATTCACCCTTTTGCAAATCTATTTCTAATGGAAGAAACCACTACATGCACTAATCATTTCATCTCAATCATCCATATGGCACAATTTCTTTAGGATTGCAGAGATCATCCTAGGATAATACAAACATGTTTCTATCTTAGAGGGTTTTTTCATATCAGAAATATGTTCCATTAGGTACCTACATAGATTCACCACTATCTCATTTCTTAAAAGGTAAATCAGGAATACATCCTGATACTTCATAGTAGAAAAATATCCCTTCTTTGGGAAGATTTGATGTTGAATAAATTTAATGATTAATCATGCCTCTCCATCCAACTCACTAGCAGTATCTCTCTTCTATTCTTTACATCTAGTGAGTTCTTTTAGAGCATCCTCATATGAAAAAAAATCAAATAAAGGAGGAATTTTACCCTTATAATCAGCATAGACACCTTCATGAATAATTTCAATGCATTCAGACAATTCCTTTGATGAAAAATTTATCTCTTTTCCATTCACTACTGACTTCATCTATGATTCAACCGCTCAATCCAGATATATATTCAAGTTGAGATAAAAATCATGCACAATATGGGGATAAAAAGGCCTCTCATTTTTTGAGAACCAGATTATCCAACCTTGAAATTCTTGCACCCTCAGTAAAAGTGACCTACATTTAAAAAATCAATTCTTCAAAAACTTATTTCTTAGATATAACAATTCCAATTCAAAAACCTATCATTTCAGTACCACTAGACTCACCATTATGATTCTTAGATAATACAGATTCACTAAGATCATCTATCACATGATTTGTACATTCCATTTCGAGGGTTCAGATTCATAAGGAGTTGAAAGCTTGAGGGTGGAGAGGTAAACTGTTTAAGAGAAGAAGTTTCTAAAGTAGAGAGTGAGGTGTAAGTTCAAAGTGGATTGAATTCATTTTACTATTTAGGAATTTTAAATCATAATAACATAAAAAAAATTGTAACATGAAAACAAAACTGTGTTGTTTTACTTAAAATAGATAGAATTACAAAATGGTCCACAAATTAATAGGTTTCACACAACCAGTATTACACAATTGGTTTCAAGTGATTGGTTTAATCTGATTATTTTTACAGATCAGTTTCATAGATCAGTTTCAAAAATTGGTTTCACAGATATTGCCTAAGGCGAAAGTGGTTGGATAGGACTTTATATATTTGTCATTCATAGTTCATGTTTGATATAGTTAATTCTCTCAGATTTTAAGTGTTTAGTGAGTATATCAGAAATTTGATACTCAATCCTAATAAACTCAAGAGTTATATCACTTTTTTGATAATGATCTCTCAAAAATTAATGTCTTACATCAATATGTTTTGTTTTAGAATGAAAAATTGGATTCGTATAGATATTAATATCTCTTGAATTGTCATAGTTTATGGGGATATGACTCAACTAAAATACATAGTATAATAAGGTGTGTTCCATCCACAAAATGTTTTCATAGAAACTACTAGATACAATTTACTCTACTTTAGTACAGGATAATGCAACTAGATTTTTCATTTTACTACATTGTGATATTAGAGACATTCCCAAAAATTGAAGGGTTCAAAAGGTAATCTTTCTTTCTAACTTAAATCCACCAAATTCAGTATCTAAATAACTAATTATATCAGAAGGTTTTCCTCTAGGATAAAGCAATTAAAAATTTATTATATACATGAGGTATTTGAAAACTCTTTTAACAATATTTAAATGTGATTCATTTCAGTTTTCTTGAAATCTTGCACACATACACACACACTAAACATAATATCTGACCAACTTGTAGTTATGTAAAATAAGCTCTCAATAATTCTTCCATATGAAATTTGATCCACATATTTCCCATTTTCATCAAGATCTAACATGCATATAAGTCTCATAGGGGTTTCACTACGTTTAATGCTATCAAATCCATGTATTTTAAAAATATATTTTGTGCACATATATTGTTTTAAAATAATACCTTCTTTCTTTTGAAACATTTGAAATCTGAGAAAATATTTATGTTTACTCATCAAACTCATTTCAAACTCACATTGCATTATTTTTGAGAAATCATTACATAACGAAGTTTTAGAAGAGCCAAAATTTATTTCATCTACATATATTTGAGATATTAAAACTTATTTTGAAATTAATTTTATAAAAAAAGTTGGATATGCAACTCATTTCGTAAAGCCTTTAGAAGTAAGAATGTTACTTAACCATTCATACCATGCTCTTGGAGCTTTTTTCAAACCATATAAATCTTTAGATAATTTAAACACTTGAATTTGAAAATGTAGATTTGTAAAACCTAGTGGTTGTTAAAAAAACATCCTCAATTATATAAACATTTATGAATTCACTTTTCACATCCATTTGGAAAATTTTAAAATCCATGTGTCCTGTATAGGAAAGTAAGATTCTAATGGCTTCATTCCTAGCTACTGGTTCAAATGTATCTTCATAACAAATTATTTCTTCTTGATTATATACCTGTCTAACCAACATATCTTTGTTTCTAACTATATTTATAGCTTCATCCACTATTTATAAACACACATTTGGTTCCTATAGTCAATGTATCCCTTGTTATATCTACATGTTTCCAAAAATTATTTCTTTAACACTGGTTAAGTTGTTCTTGAATGGCCACTGCCCAAAATTCATCATTGATTGCATCATTGATATTTTTATGTTCATGTTTTGAAAAGAATTCTTGATGTTCAATATGGATTCCCAAGGAAGCTCTAGTTTGTGTTCCTCTATCTAAATCTCCAACAACTACATCTAAGGGATGATTTTTATGGGCCCTAGTTGGTCTAGTAAAGGTAGGACTAGTTATTTCACGTTCATCATTTTGATCTGGTTCATTGTGGCTAGAATATAGAGAATTTATAGAACATGGAGTTTTTATAGATTCCTTCACATGATGATTTGAGGTTTTAGTTTTAATATCCAGATTGGAAATATCCTCATCATTATTTTCAAGTGAGTTCTTAGGCTCATGTGGATCTGTTTCATCAAATATGACACGTACAGATTCATCCACACATTTCGTTTTCTTATTAAATACTATATAGTAATTTCGTGATGTATAATATCAAAGATATATTCCTTCATCAATTTTAAAGGGAAATTTATATAAATTGACTTTACTGTCTATAATATACACTTTATATCCAAACACTTTAAAATAACTTACTTTTGGTTTCCAATTCTTCCACAACTCATATGATGTTTTCTTAAGGATGTGTCATATTAAAACTATATTTATTATGTAATATTATATATTAATAGATTCTGCCCAAAAATAAATTAGAAAGTTATATTCATTAAGCATAGTTTATGAGATTTACTCTAGGGTTCTATTTCCTCTTTCTACCACACAATTTTGTTGAGTTGTCCTAGGGGAAAATAAGTTATGATTATATCCATTTTCTGAGCACAAATATTCAAAATCTTGATTCTCAAACTCATGACCATGATCACTTCTTAATGTATTAATCTTAATTCCACAAATATTTTCTATAGTCATAGCATACTTGGTAATGTGAGAACAAACTTCACTCTTGTGAGCTAAGAAAAAAGTATAGGTACATATAGAGATATCATCTACAAGAACATAAACATTGTTCTTCTCATCAAGACATGAAAGTGTTGATGGTCCAAACAATTCCTTGGGAACCAACTAAAGAGTTTGTGATGTAGTTACATATAAATTTTTTTTGACATAGATTTTATGTAAATTTCATTTTTGACCAGGATTGCACAACTTATTGTCTTGAAAATCAAATTTGGGAAGGTCTTTAACTAAACATTCACTAGGAAACTTCTTAATAGAGTTTATGTTGTCAGGTCCTAGTGTTCTGTGCTAGATCCAAGTGTCTTTGTGAAAGGCACTTCAACAAGAAACATTTTGTGATGCCAGCGTGTCTAAATTTATAGCATATACATTATCCTTTCTATGTGAAGTAAATAATAATTTCTAATTTGTAACAAAACATTGCTTGTATCATTTCTGAATTTTACATTAAATCCATCATCACAAAATTGAGATATGCTAAGCATGTTATACTTTATTTCAACAATATAATGTATGTTGGAAATTGAAATAGAGTTAGGGTTATTAATCTATCCTTGACTGATGATTTTTCTTTTACCAATTTCACCAAATGTGACATGTCCTCTATCGATTTTGATGAGACTTTTGAAGCTTGAATATCGCTATGTCATATAACTTGAACAACCACTATCATAGTACCACTAATTTCTACAGGAGCTCTTAATGCAGTTTTCCTACAAATTTTTTTCCACGAAACGATTTTGGTTACCATATTTGTCTATATCCACAAAAATTAGTGGTAAAATCTTTAGGAACCCACAATTGTCTTATGAGATTATTATATGCAAAATATATGGTGTTTGAAAAATAAAATTTTTTTGGTCTAGAAGAACTAGATGTAGTAAATGAATATTTAGAATTGGAATTTGTCGTAAAATTATAGTTTTTTATGAAAGATGTAGATAATCCAAATTTGGTTATAAAATGTATTTTAGATAAATTCCTTAGACGTAGTTGATATCCTATCCCAGAAGTATACTTAGGAGCTATTTGATTACCAATAATCTAAGTATGTCTATTTTTTTCCATTGGTAATCTTTTCTATGTCCTTCAATTTCTCATTATATATTTTTAACTCAGTGCTTTCCTTGAGCAGTTGAGAATTTTTCTATTTTTTAGTTATAAGATAAGACTTAACGGTTATAGAAAGATCACACTTTGTTTTAAAAGATTTATACCTATCCTTTAATTCATTTCATGTTTCTTCTAGCATGTTAAAATATTAAAATAATTCATCATTTTTCATATTATCAGATGGACTTTATTTTTCAGAAAAATAAAAATTATGTACAGGATGGTATCAGGTAACCTCCACTGTGTTTTTCCTAAAACACATGTTATCCATATTATCTATCTCATCATGTGAAGTAGAAGATTCAATGGAGCTATCCTTAGAGGCACTCTAGGTGGCCTTCATTACATTCTTATACTTTCTATAATTATTTTCATACTTCTTCTTATATTTCAACTTTGGAAAGTCAGCCTTGACATGTCTATTATTTTTACATTCTTTGTAAATTATCTATACTAATTTATAATTTCTCTTCCAATCCTTCTTAAAATTTACCTTGTTATAATGCATTCCCTTGTAATTAGGCATTCTGAAAACCTCTATTTCCTATTAAATTTCTTGAATCTTCTAACTAGATGGGACATTTCTTCATCCCTACCTAAAGCTGGTTCTTCACTTATTGAACATTCAACAACAACATGAACTTTTACTTTCCGTTAGTTGTGGAGGATGAAGGCTTGAAAGATACATTCTTTATTTTTGGTTTATCCTCTTCTTGAGTTACCCCTAATTCATCTTCATACATCATTAATTTTCCAATCAATTCCTTCACTGTAATCTTATCAATATCACATGATACTTTAAGGGACAAAAATTTCCCTCACAATCTCTCTAGTAATCATCATAGAATCCTCACAATATTCTCTTTGGATATAACTTCTCTTCCTAAAGAAATCATGGTATTTACAATTTCATTGAACATGAGATACAAATCAGAAATGGATTCATCAGGATTTATTCATAAATAATCATATTTAATAGTATAGGTATTTAATATCATTTCCTTAACATTATATGTTCCCTCATGAGAAATAGACAAAGATTACCAAATCTCATGTGCAGTTTTACAAGAAGAAATTTTATTAAACTCTTCATATCCTACTGTACAGTATTGAGCATTCATTACAATAAAATTATTGTTATAGGAAGTATTGATAGGTTCATCCCAAGTGGTTCTATCATTTTCAATAATTTCATATTTACTTTCAGTAGCAGTCCAGATTTCAAATCCCATTCATTCTAGATGTATTATCATTTTAAGCTTCCGCTGAGCATAGTTAGTTCCATTAATGAAACGTGGTCTATTAGTATAATCCCCTTATAGTTTATTATCCATGATATAAATTTATATAGGTTTTCAAATTGATAAAAATTTATAAATAAAAAAAATTAGGATCTTTAAAAAACAACTATAATCATAATTAAAATGATTTGAAACTAACAAAAGTTTTTAATGCCTTTGATACCAAATGTGGGTCAGCGTAGATTACTCAAGAGGGGTAGAGAATTGAGTATCTATAAAATTTTCTTCTAAATTGGTTTTTTGAAAACTTTCCCAAATAAAAATAATCAAATATAGTTTGTAGTGAATTTATACATGTCCTGAATGTTCAATTAATTTCTCAAAAGACTGATTAGTTATAAGCTATACTAACCCGAAGATTAGTCTAACTTTTGAAACTAATCTACTGGTTCAAAACAGATATAAACCATTGCTAAACATAATATCATTGTTCAATTTAGTTTTATGTTAAATTTAACAAACACATATTAGATAAAAAGAAAAATCAAAATCACATAAGATATAAACAAGAGGTTCAGTATCAAGGTGAGACTTAGTCTTCTCCACTTGGTGATCACCTTCCACCAAGAAGCTTCAATTAAAATTATTTTTGATCCACACCCTGGATTAGGGTTCACAACAGTACATAAGGCTGTCCAGGTCACACTTAGCCACTACAACAGTTATTCATGGGAAAATCAACAAACATATCACACATGATCTCTTCCACTGTTCTATGCGGGATAGAAGAGTAAAAAGAGATTGAGTGTGAGGATATTGATTATACTCTATTAATGCATAGGATACAGTGTTTGTGTCATAAATAAATGCACACACTACTCGAAAAAGTAATCACAAGACACCAATAGAGTTATAAATGAAGAATAGAGTTTAGAAATATTTCTGTGTTTTGTAGTGAAGCTGTGGACTATATTGAGTTAGATAAAATGATATTCAAGTCCTCTTCTAGATTGTGGCTTCAGAGAAAAGTTTCGTAACCTCTATACTCTATCTTATAGGTGTGAAAATTTTATCTCTTTGATTTTAGTATGTTTAGAGAAATTCAGTAGGTTCTTTATTATCTTATTGAGCTTCTTTTATACTCTAGCTATGAGTTCTTGGAATTTTTATCAAAGTTCTTTGAGTTCTTCTATTTTCACTATTTAGCACATTCCACCGATCTATTGTTTTTTATGATTCACTTTTTAATCCTTTTATTCTTCATGGTCCAGTAGGCATGAAGATCTTCCCATGTTCATATACCTCGTACTATCTATGGATAGTCATACAGACAACATTAAATAATTTAAGAAACTTCATTTTTTTTTCTAAATATGACTATTAGATATAAATTTGAATAAATAATTTTGAAGACCAATTTTGTGACTATTAGTGACTCATAAGTATCAGTGATTCATTGTATTGGTCAGTCAACATCAGTGAATCAGCGTCAGTCTATCATCACTGGTCTGTCAGCATCAACGACTAAGTATCGATCTGACATCATTGGTCTTTCATCCTTAGTGACTCAGCATCGGTCAGTCATCATCGGTGACTTTGAGTATTAGTGAGTCATTTCCATTGGTATCATTGAGTCGACATTGGTGACTCATGTATTGGTGACTTGTTCATCAGTGACCCATCCATCAGCGAGTCATTTGTGCTATCGGTATATTCGAACATTAATGAGTTGTTCAACAGTGACATGTCCATCAGTGACTTGTTCATCGGTGACATGTTAATCGGTGAGTCGTTCATCAACTATCTGTGCCAGAGACTCTGAAAAAACTTATAAAGTGTCTACCTTACACAAAACATTACCATATTTAGTGAGATCAATAAATACTTGTAAATATACACTTGTAAACATATTAAAGAATAAATATAGTTTATTGAATCATTTAAATGTATTGTACATTATGACATAATTGATTTACCTAGAGTTATTAAATGGAAAGTAATAATAGAATCTGTAGATTGACCTTATTTGTGATTACGATACACACTATATCATATAGGGTCAAATAATCTCCACCATTTTGGGAATCACAAATTATGGCATACATATGATGTTAATTAATAATAATTACTTGACTTATCATACATCACGAAATGTGGATATTCAGCACAACTAAGGCTCTCCCTTGTTTGTGTTTTTAAACAAAGGTCCCCCTAAATTATTTTATCAATGAAAATATAAGTATATATATTATGATGAGTACATTCCATGTTTCCTATGTCATAGTTTCTCCCCCCTGAGATTAAGAATGTATTCCTTTTCTCCCCCTTTTTTTATTAGAATAATACATTAAGAGAAGCAAAAATAATAAAGAGAAATAATCGAAATAGAAAATGAGAATCACAGTGAAGACAAAATATTTTTTCCCATAAAGGTGATAGAGAGTTCAATTAGAAATGTAAATATACAAATCCATATCAAATAAACAATAAACCACTAAGGGTTTGGCTTCTGAGGCTCTTTGCTTATTTTCGAAGGATCTAGAGTATGATCAGAAAGTGTTGGTTTGGCAGTAAGAAGAGGTGGCCTTATGACAACACCAGTCAAGGAAGAACCTATTAGGACATTTTATACAAGTATATGCCTATTTTATGATAACACGTAGCTCTGAGGTTAATCTGTTATTACTTGTTGAATCTGGAAAAGGTCTTGAGATATACTCATCGGAGCATGAGGCTTAGAGGTAGTTCTAATGGTAGCAGCTGGAGGAACCACAATTGCTTCATCTTGAAAAGGCATGTATGGCTTGAGGTGCTTGGTGAAATCATTAATGTTCCCACCACCATATTTCATGGCCCTCTCAAAATCATTTTAATTATCAAGGGATATATCTAGTATAGGATTAAACTCATTCAATTGTACCACTAGCTTCTTCAGGGATTCAGTTATTGGAGGAATCTTGATATTTTATTCAAAGTACGTGAAGTTGTTGAGAAGATCATATTTGGTATAAACCATGGAAAAATATTTATAATCATTATCTCGAATTTCATTCTGAGTAGTTGAGGCTTCATTTGTCCACTGCCTCACCATATTGTAAACAATATATATATATATATATATATATATTTCTATGCACCTTTTCAAGAGAATATTTGTCTGAATTACTCAGATGATTCTTGAGTTCATATCTGACGACATCCTTGAGTGACTCTAAATCAGCACCAACAACTCTCCAACATCTAGAAATATATGGTCCAATGATCTTATTTCCAAGCTTATCTTTCAATAATTTCAAATATACACTCATTAGATGTGTCACAAAGTTCATAAGAACTTCCATCACACTATTAAAAGATGTAATGAAATCAGTGGTTAGAGAATTTAACTCATTATTCATCTTGGTTACTTCTTCTCTCAGTAATGTCTTATGTATAATGATGGTTTCAGCTATGGTAATGAGATTAGGTTAAATCTCATGGATCACTATACTTTCAATGTTTGAAGCATCAACATCCAAAATACTCTTAGAAGTAGATTCTTCACTTCTGAATCCAACTAAGGCTCTCATGACTCGCAGATACCTGTTTGGAATTACTCTAAATCCTCTTTAGTGACAAAGTCACTAGGCATTTGTTGTGCTACTGGATCAACTGTAGGAAGTGCAATGGGTTCAGTATTAACTCGGTCTTGTGGAAAAGGAATAGGGGGAGAAGGCACCCTCTTCTCATCAGAATCATAATCTAGCCCCAAAAGAATGAGGCTTATATTTCTGTTCCACTCACCAGTACATGTCCAGTATCTGGACTCTACTATGTCAATCCTGACTCTTCTTTCCTATAGATCAGGTACATAACCAAATTTATCTTCTTTATCATCCTAATCTATGGCTAAATAAATAATTCTAGGCACCGATACTAGTTGAACTTAAGGTTTTGCATGTACTCCATACACTTCAACTTCTCGAGGCACTTCCTTCATCTGAGGCACTTGATCCTCAGCCTCTTCCTCATGGCAACAAGACATAATATCATTAAACTCTTGAATGATTTAATTATTTTCAACATCTGGATGGTGAGTTATTCCCCCATTAAGAGCATCCCCATGATCAATAACTTCATGTTCAACATAATCCGTACCACCCTGTCCATCAGCTCTATCAGAAACTCCTTGTATATATTCCTCACAGGATCTATCAACTCCTTATTGACCCACTTTTAAAGAATCACTGACATTATCATCATTTCTCTCATCATCATCATCATCATAATCATCATCAATCTCATAATCTTAATTACATACATAGCCTTCTGCACCAGTGACTTCAGTCTCGTTACCATCCTTATCACTAACAAAGGTTACCTTGAGGGTAAATCTAATGGTGGACTAGCAGGTCCATACGGCATGTATTTTGGGATTTTAGAAATATCAGGATCACCCTTGTCATCAATAATATATCCTTTATCTCTTGGTAGCTCAACCTCATCTTCCTCATCTGAATAAACAATTTACTCCCCTGGTTTTAGACCTGGATCAGCATGATCATTTGGTTTAGTTGGATGGTCAATCATATTGTAATCTCTATACAATCATTCCTCATCTCCTACCCATATTTTCTTCCATTGGATCCAAAAAATATTTAACCTCTTGAAAATATCATTATAAAGGTAAAAACCACTACCGAAACTAATCATTTCATCTCTATCTTCTACACGGCCCAATTTAATTGTCATTGTAGAGATCATCCTAGGATAGTACAAACTTTTTTCTTTCATGGATGGTTTTATCATATCAGAAACATGTTCCATTAGGTACCTACACATACTCACCTTTATGAAATTTTATAATTGGTAAATAAAGAATACATTCTCATACTTCACCACAGTGAAATCTCTATTCCTTGAGCATATTTGATGTTGAATAAACTTAAATATTAATCATTCCTCTCTATCCATCTCACTTGAAGTATATATCCTTGATTCTTCACTTTTACTCAACTCATTTAGAGAATACTAATATGACAAAAAATCAGAGGAAGGAAGAATTTTACCCGGGTAATCAGTATAGAAACCTTAATGAGGCATTTCTTAGCATTAAACCCATTCCTTTGATGAAAGAGTTATATATTTTTCATTCAATACAGACTTTATCTGTGCTTCTTCAGTTCTATCCATAGATATATTAAAGATGAGATAAAACTCATCACAAAAGATGGGGTAAAAGGTCTATAATTTTTAAATAACCATCTTATTCAGCCATGAGATTTTAGATCCCTCCGAAAAAGTGACCTATAATACATAATACATTCTATGAAAACTTCTTTCTCAGTTGTAACAACTCAGTATACCAAACCTGGCTTTGCAATACCACTAGAATAAACCTTTTAATTATTTTCTGATATAGATTCACTCACCTTATCAATCACATGCTACATGATTTCCATTTCAAGGGTTCATATTCGTAAGGAGTTGAAAGTTAGAGGGTAGGTAGAGAGTAGAAGAGAAGAAGGTTCAAAAGTAGAGAGGGAGATTAAAGGTCGATGTTGATTGAATAAATATTATAATTTAGGGATTTTAAATTGTAAAAACATAAAAAAAGATAACAAGAAAAAAAAACTGTGTCATTTCACATAAAACAGAATGAATTATAAAAGGGTCCATAAAGGCATCTGTTTCACACAACTAGTATTACACAATCAGTTTCGAGTGATCAGTTTCATCTGATCAGTTTCACAGATCACTTTCACAAATCAGTTTTACATATCGGTTTCGTAGATGGGTTTCATAGATCAGTTTCATATATCAGTTTCAGAAATCGGTTTCACAGATCAGTTTCATATATCAGTTTCACAGATTTCTTTCATTGATTACTTTCATAGAATGGTTTAACAGATCAGTTTCATAGATCGGTTTCACATTTTGGTTTCACAGATCGGTTTCACTGATCCGTTTCACCGATCAGTTTCACATATTGGTTTCACAGATATTGAATAAGGTGAAATAGGTTCGATATGAATTTAGATATTTATCATTTCAAGTTCATTTCTGATATAGTTCATTCTATCATAGAATAATGGTTTAGTGAATATGACATCAAGTTGATACTTAGTCCCGATAAACTCAAGTGTTGTACCACTTTTTTGATAATTATCTCTCAAAAAGTGTTCTCTTGTATCAATATGTTTTGTTCTTGAATGAGAAATTGGATTATTGGTAATGTTAATTTCACTTGTATTGTTACATTTTAGGGGGATAGGTCTAAACTAAAATCTATAGTCTAATAAGGTGTGGTTCATCCACATAATTTCTGCACATCAACAAATAGTGGCAATGTACTCTACTTCAGCAATTGATAATGCAATTGAATTTTTCTTTTTACTATACCATGATATTAAGGTCTTTCCGAAAATGTAAAATGTTCCAGAGGTATTATTTCTATCTAACTTACAACCACTTCATCATCTGAATAACTAATTAATCAAAAGGTTTCAATTTAAGATAAACAAATCCTAAATTAGTTGTATATTTGAGTTATTTGAAACCCCATTTAACTACATTTAAATGTGAATATTTTGTGTTTTCTTTAAATATTGAACACATACACACACTAAACATAATATCTCACCTACTAGCAGTTAAGTACATCAAACTCCCAATCATTATTCTATAAAAAATTTTATCAATATATTTCCCATTTTCATTAAGATCTAACTTTCATGTGGATCTCATAGGGGTTTCACTACTTTTAATGCTATCAAATCCATATATTTTCAAAATATCATTAGTTTAATTAATTTTATTTATAAAAATAACTTCTTTATTTTGAAATATTTGAAATCCAAGAAAATATTTATGTTTACCCATCAAACTCATTTGAAACTAGCATTACATTATCTTTTAGAAATCATTTCATAAAGAAGTTTTCGATGATCCATAGATAATATGTTCCAAATATATTTGATTTTTTGAAACTTTTTTATTTTCTTTTTATAAACAATGTAGGTTCTGCAACTCCTTTTTTCAAGACATTATAAATAAGAAAGATACTTAACCTTTCATACTATGCTCTTGTATCTTATTTAAAACCACATAAATCTTTAAATAATTTAAACACTAGATTTCAGAAATTTGTATATGTAAAAACTGGGGGTTAATAAACAAAAACATCCTCAATTATATAACCATTTAAAAATGCACTTTTGACATCCATTTAGTAATGTTTAAAATCCATGTGTGATACATAGGAAAGTAATATTCTAATGGCTATAAGCCTAGATACTGGTGAAAAGGTTTCTTCATAATCAAATCCTTCTTTATGATTATATCCTTGTGCAACCAACCTAGATTTATTTCTCACTATATTTCCCGCTTCATCCACTTTATTTGTAAACACCCATTTGGTTCGTATGTTCAGTGTACCCCATGGTCTGTCTACATGTTTCCAAATATTATTTCATTCAAACTGGTTAGGTTCTTCTTTCATGTCTATTACACAAAATTAATGATTTATTGCATCATTGAAATTTTATGGTTCTTGTTGTGACAAGAATACTATATATTCAACCTAGTATGTCAAGGAAGATCATGTTTTTGTTCCTCTATCTATATCTCCATCAACAGCATCTATGGGATTATTTTTAAGGGTCCTAGTTTTTCTAGTAACGGTAGGACTAGTTATTTTAGGTTCATCATTTTGATCTGGTTCAATGTGTCTAGAATATTGAGAATTTCTTGAACTAGAAGTTTTTACAAATTCCTTTATTGGATGATTTGAGGTTATAGAATTAATATCCAGATTGGACATATCCTCATTAATATTTTCAAGTGAGGTCTTAGGACCATACATATCCATTTTATCAAACATGACATGTATAGATTCCTTAGTACATTTGGATTTCTTATTAAAGACACTATATGCATTGCTTGATGTAGAATATCGAAGAAATATTTATTTTTCACTTTTGGAGGGAAATTTATCTATGTTATCTTACATGTTACAAATATAAACATTACATCAAAACACTTCAAAAATAACACTCATTAGGTTTTCTATACTTCTAAAACTCATAAGGATATTTCGTAGCACTGGGTCTAATTAATACTCTATTTATTATGTAAAAAGTTGTATTAATAACTTCAGCCCAATAAAATTAGTAGGTCATATTCATTAAGCATATTTCAACAAGTTTATTGTAGTCTTATACTTCTTATTTCAACCATGAAATTTTTTTGAGCTGTTATAGGGGTAGAAAAGTTATGATTATAGCCATTTTGTGAGCATAAATATTAAAAATCAACATTCTTAAACTCAGAGCCATGATCAATTATTAAGGACATAATCATAAGTCCACTAAGATTTACTAAAATCCTAGAATACATGGTAATGTGAGAACAAGATTAACTCTTGTGAGCTAATAAAAAATTCCATGTATATCAAGTAAAATCATCTAAAAGAACATAAAAATAGTTCTTTCCGTTGAGTTTGAAACACTAGATGGTCCAAAAAGGTCCATGTCATCCAACTCACGAGGTTGATAAGTGTTTTCTTCTTTCTTTGGTTTGAAAGATATTTTATGTTGCTTTAATTTATGGCAAGGATTACATATCTTATTGTATAGAAACTCAAATTTAGGTTGGTATTTAACTAAAACATTTCTCGTTAACTTATTAAGAGAGTGTATATTGCAATGTCTTAGTCTTCTGTGCTAGATCCATGAATCTTGGTGAAAGGAAATTATAAATGAAACATTCTATGATGTAAGTGTGTCAAAATTTATAAAATATGTAGTATCATTTCTAAGATCACTAAATATTAAGTTAATATTGGCATAAAAAACATGGAATGAATCATTTTTTAATTTTACATTAAATCCATCATCAGAAAATTGAGATATTCTAAGCAGTTTATACTTTAGTCTATCAACATAAAGTACTTTGGAAATTGAAATAGAGTTAGGGTTACCAATCTGGACTAGGTCAATGATTTTTCCTATACAATTGTCACCAAATGTGACATGTCATTCCTTGATTTTGATAAGACTTTTGAAGCTATAATAGTCTCCTATCATATGTTTGGGACACCCACTATCCAAGTACCACATATTTCTATAGGATCTCTTTAGGTAGTTTTCTTACAAAATAATTTATCCCAAAAATAACTTTGGTACCCATATTTGTTTGGGTCAACAAACATTAGTGTTAAAAGATTTAGGAACCGATAATTGTCTTAATGGATTCCTATATGCAGAATATAGGGTGTTTAAAAAATAAACACTATTTGGCTTAAAAGAACTGGAAGCAGTATAAGAATTATTAGCGCTTGAACGTTTAGTAAAATTTTGGTTTTTATGAAAGAAGAATATTTTCTATATTTGGTTATAAAACGCATTTTGGATAAATTCCTTTGACTTGGTTGATATCATATCCTATAAGATTACTTAGGAGATTTTTTACCAATAATCTATGTAAAGGTATTTTTTCCATTGGTAAACCTTTCTATGTCCTCCATCAATTTCTTATTAGACATTTTTAACTCATTTTTTTCCTTGAGTAGTTGATAATTTTTCTCATTTATAGTTGTAAGTTCAGATTTAACAGTTATAGTAAGAGAATTATATTTATTCAAATATTTATACTTATATTTTAACTCATTGCATGTTTCTTCTAGCATGATTATATATTTAAATAATTAATCATTTTTCATTTTCTCAGACTTGATTTTATTTTCATAATAATAAGATTTAGGTACTAGATATTCTAAGGTTACATCAGTTGTGTTTGTTATAAAACATGTGTTAGAAATATTATCTTTCTCATCATGATAAGCGAAATATTCACTAGTGTTATCCTCAGAGGCACTCCAGGTGGCCTTGATTGCCTTCTTATACTTTATGTCCTTATTTTCATTCTTCTTTTTATATTTCAACATTTGATAGTAATCCTTTACATGTCCTTTCCTTTTACATTCGTAGAAAATTATATCTTCTAATTTATCATTTCTTTTCCAATCCTACTTCCAATTTCCCTTGTTGTCATATTTTTCTTTGTAATTAGGATTTCTGAAAAACTGATTTTTCCTATAAAATTTCTATAATATTCTGGCCAGTTGGGCCATTTCTTCATCACTGTATGAAGCTGATTCTTAACCACTTGAAATTTCAACATCATCTTGAACTTTGGATTTTTATTTAGTTTTAGAGGGAGTAGTCTTGAAAGCTACATACATTTTTTTGGTTCATCATCTTCTTGATTTAACTTCAATTAAACTTCATACACAATTAATTTTCAAATCAATTCCTTCACTAGAATCTTATCGATATCGGAAGAATATCTGAGGGACACAGATGTCCCTAGACATCTCTCTGGTATGCATCACAAAATCTTCACATTATTCTCTTTGATTGTAACTTCTCTTCCTAAAGAAATCATTGTTTTCACAATTTCATTAAACCTGAGATATATATCGAAATGGATTCATCATGATTCATTTGAAAATTATCATATTTAATTGTATAAGTATTTAATCTTATTTCCATAACATTATATGTTCTCCCATGAGAAATAGACATAGTACCCTAAATCACATGTGCAGTTTTACATGCAGAAATACGATAAAACACTTCATCTCCTAGTGCACAGTATATAGAATTCATTGCATTACAGTTATTATTATATGCAGTCTTGATAGGTTCAACGTAAGTGGTTCTAGCAGTTTCAAAAATTGCATATTTACATTCAATAGCAGTCCAGATTTAGAATCCCAGTATTTCAAGATGTATTTTCATTTTAAGATTCTAATGAGCATAGTTGGTTAAATTAAAGAAATGTGGTCTATTAGTAGCATACCCCTCTACTCTATTATCTAGGATATAAATTGGGAAGCCATTTCAATAGGATAAGAATTTAGAAATAACGTAAATTTTTTGATCTTTGAAAAACAACTACAATAACAGTTGGAAATCTTTTCAACTTTCAAAATATTTTAATACTATTGATGCTAAAGGTTGGTCAGAGTACATTACTCCAGTGGGGGGGATTGATTGTCGATAAAAATATCATCTAAAATGGTTCTTTAAAAATTATTCCATTTAAAAATATATACAGTTTTTTTGTAGTGAATTTATACAAGTCCAAAATGTTCAATTAATTTATTAGTATATTGATTAGTTATTAGCTATAATAACCTAAATATTAGTATAACTTTTGAAACTAATATACCGGTTAAAAACATATATAAACAATTTCTAAACATAATATCAATGTTTAAATTAAGATTATGTGAAATTTGACAAACACGTATCCGATTAATCAAAAAGGAAAATGCACAACAGATATAAGAAAGAGGTTTCTTCTCAAGCTGAGACATAGTCCTCTCCACTTACTGGTCACCTTCCACCAAGTAGTTTATATTAAAAAATATTTTTACCCAAACCCTAGATATGAGTTTAACATTGCACACAAGGTTGTCCATGCCACACCTATCCTCTACCACAATTATTCATTGGAAAAGTAACAAACAAATCACACATGATCCCTTCTACTGTTCTACGTGGGACACAAGAGTTAAAAGAGAGTGAGTGTGAGGATATTGAGTATCCTCCAGTTATTCATAAGAGGCAGTGTGTGTGTGTAATAGACAGATGCACACAATGCTTGAAAAAGTAGAAACAATTCCAAAATAGAGTTATAAACAAATAATAGAGTTTAAAAATATGTGTGTGTTATGCAGTGAAGCTCTGGACTAGATTGAGGTAGAGAAGATGATATTCGAGTTCCCTTCTCGAAGGTGGCTTCAGAATAAAATATCCCAACCTCTGTACACAATATTCTTGGTGTGAAAAGTTTATCGCTTCTATGATAGGATGTTCAGAGAGATTCAGAAGGTTATTTTTTTTCTTATTGTGCACCTTTTGTACTCTAGCTCCATGTTATTGGAATTTTGAACACAACTCTTTGAGTTCTTATGGTTTCAATTTTCATCACATTACTCTGATATGTTGTTTTTTATAAGATTCGGTTTTTCATCATTTTATACTTAAAGGACTTGTAGGAATGAATATATTTCCACATGCATATACCTCTTACTGTCTATGGATAGTCCTATAAAAATCATTAAATATGTTCAGAATCATTAGTTTGTTTAAATATGACTGTTAGATATAAATTTGAATAAATAAATTTAAATACAATTTTAGTGAGTATCGGTGAGTCATAGGTAATAGTGATTCATTGTATCAGTCTTTCAGCATCGGTGAATCAACGTAGGTATTCCATAATCAGTCTATCAGCATCGGTGACTCATCCTTAGTAGGTCATCATCGTTGACTCCGAGTATCAATGATACATTTACATCGGTATTAGTGAGTTGAAATAGGTGACTCAAGAATTAGTCACATGATCATCAATGACTCGTCCATCAGTGAGTCTCTTGTGCTATCAATTTATCCAAGAATAGCTGAGTCATTCATCAGTGACTTTTCCATTAGGGAATTGTTCATCGGTGACTTGTTCATTTGTGATTCTTTCATCAACTATCGTTTATAGAGACTATAAAAAACTTATAAAGTGTTTTCCATACCTAGAACATTAAATGATAAAGAGACATCCATAAATTCATGTAAATATAATCTTGTAAACATATTAAATAATATATACAGTTTAAAAACTCATTGAAATATAGTGTACATTATGACATAATTGATTCAATTAGAGATATTAAATTGAATGAAATAACATAATCTATAGATTGACATTATTTTTTATTAGGAAAACCACTATATCATAGGGGGTCCAATAGTAAATAATAAACAAAGGTTAATTATTTATGTTATTCATAAAAATATTAAATTGTATTATTCCTTTTATATTACTTATTATCATCTTATAAAAACTAATTTTTATTCATGTTCATGTCATAAATTTTGATGTTATTTGGCACTTGGGTCCAAACTGAATTTGGTATGATGTCAACATTCAAAATGATCATAAGTCCATCATGTACAAAATAATATTCATGAAATTCTAATTACATTTATACAAAACTTATTCTTTTAAATCCGTAAATTACATATGAATATTAAAAATGAACTATAATACAATCATGGATAGTTAAATCCATGCATTACATATTATATAACACATAATATGAATGTTAAAAATCAGATTACCCCATAATAAAAATATTTCACTTTTTAAAAAAAAACATGACAAGATTGACTTCTTTTTGAATAAAATAGATTAAATGTCTTACATGAATCCAAGTGGAAGAATGATCTAAAAAATCATCCCATTGTGATTTATGTTAAAAATAACTCATCCAATCAAATTAGGACATTTTTTGGCAATTCTATACTATTTATAATATTATTTTAACCGTTAATTACATGATTTACCATGAACCATGATAAATAAAAAAATACTAAGTTAGTATTCAGATTATCAAAAATTAAAAGGATCCTATTTACAAAATTTGGACATTCTAAATCCAAATATGGAATCCATTTTCTAAAATTCATAATAATGAATGTTGAAAAAAATTAATAAAAAATAAATCCCATTGATGTAATGACAAAAGAGGGTTTTTAAGTAAAAAACTTTAAAATATTGAAATATTTTTATATCCAAAATCAATGTGAAATAGATTCAAATGAATTGAATTGGATTAAATGATAAAAAGTGATCTAATTATACTTTAAAAACAATTTAACATATAATTTAATACTATAATTTATTTAAAAGAATAATTTTTTTTCAATTAAAATTCTATATTTTTTTAGTAATCCTCAAAAATGAAACTTCTCCAAATAATACCAAAAATTAAACCAAAGTAAATTATGATATTAAAACTTAAAAAAAGTGGTTTATTTTTTAAAATATAATTTATAATTGTTTTTAAAACTAATTTTTAAATAAGTGCACCATAAAATGGGGGAAAACTTATTTTTTTGAAAAAATACTTATTTTATGCATAAAATTAAAAAAATTTATATTATGTGTAGAAAACACATAAAATGATTTTTAAAAATTAGATTATATATAAATATATTTATTTATTTATTTAATGTAATCCAAAAAGGGTGATTTGTTTATTTATTGTTACAAAATAAACTTTTTCACATTCAAAATGTTTTTTTCAAAAAAAAATTCCCTTTGATTTTAAAAAAGGTTTTTACATTCATTTATGACTAACTATTCAAATAATTACATATACATATGTAAACCATATATTCAAAATTTAGGTAATACTCTTTATTACTTCTTTTCTATTGTATAGGTTATAAAAACATCATTTAAATAATAATATTAAGTTGTTTATTTAATCTTGATGTGGCATCTTGTGTACGATATAGATCATAGTGTTTATTAAAATTATGGGATGTTATAGTTAGGGTTTTGGTGCATATTTAACAAAACAATATCTGTAACTATGTGCCCTTTATTAAGCACACATGGAACCCACACGGGTTGGATGCACAATTTAATAAACCATGTGCCAACCATTTTAAACCGCTCTTCTATGGGGATATATTCACCAACACGATTACCACACAGTTTGGAAAATCATGTATCAAACCTATACGACACACTGAAAGATTAAAAATTCTCAAATATAATAAAATAGTTGTAGGATCCAGGCGTGGCCTCTTCCTAAACAATTTATTTAAAAATTCTAAAATTTAAAATTTTCTTTGATTAAAAGACACAAACTTCTAAAGGAAAAAAATAAATAAAAATGATTTTTAAATAAGGTTCACGGTGTTACAAGACCTTAACAAAAAAAATACCTTCTATAAATCCACAACCAGGTTATAGAGGTATTATTTGTGGATGTATAACAACCTTAATGGCTTTAATGTTTAATGAAATGGTGGTTTTTCAATGAAGAGGTATAGTTACTAACTGAGAATTTTAATTTTATTTCTCATTCTAAATAATTTATATATTCTTAAACCATAAAAAAATAAAAACATTATCTTACATATACTAAGATATTATAATGTAAATTTCGTAACATTTATATATTTCCTCTTCCATAAAATTGGAAATGAATCTTTCATTCATGCGTATGGGGGAATACCACCTCATGAACCGATATAGTACTTTTTTCCTTTATTTTCTCTCATGGTTGATTAGAATAATAGATTTAATGTAAATATATAATATTAATGGAATTTATATATTTTATTAATGTTAGAAAATAATTTTTTTTACTTTCCATTCCATCAATTGAAAAATGACAATGTCATTCATGCCTACTTGTGGACGAGCACCTCAATAAGGGGATGTGATCCATTTTTCATCACCAAATAACACAGATGATATATATAAGTTTATTTAGTGAAATAATATTATATTTAGGAAATAATTATCATTCTTGAACAAGTAGTAATACAAACCTTACTTCTATAATGATCATTAAAAAATGGAAATGTTACTCATGTGTAAATATAACCTACCACCTCAATAATATCAACCAAATTTATTTTTCATAACCATCATTAATGGTTGGTTTAAATAGTAATAATAATTTAAAAAAATGGTAATTTTATAATTATTATTATTTTTGAGTTGATGGAATATTTAATAGTTTTACGACAGTCAACCAACTGATGACATTTTTTATATACGAGTCAAATATCGTCAAAAAATCCAATGAGAACATAATTTTTTAATTAATTTAATATAACATGGTAATAAATAAAATTATAGTAATAATATTCAGTAGAAATTTTATGATGAAAATATCTACTTAACATGTGTTTATTATTCGGGAAGATAAAGAACATATTTACAATTCAAACTTGAGGTAATGGACACAATATTATAAAACATTGTTTTAAATATTTTCAAGATTTATTTTCAAATTATTTTTCATCAATATGCATATTTATAAAAACAATTATTTCTTTTAAATGAAATTAATTAATAATAATGGAAATTTTTGTCTATTATTACTTTATATAAAGGGATTTCAAAAGGAATCTTTTTCACGCATTTTATATAAAATCTTTTAACATCGTATAATAAAATAAGAATGAATGATATATTTTTTCATAAATGGAATCATTGAATTTCCCCACCTCTAAATAGATTTTTTGATGTTTTCCATGCATTGTAATCATCAATTTTTTTTGAAATAAAATTTATTTTACCTTTGTTCAGGGTATTTTGGTATTGATAATGGGGTTTTAAATGGAAATGATATTTTATTTTCCAAATGTTTTTTTCACATGTGTTTAAATGATATTTTTAAGGGTTTTATAAGGAAAATATGAAATATTAAAATATCTTATTTATGTATATGAACTTGATCATTATATATGATTATTTTTATGCCTAACATAATATATACAATGTGTGATCCTGATACAACTTATATGACAAGTGAGACTATTATAGCTTATATGATGGGTGATCACGATACCACTTCTTGGATGAGTGATCCTAATATATAATATAAAATGGGTGAACCAGATAAAACATATACAATTGTAAATCCATATATAGCTTGTGTGATGTGAGTTATAAAAACATTTTATTTATGAGTGAGCCTGATAATACTCTCTAATACACTGGGTAGTGTTCCCTATGTTCATAGGCAATAAGGTAAGATTAAACCAGGGTGGTTTATCCTTTTGATTTAAGTGGAATTTATTTTCCTTTTTATACGAGTTATGAATATATTGATATATATTTCATAATAGGTATTTAATTATATTTTTATGGTTTGTAGTGGTATTATATGATTATAATGTTTTCTTTTGTTTCATCTAGATATGATTTTTCATAAAATAAATGAATATTGTGATCAAAGAAATAGATTTATGAGTTTTAATGTTTTTTACTAGACTTACATATTAGATACTATAATATCCCTTACTGATATTTTTGTGCTCATCCCACATTTTGAAATTCTTTTATTAGAGATTAAGGATGAGTCGAAAAATTAATAACATCTCATTTCTAGATATGGAATCTACCTTGAACCAAGCATGAATATAGTTATAATGAATTTTTTTTCTATGAAAAATGGATACTCTGTGAAAATATACACCATGAAAGAATTTTTTTTAATTATATAAAACACTAAATATAAACATACCATGGGTATATATGTGATCTTTTATTATCTATTGATTATTTATGTTTTAGATGGTTGAAATCGAGTCACGTTTATGAGTATCAAGATCAAAATATAATGTTTGTAGTCTTTGTACAAGATATTTGAGTGTAGGTTCTGGGATTACATAGTTAGAATTAGATAAGGGATTAGATAACTTTGGATATTATAATGATTTCATGTGCTATTTTTTAATATTTATTCATATGATCATCAATTTATATGTTTCTGATTGATCATAATTTCCAATACATAAACACCCCATATTTAGGTTTTAGATGATAGCCTTTTGAGGTGATTATTCATATTGTGGGGAGATGTAATGTTAGGTTAATTTATTTGAAATTATTAGGTTTAACATGATTTATTATTTTATTATAATTAATTTATATCTTTTGGGATGTTTGATCAAGTTTATATGATATACATTGAAGTTAAAACATTATTTAGTGTTGAAGATATTTTTATTATATTTGAATATTATCATCATATTTCTAGGATTGATATAGTAATTATATAAATATTGTTTTAGAAAAAGTAAATAACATAGTCAGAGAAAGAACACATCTTATCTGGAAAGTTTATGGGGGCTTGAACCCACAACCGTAGGGAGATAATGGTGAAAATGATACGACAGGCATACATTATGTCCCAATTAATATGAATTTTTTAAATTACATAATAAATAAATATTTATATGAGTTTATGAACATATGTTTTATCATATAATTACACATGTTATTGAAAATTTATTTTTGGATTACAAGATTTATGTTATTTTGGAAGATATTCACTCTTTTTGGGACCTCATATGATTAAAGTTAATGGAATTCTTTTTCTGAAAGATGGAAATTTATTTTAGGAATAAAGGTAATGTTAAATATTTTAATAATATATAATATTAATGTTGATTTATGGTGAAAAATTTCATTTATGGAAATAATTATCATATCTTAGAAATTATATAAATATGGTATAAATTTTTTTGGTATGAAACATCATGAGTGATTGATGTTATTCAGAGATAAGAATTAAATTTATCATGTAATAATATGTGATCAAATAATTATAACATTCATTTTTCAATCACAGTAAAGAATATTTTGAATAATTATAATTATAGGTACTTAAATAATGATTTAGTTTCAACCTTGGGTATTACTATTTAATTTTAAACCCTAATGTATCATTTCCTCATATAAATTATTATTCATTTTTGGAATTATCTTACCTTCCTCTAAAAATTCCTTTTTTGGTTAATTTATAATGACTTTAGGAATAAATTTTTATCATATTTGGATTATTTGAGCTGTAAAATGTGGATTTTATCGATTAAGTAATGATAAATTCAAAGTGAATACTCATTATTTGGAGAAAAAGATGAGATTCACATTGAAATTGAATAAAGAGCTCAATTTTACTTCTCAAAAAGTATATTTTCTTATTTTCATAGAAAATATGGTAATATATTTCCTCAACTCTCGGAAAAGGATATTGAACCAAAAATATTATCCTATGAACTTCATATCTAACCAATCAAAATTTTTTTTCATAGAAAACTTTTTTTCATTTTTGTGGTCATCAACTTTACCATGATCATTCACTTCCTTGTGATAAATTATTTTTTTCACTCTGAATCATTATTTAGTCAACACTTTTATACTCTATGTCAATATTTCCACTTTCCACTAGTTTTATTCTTTATGTAAACTTAGTTATTTGATATTCTAAAAGACTTTTGTAATTCCCTTTACCTCTTTGAAAAATTATTTTTTATTAACCATTTTTTTATGATGGATTTTGAAAAAGTTAATTTCAAATTTCAAATAATTTATTATTAAGAATGAGTTGAAATTTATAGGATTAATTTTATTAATGGTTTGGAGAATATAATATCCCTAGTTTTTTTAAAAAAATTATTGCGTATATGAAACACAACACTAACCTTAAACAAACCAAAAAATAGTATTACATGAATATGACCATTGGATCAAATCTATTGAAATTTATGGCCTGGAATTGAGTAAATATATTATGAAATATATATAAATTCCATACTCAATAAAAATTTACACACTAATTCTGAGTAAATAAACACTCAGTTTTTATGAAATTTATTTTATACTTCAATTTTTTTTTTCTAAAAAACATAATTTACCTAATTTGTGTGGATAATATAATTAATTTATAAAAAATATAAAATGGGTTTAAAAAAATAATATATTATTTTTGGATTCATCATATCAAAATTATATTACAATGAATTTTGTTTTTTATAAATATTGATTGTCCATTGAATAATGAAAAATAATGATTTTTATTGTAAACATGAATTTTATTCATGAGTATAAGAAGATATATTATTTTTAAATATTATATAAAATTAAAATAATTTTTATTATTTTATTAGTAATATAATTATTATTATTGGAATACATTTTATTGTTAAATTTCGTATTATATCATTATATACAAAAAATAATTTCTCTATAAATTTGTGTTTCACTGCCTTTTGAATTTTAATCTTATATTAATATCATCCACTTATAGAAATTTAATCTTAAAAAATTGTTTATATATAATGAATTAGTATATCTAAATTTGATAAATATTTTTCTTATAATTTTTTCCAAAATGGATTGTAAATATAGTAACTAATTATAACCATGGTAATAGGAAATCATTCAATTAAGTATAATTTTTGTACATGGTTTAATAAATTACCATAATTCTTAATTAATACTATTTTATTATTTTATTTTAGTAATATAAACCATATCTAAAATATGTGAAAACTTTGTTCCATATTTCATTGATTTTGAACTTTATAATATTTAAGTAACATATAAAGTAAAAAATGCCACTCTTTCTTTTTGTCATCTATAATATATTTTAACAAGGATAAAAAATATCTTTAATTATAAAATGAATATTTTAAAAATAAATTATTTTTTATTATAGAAATTTATTTATAATTTTTAATGATGAAATGATTACCTTAAATTGTTACTCAATGACGACACAGTAATTGTTAAATTAATATAAAAATAAAATAAATTCTTTTAAAAAATTTAAAATCAATATAAATTGAAATAATTATACTTATTTTTTAATTTTATAGATAAATATAACATATTTGGAGTTTTTAATTGATTTTATTTGAATTTCATTCATGTGATTTTATTATAAAATTCAAATTAAATGAATAGTATCAAATGAAATTAATGATATCTTAAGTAAAATATTATTTTATTTAATTATTTAAAAATTTGAAATATATTTCAAGATGAGAATTATAATGAAACATGGTCTTATATGTCATCCAATTTCCATTTATGAGACAATATTCACCTTATATGTATAATTATAACCCATAAATATTAAAAAAATTCATTACTGAGTTTAATGAAAACATTGGTCAACTAAGGAGTTAATCTAGAAGTTAAAATTTAATTTTATACATAAACCTATCTAAATATTACTATGTGTCAATATTAATACCATATAAAAATTATATTGAAATAAATATCATTTCAAAACCATTTTCCATGAGTTAGAATAATATTATATTATAATATTTCATGTACTTCGATAAATGATTTTATTGATATTTATCAATAAATAATATTATATTAAATGATTACCATTTCATAAAACGAAAATAATCATCCACATTAGTATGATATGGTTAAAAATTTCAATTGTGGTCCATTTATGTGCCATATTTCATTTTATTGAATCATTCATGTCCCCTAATGTGTAAAAGACATTGATATCTATTTTTCATGGGAAATAAGGTGTATGGAAAACCCTAATGATTGAGTAAGGGGGTCAATGTATATAAAATAATTTACATTAGGTTTACCATTCTTTTTAATTTATAAAAAATATCGAAGGCTCCTTCATCCGTAAATGGGTACAGACATACTATCCAAAGGTAGAAAGTCATTTGGGGGTTTAGACCCAACGACGCTTCGAAACACATATTTTTGGAGAGGATGGGATGTCAGGATGATCGAGCCCTTTGGGGGAATCATTTAAAACTCCAAGTCTCTCTTATAGATTTAAGATATATTCATGAATCGCTTCTGAATCTATATATGGTGCATATTACCCTCATAAAGTTATAATGTGTTGAATCCTTCCATAATTGAGGTGGGGCCTATTAGTGAGTACGCCTACAAGTATATGATATTATTTATATATTTAAAATTTATGGGTAGCCTGTTTTATTTTGAAGAAATATACCCATGAACTTTGGAGATTACTTACATCTAGTGATGTGGTTAATATCTCGAGGATGGTATTGATCATTTAAGAGTCTTCCTATGTATCTTGCTTATAAAAGGAATAAAAAACCACATATTTCATTAGAACAACACAGTTTAATTTCATATTTCAAGGACCTATATGAGGGAACTCAAGCACTAGGTATTGATCTTGATCCTCATGAAGGAGTCATATATACCATTTTTATAGTACGAATTACAGTGATCATAATTTAATTACGCCTTTGGAACTTACCTCAAAGATGATTCCCTTGAATTGGGGACATCATATCATGTTGTTGAATGGGTATTACACATTTTGATTGAGATTGAGCATATATAAGTAATCATATTTATCTTGTTTATAATAGGATTCTGAGACATCATAGTTCGATTACGCCCTCGAGACCTACACCATGTTGGGTGGCATTGAATTAGAAAAATCATATCATGTTGCATAATGGAGATTTCACACAATGGTTTACCAGGTAGATAGAGGTTTATGATTAAAGCAAGAGGAATATTTCAAATCTCTACACCCATGAGAGACATGCCTTATTAGAATTGAATGTGGACACAAGTAACTAGTCAAGAAACATACCGATGTTAGACTTACGAATTGGGTCCACCCTTATTGGGTGTTTTTTATGTATCTCAAGCCTTAGGAATGATTCCTATATATACCAGTTATGATTGGAATTAGGTTCATCATAGATTGGTTGGGTTATAAATCTACTTATGGATTATGCTGAATGATAATAACATGAGAGAGATTGGGTCCCAAGGGATAAAATGTCAGAGAAATGATGGGACATACAATAGGGTACATGCCCAATGAATCTTTGGCAAGGGAGAGGGTTTCCCACATATCCTATTTGGAAAGGAATTAGAGTTCTCATTGTTTAGTTAGGTGTATTCTTGAATACACTCTATAGACAAGGTTATCATATCCTTGGACATATTTTGGACATCTCCTAATTTCCTACATTACAAATATTGATTGACTGTCAAAAATTTATAAGGATGTCCAGCCATTTCCTGGTGGCAGAGTTGATATATCTGAAAAAACACATGATATGGTAAACCAATTAGAAGGAAATTTCATGTTCTTAATGGAATGTTTGGAGTACATAACATGATCAAGGATAACATTTCTGGAGAGTGTCGCATGATCCTGGATGACTTGTCTGGAGGGTGTTGTATGACCTGGATTACATGTCTGGAGGGTGTCTCATAACCTAGATGAAATTTATAGAGGGTTCTGCATGATCTATTTGACTTTTATAGAGGACATCAAATGATGTGTATGAAATTATCAGGTACCAATAGATAACCTTTATTACATATCTGGCGGATATCACATGATCTATTTAAAATTTTTCAGAGTACATTGCATGATCTAGATGACATGCACTAGTCACACCATAAAACATGAGTGTCATGCCTAGAAGACGTCACAAGATTTGGATGGAAATCCCAGATGACTTCTCATGACATGTGTGGCATACCTGGATGGCATTTCATGACTTAATATAAATATACATGTGACATGACATAATCCAAATGGAATTTCGAGAGAGTGTCACATTTCTTGGGTCACATATCCTAGTGATGTCTCAAGATCTAGGTAGGTCATGTGAAGGAAATTAATATTAGAGTATCCATCTTCATGTAAGTATACCATCTCATTTAGTCTTTATTTCTAGAATTTATTTTATATGTGCCTCTATTTTTGTTTAGTGTTATCTCATTGTATGATTCATGTGACTCAGTTATCATGTGGGAACTCATTCATATATTCCTAAAGACGCACCAATAGTCCATTAGGTGATAAATAGAGTGGTCACGAAATGAACACATTCATATAACATTAATTCTTAAACCATTTCTTGGGGTTTTCTTACCAAAAGACCTATGTAATCACGTAAAATTATAATCTGATAATTCCAATCCTACGCTCTTGTGTCATAGTTTTCCATTCTATTAGTTTTTTTATGGTTAGTGGGAGAAATGTATTGGCCTCACCAAGAAAATTATAATCCACTTCACACAATGCATATCTTAAAAATATGAGTTGGATTCGGTGGAGGGATTTTGATATCACACACATCACATCATCCAACCATGGTTTATACATGGCGCAACATGATAACTACTGACCTAGATAATGTTATATCATTGTGATATTTTGAACCCTATATGATCAAGTGGATTTCTCCTTACCATGATGATATTTAAAAGATAATTCACAAGGTCATGCTAATATGTCTAAGAGTCATCGTGAGATTAGGTCACCTGTGAAAATGATTTCTCTTGATCAAGGATGACTTGTCTGGTGTCCTTCACAAGATAAATAAAGCTTGTCAAGTGGAATATTTGGGATCATAATTTCATGTTTATGGACATACTCATCATCAATGGTTATCAACGATGGTATATAACCCCCTTTCACATGAAGATCAATGTATCTTCCCTTCTCAAGAAACTTATTTCTTTTTTCCTCTTTTTATTTCCTTGTTTATTTTACTAGGAAAGTGATATTATGATGTTTTTAGAACATTTTTGTAGGAAATAACTCTCCTTGTCTACAATATGTCATGTGATGAATGATGAATCTCATGGTGATGCACAAGCAAGGACACATATAATCCCTCTACTTTCATGAAATGAAGGAAAATTTTCAAGGGGGAGTTCGTGGGGTGTTGTAAATCATATATGTACATTGAATGATGATCAATGTAATAACCCTTTCCATAGGGAATCTTCCATCCTTTGCCATTATTTTATAACTGGATTTGCGATGATTTTGGACCATCTGTCAGTCGACAAGTCTTATGATTAGAGGAACATGTTAGGTAGCCCCCCCCCCCATGATTATAAACTATTATCAAGATGCCTTTGAAAGAACAAGTTGGTTTGTCAAAGGGGATTTGTAGGATCATTAATAGACATTGAACCGGGAAATATCAATTCAAATTATCAATTTAAGTTCATCTTATCATGTCTCCTTTTCATGTTTATATGATTTACATAATTTAAATGCCTACCCCTCCTTTATTTTTTGGTGAAATTAATACCCATTCATCATTTATTTCTTACCTTATATATTTTTTTATTATCATTTAGTAGATGTAAACAAATTTAACCCATTATAAGAATCATATATGTGGACATGATCTTTGTTATGAGAAAATAAATGTCCTCTTGAGTATTTGAATCTTCCACAAAATCAGTGTTATGGGAAATGTTGGGCTTTCCAGGTGAACTTTGGTATTCAATGAAGTGACCCTATAAAAAAGGAGTTTAGAGATGTATTATATCACCAGAAACATCAAATATATAGAACTATTAAGATCAGTTCTATTAATAGATATTTTTTCAAGAACTCGTCATAGGATCCTATTTTTAAGAATGATTTGCGAGTACGCTTCGTGAGATCCGATCGAGTACTTGTGTTGCATGACAACTCTATCATAATTATTGATTAAATAAATAAAGAATAAATTATAGATCATAACATAAAATTTTACTTAGGTCTTTTTCTATATGGATATCTTGCAGGTTTCATATGACCCACTCATTTGGTTGAGTGGATACTCGATCATCATGTGGTTCACGTGACCCAATCTGGGTCATGTGATCTTGAGTCTCATGACTCATATTGGGATCATGAGATACCTAATGGGTTTTGCGATTCAAGTGGCCTCAATGGGTAATTTGGTTCTTAATACCAACATCATGTCATGTGATCTTTAATCCCTTCATTGTTTCATGTGTTTCAATTAATCATGCTTGAGTTATGTATCTATTTTGATGAGATTTTTCACTTATCTAATTGTAATATTATTTTAATACAGATAATATTTAAATAAAGATGGATTATAGTTCCTATCACAGTACTCATAATATTAAAAAGAAAGACTATATAATAGTGAAAGCTTGTTGGGACACCATTGTTTCAATCATGGATACTGGCTACCACCTTAATATGAAATCATCACGGAAAATTTTGATGAACCAAATGGGTGAAAACCCTACATATTATCCCCTATTATAATTCCGACTTATCTTTGGATATCGCCTCACAAATTATGATATCGTCTTCTTGTTGAAGTCATAAATATTTCCCCCTTATTGGATTATGGAAACCAACAACACCTTCTGGCTGATCATCTCACATTTCAATCATTCCATCACCGAGGATAAATGCGTTGACGAGTATATGATAAAATTTATGCCCAGAAAATTTGTTACGAAATTAAATGAACATTATTTCAAAATCCACATGTATCATTTGATAATGTGAAAGTATTCATCTAGCTAGAGGTTTGGGTGGTTTTCCAATTAGGACCTTTTATCAAGGGGATGTTTCTTAATAGATATTGGTTTTTCATTCTGGGTGAAATACATCGCATATGAATTTTCAATGGAGCTCAAATACATTTGGATGTATAAAGTAGTGTAGATCTTGAAAAAAATTACCTACTGTATCAAGGTTTTGATTGATGTATTCCATATACAAACACATCCCACCCGAGACGTGGTGTGGTTGGTATCGATCTCCGAGATGTCAAACTTATTTGTGGTGCACCCATATTGGAAGGGGTTTATGATGATTTACCCCCACACCACCCACATGGGATAATATGGAGAGGATACCTCCAATTTCGTGGGAGTTGATTAGGTTTTCTAAGAATGTCCTTAATAATGACCATCTTCCAGGGGTATATATACCATTTAAGAAATGGGTGAGATACTTTACCAAGTAATTCTGCTATGAGATGGTGGGAAATAAGATTAGTGCTTTTCCCACGAAGGAAAATAGTTATTAAGAGGGAAAATATTATCCAATTTTTGACGAAGGATTATTCAATATATGGGGGGTGGGAGTTTATTCTCGATGTCAAATAGAGAATTAGTTTTCCTACTTTATTTACATGTACCTCTTACATTACGATGGAGACATCAGTGGTAGGATTTCATCACATTAGGTTATAAATTCCTAATATGGATAAATTATATCACCCCTATTCCAAATTTATATGGGAAGAGATGAAAACAAATTTTCCAGACCCTTTTAGGTATTGTGGGGATGGATGAGGATCATTTGGGTGGATATGAATATATGATCCTACAAAGTAACCACAATGTTTGCATCAAAGTTTTTTTTAAGGAATCAACAGGTTGATTCTTGTCACACTAATGTAATGGGAGTTCAACACCTTCTTAAAATGTTTTGTCCGCTTCTCCTTCAACCCCTATAGGAAGGTTCCCATGGTTAGTATAATTTAAAATGGTGGGGAAAGCCTTGAGGCTCAATCCAACATGATGTGACATCATGAGGGATCCCACTATGGTCACATTGATGGGAGACATCTCCTTGAATAGTAAAAACATTGTTTGTTTAGCTATTAGTTTCATTGTATTCATTTGATATTTTCTCCCCTTATATATGTTTGATATGAGAATCACTTGATATAATATTTGAAATTTGGGAAGATGTTTACCTAGGAGGAGACAAAATTCAAAGTAAACGTTCCACCATATAATGACAAGATTTTTTAATCATGAAATGAGGCGGAAATTTGGATTAAATTTTATCTAAGTGGGATTATCCTCATAATTATGTGAGGCCAAAAATCTTCCACCAATTAACAAATCTAATCCATGGCCAGGAATTTTTTTTGAGGGGACTAACATTCCCAGAAATATGAAAGATCCTGAGTTTTATAGATGTAATAATTCTTTTGTTTCCATTTAGAATCTTGATAAATTTTCTTTGTTGTTAAGACCCTAGGCTGAGTCAATGGACAATTGGGTTTTTTTGAACGGAAGAGGAATAAGGGTTTCATGATGGCTGATGTTCAATTACATGCCATGTAAAAAATAATACACAATGTGTAGATGTTACATGAAATTTAATGGATTTTGATGTATAGTTCATGTCATGTAAGTATTTTTCATAGGGAGGAAGACCATAATATTTACAATATGTGTAAATTAGATACATGTTGTGTAAATTATTGAGGGATTTTTTTAATAAAATAGAGGTAATACAATTATTTTTTATTTATAATGCTCAGCCTCCATTATCTCACATGAAGAAAGCCCCATTATTGACTCAAGCTAGTCCTAGCTTCTAATTTATGATCTAAACTCAATTTCGCCCACTGTCAATCACATTAGATCTATAAATGTGACTTCTATATTCCTCTTGTGTCGTTATTGTTTTGTCTTAGTATCATCTAATAAACTTTTCTATGAGCTAATATGCTCCATTTTTTGGTTATTTATCCGTTCTCCATTTTTCATCTATTCTGGATTAAATTTTAATATTATACAAGAATATTCCCATTATATGGACCTACGGTAGTTGATTTATAGTATTTCCTTGTAGACTAGTGTTTTATAACCCTAGTTTTAATTGTGTCATAGACCAAAATGTTCAGCGGAACCCCATTAATAAATTGAATAATTGAATCAGATGATTTATATCATGTATTGGATGTCCACTAGTTCCTTTGAGTTTTTAAGGTTGTTTCCCCAACCTAGGACACCACTAGGGTGCCCCTTTATTTTTTCCCTTTTTTTATACCACCCATGGGGTGTATGTGTTATTTCCATGTTAGAGAAATACCTTTACAAATTGGTGTGATTTGATTTAGTTCTTATGATATTGTTTACCTCTATTTCCATGCATTGACATGATTTGAACTATTTGAATGTTTAGTTGGATATTTAGCTTTTGTGGAAATGTGTGGGTAAACTCATGAAATGTAATGTATTGTGAATTGATAAGTGACGTGATGTGATGATTTTATTTTTAGTTGTTTCCTTATATGGTATACCATTGATCAGGATTCCAATAGACTCCACGGAAAATTATCACTTCGGTCTTAGTTGATGTAGTGTATCACCTAGATGAGATTTTTTTTTGGGACTTGAATCTTTAGGATTCCATTGGAAATGCTACCCCTTAGATATAGCTTTCTTGGACTGACATTAGACATGTTTTTTAGAAATGATCATTGGAATCCATCAAGGACCTTACTGAGTTTCCCCTAAGATGCTATTGGGACTCGAGGATGATGACACGGTCTTCTATAACTTGGATCTAGCCCCACAAGGACTAACATAATTAATATCATGACATCGTGTTTTTGGATGAATAATTATATGGAAAGGTCATGATGATTTATATATACTTGACTATACATCATGGATATTATGGTGGATTACACTTGGTTGTATGGTGTGGATATAGTGGATGTTTTTTCTATGTTTATAGATAGCCTTGGTTTGGGTGTTTAATTCCAGTGGATAAAAAAATATCACTTTAATATCTCTATTTTATTGATTCCCTTATTTATATGGGCTTTACTATATTTTAAAGGGTGAATTTTTTGTCCTGACAATATCACATAAAAATATTACATTTTCCATAGGCTATCACTTTTATAACTTTCATAATTGTTATATATTGTACATTAAATTATCTTGTTTACATAGTATGAATTTATTATAGAAACCATTAGAGGTGGCCTACTGGGTGTTGTCTCTCACCATGATCAGGCTGACGTTGGGTACTGAGACAGACTATATGGATGCTGGTAGGGACTAGGGAAAGAGTCAATTATTCAATGCAAGACTTGTGTTATAGTTAGGAGCAGGGGAGAAAAAGACCATGCTGAGGGTTGGGATACATTCTGGGATATTTCCTTTTTGGTATTTTGATACATGTATTATAGATATTCCTATATACATATTTTTTATTCTCTATGGAGACATGAAGCAACACATCACTATATATGAGAATACATCTCACATTTTTTATATATTCTCATCTTGGATGTTTTTTTATCAATCTGAATGGTTTACTACATATGCTTTGGACTGATATGTTTACTAGTATTGTAATATAGTCTAACATGAGGGGATAATATCCCCACAGTCACACCCTAGGTCATAGCTACTAGTTGGACTCCTCGGTTGTTTGGGGAGATGCTTTGAGGCCATGTTACCAACTAGATCAAGGCACCGTTTAGTGTCATCCAGGCCGAGACATTACAAAGTGGCATCATAGGTGTTTCTGTTGTAGTTTTTCTCTCTTTGGTGATACTAGATAGGTATTAATAAGGAATTGAGATTTTAAAATCAACTTTGATTGGGAGTAGCTCACCAAAGTATGGGAAAAATCCAAATTCATTTAAATGTATATAGTCATTTTTGTACATTTCTTATTATAGTTGATTTGATTCCACAATTGAGTGATACACTTGTGTTTTGATGTTTACTATGATTCTATAATTTTCTATTTCAAAATGATTTGAGGGTATGAATCTCGTACATAATTTTTGGCATCATAAAGTATTCACTTTCCATTGATTATACCATACCATATATGGTGCATTGCTTGAATTAATGAATTTTTTTATGTTTCTTATATGATATACCTTCTATTGTGAAAGATTATTTATAAAGGGATTTGAGAAACATAGTTGGTACATAGAGTTTATGTCATAACCTAAGAAGTGTTTTCCAAATTAGGATACAATAGACACCATAAGAATCCAATTATGTCATGTTGATCTATGGACAATTGGTTTCATGTAATATAACATGTTATGGTGTGTATTAATTGGATTCCATATTTTAGTTCTTGTGTTGTGTGGGACCTTATGGATCATAACTTCTGTATCATTTGGTTAAACCATTTAATGAGGATTGTGAAAAAAAATGTAATTAAAATGGAAATTGATAATCATGAATTTTAGTAATTGACCTTGTCCTGACTTTTGAGTGGCATTTAGGTACCATATCTATGACTTTTTACAGCTGTTTATTTTTACCAAGACCTAGATTTAGGTGCAAGAATAGGGGTGTTTTGTGTTTATAGGAATGTTTCAACCTATCCTACACTTTTAGAAGTGAACATTTGGTTATATATATTTTCATCGGTGTGTCAATGTCATTGTTGAGGCACTGCACCACAACTTCCTATGGCCATATTCTATAATGGCTGAAATGACCATTCCCTAGAGGTGGCGGGCCGTGGGATACCCATTGATCCTCCTATAGTTATAGATTTTACACTAGATATTTTATCAGTCATAGGTTTCGAAGAATAGTTCTTTGAGGGAGTTTGAAAATATATTCATACTTTTTAGGTATCACCACAACCTAATTATTCTATGTATAATATGATGTGTGTCTTGGAGTAGTATCATCCTACAACATTTTGGCAACACAGATGCTTCAGGGATGAAAACATAATTAATGTGGTGTTTTGAACCATGATTACATGTTGCGAGATATGGTTTCAGATTATTTCCAAACCATATTTGATGAGTAATTTTACCTCGAGACACTATTTGTAGATAATTACAGTGAGCTAATGCATCCAGAGTTGAGAACAATGATTTCAATGTATTATTCGACAAACTTTATAGTGATACAACATTTTGTGCTCAAATATATTTCTAAGGAGGCAATGAGGGAGAGATACTTTGATAAAGGCCTCAGACATGATTTTTGATCACAACACAATGTGTTTATGTTTTCCCATATTACTGGGACATTGAATCAGGAGCTAATTATAGAGTAGAACCAAAGGGAATCTGGGGGAACATAGTATAGTTTTTTAGTTTCCCAACCCATCATTTTAACTATCTGTGGGAGGATATATTATTTAAAGGCTTCTAGTGATGTGAGTACCAGACATGATGTTAGTGAAGGAACATCAATTTAATATCATAAGTGTGGATTTCATGAAAAAAATATGGAATTAGGTTTATCGAGACCTAGTCGAGTGTTGAGATTGTGTTGGGATGGTACACACATATAGTTTTTCTCATACATTTCATCCAGTAGTTAGTGTAATTGGGTGGATCTGACTCTATATTTAGGAGTGGGTCTCATAGATCTATTTCAGGATGGGAGTTGGGCTATTTCTATTCATTCATGACTATTTGGTCATGGAATAGGTATGAAGGCACCTATTTTACCTAGAAAACAAGTTGGGATTACTCCGGGTAGTGAGGTGGTGTCACTGGTTCGTCGTTGATGCCATATATATTATATATAGCATACACATGAGAAGCAAATTGTTAGGCCATCTAGGTTGTAAGGTATGAACTTATCAGTCTCTACGATAGTATCTATGATTTTTTATACATGTGCATCATATAGTTTCATTTCGTCACCTATGGTTGAGATCATTGGTCTTATTTTTCATTATTTTGTTTGTGTTGTGAGAATTGATACTCTATTTTGGATTTAAACAGAGTATGTTATTCAATGAAGGAAGTCCCCCTTGAGTTTTTTTATATCACTTCTTATGAGATATTTTTTACTCGAGATTACTAGGTTTAACATCATAATGAATATGTAATAGCTATTTTATTATTGATAATATATTGATTTCTATCAATAGAGGGTGACATTCACATCACCAAAGTTTAGTGTTTTTGTTCGCATGGGTGAATTGGATGTCCAGGAGAGCCAGGTTGGATGGGAGAATCATGGGATGGGTAGGATAATAACCCATATTGCCTATTTTTATATAGATGGTCATGTATTTACTAATGAATATTTCCCTCCAATGGTTGATAAAATCTGGGATATATTATTAGGCATCCTTTTTGGTTTACCTAGTAAGAGAGAGTTGGAGTTCTCTATAGATCTTGTGATAGAACTGCACTAGTAACCATTCCTCCTTATAGAATGGTTGTGAAGGAGTTTAGGGAGCTCAAGAGGTAGGTGACATATTTAGAACCAAAATGATTAATATGACCTAGTACTTCTATGTATGATTATCTTGTCCTTTTTGCACAAATTGTTGATGAAAACATTATGTTATGCATTGATTTTGGGAAATTGAACCAGTGGAAAATTAAGAACCAGTATCCCTTTCCACACATAGATGACCTTTTGGATCTGCAAGAAGATCATGTCTTCTCAAGAATTAATTTAGCATCATGTTATCATTAGGTTCATGTTCAAATATTAGACATACATTGTACAGATTTTCATAGAAGGTAAGGATTATATGAATATCTGGTTATGTTGTTCGGTCTCAAAAACTTGTTAATAGTTTTTCATGAAACTCATGAACCATGTTGTCCATTCTTATACGGAATCGGTTGTGGTGGTTTTCATGTAAGATATATTGGTGCATTCTAACAATATAAATTACTCTTCCAAACAAACTGAGAGAATTTTAGATACACTGAGATATAATCAATTATATACTAAACTCACAAAAGTTCCACTTCTGCATGGATAAGTTTCACTTTCAGGGACATAGTAACTTAGAGATTGGGTTACCAGTTGACCTATAAAAGGTGATATATATAGTTTCTTAGGACCATAACAAGGATATCTTTGACATACATAGTTTATTGGGGCCAACTACATATTATATTCATTTTATAGAAAACTTATCATCCTTGTAAGTTCAATTGACAGACATGACTATGTAGGGAATGATGTTTATATGGTTACATACTTTAGAGGAATCCTTTCAGGAGATTAATGGGACACTAAAATTAGCACTTTTCCTAATTATTCCAAATCTGAGAAGGAGATACACTATGTATTGTAAATAATTATGTATTAGGATAGAAGCTATTATGATGAAAGGGGTAGAGTCATGGTGTATGAGAATTGATAGTTTAGGCCACATGAGAGGAATTATCCAATGCACGATATTGAGTTACATATGGTTGTTCATGATTCATTCTATTGGAGAAACTGTTTCATGGGACATATGTTTTGTGGCGCACATGGATAAGAAAATACCTAAGTGAATATTTAATAATCATGTATTGAATCTATGGAAAAAATGGTGGGTTGAGTACTATCAATATTTTGACATCAGGATTTATTATATGCATGGAATGGGTAATGTAAAAACTAATGCACTAAGAACAAGGAATCGAATACATACAGTTCAGGAGGCTAGTAGCAAGTGACAGCTGTCACCATGTTTTCTAATAAGAACATCGATGTTCATGATTTTCATGGTCATGTTTTTAATTCATCCTTAGTTGTGACCCCTTCAAATTTAGATTGAGTGAAGATGAGGGATCTATTAGTTTTTTGGGGCTTAGTCCTATTGGAGTGTGTGGAAGGTGGGGACCGACATACTTGTAAGACATTAGGTGATGATGAGATCATGTGTATACAGGGTCATGTTCGAGTCCAACTATAAATACACATGGTGCGGATGTGTGATTTTAAATCATTAGTTTGGGATGTACTTCTTTACGTTAAAAAGATATAATGTGATTTACATCGCTAGTATAGGTGGTTGGGGATGAAACATGAGGTATCTAATTTTATCACATGGTATTCAAGTTGTCATTAGGTGAGGAAAAACATCAGAAATGATCTAGGATTTTATAAAAATTACCCATTCCTGAGTGGAAATGGATAGATGTTGTATTTGATTTCATGATCAGTTTCCCATGGTCACCTCGACGTAGTGATGTTATTTGGGTAGTAGTTGATAGGCTCATGAATGTTACTCATTTCTAGTCGATCAGGGAGAGATTCTTAGTGGATGAGCATGGTATGTTACCTATCTATGTTTTTGGTAGACATCATAGTGTTCTGCAGACTATATTATGGTATAGGGATTCCTTGTTTATGTCTCATTTCTAGAAACATTTGTAAAGGGATCTGGGTATATAGATGCTTATGTGAAGAAAAAACCACCCTCTGTGTAAGCAACCAAACTTAAACCTTTCTTATTATTTTTATTTTAAAACTATAAATAACAACCTTTTTCCAAAATATATTTTAGGTATAGATTTATAGAGAATATGAAGGACTATTATTCAGTAAACACAAACATTACAAGTAGACACATAAAATTAGTATCCATTTTAAAAAAAACAAAACCTATAGAATAAAAAATGTTTTTTTAAGGTGATATATCATCAAAAATTTTCTTTGATACCATCCTTGTCAAAACTATTCCATTAACATTTTGAAAATCAATTTAGAACATAGGTTGGACACAAAATCTCAGTAACCCATAAATAAAGAAGAAAAACTATTATTCCTATGAAAAGGTGAAAACCCATGAAAAATTTATGATAGAGTAATAATTTTCACACTTTAAAACTACAAAATACATTCCATTGAAAATAAAATTATTTATTTATTCATTTTTAATGATGATATTACTTGAAATAGCATATCAAGAATAGATAACACATATTATTATGATGGAAAATAATTATACTTTAATAAAAAACCATGTGGCTGACATCCATACATGTGACTTTCAAAAATGGAATAACCATAAAGATGAATTCCATACATTTCACTCTTAAAAATGAAAAAACCATACAATAGACTTTGAAACTACTGGCATTTTAGGTTATAATGTTACCCACTATCGTTAGTTTATCAGAGAATCACACATCCTTGGTTTATCCCATAACCACATGTAAATTATCCTAGTACCATTATATAATCACAAAACATAAAATCATGAAATATTCTACATGTCACTCATAAAATTTTATTTCAAATCATATTAAAACTTTTAACATTATTGGAAAACCAATCCATTTTTGAAAACCATTTAAAACATTTGATAATATATTTTTAAATCAATTTTTCACATACCACATTGATACATTTGAGGAAAATTTAAAACATATCATTTTAAAAAATTTATTTCAATATAAAATTCTTTGTTAAAAATATTTAGGAAACATTTACATAATAGACAATCATTAAGAATAGTAAATCTTTAAAACATTTAAAATGATGTGCTACATAAATAGTTCTTTACCTTGAGTCCGTCTTATTTCGTACACTATTTATATTCCTAAAAAATAGTCATATATTAATTATTTAAGTTATTTAGAACCATTTTTATGGATATTATTCATTTTATATCACTTGTTACCATGTTATAATAATTATTTAATTATTCATTTTCATGTCGTCTGTTTTGACAATATTTGGTACTTGTGTCCCAAATGATTTTGTGATGATGTCAATAGTCATAGTTGTAATTATTACACAATCTATTGAATAATATTCATGAATTTATAATTAATTATATACAAAAAAACTATCTATCGCTTACATATGGATATGAAAAATGAATTACATTACAATCATGGAGACTGCAAGCCGTATGTACGCAAGAGTAATGATTCCATTTTTTAATTATCATTATGGAAAGAAAGTATGTATTATTGTTTCTCTCTAGAATGAAAATATTATCATACATAACATATAAATAATTTAAATATACTTACATATATCATTCATGTTATGTGGTTATGAAAAACAAATCACATCGATTTGTGGAGGTGATAGTGCACAGATACACATATGCAACATTATTATTTTTCTATACATGGAGTAGTAATAATTTAAATGATATATATTATCATTTTAATATAATACATATTACATTCATATTATATATAGTTATAAATTTCATCATTATAACATGTCTTGGAAGACATTAATGTAAAATAAATTATATAGATTCACAAGGTGGTAGTTTTTCATACACATGAACGATTAATTATTTAACCCATTTGATGGAAGTGTAGAATGATTTAGGTGATGATATTAACATAACAACATTTAAGTATATAAAGGATACTATAATTATTATTCCACCATGATTGAATTTTATTTTATGTAAATGTAAGTATAATTAAAATATAAATACTTGATTAAAATAGTATATCTTCTTTAGATGATATCATTTTATTAACACCATACAAGAACTAAAGGTGGTGTTCAACCTAAAACAAGAGATCTAGAATTTGGGTAGGGAATATAGAATGTTATTTGGGAAGATATTTTCCAAACCAAATAGCTTTTATGTTATGAAGAGAAAGATAATAATGATTTTCCTTTTATAGAATTGGGAAGGGGAACTCTTTGAAATCATCAAATTATGTAATTAATATAAATTGATTTAGAGTTATAAATGGAACCAAAGTGATATATTTATAAGATATAATGATTATGAGTATAAATACATTGATTTAATGAAAATAATAGATGTTTTGATAATTTTTAATACTTATATTTTAAACCCATATGTATCATTTTTAATTTGTACCATGATATATTGTAATTACACATTGATGGTTAATATACTGACTGCAAATAATTTTCTTCCCATTTTCAATAGCCAGTTTAAGGGTTCCCGATACCCGTACAAAAAATCCTCGAAAAACCAGATTTCAAATTTCAAATTCAAACCAAACCACTATCCATCAACTGCCACACGCAGCACCTCGAGCCTTGAACCCATCATCACACATCGCCATCACTGCATCTCCAACACTGCAGGTCGAATGCCACCAATGCTTCGCCATCAATGTTCATCATGCACATCTGAAAGTGCAGGTCACCTCCGAGACCATCAGAAGCGTCGTTGCTAGAACATCCTCCACAGAAAACCACCATTCATCATCACCGCCATAGAACCAACAGACCCGGCGAGAGCCAACCACGAACATCGACGCAGCAAGTTCAAACACCATTATAGAAAGTGAAAACACCAGAACAATGAATGAAATGGGAACTGTCTCCGCAGTTCCACACCGGACTCAGAACCACCAAGAAAACAATCCATCAGAAACAAAAACCACAAACATATCATCATCACCACCGCACAATAAAAAAATCCGCATATCATCTGGAAGAAATGAATCTTCCTGAAGAGATCCCAGTCCATCGCCATACACACCAACGCAACAAGAAACACCAAAAAAGAGCCTCATACATGAATAAAATCACCTCCTCAGAGAAGAAAACCTTAAAGAGCCAAACAGGCCCTGACGCCACTGAACGACATCATCAATATAAATTTTGATACTATTCATTACTTTCTATTTATGATATAACTAGACACAATTTCTTGAAAAAAACACATTAAAATATTAAATAACATTTATAATTAATCTAAAAAATTCTATCAGGACACTAATTATATAAAATAATTATTATTTTAATATTTTTAATATCATTTAATTTATATTTCCATTAATTGAACAATTACCACATTATCATTGTAAAAACATTTAAATTGATTATTTATTTCATAAAAACTGAAAATAAATTTCCATAATTAATATAAGAATTTCATATTTTTAAATAATATTTATAATTTACAATATCGTCTAAGTAACCATATATTAAAAAATGTTACAATAATTAAAAATAAGTATGACATCATTGACATTCCTTTCAAATAAAATACTAAAGGGGCTTAAAGTCATCCAAGAAGTCCCAAGAGAACATTAAATCGGTGCATGGATTATTTTTATTCAAAAATAAATTATCCAATGACAATAAGACTTGTTTTATGGTAATTTATAATATTTTTTATATTATTTGTACAATCAATTACCTGAATTTACTTTAACCATGTTAATAAAGAATTAGTAGTTAATATAATATTGTATAAAAATAGAAGGGAACTCTTATAAAGTTTTAAATTATGATTATAAATATGGTACCCATTTTTCAAAATTCTAAACAAAAAAATTAGAGAGAATTGATTTAAATTTAATCTTTTTGATGGACCTAGAAGATAAGTTTTGAAATTGAAAACTTTAAAAAGTTCCTAATGTTTTTATATCCAATTTCAACGTGAAATTGATTACAGTAAACCAAATTGGATTAAATTAAATTATATGAAATAATTACACTATAAAAAATCCAAAATATATTTTAACACTATAATATATTTTGATGAATTTTGTTTCAATTAAAATTTAGTATTTTTAAAAATTTATTTAAATAAGAAACTTATTATATGAATATAAAATATTAATTAAATGTAAATTTTTTATATTCCAATTTAAAATAATAAGTAATTTTTTTTTTAAAATATAATTTATACGAGTATCAAAAATTATATTTAAAATAAATGTGATATCAAAAGGAGACAAGGCCGCCTTTTCAGAAAAAATAATTTTTTTGTGTATAATTGAATTTTCTCTAATATCATGAATAGAAAACACATAAGTTGAATTTTAAAAATTATATTGAATATATATATAAATATCATTAATATAAATCAAAATAGATATCTATTTATTTATTCGTATAAAACACACTTGTGAACATTTAAATGGTTTTTAGAAAAACATTTCATTTTATTTTAAAAATGGTTTTCATTCATTTGTTATTAATGTGTTAAAAATTAATTATATATACAGATGTAAACTGTATTTTTATAATTATGTTAATATTATTCATTCCATACATTAATAATATTTACTGAATTTAGACACAAGGTAACAAACTCTTTAAGTAAAACAACACTATAAATTTATTAAAGATTTATTCTCATAAATATTTATATTTTTTTCCAAATTTTAAAAATGATTTTTATGAATTTATTCATACTGATATAAATTTTTAAAATTTATTATTTTATAATTTCTCCAAAAAAATTTGATGTTCTATGAGACACTAAGATTTAATTTTTTTTTCTTCAAATGTTTGATATGGGATTTGAAAGTGGATGGGTTATTGTAAAACATGAAATGTTATCATAAATAATAATTTATGGGTGACATTTAGAAAATTTCTATATTTTATGTGTTATGATTATATAATGGCACATAGATATTTGACAGGTGGTTATGTGATAAACCATGAATGGGTGGATCTGTGATAAACCAAGGATGGGTGGTTACATTATAACCCCCACTATATTGAGTTTTGAAGTTGTGTAAATGTTTATTACATTTGAAAGTATGACATTCCTAGAAGTAGACTATTTGGTTAATAAAATTTTTAATAGTGACATGTATAGAAGTTCAAAATATTGTTAGTCCATTTAAGTATAATTAAAATCCCTACATTCCTTTTTGTGTTATCTATTATTTATATAGTGTTTTTTGATTTTATCATGATTAAAAAAAGGTAATTAATGTCTTTATTTTTAATGGAATGAATTTACTACTTTTTAGGAGAGAAACATGTTACTTTGTTATAATGTTTCCATGGGTTTTCATGTCTTCAAGGGAAAGAATATTTCCTTATTTTTTATCAACTATTGAGATTTTATGCTCATCCAATGTTTTAATATATCTTTCCCAAGTTTTATGGAATACTTGGGATAATGATGAGATCAAGGGAAACTTTTCAAAATATATCAACACAATAAAATAATATTTTATATTAATGATTTTGTGATTTTGAAAAAAAGGTATACGGACTATAAGTGTCAGCATCCAATGTATGGGTTTACTATGTAAGAGTTTATCCTAATTCTCTAAAATTATATACATAAATGATCATTGGAAAGAAAAATTTATTTCTTATTTTAAAGTGACTATGGTAATTTATGTTTAAGGATAGGTCCTTATAGTTGGTATTAGAGTAGGGTTTAGACAACTTTGGAGAATATGATGTTTTCTTAGGAGTTATAGATATCATAATGGGTTTATAATTTTTAGTTTCACCATGTGATCAGTGTATTAGAACTCCCTTTTATGGATTTATATTATACAATAGTGACCTCGATATTTTGAATTTGTTCTTGATAATGAAGGTTTGACTTTTTGAAATACCTTTCTTGAAATCCCATATCAGAAAAAGGGTCAATAAAAAAACTACATTAAATGAACAAAAGGGAAGTACGAAGGTCACCTATGATAAAGCATATAGGTTTCCATGTAAGAAATCATGGAACTAGAAGAAAAAATTACTCTCAAATGCTAATATATAGTATTAGATAACATGATCAAGGGAATGTTAACCACAAAAAACCGATAAGTATTTGCTGGTTCAAAAGATAATTCGTAAAACAAAATCGATAAAATTTTTCTATCAAGATTCTTTTTATAGAGTGGAGTAACTATTTCACTATAGTGAATAAGAACATAAGGAAATATACGTACAGGATAACTAAAGTATCATCCTTTATTCAATTTCAACAAAATTTATTATTTTTTTTCAAACAATGATTATTTTAGATGAAATTTTCTTGCATGGAGCACTCAAAACTACATCTAGAGAATCACATTATCAACAAAATATTGACAATATATTTCTCCTATCTTTAATAAATAACCAAAACCTAAATTTTTAAGATAATATAAAAACATTATCCAAAAATAATAATATATTTTATGGTGAAAAACTACTTTTAATCTCCAAAAATAAAAATCAATACCCAAAGATTAATATAGACCATTAAAAAAATAACTACACATAAAATTAAAGAAAAAATATATCGAATGATTTTGAATCCCAAAAAAATGAATGATTTGTTAACATAGTCTTCCAAGATAACTTTTAACATTTATCTCAAAATAACATCAATCACTTTTAATGTCTTATAATAAATGTAATTTCCTAAATCACATAATCTCTAAGATATTTTACTTGTTTTCATAAAAACCAAAATCACCATAAGTCCACAATAAAATATCAAATTTATTCAAAATAAAATTCATCCTTCACTTCTAAAATAAAACCCTATAGTATTATATTTTCCGTGATCTTATAGGGTTCCCAAAATTAGGAAAATATTCCGAAATAAAAATAATCACTTAATCCCCATATTTTTTTCCAACACCATGGTTTTATATTATGTAAAAAATATTTTCTAAAAATAATGTTATTCTCAATACATCAATTTATTTTACTAAAATGAATAATTCATACTAAGAGGCACTTCATGTAGTCCGGTGGTAGGTGATTCACCCTTTTTTCCCTTTGGTTCTAGGTTCAAGACTGACAACCTTACTAGAAAAATAGAGTTTTCACCCATCCTACGGTTTGTACTTCCACTAAAACAATATCATTATTATAGAATTATTAGAAAAGAAAATTAAACTTTAGAGGGATGTTAATAATATCTATTATTTTCTCATACATTTAATTTTGGCATCCCAAAATATAATAACCCACAATTACCTCAATAATAAATTCATCTAAAAATTCAAGTAATCAAGTTAAAATTTCATAATATAAATCCTTAAAAGGGAGTTATATTGCATTGATAACATGGTGAAACTGGAAATTATAAACCCATGATGATATTTAGAACTCCAAAGAAAATATCCTAATCTTCAATGATGTCTAAACGCAACTCTGATACCAACTGTAAGGAATTATCCTTAAACATTAATTAATATATTTATTTTAAAACAAGAAATAACTTTCTATTCCAATCTATCTTTTATGTATATAATTTTAGAGAATTAGGAACAATGATTATATAATAAACCCATAAATTACAAGTGGACACTTATACTCAATATAAATTTTTTCATAAAACAAAAATCATTAATATAAAATACAATTTTCTTATGCTGATACATTTTTAAAAATTTCCCATGATCTCATCCTTGTCCAAACAATTACATAAAACTTGTGAAAAATATTTTAAATCATAGTATGAGCACAAAATCTCAATAATGGATACACAAGTAATAAAAATATTTATTCCCTTTAAGACATAAAAACCCATGAAAACATTATAACAAAGTAACATGTTTCTCTCAAAAAAATAGTAAATACATTCCTTTGAAAATATGAACATTAATTACCATTTGTAATCATGATAATACCAAAAACCCCATTGAAATCATAGATAACACAAAAAGGTATGTTGGAACATAATTATACATAAATCGATTAACAATATTTTCGACTTCTATAAATGTTACTATTACAAATTGTATAACCATATAGTTTACTTCTATACATGTTGCTCTTTAAAATGTAATAACCACATACTCATCTTCAAAACTCATTGTAGTGGAACTTATAATGTCACCACCCACACTTGGATTATCACGGAACCATCCATCCATGGTTTATCACATAACCACCCGTCAAATTTCAATGTACCATTATATAATCATAACAAATAAAATATTGAAATTTTATACATGTCACTCATAAAATTTTATTTACACTCATATGATAACATTTCATGTTATAGAATAACCCATCCTTTTTCAAATCCCATTTAAAGCAATTGAAATGATATTTTAAATACTTGTGTCTCATAAAACATTGAAAATTTTGAGAGAAATTATAAAATAATAACTTTTAAAAATTTATATGAATATTAATATATTCATAATAACCATTTTAAAAAATGTAATTAAATAAAAATATTTATGAAAATAAATATTTAAAAAATTTAAATTTTCGTTTTTCTTAAAGAGTTTGTTACCTTGAGTCTAAATAGTAACGTACAATCATTATCATCAAGAGTAATTAAAATAGGATAATTATTTACCTGATTGGGAACAATTTTCATGTTTATTATTCCTTTTATATCACTTATTATGAAGTTATAATAGGTAAAAAATTATTAATTTTCATGGAAGACATTTTGACAATTTTCAGAACATGATTCTAAAATAAATATGGTATGATGATAGTAGTAAAAGTGTTTATTAGACCATCATATATAGAATAATATTAATTACATTGTAATTAAATTTATACTATAATTGTATTGTTAAATCCATCCATTACATATGGATATGAATAATTAACTACATTACAACTATAGAGGTGGTAATCCATTCATACGCTTAAGTAACCGTTCCATTTTCAATGATCATTATGGAAAGATGGAAAGTATTATATTATATTTTTATAATGATAATAATATAATTATTGTAATATTAAAAATTTAAATGGACTTATATATATTATCCATCTGATTTGGTGGTGAAAAATGAATCACATCACCCCATTGAGGTGATAGTTCACACGTATGCACAAATGAAGTAATCATTTTTTTGTGCATGGAATTGTACTAGAATAAGTTATATAAATTATATTTTTATAATGATAAATATGTAATTATATCATATATAAACATTAATTCCATAAATATAGCCATTCTTGAGTGACATTGATGAAAAACAAATTATATCGATTCGTGAGGCGGTAGTTAATAGTACACACGAATGATTAATTATTTTCCCATTTAATGGAAGTCAAAATGAATTTATGAGATTTTATGAAAATAATTACATCTCAGTCTAATTTTCCAACTAGATTTATTATTTAATCATGTTTAATAATATTTTAAGAATGTTTAAGAAGAAATAAAATTGAAATACAAGAGTATAACAATACATCTTATTCAGACGATGTCGTTTTCATTAAACCATAAGACCAAAAGGTGGTTATATGCCTAAAATAAGAGATATAGTATGTGGGGAGGGAATCTAGGAATTTATTTGGGATATTTTGTCCAAATAAAAAAGGTTTTTAGGTGTGTAGAAATGATAATAATGGGTTCCCATTTATATGAGAGGGTAGGGGCAGTGTCTGAAATCATTAAATTATTATATTAATATAAATTAATATACTATATAAAATTGATGTAAAAATTTATTTAAAAGTTATGATTACGATGGGTCTAAATACATTTTTTCCAAAAAAATTCAGCATGTTTTGGTTATTTTTGAATCATTGTCTTTTTGTTTAAAACATTATTTAATCTTTTTAATTCTTGTTGTGATATCATATAATTTACACATTGAAGGTTAATATAATTACTTTAAAATTAAAAAATACTAATAAATGAGTCATTAATGGAATTTTTAACCTTATAATAATTTTTTTATATTTTAAATAATTTTATACCATTCAATATAATATTATTTATTTTAAACTATGATTAATTTTAATTTTGACACTATTCACTACTTTAATTTTTAAAAACATAATAACAACATGATATATTCAAAAAAACTCATCTGACTCATAAATAATATTTATATAAAATTTATAAAATGATTTTATGAAACTAATTATATCAATTTATATTTACTATATCATTTTAATATCATTTATTTGATATTTTAATTAATTAAAAAATTAATGCATTATCAATGTGAAAGATTTTATTTTAATTATTTATTCAAAACAAATTTAAAAAAATCACAATAATGATAAAACTTTTATCTATAGAATTAATATTTTTAGTCTAATATATATTCTATATATCCATATATTATTTATTTTCTATTTATTAAAACATAAGTATGACATACTTGACTTTTCTATAAAATAACATACAATAATTTGATTAAAGTCAACCATGTGGCCCCAAGAGGTCATAAAATTAGATCATGATTATTTTGGTCTGAAATCACTCATAAAATGAAATCAATACATGTTTTATAGTAATTATATAATTTTTATAATTTTATTTTTAACCTTAATTACTCGACTTATATTTTACTCTGTTAATAAAAAAGTAATAATGTTACTATTCCTAATGTCAAAAGGTAAAAAGGACATATTTAATAAATTTGAACCTTATTATTAAAAATATATAATCAATTTCAAAAATTTATAACATATAATTGGATAAAATTAATTTAAAATTAATCATATTGACGGAATGAAAGAATGAAATATTAATGTGAAAACGTTCAAAAGATAACAAATTTTTATATCCAATTTCAATGTGAAATGGATTAAAATGACTAAAAATATATTAAATTATAAAAATTTAAGTAATTATACTTTTAAAAAATTAATAATACATTTTATTACTATAAACTAAATAGATGAAAATAATTCAATTAAAATGGTGTAATTTTTACTATTCATAAAAACAAGAAACATATCAAAGAAATACCACAAATTTATCCATACTAAATTTTGATATTAAAATTTATATGAAGAATTTAATTATTTAAAATATATATTATAAATATTTCAAAAAATATATATATAACAAGAGTTCCATTAAATGGCAGTTAATTTTCCTTTTTAGAAAAAGACTATTATTATGCATAAAATTAGATTTTATCTTATATCATGACTAGAAAGTACATATGGTGAATTTTGAAATTATGATTTCATATATTATATATATATATTTAATTAATATAATCCAACAAGAGAGATTTATTTTTTTATTTGTATAAAATAGACAAGTGCACATTTCAAAAGTTTTTTCCAAAAAATACTTCCTTTTATTTTAAAATGTAGTTTAATATAATTTATAATTAACTTGTAAAATAAATCATTATATATAAATGTGTGCACCATATTTTCATAAATGAGTAAATAGTATTCATTCCATGGATTCTAACGCCTATGTTATAATGGTAAAATTTAAATAATAATATTTAGTTTTTCATTTATGCTGAATATGGAATATCATGTATGATATTCAACAAAGAGTTTACATTAAAAACATAGGATTTTACACTCAGACTAATGGCTAGTAAAAGTGCATGATTTAGGTGTTTGAGTACATGTTGTGAGCATGTGTCATAGATTTTTGGGGCTCATTGGGAGAGACATATTCCCATTCATGAATTTCCTAAAATAACAGCTATTAAGAGACTATATAGATGAAAAAATATAATGATTTATACACTAGGCTATGTCAATGGCCTCTTTTATGATTGAGGCATAACAAGAAGAATTAATGGGACTACGTCTCATGTTTGATATTTTGGAGAGGGTCCAATTGATCCCAAAGTGGAAGGCTACTGCATAGTATAGAAATAAATATTACACTGATCTCTGTCAATGACCTCTAGTGTTCTTGTTTAGGGATTGATTATTTTTACACTTCCAACAAGGTTGGGATATAGATGGATTAAGAGTAAGGGTAGGATTTCACCATGATTTGTAGGTTCATTCGATAATATGGAGTGATTCAATATGGTAGCCTATTATTTTCAGTTACCTAAGAGGTACCAGTCCAGAATGATTTTTTCCATGCATATTAGATACAACATCATCATTCAGACCCATCTTAAACTCTTTAGCCTATAGAGGTTGATCTACTGATAGGTGTATACTTTGGGAATCATCCTATACATGTTTTTTATAGTAGAACAATGATTTGAGGATGTTAGTAATCTTGTCTAGTACTAGTTCTATTGTATCACGGTCGTTTAGATTATGAGACTTTGGAGTAGTAGGAAGACATATATTCTAATTGGGTATAGTTATTCTCAAGCAATTATTGAAAAATATTGAGTGTGAAATTCAAGGAGGAATCACTATAAGGGTGAAAATTGTAAGATAATAGTTCTTCTTAATGGTTTTAATTGTTTTATTTTATGTTAAACACTTATTAAAATCTCCTTTTGGATTATACCATAAGATGGTCTATAAGATGGTTGAGTTTTCTTTTTTAAATTAAGTGGCTGGAAGGGTATAAGATGGCTACATGCCGGTTACACACAGTGTAATTGGAATACAAAGTGTGTATTAATTTCACGATGCATAATGTATATTGAAGTCCATTTCAAATTGTGTAATGGTTTTCCAAAAGGAGGAATAACTAGAGCATTACAAGATGTTTAAATCATTTACCGATTGTGGAAATTTATGAGAGATGTTTTTCAAAATAGTGATAGGGCCTATATTTTTAAATAGATCCCTCTCCCTACCTTTTATTACATATATGAATCCCGTTTGAAGAATAAAGCTAGGATTGGATCCCAATTTATGATCTGAATTTCATTTCTTCCTCTTTTATTCACATTGGATCCAATCCATTGAGTTATCTTTTCATATTATTTCATTTATTATTTTTCATGGAATCAGTTGTGCTATATTGGTGTGAGATAATATGCCCTATTTTTAGTTACATCATTTGTTTTTCATTTTTCTTCTAAAGTGGATTGAATTGAAACTTACAATTTATGATTTATATACTCCAGACCTATGCTAGGTATCTTAACCTATCACTTTGGATTTTTTTTTATAAGTCTATTTGTTGTTATATCACATTCCATAAAATCTGAAAAAACCACATTATTTATTTGAATTATTTATTTTAATGATTTTGAACCTGTTAGGGGTTTATTCTAAGGCCTTTGAGTTTGTTAGAGGTTTTCCCCATCCTAGTAATCCCATGAGTAGTTCAATTAATTTTTTTCCTTTTATTATACCTCCCATGGGGTGCATGGGTTCTTTCCCAATTAGAGACATAACTTTATAAATTAATGTTATTTAATTAAGTTTATAAGATATAGATTACCTCCATTTCCATGTGTTGAAATGATGTAAACTATTCAAATGTTTATTTGGAATTTATATATTTTGTGTAAATGAGTGGGTTAACTCATGAAATTTAATTGATTGTGAGTTAATAAGTGACATGAGATAATGATTTGGAATGGTGATGGATGAATTTGTTGAAATTACTTGGATCCTAATTCAATTATATTCCATTGATGTTTTTACATAGTTATTGATTATGGTAGTTGATGCCTTGGGTGATATTTCTCCTTGGGTGTTGATTATATAAGATTTCATGGGCCTTACTGCCCATTGGATATAGATTTCTTGGACTTTCATTGGATATGTGTTGTTGTACTGGTCCTTTGTCTCAACCTAGTTCATCATATAGTTTTGACTGCGATTATCATGGGAATCAATGACTATTCCTTAGTCTTCTATACCTTGGATTTGGCCCCACAGGGTCTGTCATATTTTATTACGCTATATGTCCACTATGGATGAATTTTTTATATATAAATTCCATGATAATTTCTATGTAAATGATTATACGACACAACCTTGATTATAGATTACACTTTGTATTACAACATATCTTTGGTGGATATTTTTGTTATGTTTACATATGGCTCTTGTATATATTTCTGATTCTAGGGGTAAATTGGGTAGTATCACATTCTTATATCCATTTTACCACTACAATTGTTTAGGGGTTCCTGACAGTCTTTTTCAGGGAGCTATGTTTGGATAGAAAATATCATAAATAGTTATTATGTTTTCCTTAGGCTATCTACTATATTACCATCATATATATTTCATACTATACTGTGACTTTTCATGTTCACATAGCCTATATTTGTTAAATATTCCATTATTGGTGACCTACTGTTCATTTTATCACACCATGTTTGGGCCACCATTGGGTACCCAAATAGAATATATGGATTCTAAAATGGACCTTTAACATAACTAGAATTTATATTCATTACATGTTCTATGCTTAGATGCGTGGGAGAAAAATATTGAGTAGAGGCTCATGATTCTCGATGGGTTATTTCCTTTTTTTTTCTTCAGGGAATTTTGATACATGTATTATACATATTCTTGTATACCAATTTTTTCTTCTTTGTAGAGATATGAAATGAAACATAATTGTATATGATATTACTTGTAGAATTATTTATATAATCCTTTCATGAAATTTTTCTTTTGTATGATTAATTTACTACTTATTGTATTGAATTATATTTTTACTTCTCTTATTCCATAATTTTAAATAAGGGAATAGTTTCCCCATGAACACATCCTAGTCCCTCAGTTCTAGTTAGTAGCCTCTAGAATTTGGGGAGATGGACTTGAGGTCATCTGACCCACTTACTTGGGGAACCATTTAGTTTAATCCATGTTAGGATGTCAATAAATTCTATATTGTGAAATAATATGTTCACCATTAATATCATTTCCATTATAATTTTAAACTATAATAGATATAGTGAGTGTAATGCCTATGAGTGAAGTCATGCATGCACTATTGTTTCCTATCACATTTCATTAATGGATGATAGAAAGAATAGAAAAATATGAGGTTGATATCTAGGGAATACAACTCCAGGAAGAGTTACCTTTTGAATTATTATCACATATTATAACTTCATTAGGTGTTACATTCAAATAAAAATCTATAGAGGTCATGTTTGTTTCTTCTGATACCTTGATGTAATAATGGAATGCATGAGAGGTTTAGTCCATTGTTCACCTTTGGTGAAACAATTGGTTGTTTAATGAACACTGGATGTTTTTTTTCATTAATAGAGTTGTCCCATCACTGAGGAAGTGATAAGTATAATCTTTCCATCATATTTAAATGTACATGGTGTTATAACTAACATACTGATATCTTTTCAGTTTTAGTTGAAATAATAGGAAGCTATAAATGACTATCCTATCCCACTATCCACGATATATTATTCTAGACGTACGGCTATTAGAGATGAATTGAGTGGTGTCCAAGGGAATAGTGGTGAGGGTTACCCCAGTAAATAGTTTCGATTGAGGATGAAGGGTACCATACCGGGTGAAAGACCCTCAGTATCAATACCATCTAGAGGGCCTTCTTTAAATCCTTCAGTTTTTATACCATCTATATACCCTTTCTCAATGAGGTATGAGAAAAGTAAATAGCCTAAACTATCTAAACATTCTAACCCAAAATCCTCAAGTAAGTGTTATATTTTTTACTTCCTTAGTTTGGACTATTTTAGTTGAAAATATTGTTTTATAAAAAATTATCAATTCCCCACCAAACCATCTAGGTGGAGAATGGATATTCTCATGAGGGTAAAAGTGATCATCCTATTCTGTTAGCAGAACATTCAATACGATAAAAAATAGAAAAGAAATAGATAGGGTTTAAGTGATAAATTAGTAATATTTTTCACCCTTTGCTGATATTTCACTAGTCATGCTATTTTTTGTGGTACACAAAAACACACTATTAGAGGAAACCAATGATGATATATACTCTGCTACCAATTTAGTTTTGAGAGATGTAAATTTTGGATAATGTGAGGATTTATGGATACATGGATCACCTTGTTTCATCACTTATGACATTACTTGGGACCTTGGAGTCCTTCATGTGGTTGATAAAAGTATTAATTTTGAGGAAAACCCTATGTTCCACCATGAAGATCACCAGAAGAAGTTCACGCCTCTTCACTTAGGGAGAGGTTTGGGGAAAAAACATTGCAAGATACTCAATATAAAAAGGTATGATTCTATAATCATTCATATATGGTGGTCATCAGATTAAATCATACCATTTTTTCATTGAAAGATAATTCCATATGCTGCTTATTGTAGTTCTGCTTCCCAAATTCTAGGAGGTTTCAATTCTTTATTCATTGGTAATTCCCCCAACCAAATCATCTAATGTAAAGTACATCTCCTTACCTAATTTTTTATAGACTGTGAGCACAACTCCCTAGCTTAGTGAATTATTTCTAAAATATATTCATATTCCCAAGATGGGATTGAGTCAAGGATCTACGTCTACATCATGTTATTAGTTGATTCATTGGCATGTGTGATTGGAGATTTGGACCTTAATTTTGGTGGACCCTTTGGAAGGGATAAATGAACATCAAGATCATCTATAGTTCATGTCGACATTACATGTCTATGGGGTTTTTTATTATAATTCCCTTCATTCCCTGGTGAAGGAGGCGATCTCTCTTAAAGAGAAAATGAGGGGCCTTGAATTAAGGTTAACAGTAGCTGAGGCCTTGTCTTCCAAGAAGCTAATTTTGGATGAGGGCTAGAATAAATCTTCTAAGCACCCTAAGGGGTAGAAACTCATCAGGACATTGTTATTTATAGTAAGTATGAAATTATTAATTTTCATTCTAAAATTGTCAATCTCTATGATGAGATATCATACTTTTTTCATGCACATAAAATATCAGAGAAAACTATTTTGGTGCAGTAAGGTATCCTTAAATAGGTGAAAAATTATAGGATTGATGTGGTTTCTAGGAAATAGGAGTTACAGTGGATTTTAAAGGTGGAAACTGAATCTTCTAATCAATTGCACCAATATATTACCTCCCTCAAGAAAATGTATGCCTAGCTCAACAAATACTTTGAATGCAAGTTGTGATGGGATTGTAATTTTTTTGACCCTTTCGTTAATTTTGTAGTCATGAGAGAGACTCTAGTATGTGGAGGTTCCTCATTTAACTTTCTATCAATGAAGAGATCATTAAAAGCATATATGTTATTGTCAATTTTTTATTCATGGTGTGTATGTAATTTGATTGATCTGATGTTTCACTAATCAAGGATACTCATCCTTTATATAACATCATTTGAACATAAATTCCTATATTTTAATGATTAAATCATTACTGATTTCTATTTAAAAATACAAATCAATTACCTCCTACATGATAGTCATCATTGACATGCATGATTCTGTTATGTTGATATTACTTGATTCAAAAGAATAAATATATGTCCTGGAGGGAGAATTATACATATTTTTCTGATGTTATTGGATATAACAAGAAAAACATGATTTTTATGGTAGAATAATGATATTTAAATTCGTTATATATTCTCATTCATAATGAAATAATTTTATTCGAAGCTTCATATATGAGAAGGCTTTGTAGGATTGGACACATATTTTTCTCAGGCTTCCCTATTACAGGTATTCAACAAGACATGTTTTACAAATTATCCATTTTATGAATAATAAATATTTCCATGTGCATGAAAAGTGTATGCATAGTGATCAGAGACTTGAATTTTTATCAGGATTTACTTTTCACATATTCAACCTGGCAAGCATTTCATATTTTCTAGTATTATTTTTTATGTCCTTGAAATAATGACAATTTTTTTCATTAGATTAAATTATTCCATCTCCAAAATTCTGTAGTTAGTATTTAAGAATCTTTAAGCATGGAATTTCTTCTGTTGGAAACATATAATTCAAAAAGTAATTTTCTCCACGAATTTTAATTTTTTGTCATATGGACATATACCATGAAATTTAAAGCCACAAGGTAAATAAATATTTTATTCATTTTAATGTAATGAGGTATGTACATAATTAATGAATATAAAATTAGTCATATATACTAGGGATGAAGCAAAACACCCCGAGAAACTGAGTTTTGTTATAGTGTTTCTAGGGCTCACAAGGATTTGAGTTTCTTTCCAGTAAGGATTTGATTCCTATGAATGATGTTTCAAAGACCTTATTCATTGATATCATGGTCAAAAATAGGTCTCCCAAATCTTTTACAAGGGCTATAAATTATTTTGGAATACCATAATTGTGAACAATGAAATATTATGGAAGCCGAGTCCACCAAGATAGTTAGAAATGGGGTTGAGAAAGTCGTAAACCAAAAATATTTAATTGATGGATATTGAATGGGTGAGACATGCTAGGGATGTCCCAAAACACTTAGAGGTCATGAGTTCCACCATAGTGTTTCATGGTCTCAAAAGGGATATTAGTTCATTTCTTACAAGGAGGTGATGACTTTATCTTGTGGATGAAATACATTATGGGTCAATAGAATGGAAACATAGAGGTGTCCCTGCACATTTCTATGGGTCATAATATATTTTCAAGAACTCAAAATATTGTGTGATGATTTTGTCTATTCATTAGATGTTATACAAGAAGGGTTATGAAACCCTTGGGTAATTTTTTCTTTTTATGGGGAGCCTCAAGACCTACATCCTATGGTTTTAAGTCATAGGGTGTGGGTTATAAAAAAAATTTCTATTGTAGTGTCTCTTTCAAGAATTGAGAAAGCATTAGAAACATGTAAAATGAAATTTCTAGGATATACAATCAACTTGAATTGTTTGGATGTAGGGATTATAAATCATAGATCAATGTTCTCATGTCATGATGATGATATGAGACAATCATGTTGGGGATGACCCAAGAAATCCTATGGTGAATCATTTCACCATGATGTTGATATTGCTCAAAAGGATTGTAAATAACCTTTTTCAAGGTAATGACTCATTTATTTTATGTTCATGGGCTCATATATTGAATCCATATTCATATATTCATAGTCAAAAAAAGTTTCTCTAGAAACTGGGTATCCTTTTCCAAGGGCCTTAGATGGTTTGTTGTGATCTGGGTAGCTCAAATGACAATGCATGATTTGTGGAAGACATTATATTTTAAAAGTGATTGAGCATAAAAATGGTTATGTTATCACCTAGTGAACATCTTATCAAGATGAGGATATATGAAAAATCATTACTATAACATTTTTAATACAATTAGGGTCTAGTAAGCAGGACAAGGATTTCATTAGGGCCACAATGTGGGCCCGATGAGTTTTTGGTTTCATATATTAATTATCTTACACTTCCTTGATGAGTAGAGATAATGAGTTTTGTGATCAAATACATGAATTCAGATCAGGCCTCCTTAGGTGAGTTTTCAACCAGCAAATTTTTATATCTCTTTTACTAGCAGTTTTAGGATCATACGGTTTGGACTGTCAAATGATAAATTTAAGGTCATACAACATAGAATAGAGTGAATAAAATTTAAGAACATGTTACACTTGGACCTAGTTTTAGTGTAATATTTCACAATAGCCTAATTAGGATACCCAATTTCAAGAGTATTCCATAATACTTTGAGATGTACATGTAAATAATGTAAATCATAGATAATAGTTCCCATTACATGACTACTACTATGAAAAAAATCATGTTGGGGATGACCTAAAACACACTAAGGTTTTGATTTCTTCAATGGGGACTTCAAGGCTAACATGGGCCAAGAAGCCCTTTTTCATGTTATGATGCATTTGTTTAATGACCAAGGTCTTGAATACAGGAACTACAGGATTAAATGAATATTCAAACAAAATTTTCAATAAACCAATAATCCTTTTACAAGGTCCTTGATAGGTTGGTGTAAACTTGTGGTGCTCGATATATTATATCTGGTATTTGGGTTGAGGTGCTCAATTGGTGATAAAATAACCCATTATTTGGGTGAATTTGGTTAGGCTATTGTGATTATTTGATTGTGATTGATCATTATAAATGTTATGAACCTTTAGTTTCATGTAGTGGTGTGGTATTTTTGGGTAATATAAAATTTTATGTTACCAATAAATTTTAAAAAATGTTTAACATCAAACGGTGGGATAATTTTCTCCATTCCTTCCTGTTTAACATCACATATTAAGGACATGAAAAGGTATCCACATAGGTAAGAATCATACATATAGGGAGGATTATTCCAATTGATTGATGTGGCTAGACCTAGGATTGGAGATATGGGCATTACTATGTATCTTGTAATGGATGGAATCAATCCAAACATAGTTCTTTCATGAGAATATATTCATGTTGAAAATCTCCATGAAGGTTTGACCCATACACAGTGGGGGCATTATTGTCATTGATTTTTTATTATGGAACTAGAATTGGGAATTTAAGCACATCACTATGTATCCAGTGAGGAAAAAAACCAAGTATCACATAATTATTTACTGGGAAACACACTGAATAGGTCCATCCCATACATATAGTGGGCATTGTTCCTTCAATGTTTTATGGCTGGAACCGGTATTGGAGATCCAGGGATCACTACATAATATGTGATAGTATAAATCAAGACATAATTTTTTTTAATGGGGAACACTCTATATAGGTCATAACCATAAATAGAGGTGAAAATGGTTCTATTGATTTTTTGTGGATCGCCCCGGGATTGGAGATTTGGGTGTCACTACATATCCTGTGATGATAGGAATTAAGATAGATGTTGTTCTTGAATAGGAAATCTCAATGTTGGTCTAATCCATATGAAATGGTAGAATTTTACCATTTATGGTAGTGTATGGACCCATAAATAGGGATCTGGGTATCACAAAATATCCTTTTCTAACACAATTCAAACCACGCATAGTTCTTGAATGGGAAAATCACCATATAGGTCTAACTCATAAGAAGATGGGGGGGAATTCTTCTCGTTGATTGTTGTATCTCAACCTAGGATTCAAGATCTTGGAAGCACTACATATTATTTTATGTCAGGAATTAAGACAGACATAGTTCATAAGAAACTATTCCATTTAAAATATTTCTTCATGGATTTAGGTTCCCTGATGTGAAAAAGAAATATTGTGGCTAGATCTAGGGATAGGGGATCTGGGAGTCACTATATATCTTTTAATGGTAAGAATAAATCGACACATAGTTCTTCAATGTAGGTGTGTGGGATACCAACACCAATAATAGTTTTACTCTCAGGAAAGGACCATTTTAAATAATAGTTTTATTCCATTCAAGTAGAATCAACTATGATGTTCAATATCAAACGGTCAGGACTCGTTGTGGGACTTCAAAAATACATGTTACTTAGGCCATTCTATCCCTATCATGAACTGGTATTTATCATTCATTCCATAAATTTTTTACTAAAATTACTTATCCCACTTAATATATGCTTGGTGTAGGATAAAATTAATGGAAAACAAGTTCTCTCACCACATATAGAATGGTAATGGAATTGAAATGGGAATTTTTCAACACATAGGGTGATAATGAAGCCATAGATTTTATTAGAGAGATCATAAAAATTAGTGACATGTAGTAAGAACATTAGTAATGTAGTTTAATATAATGTAATAAGCATGTGGCTGACTCAACATAGAGAAATATCACGGATAGACCCGTGAATGGATATCTGAGTGTTACTACGTATCCCATAATGGAAGGAATCAAGCCACACATAGCTCTTTGATCAAATATTTCCTATGTGGATATGAATTACACATAGGTATTGGAGAACTTCATTTCTATTTTTCACAAATATATCATTTATATAGTAAATAATAATGGAGACGATGATTTTCAAGTTGTTTAATTACATGCGGAGAAGATATATCCCATTTAGTTTAATTTTATGAAATGAGTACTTGTTCTATTACAGTTTAACTCTATGTGGTCAGGATGTGAGATGCTGGGTAGTTTAACATCTTCCAAACTAGAGAATTTACGTAATTTTAAACATCATATGTTCTGGATGATGGAGGATTTAGTGATGGAAAGGGAATGTATTTCTTATGAAGCCTCACATTAGTAGGGGCATTATGCATTCCCCATTCATTGTGGAAATGATTATACTCTATTAGAACGGACCTTTTGTATGATGTAAGTACCTTATCATCAAGGTTCTAGATCTATATGATTATTTAATAATATAATTTGTCTCATAAGAGTCTATATATGTTTACCATTATTAAAAACATTAAGGGGGGGAACATTTTATTAAAGGCTCATGAAATCCATTTCTTACTGACATCGAGGTTGTGTAGTGTATACTACCACTTATCATTGATCCATTCCATCTCATCCAGCCAATTTTGTGATTTCTCATAATCTAAATTTCACCCACATAAGTTTATTTTAAGATTGGGAAACAAAATTATATGGAAAAACTTCCTTGGTTCCATACACTAATGAATACGATGTTTCCAATACACCAGTATACATGGTGATATAGTAGGCCCATAAAGCATCGATAAGACTGTTCGAACACGAACTATTTTCCTTATTCACCATATTATGTATTATATATTAAGGAGTCTTATTGAAATCTACAATTTTTAAATTTTATACCGCATGAATGACAGATAAATAGTTGGAGTTGATATATTAATCCTGGAAAAATTTCTTCAACTCAATAGCATAGAAATTGGTGCCATTGTTTATCAATGTCTTATAATGTACTCTGAATCTACTAATGATATTGGGAATCAAAAATTTTATAATATTATTCATCCTGATGTCGATGAGGGGTATTTGAATCATCCCATTTGGAAGAAGAATTCAGTAGCAGTACATTTGTTCTTAAACATGTTATATGTGGCTAGGGATATGGACCCACAACATCCATTCCCCATATAATAAATAGACTGATATATTTTATTATATGTAGAAATTAATGGGGTTTAGGGATGATGTTTGAATGGATCTGGAATGCATGATATTTCCTAGTGATCTCCATGCAGTCTGGTGTCATTGTTTTCTATTAGTAACCAAGCATCTTAATATGGTGGGAGACCTTGGTCCTGGATTTATGAGCATCGTAAGATCCTATTTTGAATTATTCAATGAAAATGATAACATCTCATTCTTAAATGAATATGATGAGTATTCCATCAAACCCTCACATTTAGAGGTGTTCTTTCACATTTGTATCATCCAAGAGGGTAAAGATCACTACACTGTGCCGAATTTTTTCACGTCTAGAAGAGCCTATTAAGAGGATCCTAGGATGGAGATAATAAATTTTGGACTCCATAAACCAATGGGTGTATATTATTTCATCCTTATATGGGATAATTATGATTAAATTGATTTCTTTTATTTAATTTATCATGATCAATGAGACCATCCTTCAGTGTGTGATGCAGAATGTAACATCTTCCCTACCAGGGTTAGCCATGGAAATAGTTGTATTAGCTAGTGTGCCACCGATGTATTTTGTGATCGAATGACATGGTGAAATGTGGTATCAAAATGCAATTTAAGATTTATTCCTTTGATATAGCTAGTGACAGGGGATATTAATCAATTTGTATAACATATTCTCTATTGATATTATTTATCAAATGCCGAGAATACCTATTAATGTTATTATAGGCTATTTAATTCTATAAATATAGTTCCAAGCTAGTGATGAGGATTTCTTATTTTTCCTAATTATTCACACGGCCTTCAAACCGTGATAAAGCGAAGAAGAAAATTTAATTACCTTGAGTAACAAATAAAATACCTAAAATGACCCTATTGATTTTCAGATATTCCATATTTTTTAATAGGGATTTATGAGGCACCATCAAAATATATCTCCCATGTATGAGGAGTATCATGGAAATTCAAAAACTCTTCTTCCATAATTTCACTATCCACTAGTGTAATTTATGAGGAGGGATGTTCTGTGATGAAAGCATCCAGGGAATGTCCATTAACATTGTTCTATGACATGAAGTGAATTTAATACTATTTACAAATAACTTCCCATTGCGTCAAACATGTTGTCAACATAGGACATCCAGTGATGTATTTGATAGGGTTGATACGAGATACCAAGTGGATTTATTGATATTCAATGAATTTCCCATATTTTTCACTATATTTATGAGCATAAGAAGGATCTTTCCAATATCAATATATTGGTTCTTGGTTCCTAGAATCATTCTTCTATGGTAGAAGAGACTCTTCCAATTCCACATTTAAATTTTATGTGTGTGGAGAGAACCATTTGATCATTCCATTGGGGCCACATATATGACAAGTGGATTTCCTTCCACCAGCCGCATCAGGGATGGTGGGTGAAATAAGTACTACTTCAGACCCTAAATTTCTTCTTGTTAGTCCTTATCCCAATCAATAGAGAAATCCCTTCTTCATTTTCTAGGTGAAGGGGACAGATCGTTTTGGATAAGTTAGTTATGAAATGATGAATGTAAGCGAGGTTAACTTCGATCCCCATTAGTTTATTAATATTCAAAGGGAGTGACATTTCTATAATCATTCTAGTTTTTTTTTGGTCAACCTCAATGTCCAGGTGGCGTACAAAAAATCCAAAAAACATCCCTAATGTTACTTCGATAGCATATTTCAATGGATTCATATTTATAATTTTGTATCAAAAATTTTCAAATACAGTTTTAAGGATTGTGAGATGTTCACATTTATTTCAAGATTTAGTTACTAGGTTATCCACATAACATTAAACATTTCATACTAATAAGGGATTAATTATATGATTCATGGTGTGATGATAATAAGTTACAGCATTCTATGATCCAATATTCATTTATAGATATAAAAATACCCCATAACGTGATATGAAGGATATTGATTCCTCATGTTTTTGGACATATATTTTTTATTGTACCCTATGTACCCATCCATGAAGGAAAAGACTTGTAATCTAACACCTAAATCAATCATAGTTTTTTATTAGAAATTTTAAATCATTCTTTTGGAAGTGATGGTTAAGGTATCAGAATGTGATCTGGACCCTAGTCTTCCCATTCTTTTTTATGACATGGATAACGTTGGAGAACCATGTTTGTTATTTCACTTCTCAGGAAAAGTTTGATCTGATCAATTTTCCAATATTAGACTCTAAATTAGTATCATGGGAGTTCGTTATCCTTCTGGCCGACTACTTCAATCCTTGATGGTCATCATGAAATCCTATATAGTGTGTTGTAGCATTGGGGTTTAGAATAGAAATTTATATAAAATTCCATGAGAACACATATTGATGTTGATTTTGGAATGCAATGTATATCTAATTATATTAAAATGGAATGGTAGTGCTACAATTTTAGGAAAAAGGTATTATTTTATTCATAGATTTATCAGCCTAAGCTCATCATAAATGGTGAAGATTATCTTGTTAAATGTGGGAGTTGCTTGCATGATGTCATCCTCTTATTCACTAACCAATGAGTCTGTGGTGGTATTTTTAGACGACGTAATAAATTTGATACCACCTCTATCACTTTTAGGATGATAGAGTCCATTGGATCGGAAATTTTCCTCCCTTACAACTAGAGTCATTTTAAATAGATTCTAGAGATTATTTTCATTCATTATGTTGATGGCGAAAGAAGTATTTTAGACATCTAGGATTAAGTCTATTTCCACAATCAAATTTGTGGGCATCACATAATTTCTATCAAGAAATATCATAGGATTTATAGGGGAGATAAATAGACCATTGGGTGGCACCACCTCTATATTTTCATCCACCATTGTTTTTTTACTTCCCTCTTGAAGAAATATGCCTCAACATATATGGACTCAAAAGGATATAAGTGGTAACCTTCACAATGTAATATACCAACCATCCCATTAATTGGGAATTTAAAGCACTGGTTAAATGTTGAAGGTAATGATAGGTGGCTATGAATCCAAGGTCTTTTGAGTAAGAAATTATGTGCAGTTTCCTATTGAATAACCATTAAAACATCATTTGAAATGAGATACCCAAAATTAGGCTTGATATTGATCTTCCACATCAATTCCTTTATTTCCCTTATCATACACATGAATGGAAAAATTTATATGATAAAACTATCTCTCTCTACATTCCAATTTTAAAAGGGTCCTAATAGAGATGAGGTCGATTCTAGAACCATTTTAAATGTAGTTCCAATAGATGTATACATTTTCAAGATTTTATAAAACAAATAGAGGTCTAATGTGTCCCTTGATGATGTATTCCTTATACTTATCTATAAAAAAGATGATGATATGCAATTATGATGGAATAGTCTCCACTTGATAAATATTCTATGTTTATACTTATGTCTCGAATTCTTATGGGTTGTGTAGGGATTAAATAAGTTCATATTAAACATATTTTAAGATATTAAGCACATCCAGGATTGAGAGCTTGGTAGGGACTACCCCAAACTGTTTCAAAATTTTTTACTTTTGTGCTAGAGGTTGAAACTTACCATGGATTGTTTTATCCTTATAATGTGTTTTTGGAGTTGAAGAATTTAATGTTTATAGTTTTGTTGCTTGTGAAGAGATTATGTGAGAATCTTTATCCAGTGGTGTGGGTCGCATAGGGATTCCCCATTGTCCAGTATGATCAAGAAATTGTACACCCTCTAGTCGATCGTGTAAAATGATTTTGGTGGGGAGACCATTGGAGGGATCTAAGGCACATATTTGTTTCTATTGAGACTTTTAGAGTACTTTCCCACCATTCATGACAACATATATATCCTATGTGGGGATATAACTACGATATTGGGTCTTACCATGCCCGCATTATCCCATATACCATTTTCTCATAATTCGGCAACCTCCATATCCATGATCAGGTATGGTAAATTCATACTTCATGGCATATTAATCATTCAATAAGGGGTATTCCATGTATACTTTATTAACAAAACCAAATATGATCTATTCATATGATGATGGTTCTGTTCGGTAGGGCGGTCTCTATTCTTCTAATGTTTTAGGAATGAAGCCTCTAAGAATTAGAGATTCAATAAGATATTGATATGACTCTTATTACGTTGTATGTTCATATTTCTAAAGACTACTTCCACCTATAGGATGAAATGTGTATTTTACCTACCCCAGTGAAGCGATCATTATGGATTTTTAAGCAGTTCTCTTAGTGTGAAATGGGCTCTATCAACTATATTTCGAGTCATCAATGTGTTGATCTTTTTTTCTTTTCTTGGGAGAAAAATTGTTCTTATCATTTTGTTCTTATGACTAGTCTATGATTATGCTGGTCACATATTCTTTAAAATTGACAAACACCACATTTATTGAATTAAACATAATTTATAGAACATCTTGGAAGACGAATCAGTCTTGGATAATGTGACCCAGGCTACTATTGAAGGGGAAGTAGTTGGTGTGATCAGTGAGATTGAAATCATTAGGTTTCCTATATTTCGGTATCTTGAGAATGTTATTTTTATATGTATATAAAGAAATTAATTAGGGCTTACTAATTTTATAAGGATTATAATTTGTTCACCAATTCCGCCATTCCTGAGAAACCCTGATCTCTTTTTTATTAATAGGAGGCAATGGGAAATTAATGACATGCCTAGGTTCTTGAATGGGAACAGCTAATAGTTTAAGGTAATTAGTGGAAGTGTTTTCCTTGAAAACCCTTTCCCCTATGTAGATGACAAAATTCAAGTCATATATTTGGTTATCTAGAATAATTCATCTTAGTGTTTCACTATTTCTACCAACACATGGTATCATCCATGATATTTCATTGTGATCAAGGGTGTCTATATATCATCTTGAAGGTTTTCATCATAAATTTATAGAAATTTCTCTTAGTATAGGGGGACTTTGAGTGAATAGGTTAAACCTTTCCATTTAGTTTTGATATTATGAAACCTATCATTTTCTCAATACATTAGATTTTTCAGGTCAAAAATTGTAATTTTTCTTACCGTATAAACGAATTGATAAATGAATTTACAATCAAGGACATCTAATCATGAAACCAATCCTGAATGAATACTAATGTACCAAACGAAGGATATCCCTTTTATAGTCTGTAAAAAACACCTCATCTTGGTAGCCTTCTGCTGATCTCGAGGGCCCATCGTTGGACCACATTGGGACATGAAGTGTGTGGGATTCCATTTTGGTTCTTCAACACCACCAAAGTTTGAGAATATAGGATTTATGGGATTTTCTATGGGAAAAGTGTCATCCACTCATTTAAGACACATAATTCACAGGTACACATCACCCATTAATGGATTCCATTCGAGCATCTAGGGACTCAAAATTCCTTGATCATCTCTAGAGGTACTGTTATATGACCCATTTCCCATCTCTAGGGTGTGGGATGGGATTCATGAGCTATCCCCATTTTGATCTCACATTGATTATTGATTTATGAAAAGACTGAATTATCTCCCAAGTGATAGAGAGTATATCACCACAATGGTGTTAATTTGCATTCTTATTTTAATACCTCATTAATTTAGATAATTTTAATTTATCTAGAGTTGGGATAATTAACATATGACAGTATTATATGATAATAAACTATTTCATGACATGTGGGAGAATAGATATTGATCTCATCTTGAAGATGATACCTAGTGGGAATGTTTCCCCTCAGTATATCCTCATTGATTTTTCTAAGATTTTGTATATCATCCTCATATTATGAAAAATAATCCTCCATGAAAGTAAATTCAATTAATTAGGGTGATGGGTGGGATATAACATCTTTTTTCACATTATCTTTTGTAGTGCTTCACAATAGATGTGGAAAATCAATATTAAGAGGTTCCAGGTTTTAAATCACATTCTTAATCCACATGTGTGTATCCTTGGTTGGTGATTCCATAACACCACCCTCTTAGGTCATATTTTCTATATTTTTCCTCTATAAATTTGTATCTTGATCGACAATATCCATTGTTTTTATAGTACAGACATTAAAATAGGTATATCAGAAAATGGTAATTTTCCCATTACTCTCAACACAATTGGGTGATTCTTTACTACTTGCATTAGGTTCATTTTATAAGCTCATTCCATAATGAGAAATTTTATCTTACATGCCTCTGTGGGGTTTGATTTACTTCCCCATACATTAATATTATCTCGACCTATGAACAATGACCTTCTGGGAGTTTGTAGTCATAATTTTCTAGTGGTAATCGAATAAAAGAGGTTCATCTTTTAGAGGGAGGAATAGAATGGATGCTGACTATCTATATTTACCTCACAAACTAAAGAAGATATATTCCCTTTATGGTGATGATGTTGATTAAAGTTCCCTTTTCCGTATTAAATGGGGATTATTCGTGGAAACAATTAGCATTTTTTGATTGTTTTTCTAAGGATCTAAAGATTCTAGTCAAGTATTTGATGAATCATGGTATGACCACGGATATATAAATTCCCCCAACCATGTGATTTGGTATTGATCTAGAAGAACCAATGATTTATCTAAGTCCTTTTTAGGGTTTTATGAACATGTTGATGAATATTGATATATAAATTCCCCTAGCCTTGTTGGGTGGTGTTGATTTGCATCTATTAGTTATATGTTTTGAATCCTATTAGGAATATTTTATCTAAGGGGTTGAGGAGGTTTTAAATAACCCCCCATTCCAAGTGGTACAGATTCATTTGTATATTACTTCTATCATAGCTTCGACTATGACCTGGTTGATTTGGTGTAACTAAAAATGTGTAGGATCTGGGTTCAATGGAATCCCAAGATGAGAGTCATTATATATTTGAAGTTGTATGGTTGAAAATGTCATCAACTTCCATTTTTTATGTTGTCCCCATTACATCAAGGAGACTAGTTTAAAGATATGTTATTAGTCTTCTCCCTCAATTTTTTAGGCATTGACATCATTAAGGAGTTTGAATTTTGTTTTAGTTAACAACTGGATATTTATTTACCTAGTCTAATGGTTTCAATGGAGGTAATGAAATTATATGGAACCACATTCAGGTTGTTATACTATACTTCGGATGAGGTGAAGTGAAATGCCCCATAAATTCCACATCCTTAGATAAAGATACATTATTCAGCTTTGGTGATTATCTGTCGAAGATTTGTGATGTAGTCAAGGTACGCATGTTGTAGATGTTCCCTATAATTTTCCATTTTTGGGAATAAGTCATAGATATAGTGGCTAGGTCTAGCTGGAAACATAGTATATTGATGATTTAATGGTTACCCTCATATCCTATATAACAGAGGTGTCTATCCTTCAATCAATGATGTGTTTCTCATAGATATTGGCTTAGGTAAGGCATGAATTCTTTCTATATATCATCTAGGATCTCATATTTAGAACTGGTGAGGGTACAAAATATCATGGGGAGGATTTTTCCCACTAACTCTCTCCCTATTTCAATGTTAGATTCCTATTCATCGTACATACATGCCTCCACCCGGACAGACCATAAAATTTTCATCATGGGGTCCCATATTGACCATGGTGATGGGTTTCTGTTAGTTGATGGGGAACTACATATGGTTGACCCTCGTGTTTCTAGAACATCTCTATATGAATGAATCTTTGTTTTTATCCCCTCTCAATATAGGGTTGTTTGTGAGAGTGATGGTTTTTTTCTAGGGGTGATATCATTGTGGGGAGGTTGACTATGGTGGATATAAGAAGTATAGTCACTATGATACATCTATATAGTACCACAAGAAGGACTATCGGGGTAATTATCACCTTATTCTTTGGTTGAATAGTCAAAATACCCTTGATGTGTTTAAATGTGTCTCAAATGGCCTCATAGGAACTGTCATAGAGCCAATTATGTATAAGATGCTTCTTATGTGTCATGGTCCTAATATGATGACCTGCCTTTTGGGGTTGGATAGGAATATGATCCTCTGATATGATGGATATAGAAATATGTTGATAACTATATTTTTAATTGAGAATATAGGCACACTAATGAAAATATGTTAGATTTTTCTGATGAAATTGTTTATTGTTGGCAGGGATATGAGCCTTCTTGTAGATGGTTGCTTGAATTTACCAGTCAACCGTAGATGAAGTAGGGATATCAGCCCTAACTAAAAATGAATTAACCAACAAAATATGTTGATAGAAAACTAGAATGGTAGAAATGATAAGTGCCTCCACTTTAATAGACTCATAAGTATGCTGATACAATTATTCATCAATATTATTAGAGATATGATTTTGGCTTCAATGAGCTGTTAGAAAGTGCATGTTAGCATCACTAATAGAAATATGGGCATGACAGGGAGTCATGTTTCAATATCACATGATGGGGCCTGGGTTGAATTAGAATATGATTAGGGTCTAATTCTTTTGGAGTATTATACTGGTCCTTTTTAAGAGGAACGTGCACCTGTCCCAATGCATGTGACACTCTCACTTGGAGATCCCCAGTTGGAATGGTAATATGAGCCCGATCTATTGACTTTGGAGTATTCCAATATATTTTTTTGATATGAATATGGACTCATCTCAATGAATGCTTAACTCTTACTTGGTGTGCCTCATTTTGAACAAGAATACGATTTTGGTCATTTGAATTATCCTTTACCGGAATATCCAATAATCCTTCTCGATGTGAGATAAAATATACTCTTAATATAGAGTAGCCATATGTTCATGATGATCAGAGCGTTATGATATCCAAGCTGTTCGATTGGATATATGTTCCTATCCTTATATCTGAACAAGTTCTTCAATATAATGGTGTTGTTCTTCCCTTTTTTAATATTGTATTTTCATTTTAGCAAAGTGGTTATAGAAATGAAGGCCTTTTCATTTTCAATCTCTAATATATATAGAAATATATATTCAATTAATGGTGGGATTGAGCCCACTTCTATCCACCTTTTGTCACTAGAATATGCCAATGGATTTCATGCATTGGCATAATGATATGTTCCTCCACCACGATTGTTTTATGAATATGTCAATATAATTGATCCAAGTGTGCAAGGATATGTTCCATATCACTAACTACTTTCAGAATATGCAGATGGGATTCATCATCAGAAGCATAGATATGAGCCCACATTCAGTTTTCTTGAAATTTATGAACTCTAAGTGACTTCCTTGATGTCATAACATGATCTTCATTGGTGGAAATTTTTCAAATGGTTCCCTTAGTAAGAGACTAAGGGGACCAACAAGATGGAGTTGGTGATAACAGTTGACAAGATCCACCATTGATAGCTCATGACCCACAATGGATATATAGTTTACTCTATGATACACCATCATCATATAGTGAAGGTGGTGATTGTTGCACTCTGGGGATAAGATTCTATGTGATTGAGAGTGGATATGAGAAACACCTATATTACATAAGGTTTTATTGGCTGATGAGTACACATCAGTTTTAGTTTCAGTAGGCCCTTTCATGTATCCTCAAGGGTCAGAATCATACCATGTCGATGGTATCCCTAAACCATGGAATTATTCACATGATTCTAAAGATGTATGGTTGGTGTGTCAGTTTTATGACATGTAGATATTTCAGACATATCTGAGCTTCTAAATTGGGTTTTAGATGGACACATGTTCCCACGTTGGTTTCTTTTTTTATGATAGTGTTATTTTCATTCATGTATAAAAAAAGGAATAGAGTCCCTGATTAGTGTATTGATACATGTATGATACATGATCAGTCATATGGAAAGGTAATATAATTTTCTTTTATTTATTCAAAATTGGGTTATTTTACTCATGTGTACTTTTTACAACGATTATTGTATTATTTCATTAGAAACCTAGTTATAGTTGTTCAAAAAAAATTCTTTTTTATTTGATATATTCAAGTCAGGTTCTCCATTTTTGTTTCATGCAAAAGGTAGTGTCTGGAAAATCCCAATGATTTATTTTGGAGGGGGGGTCAATATCTATAAAACCATTTATGTTAGTTTCACCGTTCTTTGTATTTCATAAAATATTCAAATAGATACCACATGAATAATTGGGTGTAGACATGCTTTCCAATTGTAGGTGGTCATTTAGTGTTTTATACCCAACAAATCTTATGAATGAACATTGGTTGAGAGGATGGGAGGTCAATATCATCACACCCTATAGGGGGGAAATGTCCCTATTCTATGACTCTTTTATAGATTTTTGATATATTCATGAATCTCTTACTAATACCTATATAGGACTAGTTGTTATAAGTAAATGATCAAGTGTTGAATCATTCCACATATGAGGAGGGCTCTAGTAATGAATATATCTTCATATGTTAGAGGTACTTTATCCATTTACCATTAATGGGTTGCTTCTTGTATATTGAACTCATATAATGAAGAAATCTAGATATTACATCCATTCAATGAGGTAGTTAATAACTAAAGGATGGGAATAATGCATTTGATGGAATTATATGCATCCTTCATTAAAAAGGAATAAAAACAAATATTTCATTGGATACATGATGTTTAATGTAATGTATAAAGGAAATATATGAGGGAACATAAGAAGAAGTTATTGAGATTGAGTTATAGGAATGCATCCTATGTATCCTAATTATAAAAGGAATCAGATTCATCATAGTTTGATTACTCCCTCAATAATTTCCTAGAGGTGGATTCCCTTGTTTGTACGTCATCATATCATGACACTGAATGGGGATTACACACTATGAATAAGATAACACCTCAATATCTATCTTATATATCATGTTAATATTGGGAATTAGAGTCAATTCTGCTTGATTATGCCACTGAGACTTACCTTGAGATGGATTACCTTTTATGGGGGTCTTCATATCACGTCGCAGAATGTGTTAACATATTATCGTTTCCCTATATAGTAGAGTATCCTTATATAACTGAGCTGATCATTTCAAATCCCTAATCCCATGTGATCCATGATCATTGTGCGGAATAAGGGGAATTAATAATCATTCTTACTATATATGAATGCAATACATAAGCATTAGTGAATCTTTTACTGGTTGTTTAATATGTTTCTATGTATTTATTATTGTGTCCTACGTATCTTGAATATGGTAAGAATAATATCCATCTTAGATATATTCGGTTCTCAATATGCTGATGAGGTTGGAAGAATGATATTCATATGAGAGAGATTCGCTCCCAATGGTTAAAATGTCTAAGATATGGAGGACCTTACATCGAGTTAGATTTATATTGTAGCTCGGTCCATAAGAAGGTTTCCAACGTATCATGTTTTAGCAGTTATCACAGTTAATTTAGTTCAATTGGTGGTATTCCTGAATATGTCCACTAAACTTGGTTTTCATATCCCAGGGTCCCTTCTTAACATCTGTAGATTGCCTTCTTGACATATCCTCATTGTTTTCCAGATGTGTCTATCGATGTCCAAACATGTGTTGGTTACCTAAAGGATAGGTTTGGAGACCACCACAAGATCTAGTTAACTTTTTCCATGGACATTTCATGATCTTATTGTCATGTTGGTAAGGCATCACATGATCATGTATTACATTTATGGATGGTGTTGAATGGTCAAGGATGGAATATATTTAGGGTTTTGTACTAGATGACATGTTTAAAAGGTGTTTTATGATCTATCTAACATGTATTGAGGGTGTAACATGATCATTTTGACCTATCTGGAGGACGTTCCATTATCTAGAAGACTCACCCTAATACCATTGTATATCTTTTACTCCATTTTTATAGGATATCAATTGATATTGCTTACTTGTATGGTGGGCATTGTGAGATCACATTGACGTGTTCCCAAATAACATGGGTGAGATGTCTGGAAGACATCACAAGATTTGGAAGGAAAGATCAGAGGAATTTACAAGAAATGGATGGCATACCTGAAGGGCATCCCATAATTTTCTTGACATATAAATGAGACATCATGTTATCCAAATGAAATGTTGATAGAGTGTCACATGACTTGGGAAACATGTAATGGTGATGTCACAAGATCTGGATCGGTTATGCGAATCACATTAAGATTGGAATATTCATTTTAACATATGTCTCCCATACTTTCATGTCATTATTTCTGACCTTTATTGTATATGTGCCTCAACGTTTTTCCATTTTTATATCATTTTAGGTTTTGTATGACTTAGATGACAAGTAGTACCTTCTTCTGATAATGGGGAAGACACACTGGATGTCCTTCATGTGAACTATAGTGTGAACATGTGAATCATATATTCATGCCACATGATACCTCATGTCATTCCCTAGTTTTTACCTGGTGTAAGACCTTTTAAATAACATGAAGTAGTCCTCCAAAAGTCCACTTTTGTTCCCTTGTGTAGTACTCAACAATTTGAATCCTTTTTTCAGTAAGGGGGAGTGATTTATATGCCTTGGTACCATGAATATATTGTATCTTATATAGCATGTATTTCATAATTATGTGAAGGATTTAGTGGAGGGATTTTTATTTCACATGAATTGAATGATCCTATCACGGGTTATACATCGAACAACAAGATGATCAATGATAGTGAGATTTTTATTCCATCTCCATGTTTATTATACCTCAACTAATCAATAGTATTTTTCCTAACCATGGTGATATGTCAAATAAATTTCTCAAGGTCAGGATGATATTTTAATGAGTTTTTGAGAGATTTTGAAATCTTTTTAAAGGATTTCACATGATTAAGGAAGACTTTTATGGGGACATTCATTATAAAATGGTGTAATGTAAATGGACCTCATTGGGATTAACCTGGTATGTCATGGGGCCTCTTCGTGATCAATGGTATTCTCCTGGGACATAAAACCACTTTTTTGTAATGATTAGTTTATATTACATCCACAATAAGAATACATCATTTCCCCTGTTATTTCCTTGTTTATTTTACAAGGATAATGGATCTCGTTATGTTGTGTCGGGATTGTTGGGATAAATCACTATCCTTAATTAAGATGCATAAAATGATTAATGATGAATCTCCCAGTGACGTGTGGGAATCACCATGAATGATCCCTATGATTTTTAAAGACATAGGAAGTTGGTAAATGGGGACTCCATGGGGTTTTGTGAATTTCATGAGTATGTATCCTGAAGATCAACATAACTCACCTTTTCATGAGGCTTTCACCTTTATCCTCCTTTACTTTATAATGGGGGTTTGGATGATTTTTAGGAATCCATTGGTTGATAAGTAATATGATCATAAGATGTTTTCTGGCATCCCCCACATGATCATAAATGTTTTTCATGATGAATTGACAAGAATATGAGGGTTTTTCAATGGAACATTGTGTGATCATCAGCAGATCATGCATTGAGCATGATCTGTTCGTATAACATTTTGATGATCATGTGATCATGTCACCTTATGAAGGTTACATGATTTATGTAATTCCAAGACCTTACCATCATATTTTGGTGAAAATAATACCCATGCTACATTTATTTTATCTCATATATATTTTCTAATACTCATTTTCTAGGAGACAACTTTCACATTACGTATTAAAAGGGTTAACAGGGTGTTAAAACAAAGAGATATGGCTAAAAAATAAAAAATTCTCCACAATATTTTGGATAATTTTAATCTAAACCATAATAATCCTATAATCTAGTCATAACATTATGGAACCATTTTATAATTAAAATTTATTTATATCAATTTATTACATTATGAAATTCCTAGAATTCTCTCCCCTTAATTTTAAAAGGAAACATAGTATCCTCTATTCCTAAAAAATTTTGAATAATTTATCTCACCCAATAATTTTCAAAATTAATACATAAAATACCTCACCACATTCATTAGGTATTTTTTTCACAGTAACAATCTTAAATGTATTATGATGTAAAATAAAAGAATGTTTCAGCTGAAGTTGTATAATTCTGAACTGGTCATTTCCATTTTTATTTATTATTATAAACCTTTAAAAATATTCTTAAAACATTATGAATTGATAAAAAAGTATATTATATATATTTATATTCTATATTGTTAATGGTAGAACCTATTTCCATTTACTCTTCCATCAAATAGGAAACAAAATTGTTATTTGTTTGTATAGTCGAATACCACCTCACGAACCGATGCAATCTGTATTCCATTACAACCACACATGGATGATACTAATGATGTATTTAATATATATATATATATATATATATATGATATTAATTTCATAATTATAATTATTTACTGATTATATATCATATATTATCTTTCTTATCCATCCATTAAATAATTATAACATCATTCATGCATGCGTGTGGACTACCACCTCCATGAAGAGATGTCATTCAATTTTCATCACCACATCAGATGGTTTATATATATAAGTATATTTTAAATAAATAATATGGTATTTATGATATAATTATCATTATTTAATGATTATAAAATACTTCACATATATCCATCCTGATTTTTGAATAATGGGAACGTTACCACTGTGTACGTATGACCTTCCATCTGCATGATTGTAACATAGTTCATAATTCATACACATAATTCATGATTTAAAATAATATTTTAAATATAAATAAGATAATTATTTCCTGAATATGTTTATATATATTATGTAATAATGACCTCTTTGACCATAGTCGTCCTACCAAATCCATTTTGGATATATGTACTAAATATCTTCAAAACAACAGATGTGAAATTAATTGGTAATTTATTTTAAAATTAAATGTTATTAAATAAAATAAATGGAATTATAATGTATATAATTTAATTAGTTTACAAAATTTTATTATTCAGGAAGATAAAGAATGTACGTGATGATATGTACTTGAGAAAAGTGACACTATAACATAAAACCTTGTTTTTGATGTTTTTAATATTTATTTTTAAATTAATTTGCTACCATTCCAATATACTTAAATTTATATATATATATATTATATGTAAATAAATGTATTTTTAATGAAAATATATTTCTATTTTATTTATTTCAATTATTATAGTAATTTATATTTTATGTATTACAAAAGTAATAAATTTTTTTTGTTTTAAATTATAAGTTTTCAAATACTTTTACCAACACTAAAAAAATTATATGATTTTATGATTCATTTATAATATTCTATGTTTTTAATAAAAAACTCGTAAAATTTTTAGGGTATTTTTTATTGATAATGGGGTTTTAAAATGAAATGCTATTTCAATATCTGAAAAGGTTTTGTACATAGGTTTAGATGCGTTTTTAGTGTTTTATGAAAACAAGATGAAAATTAAAAATGTTTTATTCTTAATATGGTACTTTTGAATTATAGATGAGGATGGGAGATCCATATAAAATTTATATGTTAGGTGAGTTGGGTGCATTTTATATAATGGGTGATCTCAAAATATCTTATAACAACCCAAACCTACACTCCTAGATTCAGTGCTGAAGTCATAAACATTACATTTATGGATTTTATTGCGATGAAATTTATAATATTTTATCTATGAAAAAAATCAAAAAAAAATATAGTAATAGTTATATACTAATAGTCCTTTTAGTCTTTGAGATTTAGAAAATTAGGAAAATCTCTTAATATATGGGATTCATAAATATCTTGTTAACAATGATGAACATCATCACCTACTATATACATATTTTTTTATTGAACAATAGGTCATAATAATTTCCCATATAAAATACTTCTCTAAATAATTTATTTAACATCATTCATGCTAACATGGGAAAAAGGAAACATAAGAATGGGGAGATCAAGTTCAAATTAAGGGTAAACATAATCATTAATAATTGAATCTCATCCATGATAAAAAGAATAGAATATGGTTATGATGACATAATAAAAGAGCTTGAGAAGAATATATGAATATTCATACCTATCAATACATAGATAATAAAAAAAGATAACCTATAATAATAATTGCACAATGAAATAATATTTGTAATCAATAGTCAAGATCCATATTATGTAAATATTGATACAATAAAACATTTATAACCATAGCAATAATAAATAAAACATGTTGGTATCATGGAAACATTATATTCATAATCCATTTCAATCTAATATAAGAGATAACTAGATCCTAGTTATATACATAAGATAAACACCTAGGAATCTCCATCCTTCTATTATATTAAGACAAGAAACATTACCCAATTCACTGCTTCTATTTCTAGAAATAACAAATGTATAATCTATATCGGGCATAACCAATGATATTTGGGTGCACCCATTGTATATGCTATATCAGGCTCACCCTATGCTATCTGAGTACCTCCATTATATAAGAAGCTTCAGTCTCTGTCATGATCATAAATAATATCAATGTACAATTTAAGAGTAATTATTTAATATTTAAACTTGTAACATAATAAAAACAATTCTATATTCATTACATGAGACACCCGCCGAAAATAAATGGGTAAAAAGTTAATCTCATAATCTATATATAGAAATAATAAGTATGGTATCAATACGACATATCTCTTATAGAGTGTATGTAAAATCAAATATTGTTTTCTTTTATGAATTGAAATACCATTAAAATACTATTCAAAAAATTCATTAGGAAAATATATTTTTTTACATGAGTTACAATAAAGGTCATCATTATATATAGAAAATGATATTGAATGATCAATTGGAACATTTATTGTGGAAAAAAATACTTCATATTTTGAAAACCCTTATCTAAAATAAAAAAAAGTTATTAATAATTAAATAAAAAATGTTCTCTAAAAGTAATATTTGAGTCATAAAATGGATGATTTAAAAAATTGAGTTTTCATGTTGGATGAATTTTATGTTCACAATGGATATGTTAAAAAAATTATTCCACTAAATTTTTTCTATGAAAAGTAAAAAGTTTACTTGTTTAAAAAATGACAAGAATATTTCATATATTTTTTTATCAAAAAATTAATATTATGAAAAAATGAATTTAAATAATCACAGTAATAAAATTTGAAATTTTTTACATTTTTTTAAAATAGTGTATATATGGAAGAGATAGATACCTGATCTAAAAGAAAATACAAGATCATTATCACTTAAAAATGAATTACTCTATGTTTTATCAATAAAAAAACATCTAAATAGACATTAAAATTTTTAACCAAATTCATAAATAGTGTAGAAGAATTATATGTGGTTAAGGAATATCAGAGCTTATTATTTCATCTAAAATAACCTTCAATATAAACCATCTCAATTGAAAATATATAGTAACATAAATCCTTTTCCACTTTGGTGACACTTAAATTGTAATACCAATTAAATAATAAAAACTAATTATACTTTAAATATCATGATCATAATGAGTTTTATAATATATTTTGTTATAGGTATGTATATACATATAAAAAATTAATTTAGGTGCACATCATACAAGTTTGTCTCAATAAAAGTGAATTTGAGATGAATAACTAATACAAAAAACAATTGATTTGTAGAACTAATCAACGAATATATTATTTTTGTAAAATGTAAAACCACATATAATAAGAACCAATAAAAAAAGATAATCCAAAATCACTAAAAATATATTAATGACATAATAATGTCAATTTGAAAGTAATCTAACCTAAATAAAATAAAATAAGTTAATAAATTTAGTACCACTTGGTAAATTTTAATTTAATTCCATATAAATTAAATATTTAATATAGAAACAGAAAATAGAATTATGTATTAAGGATTCATGTTATTATAGGTAAATGAGTTGTATATAAACCACACAATAAAAACATGTACTGAATATGGAATATGTCTCGCATTAATAAAAATTGAGACGTCAAAACCCATTACCTTTGGCCCAACATTATTTTATGTCCTTTATATCCTATATAATATTCCTACATAAATTATTTTATTTATTAGGAACCACTTTTTGGTTTGAAATATTATAATTATATCATTTTATTATTTATTTTTTATGAAATATGCAAACACTTAAGAAGTTATGTCCATGTTGTGTGTTTTGTGGATGTTTATTTCATTGTTTCAAAATAGCTTTGGTGTGTTGAAAGTGTTCAAAGAGGTAATATATTAAAAATATATAAATTAATAATCATTATATATTTACAATATTTATAAATCAATTATTCTTTTAAAAAGAATTATGATATAGGGTTATGAAAAATGAACAATGTTACAATTATTGGAAGAATATGTCATATGTATACATGAGTAACATTTCCAATTTTCAATGATCATTATGAAAAGAAGGTATTGATATTTTATTTTAACTTAATAATAATAATTTCATAATTACCATATTATTTCATTAAATATAATTATATATATTATCCATGTGTGTGGTTTTGGAAAAATAATCTTATCACTTAATAGAGGTGGTAGTTCACAGGTACTTATATATGTCGTTATTATTTTTAGTGTAAGAAAGATAATTATATATTTATATTTATGAAAGATAATTATTTATATAATAAAATAAAAATTTAATTTACATATAATATATTAATTAAAATTATAATTATTATCTTCCATGAAATTAATTTATGAAAAACAAATTACATCGTTTAATGAGGTAGCAGTCTGTCGTACACATGAGTGCCATTATCTTATGCTCCATTGAATGTAAATTAATAAGCTATATGTGATATAAAAACTATAAAATTATATATTTTTAAAATAAAAATATATATAGTTTATAATGGTCATTATAACAAGTCAGCTAAGTGATTATTTAAAATGAATGCCAATGGTTCACGAGGCGGTAGTATTCTGTACACATGAATGATGACTTCATATCCCATTTGATGAAAGAAGAGATAAATTTAGGTTTTAAAATTAATGTAATAAAATAAAATTATAAGTGATATAATTTTTATATTATATTACAATAATATTATAAGATTTTAAATATGTGTAAGAGGAAATAATATAAAATTTCCTAGTTGATAATGATAATCATTTTTTAGACAACCTCATTCGGTAAGTACCAAAATCCTTTATGTGATGGAATTATGGAAAAATAAGGGATTTTGGTAATGGGTATTGAATTTAGGATGGAGGTTTGGAAGATATTGTATTATAAAACTGGTTTAAGGAGTTAATAGGAGATGAGAGTTTGTGGCCTTTTATAAGTGAGGAGAGTGACACACTTGTAATTTTTGAAAAGAAAAACGTGTACCAACTTTTCTCACATGAGAAATTTCTCCAAATTAAAACTGTATAATGAAATAAAAATTAAAAGTTCTAAATATTTCCATAAAAATATTTTATAAATGTTTTTATGTCATTTTAACCCTTAGCTGTAACGCCCCGACCCCAGTTACCCAGAGCCGGTGCATTATTATATAACATTGGCATGATTACAAGAAAGATCAAATCTCAAAAGACCGATTGGTTTAGTAGCCTTGGTAACACTAGATATATTAATAAAGTTTACATTAAATCATAAAATGAAAACTACAACAATATAGTCTCCATATTCCACATTCTTATCTCCTCATATTATCCCTGTAGGTCATTCATAAATTACTTCTTCACATTCTGGGAAAAATAATACATAGAAAATGGGTGAGCTCAAATGCCCAGTAAGGATAACAATATAGCGGAAACTTTCATAAATAAGAATAAACATTTAAGGAAATGTATTATTAAAACAAAAGCCTTTCAAACTTGAACTTAAACATAGTATGGAAAAAATAAAATGAAATAATGTCATTTACTTATTCACATGGATATTCTAATAATCGAATAATCACATTCAATATCAATAACCACTTTCATAATTATGGAATGCATAATGCCAGACTATCATAACCACATAGCCAAGGCCTCGTGTAAGACTACAAATAATATTTTTTCAAAGCCTTGTGCCAAGACACAAGTTTGTCTCATGAGACCTACCGATGCATCGAGGAGCTATAGCGGGCTCCACCCGTCACATATTAAGTCCAATGCATTCCCATATGAAAAGGTTTAAACATAACATAAACATTCGCATTAAAATTAGCTTACGAAATGTAAATACTTCATCCATAAACCATGAATGGTATAAAGATAACACATCCACATTCAAACATATCACATAACCGTCAATACAATATATAAGTTTTGTATCATAATAAATCAACTTCAAATAAGTGTAAAATCCATCAAAGGATGTTGACATAGATGAAATCAAAACTCTTTTTAGAAAAATATCTCTTTCTATTTGTAAATCATTTAAGAGTCATATATTTATAAAATAAAACGTTTTATTTGAAAATATTCTTATAAGCATGTAAGGGAAGCTTCGATGGAAAATAGCCGCACCCACCGTATAAGTTAAAAAAATATTCTTACCTTAATTCTGTTGAAAAGGTTAAAAAGTACCTTGTTTGGAAAACGACAGAAATATTCCTTTATAAACTTCTTATAAAAAGTCAAACAGTGGTATAAATGACATTAACCCATATTCTGTAAAATTGTAAGAATGTTTTGAAATACATTTTTACGAAACATGGATTTTGATAATAATGAGATCCCATTAGATTATTACGTATAAACAACCTCAGATAATGAAGAGATTGCGAAATAAACCCTTACATTGTACTTTTCCTTGGTTAAGGGTAGGTTAACCTCCTGTATAATGGTGAAATAATTGTTATTAAATTATACAAGAATCATATATATTAATATGAAATCATATATGATCTTTTAACATTGCATTGTTAATAATATTTTAGTATTATCGTCGTTTTGGGTGTTAACATACTTGTTTTCTTTGATATGTTTTGTTACGTAAGACATGTTTGTCATGGATAGGATGTATCTTATTCATATCCAGAATGATATCAAGTCCTTAAATGTCATGACCCGTCCTCAGGGCCCGTGCCGTGACTACCCCAAGCCCGCCTTCCATAGGCCAGGGGCTGGCGACTAGCACCAAGGCGTAATTCCCGGTAAAAAGGGAAGGCATTGCCTTTGTAATGTAAACAAACACCACAGAGAAAACAAGCAGTAAAAGTAAAATACTAAGTAAAAACTGAGTACAACAGTAAGTGCGGAAAAGTAAGTTGGCCAGAATATAAACCCAAACTGAAAATAAAGTACAACTCGAAAGGGAAAACAACAATTGAAAAGTAAACTGCAACGTCGAGTCGTCCACTGGGACTCCCACCTGAAGGGTGAGAACAGATAGCCTCCTCAGCTCCTCGGGTCCAACCGTCCACTCCGAGTACGTCCCGCCAGTAGTCCACCTCCAGGTACAGTCCTGATCCACAAGCCTCAACCACGATCAGCGTTGTCCGTCGTCTGCAACTAACATAATGTAGTGCAGGCATAGTCCGTGCAGGGGTGAGTATAAGCTACTCAGTAAGGACCCCGAGACCCCCTAAGGTCTCCCAAAATCCACAAAGGATAATCCACAAATGAAGGATGCAATCACGAAATAACATCTGACACTGCTTAGGTATATGACCATACATATACCTAAGTCATCAATTCTCGTTCGGCTCCAACATTCGAGCTCAAGTACAACCCAGTCCACATAGGAAAGCAAAACGTAAATCCACACAGGATAGCACAACACAATCCACTTAGGAAAGAAAAACAGGATTCAGCTCACACAGGTATACATCTTCGTTTGAAGATAGAGATGACCAGATATATCCACCGATTCATCTAAGTCATCGGACCCACAAAGGATCGATAGGTACTAACCCCCGCAATGACCCAGGAAGGGTCTGACCCACACAGGATCGATAGGTAACTAACCCTCGCAATGACCCAAGAAGGGTCTGACCCACACAGGATCGATAGGTAACTAACCCCCGCAAAGACCCACACAAGATTGGACCCACACAGGATCTGTAGGCGCTGGCTCACACAGAACTGCTGACCGCTGACCCATAGGATCAGACCCCCATAGGATCAGTAGCACTGATCCACGTAGGATTGCTGAGTGTTGTAGTCGTCGCCGTCGAATCCACTGAGGATCTCTGTACAGTCGTCGTCGTCGTCACAGTCGCAAACGCAGCCAGCACTAGGGTTCCCGCACACAGCAAGCTCGTTCGGGAGGGTCCGCTCCATGATCCGAGAGGCTGATACATCAACTGACACATATTCTAGAGTTGATGTATCCAAAAGTTCCATATCGTCAACAGGAACTCAATGTCGCAGATGGCGCGTCAATCAGACGCCCAGTCTGAGAGTTATTGGCTTTTTCGTCCCAGGGGCCCGGTTGGTTTTTAAGGCAAAACCAACCCGACCGTACTCCAACTGTGTCCAAACCTTGGGCAGAGTATTCCAAAAGATCCATCTCACTTATAGGAATCCAACAAAGTTGATGGCACGTCAATCGGACGTCTGGAGCTTAAGATATGAGCATTTCCGCTCCGAGGGCCCGGTGGGTTTTGTGTACAAACCAACCCGGCCGAACTCAAAGTATTCCGAAACCTTGAGCGTGATATACCAAAACGACCGTCTCGATCCAAGGATCGCATCACCGCTGACAGTACGTCGATCGAGGGTCCGTAGCCTAAGATATGGGCAAAAGACAAAAAACGATTCGTAAAACGGGGGTTTCGGGGCCGGACCGACCCAGCCCAAGACCCCCTGGGTCGGCCCGAATTGGGTCGACCCGACCCGCGTCCGGATCGGCCCGGCTCGGCTGCCGGCCTGGCGTTCCGGCAAGCTGGCGCGCGGCTCCAGCTGGCTCGGCCGAACGGCCGACCCGTTTGGCTTTTGCGCGGGGGGGGGGGGGGTGCTGCCCCCCGTGATTTGAAACCACGACCCCCCTTAATGGGGGCCGCTAGCTTGGTCGGCCGGGGGTTTGAACCCCCGGCTTCCCTCCTGTCCGTCTGGCCCGCCCCGACCGGCCGATTTCTGCCGCCCCGAGACCGGCGTCGGCCGGTCCCCTCCCTGCTCCGACACCGGCGGCCCGGAACCGGCCGCCGGTCACCCTGTTCCACCGCGGCCCGGAACCGGCCACGGCTTGGTTCATCCGGCAGAGCGTGATGATGCCATTCCCCTCCGCCGCGGCCTCGCTCTGGCCGCGGTGTCTTCGGTTATCTCCGACGCGGCGCGACGACGTCATGTCCTTGTTCGATTTCACAGCGCGGCGCGACGGCGCCACACATTCTTTGCTGCACGATTCTGCGTGGTGCGTCGGCACCACGCCATTCTGTTCCAATCCACAATAGAACCAACAAGGATAAAGGAGGTGGGTCGGTCGTGTTTGTGCGGTCCGACCCCCCTCTCGTTAATCGATAGCATTTGGTCATATTACACGAAGAACGTCAAAGTAATATTCACGAACAAAATAAAAAATAAACAAACCCCTACCTCTTGTGAGCTTGAACGGAGGTTCATCGAATGAGGATTCGTCATGGAAAACCGTCGCGGAAAGAGATGTCGCAAAAGGAGGAAGTCGCGTCGGCATCGCGGTACACAGCGTCACGTAATCGGTTTCTGAGAACTCGGTGTTCTTCATCAGAGACCGATGTGTTCTTCGCGTTCTTCGTTGAAGACGAAGAAGTTCCTCATGTCCTTAGTCTTTTCACCCAAAAACTCCACCACAAGGTTCCAACCCCAAATAAAATAATCTCACCTCTTATTTTATTAACATAACATAACTTTTGAATTTCAAGAGTTTGAAATTCAAACATCCACACTTAACTCACTTAATTAATAACATAAGTAATTAATATTTAAGTTATCAAAAGTTAATGGTGAGTTGAGGGGAGTTGAAGAATATGAAGGGGTGGGGTTCGTGTGGGCCCCACCACCCTCATAACCTCTCTTGGGATGTTGGGTAGTTACCCAACTTCCACCCAAAGCCTTAAACCACTTAAAGAAAAATAAAAATTGTAGTTAAATTATAAATTAAAATTCCACAATTTTTATCATCTTCTTTCGTGAAAACACAACCCCAAAACAGGTGTTCCTAAGCAAAAACCGGCGCTTCAGTTCCATCGGTGCCCTCAGAATTCGATTCCAAGCACCAGTTCAAAAGATATGAATTCCCGCTCGTTCGTTCACTGAATTTACCCGAGCTAAACTTCAGATAGAAATTCTGGGCACATCGGGCCTCGGAATCAAGTGCCATCAGAAACTGCGTTCTTATAAAATCCCAAAGAAAATTAAGAAAACATTTTCCTTGAATTTTATGGGTCTTTACATTAATACCACCTCAGGGCTTTACGTCCTCGTAAATATAAAACATAAGATAGAGAAACAAATGTGGGTTCTGAGCATGCATCTGAGCCTCTCGCTCCCAAGTGCTCTCCTGGAGGTTCCCATGCTTCCATCTGATGTGCACTAGAGGAATCGACCATCCACTTAGGACCCGCTCCTGTCGATCCTCGATCTCCACCGGGACCTCCACAAAAGTCTCCCCATCATCAACGTCTAGCTCCCCATGGTCAAAGATTTGCGTCGGGTCGTGCACGTATCTCCTTAGCTGAGATACGTGGAAGACGTCGTGCACTCGTTGCAACTGAGGTGGTAGATCCAGGTGATAAGCTACCTCATCAATCCTGCTGAGGACCTGGATTGGTCTGATGAAGTGTGGAGACAACTTGTCGCCTCGGCCAAATCTCCGTAATCCACGTCGAGGTGAGACACTCAAGAAGACGTGGTTTCCATCCTCGAACTCTAGTGGCCTCCGCCTCCTGTCAGCATATGACTTCTGCCGGCTCTGAGTTGTCCTCATCCGCTCCTGGATGACCCGGACCTTCTCTGTCGTGGCCTGGACCATCTCCGGTCCCACAAGGGTTGACTCCCCAGGGTTTGTCCAGCACAAAGTAGATCTGCAAGGTCAGTCGTACAACGCCTCGTATGGTGCCATCCCGAGGGTGGAGTGGTATTTGTTGTTGTACGCAAACTCCACCAAGGGTAGGTGGTCCTCCCAGCTGCGACCAAAGTCAAGGACACATGCACGGAGCATGTCCTCGAGAGTCTGAATGGTCCTCTCCGTCTAACCATCCTTCTGAGGGTGAAAGGTGGTGCTCAGACGTAGTTGCGTCCCGAATGCCTCCTGCAACCTGTTCCAAACCTGGGAAGTAAAGCGAGCATCTCGATCGGAGATGATAGATTATGTCACACCGTGAAGCCGTAAAATCTCCTGAATGTAGAGACGTCACAAGTTCTCCACTAAGACCCGCTCTCTAATGGGTAAGAAGTGAGCCGACTTGGTGAGCCGGTCGAAAATCACCCAAATGGAGTCATGACCTCTGGAAGTGCGTGGAAGTCCAGTCACGAAGTCCATAGATATCCCATCCCACTTCCACTCCGGGACCTATAAGGACTGTACCAAGCCTGCTGGTACCTGGTGCTCTGCCTTCAACTTTTGGCAGGTGAGACATCGAGAAACGAACTCTGCCACATCCTTCTTCATGCCCGGCCACCAGTGCTGTCATCTGACATCCTGGTACATCTTTGCCACTCCAGGATATACCGCCAAAGGGGAAGTGTGAAAATCTCTCATCACCTCCTCACGTAAAGCGACTGGTACCAAGGTAAGTCCTCTAAAAAGGACGTCGTGATCTACTCCAAAGGAGAAACCATCAGGTGCCTGACCTGAGGATATCTATGCATGCCGCGTCTCATAGTCTACGTCCCCATGCAGTGCCTCCCTGACCCACTGCAATAGTGGTGCGGTGACTATGAGTGACTAAAGGAAGGATGCTCCATCTCTATCCACGAAGGATATCTGCAAGGTAGCTAGCTACTCTTCCGCCTCCTCAAGTAGTTGAATGCCCGTCCTCCTGCTGAGAGCATCGGCTACTACGTTCCCCTTCCCAGGAGTATAGACTATCTCAAAGTCATAGTCCTGGAGGAACTCGAGCCATCGCCACTGTCTCAGGTTCAGGTCCTTCTGAGAGAATATGTACCTGAGAATCTGATGGTCATAAAAGACTGTAAAGTGTTTGCCCATCAGGTAGTGTCGCCATGTCTTCAGAGCGAAGACCACTGCTGCTAACTCCAGGTCATGGGTAGCATAGTTCTGCTCATGCGGCCTCAACTGAAGTGATCTATAGGCGATCGCGGCCCGCTCCTGCATCAGGACACATCCGAGTCCGGTCCCTGATGCATCTTATTATACTATGTACCCTACTCCCTCCTCAGGCAACCTCAAGATAGGTGGGCTGGTCAATCCCTGTATCAGCTCCTGGAAGCTCTGATGACATTTTTCTGACCACACGAAGGGTTTCCCCTTCCTCTTTAAGGTTCTGCAAAGCTGCAATGATTTCTCCTTTTCCAAAAAGGGAAATCCGGTCTCATCCCCTGGATGAACAACGTTCCTTGCCTAATACAGTCAATCTCGTCATGATTAGTTAATACATGTCATGGATGACATCGTAAGGCCTCGACGCTGCTACCAAGAGATCCAACCGTTACTCTCGCCTCCAAGGGTTGAGTCACATTGTCGGCATCAGTGTGTGGTCACTGGATCTCCTCCAGTAAGAATCTCACAAGTGAGGGTAAATTCAACAGTTTATAACCGGCACCTCTTAGTAATAACAAACAAAATACAAGAAAGAAAATGTCACCAATGCAAGTGTCTTTTATTAATTCAACTCAAAGTACAAGGACACAAGGAAACACAAACTACAAAGCTAGAGGCATTATGGGAAAAGGACTCTATGCCTGGAGCTAGTCCCGCACTAGTCCACCCGCTTCCGGAGCTCCATGATCATATGCTTCAGTTGCCTGAATTTGTGCTCTCCCCTGAGGTCGGGGTGGACCTCCTGGTGGTGGTGGTGGTGGTAGAGCCTCAAAACATCGTCCACCACCAGCTGCTCGGCCAGCTCCTCTGCCTCGTCTGCCTGCTCCCTGCGGGTCGCCACGGTCGAACCTCTACCTCTGCCTAGGTGGTTCCTCAACCGTCTGCTGCTCCTCTGCATGGAGGGTCGGGCAGTCACGAGCCATGTGGACCTGTCCACCGCATGAGTAGCACTTCCTACCTCTCGAAAGACCGGCTTCGTGTTGTGTGCCCCGCACTGCTGAGCCGGTGTCCTGAGGTCGTCTTTCTGAAGGTCTGGACTGCCTGGACCCATGAGTCATCCGTCGACTTCCTGTTTCAGAAGACTCTACTACCTGCCGCCCTGGGGTAGGTCTCGCTGCTGAAGAAGGCTCAGCAAGGAAGCTCTTGATGAGAAGAGCTCACTCCAGTACTCCTGCCTGAGTCGGAATGCTGAGGGAGATCAGTGATGCCCTGATCTCATGCCTCAATCCCTTCTCAAAGGTACGGGCCTGGAAGAATGGGTCTCGTACCATGTCGGTCGAGTAGTGTGAGAGATCGGTAAATCTCGCCAAGTACTGGGCGACTGTCAAGCTGCCCTGCCGCAGCTGAAGAAGCTCCTGGATGCGCACCGCACAGAGGGTGGCTGGGACGAACTTTGAGTGGAAGAGGCTCTCACAGTCCATCCAGAGAATAGATGCCTCAACGTGCACCTGGAGCATCAAGCTCCACCATCGGCCCGCTACTGCGTGTAGTAGGCTCGCTACGAGGATCGCCATGAGGTCCGCTGGTGTCCTCACTAACCGAAAAACTCATACCCCTGCCTCCATCCATTCCTCGGCTGCCTGGGGGTCCATCTCCCCATGGAACCTGGGTGGTTGCTGGTGCTGGAACTCATGCAGTGCTCTAAGGCGACGTGCATCGTCAGCGGCTATGGCTGGAAGCATCTGTGGCTTGGAGGGTAGAGCTATCGTCGGTGCCTCTGCTGACAAAGGGCCCTGCACCAAGGCCTCATCGCTCGGTGGGCTGTCGTCAAGCACAACTCTTATAACCCTAGCTGGCTGCCATAGTGGGGCCATCCTTAAAAGGAAACAGGTGCGCCACGGTCAGAACAGTATTCCTGGTGAGCTGACCCAAAGTAATCACAAAGAAAACTTGAATCACACATGCAATCAATTTTTTCGTGCATTAAGTCGGAAATCAGAAGTCAGTGTCCTGGTGTATAGATACGTCGGTCGCCGCACCAACACTGGACTCCCTGGACTGATAACCACACCCAATACGCTTAACAATATTGCTTCATATAGAAAAATATCATAGTCCCAAGTTCTATGGTAGAACCAATCTCCTCTGATACCAATTTGTCACGAACCGTCCTCGGGGCCCGTGTCGTGACTACCCGAAGCCCGCCTTCCATAGGCCAGGGGCTGGCGACTAGCACCAAGGCATAATTCCCGGTAAAAAGGGAAGGCATTGCCTTTGTAAAGTAAACAAACACCACAGATCAAGCAAGCAGTAGAAGTAAAATACTAAGTAAAAACTTAGTACAACAGTAAGTGTGGAAAAGTAAGTGGGCCAGAATACAAACCCAAACTGAAAATAAAGTACAACTCGAAAGGGAAAACAGCAACTGAAAAGTAAGCCGCAACATCAAGCCGTCCACTGGGACTCCCACCTGAAGGGTGAGAACATATAGCCTCCTCAGCTCCATGGGTCCAACCATCCACTCCGAGTACGTCCCGCCAGTGGTCCACCTCCAGGTACAATCCTGCTCCGCAATCCTCAACCACGATCAGCGTTGTCCGTCGTCTGCAACCAACACAATGTAGTGCGGGCATAGCCCGTGCAGGGGTGAGTATAAGCTACTCAGTAGGGACCCCGAGACCCCTGAAGGTCTCCCAAAATCCACAAAGGATAATCCACAAAGGAAACATGCAGTCACGAAATAACATCCGACACTGCTTAGGTATATGCCCATACATATACCTAAGTCATCAATTCTCATTCGGCTCCAACATTCGAGCTCAAGTACAACCCAGTCCAAGCAGGAAAGCAAAACATAAATCCACACAGGATAGCACAACACAATCCACTTAGGAAAGAAAAACAGGATTCAGCTCACACAGGTATACATCTTCGTATGATGATAGAGATGATCAGATATATCCACTGATTCATCTAATTCGTTGGACCCACAAAAGATTGATAGGTACTAACCCCCGCAATGACCCAGGAAGGGTCTGACCCACACAAGATCGATAGGTAACTAACCCCCGCAATGACCCAGGAAGGGTCTAACCCACACAGGATCGATAGGTAACTAATCCCCACAAAGACCCACACAGGATCAGACCCACACAAGATCTGTAGGCGCCGGCTCACACTGAACCGCTGAGCACTGACCCACATAGGATCTGACCCACACAGGATCGGTAACACTGATCCACATAGGATCTCCGAGTGTTGTAGTCGTCACTATTGAATCCACTGAGGATCTCTGTACATTCATTGTCATCGTCACAGTCGCAAACGCATCCAGCACTAGGGTTCCCGCACACAGCAAGCTCGTTCGGGAGGGTCTGCTCCACGAGCCGAGATGCTGATACATCAACTAACACATAGTCCATAGTTGATGTATCCAAAAGTTCCATATCGTCTACAGGAACTCAACGTCAAAGACAGCGCGTCAATCGGACGCCCAGTCTGAGAGTTATTGGTTTTTTCGTCCCAGGGGCAAGGTTAGTTTTTAAGGCAAAACAAACCCGACCGTACTCCACCTACGTCCAAACCTCGGGTGGAGTATGCCAAAATATCTGTCTCACTTAGAGGAATCCAACAAAGTCGATGACACATCAATCGGACGTCCGGAGCTTAAGATATGAGCGTTTCCGCTCCGAGGGCCCGGTTGGTTTCGTGTACAAACCAACCCAGCCGAACTCAAAGTATTCCAAAACCTTGAGCGCGATATACTGAAACGACCGTCTCGATCCAAGGATTGCATCGCCGCTGATGGAGTGTCGATCGGAGGTCCGTAGACCGAGATATGGGAAAAATACCAAACAGGTTCCGAAAAAGGGGGTTTCGGGCCCGCACCGACCCGGCCCGAGACCCCCTGGGTCGGCCCTGCCCGGCTCAGCTGCTGGCTTGGTGGTCCGGCGCGCGACGCTAGCTGGCTCGGCCGAACGGCCGAGCTGTTCGGCTTTTGCGGGGGGGGGGGGGGGGGGGGGTGCTGCCCCTCGTGATTTGAAATCGCGGCCCCCCTTAATGGGTGCTGCTAGCTTGGATGGCCGGGGGTTTGAACCCCCGGTTTCCCTCCTGTCCGTCCCGCCCGCCCCGGCGGGCCGATTTCTGCCGCCATGGGACCGGCGTCGGCCCGTCCCCTCTCGGCTCCGACACCGGCGGCCCGGAACCGACCGCCGATCACCCTGCTCTGCCGCGGCCTGGAACCGGTCGCGGCTTAGTTCGTCCGGCGCGGCACGACGGTGCCGCGGCCCTGCTTCAGCCGTAGTGTCTTCGGTTCTCTCCGACGCGGCGCGACGGGGTCGCGTCCTTGTTCAATTTCACGGTGCAACGTGAAGGCGCCGCGTACTCTTTGCCACACGATTATGCATAGTACATCGGCACCACGCCATTCCGTTCAAATCTACAATAGAACCAACAAGGATAAAGGAGGTGGGTCATCCGTGTTTGTGCGGTCCGGCCCCCCTCTCGTTAATCGATAGCATTTGGTCATATTACACGAAGAACGTCAAAGAAATATTAACGAACAAAATAAAAAATAAACAAACCCCTACCTCGTGCGAGCTTGAACGGAGGTCCGTCGAACGAGGATTTTTCATGGAAAAAACCATCGCAGAAAGAGACGTCGCGGAAGGAGGAATTCGCGTCGGCGTCGCGGTACATGGCGTCACGTAATCGGTTTCCGAGAACTCGGTGTTCTTCATCGGAGACTGATGTGTTCTTCGAGTTCTTCGTCGAAGACGAAGAAGTTCCTCAAGTCCTTAGTCTTTTCTCCCAAAAACTCCACCACAAGGTTCCAACCCCAAATAAAATAAGCTCACCTCTTATTTTATTAAAATAACATAACTTTTGAATTTCAAGAGTTTGAAATTCAAACATCCACACTTAACTCACTTAATTAATAACATAATTTTTTAATATATAAGTTATCAAAAGTTAATGGTGAGTTGAGGGGGTTGAAGAATATGAAGGGGTGGGGTTCGTGTGGGCCCCACCACCCTCATAACCTCTCTTGGGAAGTTGGGTAGTTTCCCAACTTCCACCCAAAGCCTTGAAACCACTTAAAGAAAAATAAAAAATGTAGTTAAATTATAAATTAAACTTCCAAAAATTTTATCATCTTCTCTCGTGAAAACACAACCCCGGAACAGGTGTTCCTAAGAAAATACTGGCGCTGAGGTTCCATCGGTGCCCTCAGAATTCGATTCTGAGCACCGGTTCAAAAGATAGGAATTCCCGCTCGTTCGTTCACTGAACGTACCCGAGCTAAACTTCGGATAGAAATTCCGGGCACACCGGGCCTCGGAATCAAGTGCTGTCAGAAACTGCGTTCTTGTAAAATCCCAAAGAAAATTAATAAAAAAAAAATCCTTGAATTTTACGGGTCATTACATTAAACATTATTTTTATATCATCAAATGATAATTATACTTTAATGGATACGATGGAGAATGAATCTCATCGTGTTCGTGGAGACGGTAGTCTGTATGTAAGGACGAGCGACGCTATCATTCTTTTGATATTAAAATAATATTTAATTGGGTGGTATATCTTATATACAGAATCTTTATCATGTTATATTTATTATTTACATAAATTACACATCATTATTATACCCATCCAAATAATAATAATATATTGAATAATAATTACACCACGACGTGGAGACGGTAAGCCGTACGTACGCACGTATGGTGACATGTCATTCAAAGGATGGATAGAATACTGAATATGGTTGTACCATATTTATAATAATATTAAAGTATATATGAGATACTAGATTCATTATTTTAAAATGATAATAATAATGAAAGAAGAAGTTGAAGAAGAAATGAATTTGAAAAAGGGTGGTGAAAACATTACCTCTTCTTCGGGCTCTTCCTTTTGATTTGATAAAAAGGGCTCCTTAGGTTGGATTTCTGATCAAACTAAGTACTATAGGTTGTATTAAGGGAAGTTGAGAGAGTATTTGGGCATAGGTTGTCCGAGAAAAAAGGCTTTGATGGTGTGAAGTAATGAGAAGGAGGAGTGCCTTTTTATAAGAGGGGTGAGAGGCACATTTGGAAAAGCTAGAAATATTATTTTATAATAAATTCATATTCGTTTTATAATGGCTCCAAAGTGGATTATTTAAATTTTAAGGTATGGATAGGCTGAAAACCATTCAACCAATAGAATTTATACAGGTTTGGGTCATTATATTAACCTTATCTTTTAGTTTTAACTCTTAGTTAATTAGTTTGACACTTACCATGCCACTTTGTATTTTTATATTATATAGTTAATAAACTTAATATATACCTCCAAGAGACCCCCCAAGTGGTCCATTAATGATACAACTATCATTATATAAGTCTCTTGGCCGAACCTTATATTTTTAGGAATTTAATATCAATTAATAATATAATATTTGTTTTAAAAACTCTTTTATGTCAATTTTGACACTATTCAATAGTTGATTTTTGTAAAAATCATAACAGAATGATTACTTCAAAATAAGTCAATTAAATCAATCCTAATATGTCATATTATCCTAGAAAATTTGTTTAATTCATTAAAAGTCTAAAATTATATTTATTTGGGTATTTATAATATAAATTATTTTAAATTTTCACTATTATGGTAATTACTGCATTTTCATTGTGTCATAAATAAAATAAATTATTTAATGTCTAAAAATTATAAATAAAATATCATTATGTAGGAAATACTTTTATATTTCTAATTAATATTTATATTTGAAAATCCAACATATATAACCCTTTTTAAAAATTGTTTTTCTAAAAGTTGTATGCTTTTGTCATTTTTGTATTTATTTTAACTTAATTAAAATAATGTGTCTCTATCACCTACAAGTGGCTCCATGGGGTCCCAAAATCGACCCAAAGATGCCCATGGACGGAAATGTATCCACCAATAAGATTAGGACACGTTTTAGGGTAATTTAGTATTATTATAATATTATTTTTTAACCCTTATTTACCGGATTTACCCTTTAACCATTATAAATAAAATATTTACCGAAGTAATTATTCAAAATGTATAAAAATAAAAGTTACCTATTTACACAATTTAGACATCCTAATTCCAAATATTGAATCCATTTTCAAAATTCAAAACACAGAAGTGGCAGAAATTAATTTAAAATTAATTCCCGCGGTCAAAACAAGAAGCGTGTTTTTAAGATATAATAACTATCAAAAGATTGATACTTGTTTATGTCCGGTTTAATTGTGAAATTATGTCTAATGACCAACATTTTATTAAATGGTAAAAATATATTCTAAATATACTTTAAAACCACTAAAATTCATAATTTATCACTGTTAATTATTTTGATTAAAAAAGTTGTTTTTAATTAAAATTTAGTAATTTTCACTATTCATCAAAATATTAAAGTTATCCGAAATATACCAAAATTTTACCTTACGCTAAATTCGATACTCTGAATCCAAAAATGAAGTCCTTTTTCAGAGATAAAATTTCTTAAATTTCAAAAAGTAGGTATTACTATTTATAATGGCTTGTTTGATTGGTTGTGGTGTGTGTTTGAAATCGATGTTGCATAAAACACACATTGTTGTATTATTAAAAGAGAAGTGTGCCGTAGAAGCTTGGGGTGTTACATTCTCCCCTACTTCAAATAATTTCCTCCTCAAAATTTCTAGAATACTACTTCTTGAAAAGAGTCGGGCGGTTCTTCATCATAAGTTCCTCGGGTTCCCATGTTGCCTCTTCCATCTTATGGTTTCTCCAAAGAACTTTTACCAGACGAGTCGTCCGATTTCTTAGTACTTGTTCTCTGGTATCAAGAATCCTGAAGGGCTCTTTGCAATAAGACAGATTGGGTTCCAGTTCTAATTCTTCATAGGGGAGTACATGCGTTGGTTCAGGCACGTATTTCTTCAATAGAGATACATGGAACACATTGTGAACTTTGGAGAGACTTTGGGGCATTGATAATCGGTAAGCTATAGCCCGAATTCGTTCCAGAATTTCGAAAGGTCCGATGTACCTGGGACTCAATTTACCTTTCTTACCAAAACGTATGACTCCCTTCCATGGAGATACCTTCAGGAATACATGATCACCGACTTGAAATTCCAAATCCTTCCTTCGATTATCGGCATAGGTCTTCTGCCAACTTTGAGATGCTTTGATGTGATTTTAGATTACCTTCACCTTTTCAATCGTTTCCTCCACCTGTTCTGGACCTAAAAGTTTTCTTTCACCAACGTCATCCCAACAGGTTGGTGTGCGACATCTCTTTCCGTATAATGCTTCATATGGTGCCATCTGAATACTCGAATGGAAGCTATTGTTATAGGAAAATTCTACTAGAGATAAATATTGATCCCACATACCATGAAAGTCAAGTGAGTAAGATCTCAACATGTTTTATAAGGTTTGAATAGTCCGTTCTGATTGTCTGTCTGTCTGAGGGTGGTAGGCAGTGCTCAAATAAAGTTCAGTATCAAGGGATTTCTGAAGACTTTTCCAGAATCATGAAGTAAAATGGGGATCACGATTAGAAACAATCGATAGGGGTACTCCAGGAAGTCTCACAAATTCATTAATATATAGTCTTGCTAGACGTTCCAGTGGTAGATCTTCTATTATAGCAAGAAAATGTGCTTACTTGGTAAGACGATCAACAATAACCCATATTGCATCATTCCTTCTAGGAGTCTTTGGTAGTCCCATGACAAATTCCATCGTAATATTTTCCCAATTCCACTCAGGTAGGGGAAGAGGTTGCAATACTCCACCAGGTTGTTGCCTTCCAGCTTTCACTTGTTGACAAACCATACATCTTGACACAAAATAGGCAATCTCACTCTTCATGTTGTCCCACCAAAAATGTTCCTTCAAATATCTATACATTTTGGGGCTCCCAGGGTGTATATAAAAATTGGAACTATGAGCATCATCCAGCAATTCCCTTTTTAGATCAAGTATATCGGGAACACAAAGTCTCTTCCCGAATTTCAAAATTCCTTCTTCATACACAAAGTCTCTCAATCTCCCATCATTCAAAGCTTTAATCTTCATTTGAAATTCTTCATCATCAGTTTGAGAACTCTTAATCCTTTCTAGTAAAGATGTTTTGGCAACCATTTGAAAAAGCATTGATGTTTCACCTTCCCTAGTTATTCCCATGTCCATCTTCACTAGATCCATGAAAATTGGATCCCTTTCAATTCTTATCACGTTCAAAACTCCATGATCTTTTCTGCTCAAAGCATATGCCACCTTGTTTGCTTTCCTCTGGTTTTAGTGTATCATACAATCATAATCCTTGAGTAATTCAATCCATCTCCTTTGCCTCATGTTGAGTTCTTTTTGTGAGAAAATATACATCAAACTCGTGTGATCAGTATAAATCTCATATTTTTTACCATATAGGTAGTGCCTCCATATCTTCAAAGCAAATATCATAGCTGTTAATGTGAGATCATGAGTAGGATAGTTTTTTTCATGAATTTTAAACTCTCGTGATGCATAGGCAATAACCCTATCATTCTGCATAAGGACCCAACCAAGTCCATTCTTCGATGCATCACTATAAATAACGAACCCATCATTCCCTGATGGTAGAGTCAATATAAGAGCATTGACTATTATTCTCTTCATTTATTAAAAACATTCTTCACACTCTTTTGTCCAAACAAATTTAACCCCTTTACGTGTGAGCTTCATTAATGGGTTAGCCAATCAGGCAAAATTCTGGACGAAACGTCGATATTAACCTTCCAAACCAATAAAACTACGTACCTCAGTTATACTCTTCGGTGCAGGCCATTCTTGGATTGCCTTGGTCTTAGAAGGATCAACGGAAATTCCATCCTTAGAAACAATATGGCCACGAAATGAAATCCCATTAAGCCATAATTCACACTTGATAAACTTCCCATATAATTCATGTCTTCTCAGAGTCTTCAGGATAATGCGCAAGTGATTTTCATGATCTTCGTAGCTTTTGGAGTATACCAAGATATCATCAATAAATACCACCACAAATTCATCTAGATATTCCTTGAAAACTCTATTCATCATATCCATGAATACAGAGGGTGCATTAGTCAATCCAAAAGGCATTACTGCAAACTCGTAATGCCCATACTTGGTTTGAAATGTTGTCTTCGGAATGTCTTCCTTCCTTACACACAAATGATGGTATCCAGATCGAAGTTCAATCTTTGAAAAGTATTGAGATCCATGTAGTTGGTCATATTATTCATCAATGAGATGTAGGGGATACATGTTCTTTATTGTTATAGCATTGATCTCCCTATAGTCGATACATAACCTCATAGATCCATCTTTATTTTTAACAAAAAGAACAGGGGCTCCCCATGGAGAATCACTAGGGTGAATAAATCCCTTATTACTCAATTCCTCTAGTTGTTTCTTTAGTTCAACTAATTCAACACTTGCCATTCTATAAGGGGTCTTCGATATAGGCCTTGATCTAGGAATTAAATCAATGGAAAACTCAACTTCTTGTTATGGAGGATGTCCAGGTAAATCTTCCAGAAATATATTTACATATTCATTCACAACAGGTACATCCTCTATTTGAATATTCCTTTCCTCACCCATAGTCATTTCATTCTCTTCCTCCCCAATTATTGAATTTAGGTGAGCTACTGGGGGTGAATCTAGATAAAAATTAGGTGGTGACGATTCTGCTCTAAAGATAAGGTGTTCCTTATCATCATCATCAAAAATTGTAACCTCCTTCTACTTACAATAAATCTTCGCATCATAGTCCAAAATACAATCCATACCGAGGATTATATCAAACTCAATCATAGGTATGACGATGAGATCAGAAGATAAAGAACATTTATGTGCTCTAATGAGGACTGATTCAAAAAACATTGTTGCAATGATACTTCTCTTAGGAGTTTTAAGTGACAACTCCTTTGTTATATCAAATTGTAAATATCTAATTTTCTTAAAAAACTGGGAAGATATGAAACAATGCGATGATCCAGAATCAAATAATGCATTTGCTAAACTTGAGGAAACCATTAAATTACCTGCCACCACGTCTTTCGGAGCTTCTACCTCAGTAGTAGTGATAGCATAAGCCTGGCCTTGATCCCTTGGCCTTTTCTGAGGTATGTTCCTCTGACGCTTAGGACATTCATTCGTATAATGTCCCATCTCCCTACAATTTTAGCACTGATCATTGGTAGCTTCCTTCTTCCCTTTCCAATCACGATCTTGGTGGCCTTTTTCACCACACTTGTTACAGACACCCATTCCCTTCAAGCAAGTACCGGGGTGTTTCTTCCCACATTTACCATAGGATGGATATTCAACCTTCCCATTCTTCCCCTTATTTCCATTCCCAGATTGATCAGTAGATATTTTCTTCTTTTGCTTTGCTTTAAAGTCATAAGACTTGGAGAATTCCTTTTTTGTCTTGATAGCACATGAGACAATGTCTTCGTATGATGAGAAGGATTGTGAGACTAATGATCAACGAAGAAATCGTTTTAACCCATAAAAGAAAAGATTAATCTTACTTCTTGGGATACATATATAATCTTCAGCATACCTTTCTAACCTTGTAAAGTTAGCCTCATACTTTGTGACATTCTCATCCTCCTTTTGTCTCAGTCTCAGAAATTGCCTTTCCATATCTACTCGATGGTCGCGAGGAAATTATTTTTCTAAAAACATATCTTTGAACTCCCTCCATTCCATATTTGATACTTTATCATCTTCATTTGTGTTTTGAATCAATGACCACCATTAATCAGCATCTCCAGTGAGGTGGTAACCTGTCATGATAACTTTTTCCCTTTCACTACTCCCCAAAGCATGAAATATTTCTCTAGGGAATTTATCCATTGCTCAGCTACTAAGGGATTTGTACACCCATTTAACATTGGTGGTTGTTGCCTCATGAAGCGATCTAACATTGATCCTCCACACTGTGGATCAGGGTGCTCCATACGGGTAAGGTTATTATTCATAACCTAAGTGAGTTGTCCCAGTATGGTGATTAGCTGATCGGCACTAGTTGCATCACCAGCTCTACTATAATTATCTTGACCAGGAGGGCAATCCCTACATGGTGTGCGTGTATTGATACGATTTCCATTTCTTTTACTAGGCACCATTTCAAAACTATGGCATAAACTAGATCAGTTTATGAATCAAAATACATAATTCCATACTTATAAACCACTTAACAGAAATTGAAATATTTATGGATATAATCCATAATCATAAAAATGTTTTCTTTGAGGAAGTATATACTCATAAACCCTTCATAATGATTTTTAATGAAAATGAGAGTTATCCAATGCATATCCCCCGGGAGTGTCGTAACCAAGAGTGCAGCAAGGCCCGTTGTCGTGCACCAGTTCCCGTTCAAGTCTAGCACAAAGCGGTGTTTTCGGGTTTTAACCCTAGGTACATTTGTTCCAGAGCCGCCTCTACCTGCTCGTATCCATACAGAGATGTATTGCTCTGAAAACTCACAAAATCTCTACAATACCAAAATTCTAGGAAGTTCTTCTATACTAATCCTCAAAGTCCATCTTAGGTCTATGTGCTCTAATCAGAGTTTATCTAAATCTAGATTCTGAGGTTTGTACTAAAATTCCTCTGATGCCAACTGTAATTCCCTGACCCCACTTACCCAGAGCTAGTGCATTATTACATAACATTGGCATGATCACAAGAAAGATCAAATCTCGAAAGACCGATTGGTTTAGTAGCCTTGGTAATAGTAGATATATTAATAAAGTTTACATAACATCGTAAAATGAAAACTACAAAAATATATTCTCCATATTCCACATTCTTATCCCCTCATATTATCTCTACAGGTAATTCATAAATTACTTCTTCACATCATGGGGAAAATAAAACATAGAAAAGGGGTGAGCTCAAATTCCCAGTAAGGATAACAATATAGCCGAAACATTCATAAATATGAATAAACATTTAAGTCAATGTATAATTAAAAAAAGCCTTTTAAACATGAACTTCAATTTAGTATGGAAAAAATAAAATGAAATAATGCCATTTACTTATTCACATGGATATTCTACTAATCGAATAATCACATGCAATATCAATAACCACTTTCATAATGATGGAATGCATAATGCCAGACTATCATAACCACATAGCCAAGGCCTCGTTCCAAGACTACAAATAAGATTTTTTCATGGCCCTATTCCAAGACACTAGTTTGTCTCATGAGATCTACCGATGCATCGAGGAGCTACAGCGGGCTCCACTAGTCACATATTAAGTCCAATGCATTCCCATATCAAAAGGTTTAAACATAACATAAATAATCGTATTAAAACTAGCTTACGAAATATAAATACTTCATCCATAAACCATGAATGGTATAAAAATAAAACATCCATAGTCAAACATATCACAAAACCTTCAATACAATATAGAAGTTTTGTATCATAATAAATCAACTTCAAATAAGCGTAAAATCCATCAAAGGATGTTGACATAGATGTAATCAAAACTCTTTTTAGAGAAATATATCTTTCTATTTTGAAATAATTTAAGAGTCATATATTTATAAAATAAAACATTTTCTTTGAAGATATTCTTATAAGATTGTAAGGGAAGCTTCGACGGAAAATAGCTGCACCCGTCATATAAGTTAAAAAAACATTCATAACTTAATTTTGTCGAAAAGGTTAAAAAGGACCTTGTTTGGAAAACGACGGAAAGATTCCTTTATAAACTTCTTATAAAAACTCAAACAAGGGTATAAATGAATTTAACCAATATTCTATAAAATATTAATAATTTTTTGAAATACATTTTTAAGAAACATGGATGTGGATGATAAAGAGATCCCAGTAGATTATTACGTATAAACAACCTCAGATAATGAAGAGATTGCGAAATAAACCCTTACCTTGTACTTTTCCTTGGTTGTGGGTAGGTTAACCTCCTGTATAATGGTGAAATAATTGTTATTAAATTATACTAGAATCATATATATTAATACGATATCATATATGATCTTTTAACATTGCATTGATAATAATATCTTAGTATTATCGTCGTTTCGGGTGTTAACTTACTCGTTTTCTTTGATAGGTCTTGTTACGTAAGCCATGTTTGTCATGGATATGATGTATCTTATTCATATCCAGAATTATATCAAGTCCTTAAACATTATTTTTAAACCATCAAATGATAATTATACTTTAATGGATACGATGGAGAATGAATCTCATCGTGTTCGTGGAGACGGTAGTCCGTACGTACGCACGAGCGACAATATCATTCTTTTGATATTAAAAGAATATTTAATTGGATGGTATATATTATTTACAGAATCTTTATCATGTAATATTTATTATTTACATGAATTACACATCATTATTATACTCATCCAAATAATAATAATATATTGAATAATAATTACACCACGACGTGGAGACGGTAAGTTGTACGTACGCACGTGTAGTGACATGTCATTCAAAGGATGGATAGAATACTGAATATGGCTGTACCATATTTATAATAATATTACAGTATATAGGAGATACTGGATTAATTATTTTATAATGATAATAACAAAGAAAGAAGAAGTTTAAGAAGAAATGAATTTGAAAAAGGGTGGTGAAAACATTACCTCTTCTTCGGGTTCTTCCTTTTGATTTGATCAAAAGGGATCCTTACGTTGGCTTTATGATCAAACTAAGTCCTATTGGTTGTATTGAGAGAATTTGAGAGAGTATTTGGGCAGATTTTGGCCGAACCAAAAGGCTTTGAAGGTGTGAAGTAATGAGAAGGAGGAGTACCCTTTTATAAGAGGGGAGAGGGGCACCTTTGGAAAAGCTAGAAATAATATTTTATAATAAATTCATATTCGGTTTCTAATGGCTCCAAAGTGGATTATTTAAAGGTTAAGGTGGGGATAGGTCGAAAACCATTCATCAAATAGAATTTATACATTTTTGGGTCATTTTATTAACCTTATTTTTCAGTTTTAACTCTTAGTTAATTAGTTTGACACTTACTATGTCACTTTGTATTTTTATATTATATAGTTAATAAACTTACTATATACCTCCAAGAGACCACCAAGTGGTCCATTAATGATACAAATATCATGATATAAGTCTCTTGGGCGAACCTTAGATTTTTAAGAATTTAATATCAATTAATAATATAATATTTGTTTTAAAAACTCTTTTATGTCAATTTTTACACTATTCAATAGTTGATTTTTGTAAAAATCATAACAGAATTATTACTCTGAAAAAAGTCGATTAAATCAATCCTACTATGTCATATTATACTATAAAATTAGTTTAATTCATTAAAAGTCTCAAATTTTATTTATTTGGGTATTTATAATATCAATTATTTTAATTTTTCACTATTATGGTAATTGCTGCATCATGATTGTGTCATATATAAATTAAATTATATAATGTCTGTAAATTATAAATAATATATAATTATGTAGGAAATTCTTTTATCTTTCTAATGAATTTTTATAGTTTAAAATACAACATATATAACTCTTTTTAAAAATTGTTTTGTGAAACGATATATACTTTTGTCATTTTTGTATTTATTTTAACTTAATTAAAATAATGTGTTCCTATCACCTACAAGTGGCTCCATGGGGTCCCAAAATCATCCCAAAGATACCCATGGACGGAAATATATCCAAAAATAATATTAGGACACGTTTTAGGGTAATTTAGTGTTATTATAAAATTATTTTTTAACCCTTATTTACCGGATTTATCCTTTAACCATGGCAAATAAAATATTTACCGAAGTAATTATTCAAAATGTCTAAAAATAAAAGTTACTTATTTACACAATTTAGACATCCTGATTCCAAATATGGAATTCATTTTTCAAAATTCAAAACACAGAAGTGGCAGAAATTAATTTAAAATTAATTCCCGCTGTCAAAACAAAAAACGTGTTTTTAAGATATAATAACTATTAAAAGATTGGTACTTGTTTATGTCTGGTTTAATTGTGAAATTATGCCCAATGACCAAAATTTTATTAAATGGTAAAAATATATTCTAAATATTCTTTAAAACCACTCAAATTCATAATTTATCACTATTAATTATTTTGATTAAAATAGTTGTTTTTAATTAAAATTTAGTAATTTTCACTATCCATCAAAATATTAAAGTTATCCGAAAAGTACCAAAATTTTACCTTACGCTAAATTCTATACTCCGAATCCAAAAATGAAGTCCATTTTGAGAGTTAAAATTTCTAAAATTTCAAAAGGTAGGTATTACTATTTATAACGGCTAGTTTGATTGGTTTTGGTGTGTGTTAGAACTCGATGTTGCGTACAACACACGCTATTTCTTTTTTCAAAGAGAATCATACCGTAGAAGATTGGGGTGTTACATTAGCTTTTTAGATAAATTAATTTGTAGAGATGTTTTCACCTTAACTGTGATAATTATTTTTTACTATTTTCACATTTCATTATGGGAAAAAATTATATTGACCATATTAGATAATATAAATTATTATTATCTATAATATTGAATAAATTTTACCAAATTCAGTTCCTAAAAAATGGAAAATTATTATTTAAAATTAAACTCGTAGGCGCGATTAAAAAACATGTTACGAATAAGTGAAACTCTCAACACAAAAAAATGACATTATATCAACTCTATGAATAATAATATTAATTATATGAATAAAATTCTATATTTAATGAAATATAATATTTATATTTTATTTAAATCACATTTAATTAAGGGGTTTTTTGATAGATTAAAATGAGATAACATTATGCACATTCAAATCATTTTCAAGAAAAAACATGATTTTAAATGGAGAAAAAGCATAATAAAATCCAATATAATAGTGATTAAAAATTAATATAGAGGATAAAATGTAAATTAATAATAATTATGTTACAAGAAATTACATTTAAAAAATAATATTAATTTCATATTACATAATTTAATGAAAATAAATGATAGATTTACAAAAAAACATTACATTTCTCTATTCCCTAAGAAATCAATTTTTTTCCTGAAAAAATACAAAGTGTGACTAAAATTACGTTCTAATAGTATGATTTTAAAACCTTATTTCATTTTAAAAAAGTTAATTAATCTAAATTTTCTAATAAATAATTATAATATTTTTTCATGAAAATAAATAACATTAATTTTTAAAGAAAACACATATTTAAAGAATTAAATTACATTACTAAAAATTAATAAATAATCTAATGAAAATTTATAAATAATTTTTAATATTGGTAATTATATATACGTATATATATATATATATATTTCACAATGTTTTTAATACTATTCATACCCAAAAATTTAACATCTATGTTATAATAGTTACATATTTTGTGGGTCATTTATGCTTGATGTTGCATGCCAAATACTCCATCGAACATAATAATATTCTATTAAATTCTTGGGCTATTACATATATTATAATATGGGTCAAACTAATACATATTATATTAATGGTGTGCCATATATAGATTATACAATGTGTTTTCTCGATACATCTCATACAATAGGTAACCCTGATTCGACTTATATGACAGCTGAGCATAATACATCATATATGATGCATGATCCCAATATAGATCAATATTGTTTTGGGTAATGTTAATTATAATATCATAAATAATTATAGAGGTGACTATGGAGGTCTCACCTATAAATTGTAATGGGATCCAATTATCATGAAAACGAGTTATTAATATAATGACCAATGATTACTGAAATGATTTTTATTTTAATTCAATGTGGTTTAATTTTTTTAAGAAAAATTTGTTTCCCAAGATGAATTTTATTTATTTAATATGATCAAAGAATATTGTAATAACGGTATTTGTTAGAAATGGTTTCATTTTTTTCACTAGAAAAATATATTTCTTTCTATTATATACCTTACAATGATTTTTGTTTTTATGAATCATTTTTTAATGTTTTTCACAAGGCTTTAGGATGAGTAGAAAAGATAATGATGTAAATGTTATATATATGGTGTCTAACTTGAGAAAAATATAATTTCATTATAATTAAGTTGTTTTGTTGAAAAAATTGATATTGATAAGAAATTCCATCTTTGAAAGAGTTTATTTCTAATTATCTAATACTCTAAACCAAAAAGGTCCTTGGTTGAGTATATGACCCCATATATATTATTAAGGTTGTTAGTTTTGAATTGATAAAATTGGATCATGTTTATTGATATCAAGATTGATATATAAGGTATATTATTTTTTCACCCTATTAGAGAGTGTTGGTTCAGGTCTTTCACAATCTGTGTCTAAAATATTTTAATTTTTATCTTTTGTAACCTAGGATAATTTTATATTTCATTTAACACATTATTTATAAGTAAATAATGTTTCAAAACAATATATTATTCCATAATTAATCTATTGGTTTGTAAGAAAATAATTTTATCATGAATAATTTCAATTTCATTTAATGGGATTTCGTCCATATTCCTTTTTTTAATTCTAATAAATCTTCTCATACCCCAAGTAGAAGCTAAATTTTATTACCTAAAATGATTCTTATATAATCATTTATTATTTTAATTAATTATTCCTCTTCCTATTTATTTTTTTTATAAATTAATTTTAAATTATTTAATGTGAATTACCTTTTGACGATATTATATTAAACGCTCATAATTTAAATATTGTAATATATATGTTTTACAATCATGGAATTTGTTTTGTAGTAAATTTTTAAGTATTTTTTATCATCATATTAAAAATGGTGTTTGTAATGTGACTTGAAAACCATGTATTTTATTATTATATTATTAGTTGTTTCTCAATGATTTTTTTATGATTTATATTCCATTTTTATCAGATTATTCTCTAATGGTGTAATAGATCAGAAATCTCAATATCATTTCTATTCATACATTCTTTTCTTATGAGATTATGTTTTTTTGGTATCAAAGGATTATTTTTTATGTAATTCAATATTCGAATGTTAAGAAACCTATTTTATTATATTGTATTGTTTATTATAATATAAATTATTTTATTTTATGTGGTAATCATATTTATGGGTGATGATGGTTTGGGTAATATACCACACCCAAATTCATTAGTTATGGTTGTATATCTCATCAGATAATGAAGTGTGGTATTATTTGGTTTTGATCCCAAACATAAGGGACAAAATATTTTTACTTTTTCAAAAAATTAAATAAGGGAATACATGATTTTTCAAAAAACATTTTCATGTTATTATGTTTTCACCACTTATTTATAATGTTCCTTATTTTCAATATATTCAAAATATTTATGTGGTTCCATGTATAAATGATGTTACTGTTTAATATTTTATGATTTAATATTTTGATTGATTTTAGTTATGTGTTTTTAAGCCTTTTTTTGATGAAAATTATTTTATTTTATGCTTCTATGTCATGATACTTATATAATAATCTTGTTATGGGATTTTAAATTATGATCCCATCGTAATTTTAATCTGATTTTTCTCCGTTTCTCTTATTTTACCTTATGTTTATAATAAAATGGTTCTGAATGGTGGATATGCTTCTTATAATGGGCATTTGAGATCAATCATTTCTTATGATTCAATTCTACAAGTAATGAGGATGATTATATAATATGATTTTTCTTGAAGAGGGTCTCGATGTGCATAGTTATGGAAAAATATTCTGAAGTATTATAGAACAACATGGTTATATATCTAGTCTTTAAGACACTAAACTATTTGTTCTATGAGTTGTGAGATTTTTTTGAGATATATTAATTAAACCATGTATTCAATATATAATTTATTTATGATTATATTTTTATGACATAATAAGTATCAGATTGCTGTTTTGGTAAATTTTAGACATTACTTTGTTAAATTTTGGACTAAGGATAGATAATTTTAGTTAAAATCCCATGATATGAGTATAATTATCAAATGATATCCAAAAAATATGATAAGAGTCATGAATAGTTATATTTAATAAAAATGCATACCATTATAGACGCTTCAATGTTGATGTGGCTATGACAAAAATGAACCTAGTTTTTATCACCCTATAAAGGTTGGTCAAGCATTGATTTGATAATCACCTTAATACATGATGAGTGAGCCCAATACTATACAATTTTATAAAAATTCATTACAAATATGATTTGGTGGATCACACGATATTTAACAATTATTTTAATGGTTTAACCTCAATGTTTCATTGATGGTATTTTAGGATATATAATTAAAGAGGAAGTCAATATTTATGACATACGTAATGCATGAGAATATACAGATAGATTCCAAGAAGAATCAACATTTCTTACTGTAGAGTGTGAGGTCGATGTCTTGATCAAACTTATACTTCGATGTATGCCTATATCATTGAGTTCATAAAGAATGGATTCTATTTAATTAGTTCAATTAAATAATTTGTTATAAGTAAATTTAGAGAAGTATTTTATCATCCATAGTTCTTAAACATGGGCTGAATTTTAACTCCCTATCAAAAAAATGGCGAATACATGCATATGTACATTTATTATCATGATCATAATTAAATAATGACAAAGAACAACTATCATCTACAATATATCGATAATTTTTTAATCAATTTCATGGATTTTATTTCTTCTTAATGATTAACATAATAATTCGATACAATCATCCAAAGTTCAAAAGGGTGGATATTTTAAAGACAACATTTTGAATGAGGTATGATTATAATGTGTTTATAGTGATTCCATTATTATTGAACAATGAACCTTCCATATTCATGTTTTTAATAAATATATTCATTAGGGATTCCCTAGATCAATTTGTGGTGGTATTTATTGATGATATTATTATATACTCAATGAAAAATAATAATATGAGCATAAATTTTTGATTTTGTTAATAACCTTAATAATGGAGAAGTTTTATTCAAGATTTATCAAGAATGATTTCTAAAATCCAATGGTGTCATTATTGGGTGATGTAATCTCTATAAATGGAAAAATTGTTTATCCTTAAAAGATATATGTTATTGGACAATGGTTTGAACCAACCTCTATAAATGAGATCAAAAATTTTCATAGGTTAGCTGTATACTATAGATGATTTAATTTAATTATCATGGTTCTAAAATCCCTTAACATATATAATGGATAATAGTGTGAAGTTAATTGATATGGAAGAATGTAAATAAATTTTCAAGGAACTAAATAAGAAATTTTCCAGTTCTTTAGGATACGATTATTAATAAAAACCTATAAGAGGTTAAGGGGTTGAATTGTATTTTAAATAAAAAATAAAAATATTTCCATACCACATTATTATCAAATATCTGATAGATATTTAATCATATTCATATAGTTTATATATCATACATATATATCCTCTGATTATTAGAGTTCATATAAGTTTAGAATAAGATAATAATTTATATAATTTTGTACATTGAAAATAATAAAATATAAAAACAAGTAAAATGAAGTTATATAAAATTTGTATGAAAAACTTCTAAAAGTTTTACTAAAATGATCAAAAATTTAGAATCTTGTGTAAATGAATTATATAATCCCAAAATTAGGTATTTTTTCTTTTAACCAAGATGTATGGGTCTATATTCTTTATGAAAGGAAACCCTAAATACTATGATTAGAAAAAAACTATTTCCTTATCCGTGGGAACCATTGGTCAGAAATATTGGATAATACTCTATCTTCATATCCATAGAATCCCTAGACCAACAATATCATTCCTACCAAATTGTTCATATACCAATAATCCCTCAATCAAAAATATTGGTTATATAATTACGAATCACATAAATTATAAGGAATTTACAACTAATACCTGCATAGATTTGTAAATAAGAGTTCATTACATGAGATTAAAATGAAGTTCTTTGAAAGAAAAAACGGTGTTATAAAACTCTTCTTAGAAACGATTGATATTCAAGAATGAAAAAACATTATCCTCCTAGATCTAAGATCTTATTTATAGACAATGCTCCAATGGTCATACTTCATGAATCTTGGATGTGGTTGTTACATTGTCAGGACAAATTCCATCTTTACAGCTCAACATATTTATTCAATTATCATAAATTTATAGACCATCATAGTGTAACTAAATTTTTTCTATGGAATATAAATTTTTCACCCAAAGATATTAAATATCACCATTTATTAGAATTAATAAATGATCATATGGAAACAAATCTTCTTCTTCCAAAATATTATTTTCAACACTCTTGATATAACTTATCTTATTTTTATTTTGTTATATTTTTAGTTTATTGATTTAATAAATATACATCAAAAAATTTGTAGTCATCCCTCTAATGTACATGAAATGTATATACTATTATAATAAATTATTTTTTCAGATCAATTAATATTTCCCCCATCTAAAAAAATGTATTTTTAGAAAACAATTCTTATAACTAGAGATTTATTAATGTTAGTGAAATATATAAATTTAAGGAAATGTATTATAATCTTGAAAATAATTTTATAAAGTATTGAAGGGAAATATTTCAACTCAAAAACATCACTTTTACATACATTATAATTTAGTAGGTAAAATAAAATGATTATGTATTATGATTTAATTTTTTTGTTATGATATTATAGGGAGGGATATTTCTAAGTTTGTATGTTTATTCATAGTATGAAAATTAGTTTATAATGAAAAATAGATTAATATGTGTATATTTTAAGAATTACCAATATCATTATAAATATTTGAAAACATCTTGATGGATTTTTTGGAATGACTCCCAAAAATTTCTATAGTCCATAATTCTATTTCGGATGACTTGAATTACTTATGATGCTAGTGAATAATATTTCCATCAAAGGATATTTCTCTATCAACCAACTTGACGAGATATATATGAGTGAAGTTATAAGGATGGATAGAGTACAACAATATTTTATACATGATAAATATTTGAGGACTACCACAATAATAAAGAGAATAATTTAGAAATCATCAAGTTAGAGATGTGTTTCAACACTGTTTATTACCCTTAGAAAAATGGTTAGTCTGAAAGGACAATTAAAACTCTATAGGATATGAAAAGATCTTATTTAATGGATTTCAAATGTTTTTAGTATCAAAACATACCCCTAATAGAGTTATATTATTAAATTATTTTCTAATACTACATTCATATAACACCATATGATGATTTTTTTTCTATAAAGAGATGTAAAAATCGACCACAATAGAAGAAAATAGTAAATATAAAGAAGATAAGTCTGGACATTTTCCATGAAATGATATATATGGTCCAAACCATTCTGAATAATATGAAAGAATAACAATTTAAATATAATATTTATCTATATAATCATTGATGATATCTAGAATTTGAAATTGCTGACATGTAATTTCTTAATATATCTCTATGTTTGTGGGTTTTGATATTTATGAAGAATGGGAAGCTGATCTCAAGGTACATTTGTTTGTCAAACACCCTTGGTTAGGTGAGATTAGTAGTTTATCACATAACAATACCTCCCAAATGATCCAAATTACAAGACATGATACCTAAATTAATTTTGAGATACTAAATAAATGAAACATCATAAAAATTAAACCTGAAATTTGTGAAACTGGATCATGTTATGGAATATGAAGAACAACCAATGTAAATTTTAGATTTAAGATATAAGGTTTCATTGAAAAAGAACACTCATCTGGTTAATATTTTATGGAGGAATCATATGTTTGACGAAGCTACAAGGGAACATGGGGATAAAATGAGGAATAAATATGCTCACCTTTGTCATTTATAGTGATATATGTATTAAGGATTCAACTCTTTTAATGGGAGAGAAATTTCATGTCCCAATATATTGGAATTTTTTTCTCCACATTAATTATATCATAGATTGATCATTTTAGAAGAAAAACAAAAACAATCGATGACATATTACATGAATATTCTTAAGAATGTTATAAGAAAAATAAATACCTATAGAAAATAAAATTATATTAATGATCCAAACGTTCTTACATTATGAGAACATAGAATAAATGAGTTTTAATATTAATAGGAATTTATATTTCACAAATAACATTTGAAAGTACCATATATTTTAGCTAAATAACTAAATTGATAAATATTAAATTATAGTGTATAATATTTTATAATATAAACTAATATATTATGCTTCATTTATATATGAATTTTTATACCATAATATTAAGAACATTTACTGTTTTAAATTCTTTTCTCTATAAAATCTATTTTCATTATATTTATTTTAATTTCATTTAAATGATAAATTTACATATTTTAATATTTGATGAAAAAAACATAAAAAATTACATAGAATAATATAATATTGTTTGTATTGTATTTATATTTGTTCAAAAAAATGATTTTTTAATAAACTGTGAATTACACCATTTTTACTAATACAACCACTTTTTATCACATTATTAGGACATTATTATGAAATATAAAGTTATTAAACCTTTTTATTGAAAAATTAAGTATATTATATTTTAAATGATAAATTTAAAAATATTTATTATTCTTACAATCCAATGATTGATATTTTTGAATCCGAGTAATAGTTTTCTCAAAAATTATTTTAAATTATTATAAAAGTGTTATATGAAAATTAAAATTTAATACATTTATAAATTGAAGTATAAAAAGTTGATTTAAATTATTTATCCATAGTTACAAATTTTATAATATGGTCCATTTTATATTTTTTCATAAATATTTTGTTACATTAGTAAAAAACTAGTTACCATGGTTAATACTAAAATTTTAAAAATAATAAATGAAGAGGTAAAGGATTGAAACATGTTTAAAAAATAAATTAAAAAACGTGGATGAAGATATATTTCCCTTATCTATTAACTATTTTTTTTCCAATATTTTGATCCAATTTATTGTAGTGTTACTTTCCATTATTGAGAATTTGTGGATAATTACACAAATGCCATCTCTTTTCTCTTATAATAGGGATCTTCTCTCCTCACAAGCTCTCACACTACAACTACATATGTTTAGAAAAATATCTACAGAAAACTATCTTAAATATTCATATACAGTACAAATATTTTATATTTTACTAAAAATACCATTCTTGAAGGGACTAACACACTTCGAAATGGAAACAATCCAATAAGTGAGGTATTATTTTTTAACCTATGTTTCAAAATATTTATTTCGTTTTTTTTTCACTTTTTATTCATCAAAATAATGTAAAATATATTAAAATGATAAAATATTTTAAATATATGTAATTATAATTATAGTAAAATCCTAAAATACCATCCCCCTTTTCTATTAAGGAAAGTTAAAATGATATTTTCTTGTTTGTGCGGACTACCACTACTTTAAAAAGTGATGTTTTGTCTTCCAAAAATAAATATACATGGATGGTAATAATGGTGAATTTAATAAAAAATTATGGTTTTTATAAAATATTTTTGACTCTTAAATGAAATTTTTTTATTTAATTCTCACATTCTATGGAAGTTGAAATCATTAACAATATATACAAGCAGACATTCACCTTTAGGAAAGGATTGATTTCCATTTATATTTCATTAATTTTAGTAAATTTATGTTAATGATAATGATTTTATAAGATAAATATTATTTTTATAATATGAATAATTTTATTCTATGAAAAAATTTCCAACCTATTAATGATATGTTAAAAAGATGATCAACATTGATTCAATCATTTAAATCATGCACATTAAGATGATTGTTTTTCAAAATATGTAATATTTTCATATACATAAAATATTATTATAATTAAATTATAATTTTGATATTTCACAATAATAAACACTAATTATATCAGCATACTACTTATGTATTAATATCACAACTAATCTCTTAATATTCGTCTAATAATCAGGGTATGTTCATGTTTGGGTCTATTTTACCACCTATATGAAAAATGATATGAAATTTATTTTAGATCAATTTGAAAACATAACTAATTATAAAATATGATATAAATATTTAAATATTTTCTAATTTTTGTTCGTTAAGGGAAAAAGTAATAATTAACTAAATAATTATGAAAACACCTTTCAATGGATAAAAAAATCACCAAAGTATTCTTTTTATGATTTCATATTAAAGGATAATTAGTGAAACACTCATAAAATAAAACCAAAACATAAAAAATATTCATAATTCATTGAATAAAGTATCATTAATTATATTTTAATACCTAAATTTATAAGAATAATTATTAATGATACTAATCCTATCAAACAAATACCAATGGTCAAAATTATGAACACCTAATATGGGAAAATATGGGGAAAACTACTATATATGTCGATAATGATTATAAATGAAAATTATAAATAGTATTCTGTATTAATATAGTCATAAATAGTATATTAAAATATATTTATTTATTTTTCTAGTGTTTAGTGGACATTAAACTAAGAGGAAATAGTGTGAGACGGTTTTTGGGACTCAAATAATTTCTTTCTGTCATAATCACTCTCCATTTATAAAAAATTTCTTGTTTTATCATATCTAATATATAATAATTTTATATTTCAATGCCACCATAATTTATATTCAAATAATATTCCATTTTAAATTCTTCTTCCTAGATGAATATGTTGTTTATTAAAATGGAATTTTTTTGTCTAACTCCCTATCCATTTAATGTGTTTTTGTACATATCTATGTTTTTACGTAATGAATATGTTCTCTTACCCATAGTGAAAAAAATGTTTTTATACCCAATTATTCTTATATTACCCATTATTCAAATTAAAAAAATATTCATTGTATTTTTCATGATTTAGGTTTTCAATAAAGGAAATTTATATTTTTTAAAAGGTCCTACTTTAAAATAATCATATATTCATCCCATTCAGATAATTTTTACATATTTTATATTTCATATAATGTTATATTTATTGGAAATGTTTTTGAAAAAATGATTTAATAATATTTATCTTCATCTTCAAAAATGGAATTTGGAATGTGACACGAAAATCATTTATTTTTTATATGATATAATGAAATATTTGTTTTAAAAAAAGCTTTTATAACTTCAATTTCATTTTCAATTGATTATTTTCAAATGGAGTAATTCTTCATATATCACACTATATTTTATCTTCTTAAATTATTCTATTGTTATATTATTTTCTCAGTTTTAAATAACCATTTATTATAAAACAATATATGGAATAGTTGTGAAACCCATCTTATTATCACAGGTTATTTAGGATAAATGGATCATTATATTTCATGTAACACTCGTATAAAGGGATGATGATGATTTGGGTCTTATATCACCATCAAATACCATGTTTAAATCTTTATATCTATTTTGATAATTAGTACTGGACGGACATGTATTAGTTCAGAAATTAAATGTGTGAAATACTTGGATTTGTTCACAAAACTAATGGGTGAAAAAAAAATATTTATTCACAAAGATTTAATATTCTTATGTTTGTTCCATTTCTCTAAAATTATCTTTATATCTAAGATATTAAAAATGTTTATGATATTCCATGTTCTAAATATGTTTTTCTTTATTTTGTTATGATTTTAGGTTTAGTTTTATTTTGTTTATGAGTTTATAAGCATGTTTTTAAATTCCTTCATTGGTATTATATTTATATTCCATGATATATAATGCTTAAAAATGTTTTAGGATTTCCAATTATGATTCCATGATATTTTTTTATATCATATTTCTTTATTGCTAATGTTTTTCATCGTATTTATTATGTAATGGTTATGATTGGTTGATATGTTTTCCATTTAAATAATTAATGATCACCCATTTTTTATGTTTCGACTCATTTGGTTATGAAGATGATTATATCATATGAGATGTATATATGAGGGCATAGAGGATCATAGTTATGGTTTTTTATTGAATGGTTTTTTCAATTAATATATTTATGTACGTATTCTCCAAGTCACTAATCCTTCAGGTCATTTAGTTATGCGGATATTTGTGATATATATTGATTAAACCATAGAATAATGGTATAGTTTATCTATGTTTATCTTGGTTTTCCCCATATGCTATAACCATAAAAATGGATACATAATTTTTCCAAGTAGATACTTCTTTTGAATGATGTGATTCATTTATGTATACAATTACTAATGGAATGTGATGTACTTATACAGGTTATACCCCTAGATGTGGGACACGTTTTCATGATTTTATTCTTATAAGAAAGTGGATCTGATATTCATATGTGAATGGTTTATATTTGATGTGATTCTATCTCTATTGACCTTTCTAGGGATTAGGAAAACATTTCTCTCCAACTCTTAAGCATATGTAAATGGATTATTTTTTATCTTATAATGATACTTTGTGGACGAGATACAAGATTTAGTGTGATTTATCCAGGATATTGTACCTATTTATTGAGTATTGATACTAGGATTATGCTCCAATGTTTTTTCTAGTTATTAGGATATGACACTCACGTATTAACTATAATATTTTCATGAGGAATCTATAACATCTTTTATGGGTGTTTTATTAGGATGTACTACCTCTATATTGGTTATTATAATACGTGGAACAATATTCACATTGATGTTGACTATGGATGTGATTTACCATTAATTTTTGAGAGATATGTTTAGATACACCCAACACCATCATATTTAGTTATGGTCACACATGGATGGTTGTATAGTATAATGACAATGGAATATTCATTCTTTCTTCCAATTCTCATCCTATTTTATTTTCGAGAATATCTCACTATTCATGAGAAGAATTATAATCAATATGTTATGGAAAAAATTGGTTATGACCAATATTCTTTAATCAAACCCTTATTAGTCTCCATGGAACTTGAGATTATTTCTTGGTTATATCAGTATGCAAGGGAAAGGTCCATACATTTTATGGTTTAGTAGGTTGGGTTTGGATGGACTTAGTTTATGCGACTGGGTTGATAATCTGGATACCATTTTTCTATATAATATTTTACTTTGATTATCATTTTTTAGTATCATGTATATTAAAAATCATTAAGATACCCTTCTTGATATGATGTGTGTGATATTACTAATACCACTAGAAATTTTTTAAAATCAAGAGATCCATTTTTTACTGTTTGATAACATGTAGAAATGATATTAACTTTTATATACTTTTATTTTGTGTTGATAGTTCATTATTACTAATTTAATTTTAATATATTCATATAAATATATATAAAGTTATGTTATAGTCTTTGAATACTATTTATTGATCCATACCACTGTTCGATAGCCTCCATCATATAGGGAAGTGTACTTGAGGTTTATTGAACCATGTTCAATCATAGTGGGTGTGAAATAGATAAAGGATTCTAGAAGAAACTCATATTAAACTCATCTAATATATAATATAATCATGGGTATTATGTTCATATTACTGCACACTATTTTATTCCATTTTAATTGGGGGACCAAATATCATAATCTTCTTATGAGAGGACAAATCCAATATTAGATAAGATCTAACTGATGTCTCAATCAACAATATAGCCAACCAAAGAATATTAGCTAATCCTCAATTCTTGTATAATAAAGGTATCAAACTATTATTTTTCTCATACATTGTATTTGAAAAACTGAAAATATTGAGAAAATAAAAATATTAAATAAGTAAATCAATTACAAATGATATAGTTTATGACACACTATGTTGTAAAATCGGTGGATATCCAGTCACAAAAACCATATTTTTCCACATCCAGATAAAATAATCATACTCATTATATCCTTACTTTTTATCACAAGCTAAAATAAACCATGATTAACATCAGTTTGAGATAAGTTAATTCCATATATTGGGATATTAATTATCATTTCAATTCACATGATATATTCCACTAATGAGATAAAATAATATGGTAATGAATTATATTTATTTAACATGATAAAATTGATATTCTTATAATCCTTTAATATTATTAAAAACCATACATATGTTTGTATCTAATTATGTCATAGAATATAAATTGTGTGATCAGCTTTATGTCTGTTTCAGTTTTATAATTTTTTTAACACATTGCATTTCTAAGAAATTCCCACAACAACCTTTTATGATCATTTGATAAAATATTCTCACTAAAAACCATTAGTGAGTATCATTTTTAAAATAAATTATTTTTAGATAATGATGTGGAATAATAAAAATTTTATACTATTTATCTCATTGAACATAGTATTCAAACATTATAACTTCAAAACATCTTCTGTTATGATGTGAATAACTTCTATTTCTGACTTATAACCCTTTCTAATTTCATCATCAACCTCATTCAAGAAACCTATTCCAATATAATTTTTTCTTAATATTATTTCAATAATAATATATAACCATAATTGTTTTTCATTACCAACAAATCCTAAATATCATTTTGATATAATATGATTTTCAATACATTTTTTGATATGTATAACCCATTATTTGTAAACATTGAACTTGTTTCAGAACAAAACATACACCAAATAGCTTCCTAGATAGTATATATTCTTTATAATATCATTCTATGATACATAAACACTTTTCTATGAAGAAACAACACTTATTTCCTTCTAGTGGGAATATTAAAAAAATATTCAGTTGACCACAATATCTTATATAGAACTCTATTAGTTTAGATAAATTTATTAAAAATAATATTACAATTTAAAATATTACATCAATGGTTTCTTGGATTATATCCCTCATATTTAAAAAAATATATTTGATAAACTCTTTTAACCAAGATAAAATGATATATATCATTATATACTACAAATAAATTTGGATAAGATTGATATATTATTTTTTTATTTTAATCAATGATTCAAAAATACATTTCTTCATATTTCAGAAGATAAAAACAATATCAATCAATTATTTCTATTATTTTTAAGTAGTATATATTTACAATATTTTTAAAATATACATTATGTATCATATACTCTAAAAAATAAGATAATTTATTTCTATAACATTGATACCTAACACGAATATTCCATGATGTTTTTAAAACCACTTCAGATATCCTAGGAAATTATATCCTATGGAAAATATATTCATTACTTTTTTATTGTACCTTTGGGTTTTAATGAATGAGATAGATGACTAGAAAAATATAAATGTTTTCTTATGTAATAACCCTTTATCATATTTCATTATCGATATAAAACCAGAACCTAAACATCATATTTCTAATTAATAAATCCTCAATAAATAAGGAACATATGATATAGTTTTATTGAACACATTAATTTTTTTTACAAAAGTAAGTGATCATTCTATAAACAATCCCATATATAGTTCAGTAATTAACGGATATATTCCGTCTCACCATGTCATTGACACACTCAATAAAATATTTTATATGAGGGGAGAAAAAATATCCAATGGTCTTCACACATACAACTATTTTGAAAACCCAAAATGTATCATTTTAAGCATCACATAAGCATCAAGATTATATTTTTGAACCACTTCATTATATTTATTCTCTAGAAGGTGTTACATAAACAAATATTATTTTTCTTACTATGATATAATTACTCTAATGTTTTTGTAAATATCCAGGGAGGTAATTATATTATGTTCCTCATTTGTAAAATATTGATCTTTAAGATGTGTTTAATAATTAAATTACTATATATATATAACATAATCCATTATTATATAAGTATTATATTTTATACTCATTTAATAAGTAATTATATTAAATGTGATCCCACTAAAATGATGACCCCATTAAAAACTATCATATCTATTACACTTCCATGATTTTTATTTCACTATGTAATTATTTTAATTCAGTTTTTCTTTCAAAAAGTTATTATTTATGTAGAAAATCATGACAATCATATTAGATATGACTCATAGATAGTTGAATGGAAAAAGGATGACCCAATAAATAATATAGATAAACTAAACACTACTCTTCTGATATCCTATCTCATAAGGATTCCAAAATTTGTGTGACCCAAAAATTATAATTGGATTGGTCAATGATATCTTAAATATATCCATCTCTTCTATTTCTTACACAATGTAATCCATGGTCACCAAATATTATCATGATCTAGTCTAATTTCATGATCATGTTATTGAGATTTGATTTATTTTGATGGAAACTCAAAAATATTTATTTATATAGAGGATTTTATATCAATATATTTTCTTATATTATTCAATTTACATATATGCAGTATTCTAATGATTCAGTTGGTAATAAAAGAATATTTATGTGGAGCTTTTTATTTAAATCAATTATTATTATACTTAAATAAATTAATATCTAACTATATACATACATATACTAATTAATCTCATAGAAAATATACATAAATTCCTTTTATGTAAAGTGTTAGAATATAATGAAATTAACCATCATTGCAAGAATAATCATGGAGGTACAGATAATGAACCAATATTTTTAGAGACAAGGCATAAGCATCCCAGACAATGAGAAGTTTGACTTAAAATCCTTCAACCCATGGGTTCATTACTCAAGAATGAACTCAATTCCATCCCAATTGTAAAACCTAGTATGTATAAACAATAATTATGTTCTTAATTGATTATCATAATATAGTATAATAAAAATCCAATGTAGAAGAAAACTATACCAATTATCATAACAATCATATATCTGTTTAACTTTATATATGACAATTTATAGAAGAATTTTAGGTCTATAAATAAAAGAATATATATATTCATAATATAGAAATTGTATTCCTAAATAAAGTAATGAATAAAAATAATAAATGAAAATTTTCATATATTTAAAATTCAGATAAACAATTTATGAAACAATTACTGATAAAACAATTATAAACAATTCATAATTTCGACATGAATTATGAACATTCCAAAATTTAATAAATATATAAAATGTATATTAATTTTCAATTTAAACACATCATATTACCATTAAAAAGGAATTTTACCTAAATATATGACACTAAAGTAAATATAACCCTTTTTTATTTTAATTATATTAATTAAAGAATTAAAATGATCAAAAAATCTCAAATTTAATATTATTTAAAACCTGATAATATCAATTATCAAAATGAAACTTCATTTAGTTAAAATAATTTAATAAATAAGCTCTTTTGATTTGAAAAATTCAAATTATATTCTTATAAAAAATTCCTAATTAAATAAAAAATCTATTATTTTTTTCATAGTTTCGTAATTTTTTTATTTATTTTTAAACTAATAAAATTATTATAGTATGAAAAATTTAAATATAAATGTTAAACCATGATTTATAATTTCAAAATACAATTAATATTATAGATTAATTTTAGGGATATTATTTTAATAAGGTTTCAAAAAAAATTAAATTACAATAAGTTTTTTGTTACTTTATTTATAAACAATTTTTAAAGTTTATAATTATCCCAAAATAAATGTTTATTTCATAATTTGTGAACATTATTCAAATTATAAAATTCAAATCATAATTTAAAATTTAAAAAAATATTTTTTTCATATATTATTTAATGATACGCTTATATCATAATCTTCAGATTGTGGTGTTGTCCATCGTATTTTATAATAAATAATAATTGGTTTATGAACATCTCTAGACCTATTTCATGTCATATATTATGATATCTAGTATATTGTATGAGTGAAACAATACTCTATTTTTTCAAATATAAGTAACATTAAACCACAACCATTATTGGTTAAAACCCCCATACCATATTATTTGACATCTCAAAAAAAATAAAAGATTATGTTTAATTACTATGTATAATGTTGTATATCATATGGAATTATCCAAATTATATTTACAACATTCAATATCATAAGACACGATATATTTTAATTTTTATATCAATTTATAATATATCAAAAATAAAATCATATCCATTATATGTTTTTATTATTTTAAACATGGTTACATGAATCCATATGCATGTCATGGCTCTTACACTACATAAGATGTTTGAATATCTATTCCTCACATGATCATGCTTAACATAAAATCCACATAATCTAATAAAATTACTCCTTTACCAAAAAAATCATTAGGCTTGATATTATTTGCATCGAAAATGGATCTCTTGAGTCTAGAGCCTCACCTTCTCACCATTAAGGTGTGAGATATTCATAAACTTTTCTCTAATAGAATTGAAGTGTTTGAAAATATTAAACAAAACATTTTCAATGTAGTAGAGGACAATATAATCATCATTCCTAATATCTCCATGCACCAATACAAAAATGATATATATAAATAAAATAATGAACATGTACGTTTCACCAATGATCCTCTATAAAGGTCTTCAATCCTATGATAGATAAATATCACAAAGAAATAACCATTATTATCTCCTGATTAAGGTGTACCCATGTATTGACCGAATCACTCATTAATGGAGGGTCACCTCCTCACATCGAAGATTTGATATCATCTCAATGGAGTTAAAGAGGGAGGATAATGTTTCCTTCTAGGGAGGGGAATAATTTAAAGGGATGAAATAAGGACCATCCACCACATTATCATGGATATTTAATCCTTATATTGTACTCAAGGAACTCTCTAAGGTTCACCTCCAATTAGTCAAACATTCATAACATATGAATAAATTTATTTGGTTACAAATCATGCAACATTTAGTTGATACAAATTCTATGTGCCTCACTTTATGAAACATTTATTAATGATAGACATTTGAATCAGAGATTTCCAAAGGGTAACTATTAATGTTCAAATACTAAAAACTAAATTTATAAATATATTTTATATATCATTTATACTATTTTAGATATATTCTATATAATTATTAGTGTTTTTAATTTTTAATTATAGGTATTTAATAATATTTTAATTTGTTGAATTTTGGATGAGAAAATAATAAGTATAAGGAATATAATATTTTCCATATTAATACTTATTTTATCCAATCTATAAAAAAGTTTTATTTGTTAGCTTTTTTGGTGGCAGAGGAGAATAAATTGAAAGTTAAGTCAAAATAAATTGGTATAGAAGAGATCACATAAGAAATAACAAGTCTTGATAAGTACAAGAGTAGCACATTGCCTAAGAGAAAATAAAACTTTTGATATGTTGCATAAGATTGATACATTGATGTATGAGACTACCATATAATTAGTAATTATTTTATATGTGTAAAACTAGTATTATGGTAAGATTAATTAAAATATGACACTATTTGGGACTAAATGTCATAAAAAACATGAGATTTATAAAACCCTACCAAACCATGGCCTATAGAACTGTGTCAAAAACACTTGTATGAATGGAAATATTTTGATTTTTCCATGAGGATTGATTCATAATGCTTTTAGTTTAACCATTAATGTTGAGGAAGATGTTGGAAAGAGAAATTCTTGGGGAATAGATAGGTAAATATTTTGAGATATGAAGGTGGGGTTTTTTTTCCTATAAATAATGATTGATTCTTTTCACTAGGAATTCAATATTTTCTATAGAGATATAATTAATTATAAAGTTTTTAGTTAATCTTGTTAGATATTGTTAGGTTTATACTCTCTATCAATATTAAAATAAGGGATCAGATTTATTTTTGCTTAATTATTAAATGAAGGGGAAATAAATATTTATTTTTTAATGGTACTTTTTTAGTTTTTTATTTAATATTTATTTTTATATATTTATTATTAATTCTTTTTGAATGATATTTTTTTGGTAAATAAAATTATTTTGAATTCATTTAATGGTGTTTATATTTCTGTTTGACCATAATTTTAGTTAATAACTTTGTTTAAATATAGTTCTGAGTTACATAATTTCTAGACAAACCAATGTACAAGACCACAAGGAAAGAGGATATTAAGGATTATAGAGTAAATTGTTAATAATGGTTTTTACAAGATCATATTTTAATAATTACATGACTATCCATTTTATATTTTTATGCATTAGTATATCGCAATATTATATTTTGAAATAGAATATCCACTTTTCATTAAAAAAATTGGTAGATTATAGATTTATTTTATATTTTTCATATCATTATTATTCACTTTCGATGTAGGGTTTTTTCTAAGAATACTTGTCTCTATTGGTTTGACCACATACTATCCATGTGATGTACATTTTTAGTCACTAATTTGTAAGATAATTTATAAATTTTAAACATGATAACTGATAGGAATTATATATACCCAATGTGTGAAAAATGTTTTTGAAACCATTTCTAGGGATTTTATATTTAGTATAGATTGTAAGTTTTGTATATTAGGGAAAAGATATAATATCCACTTTATATATTATATTAATTATTATTCTTGTATTTCTCATGATATGATTTTCAGGTGATATCCATTTTATTTTTGAGTAATGGACATGATAATATGGAAAGAAAATATTTTTTAATCCCATGGTAGATAAGAGCATGTGAAAAAAGTAGAATAAGATAGAGAATATGTCTGATGTATAGTGAAAATGAGATATTGACCATGTTATACCATAATGGCAACTTACGGAAGGGACACTAATGGGATATTAATTTACATTATTCATATGGGTACAACCAAGAATTAACGTGCCTCTAGTAAGTAAAAATGACTTTTGGAATAAGATAATATGTATTCAAATGTTAAAAAATTCAGATAAATTCACTGGGAAACCACATAAATATTTAAATTTACACTTGGGTATTCTTCAAGAATCTTTCATTCCTTTATATTAAATAGTTTTGCTAATGATGTTTTAAGGCTAAGGGTTTCCATGATTTTACTTTAATATAAGCCCAATTAGTGGATCCAAAACATAGAACTTCATTATATTTCTACATGTTATGATATTAAAAAAAATTATTATCACAATATCCAAAATAACCGACATTATCTGTTAAAAAATTAAAAATTTTAAAAAAATGATTCAGGGTCACTCTATGATTAATGTTATTGATTTAAATATTTTTTAAGAAAGGTTCCCTATAATTTCTAGAGACAATATTTATTGACAAAACATCATATAATGGTTCATTTAATGGTGAGGTCTTGTATTAATGACTATTATAAAAGGGTAATTAATAAAGAAGCTATTGAGAAATGTTTCAATTTTTTGGAAAAAATGTTTATAAACTATTTTAAATGGATGTTTGATAATGACATATGGTTCACATGGTACATAATAGTGCATGATTTATTGATATATCAATTAAAATTTCTATAATTATGTTGTTTATGAAGTAAATTCAATGTATACATTCACAATATTTTACACCCTTAAGAATTATTTTTAATGAATAATAATCTCAATAATTTGAATATATTTGCAGTACCTAGAATTAAGAGAATTTATTTATATTTTAAACACTATTATTATATAAATATGACCATTATAACAAATTCATTGAATTGGTGGGTATTAATTTGAGTAACTGAATTATGAAATATATGTATAATGGTATTAGTCAGTTAAAATATACGGATTAATTCTTACAAAATATGAACTCAATTTTTAGTAGTCATTTTATGCCATAAAAGGCACTTTATTGAAAAAGAATTTTTATTACATTATGTGTAGAAAAATTTTATGAAATTTCTTCCACCTATAAAAATTGTATTTTATGAATCAATGATCATTTTTAAATCATCATATCTAAATTAACATAGGTTTAATATTTTGGTATTTTTTGAAATGATTAATTTTTCATGGAAAGTGAAAAGAAATTTTATTTTCAAAAACATTAATTTCATCATACTAACAAAATTAATTTAAATGTCCAATTATATTATCAATTTGGTGTTAATGTTATATATGATCCATTTGATTCGTAAGAATATAATAAATTCAATTTTAATTTACAATTATCATGATTTTGATATAAGTAAATATTTATGCTTAAAACAAATTTTTCTAAAATTGATTTTAATTTTATTTCATTAATTTATATTAAAAGTAATTTTTTCACATATGAAGACTGGATATAGAGAAAATTATACCATTTTTTTTGAATAAGGAGTTTCATATTTTTGTAAATAGGTATCTATTATTTTTTCAATATAAATATTAATTTTGATAAATATTTATCACCTTGGTAAACCAGGAGATAAGGTCTTAAAATCAACCCAAAAAATTCTATTATTTAATTATATATAATATATATGACCATGGATATACCAAATTATAATATATGTAATTTTTTTGGGATTTTATTTTGATAGAGAAATTTTTATTATTCTATGTGACAAAAATTTCAATATGGATAAAATATATACAAGATATAATTTAAATTATTATATTTATTTCATGGTATTTTATTCATAAAATTTAGTTATTAAATAATAATCTTAAATGCATATGCAACACTGATATTAATAAGATAAGAAATATTTTAGTGATATTTTAAATGATATTTTTATATATGATTACATAATTTGATGTTACATTAGATTTACTGGGTATATGATCTAATAATACAATGTTTATTCCTTATCTATAAGGTATATAGTTATAATGATGTAATATCAATGAAACCCATTTTATTTTATATGGGTTATGTTATGATGAATGATTTTTTGATCTTGTGGAATAAATATGTTTGGATTAATGATTATGTGATGGGTGGTCCGATATTGATATATTACTCCAAATACTTAGGAAAATAAGGGTAACTCATGAGATAAATAAATTATGTTGGAAACAGATTTCATGTTCATGATTGTTTTGGTGGACCTAGATTTGATGTCCATATGATTATTCCTGGATTTAGTTTAAATACCATTAGGATTATGTGTGGATATGGTTTTATGCTAGTGTGTTTATAAAATGGACTGATTTCAGGTCCTTAACTTAATTTATGAACCATTTTATATTTATAAATATTGATAATGTTATAATATTTTTTCCACATTCATATGTCAATGTTATAATCTCATGGATCAGGAATTAATATTAATAATTCCATAATCTTATGAATATTTTATATTGTTACGGTAGGGTTATATCACATTCCCCCTTTATATGTTATATTATAGATTTGGTATGAAATTTTTAATTTTGGATCACATTTTTAGACCCATTATTATTATATTGTGATCATCATTGATTGATATCTCGTTTTTTACCTTTACATGAGCATCTAAGATCACAGTTTCTTATGTTTTCCCTTCTCTAAGTTATAAAGAGGTTTTTTAATTAGGTTATACATATTAAGTGTTAGATGTGGGAAATTTTTAATATCATTTATGAAATAATAGGACTATGTATTTAGTATACAAAGACAATAAACCTTTACAGTTCAATAATAGACTATAATTTAATATATTTAATATTCATCTAAAATGATGTAATATTTATATATGTAAATTTTGGGTCCCTATGGTTAGTATCATAGTTGGTTTTAGTTCATATTTAGATATTAGGGTTAGATAACATCATTGAAAACCTAGGGTATAATTATAAGCATAATATAACTACAAAAAATATGTAAATGAAACTATTATGGGGTTTTCCTATAAATACATACCTATATAGATACTACAAGGGGACATGGTTTTAGAAAAAATATATACAGGGGTAATAAACTCAAAAAGAGTTGGTTGAGTATATACCAACAATCATTTTAGTGCACGGTGACTGTTCTATTACTGCACACATGTTTTTACCCTCTAGATAGATTTTCATTGGTTGAGTCACATTTTCCTTATGAACCATTTTAATGTTTTTTAATAGTTGAAAACTATGGAATACTTATCCTTAACATTAGGTTTTGCTTATCAAAAAAGAAGGCTTCGGTATTTAGTCATCATATAAATGTTTTTTTTAAGATTTTGTGGTTTTACACAATAATTATTATTGATGAAACAATTTTTTTTAGATTTTTTTAGAGGATAGAACATAGAGGAACCATGTAAATTATTAATGTTATAGATAATTAAATGATTTTCATCATGAGTAGAAAATGGATTAGGAACAATGATATAATATTTTCTTACTATTCTCACTCAACTCTATTAAATATTCATTACTAACAAGGATCATGTTAAACATATAAATTCAATAAGAAGGGAGAAACATTCCATTGAATCGTATATGTCACAATTTCCACCCACTTTATATGGGTAATCTAACAAACATGTTTTTGAAGAATGGATTGGTGTGATCAGAAAATTATTTTCTATTCTATAGTGTTCATAAATTGAAATTTATTTTCAAACTTTTTTTTATTTTGAAGATGAAGAAGATAAATGGTGAAATATTATTAATAATATGAGGAAAGAAAATTAAATTTAATCCATGAAATATGAGGAGAATATAATGATATTTTTTTATTAATTACATCCCTTATATTGAACATATAAAAAATAGAGAAGGAATTCCCTCATCTTATAAATTAGAATGATGAATCCGTTGGTACTTATGTGGAAAATATTATAGGATATTCAATGTATTATTCTAGTTTAATCATAAAACCTAAAAGAAGAATTTATTTATTCTGTAGTGGTTTGAAACCATTTGTTAAAATGTTATTATCACTAAGAGATAATATAATATTAAAATTAATTATTCATTTTTAATGAAAAGAAGAAGTGGGGGAAGTAAACTCTCATGTTTCAAGTGATTAGAAAATGGAGATAAATTTTAAAAGAAGATATATTAATTTGTCTCATGGATGAAAGAAAACATTTCAAAATCCTACCAGAAAAAAATTATGGAAAAATCACTCATGTGAAGACATGAAAGGAAAAAGAATATAATTCATGTGTGGGAAACATATCCCTCTAGAAAAAGAATACCGATGTGACTTGATGTGGTCATTTAATTAATTGAATGGAGGGAGAGATCAAAATAATGCACCACTCACAATAAATTTTTATTGATTAAAGGAGTTCGGTAATTATGTGAATGAATTCCTTAATCCAATTTATAATGATGTTAATAATCCCAAAAAACATTTGAAGTTAAAGGTAAATGATAAGGTTTTTGAAATCACAGTAGTTTTTGTGAATGATTATAGTTAGGTAACACTTATTCACAAATATAGAGTTAGTAATTCCTTATTTATGCTCGTATTCATAAGATATATGAAAATTCTATCCTTGAGTGAAATTTTATTTGGTTGTGATAATTGATTATCTCCCTCTATATAGATTCTATATAAATTTCTATAATAATAAAGTCATATTTTATATTATGACTCAAACTATGATCATATATTAATAAAATGATAAACCCAAAAATATAGTGGAATTATTATTTTTTGTTAATTTAAGAGATTATTTAAAGAAGAAAGGGTGAATTATCTTTTGGAAGAATTTATTATTTTACTGGAACATTTTTTTTCAAATAATTTTAATTGTTCGAGCATATAATATAATGGTATATAAATTTTTATGTGAGACATTATGAGTGGCTAATAATAATCCTATATAATTTGATAGTTAATCGTTATTGTATGTGAGATCAAATAATTCTAATATTCTTGTTTTTATATTGATCATACAAATTTATTAGGAGCATTAAGTTTAATAATTTATGTAATTTATTATGTTGAAATTTTAGTTTTAGATATTAATGTATTATATTTAATCAAATTTGATAACTTATTCTAGACATTTTGGGTTTTCAAAATTTTGGAGAATGTAAAAATGATGTTTATTTTATAGATCTTATTATCTGTTAAATGTTATTTTTAATTCTCCATGAATGAATGATTCATCTTGAATTTTAATTTCATGGGGTATGAGTTGAGGTGTAAAATTATTAAAACACTATAAAATGATGAAATTGTGATTATGAAATGGAATATTATGATGTACATATTTTAACATTATCGGTATATTTATAGTAAAATGATCCCTCAACATTAGTAAATAGTTCTTGAAAATAATCATATATTTTTACTTTCATTTCTGTTGAATGGATAGACCTTTCACACATCACAGATTTATGTTTTTTATTCATAAACATTTTCATGACCATATTCTCTATCACTTTATATTTTCCCATAGATGTTATATTTCTCTTTAATTTCAAAATTTTAACATTCCACCCATGTTATATTATTTAGGAACCTAATATTGGGATATTTTGGGAAACCTTTGGGTTTTTAACTTTCCAATTATAAAGGATGTTTTAATATCATTCTGTATGATGTGGGTTTTCAATAAAGTTATATTGAGATATTTATCCTTTGATGATGGAAATAAAATTTTTATAGGGAAATTTATTTGAATTTGGAGAACCTGACACTCAAAAATATTATTTCAAAATAATAATAATATTTATAGCTTGCTTAAACATGAAACAATAATCTTAAAGAGAATTAAGATTTATTAATAAAAAAATTATCATTTAATTGTGACCATTACAACATAGTTTTTTATTTTGATATTATTAATATGAGTTAGCACATTTTGAAATATATGTATAATTATCTTAAACAATATAAATTTATTTAATAATTCTGTTGAAATATGAACTCAATTTTTATTATAGTCATTTTTTTCTTCAAAAGGATGTTTTTTCAAAACTTGTTTTATTACATTTTGTGTATGAAAATTATAATTAATTTATACCTCGTTTAAATATTTGATTTTCTAAAATAAATATAATTTTTGAAAATATTATTTCATAATTCACATAGGATGAAACTTTGTAATTTTTTGAAAATTTTTATTTTTTAGTGAATAGAATAAATACCATTTTTTCAAATACAATCATTTCATTTCATTAAATAAATTATTATAAATGACCCATTATATTTTGTATTTTTTATTAATGTTATATTACCCATTTGATTCACATTAACAAAATTAATTTCATTTGAATCATAAATATTAATTCTTTAGTTATATGTTAATTATTATGCTTATAGAACCATTTTTCAAAGAAATGTTTTTCATTGTGTTTGGCGCATTTATAAAGGATATGATTTATGGTAATTATTATTTTTTACGAATGAAAAATAAAAACCATTTATTTTATTTTATGGGTAATGTTATTTATGTATTTATCTTATTATAGGTTATTATGAGTAGTAAAATTGATAAATATTTATCACACTGGTAAGGGTAAAATGGGTAAAACATACTTAACTCCTGACATAAGGTATTAAAATCAACACCAAACATTCCAATATATCATTAAATGTAATTAATTCAACCATATGATTCCTTAATATAAAAATATGACCATTTGGGCCATCTTTCCTTGTTAGTGAAATACATATTATTCAATGTCAGCAAAATTATGAAATACCTCTCTCTGGACATTAATAATAGTGAATTATATTTATATGCATAATAAGAGAATAAGTTCAACTTGTAATTATTATTTTAAACAATAATTAGTTTTTATCATTGAAATTTATTTATAATTTTTAGTGATTAAATAATTAAAATAAATTCTTACAACACACTGACAAACTATATATTAAATTTTACAATGTAGAGTTTATACATTTTATTTTGTTCCTGAAATAAATATATATTATATTATAATATATTATATTATAATATATAATATTATACACATATAAAAAATCAATAAACCAAAAACACCATATTTCATTAGTACATATCGTTACATTTCTCATTGAGTAAACCCATTAAAATTATTAGAATATGTAAAATAGAAAATTGAAAAAAATTATATGGGAAAACATGGATATCCCCAATCTACTTTAATTATCCCTCTCATGAATGAAACTAAAACAAAAAATAAATATATTTCTAAAACAATAAACATTACATAAATATAGATATATAACTTATGATTAATTGAGTTTAATACTGAATTAAGGTATATAGACGTTTTTATAATTGGTAATGTGATTGTTGGAATAGTATCTTAAATATTTGGAAGAGTAACTTGGCCGCTTGAATATAAATTTTACCTTAGAATAATACAGTATAAGATAAATAATATACACCATGTTAAATTTATATAAATATTAATATTAGAATTCCAAAAAATAAACATCATGATTAAAAACTCAAATAAATAGATGCACATTTCTAATAAAATGTATTCTGAAGTATTTTGTAAAAATCATAGATTTCATATTAAAATTTAAAATTACATATTCTATAAAGTTAATTTGATAAAATCATGATCATTTTTCAAATTATCACTTTGAAATTTTCCAAGTGTGAGTTTTTCGTAATTTTAATAAATACATCAATTTTCATGTATATAGTAAAAATATATTTTATCTAGTAAACAATTTATCTTAAATTATATAATTAATGAAATATTAATTAAATGAAAAATTATATGACTATAATTTAAGAAAAAACATCTAATTTCATAAATTATATATTAAAATAAAAAAGTCTAATTTCAAATCCAAAAAATCATTTTTTAAAACCTAATGTCAAAAGTGATCAATTAAAATAATGATTTTTCTTTTTTCCACATTTAATTTTAATAAAATAAGTCAATTCATATTATAAATTGGATTAATGTCATAAAACCATTCTATTATATTTATATAAGATTTATCTATTTATAAAATCACTATTACAAGTTTAAACTTTGATATAATATTTTATTGGATACATTATTCTAAAAATATGCATCTCTTCATGTTTAAATAACCCATCTCTCCCCATTGTAAAACTAATACCCTAACTATCAAATGATAATAATTTTGTCAAATATATCCTCTCAAAATCATTATAATAATTAAGTATGAAAATAAGTATACCAACTCCAATCTTCTTGGGAGTTTTAGTGTTTTATAAGAGAAGTTACATAGAGGAAAGAGTAAGATTCTATCAATATTTCTATTTTTTAGTCTCCAATTTCATTTTCCCAATCCTGGTAGAAAATATTTATAATTAAATAATTGGTAATTTTAAATTATATTATTTATTTTAACCTACTAGAATAATAATAATTTCTAAATATGTGAATTTCATAATTCCCTTATTCATCTCTTTCGGTAATGTCATGTCAATGGTTAGTTAATTTTCAATGAGGAGATTACAAATACTTTTCTTATCAGAAAATGTATGGTTTGTGAAAATAAATTATTTAAGATATATATAGTTATAGATATATTTTTTAATCATCAACAACTTATTATTCTAATTTATAAATTACCTCTAACTAAAATATAAACATTGATACAAAATAGGAAAATTTAATGAAAACCTGATATCCAAACAATTCACATTTAACTAATAGTGTTATACATTTAAATTATATAATTATAATGGAAAAATAGTTGAATAAAATAAACCAAATGATGGTTTGAAATAATTATTTAATTATTCCATGTTAATTTTTTTTGTAGGAAGAAAAGAAATGGAATAATGTGGGATTTAATGTATGAGGATTCTTGAACCCAGCCCCCTTTCATTGGGTTTTCACTCTTTCACATAATTTATGATACAAATATTATTATAATTTAATTTAAATATAAATTCAATATTATTCAATTTTATTTTGGGGATATACATGTTTTGACACTGATTTATTATAAGGACTCAGCCTTAAAACATTACATAATCATGAATTAATTGAATTATTCACATAGAGGATCTTTTCAGGTTTAGAGTTTTAGAGAATTAGGATATAACTATTACATCTCAAAATATTAAAAAGTAGACACTTCTACTAAGTTTCCATAAAATAACAACTCTTAAAAAGAAACATGTATTGTTCCATGTTTTAGATAGCATGTCTTTCCTTGATCCCATCCTTGACCCTATTCATCTTTAAGCCCTGTGGAAAACATTTCAAAAACTTGGGATGAGCATAAGAAGCTCAGTAAGGGATATAAAAATATGGGAAGGAAACATTAGTCCAAGTATACATAAGAATCAATAAAAACACACTTTACTCAAAAAACATAAGAAATCTAACATACCTCATGAAATCATAATATTTATGAATAACTCATAGAAATCATAAGACATGAAGGTAACTTGAAGCATACATAACATACATACATTGTACCTATCACAAATATATAGGGAGTCACATTTGGAATACCCATCATAGTATGTTCCATAAATCTATTAGGATAAACATTAACGTTTACCTCTGTCACATTACCTAATGCATTGGTGATCTATCTCAGGCTCACCTTCCCTTAGTCTATCACGGAACCACCCGATTTCATAAACAATTCCCAAGAACCATAACATAATCGTATCTCATAAAACATGCTTAAAGGAAACATAATATTTCCACATTTCAATCACAATATATCAATACAACACATTTATATTATCCAAACATTATCAAAATACATTTTAAATACCAAAATACATAAAAGCGTATATGGTATTTATTTTTCATTTAAAAAGTAATGGCTTGTAGAGGAAGCTGAAACTCAAATAATGGTCATGGCGGCAGAGAAGTCGTTGTCGCTGCATACGTAAGATAAAAACATTACCTTTTTTCATTTAGTAAAATGCTTCATATAAAAAGATTACTTTTGAATAAAAGTAAAATTCAATGGGTTTTATACACCATATAAAAGAAAGATGTGTATAAAACAAAATATGCCTCAATGAAAGGAGATTGAGACGAAGTTCCATACAAAGATGGTATCCATATATTAAGGATAAATCAATTACATAATTATGTGTGAAAAATTTAAATACACCAAATATAAGTGGATATTAAGAGTAAAAGAATTATATTCATTCACACATATTCATAGAATGACATATTCAATAACTATATGTTCAACCCAAAGAAATCAAAATTGGTTAAAGATGTTCCCTTGACAGCCTAACGAAGTCACTTTAAAATTCAAAGAAGATGAGTTGATGAGACAAAAAGGGTATCTCATCACTTGGAAATAAATTTTACATCAATTAAGATATATAAGAACACATCCCAACATAATAATATGTAAATTAAAAGACCTAACAAAAGAAGTCTTTTAAAAAGAGGAGGGTGAAAGGTTCCCTTACAGACTTGGGTAACTTTCGAACTGTACACCCCATGAAAGAAGGAATATACAACATTGATGTAAATACTCATAAACGAATGTATATTACAAAAAGAGTAGAATAATGGGATGTACATACACCACTCAAATTAAATAGTGGAAAATGTAGCATAAATCTAACTAGAATAAATGTGAGATGAATAATCCCTTACGAAAACTCGGCAGCCTAACAGCGCCACATAAAACATCCAAAAATGGATTGACGAGATCAAATAGGGTCTCTCATCATATGAAAATAAAATTTACAGTAACAGGAATATAAAATAACATCCCCCAACATAATAAAGAGTATCTTAAAAGAAATTTTATAAAAGAGAGTTCTTAAAAAGAAAGAGAGAGGTAGGATCCCTTACCTCGTGTCCGACTTGACTCAATCATTCTTTAATCTCCTCAATAATAAACATGTGTTAATTTATACTTTCTTAAGAACCTTTTTCATGTTCATTATTCCTTTTATATCACTTATTACCATGTTATGAACACTTTTTAATTATTTAAGTTAATAACGGTTGTTTTGTTGATCATTGGTACTTGAGTCAAAAATAAACTCCTTATAATTACAAGTTGTTCATGTGGTAAAATATCCATTATATCCAGAATTACATTCAATATTTAGATATCATATATATTATATATATCCAGTATGTACATGCATTTATAATATTACATATCATTTAGAGGTATGAAATGAGATGCACCGTTCATGGAGACGGTAAGTTGTACGTACGCATGAACGCTACTTTCATTTATATTTCATATTTTAATGGAATAAAATCATAATGATATAAAGTTATATTATAAGTTCAGTATAATATCATATGTAATATTATTAACTCCATCCTTTACACGTCCCACATATGGCATTAATGAATCAAATCACTTTGAGGGGGTGGTAGTCTACACTTCCTAAAATGAAGATATTGCATTTACCCATAATAGAAACCATACATGTATGCCATAAATGAAAAATACAAAAGATTAAGGAAAAAATAAACATATTATGTATCATATATAAATATAGTGACATATTAATTTCCACCTTTTAAGGTGTTAAAAGAATATTGAACAATCATCGTTTCGTGAAGAAAAAATTCTCCATCCACGGAAACAGTATGTTCTTTAATGATTAGACGTAGGTGTGTGTAAGTGTAGCTAGAATACTTATTATAAAAACATAATAGTATATTGATGATAGTGGTTTTGTTACAAAATAAAGGAATAAAAATAGTTTAGGGGGTTGGAGAAGCAAAATAAAACAAAAGAACATAAGAGAGGACATTACCTTTAAATCGGGTAACTCTTTTTGATTGGAGCCCAAGAGCTTCCTTGGAAAGGACTCTGCCCAAAGTGAGTCTTCTAGGATGAAGAGAGGAATATTGGGAGCTTATTTGAGTAGATTTTTGGACGATAAAAAGGGCTTGAGATGTGTGAGAGATGGGTAGTAAGTGGGGTCTTTTTATAAGGGAGAGGAGGGGCTCTTTTGTAAATCTTGAAATTATTATTTTACTATGAAATTAAATTAGGTTTATAAAGCTCCAAAATTCATTAAAGTAAAAGATAAGGTGGTACATGTTCGAAATAAAATCATCCAATAATAATTGGACAAGTTTTGGATATTATTTTATAAATTATCTTCTTATTTATTTAAATCATTCATTAATGACGTAAACTCTACATCATCATTGTGTCATAAATAATTTTATTTTTTTGATGTATAAAAAAATATAAAAAAATTAAAATGTTGTAGGAAATCATTTAGTATTTATAATGAGTATTTATAGTAAAAAATATAACATATATAACCCCAATTAAAAATTCTTTAAGTAAAATAATACATGTTTGTGATATTGTTGTTTTTACTTTAAATAAAAGGTATTAATGTCATTATCACCCCATGTGGCTTCATGGGGTCCCAAAAATTGACCCAAGGTTTGTATTGGTAGGCCATGACTCAACCAATAAGGTTAGGACATTTTTCAAGATATTTTTATATTTTTATATTATCATTTTTATCTTAAATTACACTAATTACCTCTAATCACGGTTAACAAAACTCAAAAGTTACTATTCACCCAAAAAAATATTTTAATCCCATTGAACCACATTTTACATCATAATGACAACCATGTATGTCAGATTTTTGAAATTCAAATCATAGATGTGGTAAAGTTTCATTCAAATGAAAATCAGTTTTTTAACTACCACTTAGTGGTTTCACTATTCATCAAAAATTGACGTTTTTCAGAAAAATACCAAAAATTCACCCAAATATATATTTGATATTCCGAATTCAAAAATGATGTCTATTTTAAAAAATTCAAAACATAAAAGTTTCATTAATTAATTTAATAATTAATTCCTGCTGCCAAAACAAATAGTGTGTTTTTAAGAAACAATATCTATTAAAAGATTGACACTAGTTTATGTCCAATTTCAATGTGAAATTAATTTCAATGACCACCATTGGATTACATGGGGTAAATATATTCTAATTTCACTTTAAAACCAATTCAAAATATGGTCTAAGCATATAAATAAATTAGATTAAAAATATGTTTAGAATTAAACTACAACATTTTCACTAAAACTGATCATTATCAGAAAAATAAAAAATATTTACAAAAGTAAATTTTGATGTTCAGATTCTAAAGAAAGATTTTATTTTTTCAAATATAACATATAAAATCTTCAAAAGTATATTTAAAAATAGTTCACCATCAAAAGGCTGTTAATCGACCTTTTAAAGAATATTAGAATATTTATGCTTAAAATTGGATTCATTCGCATTTTAAGCCTCTAACATTTATTGGAAAAAAGTAAAAAAATATTTGAAAAACATATATAATCATTTTGTAGTTAGTTTTATTCATTCCCGTTATTACAATGATTAGGCGTTAACTACTATTTAAAATAATATTATTTTATTAGAGTGCAATGTAATATTTCAAAGAAACTCATTGTTGCGTATTGGGTATGCCATCAAGCATAGCGTTCCCTTTAAATTAATATTAACATTTTATTCACAAGTATGGGTAAATATGAAAAATTAATATTCTTTATTTACCTAGGATATTACATTTATAATGAAAATAAGAATACTTTCCAAAAATATTTTTCTTTCCAAAGAACATCTTTTACTCTTCTTGAGTTATTTCTTATTCTCTCATGAATGATGATGTTTATGCCAAATATGTTTTACAATTTTAATTTGGTATACCCATGTGTATTCAGGAAATATTTCATTATTAAATATTTACAAAATCCATTCCTTTCATTGGGTTACTTCATGACTATAAATCTTATGTGTTCTATGTGTCATTCATAAAAATATAAATATTATGATGTAACTGGTGGGACCATAATTATATAGAACTCCAATGAATTGTGAAATGTGATTGATCTCATGAGATTATATATACTATGCATGAACATGATGTTATATTTGTCCACAAAGATGATTTCATGATGAATAAACATATGTTATGCGTAAACATGATGTTAGCATTGATCAGAACTATGTTTGCTATATGACCACGATGACATGATGTATCATTTTAATACATCAAAACATTCCATTAATTTATCAAATGTTTTCCGCTTTATTATGATCATTATTAGGATCTTATTCTTATGATATGATTACGATTATTATTCTCACCCATGTTATAATGATTAATGTCATGTATTCCTACTCTTACTATGATTTTAAATCACTGCTTTCCTTGATCTATATCCTCAGGTGACTACGTATATGAAGTATAATGTGATATTTTTAATGAAAATGATGAAGGATTTAAATAAATCTTTATTAGTATTATGTATTAGTGATTTATGATCCCATATTTTTCGAGATACAAAAACATTCTTTCTGTGGATGTTTACCTAGGAGGTATTTTGTTTCTAAAATGATGTAATATTAATGTAAGAAAATTATGGTCTTTTTAGTTGGTATAAGGGCTACAGTTTAGTTAATTTGTACATTATAATTATATAAACATTTATTACAACCATTTAGATAAGTCTATATATATTTAAACACCCAAGAATCATTATTTTAGAAAAATTATATACCTCAGTATTCCAAAAGTTATTCCATTTGATATAATTTTGAAAAATAATAAATTATTTAGTCATTAAATGTTGTGTTAGGTTTTTTTAAAAACATTTATATTTAATAAAATTAAATGAACCAGGAGAAACAATGCAAAAAACCCAATTTTGGGAAAATGAAATGATTGCTCGAATGACATCCCCAATTCCATGGGAGGTGGAGCTCAAAACATCATGGTTATTATTACTATGTTGTGTTAGGATATGAATAATAAACTGAACCATGTGGAACATACTCATTGACCAATTAAGGATAAATCGACTATTATTTACTTTATAAAGTAATGATGACCAAAATTTTGTGGGTCTTATGATCTAATTTTTATAAAATATTTGGTTAACTAAACATTGGAGATATTTTCTTTGATAAACTATTCTGAAAAGGATTAGATGAAATTATAAATATATTAATTAGATGGATAATTAAATCACTGTTTGGCACTAATAATGAACACCAATCCAAAAGATGAAATTGAAGAGAAGGAGTGAAAAAAAATAAGAATATTTTTCATAAAAACTATTTCCTTCAAAATATTTGAAAAAATATATTGAATGAGTTTATAGTGATAGATTAAAAGGATATTGAATATGTCATGAATTATGAGGAAAACATCCCAAGGCTGTCAGGATACACCATAGGTTATGTTATCAATAATGATTGAAAACTAGATATATTCATAATTGGTTTAATACCACACCACCAAAAGGATATAGATATAAAAGACATCAAGAGTTATAGGGAAGTGGTTCGATGTGATCTCAATATAGATATGGTGTTAGTATTTAGAAGTTTGGACATGAGGATAAGATGAGAAGAATATATTTTTAAGAATTTGGGTTAAATTAATATAGTGGAAGGAGGATCCATCAACCCAAATGTTAGGAATGTGGTAATAGACATCATGGGACTCACCTTAATGGGATAGGGAAATGCATCATGTATTAGAGATAAGGCCATTATGATTAGGAATTTCACTGAGATTTAATGAGGTTTTCCAACAATTTGGTCGAATGGAATGAACCTCAAAATTCATCGCTTATGGTTCAAAGATTCAACTATAGGGAGAATGGGAAATATGAAAATAAGTGTTGGAAACCATAGTCCCTTAAGGGTAATATGTGTCTGCAACCACTATATCCAAAAGAGTAAGTGAAATATTATTTCATCACAACTAAAAAAGTGGATAATGAAAATGACATCATACAAGGAACACTTTATATTCACTTAATAATGGGAAACATTTTATTATATTATATTCATATGCCTTACATTATATCGTACATATTTTCAATAATCTATGAATCAATACGCAGATACATTAAATAGGAGATATCATTAAAATATATAGTTGTATAATAATTGCATGAAAAGTGTTATAAACATATAATTTTATGGTATGTTGTAATATTCTTCTATGGAATCTTGTAATATTCTCCTAGGAGGAATTCTATAGTATCCATGGTTTTGATTTTCTCCCATTATGTATATCACACATAAACTATCAAGAAAGTGAATTATCTTTTCATATTTAGAGACATTCCATGATCCTCTAAAATTTATGCTAAGATCATAAATCTCCATCTAAAATTTCTTCAATGGTGTGGGTATAGTAAACATTTAAATAATAATACCTCACTCTAATGGTTGAGTCAGTGGAAGGTATCAACCTAGGGGAAATTCATATCTTGAGAGAATATACTGATGTATTTCCAAAATAATTTCCCAAACATACCCCTGATCTTGAGGTAATGTTCTCAATTGAACTTATACCTAGAAGCACCCATATCTCTATATTCCCCAAGAGGGTGGCCCCAATCAAACTGAAGGAGTTAAAAAAATATATGTTAGAGTATTTGGAAAAAGGGTTCATACACCATAGTACATCACCTTGAGGTGCATTAGTTTTCATTATTAAGAAGTGTAATGGATCAATACAGTTGTGTAATGATTTATAGGAGCATAATAATTTCCCATAAAGAACAAGTATCCTCTTCTAATGATAAATGACCAATTTGATCATCTATGAGGAGCTCAATACTTCATAAATGTGTATATTTGTTCATTATATCATCAACTGAAGGTGTATAAGGAATATCTTCAGAATATTGATTTCCCTCCAAGGAATGGACAATATGTATTTATAGTACTTCCTTTTAGAGTAACAAATTTTCCAATAATATTACATGATTTTATGAATAGTGTCTTTAGAGCTAACCACAAAAAAACTTGTGGAAGTGTTTATTGATGATTTATTCACCTGATATAAGATAAAATAGAAACATGAAAAGAGTCTAAGGATTTTACATGAAAAATTTAGTAGGGATAAAATGTATGCTATGTTCATCAAGTGTTACTTTTGGATGTATAATGCCACATTCTATGGTAACATGATCAGAAGTGAGGTAATTTTTATAGACCCTTTAAATACAAATGAAATCATGGAATTTCCTATACCCAGTTGTGTCATAGATATATATTGTTTTCTTAGATTATTAGTGTATTAGAGTTTTTCTTGTAGGAATTTCTCAAAATTTAATAAGTGACTATTGTAATAGTAACCTGACCATTGGGAATTCTAGCTTAACAATTGGAAATAGTTACTTAACGATTATAATAATAATTTTACATCAAAATAATAAATTTTGATATAAATTATTTTTATTGGGATTAATCTATGTTAAAATAAATTTTATAATGAAATGAAAAATAGAAATCATGATTAAAAAAATCAACTAAATAAATAACTAAATAAAAACATTTTAATAAAACATTATCTGAAAGTATATCATAAATATAATTATTCTTATATAAACAATAAAAATAAAATATGGTAGATATTTATTGGGAAAAAATTAATAATACTTTTTATATCATCATGTCAAAATTTTCCATGGGTTATTTTTCACCAATTTAATGAATCTTTCAATTTTTCAGATGAATAGTAAATTTATAGTTTTTCATGTAACCATTGTATCTTAAATTGAATTTGTCAGGGTAATATAATGACCTAATAATTTTTAAAGAATATATTTTGGAAAAAATATATTTAATTTCATAAATTACTAAATAAAATACAATTATCTTAATTTCAAAAAATAAAAAATCATCTTCCAAATCCAAAAGTCAAAGGTGATTATTTAAAATATTTTACATTCTTTTCTCTACATTTCACATTAATAATCTAATTGAAGTATAATTAAAAAAGAGTTTATTTTAATAATAAAATTATACTATATATATATGATTTATATTTTCAAAAAATCATTATAACATGTTTTACCTTTGATACATTATTTTATTCAATATTTTATTTAATAAACAACCCCATCACCAAGTTTAATTAACTCTTCTCCCTCATAGTAGAAAACTACTCCATGTTCGCATTATAGGGGAAATTTTCTTCCCAAAGTCCCTCTTACAAGACATTAAAAATACCTAGGGTCATTTTTCAGCAAACCAAATTAAAAAATCTAGGTAGTCTTATTGTCTTACAAGATATGTTACAGCGAGGAAAGAGTATGTTTCTATCAGCAAGTATTTTTTTCTTCCCTTCTTTTTCCAATTCCTTTAAAAATAAAATCATATAGGATAAATTAGGTAGTATGATAAAATTATATTAATGATTTAAAACTACTGAATTTATCATAATTATGAAATATATAAATTTCAAACTTCTATTATTCTTTTCTTAAAAAAATGTCTTGTCAACAGTCAGTTAATCCCAAAGGAGGACATTACCAATATTTTTCTTATCATAAAGAATATGGTTTGTTAAAAAAAAATTATTTATTATATAAAAATGTATACTCCTTTTCTTAACCATTTTAAACTATTTCTACTAATTTATAAATGAGCTATAACATAAAAAGTGACATCGATATAAAATGGGAAAAATTATAGAAAAAATGATTTCAAAACAATTCACAATTACCAAAGAGTTTTATAAATGTAAATCCAATTATTATAATGGATAAATGTTTTTACCAATGAACATAATTAAATACTATAACTATGTATTATTAATCCAAATTTCAATACTAAGGAGTTGGAAAATTAATAAAATAAAATGGTATTTAAGGTAAGGGGTTTCTCAAACTGAACTACCTTTCTTTGGGTTATACTTATTTCACATAATTTTTAGTATTTTTATTTCAATAATATACTTTATATATCCTTTCACTATTCATTCATTTTCTTCTAAGTATATACATATTTCCACTTGTAATTATAATATAAATATAATATTTACAAAAAATAATTTTCTTTACAAATCACATCTTTTACTCGTCTTGAATTATTTCTTCTTCAGTAAATAATGAATATTCTTATGCCAAATATTATTTCACATTTTGATTTAGAAACCCCATGTTTATTCCAGAAATAATGGTTTATGAAATCCTCACAAAACTGATTCCTTTTTTTTGGTTATTTCATGACTATGATTGTTATATGTTCTATGTGTCATACACGATCATGTATGTATTACGATGTCACAAATGTGACCGAAATTATATATCCTTCAAATTAATGGGATATTTTTCTTTGTGGGTAACTTGAACATTATACCCTCTCATATTGGCATCTGGCCTAAATTTCCACATGCCTAAAGGGAATTCCCAATCCATACGTTCTTGCAACAAGTACCCGGGCATCAAACAACAAACATATGGAATGATATCACCTTACATGAATCAAAATAATTGATTAAATATATAAAATATTGAAATATAAAAAGTTATAAATATATTCCCTTATTGAAATATGAAAATGGAAATAATAAAACATAAAAATATTTAGAATATCCCATAGTAAAAGTCCAATCATTAGAGGAAAAATAAAAAATGTTACTAACCAGTCCATGTGATAGTATGAAAAAACATTCACCATCACACCACCTCCTAACCAAACACATCTGAGAGAAATAATTCCCAGCTAAATGTGGAATTATTCCATTATCTCATTCAATGTACATAAAATGGCCAACTCACCACTGACGATGTGAATATGATGTGACAAAATAGGCTTAGTTGGATACCACATAGGTTTTCCCTAACAATCATTTTTAAAATAATTTGAACCTGGTAAATTGTAATGAAAATAAGTTATGATAAATTATATATAGTTTTTATATTAAAATAATAATAAAAATATCCCTTATTTCCACCTATCTAAATTAGGCTAGGTGAAAAAGTAACAAAGAATTTCACCTAAATCATGTAGTCATAACTGCTCAAATAAGAAATTGTACATATCTCAAGATTGTATTAAAAGAAAATATTATAATCCAAAATCTCATGTAAGTCCCTATATGGATCACTATAGACCACTCTAGAATACAAATCTTACCACAATCATAGACTATTGCACTACTAAGGCCTTTTGACATAGGCCTAAGAAGCATAGGAACACTCCATCAGTGAATCCATTGAAAATGAAAATATAAATTTCCTATGAAAATGGGGAAATATAATATAGGAACACCTCATGTTTTAACCATTGATAACACATATATGATGGAATTAAGATAATATTTCCACTTTAGTACCTCAGGTTTCAAATGTGCTTTATTTTCCAAAAAAAATCATTATAATCTTGATTTCAAAACCATTTAATAAATCCATTCAATATTAAATTAATAATACACATGTCTATTGAAAAAATAAGTAAAAAACATCATTTATAAAAAAATAGTTTCTAATCAAAAAAATAAATTAATAAGTCATTCCATTCCATTAATTTTTTTTAATAAAACTAGAGGAATGTTGTTTATCCATCATAACATTAAGAAGAACCACCTACCTCAACCACAGGCCACACATTCCAACAATTGAATCCACTAACAAGGAATATCACAAATAAAATAATTTAGGTCTTAGAATCAATCCCAAAATAACATAATCTATTTAACAAGAAAAATGGTCAGTAACGAAAAAGGAAAAACCATATCATAAGACACATACACCCTAAACCACAACCAATGCAAGGGTTAGACTCTCGAGGAATATCATATGATAGATCTAGATGGAAATACGAAGAATAAACAGGATAGATGAAATGATATATAACCATAGTTCATGGGGGAAACCATGATCAAAGTAAAAGAAGGTTCAAGAGGAAGACTCACTCGATTAAACACACCACAACTACAATGATGATAAAATAATAAGAAAAATGATATGGAAGGAGTAGAGGTCCCCAAGATATTTTTAGAAGGATCCTTTATTGAGAGGGTATAATATATGACCAATTAAAAGAGATATCATCTTTATATCACCCTAAAAATTTCATGTCACAAGATTTACATAGTCTGTCATGCAATTTCACATCATGTAATCCACAAAACTCATTTAAAAAAACTAGTAGAACTATTATTAAAAATACTATTTTACTATATATGATATTTAGTTTACATTCATAGTATCTTAACTTTCCATGCCCTACAATGGATCATGTATTTTTTCCGATGACCAATACATGTCAAGTAAAAACATTTTATGGTGTGTATTTCCCCTAAATAAAACTAAGATCTTGTTTTCTACTGAAACCCCCATAACAAAAATTCATATTCTCAAAACACAGGAGATCCTAGAAAATCATTGAATTAATTTATAAGTTAACTCAATTAATTATAACAAACATACTTCCCATATCATCTCGTAATTTCTCCTAGTAATATATCTCTATACATGGGAGTCCCAAAACAGTCCCCAAAAAATAAAACAACAAGAGAGAAGGTAAATAACTGAAAGTGGGTAATGATATATTATAATGTCCCCACCATAAGACATTCAATCCTCAAGAAGTTATGTTGAATAATGATTCTTGAAAAATGGTGGGGGCACCGGTCCCTCATTAATGACTCATGATCCCATGTATCATGAGAAAATTATCCAAGTTCCCATAACACTAAATATAATGGAATCAACATTCCATGAATGACTTTCACATTAGTGTGAACAATATCCACTATCTACTCCAAAATATAAATTTATAGCTCCAAATAAATATATTACCATCTCAAAGAATGATATGGATTAGGTTGTATTTTCTGATATGTAAAATGATGAAAACATCATGAATTCTTATCAATATATTCATAAATTACAACCAATATGAAAACTTTCATAGGTGATCTGCGACCTCAATTGGTCAAACATATCTCAGAGCTAACATTCCATGCATTCTAATATGACAGCAACCCAAATAAGGATAATATTTCATCAAAACCAAGTAACCATTATAAAAATTAGAAGGATTATTTTGTAGATCGTTATATGATTTCATTTGACTCTTATTTGTTACCAAACATTGTTGTATGTTTTGAATCCTCGATGACGTCTTCTGAACAAGACTCGGTCCCACTAAGGATGCTCCACCGACATCTTTCCAATATAGATATTACCTATATGGGTGACCATAAAAATCCTCAATGTGATCCATTTTTATTGATGATTGGTAACTATTGTTTCAATTTAACAAAACTATTCCTAGATGGATATCCCAAGTTCCAATAAAATCCAATATATTAGCATGGAGTATATCCTCCATGATCAAAATAGTATTCTCCCTCTATATATCTACATGTGGATGATAAGTTTTACTCAACACAACCTAATTCCACATCACCTCTTGAATATTCCCCCAAAATCTCAAAATAATATTTGGTTTATTATATTAAACTATTGATGATGAAAACCCATGTAACCTCAAAATATCTTATACATATATCTTACTTAGATCATCAACAATCTTGGTGTCCTGAATTAGAATAAATTGATTCAACATTGTCAGATAATATATCACAACCTATATATCATTCCTCCCATAATGAGTCTATGTTAATAATATAATAACATCCATGGAAACTGAATCCCATTTCCCTAATGACATCAGTATAAATTAGATAAAAGTAGAATGTTTAAGATGTTCCTCATTTATCTCATGGTAGGTGTGATAGTGTGACACATAATCATCATTATTAAGCTATATATAGACCACCGAAATAACTATCTCATGTCATCATACATCTTCATAGTTCCTAGTTGACTATCCCATAGAGATAAATTATTTTAAAAAATGATCTCCTCACTATTTTTGGAATGAAAAAATGATCCCCATAATGAATAATACCACTATAATTGGTAGACCAACCAAAAATGGTCTCCCAACCATATAGAGTTTCTTAAATTCCTCTAAATTCACCATCATGCTAATGACACTAAAGAATAGACTCAATGAGATATGATGATAATTGATAATTATTCATAACCATAACCAAAACATCTACCTGGTCATATTGTTGAAACTATGTTATTATTAATATAAGGATCCACTCTTCCTTTGATTCAAAAATAACATGCGATGGTAATTTACTATTATGTGTTTCTGCAACAACATTCACCTTCCTTAGGGTGTAGGCAATATCCATGTCAAACATATGAATGTATTCCACCCACCACCTCTATATTAAATTCATGTATTTCTAGGAAATGATATTTCTCACACTCTTGTGGTTAGAAAAGTCCATGATCCTCTCCCCAAAAATATAGTTCCACCAACACTTATGTGCATGCATAATCTAGATAAGAAATAAATCATGTGTGGTGTAATTATTCTAATGTAGTTGAAAATGATGAGATATTTACTCTATAAAATGATTATGATACATAAAAATGAAATCCAAACCATCAATAGAAGAATTTTATAAATCCGCATACAAATTATTAGGATTAGGTAAGATCAAAACTAGATCTAAAGTTAGAATTCATTTCATATTGTTTATTGAGGATTGAAACCTTTCAACCCATGTTAATTTAACCATTTTCCTGGTAAGTGTATCCAATGTTGATTCCAACATTAAGAAATCAATTAAAGACTATCAATGATATCTAGTAAGACCAAGGAACGTTTAAATCTTAAAGAAGATACATAGATATTCCTGAGAAAAAACACATTTAAACTTCTCAATATCAACTAATAATCCGTGTTATGAATTTGAGTTTCTAAGAACTTTACATATATAATTTAAAAATAATATATTGAAATATTTACATTCAAATGGTGACACCTTAGGATTTAAAAAACAAATCATAGATGGTGGTTATGCTTAAATGTTGAATAATCCAAAATATCTTCCATGAACACTACCGGAAAAGTGTATAGAAATTCATAGAATATATCATTCCACATATTTGAGGAGTGTTTGTTATACCAAAAGAAATCACAATATATTTTTAATGTCCACACCTACTGCTGATATCCATCTTCGATATACTAGACTCTTGAACTCTGAGATGATAATCACCTAAATAAAGATAAATATTTGAAAACCACTTTCCCTCTTTAACTGATCAAACAAATGGTCGACATTTGGCATAGGATACATATTCATAACTATTAATTGGTTCAACATATGATTTTCCAAACACAATTGGAGTGAAATATATACCATATTATAAATATGTACATGGTATTTTCTCGTTAAAACACTAGGGGAAAACCCATTATTTATAAGATCATACAACAAAATATTGATCTCTTTCATATCCATTTCTTCAATTTGGTAAGAAGTTTTCACAATCGGCTACACACATGAGACCAAATCAATCAGCACCTATACCATTCTATATGGAGGAAAACTAGATAAATCCTCTAAGAAAATGTTATGATGTCCTAACCATCTTTTGAAATATTCAAAATATAAAAATCATCATCTAGTTTGATTGTTAAGGTATACAACAGAATCATGTGCTCTCAGTAGGAATTTCATGCATTACCAGACTTTTGGTACCACTATCCCTAAAACACATGTTAGCTTCCACAAACTAAAATGAATAAAACACACTAATGATAAAAATCAACCTCAATATGATGAGTGATATGATAATCCATCCCAATGATGATTTTAAACAAATTTAGATAAAAAATATGAAATCTAATACTATCTCTATATAAGAAATCGTTAGCAAAGAAGAAGGAAACTGAAACCCATTTTATTTACTCATCCCAAGAGGTTTATATAAATCGATAATTATTGGAATAATCTCAATTGGATGGCTAATATTATAAAAAAATGATATAAAAATAATTGGGAAGACCATGTATCATATTAAGTAATCATTACTAAAGATGTTATAAATAAGGTACCTCTCACAATTTTTTGACCTATATCTACATAATTCTTCTATCCCCACTACTATATGAAAGATATTCACTCCAATGGTTTATGGATAGATTATTATAGAATATGATTCATATAACTACTCCACATTATCCTTTAGAGTTGACGAACCCAGACCATATTAAGGTATATACGTATCCTGAGAAAAACTATAAATTTTACTATATGGTTAACAACTAATATACATAATAACATGTTTAGGAAAAGAATTCCAGGTATTTCCAAACATTCCACATGGATAAAATATCTATTGATCAATTCTATCTATAATAGCAGGTTCAGAGGATTGATTCCACTGAAAACCACCTCATGGAATCCCAGTACGAGCTTTCTATATTACCTTTTTCCTTTTTGTGACATTGAAGCATCCATTGGGTGGAAGATAATGGGTATAATATCCAACACTTCCTACCCCAATAATCTCAACTATCATTTTTATATTTACCATCTCTACATAGGTTAATGGATTCAGAATTAATACCTACGATCTGATATCCATTCACAAACCCTTCATGTACTTCTGATCGTTTTGATTGTTATTCTTTTCTACCATTTGAGAAAAACGAACCATCTTAACAAATTAATTAGTGTACGCCAACAATAAAAACTCCCTATTATATAAATATAGGATCATAAAGGACTTCAATATCACCAGAAACAGTGGGTAAAATGGTTATAAGAGGATAGTATAAAAACTCTTCTAGTACACACCCACATTCTTATCTTCTTATACCATCTAATACAACCATCACTTGTTGGGACCTACAAGTATAAATACTAAAATATTATCCAAGATAAAATAATGTGTATATAGTTAGTGGAAATTAGATCAATATTTTCCCTATAGTACTCTATCTCTTGAGTTTCCTTCACATACTTAAATGATGGTGACTTCTTGGGTAATAACTTCCATTATCGACCAATTTATCCTTCAGCTTCTTATTGTACCAAAAAAACTAGGTTATGGACTGGTGGTAAAATTTGGTTGAAAAAAATAAATTCTTGAATAATAAACTTGAAATTATTCTTATCTATAGGAGGGTTACCTTAAGAATAATCTACTAACCCATACTTATAAACACATGAAACATGTCTTAGAGGTATACTATTGAACACTAAAACTGAAGAAGTGATTATTAAATATAAAAATCTATGTACAAAATAGAATAATATAAGAAAAACTAGGACTATAGTCAATAAATCATACAAGAGAAAAAATTCCAAAATCCCATGGTAGCATGATTCTCTACATGAAAAGAGATGGCCAATCAATCACCATTACCTACCACTAATGTCCCTTAAATACTATCTATAGGATACACAATTTTCCAAGAGAAGGAAAATAGATGGTAATCCACCTATTAATCCAAACTATGGAGAACCTAACCAAAATACTATCTTAGATAAATACTCGACCCAAATTTCCACATACCCAAAGGAAATTCATGATCCCCACAGGCTGGAAAGTAGCACTTGAGATTCAAAAAATAACTATAGGGACCAATTTTTCCCAACTAGAAGTAACAAAATGGCATACATATATAACATTGATAAATTTTGATAAATATTAATATATGTCATCACTAAATTAAGATAGTTGGTTTGATATAACTAAAAAATGGTCAGAACATCTCATAGTACAAGTCCAATCATCAAAGAAAATATAAAACTGGACACAAACTAATCCATGTGATAGCATACGATAACTACTACCATAATAACACCAGCTACCTACACACAGATAAAAAAACCACACTACCTCACTTCGTCACTATTTCTTTCCCTACATCGAAGGACATAAAATGGTCTACACACAATAATAGGGGTATGTAGGGTGTGATCTAACATGATCTATATGATCCCCCATGTGTTCTATAACAGTTTATATAAAATAATATAAATTGGATAAATTTTTTATAAAATGATGCATGATAAATATTTTATATTTTTTATATCAAAATCATGAAAGAGAATTTAAGATTACATTTTAAAAAAAATTCAAAATAATCTAGGTAAAAACAATTTCCATTCATTTATCATAAATCAAGCAATCAAATCATATAAAAATAATGAGTTTACAAATCAATCCATGGATTCAAAAGAAAATGTTACAATATATAATAATAGATAAAATAATTAAAGGATAATAATTATTTGGTCTAGTGGTATAATCATAGTAGATTCAATGAATAGTGAACAGTCTTGTTTATAGAACATTGGAATAAGCTGTAGAGAAACAAGAGAAGAGTGAATCCCATGAAAATGAAAATATCAAATACATAAAACAAGTATCTTAGGAAATATATGAAACCCCCAAGATTGAACCCCCAATAACACATCGATGATAATCTTATGATAAAACTTCCACTTATGTCCCTATGGCTTCCCATGTTATCTATTTTACCAACCATTTGGTCAAACTCATTATTTAAAAACCATGTCAAAAATCCATTTCACAATGATTTGAAAGTGTATTTTTTCTCTACCAAAACATGGGGAAAACAATAATTTATTAAAAATAAATTTATACACACAAAAAATAGATAATGAATAATATAATTTCGTTTTAAAAAATTTTATGAAAATATAGAAATGAATTTTATACAAAATAGGATAGAGACAGAACCACCTACCAAAAACATGGGTTTCACACACTATCAATAGGATCCTCTAATAATAAGTAATGAAAGGATAGTAATTGAGGTCCCAAAATCAATCTAAAAATATCGTGAGTTGATTCAATAAGAAGAAAATTTGGTAGAGAGTAAGAAACAACTCCTACCTCAAGAAACTAACATGTTGTACTAGAACCAACATAAGTGTTTTCCTTTAAAAGAAGATCTCATGAAGGATATGAAAGGGAAAAAAAGAACATTCAACATTATAGATCAATAAATCTATAATAATATTGCAAGGAGTATACAATGATCAATGAAAAAGAATAAAATGAGGAAAACTCAACTATATAAATGCATTATAACCACGACAATGATAAATCATTGAACAAAATGATACAAAAGTATAGTAGGCCTAAAACATAACATTTTATGGATCCTAGTTTGAGAGGAAAGAATATTAGGCCTAATGAAATAGATATATAATATCATGTTCCCTAAAAATTGTAGGACATGATATTTACATGTTATGTGACCCCTTTTCACATCATAAAATCGAAAAAACTCAAGATTTCTAAAAAAACCATAATATTTTTATCAAAACATAATTTTACCATTACAATGTGTTTAATCTACATTAATAGTTTGTAAAAATCTCAGGCCATGCACTTTTTAATGGATTCTACTCAATGAAAAATAAAAATAATTTTTAAATATTTAAAGATATTTATTTTATCAGTAGACAACAAAAATCTCAGTTTCTAATGAAAAAAACAAGCAAAACACAAGTATTCTATAATCTCAAGGAGACATCATAAATCCATTATAATATTTATTATCAAACTCCATTAATTCAACAAAAATAAATACTTGAACATTACGTAATTTTACCTAGAAAATTTTATCCATCCTTAGGAGTTCCAAAAAATACCCAAATAAAATCGGAAATGACAAGATAGTATATAAATACATAAAAGTGGGTAATTAGATGTCAACTGATGTATCTCATCAGATTATAAATATTTTTCATGAACATGACGCCATCTATATTCAAAATAATGATGTTATGATTTATTCACATATGTTATGTGTGAACATGATGTTCTCTTTGTTTACAAATATGGGAATATTTGACTAATATGACATGATGTTTCATTTTTATGCATTTCCACATTCCATTATTTTATCAAATGTTTCCTTCATAATTATTGTAGAGGCCTGAAGCATGACGTACATGAATATTACATTACTTTTGAAGAATACTTAATACATAAGAAAAACAAACACACAAGGACTGTAATAGTTTAGTGTCTTTGGAAACTCGGAATAAAATCTTCTAATCGTGGTGAAAGATCTTCAACATCTCCCAATAACGATCTTCCTTATTTTTTCTTACCTAAAACCTTTCTTTATATCCCGGGGAAAATAAAACATAAAAGGGTGAGCTCAAATGCTCAGTAAGGGTAAACAAAATAAATATGAATCACATCATATTCATAAAAACATATCTTTTGGAAATCTTAACCTGAAAAAGAGATCATGATTTCATAACATGGGATAAATCATAGTAGTGAAATGTAATCCCAATAATCATAACTTAAAACATGAAACTTTGTGGCATACACACATAATCATAGAGAATCATTTCTTGTTAGTCAAGACTCATTTCCAAGACTATCTTAGTGGACAAAGTCCATTTCTGAACCGAGTTCACTCCTCATTTCAGTCCTGTTTCACTGAACCGGTTTAACCTGCCGTTCCATCCATGTCTATCTCATGAGATATAAAATCTCTACCCAATGCATTGGAGGGAGATATAGGTCCCAACCATCTCATAGTGATACCATTCTTATGTGTGCAACAAAATCATAAATCATACATCATTACATAACCCATGTAATAAAAATGGGATTCTTAAACAACATGACATCATAAAACAATTCATATAAGATAAAGTAATTCATAAAAATAATTCCATCACAACATAATCAAATCAATGTAATAATAGGGATAGAAATAGAACCCTATAATATCTTAGATGGAAAATAATTTTGATAAAACACTTAAACTCCATTCTTGAGGAAAATATCCTTTCTACTCCAAAAAGATTTTTCCTTTCTTAACATGTCATACAATTTTAAACTAAAAGAAGTTGATTAAAAATAAACTTGAAAACTTGTAAAGGAAGCTTCTTGGAAATAATGTTTTAAAAATCCATTCATTCCGTATAAGTTAAAAAAACATTCTTCTCGTACTTTTTTCGGAAAAGTCAAAAAGTACCTCGTACGAAAAACAACAAAAGATTCCTTTCATATCTTTTACTAAAAACTCACCGAAGGGTAAAATTGGATATTAACTATTGTAGAAGTATATTAATATCACATATTGTGGAAAAATGGATGTGGATGATAAAATACACCCCAATAAATACCAAAGTACAAACAATCTCGGATAAAAATGATATTGTGATATTTTCCTTACCTTAGGTCTGATATGCTTTGTACGTGTCCGAACCTCCTCTTTTTGACGCGCCTTCACTTAACCTCCACTTAAAGAACTAAGGATGGTCTTCGAAGAATAACAGGACCTCTAGGATGATACTAGGGAAGTGGAGGAGATATTTTGTCAGGGGTTGGCCAAGATTGAAGGGTCAAAGTGGTGTGAGGAAGAGAGGGAGGGGGTGCCCTTTTATAAGGGAGGAGAGGGGCACCTTTGGAATAACTAAAAATATTATTTTATTATAAATCAAAATTCGGTTTTAAATAGCTACAAATTGATTTATTTCGAAGATAAGGTGGGGATAGTTCGAAATCCTCTCATACAATAGAATTTAGACAAGTTTATGTTCCTATTTTAACCTTATCATTTAGATTTAACATTAAGTTAAATAATTTTACTTTTACCGTGTCTTCTTGTGTTCTTATACTATAAGGTTAATAAACTTACTATAAGCATCCAAACGAACCCCAAGTTGTTTATTATTAATTTATATAACCTTATCTAAGTCATTTGGCCAAACCATAGATTTTTAGGTATAAAATAACAATTAATAATATAATATTTGTTTTAAAAACTATTTTATGTCAATTTTGACACTATTTAGTAATTGATTTTTGTGAAAATCATAACAGTATGATTAGTTCGAAAAAAGTTAATTCAATCAATACTAACAAGTCATATTAACCAATAAAATTAGTTTAATTCATAAAAAGTTTCAAATTACATTTATTTGGGTATTTATAACATCAATTATGTCAATATTTCATTAATAAGATAATTACTGCATCATCATTGTATCATAAATAAATTAAATTATTTAATGTCTAAAAATTAAAAATAAAATACTATTATGTAGGAAATATCTTTAGCTTTCTAATTAATATTTATAGTCGAATTTATCTTATGTATAACCCTATATTAAAAATGATTTACTTATTAAACTTTGCTTTTAACTATTTTAACCCTTCTTTAAATAAATTAATAATAAATGTCCTAATATAATCCAAGTGGGCCTAAATGGTCATATTTTATTTCTAAGGTTGTTTTTGGTCGAATTACACTTATCCAATAGAATTAGGACATGTGTTAGGGTAATAATAATATCATTTTTACCCTTAATTACCCTATTTACTTTTAACCGTGGTAAAAAAAAGTAAAAAGTTACTATTCACCAAAAATTATTTTCATCTCATTGAACCACATTTTAGTCCTTGATATTAACCGTGTCTCTCGGATTTTCGAAATTCCACTCACAGAAGCGGTAAAATTAAGTTTTATGAAAAATTCAGTTTTTTAACTACCACTTAGTGGTTTCACTATTCATCAAAAAATGAAAGTTTCCAGAAAAATACCAAAAATTAGGCCTAAGCTATATTTGATATTAAGAATTCAAAAATGATGTCTATTTTACCAAATTCAAAACATATCAGTTTCATTAATTAATTTAAAAATTAAATCCCATCGTCAAAACAAATAGCGTGTTTTTAAGAGATAATAAATATCAAAAGATTGACACTTGTTTATGTCTGGTTTAAAAGTGAAATTACATTCAAGGACCAACATTGTATAAAGTTGTAAAAATATATTCTAAATATATTTTAAAACCACTCAAATTAATAATTTATCACTATTAATTATTTCGATTGAAAAAATTGTTTTTAATTACAATTTAGTAAATTTCACTATTCATCAAAATATGAAAGTTATCCGAAAAGTACCAAAATTTCTCTCTAAGCTAATTTTGATATTCCGAATCCAAAAATGAAGTCCATTTTGAAAACTAAAATTTAAAAAAAGTGGTTATTACTATTCATAACGGCTAGTTTTAATAATATTTTAATAGCATATCGTTGTTTACTGAAACTCGGTATTGCGTACTATACACGCTATCGATGAAGGTCGCGATTGCGTGTAATGCATGCCAAGTCAGGGTTGCATGCTGTGCAAGAATCCTTCATTGTTTTGTATATCATAATCCAACCATATTTCATTTATACATTGAATATATATATATATATTCAATGTTGCGTAGAATAACTATTATCAAAATTGTGTGTAACACGATCCAAGAATAGTGTTGCGTATACTGCAAGCTAAATCGGTGTTGCGTATAGCGCAAGGTAATATTCGTGTAGCATACAACACAAGATATTAAAGAAATTAAAAAAAATATTTTTCATAAAATTTTGGGGTGTTACATTCTACCCCCCTTAAAATGAATTTCGCCCTCGAAATTCATCGGGGTTATAAATAGTTTACTATTCGAAAGTTTCTTTAATATAAACCCACATCGTAAAAAGGAATACAAAAACCAATCTTTAAAAACAAGAGTATGAAATGTAACGGTTACCCAAATAAACTAATCACCGGGTTTCTACATAGGTGAAAATATGGATATGGAAGAGAAATCTAACCATCATGTTCTGATGGAGAGTGGTAGAGAAGATGGTTATGGAAAAGCCACCAATCACAAAGCCATAAATTTGTGACGATTTAAGGTACCATCTGATTCATCAGATATAAGAGCACTAGGACAACATTTTTGATTTTCAAGATCATTTCCCTAAAGTTGAAGAATTTGAATTAGAATAAATACTTATTTTATTTTGGTATAATCTCACTGTTGTTCGTGCCTTGAACAATCTCTTAAAGAAATGAAGTTGAATTTGTTATTCGTGAAGTGTTAGCAGATCATGTGATAGAATGACGGGTCATTCCATCTGTCTCAAACAAAAGGTTATAAAAGTTATTAAATATATATAAGATGATCTATAGTGAGATTAATCATATATGGTTCCTAAAATGGACTTATACTTCATATATCATACTACTTAATACAATAAAATTAGTTTCTACTAAACAGGGACTTCTTGTATGTAAAGACTCGAAAATTTCAAGGAAAATTTTATCTTAATTTTTTTTGGAATTTTACAAGAACGCAGTTTCTGACGGAACCTGATTCCGAGGCCCGGTGTGCCCGGAATTAATTTCCGAAGTTTGGCTCGGGTACGTTCAGTGAACGAGCGAGCGAGAATTTCTACCTTTTGAACCGGTACTCGGAATTGAAATCTGATTGCACCGATGAACTCGCAACGCCGGTAATCGCTTAAGAGAACCATTACCGTAGTTGCGTTTGTGCGGGAGGAGAAGTTAATTTTTGGGGTTTAATTAAAAAAACGTGAATAAAATTGTTAAATCAAATTTTAACAATGTTAAGTGGTTAACTTCTCCCATGGGAAGTTGGTGGTGGGCCCACATCCATCCAACAACCCATGTGTGGATATTTGAAAGGGTGGGGCCCACACGAACCCCCCCACCTTTTCAAATTCCTTAAACTCCCTAACCCTCTTAACCCCTCACTTTCCAACTCCCCATTATCTCACATTCTTTAATATTTTACAACTTGATTAATTAATGAGGTGAGTTAAGTATGGTTTATTTGAATTTCAATCTTTTGAAATTCTTGCCAACACTTTGCAATTAATTAATTAAACCAACTTAATTAATTATTTTGAGTGTTTGAATTCTTTTGAATTCATTTTTCCAACATTAAAAAGAGAGATTATATTCTTCTTTTTGGGTTGGCATAAACCTTGTGGGGAGAACTAAGGAGAGGAGAAGAACTCTTGGAAGATCACCAACCTCTCGAGGAAGAACTTTCCACATTTCCGAAGAACGTGAAGCAACACCTCCGACCATATTCAAACGGAGTAAGGAAGGGAAGCACCGCCGCCTACAAAGTATACAGAGGGTGACGTCTCGGCTCGACTTCACCGAGCTCTTCTCCCACCAACCTAGACGGAACGACGCCCGACCTCCGCGACGCTTGTCTTCCGCGGGTCGTTGAAGAACTCCGTTCTTGAAGCCGAGGTAGGGGAATTTATTTTGGAATTCTCTTATCTTTTGAGAAAAAAACGACGAGCGCGGACCAACCAATACCGGGTTGATCCGCGGATCGTCCGATCAAGTGGTTGATGATTGAGGGTTTTTATTTATTTAATTGTTCTTGAATACAAACTTGGTGATGATCATGGATTAAAACCCTTTTTGTTATCGAATAACGCGAGGGGTTCGGACCGCACAAACACGGCCGACCCTCCTCCTTTGTTTTTCGTGATGGTTTCTTGAGGATGATATGAGAAAACGTGGTGTCATCGCACCACGCGATTTATTGCGGAAGAAACGCGTGGCGCCGTCACGCCGCGCCGTGGAAAGAAATCCAAGAACGCGACATCGTCGCGTCGCATCGAAGAAAGTCAAAGGCGTCGCGGCCGGAGCGGGGCCGCGGCGGAGGGAAGCGATGTCGTCGCATCGCGCCGAACGGCATAGGTCGCGGCCGGTTCCGGGCCGCGGCGGAGCAAGATGACCGGCGGCAGGCACCGGGCCGCCGATGTCGGCGAAGGAAGGACCGGCCGTCGCCGGTCCTTGCTGGCGAAACTAGCCGGCCAGTGCGGGTCGGTCGGGCAGTGGATTAATTTCCCCCGGTCGGGTCTCAAAAGCGGCCCCAATTAAGGGGTCGCGGTTCTCAAAGGGGGGGGGGGGGGGGTTTGCCCCCCGCGCGCGGCACCCGAACGGCGCCCAGGCCGCGCCGCCGTGCCGGTCCGCGCCGCCGTGCCGGTCCGCGCCGCCGCGCCGGACCGCGCCGCCGCACCGGCTTGCGTCGTCGCGCCACTAGCCGGGCCGAAATTTTCCAAGTCGGGCCGGGTCGTCGGGTCGGGTCGCTGCTCGGGCCGGGTCGACCCGGTTCGGCCGATCCAGGGGAGGTCGAGCCGAGTCGGTCCGGGCCCAGACCCCCAGTTTCAGACCACTTTTGGTCAAATGCCCGTATCTTGGGCTACGGGCCTCCAAACGACTCGCCGTCAGCGGCAATGCGATCCTTGGATCGAGACGGTCGTTTTGGTATACTATACTCAAGGTGCACCTTTCTTTTCGGGAGCCTACGTGGTTAAAACTCCATAGTTAAGCGTGCTTGGCCTAGAGTAGTGATCAGAATGGGTGACCTCCTGGGAAGTTTCTCAGGATGGGTGTGAGACGGAAAGACCAATAACTAACATACCGGGCGTCCGATTTACGCGCCATCTATTTCGTTGAATTCCTCTCGATGAGACGGATCTTTTGGCATACTCCGCCCGAGGTTTGGACGTAGGTGGAGTACGGTTGGGTTGGTTTTGCCTTAAAAACCAACCGGGCCCCTGGAACGAAAAAGCCAATAACTCTCAGACCGAGCATCCGATTGACGCGCCGTCTGTTGCGTTGAGTTCCTGTTGACGATACGGAATTTTTGGCATTCTCCGCCCGAGATTTGGATGCAGATGGATAGTGGCCGGGTTGGATCGCACAGAAATCCAACCAGGCCCCTGGAACGGAAAAGCTGATACCTTTCTGACAGAACGTCCGTTTGACGAACCGTCAGCGGCGTTGGTGATCTCGTTGAGAAACGGTCCCTATGTGTATACCCTATGAGAGTTCAGGGTACAGTTGAGATACGGCTGGGTTTGGTTCGCTCAAGAAACCAACCGGGCCCCTGGGACGAAAAGGCTAATAACTCACAGACCGGACGTCCGATTGACGCGTCGTCTGTTGTGTTGAGACCCCTATGATGAGGCGGTCCTTTGAGATACTTCTTCGTGGGACTTTTAGATACTTTGAGTATCGAACTGTAGATCGTGGAGCGGACCCTCCCAGTGACGAGCGTGCGGAGTACGGAGACCGTGTAACTGGCTGAGACCTGACGACTGCGTGACCGACTCGACTTGGAGTGAGTCGACTAGCCCAGTGGACGGAGCACTACTTTCTGAGATGCAGACCCATGGCGGACGGAGCACTAATTGTGTGACAGTGCAGACCCGCGGTACTCGTCCGGAGAGTACCTCAGCAGGCTACTAGGGGGTGTGCACTACTGTGTTTGGGTGACATACCTCGGTGGGATGCACTACTGTGTCTGGGTGGCTGACCCGCGGTACTCGACAGGAGGAGTACTTCAGCAGTCTTAGGTTAGTGAGCAGTACCTCGGAGTCGTGACAGGACCACTGTACACTCCAGAGACGGAGCTCTTCAGCAGTTACGGTTTTGATAATGAAAATCCTGGTTTGAGCTGAGACTTTTGACCTTGTGTTTACCTCATGATTGAGATGGGTCACTTCCTAACTTAGGTATATGTATGGGCATATACCTGGGTAGTGGTTATCCGTTGATTTCACAATCCTTGTGTTTCCTCATGATTGAGATGGGCTACTTGATAACTTAGGTATATGTATGGGCATATACCTAAGTAGAGGTTATCTGTTGAGATCTTCTTTGTGGTTATCCTTGTTGGTTTAGTGAGACCTTGAGGGTCTCGGGGTCCCTACTGAGTATCGTTATACTCACCCCTTCACGGGCTATGCCCACACCTCGTTGTGTTGGTTGCAGACGACGGAAAGTGCTGACGGAGGCCGAGTGTTCGAGGACTGGACGGTACCCGGAGGTGGACTACATGACGAGTCAGTACCCGGAGGTGGACTACACGACGTGACGACTCACAGAGGAGGTTGACGGATGAGAGTGTGGAGGAAGCTATCTGTACCTACCCTTCAGGTAGGATCCATGGTGGACGAGCAGGAGCTGCGCTATCTGTACCTACCCTTCAGGTAGGATCCGAGGAGGATGACCCAGGAGCTGCTTCCTTATTCCAGCTGTTTAACTTTTTGCTGATGTACCTTGTTCAGTTGTAGTTGTACTTTCTTTTGGGTTTGTATTCTGGCCCATTTACTTTTCAGATTTTCTTTTGTACTTAGTGTTTTGCTTCCGCTTGTACTCTGTGGTGCATTTTTTCTTTTATAAAGGCAATGCCTTCCCAGTTATCGGGATTTTATGCCTTTGGTGCTAGTCTCCAGCCCCTGGCCTATGGAAGGCGGGCTTGGGGTAGTCACGGCACGGTCCCCGAGGACTGGTCGTGACAAATTGGTATCAGAGGAGTCGGTTCTACCGCAGAACTTATAACTCTGGTATTTTCTTTCTGTGAAGCAATAGTGTTAAGGGTACCGAGTGTGGTCTTCAGTTCAGGGAGTCCAGTGTTGGTGCGGGCGGCCGACGTATCCATACACCAGGACCCTGACAACTGATTTCCGACTTTGTGCATGAAAACACTGATTGCGTGTGTGTTTTCAAAGGTTTTCCCTTAAAACAGCTCAAACCAGGTCATCTCACCAGGTATAATCGTTTGACCATGTTACGTTGTTTCTTTCAGGATGCCTTTTCTTGGACGACCAGCTAGAGCCCCGAGAGTGGTTCGTACTGACAGCCCTCTGAGTGACATGGCCTCAGTACAAGGCCCTTTTCCAGTTGAGGCACCAGCGGAGGCACCAGCGGTACTACTACCCGTTGGGCCACCGATGCCACCAGCCCCAGCAGCAGAGGGTGCACGTCGCTTGAGCGCACTGCACGAGTTCCAGCGCCAGAGGCCACCCAGGTTCTAGGGAGGGACGGACCCGCAGGCGGCTGAGGATTGGCTGGAGGCTATGGTGAGAGTCTTCAGGCTAGTGGGGACGCCGACAAACTTCATGGTGATCTTTGCTGCCAGCCTCCTTCAGGCAGCAGCAGGCAGGTGGTGGAGCCACTTGTTTCAGTTTTGCGACGGGATGGCCTTCGCATGGGAAGACTTCGAGACCTTCTTCAGGGTGGAGTTTGTGCCAGTAGCTCTACACCTCGAGCGTGTATAGGAGCTTCTGCCTTTGTCGCGTGTTTTTCGATCAGCAGTCGAGCCATCTGGGGCAGTAGACAGATGATGCAGACGTCCAGGAGGACCAGACTAGCAGTTGGACGATCTCGGGTTTTAGGATCGGTGGTGTGGGGCACCCGAGGTGGGGTCAGAGCCAGGCGTTCCAGAAACGGACAATGTTACTCCTGCGGCGGGAAGGGTCACCTGGCATGTGACTATCCAACTCCTCGTACGGTTGATCAGCGGGTGTTGGAGGAGCCACCGAGACAGAAGCAGTGGCTGGTGCTTGAGCAACAGCCGAGGAGTGGACAAGGTAGTAGAGCTCTGGGAACAGGTGGACAGGAGAGGAACTAGTGGATACGTCCCTTGTACTTCTAGTTCCATTTTTCTGTTGTATTCATGTCTTGTACTATGAGCTGCAATAATAAAAAGACACTTATCTTTGAGATGTTTTCTTTCCTGTCCTTTTTTTTGGTTGATACTGAGTGGTCCCGGTTAAACTGTTGACTTGACCCTCACTTTTTAGATTTCTACTGGAGGGGACCCAGTGACCTCACACTGATGCCGACAGTGTGACTCGACCCTTGGAGGCAAGAGTGACAGTTGGATCTCTTAGTAGTTACGTCGAGGCCTTACGACGTCATCCATGGCATGAATGCATCATTCATGTCAGGATTGATTGTATTAGTCAACGAATGTGGTTCATCTAGGGGATGAGACCGGGTTTCTCTTATCGGCAAAGAAGAAATCATAGCAGCTCTTGTGAGACTAAAGGAGGTCCAGGACATCCAAGAGAGGATGAAGACTGCACAGTGCAGTAAGAAACAGGAAACTGGTTCCAGTCTTAGAGACTCGGGTGTGTTAAAGAAGAGGAAGCTTAAAGGAGAGATGAGTCTACAAAGCAGCAGACGTGGAGGTAGAGCTAAGAGAGCAGCATGAGGTGGTGTACATCCTAACATTGTACAACCACCTGCCTTAGTTATTCCTGCCAGGCTCAGGGAGCTGGAGGGCGGAGGAAGAGTGCGGCTGCATGCGGTCAAGGAGTGCGACCCAATGGCTCTAGAAATGATTCAAGGGACAGTCTGTTTCCACTACTAGCTGTTGTAGTAACGGATGTCGATGTGAATCATTTATTGCTTTCACAAATCTTGTTCCAGACCTAGAGTTTCTGGTAAGCCGTGGACTTGACCCTCACGTCTGGAGATACCTTGGGAGGAGACTCGATAATCACACTTATGCCGACGGTGTGATCAGACCCTCGAGGCGAGAGTTTCGGTTGGAATCTCTTGGTGACAGCGTCGAGGCCTTACGATGTTAGTTTGAGTATGGAATGGGCAATAACTGTACATACTCAAATTGACGGTTTTAGGCAAACTTCGGGATGGGTTTTCCTTGGTCGGTGAAAAGGAAACCCCAGGCAGCACGGGATAAACTCTTTCACGGGAGGGTGCTACAGATCACTCTTGAATCGGCCAACCTTACCCTCGTGGCAGCAGTCGTTTGAGTTCTAGTTCTAACCGGAATTGGAAACCTTTGGAGTTTGAGGATGGCGACCACGTTCTTATACAGGTCTCACCTTGACGAGGTTTACGGAGATGTGGCCAAGGCGGCAAGTTATCTCCAAGGTTCAACGGACCTTCTTAGGTCCCCAGCTGGGTAGGCGGGGTGGTTTACCGCTTGACCCATTCACCGCAGTTGCACCAGGTGCATGATGAATTCCACATATCTCAACTGAGGAGATATGTGCTCGACCCTTCGCATACCATCGACCATGAGGAGTTGGACGATGGCGATGGGGTGTCTTTCACGGAGGTTCCAGTGGGGATCAAGGATCGACAGGAGCAGATCCTACGAGGATGATCGATTCCTCGGGTGCACTTTCTTTGGAAGTACGGAACCTCCAGGTAAGCACATGGGAGCGGAAGGCTCAGATACGTGCTCTGTACCACTTTTGTGACCCTAGTTTGTGTTGAAGCTTTACGGGGACGTAAAGCCCTGAGGTGGGAGTAATGTAAAGACTCGGAAATTTCAAGGAAAATTTTTTCTTAATTTTTTTTGGAATTTTACAAGAACGCAGTTTCTGAAGGCACCTGATTCTGAGGCCCGGTGTGCCCGGAATTAATTTCCGAAGTTTGGCTCGGGTACGTTCAGTGAACGAGCGAGCGAGAATTTCTATCTTTTGAACCGGTGCTCAGAATTGAAATCCGATTGCACCGATGAACTCGCAACGCCGGTAATCGCTTAAGATAACCTTTATCGTAGTTGCGCTTGTGCGGGAGGAGAAGTTAATTTTTGGGGTTTAATTAAAAAAAGTGAATAAAATTGTTAAATCAAATTTTAACAATGTTAAGTGGTTAACTTCTCCTATGGGAAGTTGGTGGTGGGCCCACATCCATCCAACTTCCCCTGTGTGGATATTTGAAAGGGTGGGGCCCACACAAACCCCCCCACCTTTTCAAATTCCTTAAACTCCCTAACCCTCTTAACCCCTCACTTTCCAAATCCCCATTAACTCACATTCTTTAATATTTGACAACTTGATTAATTAATGAGGTGAGTTAAGTATGGTTTATTTGAATTTCAATCTTTTGAAATTCTTTCCAACACTTTGCAATTAATTAATTAAACCAACTTAATTAATTATTTTGAGTGTTTGAATTCTTTTGAATTCATTTTGCCAACATTAAAAAGAGAGATTATATTCTTCTTTTTGGGTTGGCATAAACCTTGTGGGGAGAACTAAGTAGAGGAGAAGAACTCTTGGAAGATCACCAACCTCTCGAGGAAGAACGTTCCACGTTTCCGAAGAACGTGAAGCAACACCTCCGACCATCTTCAACCGGAGTAAGGAAGGGAAGCACCGCCGCCTACAAAGTATACAGAGGGTGACGTCTCGGCTCGACTTCACCGAGCTCTTCTCCCACCAACCTAGACGGAACGACGCCCGACCTCCGTGTCGCTTGTCTTCCGCGGGTCGTTGAAGAACTCTGTTCTTGAAGTCAAGGTAGGGGAATTTATTTTGGAATTCTCTTATCTTTTGAGAAAAAACAACGAGTGCGGACCAACCAATACCGGGTTGATCCGCGGATCGTCCGATCAAGCGGTTGATGATTGAGGGTTTTTATTTATTTAATTGTTCGTGAATACAAACTTGGTGATGATCGTGGATTAAAACCCTTTTTGTTATCGAATAACGCGAGGGGGTCGGACTGCACAAACACAGCCGACCCTCCTCCTTTGTTTTTCGTGATGGTTTCTTGAGGATGATACGAGAAAACGTGGTGCCGTCGCACCACGCGATTTATTGCGGAAGATACGCGCGGCGCCGTTGCGCCGCGCCGGGGAAAGAAATCCAAGAACGCGACGCTGTCGCGTCGCGTCGAAGAAATTCAAAGGCGTCGTGGCCGGAGCGGGGCCACGGCGGAGGGAAGCGATGTCGTCGCATCGCGCCGAATGGCATAGGCCGCGGCCAGTTCCGGGCCGCGGCGGAGCATGATGACCGGCGGCCGGCATCGGGCCGCCGGTGTCGGCGAAGGAAGGACCGGCCGTCGCCGGTCCTTGCTGGCGAAACCGGCCGGCCAGTGCGGGCCGGTCGGGCAGTGGAGACCGGGGGAATTAATTTCCCCCGGCCGGGTCTCAAAAGCGGCCCCAATTAAGGGGTCGCGGTTCTCAAAGGGGGGGGGGGGCTTTGTCCCCCGCGCGCGGCACCCGAACGACGCCCAGGCCGCGCCGCCGTGCCGGTCCGTGCCGCCGTGCCGGTCCGCGCCGCCGCGCCACCGGCCGGGTCGGGATTTTCCGAGTCGGGCCGGGTCGTCGGGCCGGGTCGCCGCCCGGGCCGGGTCGACCCGGTTCGGTCGATCCAGGGGGGTCGGGCCGGGTCGGCCCGGGCCCAGACCCCCAGTTTCGGACCACTTTTGGTCAAATGCCCATATCTTGGGCTACGGGCCTCCAAACGACTCGCCGTCAGCGGCAGCGCGATCCTTAGATCGAGACGGTCATTTCGGTATACTATACTCAAGGTGCACCTTCCTTTTCGGGAGCCTACGTGGTTAAAACTCCATAGTTAAGCGTGCTTGGCCTAGAGTAGTGATCAGGATGGGTGACCTCCTGGGAAGTTTCCCAGGGTGGGTGTGAGACGGAAAGGCCAATAACTAACAGACCGGGCGTCCGATTTACGCGTCGTCTGTTTCGTTGAATTCCTCTTGATGAGACGGATCTTTTGGCATACTCCGCCCGAGGTTTGGACGTAGGTGGAGTACGGTCGGGTTGGTTTTGCCTTAAAAACCAACCGGGCCCCTGGAACGAAAAGGCCAATAACTCTCAGACCGGGCGTCCGATTGACGCGTCGTCTGTTGCGTTGAGTTCCTGTTGACGATACAGAACTTTTGGCAATCTCCGCCCGAGATTTGGATGCAGATGGGTAGTGGCCGGGTTGGATCTCACAAAAATCCAACCGGGCCCCTGGAACGGAAAAGCTGATACCTTTCTGCAGAACGTTTGTTTGACAAACCGTCAGCGGCGTTGGTGATCTCGTTGAGAAACGGTCTCTATGAGTATACCCTATGAGAGTTCGGGGTACAGTTGAGATACGGCCGGGTTTGGTTCGCTCACGAAACCAACCGGGCCCCTGGGACGAAAAGGCTAATAACTCAAAGACCGGGCGTCCGATTGACGTGCCGTCTGTTGTGTTGAGACCCCTATGACGAGGCGGTCCTTTGAGATACTTCTTCATGGGACTTTTAGATACTTGGAGTATCGACCTGTAGCTCGTGGAGCGGACCCTCCCAGTGACGAGCGTGCGGAGTACGGAGACCGTGTAACTGGCTGAGACCTGACGACTGCTTGACCGAATCGACTTGGAGTGAGTCGACTAGCCCAGTGGACGTAGCACTACTTTCTGAGGTGCAGACTCATGGCGGACGGAGCACTACCTGTGTGACAGTGCAGACCCGCGGTACTCGTCCGGAGAGTACCTCAGCAGGCTACTAGGGGGTGTGTACTACTGTTTTTGGGTGACATACCTCAGCGGGAAGCACTACTGTGTCTGGGTGGCTGACCCGCGGTACTCGACAAGAGGAGTACTTCAGCAGTCTTGGGTTAGTGAGCAGTACCTCGGAGTCGTGACAGGACCACTGTACACTCCAGAGACGGAGCTCTTCAGCAGTTACGGTTTCTATAATGAAAATCCTGGTTTGAGATGAGACTTTTGACCTTGTGTTTACCTCATGATTATGATGGGTCACTTCCTAACTTAGGTATATGTATGGGCATATACCTGGGTAGTGGTTATCCGTTGATTTCACAATCCTTGTGTTTCCTCATGATTGAGATGGGTTACTTGATAACTTAGGTATATGTATGGGCATATACCTAAGTAGAGGTTATCTGTTGAGATCTTCTTTGTGGTTATCCTTGTTGGTTTAGTGAGACCTTGAGGGTCTTGGGGTCCCTACTGAGTATCGTTATACTCACCCCTGCACGGGCTATGCCCGCACCTCGTTGTGTTGGTTGCAGACGACGGGCAGTGCTGACGGAGGCCGAGTGTTCGAGGACTGGACGGTACCCGGAGGTGGACTACACGACGAGTCAGTACCCGGAGGTGGACTACACGACGTGACGACTCACAGAGGAGGTTGACGGACGAGAGCGTGGAGGAATCTATTTATACCTACCCTTCAGGTAGGATCCGTGGTGGACGACCAGGATCTGCGCTATATGTACCTACCCTTCAGGTAGGATCCGAGGAGGACGACCCAGGAGCTGCTTCCTTCTTCCAGCTGTTTGACTTTTTGCTGATGTACCTTGTTCAGTTGTAGTTTTACTTTCTTTTGGGTTTGTATTCTGGCCCATTTACTTTTCAGCTTTTCTTTTGTACTTAGTGTTTTGCTTCCGCTTTTACTCTGTGGTGCTTGTTTTCTTTTATAAAGGCAATGCCTTCCCAGTTATCGGGATTTTATGCCTTTGGTGCTAGTCGCCAGCCCCTGGCCTATGGAAGGCGGGCTTGGGGTAGTCACGGCACGGGCCCCGAGGACGGGTCGTGACATTGTAGGCCACTGGTAGGCGATAAAGGCCAGTCACACTTCGATTGTGGGTTCGATTCCCACAGCCTTGTCCGACACGATGGGTTGTCGCCCGTCCTACAGGTTGTCCTTTTTCTAAAACTACATTACTATAACATCCCATCAATAATATCAAAAAAAACTTTTATCCTTAAACAATACTAACTTATGTCCAACATAATCCATTCCAATCTTTAGGCTTATCTAAACTACTTCGGTCCAAGCTCATAGTATAAAGAAAATGATCACGTGAATGCCATCATTTATCCCCCATATATCATAAGATATACCTTGTTGGTCAAATTACAAACATGTGAATACCTTAATCATGTATTCTCTTGAAGAATGAATATCCATTGAACCTTAGTGAAAACATGAATGCAGTTAAAAGTTAAAACTTTCCACATACCAAAATCCTCAAAATTCTATATCCTCAAACCATGATATCACTTAGTCCTTATATCAATCATGAGCTCATGAATACTATCAAACATATTAGATTCCTTTTATCCCTTCATTATGTGCATATCATCTGATTTCCAAAAAAATATTTCAATCACTTTTCATGGTTACCAATTCCATAAAATTATTGAAAACCATAATAGACCAAAACATGAATATTCCAATATTCCACGATACTATATACAACATTATTCTGGAATCCCATTACATAAACACTTAATCATTCCACCACATCGTTGTCATATTCAACATCACCAATGGTGATCGCATGTGACTTACCTTTGTCCTTTTCCTTAAGTGGTTGCTCATGTCGATCATCACTAACCCTTGGATTAGGGCATTTATTGTCATAATGTCCCATCTCCTTGCACTTGAAACAATGAAGTGTAGTAGGTTCATTTTGTGTATCCCTTCCTTTGTTTGCATCATTAGACATCTTCTTCCCATCATTGCGGCATTAAAACGCCCGATGACCTTCCTTTACACATTTGAAACATTTACTTGTCCCTTTAAGACAATCTCCACCATGCTTCTTTCCACACTTTGAGTATAAGGAAACATTCATCTTCTTTTCACCATTATTCTGAGATTTCTCCTTGAACTCCATATTTCGTTTCTTGTTAAAACTATGAGATGGAAAAGTAACACCAACTTCCATTTCTACCTTGATATCACAACGCACAATTTCTTCATAGCTACTGAAGTCTGTTATAGCTAATGCCCTTCGAAGATTTGGTTTTAAGCCACTGAAGAATCGATCAACTTTACTTTCAGGTTGGATGATAAATCCAGATGCATACCTTGCAAGCCTTGTAAAATTCGCTTCGTATATACCAACAGATTCATCATCCTTTTTCTTTAGTTCAATAAACTCCTTCTCCATCTTTGTTCGAAGAATACGAGGGAAGTACTTATTGAAAAATAAGTTCTTGAACTTGTCCCATTCCATGGACTCAATTTCATCTCTTTGCCTCGTATTCTTGATAAGATTCCACCATTGATCAGCTTCACCTTCCAAACGATATACTGCTAAGATGACTTTATCATGTTCAGAACATTGAATAACTGAAAATATCTTTTCAGTAGTACTGATCCATTGTTCAGCAACAAGTGGATCAGATGACCCACTGAAAGAAGGTTGACGTTGCCTCATGAAGGACTCAATAGAATTTTGTTCCCTTCTCTACTCATTTGGAAGTCCAGAATGATTCATATCTTGTGTAAGTATAGAAATAAGATTTTGCACTCCATCTCCCATAACATTTGTTTGTTCAGGAGGACAATAATTGCATTTTCCATTGAATTTATCAACACGGGTCCTTCGGGTTCCAGCCATCGTCTAAAACCCAAAAAGAATAGTGTGAGGAAAAAATTATTCTAGGGAAAACAACATAATAAAGGGGGAGTATCCTCAATATCTAACATCTTAGGTTTAATTATATGATCGTTAGCATAATTCTAGGACTATAACCTATACGTATACTTAACCTTAGGGACATCCCTAAACATACCTTAGAAATATCTCTAGGGATCTCACTAAAGTTCTTGCATCCTAGTTTCCAAAGTTTGACTAAACCTTTCCTCTGATACCAACTGTAGAGACCCGAAGCTTGACATACATGAATATTAAATTACTTTTGCGGAATACTTAATACATAATAAAAACAAACACACAAGGACCATAATAGTTTAGTGTCTTTGGAAACTCGGAATAAAATCTTCTAATCGTGGTGAAAGATCTTCAACATCTCCCAATAATGATCTTACTTTTTTTTCTTACCTAAAACCTTTCTTTATATCCTGGGGAAAAGAAAACATAAAAGGGTGAGCTCAAATGCTCAGTAAGGGTAAACAAAAGAAATATCAATCACATCATATTCATAATAATATATCTTTTGAAAATCTTAACCTGCAAAAGAGATCATGATTTCATAACATGGGATAAATCATAGTAGTGAAATGTAATCCCAATAATCATAACTTAAAACATGAAACTTTGTGGCATACACACATAATCATAGAGAATCATTTCTTGTTAGTCAAGACTCATTTCCAAGACTATCTTAGTGGACAAAGTCCATTTCTGAACCGATTTCACTCCTCATTTCAGTCCTGTTTCACTGAACCGGTTTAACCTGCCGTTCCAGCCATGTCTATCTCATGAGATATAAAATCTTTACCCAATGCATTGAAGGGAGATATAGGTCCCACCCATCTCATAATGATACCATTCTTATGTGTGCCACAAAATCATAAATCATATATCATTACATAACCCATGTAATAAAAATGGGATTCTTAAACAACATGACATCATAAAACAATTCATATAAGATAAAGGAATTCATAAAAATAATTCCATCACAACATAATCAAATCAATGTAATAATAGGGATAGAAATAGAACCCTATATTATCTTAGATGGAAAATAATTTTGATAAAACACTTAAACTCCATTCTTGAGGAAAATATCCTTTCTACTTCAAAAACATTTTTCCTTTCTTAACATGTCATACAATTTTAAACTAAAAGTAGTTGATTAAAAATAAACTTAAAAACTTGTAAAGGAAGCTTCTTGGAAATAATGTTTTAAAAATCCATTCATGCCATATAAGTTAAAAAAACCATTCTTCTCGTACTTTTTTTGGAAAAGTCAAAAAGTACCTCGTATAAAAAACAACAAAAGATTCCTTTCATATCTTTTACTAAAAACTCACCGAAGGGTAAAATTGGATATTAACTATTGTAGAAGTATATTAATATCACATATTGAGGAAACATGGATGTGGATGATAAAATACACCCCAATAAATACCAAAGTACAAACAATCTCGAATAAAAATGAGATTGTGATATTTCCCTTACCTTAGGTCTGATATGCTTTGTAAGTGTCCGAACCTCCTCTTTTTGACGTGCCTTCACTTAACCTCCACTTAAAGAACTAAGGATGGTCTTTGAAGAATACCAGGACCTCTATGATGATAATAGGGAAGTGGAGGAGAGATTTTGGAAGGGTTTGGCCAAGATTGAAGGCTCAAGGTGGTGTGAGGAAGAGAGGGAGGGGGTGCCCTTTTATAAGGGAGGAGAGGGGCACCTTTGGAATAACTAAAAATATTATTTTATTATAAATCCAAATTCGGTTTTAAATAGCTAAAAATTGATTTATTTTGAAGCTAAGGTGGGTATGGGTCGAAATCCTCTCATCCAATAGAATTTAGACAAGTTTAGGTTCCTATTTTAAACTTATCATTTAGATTTAACATTAAGTTAAATAATTTTACTTTTACCGTGTCTTCTTGTGTTCTTATACTATAAGGTTAATAAACTTACTATAAGCATCCAAACGAACCCCAAGTTGTTTATTATTAATATATATAACCTTATCTAAGTTATTTGTCCTAACCTTAGATTTTTAGGAATAAAATAACAATTAATAATATAATATTTGTTTTAAAAACTATTTTATGTCGATTTTGACACTATTTAGTAATTGATTTTTGTGAAAATTATAACAGTATGATTAGTTCAAAAAAAGTTAATTAAATCAATACTAACATGTCATATTAACCTAGAAAATTAGTGTAATTCATAAAAAGTTTCAAATTACATTTATTTGGGTATTTATAACATCAATTATGTCAATATTTCATTAATAAGATAATTACTGCATCATCGTTGTGTCATAAATAAATTAAATTATTTAATGTATAAAAATTACAAATAAAATACTATTATGTAGGAAATATCTTTATCTTTATAATTAATATTTATAGTCGAATTTATCTTATGTATAACCCTATATTAAAAATTCATTACTTATTAAACTTTTCTTTTAACTATTTTAACCCTTCTTTAAATAAATTAATAATAAATGTCCTAATCTAATCCATGTGGGCCTAAATGGTCATATTTTATTCCTAAGGTTGTTTTTGGTCGAATTATACTTATCCAATAGAATTAGGACATGTGTTAGGGTAATAATAATATCATTTTTACCCTTAATTACCCTATTTACTTTTAACCGTGGAAAAAAAGTAAAAAGTTACTATTCACCAAAAATTATTTTCATCTCATTGAACCAAATTTTAGTCCTTGATATTAACCGTGTCTCTCGGATTTTCGAAATTTCACTCACAGAAGCGGTAAAATTAAGTTTTATGAAAAATTCAGTTTTTTAACTACCACTTAGTAGTTTCACTATTCATCAAAAAATGAAAGTTTCCAGAAAAATACCAAAAATTAGGCCTAAGCTATATTTGATATTAAGAAATAAAAAATGATTTCTATTTTACCAAATTCAAAACATATCAGTTTCATTAATTAATTTAAAAATTAAATCCCGTCGTCAAAACAAATAGCGTGTTTTTAAGAGATAATAACTATCAAAAGATTGACACTTGTTTATGTCTGGTTTAAATGTGAAATTACATTCAATGACCAACATTGTATTAAGTTGTAAAAATATATTATAAATATATTTTAAAACCACTCAAATTAATAATTTATCACTATTAATTATTTCGATTGAAAAAGTTGTTTTTAATTACAATTTAGTAAATTTCACTATTCATCAAAATATGAAAGTTATCCGAAAAGTACCAAAATTTATCTCTAAGATAATTTTGATATTCCGAATCCAAAAATGAAGTCCATTTTGAAAACTAAAATTTAAAAAAAGTGGTTATTAGTATTCATAACGGCTAGTTTTAATAATATTTTAATAGCATATCGTTGTTTAGTGAAACTCGGTATTGCGTACTATACACGCTATCGAGGAAGGTCGTGATTGCGTGTAATGCAAGCCAAGTCAGGGTTGCGTGCTGTGAAAGAATCCTTCGTTGTTTCATATATCATAATCCAACCATATTTCATTTATACATTGAGTATTTATATATATATACTCAATGTTTCGTAGAATAACTATTATCAAAATTGTGTGTAACACGATCCAAGAATAGTGTTGCGTATACTGCAAGCTAATACGGTGTTGCATATAGCGCAAGGTAATCTTGGTGTAGCATACAACACAAGACATTAATGAAATTAGAAGAATATTTTTCATAAAATCTTGGGGTGTTACAATTATGATGACGATCTTATTCTTATTATATGACAATTATGATTATTATAACCCATTTTATATTGATTTATGTACCTTATTACCCCTCTTATATGGATTTTATATCACCCCTTTATTTGATGTGTATCCTTAGGTGAATACATGTACTAAGTATAACGTGATCTTTTATAAGGATAAATAAGAAGGATTTAAAGAAAAATTTATGATTTTAATGTGATAGTTCTTTATGACCATAATTTTCCCAAGATACTAAACCATTATATCCTTAAACATATAACTATTTTGTTTTTTTATCTTCATAATTAATGAAGTAATAGTCATTTATGAAATATAGGCCACTATTTTAAATCATTAGAAAAATAAAATAATTGAATATAAAAATACTTAATATAATACAATTTTGGTGAATTGTGTCGTTCCTTTAATTTCAAAGATTTATATGACTTATTAAATATGTTTTAAAGTTATAGATTCAAATTCCATTATTTTATTGTTATTTTCAATGTAATATAATTTGAATTTTATGAAAAATTCATTAATAGTATTTCATGATTAAAATATTTTATTAAATTATTTAAGGATCGTAAGAATCCTAAATAATGTCAATTAGTATAATAAATTTAAAATAGTTACATCCCATTATCATTTATTATTTAATAGAAACTTTACATGTATAATTATAGAATATTAATATTAACAATTTCATTACCATGGTTAAGAATAAATTTGGTTAACCAATGGGTTAAACCAAAAGAAAAGGTTTAAAATGACTCTAGAACCATTATTACATTTATTGGATTATTATATCTATAAATTATCCCCACCTTAATTGAATATTTTTCCATTTAGAATAAATTATAATGATAATGAATTACATATATTTTAATCTATTTAGTAATTCCAAGTGAGTTATTTCCATCCCATATAAAAGGACACCCATTCCATCTTTTCCTTGCATATACTTGATCTTTGTGCCTTGATTAACAACATCTAAATTATATTAAAAAAATCCCCAAACATTAATTATAGAGGATTTTATTCTTAAAATACCATTCCAAGGGTCCTTAAGGGATGACCTATAGGTCTCCTACCAAGGAAGATAATGTTAAAGCACATTCATGGAATGTCAGCATCAGGGTAAGAAATTCTCTTCTCAATTTTATTTTTATGCGGTATAAGAAATATTCCCAGATTTCTTCCTTTATATAGTTTATATTATACCAATGAATTTATATTATTATTATTTCATAAAAATTATGTGGTTTTAAAAATTCATCTATGTTTCTATCTTTCTTGAGGTTTTGATACTATTGTTACCAATGTAGTAAGGTAATCATGATATAATTTCATTTTTATATTTGGATTATTTTTATTCCCTTTATGATAATTATATTTCATGATCAATCACTAAATAATTTCATAAATTTTATTCTCATGTGGTTATTTAATTAAAACAAACATTTTACTTTCATTTTCCTCACTTTAATTACTCAAGAGAGAGAAGAAATATTATTGATGAAAATGGACTTTATATCTCTAAATGATAAAAAATATATCCCTTTTATATCCATATATTCTAAAAATCATTTCAAGATGATTTTTGATTCTTCTTATATTTGATTAAATTCATATTTACCCAGTTTATTCTTATTATAATTTGGTTTAAATGAATTGTATTTTCATTTTCAGAATGAGATACATTTAGTTTTTTCACGAAAATATGAAGATAAACATTTTTTAATGTACATGACATGAAAATAGTTTCCCCTAATAATTAATTGCCATTTATTTAAATATTTCATTATACATTTCCAATGATTCATTCAATGAAAATAAATTCATTAATATTTGTGAATGTTTTATATTTTAATATGTGATTTAAAAATGAAAAAGGTATTTTTCCTCAATAAATATTCTAGTTATATTTTAAATGAAAATTTCACCTTGGATTGATTCTTTTAGTGATAATTTGAATATGTTAGGTATATGATCCAATTATAAAATATTAAATTTTTCTCCAGATATTTTATGGAATTGATGTTGAAATTTTGATGAATCCCGTTTTCTTTTCCAAGTGTTAAGTTATTATTAATGTTTTTATGCTCTTGTTACATACATATGAATGGAATTATGATTATGTGATTAGTGGGCCATTAATTATATATCCCATCTGATACATTATGTAAATATGGTTAACTCATGAGACAAATACATTATTCCTAAAACTGAGATCATGTTCACAATTTTATGTAAGGACCAAGTTTTCAAGTCCATAAGATATGTGTATACATTGCTTTCTTGCCCATTAGATTATTCATAGATCTAGTTTAATGTGTATATATTTATTATAGGGTCTTATTTAATATCCTTAACTTAATGATTAAATCAGTTTTTATTTATACAGAAATAAAATGTTATATGCTTCTGATTTTTCTATATTCATATTTATATGTTATGATCTTCTGAATCATGAATGATTATTGATTATTTAATAGTCTTATTAATATAATCTATTATTATGAAAATGTTTTATTCCAAAACTAATGATTATGATATATGAAATATAGGGTCTTAACTTTTAAAATTATGATCATGATCTCATCCCCTTAATGCTTTTATTATTCGTATCATTGTTTGGTATATCTATTGTTTAACCTTATTGAGAATCTAATACCAAATTTATTATGTTTTTAATTCCAAATGTTAAGAAGAATGGTTTTATGTAGGATATAAATTTGAAGAGATATTTGTTGGAAACATTCATTATTATGAAATATATGTATCCTACATCTAGTCTCCAAAGACACTAAAACATTATAATTTCAGAATGGGTCATAATGTTATGTTTTAAATATTCATCTAAAATGATCTAATATTTATATATGTATATATTTATGATCTTTAAAAGATGTGGATTATAATTATTTTTACCAACAAATTTTTTTATGTAATGAATATAGTAGAAATCCAATGTTTTCAGACAGGGTTACTACAGTTTCAAAAACAAAAAATTCCATTACATGAAATTAAAATTCATTCATTACATGATACATTATTAATATTTATGATAAAAATTGGGGATTATATCAATGTGTTGAATAAAAATTATAATGAGAATGATTTTCTATTAGAAATCATAGGTAAAATGTCGTGAAAATTGTAACCTATCATATGGAGAGTCTATCAATAATACTAGAATTTGATAATGAGGTTAAATTATTTAGATAATTGAAGGTTATAAGGCTAATAAATTGTAAAACCTTAAAGGAATGTTCTCAAATAAAGAAAAAATAGATAGAAAATAATAATAAAATGAAATAAAAATATATAAAACATGAAAGAAAATGAAATGGTAGAGGAGAATTAAGTTATATACCAAGAACTTATAATATATAATTCACTATTACAATTTCCTAATAAAATTCATAATGTAAATATAATTTAAGAAAGATTAATGTTTCTAATTTTTTTAAGAAACTATTTTTTAAAATACATTTTGTAAAATATTTAAGAAACATTAATAATAGAGTCATTGTTAATAAATAATAATTCTGAGTTTATATAAACAATACCACTCATAGTATAATCATAAATTAATCCTAGGTACGCTAATAAATAAGTTAAAAGTTATATAAAATTTTCCAGTTTCTAATAATATGGGATATTATGAGTTTTTAAATTATCAATGTTATCTAGATGAGAGTTCGAAAATGATATCATAATAAAAATTGAAAATATTAGGATTAGATCAGTCGATAGCTACCATGGATTATCTTTTATTGGAAGACACATTGGTGAGATATTTAAGAGGTCTAATTAAGGATATTTTACTTCGATTGGATTATTTTTATTTTAAATTTACATTCTAGTGATTAAAAAATATGAAGAAAAACCCATAATCTTCAATGATTATTTTTATCAACGTGAAGGGAAATGAATTGTATTCAAGGTGGTGTTTTTCCTTAATATTTTTTTTGTGAGAATTTTAATTTTAAATATTCTTATTACTATGAAGAATTTTGATAAAGAAAATGGGGACTATAGTGAGGGAAAAGAGTTGTAATTGGAGTATGTTTTTGTCTTTTATGAATAGAATGAATGAGATACTATAAGTAATAAATAAATAATAGAAGATAACATAAATTGTGATAAATATTAGTTCTTTGAAATGATAAATGATATAAGAAAATATTTTATGGAAGATTAGTTTAAACATTTTGAAAAAAAAAATCGTTAGTCAATGAGATAACATTTTATTTTTTTATAGTCTAATAATTAGTGGATTGGTCACATAGAAGTAGATAAAGTTTCAACTCAACAGATTGTAGTTTAGATTTAAAATAAAGGGAAAATAATAGTCTATAGAGATAAATTTCAAAATAGATAATTCATTGATCTGAATTGGAAGAATTAATTTACAAATTTTATTATTTTAGATGGTGAGGTAATGTATAGAAAAAATTATTTGGTAAAGGGATTATAAAATAAATCCTTAGATTTTTGTTAGTTTTTGAGGATTAATTTTAATTATTATTATATCAATTTTTTAGGATATTGACTCAACCATGCTTATATTTTTGATTTTTAATACAATATATCTTTTATTTTCTATTTTCTATTTTTATTTAGTTGTTCATTGATGATAAAGGATGATATAAAATAAAAATCAAGAAATAAGTGAAGTTCTTAAATGAATAGAATAGCATTATTTTAAATAATATATCTTTTAAATTAACTTGATTGACTTTTTATGATTTTGAATGTTCATTACTCAGATAGACATCTTGTTTTTTATATATAATAGAGATTTTATTAAGAATAACATTATACATTCTTATCATTCCCATTATTATGGAACCAAATAAGTAAGATTTTTCGTTTACGAATAATGATAATAATGAATTTATTTATTTAATAAATCTTTATTTGAGAACCCTGATTGATTTATATAATCAAAATTTCTATAAAAAAATTTATGATATGAATTTATGGAGTTCATTTTAATTTATTTATTATTATTATTCATGATATGTTTGATTGGTGAATATTATATCTATTATTCTCGAGAGATTTCTCTTTCATATTCTCATATTATTTTAAATACAATATTTCTGGGGTAATACATAAATTATTTAGACTACTATTACATGAATTTATATCTATTAAATTATATAATAGAACAATTTTAAATTTAGAAAATTTTCGAATTTCATATTTGATCTATTTATACAATTGATACATACCTATACATTAGATATTTTTTTAAAGATATATATTTAATAAATGAAATTGATTATACAACCACATTCTAATAAATTTTTTTAAAGACCTAAAATTATAAAATAATTACATTTTATTCAATATCATATGTGACATGAAACATTATTCTTTAGAAAACCGAAATATATATAATCTATTTGATAGAATACAAAACATGAAAACCATGAATCTAAATTAACCATAATATAATATATCTTTTCAAAATATCCAATAAGTTGATTGGTATGAATATTACTAACTAAATAATGGAAAAATATAGGTTTTACAAATCTAAAAACCATTGGTTATCTATTCATTAAAAAAATAAGAATAATTTAAAAGAAAAAAAAGTATTTTGAAAAAACTAATTTTTCTTAAAGAAGGTTTAATATTGATTTGTACAAAAAATTGAAACTTTTTTTATAAGTATTTTAATAATTTTATTAGATAAAAAGTAAAAAAATTAAATCATTATATCAAATTTATATTTGGTTTCTTAAAAAATGAAAACACTTTGAAACCTGATGGGCGTTAACCTGATAAGGGGGGATGCCGTCAGTCTTCACCATTTCTGACCACCGTAGGATCATTTTCCAATCATATGTGGTGGGATATTTACTGTTTATTCATACTTAACAATAATTCAAATGATAATTATATTTGGATGAATTTTGGAAGGTTTTTATAAAATGCTTCATTTTGTGAGGAATAATGAAAAATCTAATTTTTATTGAAAACTACCTTTCCGTTTAAATAATTTATTATGTAAAATTTTATTATAAAAAATTTTAAAAGTAAAACATGTACCATTATATTAAAAATTAACTTATTTAGTTTATTATAGCTGATTTTTTATTGATTTTTGATATTAAATACTTATATATTTATGTGAATCTTCTCTTAGAAAACCCACTTTTTCATCGCATCTACATGTAAAATTTTAAATTGGATTCTAATTATTATGTGAACATAACTTAGAAAAAATGACTCAATATTTGGAATCAGAATAATTTATTTTATCTATCATATTCAGATATTTTTTTACCAGAATTAATTTTGAAAACAAAATTATAATTAATTACTGCAATTAAGGTAATAATCTGTTTATCGGGTGGTTAAACTAAAAATATGACGGTTACAATTGCCTCATGAATTATCCAAAATCTATTTTCTAGAAATATTGGGATATTATACTATATAATTCCTTATAATACTACTATTTTTACCCTTTTAAAATTTTATAAATTTTGGTACACCTCTTTCTTTTAAAAAATTTATTGTGTTCAACTCACCTCACATAAAAGGGTCACCCCCTCTATTATCTTCTTCATTGATGGAAATATATTTTTTACAATATATACCAATATAAAATTAAATTTTAAATTCAATAAACCTATAATGCATTAATATTCAATAAATACATTCTAGTAAAACTTTATTTATAATCCTAAAGAGGTTGTCTGAGAAGAAGTAAAATTCATAACTATGCATTTTTCTTCTCTTCTTCTTCCACATCCATAAAATATTATTAATTTATTTTTAATTAATAAAAATTTTATCACATATATTGAAATTCTATTATTTTAAGTTTATGGACAATATCTATCTCTTCTTTCCTGAAATATGAATGATAATGTCGATCATGTGTATTGTGGACCACTCACTCGTGAACTATCGTTACACATTTTCTATCAACACCTCTCATGGTTGGCAGTGATGATGGATATAAAGTATATATATGATATTTATAAAATGATTATACTTATTTATTTATTATATAATATATTATTTTTTTAATTTACATTCTATAAGGGATATGATAATGTCACTCATGTCCCTCACGGACTACCACTTTGTGATGTAATGTGACTCGTTTTTCACTAATGATTTATGAGGAATTTAATATAGATACATTTAATGAATTCATGTGATATTAATAACATAATTATGAAATTAATATAATTTTTATCATTATTAAACTATAATATTTCTTAATATTTCTTTCATTTTCACTCTCTGAAACATAATAATATCATTTGTGTATAAGAGCACTACCTCATTCATGAAGGGATGTGACACTCTTTTAATCAGAACACCAAATAGATTATATAAATAAGTATATTTAAATAAGTAATATGTTATTTATCATTTTATGATAATTATTTAATTATAAAACATTTTTAAACTTCTTTACATAATGGAAGTTCAAAAAATAGAAACGTGACTCATGCATACATATGAACTTCTATATACATGATCATAATGTACTTAATTTCTCAAAAAACAACTTTAAAGAATCGTCTTAAAAGTAATTTTTTTAATATGATAATTATTTCATTATTATTACACTTTATATGATTTAATAGTGACTTTTTAATCAAATAGTGAACCTATAGAAGATATTTTTGAAATATAAGTCAAATATCTCTGAAACACAAAATTTAAACTTACCTAATTAAGTAATTTTATATTGAATGGTAATAAATGAAATAAAATTATTAAAAAACAATAAAATTATTACTAATATATTATAAAATTAGCATATTTTTATTATTCTGGAAGATAAATAACCTATGTAATGAGTTAGACTCAAGGAAAAGGACTATGTCAAAATTTCTCTTCATTAAGGAATATTTCAACGTTAGGAACCTAATATAATCTATATAGATTATATCCCACCACTATTAAATTAAATATCATTATTATATAAAAATTCAGGGTATTTTTTATCAATTTTATATTTTTAACACAATGTTATTTGTCTTCAAAATTACTATGCATTAATGAATTTCATAACTCAATTTCTTTTCAATGGGATATATTACTAATTAATTTTCTTTTAATATTTTAAGCCAATTTTTATAATTACTAATGAATATCTTATATTTTATTTCAAAAAAATTTATAGTCATTCTTATTTCATAAACATAACAGATCCATTAATAAACTCTTACATCAACGTTATGACCATTGTAAGGGTTTCCTTCACAATATTTGTCCAATCAAGAATGTTCATTATTGAATTTCAGTTGAAGGAAATTATTTTTTAATTTTATAATAAAACTACTTAATTTTCTACTGCTCTATTTATTAATGATATTTACATGTAATATTTCCTTTTCTATAGTCATTCGTTCTTAAAATAAGAGATATTTCATTAATAAAATCCAACTTCATCTCTCTCTTTGATCAATATCTATTTTCTTCCAAAACCATGTTTTGTAAAAAATGATTTATAAATTGTTTTTTTCCTTTTAAAAAATATTTATTAGATTCATTTTTAATCAATTTTACTTTTTATAAAACGTACTGAAAACAATATTTATTTCATTTTTTAAAAATTTCCATTTTGATTTTAACAAAAATGGGAACAAAATATTTTCTAATGCACTCGACATGAAAATAATTTCCCATCATTATCATCATCACCCATAGTTTTAAAAATTATTTTATATTTTTCAACGGCTATTTTCAAAAGGAAATGTATTTATAATGATATTTTATCTTTTAGAATTAAAATTACTTTCAATGTAAAGAGGTTATTTTCCTTAAATTTTCTTTTAATGAAATATTTATTGTATTTCTATTCATAAATGACTTAGAACCATTATTTTAAATATGATATATTGGGGATATGTTTTATTGATATCATATATAATATTTATTTAATTTTTTTATGGTCATTTTGACCAAGTGGAGTATTTATAGTCACTTTCTTGATTTAATTTTATTATCATTAAATTTGACCTTTAAATATTCACTACTATATGGTCATTAGAATTTTAATTTTGCTTAAAAATAAATATTATTTATCATGGATTTGTTTATTTAACAATCCATATATCATTTCTATATATAGTGTTCTACACTGAATGTTAAATATTTATTTTGGGAGATGCTGATAAATTGTCATTATTTAGTCAATAAGTAAACATTATGAAAATGCACATTGTTCATAATTTAAATTAATTATTCGATATATAGTGAAAGGTTTGAACATGAATTGATGGATGTATTTAAAAATTATATATACCGTTGATGAATTGGTAATCTCATGAGAGGAATAAATAAGTTTTTATTAAATGGGGTTTTACTCATATTTTTTAATTTTCATGTTAAAGGTCTTGATATTAGAGGTATAATGGGATTAAGAACATGACATCCAATGATTAAGTATTTCTATAGTTAAGAAGATAGGTATAATTATTAATTATATTTTAGAAATGATATTATCTCTGGATGCATTGTATTATATGTTTTTTATTAAATGTCATATTTTTATGTTAATTAAATTTCCATATTGATTATGTCATATCTTTTTATCCATGATATATTTATAATAATATTATCGATGGATGAATTACATTATCAGTTTATTAATTAAATGGAATTCATTTTTTGATACTTTCCATTGAATATTGATCATGTCAAATTTTATCATGATAGTTGTGTTATTTAAAGGTAATGTTTGCTTTGTTATTTACCATCCCATATTTATTTTTCTTATCTTATAATGAAATTCATGTTATTTAATGGGAATTTGGATTTAGTTATTTAACATTAAATTAATATTATGATTATTGATTCATGATATCTTTTACTATACATAAACCACATATAGAATTTGAGAACATTGTTGTTTGGAATCTTTTCATAAGAATCCATTAAGTGTACTATTATTGATATGCATGGATATGAAAGAGTGGATATTGTTATTATTTACAAAAAATTATGTATTAATTTTTGTCTTCAAATATAATTTGGGAATCATGTATATATCTATTTTACGAAGACCACTAGATTATTAGGTCCTTTTTAAAGATATTCCTTTTATCATATACAAATATAATAACGAATACACCTGTTTGGGGATACATGAGTTAGGGTCGCCACAATTGGTATTGGAGGAAGTTTAGTAACAAATATTCAAACTAGATTTATGACAAAATCTATCAGATAACATAAACAAAGGATGAAATTTGAGGATAAGTTAAAAAAGAACATCCTAAAGTATTAGTAAGGTAATGATTCTATTGTTTCCCTAGGAATACATTTCATTTTTGATACTACACATGGATGTGGTTAAGGAAAAAATATATCTAGGGGTATTAACATCAAAAAGGGAACATTTTTATTCACACTATCATCATATGGTGTAGGAAGATAGGACATAATTTACAGTTTGGTTGACACTATTTGGGGATATGTGTAGTATAATTCACAGTTTCATTATAAAATCCTTATGATGGATTTGAGTAGATGATGACAATGAATAACCTGCATTAATCATAAGAAGTATTAGATGGAATAATATGTGTTAATATTTTAACAAAATATAAATGATTATTTTGTTTTCACACTATGATTGTTATTCATAAAACAAGTATTTTTTGTTTTAGTCAATGGATGGAAACTGAAGGAATCTTGTTAACATTTAACAAGAAAAACATGTGTTAGCTATGAGAAGCCTAAAGGGATGATTAAAAGAGTAAATGATATCCTAATTATCCTAATTTATTTATCCCTAAATATGTTATCCAATTTATATCTTAACCATCTCTCTAGTTCAATATAATGTGAAAATTTAGTATGTGTTGAAAAGAAGGGCATAAATTAATTACATGTCAAGGAAAAATAAAGAGTATGATATAATGATAAAAATTAGTATGTGGGGATAACATGGACATTACCCCATATATTTAAAACCATCATGATGGTTTGAAAATAATTTTAGGATTTCCAAAGCATATCACCTGGGATTATCAAGCCAGGTTTATAGAAAAACATATTTTCTTAATTCATGTAATGAACATGTCTAGATAAATGCATCATTTTCATTGTTATTACCCCTGGGTACAGATATTCTATATCAATATCCACTTATATTATCTATAAATGGATGTAATAAATTTGAAACCACAATATCACACCTTTAACAAAATTCATGTAAATTTTCCAATACTTTGACACAACCTTAGACATATCCTTAGATACAAACCAAGAAATATCATTAGATATATCTGTATGTATTTCACTATATTTTTCATTTAATAACTTGAAAAATTTCACTAAACTTTTCCACTGACACCCACTATAATGACCCAGGATTATCATAAATTGATATTTCAACTTTCTAGAAAAATATTCGTTACATTACCAAATCACATAGTTGAGGAGCATAAATGTATATTACCATTATAAACATGTAATAAAATATTATTAATTCAGGAATTATCATCAATGTATTCCATAAATGTCTTCCCTTATATTAATCATTCATAAAAAAGTTTCATTATAACCAAGGGAATGGAAACATATTAAAGGGTGAGATCATATCGTTTTTAATGGTAAAAATGGAAGATACACAAGGATATCATGAACATAAGGGTACAAAAACATGAGAATTAAATTTTAAAACAATACCCTCCAAATGAAAGATCATAATCTTGGGTCATGTGTAAATTATTGGTAGTTCATAAGACTTTAATCATAAGGAAGTCAAACTACATGATCCATGACATCATAATATTGGAATAATATATAGAATTGTGTTATATACATAATCTTTAAAAATATTATTATAAAGATAACCACCAAAATATTTATGACATCTTATTCTTGGGTAAACACCCATGTACATGTTTCATGATTGGTATAACCACCCACGTACCATACTTTTTGGGTTAAAGCAAAACACTTGTGTACACTTTGATCTCATAAAACAAAAATCATTAACTAATTCATTATAGGGGGTATAGGTCTAACCAATAATAATATAAAAATCATACATATTTTTTACACAATATCATAAAAAATTAATCAAATAATAACCCATTAAATTAAATGAGTTTAATAAAAATATCATCATATCATATCCTGGGTAAAAGATACAGGTTTCATAATAAATTAATCATTTTATCATAGCATATCCTGTTGAAAAAGAATCTGATTTCATAAGAATTTTATAATTTTGTAATCCATGATATAAAAACGGATTCATAAATATAATTCCATCATAAACATAATCCTTTTAGATAAATAATATGAATTTTAAAAAATATTTATATCCAAAAAAAGAATATATTACATGAAAAGATGCTATCTATTATGGAGAATGAATTTTAAAGACAAATCATATGGAATATTTCTTGAAGAATAATAATTTACAATGGAAATCTATTTTTAAAAATAAAAATTCATTTAATATTTTACAAATCAATTTATTTCAAAAAAAATATTAAAAAATTATAATAGAATTCATACAAATTATTCAAATTGTATCATAATGAAAATATCCTTTCAGTTTGAAAAAGAATCATAAAAATGTAAAAATAATGAAAATATTTTTTTGGTAAATAACTTTGAAGAATTAAATTCAAATATTAAATTAAAATAATGGTCATGATGATTCAATGTTGTTTTCATTCTGTACACATTAAAATAAAGGTAACATTAAATTTTTTAGTAAAAAATAAAAGGTCATTTTTGAAAAAAGAAAAAAAATTCCTTTCAAATTTTTTTAAAAAAAATTCAAATATTAGTAAACAAAACTATTTTAATAATCATAAGTTAATAATATAACTATTTATAATTTATTTTATAAAAATTGGTTTTTCGATAAAATATATTTCCAACAGAAGAGATAAATAATATTAGATTTTCATAAAAACATTTTATCATTTATTTTATGTACCAAAGGGTGGAAAAAATGTAAATGTTACAATTAATTTCATGAATAACAAAATAAGAATAAAATAAAAACATCTGTTGAGATATAAATCACAATACATTTTCATTTAAAATATATTAATAAATAATCCAGATAAACAATGAGATTGTAACATATAATCTTTATCACTTTAGAATCATTGAAATGCAAGAACCATGAAATAAGAACATTAAGAGAATCATAAAATATATTGATTATAAATAAAATAATGATATTAAATTTAAAATATGTGGTATATACATATTATAAGGTATAATAGGTCCATAAAATAACACATTTCTAAATGATGGAAAGTTGAGATAAAAACCCCTTACCGATGTGTTACCATTTAAACCATAATCCCTATGAAAAAGAGATCATAAAACGGAGAGGTAAACCCCTATGTTTTTCTATAAAATAATTCTAATATAAAATGATGGTTATTATATACAATATATAAATAAAATATGTGGTGAATATTTCTAATGTCTCGCGGATGTAAAAAAGTGAGATGGAAATCCATTTCCTTATGTCTCAACATCCTTTATAAATATTCAAACCCATAGTATAATATGAATATGTTTATTAAAAATATATTAAATAATAATAATTATATATATAATACAATATATTATTTAATTATGTAATTGTATTATTCATTTATTATCAATTATTTTTTAATTTCATCATTTATGTAATATCAGTTTTTTAATATTTTTTTTGATTCATTATTTTAGGTCCAACAACTTTGATCATGGCTACATAATATCATGATTAGTTAACATGAACTAACTATCATATTTATTCATCGATTATAATTTTAAAACAAACCATGAAATATGGTTTTGAGAATTTATTTATGTTACTATCATGGATAAAAAAGTAGTATATACACATGATTAACATTTCCATTCATAAATGATCATTATGGAATGAACGTAGGAAATATATTTCCATTAGGGAATCATCAAAATAAAATAAATAAAAAATTATTTATTTAAATATACATACACATATCATCTATGAGGTGTGAGGATAAAAATTGAAAGTCGCATCGCTTCGCGATGTTGGTAGTCCACATGTACATGAATGATGTTATAATCATTCAATGAGTGACAAATTAAGAAAGAAATCGATAAATTAAATTTAAAGAATTATAAATATTTGATTAATATCATAATTAGTCATTTAAATCACATATATTTATCATTAATATATTTCATGTAATGAATTAGTAAAAATGAATCACATAGTTTTGTAATGCGATAGTTTTCTATACACAAGAATAATGCTACCATATCCCTTATGGAATAGAATGTAAAAAAATTTTATGTTTGATATAATGACTCAATAGATATAATAGTTTTATAAATATCTTACTAAATCATTATATACCTTATCATACCAAAACATAAGATGTTGTAGTTGAAAACAAATGTCTTTAATTTGTGAGGTGGTAGTCTTCCTTACATACGAATGATTATTTCATAACCCATTTGATGGAAGATGAGACGATTGTAGGTCATGATATTAATATAAAAAAATAATTATATATATATGATAATTTTATTGTTATAAAATAATTTTATAATTATAATTTAAGTTAGTGGATGAAAGAAAAAAATAAAAGCACTTATTGAAGAACATTACCTCTTCTTCGTGTAAACTCATTAGGATTACACCAAATAATTACTTAGTCGGATTTCAACAGAAAATAAATATTGTATTATGGGATGATGGAATCTGGGAAGTTATTTATGGAATGGAAATCTTTTCATAATTTGAAGTGGAGATGAGAATGAGTGGCCTTCTATAAGTGAGGTGAGTTGCACACTTGTAATTTTGTGAAAAAAACATGTTGTACCCATGTTTTTCACATTAATAATAAAAAAAATTGATTACCATAAATAATAAATCTGATAAAGTAAATAGAGTTCCATAAAATAATTATTTTTATATATTTTGGGTCATTTGGTACCCTTATATTTTTATTTTATCCCTTGGTAAAATTCATTTTACATTAATCCAAGTAAATAAAATTTTTATATTTTTACTATTCAATTTGTTAAAAATTTTGTTAGGATTAATTAATTATTTAAAATATTATTATTAAAAATATGGAATATGATTTTCCAAATAACATTCAAATAATTTTAAAATTTAATATAAAATTAGCAATGTAGATTTGATGAGAAATTGGTTTTTTAAATAGAAAATGTTCAAAAGGATATAATGTTATTATATTGAAAATCAATTTGAAATTGTTTATAGTTACCTAAATTGGATTAATCGATATATAATTGATCTAATTTTACAATAAAAAAATTAAAATTTCATTAAACTTTATAAATAAATTAAAATAAAAGTTGGTTTTGAATTAAAATATTTTATTTTTTATTATTCATAAAAAAAATTAAACATCTCATAAATTAAAAAATATTTACCCCATGATTGTTTTGATATTAAATTTTCAAAAAGAAATTTATTTGTTCATATAAGTATTATAAAATTAGTATTATTTAATTTTAAAATAAGTGTACCAAAGGTGATAAAACTTATTTTTATAAAATATAGTTGTAACTGTAAAATATGATTTATTCTTATATATTCTCTAAAAAATAGAAAAGATGAATTAAAAACATTACATGGAATATATAAAATATAATACTCATTAAAATAATTCACCAAAATAAATTCATTTAATTTATTGAGGTAAAACACATTTATATGAATAAAAATAGTTTTTTTAGAAAATGATTTCCAAAATTTTTAGAAGGTTTAATTTAAATTTATAATTAATTAGTCACCAAATAAATAAATTTATATACATGTGTAAAACATATATTTCTATAATTTATTTAATCCAATTTATACCATTTATTCTAATGACTATTTGTTAACTATCGTATTAAACAATAATATTTTAATAGTATTCCATGTTTCATTTAAACTCAGAGTTATGTTACATATTAGAAAAACATGGTGTTTCATGTAGAAAAAGATAAACAAAATGTTTAATGTAATAAAAAATATTGAATTTATTGAATTTATTTAAAAATAATAATTCAAAAAATATTAGGGAGTTACATATTAATGTTATCTTTAGTGGTCTAGGATCAGATGTTCAAGGATGTACTAGTTTTAGAATACTTGTACAGTGAAAAAAATATCTATAAAATTTGAATTAATTAAATTTTATAATCATCATTTAGGATTAGATTCTATAATGGTAAAGGATACCATTTCATCACCTCCAAATCAATACTAGAATTATTTATGTTGAAGATTCTTCACATTAAAGGCTTACTTAGTTCTTACTGCTTAGAATAAATAGTCTATATGAGATTAAATATTGATACAACTCAAGGAGAGTTGATTTTAATAGTAGTGTAGCGCCAGATGGAATCCTATCTTATTTATTCTTAGAGAAATAAAACATCTTCATGGAATTTGAGGTTGGGGTTTTTCACTATTTTGGACCTTTGGATACTTATTATTGGCTATGATATTTGGGGATTCTACAAGTGGAATGCAAATTTCCATCTATAAGAACGTCATCATATTCAAAAGAATGTTTGAACTTGACTTTTACATCTTCGATCAGATCAGGTTGCACAAATCTGATGTGGATTCTTCATTAACAAGCAAGTGTCTTGGGTCACATCATATCTGAATCACCACTAAGTGTAAGTTCTCTACTTCATCCTTAGGGGTGTATCTTCTTCAACATGCTTGGGTGTTCATCTCCATTACCAGGCATGAAATCAGAAGCTATTATAGTAACTATAGGAATGTTGATGGAGATTTAATAGAGATTATTAATATTAGATATGTTTTTTCATTTAATAATGGTTGAGATCTAGTAGTTTGACATCCTTATTGTGGTCGATTGGTCATGGTCGTGTAGTTGTCCTTAAATGATCATGTGGTCACGTAAAAATTATTTGGGAATTTATGGTCACTTGATTTTTTGGGAAGTATATTAATAATTACCTTATTGATCATAGACAGGGGTTTGTGGTATGTTGATTGGAATTGTCACTTGGAACGTGACCGTGATAATGTGGTATCCTCATTTTCGGTGATTTTTTGGTCACGTCATAAGTGATTGTAGATTTTTGGTTACATAAATAATATTAGGTTAGTTTTACTATCTCATTCATGGTATTCTCCAAAATTGGAAGAAAATTTAACTCATTATTTGGAATACAAAATAACGTTATGTATCTATCTTATTTCTACATTTATTTCAAAAGATTAAAATTTTAGAAATGAATTTTTTCCAATTAATTAAAAAAATAAACAAACAAAAAATATCACAATATCATCAATTAAAAATTAGTATAAAATTCATTTAAATCAATCAACTAAAAATATAATTTATAAAAAAAATCACATCAATAAAAATCTCACACAAAACATCATTATTATCATTTAACAAATATTGTCACATAATTTAAAATTCAATTTCTGAATCAATTTATGGATTTAATTATATTTAAAAATTAATGAAATAATTAATACATAAAATATTAATTCCTTATGAAATTTTAATTCCAAATAAAATAAAAAAATCAAACCATCTAATTTCATAAAAAATGCATAGATTCATAGTTAAAATAAAAAATGAATAAATTATTAAAAATCAATAATTGATCCATTTATCTATTAAGATCCAAATCCAAATTGTTCATAAAATTATAAATTTTAGACATGGGTTGGACTAATTTAGAGGTTATTCTCAATGAGTAAGAGTAATGAATTGTTGAAATCATCACCTCACATCAATCCCCCATGCATAGACTATTGAACTGTTATTCCAATTTTGTATTGAATCTCATTATTCAAAAAGAAAAATAAAAGGTATTCAACATTAATAAATTCAAATAATAAAGACAAAATAGAATAATTTTTATGAATTATTCAACTAAATGGAAATTCTTCTTACATGACTTTCATTTAGTTTTTATCTTTAGATCGGATTTAAATTTTAGTTCCATGAGAGATTATAATAGATTTAAGTGAAATTAAAATTTTAACAAGTATAACAACCATTTTTTACTTGTTCTTATGCTTCCTAAACAAACATTCATTTTAAAAATTCATTTATAATTTGAAAATAAAAATTTTATGTCAATTTTTTTCAACATAGGTTCAACATTACATAATAAAATGAATTATTTTTTAAAATATTAGAACAATATTGATATATTGTTTTTTCCAATACTTTTATTTTCAATGAAATTTTAAAAATAAATTATTGAATATGAAAGGATAGAAACTTTCGCGTCAAATTCCATTTTCTCAAATATTCATTATCGGATCCAAGTATCCCATTTTATTCAAGGTCCATTGGACTTATATGAAACTCTTTTGAAGTGTCTCTATAAGCTTCTACTCCATTACAAAGTTCATGCCACATGATATTATATTTGAAATTCCAATGAAAAAATGTTATAATTACTACTCTATGTTGATTTTTAAAACATCACACCATTTTCATAGTCTCTAAACAAAATCTCTAAATAATAGAGGTTATATTGGATTAGTAATCATTCACATAAGTTAATTCAGATGATGTGGAATTGTTTGACTATAAAATAAAATTAAAATAAGGCTTGATAGTATTTTTCTCAAATATAGTTTAAATTCAAAAAAATATGCAGAAGCTATGTCAAGTATTTACAAAACTTCATTTCTATTTTATATATTTTTTTCCCAAAATACAATTTATAAAAATAAAATTTCAATATTTATAGAATCTAGAAATATTATTAAAATAATTTAAAACAAATAATAAATAATATTAAATTTAATCCCCCAAAATTATTCAACTATATATATTTTTTGTTCCATATGACATGAGTAAAAATTAATGTTACTAGACGGTGAAAAATGATATGTATAACCAGCTGTTATTTATCAACAAAGTATGAGGAAATCTCTCCCAAGGTTTATCTATAAAAAAAACATGAGCTATTATCTTTATTTATATCCACTTATTGAAAACAATAGTACATATAATTAAGAATTACAAAGGTTTATATAAACTAAAGTGAATCAAATTAAAATGGAAGAGAAAGGAAATGATTTATAGGATTTTCTCTGATAAGAATTGTTATATATAGACTATCTATAGATGGACAGTCAGGTGGTCATCCCCAATCCACTTTTGGATGGTTTTTATGTGATAAAAACTACCACATATTCCTCTATTTAGAGAAAATAAAATATAATTTTTCACGGAGGTTCCCTGTAACTATGTTCAATAGGTCCACACCATCCGTACTATTATTTATTTTGGTATGGAGGGGGGTAGGATGATATATTTGGTCTCCTTAGTTTCTTCCATACCAGTTTGAAGTCATTATCATTATATGTCACCTACATTAGTTATACATGATGGAATTCAGATATGGTGTAGTTAGTGAAAAAATCAAATTTGATAAAATCAATGCATCATGAGTTATAAAAAAATTACCCCATTATATATAGCAACCTATAATTATTTATCTACATGTTGAAAAATTTGGAAGTATTCTTTCAATTTTATTCCATCCAATTTATGGTCACGGTGATGTTGAGGGATTAATGGCCTCACCACCAGTCCAAAAGATTTTTATTCTTCCACAACCACATTCCTTGTGTAACCACATTCAAATTATTCAACATTATATATGTGTATAAATTAAAAGTAATTCACATACATCTCATTTTCTTCATTATCTAGGGATATATATTCTATAAATTCCTACATCAGTTTCTCTTTATAGTGAGAGAAAATATTATATTATTATTTTACAATGTATGGAAAAATGGTGTTTGTTTTGGTATTTTAAAATTACATAGATCAAGTTATAGAGTATATTTTGATAAATAAACAGAATCTAAGGATCGAATAATTCCCCCATTTGAACTTGGATGGAACTTGTGATTCTCATGGAACACCATTGGAATATCATTATTAATATATATTATTTATTGTTCTTCATTATATCCATAATGTAGTTTCTCTCCCATCATTATTCTTTATCAACCATGATATACATTAGTTTGGTTGCGTCTATAAAATTATAACTATGGATGTTATATGATAATTTATACTATGATAAAAATAAATAAAATGAATCTAGTTCAGCTTTTCTATACCTCCTTAGCCACAATATGCATGTCATATTCTAGGAACAATGCCTCTTGGATGTATAATTGTATTGATTCGACCAAACTCAGGAAATATAGCTTATATTTATAGGTGAGTTTATCTAATTCACCTTCATCATCTAGGGATGGTAAATATTTTATTCCGGTGAATTCATTTACATATTAAGCGAGATTAATAAATATGTTTTTTTAATAAATCATGAGAATGAAAATTATTAAAATAGCTTCCCTAAAGAGTTTTAATATTTTTATTATTCCATGTTGGGTATTTTCCTCACATTTCCATCCTACTGAATAGGCTCTTTGTTGATATGTGAAACATTTTCCATTGATTCTTATATCTGACTCCACATGATTTTTTATTATTGGATTCCTATCTATAGAATGTTATTTACAAATAGTTGTTTTGGGTGTTTACTTTCCCAAGGCAATAATGGTAAAAATGGAAATAAATATTGGTCAAAAAATAAATAGAAATGTGTTGGTTATTCACTTCTACATTGATTATATCAATTTATTAATTCTAGGAAAGAAATTTATGATCCATTATATAAAATTTTCATTCATTACTATTTTCCCAAAAAAGAGAAAAATGAAAATGAATAAAATAAAACCAATAAAAAATATGAAAAACAATAATTAAAATTATATTAACGACATCAAAAAATCAGCTAAACTCCTCGAAAACCATTCTGTGTTGATCATATTGTTGTCATGGATCATGGTCAAATATTTTTTTTATAACAACCTAATAAAACCTTGTAGATGAAAATGGTCTTCCCTCAATGAGTATCATTCATTATTTTCACTATCATATCATTTATATACTTCTATTTACGTTTTATTAATTGTGATAATAACACTGTGATAGTGTTTATTTTTTGATGAATGAAAATAAAAATCAAATTGAAAATGATTATGCAAAAAATGGATATGAGAAATAAATATTATCATAAGGTTGAATTAAATTTTGATCTATTATATTTTTTATATTTCTAAAACAACTAACTTATTGAATAGTTTCAATATCATTTCCCTATTCACTATACATTGTTTTATTTGGTTTCGAGCCACTAATAATCTCATGTTATATTCTAATAGACAAATAATTCAATGTTTAATCTTTTTTGAATGTGTAATAACATTCCTCAATAATGTAAATGAACTCATTCAAATAAATGGAAGCAATAAAATACCATTTTATCATATGAACAACAAGAATCTATTAGAAGGAATTATTCTAAAATTGAGGGAGAGCAGGGTGAAAAGTTTTGGAAGAGTGTGAACTTGTCAATGGATTGTAGAGTGACGATAACCTCTTATACAATGTAATAATGCTATTTTAATGAAATAATTTAGGAAATTATTAACAAAACAAATGAAAAAAATTCAAAAACCCTGTAGTTATTCCCCTCATACTACCTAAAATGGGTTAGTTATCAATGATCATGGATAGAATTAACCAAATATTACAATCAATTAATTTTTGGAAAATGCGATGATTGAGGTGTCCGGGATATGTTTTTATGTTATTTTGGGGATAATTTTGGAATTATTGTAGTAGGTTATTATGGTGGTAGGTCAATCTAGTGAAGGGTCATTTCTTCATATATGCCAGCCTACTGGTGGTTCATCATAGGGGTAACACATTTTTGAGTAAATTCATAATGGAGACAGGTCATTATGGTGGTAGGTCATCTTAGTGGTAGGTTATTATAGTGGAAGTTTAATTTCAGCAATAGGTCATTCTAGTTGCAGGTCATTCTGTTGGTAGGTGATTTCTATTTTACGCTATTCTACTAGTGACTCCACGGATGTGTCTTCATGGTAGGGACTCCCTGGTGGTGACACCCTGGTGGTGACTCCCCTGTGGCGACTACCTGTTGGTGACTCATTAGTGGTGACTCCTTATTGTTGTCTCTATGGAAGTGAATCATGGATAGTGACATCAATGCTGTGATTTCTTATTGTGGAATTCAAGGTATTGACTTCATTTTATTGACTCCATTTTAGTAACCCCCTGGGGGTATATCCCTAGTGGTGACCCCTAGGTGGTGACACTGTAGTGGTTACTCACTGGTGGTGAATCTTTAGAGGTGACACCCTAGTCGTTGCACCATTGTGTTACTCCTTGGAAGTGTCTCCCTAGTGGTCACTTCATTATAGTGACTCCCAAGCAGTGGCAGTGAACAATGCTTCCACATTTTTCCAAAGTTTAAATATTTTTCATATTAACATCTTTTATGATGAAAAATGGGATTAATTCTTTAATAGAGGTTTCTGGTTTTTTTTCAAATGATATTAATCAAATATTAAACTTATAAAAATAATGGTTAATGTTTAAATGTTTTAAATATGGTGTTTATTTGATGAAGTCCTCTTCTAATGATCAACTAATTCATATCAAATTTTTCTAGTTTCAAATTTAATCTCTCTAATAAAATGATATATCTTTTGTTCTCTCTTGATTTCATTCACAAAATACATAATGTAAAAATGGGTTTTTCCCTTAGATTGATGGAGCATTGTTTCCAATTTTGTTTGAGTTATTCTTGTAGGAATTGTATTCTGGTACATGCACAACATTTTTTTAATGTAGCATGATCGTGTAAAGATTGTTTTTTCATGTTAGGGGATCCATCATTTATTATTTTTATATATCATTCATTATGGGATGATTTTTTATCTCTTTAGAAGATATTTAAATCCATCCTAACAAAAATAATCAACTAGTTTAATTGAATATTTAACGGGTAGTGTAAGGCATCTCAAGATTTTATATATTTTTCATATTGTGATATAGAGTTTACATATGTTTGTTTAGTCTTTGAATACCATGGCAGTCCGTATCAACTATTTTTTTGGTTTTCATCTACTTATGATGACCATGTTGTTTGATTGTTTGTTACAACACTCTACATAAATGGTTATCCTCATTTATTTAGTCAATGAAATCGATTCCAAATGATCGGATGGCTTCTATGATAACACCCCAAATTAATGAAGTGGGATTGAATTAAATCCCCTAATCCTAATTTGAATAATGATTTGGTATGTGATGTGATGTGTTTATTGATGTGGTTTTGTGTTGTGTTTTTTTTGTGATGATGTTATTAATGTGAGAAATACTTAGTGTGATGGGTGTGGGTAAATGGATGGGATATTCTATTGAACTGTGATGGTGCTTGTGGTGGGGTTGTACAGCGGGGCTATAATGATAGTGGTGGTGTGGTTGTGTTGTGGGGTTGTGATGGTGGTTTGTTACACTAGTTTCCCATGTATTAATGGAATTAAATTCATTATTATGATTTTAAATGGCCATGTTTTACAATTTAAATTTTTATGGGATATGGGTTTTAAATAGTTAATGTTTATATAAAAAATAATGGGATAGAAATTTGAAAGAAGGTGTCTGCCAAAATGAAATTGGATGCTAATGAATAATGAATACAAAAATTAAATGGGATGTTAATGTATAACTAATTGATAAATTAAGGATCATGAAAATGTTTTAATGACTAAAATAAGAACCATGTATTGTTTTTTATTTTATTTATTTTATGAATTTAGAGGTGAAAGAGATTATGTGGATTCTGTTAGATGGATAGTAATTTTTTTGAACTCATAGGTCATGATTTTGTAATGTTATTCTCTATATACATAACTTATATATTCATGTGATTTCTATAGGCACCCCACCCATGTTGAGAACCATGTGAATAGACTAGATGGTTTTTGGGTATTTTTACCATCATCTACATGGGGGGAATGATAGGTAACTACATATTCTTTGCTTCTCCCTCTTCTAGGCATTAGTGGCATGTATGGGCTATGATGCTAATAGGTCAAAAGTTCCACTATCAAGATGCATCATGATGAGATGTGATGGTCTAGGTGTATTCAAGAGATATGTGATGCGATGTCGTATGGTGGGAGTCCTACATTATAGGATGTGCATGAGGTTGATTCCATTGATCGTGATACCCTACTACACTAGTTAGGTTATATGATGGACCATGCGTCTGCAGGTGGGATGAGATATGATGTGATGGACCAGGTGTTTGTGTGTAGGATTTGATGTGATGTGATGTGATATGGAAGAGGTAATAGTGACATGATGTACTTCATTGGGGTGAGATAGCATAAAATTATTTCGAATGTTGTGTGGGGGTACACTATCATCAATGTGATTATTGCTATATTATTATACTTGGATGAGTTACGTGGTGATTAAAGTATGGAGATGATGGGTTTCGATAGTAAACCTATATATTTTTTATTTGGTTCTACTATTTTCTCATCATTTCATTAGTATTATTTGGTTAGATATGTATGAGAGACATTGGTTTTCCTACTGAGTATATCTATATGCTCACCCTAAGTAAATAAAACTGATTTTTAGGTTTCAGGAGGAATGTATGGACTATGCTAGACATTACTAGCACATACCATTAGTTTTTGTGTCACTACCTTATTTTTTAGGGACCTTACATTTTGATTCATTTAACTATATCTATTTGACCAATACATACATTGTTGGATGATTTTGGGTTTCTTTATATTATTTCATGGGGTTTTTATGGTTGTTTAGTCTATCTCCTGATATCATTTTCTTATAGAGAGTAATTCCCCAATAATGTAATATTTTTATACCCTTGGTGATAGTCACCAATCCAAGGCATAATCAAGGTGGGACTCAGGGGTCATTGTCTCCCTTTCTTTATTTTTGGCCCTGAAGGGGTACCTTTAGAGGGAGGGGTCCATATAGTGTGGTATTAGATTTGATGTTTGAGAGATAACATGGATGTTTTATTGATGGAATATGATGAATGAATAGGTTTCTAGGTAAATAATTTTAGATGATATTGGTTCATGGCATAGGAAATGGAATTCTAGTTAGGACATTAAATTAACTCCCTCCCCATGTGATTTGATGCATGGACTCTAAGCCTACATAATGACCAAGTGAGGTAGCATCACTTATAGGTTAGTGACCTTTGTAGGGGTACATGTATCATGGTTGATTACACCTGTGATAGAATGACGTAGTTTGTGGAAATCATTGAATTTAATTAAAAAATAATTAAATTTTATGTGTGTTTCTTTGAATTTTTTCACACAATAGTTACTAAAAAATAGTTAGTGTATGATGAAATATTCCTATAACCTAAAAGTAGATAGTAAAATAATGGTTAAATGGATCGAGCTAATTTTTCAAAATCTTTTTCAGGATTGAATGTGTCTCTTTCTTTTCTATAATAACATAATTATTTGTGTATTTAATTGTGTTTAATTCCATAAAATGTATATCATTACATTTGTTTTACTAATGTATAAATTTTTTAGAGATGCATTCTTATTGTATTATACTAAAAACAACTATGTAATATGGAAAACCATTATGAAGCATGTTACCTCAAGTATTTTTCATATTGACCGGATCAAATGAAATATTTTGAAACCATGCATTGAAGTATCCTGATTCCTATATGAGTTAATATACCATGTTTTTCATTCCATTAATAATTTATTACTAGCATGTGTCATGAAATTGTTGTAAAAAAAATTTTAGGAAAATAAATTGTGAAATTTATTACAAATTGACTTCGTAATTATTGATAATTCCATTGAATTTAAAGACTCATGAAAAGAATTTTCTTTTCCTTCTTTTTAAATTACATTAGTTATCCAATTTAAACATAATCATAAGTTGTAAGAATGTATTAGGTAGAAATTAATGTGAATTTTATTTTTAAATTTTAGAGAATTATAATATTACATTGTGGTAACTTGTTGAGACATAAAACTATTTAAATTTTTAATCTTTTTATTTTATGACTGATACAATTATTTGTGTACTGAAATAACATAGCATCACATTTTATGTCATTGTTAGTTTTTTTGTAATAATTCCTATTTTTGAAATATGTTTCTTAGAAACTAAGTAAGTTATAGTATTTGAGACTAGATTATGACACATGTTAAAAATGTTATATTTAAATATGGAAATAGAATCTCATTATTCTTATTTTAGTATATAAACATGATTTCTTGATAAATTTAATGATTAATGAATGGTAAGTTTGGGCATGATAATGCATGAAATATATAAATACAACAAGTGTAGTTTAAATTTCATGGTGTGAAAAATAGTTTTATTTCGATGATTATAAAATAATCTTGTGAATGTAATATGGTATCCTGATTGAACGCAAGAACAAAGAATATAAATTTTTTCAAATGAATAAATTTGTATATTTCAATGATAAGAAAATGAACAAAGAATTTATTGTTTGAGGATATTAATCTTGTAATTTAAGATAACATTTGTTCAGTTTTATATATAATTTGGAAATATGTATAAAATATTTAAATGAATATAATAATATTTCATTGGAAATAAATTTGGAATGTTGACTATTGTTTTTGGTTTTATTGTTATAGTTGCATTGAAGTGTTACTACCATTTTCCAAAAATAAATGCTGATATAAGCCTTTCATGTGATATTATTATTACAAATTATGAGACCCTTGATGTGAATTTTTCATGAAGATCACCCTACATCAATAGGATAATCACATATATATGGTTAATGAATCAATTTCATAAAGAAAATTGATTTTTTTTTTAGAATAATCTTGAAAAATAACGAGGTGATGTAATGTTATCAACCAAATAATTATGGAATCCATATTCTGTTTCTTCTATTTGTGGTTGTTCGTTGTGTGTTTCCTTCTGTGATGTCTGATTAAAAATATCAAGAAAAGGGAGAAACCTGATCTATAATCTAGAAACATTACAATTTGATGTGATTAAAAATATTTGGGCAAGTTAGTGAAAGCCTATGTTGGCAATATCATTTTACAGTGGATGGGTTATTTATATTTCTATTCTTATATTATTTATTTATAATAAAATATTAGTTCTTGTGTATGGTGGGAAATTAAATGAAAATTTTCTCCCTAGGTATTATATTATTAAATAATGTTTTCATAGAAAATATGTAATATTTTACAATTAGATAAAATGGATTATTCAAACATTATTCTTTTTTTACATTCAATGTCAAATGTAATGTTAAATACATTTGAAAGAATTTATTTGAAATAAGAGGAATGAGTTTTAAAAAAACAACTAATATATATTTTTGAAATAAATGATAAAGAATTATGAAATAAAATATTCTTTTAATGCATTTGAAAATATTTGGTAGAAAAAAGAATTATATTTAAATGTTATTTGATGATATGTTTTTGTTTTAAGAAATATAGTTTTAAATGAATGGTTTTTTTAATGGCATGTACTTATTTAAAAGTATAAATTCTGAATTTTGTTGAAAATAATGTCTTGTTCTTAATTTGTTGATAGGTGTTGCTTGATGTGGTTGTTATGACCATCTATGAGACCTTATCCTCATTTGAGAGGTATCTACACCAGAAGATTATTTATCAAATATCTTTTATAATGAGATTTATTTTCCCTAATGGTTTTTTTGTTATAAATATATCAAAAAAACATGATGGGTACATATTTGGAGGGTTTTTTGGACAACTGTTATCTTTTCTTTTCAGTTTTTTATTCAAAATTATAAACCATTCTCTAGGTTCGTGTGACATGACTATATGATGACCTGATAGAGAGTACTTGGGAGTGCGAGACACAAACGTGAGCATAATATGTTGAGTTGTTCTGAGTATTCCTCAATATATTATAAATTGTGATAATTTTTTGGAACATTGTGTTTTATAAGATATGTTTTTTCCCTTGATGTTATTCATGTTATGTGAGGAATGATAATGTTATGACATATGAAAAATGGAAGACCATATTCTTAATAGAGACACATTATACAAAGATATGATTAATCCCATGTGGGCTAGTCAGTTCTTCTGAGAGTAAGTAGTATCCTTAAATGGAGGAAGGAATTACCAAATTCTTCTGTTCTAGGAAGTATAGTTTTTTCATCTATTCTGGGAGTTTGGTTAAATTTTTTTTATTGGTGGTGGAATTTTAGATGTAAATATATCATTGATAGGTATCCCTACGTGTGGTTGTTCAAAAACATTTTTTTTACTATATTGGTTGGTTATGAATTCTTCAAGAAAATAATAACTTGATAGGCATGTGATGTAATTTCCAAGACATTACAGCCCATTACATTTCAAAAAATATGATGATTGAGGTTCTTAGGGGAATTATGTAGTGTTTTGTTGTTTAAAAATTACATTATGTAGGTTTTTGTTTCTAGTAGTAGTTAATTATGAAAATAATATTATTATTTTTTGGGAATTCTGATGGTATGTCATTTTTTTGGTCATTCTAGATATAGGTCATTCTAGTGGTAGGTCATTTCTGGTGGTAGAAAATTTCAGTGATAGTTCATTCCCATGGTAGGTCTTTTTTGGGTGTCAGTCATTTTTTAAGTGTCTCCCTAACAGTGTCTTACTTGTAATGAGTCCCTGGTGGTGATCCCTTGACCGTGAGTCCGAGGTGGTGACTCTATAGGGGATAGTCCCCGATCACAACACCCTGACAGTGACTCTTAGGTGTTTAATCCTTGATGGTGACTCCCTGGTGGTGAATCCCTATAGGTGACTTCTTGGTGGTGACTCCCTGGTGGTTACACATTGGTGGTCACACCCTGGTGGACACTCCCTGTCAGTGACTCTTAGGCATTGACCCCATAGTGGTAAATTCCAGTCAGTGTCTCCTAGGAAGTGACTTCATGTTAGTGACACTATAGAGGTGTCTCCCTAGTATTGACACCCTCACGGTGACTCCAAAGAGATGAATCCATAGTGGTAGTAGTGATCAATGTGTCCAATTTTTCCATAATTTACAAATATTCTATTTTAACATCTTTTATGACAAAAATGGGTTTAATTAATTATTTTAAAATTCAATTCGAGGGGGAATAATCACATCTTCAATTTCAACAATATCTAAAGAATTTTAATATTTTAAAACAAATGGTTTTAAAGATATTATCCATTAATGGTCAACCAAACAATATAAAATTTTTCTAGTTTTGGATCTACTCTTTCTTAAGAAAATATCCTTCCTTCTCTCTTCCCTGATTTCTATCTCTTGACATTAAATTATCTTAAGGATTTTTCCCTTGAATTCATGTAGCCCTATTTCTAGTGTTTTTTGATTTCTCCCTATATGTGGTTTCCCACGTTATAAGCACCCCCTTTTTTCTGTGAAATGCGTTGTGTCAATCTTCTTTCACTAAGGAAGGGGTCCATGTGTTCTATTATCAGTGTATCATGTGATATGGTTTACTCATGGTCTCTATGGGTAATATTGTTTTATTCATCTTAACAAATACAATTAACCCATTCAAATGAAATGTAATGGGGTAGGGGACTTATTCACATTATTTTATATTTCTTACTTATTTTGATATTATGTTTATATATTTTTTATCACTGAATACCATGGCCTTTAGTATCCCATTTTTATAGTTTTATAACATATTTTGATGCCCATGCTTTTTGATTTTCTTTGAAACCGTCAAAAAATTATGGGTTAGCCATTTTTATTTGGTTAATGAATTGAATTCCTTGTGATCATATGGATTCTGTGATAATTCCCTAAAATAATGAAGTGGAATTTAATTAAAGACCCTATGAGTAATATGAAAAATGATTTTGTTTGTGTTGTGATAGGGTTTTCTGTAAAACTATGTGTTTTGGCTTAGATGTGATGATGTGATTCATGGATAGTTGATTTATTATGATGGGTGTGGAGGTAGTAGATATGATATGCAGTTGGGCTGTGATGGTGGTGGTGATGTGGTTTTGAAGCGGGGTTTGGACAATAGTTGTGGTATTAATGGAATTAAATGCATGATAATGATTTCAAATGGCCATGTATAACGATTTAATTGAGGATGAGATGTGTCATTTAAATGATTATTGACTATATAAATACTAATGGGTTGTAAATATGAAACAAGGTGTCTACCTAATTGAAATGGGTTGATAATGAATGTTGAATAAATAAATTAAAGTGTCTATAAATGTAGAATTTATTGATAAAATGCTACTCTTTAATATTTGTTAAAGACCCAAATATAAATTTTCGATTGAGTGATTTAATCTGTTTTGAGGTGGAAGTGATTGCATGGATTCTATGAGATAATTAGTGCTTGTTGCAAACCAATAGAATAGGATTGTGTGTTGTGGTGATATATATGTATCTATTATATTCTTATGATTATCTATACACATCACACCCGCATTTATCACCATGTGCCGAAACCAAATGTTTTGTTGGTGTTTCTCTAAAATTTTTGTGGGATGATGGACGGTTGGATACCTAGTCTTCCTAGATCCACATTCCATACATTGGGGACATGCACAGAATGTGATTTAAAAATGTAAAAAGTGAATTTTTTGATATTTGGTTTGTTTTGATGTGATGGAAAAGTGTCTTCATGAGAGATTTGATGAGATGACTTGTGGTTGGGTCATGCATGGAAGGAGGGGGGAATGAGGTTGATGTCCTTGATCCTAATGATTACCTATTACACTTGTTATGTGTTGTGATGTCCCATGTTTATGTAGGTAGGATATTATGTCATCTAATAGCACATGTGTTTATAGGAATGATGTGATTTAATGTGATTTTATATAGAAGATTTAGTAGTGCCAAAACGTATGTTGTTGGGGAGTGTGAGTGAATATTACTGGGAAATTTTTGTGTGGTACCCCATCATCGATATTATTGATAATATATTATTATACTTAAATAAATTATTTGGCGAGTGATCTCTAGTGAGGATGGGATTGGTTAGTATACATGTGAAAGAGATTTTTGGTTATACAATTTTTTCATGGCGGAATTAGTATGCTTCTTCTATATATAATTGACATTATTTGGTTTTCCTACTAAGTATAACAATATGCTCACCAAATTTATATAAAACTAATTATTAGGTTTTCAAAAGGACAACATGGACCATGAAATTCATTACCATCTTGGACCGTGGGGTGTTTTTGTTATCTTACAACATTATCTTTTATTTGGGGATTCATTTTTGAGTCTTTTATCTATATCTATTTGACATATGCATGCATCATCAGATGATTTTTGGATTATTTAAATTAGGTTATGGATTTTTTTGTGGTGAATTAACTCTAAATGCCAATATTTTATAACTATAGAGGTCAATGACTCAAATATTGTGATATTTTTATATCCTCCATGCAAATCACCAACACATGGCCTACGTGATGTGGGAATCAAAGATCATTATCTCCCATTATTCATTGTTAGCCCTGAAGGGGTGCCTTTGGAGAGAGTGGGTTGTGAAAATAGAGATTGAAATCACATTGGAGGAATAGGTGAAATAGACACATGGAAATCTTGGAAGAAAATAATGGCACCAAATGATTCATATAATTGGAAGTATAATTAAAATAATTTAACAAAATAAAAATAAAAAATTCACTATTATTCAAAAGTAAATAGTTAAATACTATTTTGTAGGTAAGTGGGATAATATATATAGGTTTTTGTATCATATTCCCCATTCTTGAGATATATTCAAATAATTAGCAAGCTCATTCTCTATTGGGATGAGTCCACATGGTACATATATAAAGGCCATGATCAATTTTTGGGAGAAATTTCATCCCACTGTCACCTACAAATTTCATTGAGCGTGTAATTGAAATTATGCGTTATGAAGCAGTGAGAGTTCTGTTCTACCTGACATAAAATGAGAAGTTGTTTTATGAATTTAGCACTGAATGTGATGATTTAGGTGTGGGATGATAAATTGGACCTCATTATCATTAATATTTGGGTAGTAAGGTCCTGAATCAGGAATTTATATGGGGGAATATTATTTGTGGGTATGATTTGATATATTTGTGTCATTGGTACTGGAATTAGGCCTAATAAATTAACATTATATATTTATTGAAAAAATTTTACAAGTATCTTATTTTAATTATATTGTAGTCTCAAAGCTATATCCAAGGGGGTATTGTGGTACCACAAGTCTTCAGAATACCTACTCTGTGAAAAAATCAACATAAAAAACAAAAAATTAAATTAGTGAAATTTCAGAAGATTCATTGTGTTTTTTCCTTAAGGGACAATTTTGGTGTCTCATTCATCCCCTCCAAAAAAAATCATGCATAAATATACTATCAATTCATCACCTTTGTGTTTCAGTTAATTCTTCCCACTTTTCCTCAATTGGTTATGTGAGATTGGAAAGGGATTCAAATCAGTGACCTTTTATTTAAATAGTAGAATGGATCAAGTCCACATTCGGTTTTCTTCAATTTTAGTGAAATGTAATTTATTTTCATTTTCATAGGCTGCGGCTATTCACTTCTCCTTACATTCAAATAATCAACATCTATGGTGAGATTTAATGTATCTATATGTGGTCTGGTTTGTTCCTTCAATAGGTGTCTCATCATCTTCTACAGAAATATTCATCATGAGTTATACATATCTAGTCTAATGGAGTCGAGTGCATCAAATTAGGGAGTCTTCATTGCTAAGAAAATAGTATAGGAATATTATTATTTAAATCACTATTTAAAATCAGTTCTTTACTCCATCCTTGATGGTGAATCCTCTTTGTAATTCATGGGTGTTCACCTCCCTTGGCAAGCGCAACATAAATATATTCTCCAGTATCTATATACACATAACTGGTGATTCAAGGGAGATTATTATTTTCATATATGGTCATTCATTTAACAATATTAAAGCTCATGTAGTGTGGGAATGTTATTGTAGTAAGTTGAAGGTGGTTGTGTAGTATGTTGTAGAAGATTGGGAAACCACATGAGAAGTGTCCATGAATTTGTGGCCACTTGAGTAGTGTGATAGGTTATCCAAGGTCACATAAGTGACCATATAAATGGGTTTTATCTAATTGATGTGAATATTAATTTGTAAGGTTAAAAGTTAATGTGGTAAATTCAATTTGGTTTAACATGCGGTCACTTTGGATGTGATAAAAAATTGATGTCCATATGAATAACTTTTGGAAACTTATATTTTCTCAAGCATGAAAAGTTCAAAAATTTGAAATCATGGTTACAAACGATTTTCAGGAAACTTAATATCTGAACTCCACCCCATTTCAACTTGGATTTCATAAAAAATAATTTTCTTACATTATATTTTCTAATTAATTATAGAAATAATAAAATAATAAAAATAACAATTTCATCAGTTAAAAATCAAATTTTTTTAAATTAATCAATTTAATATATAATTTTGAGAAACACAAAATATCCATCATTTAAAAAAGAAACCTAAAAATTCAAGATAAAAATTTCAAAAATAAAGTCATAAAATTTATATTTATATTTTAAAATAAATTAACAGATTTTAATAAATTCAAAAATAAATCCATGAATTAACAATAGTTAATAAATCTCTTATATAATATCATTTCTAGATCCAATAAATAAATAATAACATTAAATTGTAGAATCAATTTTGGATTAACACATTATATTAAAAATAATTAATCAATAAAATTAAATAACTGACCCATATATCGAATAAGTTCACTATACAAAAGGTAAATAAAATTCACAATTTTAATAGATGCTTAAATTAACTTAGAATGTGTTTTAAATGAAAAATAGTAATAAAAAATTATTTTCTCATCTCTCCGTAATTTTCCATTATTGTGAGGTATTCTAATCCCTTTTGAAAATATTCTCCCTAATACCCTCACATTATTGAGAAAAAGATGGATTTTTTTCACACTAGAACAGAAAATTGTTTATATTTAAAAGATTTTATTTTTATGGGGTGTTTTTTAAACGATTGAGTAACTTATTGGAATATACACCTTTTTATCTTTATTCCTACAGGTACATTGACCCTTGTTCACCAATTAATATATTATAATTAAATTATTTTTATAAGTAACCATAAAAGCTAATTTTTTCTTACATAACCAAATTATTAATATTTTATCACAGATATTTATTGTTTGATTGTGGTAGAAGGGACATCCATGTAAATTACTTGGAAATAAATTTAATACCTGTTGGTGTGAGGTATGATTGATTATTTTAGGTGGCGGAGACAATGAAAAGGGAATGATTAAATTTTATTCATTATACTATAAGAATTTAAACCATTTATACTAAAAATTATAAAAAATAAATGATATTTAATTTTTCAATGTTCTTATGTATAAGATGTATCATTAATTCATCAAATTTTATTTTCATCTCAACCTCCTTGAAAAATAAACTATAAAATGAAAAAGTTAAGGAAAAATTTAAACAAGGTGAAATGGGATGAAAAACATCATCTCATTCATTATTTTATTTGTTTACCATGAAATTCAAAAAAGAGTTTTTTTTCACATTCGTATGGAGAATTGATAGATGTATTATACCTTTATCAAAAGAATATTTATTTTATAGTATTTAAGAGTTCAACCTTCACTTTGTTTATTGAATTTTTAAATATTATTATAGAAAAACCATTAAATACCAAATTTACCTTGAAAATACATCTTGATTGATTAAATTTTTACGACTCGTGTTTTAGAAAACATACATTTTTTAAAATAATATTCCGGTACATGAATTTTATAATCATCATTATTACTCTAAATTTGTTTTCTATTTAGTTAATAGTCACATGAATTTCGATGTGAGGTAAGCTGCAATTGGGGTATGGATGGATTTTTGAGATATATCAAATTTAAATGTGTAAAGAGAATATAAAAAAATTATTTTCATAGATGTGGCATAATAGATTCTATATAAAAAATTATTGAAATTATCTCATTATATTATTTTGATGGAGAATCAAAATCACATCTTGAATAATGAGATAAGTTTAAAGAGTTATTAAAAATGTTTTCTTATCACAGTAAAGAGACATAATTGAATATAAAATAATTTTATAATGGTCTATTTCAATGATATAGTTAAATCATAGACTCTACTATAGGTGGATCCTTAAATATGAATCTATTGGGCGGTATTTTTATTTTTTAGACCATATGAATAGTGGTAATTATCAATGGATGGATGATGATGTGTGACCATTAGAAGGGACTTCTATGTTGAATAATATTCGATGATGAAATGATATCATAAATACCATTTATATTATTATTTTGATCATGTAACATTGTATATGTATATGAATCATAGTGTTGAATTATAATGATTTTAACCAACATAATTATGTTCTTGGAATGAATCCATGTGGAAACAAGTTATTTCAACTACGTGTATAAAAGTTTCAAAAATAACATTTTCTATCTCTTGAATGTAAATATTATTCATTAAAGGATACTTTATCAACATTTATGAAAAACTATAAGGCTATTATTAGTTATTTGAATGTTTATTTTGAGGATCAATTTTTTTCCATGAGAAATAGTTTGTACTAATTTTGGACAACATCAAACCCCCTCTATGAGAGGGTGAAGGGATTAATTTTGTGTAACAATGAGGTAAACAGATGTGGAAATTTATGGAAAATTATATCCATCACCCTGAAAAGTAACAAAACCATGAAAAAAAGAATTTAAACAATGATAAAATAAAAGGATAAAAATGTAAAAATTGGAATAAAATAAGAGAAAGATGATAAGAAAAAGGTAATAAAATCATATAATTAAGTCAGATAGAAATAACAACCACACTATAAACCACCACTATAATTAATTGAAAAATAATTATTTCAAAAATTATGGAAGAAAGAAGTACTTTTATTTAAATTTATATGAAATTACATATTAACATTCCATTTATAGAAAATTGTGTAATTATTCACTCATATAAAAATTTTGTGAGTTTCTGTCGAAGAGGAGGAATAATGAAGATACATGAACCATATAACTCATACGATAATTTACCACTATATATTCTAGAATTCCAATAAAGATGAAACATGATCTAGGTAATTTTTTGATTGCTAATAATATTCGTTCTTCTGATTTTGGAATGGATCTATGTGATCTATGTGTGAGTTTATACATCATGTTATGCTCAACATTTAAAATCTTTGGATTGGAGGAGATTAATCCTAACAAGGTTTATTTTTAAACATTTTTCACAATAGTGATATAACCATAGGGTTTTACTGAGGTTATAATGGTTAATTAGATAATTTTTATTTTATGGTGGACATTCTTAATCTTGAGATAGATGAAGAAAAAACACATCATACTCACAAGATATTATTTTTATAAATGAGAATTATATTTATTGATCTTCAATGTGTAATATTTCTATAAGAGTTTATGTTCATAATGTAATGTTTAATATTTATTAGTATATAAATATTATATTTAATGAAGATGATTATTTGAGTGACGAACACATCCAACAGACAAAAAATGTAACTTCCCTTGAAGGGAGGAATAATGGAGATGTAGTAAGTAAGAATGAAAAACAATGAATTAATGTAATGAATGAAAAAATAAGTAATTTAAATGTATATAAAATGATGGAAAAGTGACCATAGAAATTGATTTTAATGAGGGACATCAAATTTGGTTATTCCCCGATTTAAAATATAATTTTTCTAGATTCAAAAAGAATTAGTGAATTAGTATTCTAGATGGATATTGTGTTTATCCTCAAGGGGTGGGGGTGAAATTTATTTTAGTGAATGTATTTAGACCCATATATATGAATTAATCTTAATTTAAACCTTTTATTGATCTCGATCAGGTCACTTATTTCCAATATTACGTTAAATGAGATGGTTTGGTAATTTATAAGAAAAATGCATTAATATGTGTTACTATCGGAGGCTATCCAAGTTATTCATGTCTTTTATTAAATATATATTAATTAATTATTATTAATTTATTATTAATTTATTTTTTATTAATATCCAATACTTCATTTATTTTTTATAATTAATATAATGATTCTTTAACATTCCCATGACTATTTTAATTTTTTTCCCCATGATTATAGATGAAGGAACAATATGATAAGAGAGAAAAAGTAAGAATCTTCACTTTATATAATTTATTTTATTTTATAATTTATTTTTTTACATAAAAAATAAATAATATTTGTGCTTGTTAATTTCTATGAAACACATTTTTTTTATTTTTTGATATATAATAGATGAGTTTCCTTGGAATACCAGCATACCTTTGTTTACATATAAATTTTCATGGAATTGAATATATATGATGGTGTGGGTGATAATATATATATATATATATATGTGAGGATATTAATTTTATAGTTTATGATATCATAAGATGTAAATATTTATATAGGTGAAATTTTTCTATATATTGTTATGATTTTATTTAATGAAGATCATATTGATGGAACTATTTCTTTATTTATTCCATGAAATATTGAACAAAAAAATGTATCATATTCCTGATGTGATATTAAATGATTTTGTAAAATAAGTTCTTATTCTATATTATTTAAGAGATACATTCGAAATATAGAGTAATATAACATGAATTGATATATTATCAATGTTAGTAAATAACATGGTTGAATTGAGATGATTGGAGAATTTTTTATTTTACGCTTTTTATCATTGAAACTTCCCTTTAAATTTCATCTTAATTTGAATCATTAAAAAATGAATAAATCTGATCAGATAGACACATCACAATTCTATTTATCCTTATGAACCTACTCTTATTAATTTTTCATGATTTATAATGTAATTTGTATGGGGAAATAGGTATCTCTTTGATGTTAAAAGGGATGATATGTATAAGAAAATTCAACAATGTGAGGAGTTATCATGGGTTGTGAGGGAAAGGTTAATGAAGTACCTTTCAATGTAAATTATTAGATACCCTCTGACAATATGAATGAAAAGATGAAAAAATATATGTTGATTGAAGATGGTGAGTATTTCATTATGATTACATTAAAAATAGATGATCCAAGAGATAAGGAAGAAGTGTTTTGGGATGATATAATTTTGGAATTCAAATTTTGAAGGAGGATAAATTAATTATACTTTATTCTTCATAGCATGTATTGTACTATAGACTGTAACCTCCTATTTAGGAATTATAATATTTTTACATCAATTATATTTAATCCCTTACCATTGGATTCAGTTTATCCTTCAGTGAAACACCTCATAATTAATGATTTATTTATATTTATTGGGTGATGATTTATATTTTTTAATCAAATAGATAGGGTGCATATAATATGTGTTTGAGAAAACCTATATTAAAAAATTAAGAAATTGATATGAGAGAAATGTTTTTAGTATGGTAGACCACAAGTAGGAATAAATATTAATGAAAATTTTAAATAAGTGAATGTAATTTATGAATAATAACATTAATTAAAAATGTAAGGTAAAATATATGGGATATTAACACATGACTGTCGTATAGAGTAAAATATATTTCCTAACAAAAATTGTCATAAATTGGTTGACCTAGGATTTCTATATAGAGGAGTGCACAAAAATCATGTTTTTTCACTTAAATTTGAGAAATAATTAGAGGTTATTTAAAAATTTTATGTGTATAGAGAGAAATAAGGGAATTAAAATTAAGGATGAAAACGAATGGATGGATATGTATTTGATGTAAGGGAAATGACACTTTTTTCAATTTAATCATTGTAATTATAATTATTCCCCTCTATTCTTATTGAATGATATATGAACAACTCATCGATCGAGTTGTCAAACACCAATGGTTGAAGGAGGAAATGGAAACAACTATTATGTGCATGAACGTTCATAAACCATTAACAATAAAATAAGGCATGTCCTTATCCATTATTTTTTAACCATATAAGTATAAAATCAATTCAATTATCTAACACATGTGCCAACGATCTATAGACACTCACCACCTAATATAATCTTCCTGATTGAGATAAACTACACTCAGAATATGGAGTTCAAATTTCTTCAACTAAAGATATAAAAAATTAATAATCTTAAAACCCAAAACATAGTCGAATAATGAATATTGAGAGTCAATTAAAATAAAAATAATTCAATAAAAAATAAGTGATTTTACATTAAAGTGAAATACATTGACATTACATAAGTGAAACTCCCCTTCTTCTACCACTCAATGGATTTACCACTCAATGTAAAGGGTAAGAGAGTTAAAAGTAGAATAAGAGATAATAATTTAAATAAGAAAAAATAAAAGTGAAAATAAACATCAATTTAGGACTCTAATCCTCTAGTGTGTCCATTCTTTCACCTTCTTCAACAACACCCTAGAATGGAAGTGGAGTAACCTATTTATAGTCTTGAGGGGTGTAAAATGTTCTCTAGAGATTTATTTCTCTGAAATATATAGTGAATTTGGAATAATTAATTAATTAATCATGGAAATTTTTTATCAAAAGTGTTGTTACCTAATCTCCTGTTCATGCTTTCACAAAATCTCATCAGATATCGACAATTTATTGAAATACTATTATGTAATTACCGATGAAGACTTTTTCTAATTGAGGAGACTATTCAATGACCTCCAATTTTCCACATATAGTTGATGACATAATGAAAAAATGTCCACATTAAATTTATCATTATGATGGGTCTTGGAGTTATATATTCACTAATGATAGAATCAATTCATTTGGAGTTATGTTGGTAGATATTTTAGTTAATAATTGATATAATGTCCATTCTGTTAGCTAGAAATGTTTTTACATTTGATTGATATTTTGGGCCACATTGTCTAGAATTGGGTCTGGGTCTTGATGAAAGTGTCAAAGCTAGGATGACATCAATCCTAAAAAATATTCACTTATATGGGATCAGAATTTTACATGTTATTCTCAATGATCTAAAGATCTAAAAATTTTTAAATTTACAGAACCCACCCATTTTCATAATTAGGCCCAAAATCGACCAGAAATAATAAAATGACCAAAATAATATAAAATTGTTTAAATAATATGGATTAAATCCCAAAAAAATGAAAAATAAGTAAAATATTAACACTATCAATTCCCCCACAATTATCACTTGGAACCCTGGACAATTTAATATTAAAATCAAATCAATAAAAATTCAAAACACATGTTTATGAGATCCAACAATTCCATAAAAAGAAACCAAAGATATAATTCCAAAAAAACTAAAATTAAATCTTTTATATTATTATTGTTATATATTTTTACACTTAATTTCTCCTTACATACACACCAGACACCTACCTCACTTGAATTGTTTTGATCTCACAAATGCCAATTTTTAACATGGTTTTCTCATCCAACCCAATGAAAGAGTCACCATATTCTTGATAATTTACTAAATCTACAATCGATGTCATACAATGAAATGTTATTACCATGAGAAATTTCTAGGGTTGTTATATGTATTTTGGTTAGTATGATTTTTACATGAAAAATCATGAGCTTGAACGAGGAGGGTTTTAATATTTTGTAAGAAAAATACTAAGATTCAAATTTTAACTCAAGTATGGTCTCCTATTAAATGGAAAGAGTATAAAATATAATCCATCATCATGAAAAATCAAGGAATGTTCACAAAATTCATCATTTCAATAGCCAAAATTTCTATCATCTCAAACATAGTTTTCCATGAAAGATCTAAATAAGTACAACTTCTTCTATCATGAAATTTCTAGAAAAGGAACATATTTCAACATAATGATTTTATTCAGTAGAAAAAACATAAAATAATAAAAAAGTATAACTAATGTATCACCAAATTTAGTATGAGAAACACACGATATCTCCCCCCCACCCACACACTTAAGTTCAACTAGATCATGCAATTCCACTTCTAAAGCAGGTCAGATGGAGAAAATTGTATTTTAATATGGATAACCTAACTGGTTGTTCATGGATTTTAAGTTATAGAAGGATTAAATTTAAAATTTTGTGCATAATGAAAAGTATTATTTTGAAAATAGTTATTATAAACCAAACTACATCCTATATCATTTAAAACACATGTACCATAAACCGTCATGTTTTGAAAAGAACAAATCATGTATTGGTCATAGAAAACATGGTTTTGTTAACCCATTAAGTGAGGTGAATTTAAATAATATAAAAACAATCGTTTATACTCCTCAAAAGAATTTTATTTCAATGATAATGATAATGAAGTGTTACATGTGATTAAAAATTTTGGGAACTTTTCATGAACATCAAAAATAATTGAACTTTGGAAAAAATTATTTTCAACATTCATTTGAGCTCGGTTTCATCGGATAAACTATTTAACCAATTTTTATGGGTTTCAAAAATGTATATGATAATCATTTAAGCTCAAAAGTTTAAAAAACACACAAAAATTTGAAAAGAGACACACTTAAATTTTAAAAGACACATTATTTTGGAAAACAAAAAACAACTAATATATAGAAATCCTAAACTACAAAGGCTACCTCCCCCACAAAAAAATTGATTTAGTGTACTCAATGAATTAAACTATATTTAACTTGTAAAAATATTTGAAAATGAATTACACCAAGAAAGAAAGTGTAAAGGATAGGTATAACCAGATGGATTTTATTGATAGACAGGTTGGAGGAGTGCCATCTCCTCCACTAGAAAATGATTCCGGGTAATTTTGTCAGCTTGTGTCCATTAAAAGTGGTTGTATCCCACTATCTATAATTACCAGTATGCACATCACTGAAAGTATATACATGAGTAACATTAAATGGACCATCCCATCTGAAAGAATGTTTACCAAGCATCAGCAAAAGTCTTGAGTTTAATAACCAAGAATTTTCTCCATGAGGGAAGTATTTTGGTTAGATAATATCTTTATGATCCACTCATTATTTATCTTTTTAAATCCCTGAATTTTAAAAATATTCAATATCTCTTGATACAACAATCTCTCCTCTTTCCCATCGCTTTTAATGTCAAAATTCATCTTCCTCACAACCCATTATGAATTATCATCCAATTCCATTGGTATTTGACATATATTTCCATAAATCTCCCTATACATAATCATTCCAATAATGTTTTTCTAGATTGTATTATATGACCATAATATTTCTTCCAAATTTTATCTCTAATCCTTATTATTTTTCATATCACTCTTCTCCAGAATCCCATTTTTCTTATTAGGCAATTTAGTAGGCCCATTTGTCTATGGGTGATAGAGAGTTGATGTTTTTTTATGAACCCCATACTTCTTAAATAAATAATCCATTATCATTTTGAATAAAAGAGTCCCTTGATAACTAATGATGGAATTATTCACTGAAAACCTACACAATATGTTATCCTTAACAAAATCACAATCTACATTAGCATCATTAGTCCTGTTGGATTTTACCTCCATGAATGTTGAAAAATAATAAATTAGAATAATGATATAATAATTATGAAATTAAATTAGGAATGGTATCATAAAATAAATCCCCATACTTAAAAAATATCACAAAATTTATGTAGTTATCAGGGTAATTCTTGTCTATTTGAAATGATTCCCTAATACTAACAATTTTTACACCTTTTAAAAAATTCGTGAGAATCCCTATAAAAAATGGTCCAATAATGAATATATTCAAATACCTTCATTTCATTACTTTGAGGCTTAAAGAGGATTTTATAAGATAATTATTTAATAAACTCAAGGGAAAAACCAATTTCACTCTTAGGAAAATTTATTCTTATCACCTATTCATTGCAAACCATTAAATGAAATGGATCGTCTAGAATGTAATATCTATATTCATCATTGAGTTTTGATAATTTAGTGATAATTGAAATGAGATGTGATATGATATGTTACCAGATAATTGAACATGTCAACATACCAAAGAAATTCTACTTCGACCAAGTATAACTTCTCTCCAGAAATGTGATCATTCAATGGTTATTTTTCAAGAATTTTAGCATCATTAGTGTTGAGAAAACTGCTTAAATGAGAAACCACATTGTTCTTAGATACCTTCTTATCCTTTATTTCCAAGATGATCTCATAAAAAGGTAAAATTCTTCTCACTATCCTTAGTTTAGTTTCATAATTCTTCATCATGTAGTAAAGAGAAATATGATCAGAAAACAAAAAGATAATAGGTTAAAGAAGATATGATATAAATCATTCAAATTAAAAAACAACTGCTAAAAGCACTTCTCTATGGTTATGAAATTAAATTGGACTATATATAAAGTTATAGAGTCATAGGAAACAACTTATGTCCTGCCCTCAATTCACTGAGAAAGGACATCTCAATCTTCTTTATTGGAAGCGTCACTATATAGTTCAAATGGTTGTTACAAATTTGGTGGTTGCATTATATGTGGTGTAATCAATCTACTCTTAGCCTCATAAAATGATTCCATCAATGAAAAAAATGAAAAAAATCATCATATTTAAAAATACATCTAAAGAGAGATATAAATCTAAAATATTTGATAAATATTTTATAGAATCGGGAGAGCCCTAAAATGGCCATATATGTTCCAATAAATTTGGGTACGGTGGTGAATTGATCATGTAATTTTTTTATTTATCAACTTTTTTTTTGGAAATGATATAAACAAGGAATTTTCTTCTATCAACCATGAAATGAAGCTTTTCAAAGTTTAAAATAATATTCTTTTCAATGTTGGTTTTTAAAACTCCTTTATGATTTCTCACAAAAATGGTCAAAATAATATCAAAAAACCATGAAATAATCCCAAAAAACCTTCATGAAACCATCAATGTTCTTAGAAAAAGTTCTTAACATGAACCACTAAAATTTATCGTGATAATTATATAATCCCAATAGAATTTGTTTATAAGAAAAAGTAATAAATGGAGAAGCAATGGTTTTCTTCTAATTATCATCATGAGAAATTGGTACCTGTAATTAAGCTAGAAATCCATCAAAAAAGAAATAATGAGTTCTCTCAGCCAATATTTATAACATCTAGTCAATGAAGGGGTAGGGGAAATGATCTTAAAATGTGTCCAAATTCATAATTCTAAAATCAATGCACACTATCCACCTATTATTAATTCTCATATGGATTAATTCAATCATTTCATTCCTCATAGTGGTTAGGCCAATTTTACTTGGATGTACATGAATTGGGATAAATCATTGGAAATTTGAGATGTGACAGATGATCCCAACATCCAACATCTTCATAATATTCTTCTTCACAACCTTAATAAATATGGGATTCAACCTCCTTTGGGGTTTTCATATAGGTTTTGAATTTCCCTCAAGATGATATCTACGTGGAAATATTTTTGGGTTTATTTCTGGGATATAAACTAATATCCACCATATTTTTTTGAATATTATCTCTCAAAAATATAAATCAATCATTTTATGGGGTTTATATAGATTATTATCAATTATCAATTGTAATTTCTCTACCTCTATATGGTATATATATTTCAATTTAGTGTAGAGTTGTTTTAATTGTATATCCCGAAGCTTCTAAAGGGATGAAACTAAACTATTGTTCCCCACATTCAAAGATTAGACCTATTTCACCCATGATACCATATTATCATCCCCAAAATCTAAAAATCATCAAATAATTCTAATTTTACATGTTCTCTAAACATGATATCAGAATATATAATGTTTTGGTTATTCACATATACAATAGTATTTTCAATGGGAAAAATTGTCTCCTAAGGCTATGAATTCATGGAACAAAGATAATGCATCAATTTTTATAGCACCAACTTCGTGGGTTAGTCAAAATATTTTGTGATCATACGATGAGTGCCTCATGGTTTCAAAAATATTGAAGAAAATAGAGCTATCTCAAACTTCCATTATGAGTGACACTTTATGGACATTGAGTATTGTTTTGGATATCTTGAATAAAGGTCTTCGCAAAATAATGGATGAATGTGAAATGATCCTATCATCTTCTATATTCATCACATAGAGGAAAACTATTAATAAGAAATCTTTGACTTTCATGAGGATATTCTCTAGAACTCCTACTGGAAAAAATTGTATATGTTTTCAAGATGGACTTCAACTCTAGTGGGCTTCAAGTATCCCATCTATAAAGAGGCGAATAGTGAGTGAGAAAAAACATTAACTGAAGCACCTAGATCACAAAAAGTATAATTCCCAAGCCATAAAGATTACATTATATTGAATTAAGTTAAAAATTCACATTTTGGATCTTTTTAGGTATAGAGTTTTAGAGAATTTGGTCCTAACTATTACATTACATCTCAAAAATTACAAAGTAGACACTTCTACTCTGTATCCATTTTATTCATAAAATAAAAATTATTAAAAGAAAAAAATAATTCTTTTCATTATATAAATATTTTAGAGTTTTTTGTTTCTCTTACCATGCCTAATACCTAGTGAAAAACATTTCGTAAACATTGGATGAACATAGAAATATTAGTAGTGGTTATTAAATAAAGAAAGAAAATATTAGTTCATCAATACATACAAATCATAACTTCCTTAACATAACATAGGGAATCATAATATATATGAATAAAACATATAAATCATAAATAATAAAGGTAACTTGTAAAATCCATATCAAACATACATTGTAGCTTTCACAGCTATGTAGAGAGTTACATTTGGAATAAAAATCACAATATATTCCATAAATCTCTTAGGAGAATCTTCCCACCATAGGTTTATCATGGAACCACATGTATAAATAAAAAATACCCAATAACCAAAACATATTCATAACACAAAAAATAGGCATAAAGGGAAGATATCATTTCCATATTTCTATTATAATATATCATTTCAAGATATTGACATAATCAATGCTTTATCAAACCATTTTCAATAACAATTGAAACATTTAATAAAGATATTTTTGAATCAAAGTTTCACATACATATTTGAAGATTTTGAAAGAAATTTTAATTTTAAAAAAATAATTTCAATATAAATAAATCCTTAAACCCATTTTTGAAATAAGGACAATAATGAGAATGATTTCGAAGAATAAATTTATAAAACATTTAAAATGATATTTCAGTTAAGGGTTCCTATCCAATTGAGAGACGCTTGAATTTGAAAAATTTAGGAATAAGATTAATCAGAACATTATAATATCAGGAAAATAAAGGTATTCATCATATAATATGTCAAAGGAAAGTTTGGACACTATATTATAATGAATTGGCGCATAATAACAATGAAGTCTCAATAGAATGTAAATTGAGATAAAGTCACTTGCAAAGATCATATCCTTAGATTAAGGACAAATAAATTACATAATTATGTGTGAAAAATAATAATACACCATATATAAGTGGATATTATGTGTAAATAAATAATAAGATATTCACACATATTCATAGCATGACATAACCATGAAATATAATTTTATCCCAAAGAATGGAAATTTGGTTAAGAAGTTCTCTTACAGAAATTCGACAGCCTAACAACATTGCATTAAAATTCCAAAAATGAGTTGATGATTGAATAAATGGTATCTCATTAAATTGAAATAAAATGTATATAAATAAGGATATATAATAACATATCCCAACATAAGAATATGTAAATTAAAAGACATACAAAAAATAAGTCTTTTAAAAAGACGGGGGTGAAAGGCTCCCTTACGGATTTGCTAACATACGAAACATACACCCCATGAAAAAAATAATCATACAATGAATATGTAAATACCAAAAAATAAAATTATATTACACAATGAATAAATTATTTGGAATTACATACCCCAAACAAATGGAAATAGTGGAAAATATTGCATGAATTCATGAGAATAAAAAGTGAGATTAAAACCCCTTACCTCGTTATAATCAATCGAGTAGTAAGACCAAAAGATTATCACCACCAAATGAATCAAATAATAACATGAATATAAATAGAATCATGATAATATATTTCAAATGGATTTACATAATACACCACATGTTAAAAATAAGTGTTGAACGATGGAAATCTCACAAAATTAAAAGTGAGATAAGAATCCCCTTACCTCGTACCCGACATGACTCGTATGTTCTATATTATTCCCGAATAATATACCGAAGTTAATTTCGACTTCCTTAAAAAAAATTCTAGTTCATTATTCCTTTTATATCTCTTCTTATCATGCAATAAAAATTAGTTAATAATTTGAGTTCAAATTACACATTTTTCCAATGTTAGGAACTTTAGTATAAAATGAACATGTTATAATTAAAAAATGTTCATGTGTTCAAACATCCAGTATATCCAAAATTATATTCCTGAATTATATATCATATATGTCCAGTGTATATGTATTTATAGTATTCCATATCATTTGGAGTTAATAAATGAAACACACCGTTCATGGAGATGGTAAGTAGTACGTACACATGACAACTACTTTCATTTCTATTTTATAATTAAAGGAATGAAAACATAATAATACCTATATATATATAATAATTAATGTATAATATCTATGTTATGTAATTTAATTAAATAAATCTTTTATACATTCCACGTATGACATGAACGAGTCATCTCACTTTGAGGTGGCGGAAGTCCACACCTCCTTAAATGAAATTATCATATTTCCCCATAATTGAAACCATAAAGGTGCGATATAAATGAAAAATACCGATGTATAGAGAAAATATGAATAAAATATAAATTACATGTAAATAATGTTCCTTCTAAATGGCCACCATAAGAGGTGGTTGGAGAATATTGAACAATAATCGTTTCATGAGGCAGTAGTTCATTGCCCACAAAAACATTATGTTATTTACCCATTAGACGGAGGTGTGTGTATGTGTAGTTAGAATACTTCTCATAAATAATCATATTATATTGAATCTAATGGTTTAGTTATAAAATTATGTAATAAAATGAGTTTAGGTGGTTGGATAAGTTAAATAAAAGAAAAGAACTTAAGATAAGATGTTACCTTTAAATCGGGCAACTCCCTCTGGTTTGAACCAAAAGGATTTCATGTAGTTTCTTATGAATAAGGCCAGGATTCATGGTGGAAGAGAGGGATATTGAAATATTATTTAAAAGAAATTGGATGAGCCATGTGGCTTTAGAGGTGTGAGTAATGAGTTAGAGGTGAGGGATTTTAATAGGGGGGGTGGGTCTCTTTAGAATGTTTGAAAATATTATTTTATTATATAATGATTTTAGGTTAATAGAAGTATGAAAATTATTAAAGTATAATATAAGATTACTCTTGTTATAAATTAAATCATTTAATAATAATTTTACTGGGATTCAATATTTTGTTTTATTCTTTAAAACCTTATTTATTTAAATCATTCATTAATGAGCTAAACACTGCATCATTATTATGTTATAAATAATTTTATTTATTTGATTTCTAAAAATTTAAAAAAATACCATGATGTAGGAAGTAGTTTTAACTTTCAGTGGAATAATTTTATTCTAAGAGATAACTTATATAACCCCATGTAATTATTGATTTACTAAAAGAAGTTTGTTTTTGTCTTTTTTGTCATTACATTAAATTAATTAAAAAGTGTCATTATCAGTCTTATGTGACTCTATGGTGTCCCAAAATCGACACACAGATGACCAATATCGGAAATGTGTCCACCAATATTATTAGGACACATGTTAGGGTAATTTAATGTTTTTATAATATTATTTATACCATAAATTACACTATTTAACTTTAATAGCGGTAAATAAATGTCAAAAGTTACTCTTCACCAAAAATTATTTTATTCTTATTGAACGACATTTTACATAATAATAACCACCATACATGTTGGATTTTATTAATTTAATTTTAAAAAGTGGTAAAAATTTATTTAAATGAAAATGGTGTGTGTTTTACTACTGCTCAGTGGTTTCACTATTCATAAAAAATAGAAGTTTTCCAAAAAAAATACCAAAAAATCAGACTAAGCTATATTTGATATTCTGAATTAAATATGATTTATATTTTACCAAATTAAATATATAGATGTTTCATTAATTAATTTAAAATTAATTCACGAGGTCAAATGTAACGCCCTGACCCTAGTTATCTAGAGTCGGTGCATTATTACATAACATTGGCATGATCACAAGAAAGATCAAATCTCGAAAGACCGATTGGTTTAGTAGCCTTGGAAACACTAGATATATTCATAAAGTTTTACATTACATCATAAAGTGAAAAACTACAACAACAACATAGTCTCTATATTCCACACTCATATCCTCACATAAAATCCCTGCAGGTCATTCATAATTTACTTCTTCACTTCCTGGGAAAAATAAAACATAGAAAAGGGGTGAGCTCAAATGCCCAGTAAGGATAACAATATAGAGGAAACTTTCATAAATAATAATAAACATTTAAGGCAACGTATAACTAAAACAAAAGCCTTTTAAACTTGAACATTCAACATAGTATGGCATAAATAAAATGAAATAATTCCATTTACTTATTCACATGGATATTCTACTAATCGAATAATCACATGCAAAATTAATAACCACTTTCATAATGATGGAATGCATAATGCCAGACTATCATAACCACATAGCCAAGGCCTCATGCCAAGACTAAAAATAAGATTTTGTCAAGACCTTGTGCCAAGACACTAGTTTGTCTCATGAGACCTACTGATGCATCGAGGAGCTATAGCGGGCTCCACCCGTCACATATTAAGTCCAATGCATTCCCATATGAAAAGGTTTAAACATAACATAAACATTCGTATTAAAACTAGCATACGAAATGTCAATACTTTCACCATAAACTATGAATGGTATAAAAATAGCACATCCACAGTCAAATATATCACAAAACCTTCAATACAATATAGATGTTTTGTATTATAATAAATCAACTTCAAATAAGCTTAAAATCCATCAAAGGATGTTAAAATAGATGAAATTAAAACTCTTTTTAGAGAAATATCTCTTTCTATTTTTGAAATCATTTATGATCCATATAAAATAAAACATTTTCTTTGAAAATATTCTTATAATCTTGTAAGGGAAGCTTCGACGATTTTAGAATGGCAGAAAATAACCGCACCCACCGTATAAGTTAAAAAAAACATTCTTACCTTAATTCTGTCGAAAAGGTTAAAAAGCGCCTTGTTTGGAAAACAACGGAAAGATTCCTTTATAAAACTATTATAAAAAGTCAAACAAGGGTATAAATGACTTTAACCCATATTCTTTTAAATAGTAGAAATTTTTTGAAATACATTTTTAAGAAACATGGATGTGGATGATAAAGAGATCCCAGTAGATTATTACGTATAAACAACCTCGGATAATGAAGAGATTGTGAAATGACCCTTACCTTGTACTTTTCCTTGGTTGGGGTAAGTTAACCTCCTGTATAATGGTGAAATAATTGTTATTAAATTATACAATAATCATATATATTAATATGATATCATATATGATCTTTTAACATTGATTTGTTAATAATATCTTAGAATTATCGTCGTTTCGGGTGTTAACTTACTCGTTTCTTTTTATATGTTTTGTTACATAAGACATGTTTGAAATGGAAAGGTTGTATCTTATTCATATCCAGAATGATATCAAGTCCTTAAACATCATTTTTAAATCATCAAATGATAATTATACTTGAATGGATATGATGGAGAATGAATCTCATCGCGTTCGTGGAGACGGTAGTCCGTACGTACGCACGAGCGACAATATCATTCTTTTGATATTAAAATAATATATAAATGTATGGTATATCATATATACAGAATCATTAACATGTTATATTTATTATTTAAATGAGTTACACATCATTATTATACCCATCCAAATAATAATATATTGAATAACAATTACACCACGACGTGGAGACGGTAAGCCGTACGTACGCATGTATGGTGACATGTTATTCAAAGGGTGGATAGAATACTGAATGTGGTTGTACCATATTTATAATAACATCACAGTATATATATGATACTGGATTTATTATTTTAGAATTGTAACAACAAAGGAAGAAGAAGTGGAAGAATAAAGGAACTTGGAAAAGGGTGGTGAAATCATTACCTCTTCTTCGGTTTCTTCCTTTTGATTTGATCAAAAGGGCTCCTTAGGTTGGCTTTCTGATCAAAATAAGGCCTCTAGGTTGTAGTGAGGGAAGTTGGGAGAGTATTTGGATAGAGTTTTTCCGAACCAAAAGTCTTTGAATGTGTAAAGAAAAGAGAATAAGGAGTTCCCTTTTATAAGAGGGGTGAGGGGAACCTTTGGAAAAGGTAGAAATATTAATTTATAATAAATTCATATTCGGTTTCTAATTGCTCCAAAGTTTATTATTTAAATTTTAAGCTGTGGATAGGTCTAAAAACACTCCACAAATAGAATTTAGACAGGTTTGGGTCATTATATTAACCTTATCTTTAAGTATTAACTCTATGTTAATTAGTTTCACTTTTACAATGTCTCTTTGTATTTTTATATTATATGGTTAATAAACTTACTATATACATCCAAGAGACCCCCAAGTGGTCCATTAATGATGAAACTATCATGATATAAGTCTCTTGGCCGAACCTTAGATTTTTAGGAATTTAATATCAATTAATAATATAATATTTGTTTTAAGAACTCTTTTATGTCAATTTTGACACTATTCAATAGTTGATTTTTTTGAAACTCATAATAGATTTATTACTTCGAAAAAATTACAATAAATAAATCCTAATATATCATATTATCCTAGAAAATTAGTTTAATTCATTATAAGTTTCATATTATATTTATTTTCCTATTTATAATATCAATTATTTTAATTTTTCTCTATTATAGTAATTACTTCATCATCATTGTGTCATAAATATATTAAATTATTTAATGTCTAAAAATTATAAATAAAATATAATTATGTAGGAAATCTTTTTATATTTCTAATTAATATTTATAATCTAAAATAAAACATATATAACCCTATGTAAAAAATTTTTTGCTAAAAGATATATGCTTGTGTCATTTTTGTATTCATTTTAACTTAATTAAAATAAAGTGTCCCTATCACCTACAAGTGGCACCATGGGGTCTCAAAATCGACCCAAAGATGCCTATGGTCGAACATGTATCAACCAATAAGGCTAGGACACGTTTTAGGGTAATTTAGTATTATTATAATATTATTTGTTAACCCTTATTTACCGGATTTACCCTTAACTATGGTAAATAAAATATTTACCGCTGTAATTATTCAAAATGTCTAAAAATAAAAGTTACCTATTTACAAAATTTGAACATACTGATTCCAAATATGGAATCCATTTTTCTAAATTCAAAACACAGAAGTGGTAGAAATTAATTTAAAATTAATTTCCGCTGTCAAAACAAAAAGCGTGTTTTTAAGAGATAATAACTATCAAAATATTGACACTTGTTTATGTTCGGTTTAATTGTAAAATTATGTCCAATGACCAATATTATATTAAATGGTAAAAATATATTCTAAATATACTTTAAAACCACTCAAATTCATAATTTATCACTATTAATTATTTTGAAAAAAAAAGTTGTTTTTAATTAAAATTTAGTAATTTTCACTATTCATCAAAATATTAAAGTTATCCGAAAAGTACCAAAATTTCACCTTAGGCTAAATTCAATATTCCAAATCCAAAAATGAAATCCATTTTTAAATATAAAATATATATAATTTCAAAAAGTAGGTATTACTATTCATAACGGTTAGTTTGATTGGTTATGGTGTGATAGAACTCGATGTTGCGTACAGCACACGCTATCACATTATTCAAAAGGAATCGTACCGTAGAAGCTTGGGGTGTTACATCAAAACTAGAAAGCGTGTTTTTAATAAATAATAACAATCAAAAAATTAACACTTGTTTACGTCCAATTTCAATGTTAAATTACTTCCAATGACCGAAATTGGAATAAATTGTAAAAATATAATCTAATTAAAATTTAAAACCAATTAAAAAGATAATCCATGAATATAAATAAATTAGATTAAAAGTCATATTTGTATTAAAACACAATATCATTCACTATTCATTAAAATATGAACTTTATCATAAAATACCAAAATTTTACACAAACTAAATTTTGATGTCCCACTTCTAAATAAGAAGATCATTTTGTAAAATAGAACATATAAAAGTTGCAAAAACTATATTTAAAAAGGGTTCAACATCAAAAGGCGAAAAATTGATCTTTTAAAACAAATTAGTGGTTTTATGCATAAATTGGATTCATTCTCATTTTAATCCTATAAATGTTATTGGATAAATGTATAATTATTTATTAATCACGTGTAATCATATTTTATTTATTTATGTTCATCACATATAATATAATTTTTTTACATTAACTACCATTTAAAATAATAATATTATATTATTATTTTTCAGTATAACTCAATGTTGTGTGAAACGTAAGATTTCAAAGAATCACGTGGTTACGTGTCAGGTACACCATCAAAAAACACATCCCCTACAATGTGAAATTAATATTTAATTCAGAAAAATTAAAAAATATAAAAATGTATTATTTTTTATTTACATGGGATGTTAAATCCTTCCCTCTTTTTGGAAATTGCGTCCTCACAATTTTAAAATTGGGCTTGGAAACGTCATTAAAAGTACCACATCGGAAGAAGAGTCAATAAAACTATCACTTTAAAAGAAAGAATGAAAAGTTCAAAGGTCACCTGAGATAAAATGTAGTACCCTCTGTTTGAGGTATTTGGTCATTGTTTATGCATTTTTATGTGTGAAAAGTGCATGAGATGAGTTAGGAAGTGTTTGGGAGAGTTTGGATTGGGTTTGAATGAGTTTGGAGGCTTTGCATAGGGAGAACGGTTTGGGCACAAGTAGTGGAAACTGTGTGGATTCTCTAGAAATCCGTGCAGGGGGAGACAGTAGGCTGTGCACAGCCTGCGTATGGTTTTCTAAACTGTGCGATGCAACCATACAGACCCTTGCTCTCGAGGTAGTAGCATGCGCACGGTTAGCACACAGTTTGCTCAATCGGGCGGACTAACCATGCGACCACTTAAAAATAGGTTTTTTAAAACCCTCGTTCACTTGGGATTGGCTCATTCCTCTCCAAACTTTCTCCCACTTGATCCTCACATGGGATTTCGGGTTCATAGGGGTTGGGGGTGATCTCCCACACGTTTTGGAATCAAATTGAAGAGGTTTCAAGGTAATTTGATGGTGGTTTCTCCCAGGTAAGTCTCTCCTCTTATTTTCTTTGCGTTATCCTCTAGATCTACATCCCTTTCTTTCTTAGTTTTCAATATATAATATTTTTGTGTATAGATTTAGGGTTTTTGTTGGCTCAGATGATGATTTTAAGGCTTATGAATTTTAGGGGAAGGGATCTAGAGAGAATTCGGTGGTGCATTCCATATATTTTAGGTGTGATTTCTTGTGGGTCGATTTCTCAGGAACCCTAAAGGTAGGTAGCTTCCCTCTCGACTCTACTTGGTTAGACCTAGTGGTTTTGGTTACAATTAATTTGGTTGGATTTAAATTATTACTATTATTTTGATCTGCGAAGTTGGTTTGAAATCCAATTGGGGATTTTTGGGAAAAAGGGGTTTTAGGGTGAAAGGCTTTAGTTGTGGATTTTAAAATAGATATTTTAAAATGGGTTGTTCAGATTCATTTGGGAAAATGGTTGATGGAAAATGGTTTTCAACAAAGATGTTGTTTTTATTGAAATGTGGTTTGACATGGAAAATGGTTTTCAATAAATGGATTATTTATTATAGTGGATTGGTATGCAATGTAATTGGTTGATTTCAAGTTGTTGTGGCCTTGGTGGGTCACATTATTGTTTTCTTCTTGATGAGAATGTTGTGTGGAAGTGGTTAGAAGTACCACTATTAAAATGGGACATATAGTGGACAGAAGGGCCACCATCAAAGGATAAGTGGATGTGAAGAGACCGTAGTTGTGATTGGGTGAACGAGTTGGATGGAAGATCCACCATTTGGTTGTGGTCGGGAAGTACCAGTAGGTGTGAATGGGTGAATGGGTTGGACGAAAGCTCCACTATTTGGTTGTTTTGGTTGTTTTTTGTGCATTTCTTTTCAAGTTGGAAATTGTCGTTCTAGTGTGTGAATGATAAAATGGATTGTGGCATGTTTGGTTGTCTTTCCCATTGTAGCTTGGTTTGGGTACGATGGCTTGGTAAGGGAATTCATGGATTATAGAAATGGTTGTACTCGTGATTATTTTAAATAAATTGTTTTATATAAATATGCTAACGCTTTAATCCTAGTATCATTTGTAAGGAATTCATTTGGGGAAATCCTATTGTGTTTTAGTACTCACCCCCTGCTTTGGCAAGTTGGTGTCTTTGCAGATGTTGTGTACCATGACTTGGGAAAAGGTAAGACACCACCCCCCCTTTAGTGGTGCATCGTGATGTCAGGGTGGAGCTTGGAGCCTGGAGCATGGTGTAGAGCTATGATGGTATCATGGAACATGGTGTTTTGTGGTTTGGTATTCCACGTAGTACTATGATATTGCATTGTTTGTTTTGGTTTTGGGATATATTGTGGAAAATTTGGTTGTATTTTGGTAATTCATGTTGGAATGTTTTATTGACACGCATCATATAGTGGCGGTTAATAGATGGTTTGGTTGGTTTTTTCATAATGGAGAATCATTCCCCAATTTGATCTTGAAGCCCTCTGCATTTATTTCCAGACTTTGGCATCTTGGGAATGTCTCTTAAGGCCAAGTAGTCCTCACCATCTCCTCAAGACAATGAGGTAGGGTAAGGGTGTTACAAATGGTATCGGTTTGTTTGGTCCTTAGGTTTCATGTGAGAGCAGTTGTTCGGTCGCTTTGGCACCTTGGTTTTGGAGTTGACTTTTGTTGTGGTATATTCCTTGAGTTGGGATGGTAGAAAGGTGTAGAAATGTCGGAACATGTAATGTACAGCATAAAAGGTCATAAATAACACACTTATGATGAAATTAAAGTTACCAAGGAGTTGGGTACATAAGTGTTTTGGAGACAGTTATAGGCATTGGAAATCTCATTGTCGTGGGTGTAGCCAATGAGATGTGCATGTAATATAAACTGGAAATTAATTCCCTCTAGGATGCATATTTCATTGGGTTATAATGATTTATGGTGTGATATGAATTTGTAAAATTGTAATGTGAATAAATTGGTATTTTGAAAATGGTTTGGTTTTCAAAATGGCGAAACATTGAAAATGTGAACTTGTGGAATGCCTTGTGTGATAGCGTTGTGTAATGTGATTAGAAATGGGAATTCATGATGTCTAAAAAAGTGAGAACCATGGTTTCTATTTTCTGTTTATTGAAATTTCACCAAGTATGCATCATGGAGACCAACTGTAGGAGGTTGTTGAGAATGTGGTATCACCTAAACCTCAGGTGAACCAGTAGCTAGTGCAAAGAATAGTGCAGGCTTTCCAAGCTATGGAAAGTGGAGATAAAATGGAAGAACCAAGGCGTGTGGATCATGTGGTTCTGTTTCAAAAGCAGAATCCACCCATCTTCAGGGGTGATTTAGATTCGAAGAGGGAATAAGCATTGTTTAATAGAATGAACAAGATTTTCGAGTTCATGGGTACACCGGTAGAGTTAAAAGTGACGTTGGCCATGTATATGTTGGCATATCTTGCCCTTCATGGGTGGGAGTTGGTAGTCCATGCAGGGACGGACCAGGGTATGATATGGGAAGGCTTTAAGGAATTGTTTAATAAATAATTCTACCCACATTCATTCAGAATTCAGTGTATGACTGATTTCTTCACTTCGAAGCAAGATCTTATGTCTGTGACGGAGTATGCAGCTATGTTTATGAACATAGTGAGGTTTTCACCTGAGCTGGAGGGTAGAACGTCATTGAAGGTAAGGATATTTGAAGTGAAGTTAGGGCAATAAATACATTCAAAGATAGCAGTAATGTGTATAGATGATTACAGAGAGATGGTGAATAGAGCCTCAGTGGCTAAGCGGGATCTGTTGGGCGCTCCAGGTGGAGGAAGCGTGATGGTACCAATGGGGTATGGTGGGAACTCTTACATTGGGTTCAAGAAGATTAGGTACCCTTATTCCCAGGGTGGGAGTATGACACATAATCCGACAGCAGGATCGGTGAGTATTCCTCTGAATCCCTAGAGAAAGTCGGAATGTTCTCAGTGTGGTTATATGAGCCACATCAAGTGGGATTGTATGAAACAAACTTGATATTGTCATAATTGTAAGAAGATGGGGCATCTGCAGCGTTATTGTCGAAATTCTCCAAGGTCAGATGCTCGTGAGACTCCTCAGGGATAGTAGACATCGTATGATTCGATGGGACGAGTAAAACAGCAAACCCCTCGTCAGCAAGGTAATGTGGGTCATGGTGATTCTTGGAATACCGCGATGCCTCAGCAAAGCAATAAAGAGCAGAGTGTGGAAACAAATACATTTTTCAGAGCTGATCAGGTTGTGGTGGATGATCAGTTGGGACCATCCATGGTGCAATTTAATATTCTTCTAAATTCTACCTTGATGCATGTGTTGTTTGATACGAGTGCTTCACACTCTTTTATTTTTGCACGTATGGTTGGGTTGCTGTGTTTAAGGGAAGAAATGATGCCTAGAGTTTTGAAATATCAAACTCCTCTAGGTCAAAGAGAGTGTCGAGCCTTCTTATGTAGATCATGTAGTATTGTTGTGGGTGAGGTTGATATAACCAATAATTTCTCAGTGCTTGAGATGGATGGGTATAATGTAATCCTGGTAATGGAGTGGATGGAGGAGTTTAAGGCCCACATAGACTGTAATGTGTGGACAATGGATTTTACGACACCTGATGGAATTAGACATCTCTTTAGAGAAGAGAGGCATGAAAGGTAGGGTGAAATGGGTTTGTTGGCACCAGTAGTGGTCACGTTATCGTATCCGTTGGTAGTGTTGTCGTTAGAATTGGTAATGGGTGTTGAGAAGAGTGTTCTTCCGGCAGTGTTGGATCAGTTCATGGATGTTTTTCCTAAAGAATTCTCTAGGTTACCTCCTATAAGAGAAGTGGATTTTACGATTTATCTCCATCTAGGGACCAGTCCTATCTCACTTCTGTTTTACCAGATGACACCTACTAAATTGCAGGAATTGAAAGCCCAGTTGGAAGACTTAGAAAACAAAGGGTTTATCCAGCCTAGAATGTCTCTGTGGGCAGCACCATTGTTGTTTGTGAAAATGGAGGCTGGAACATTGAGGCTCTATGTTTATTATCATCAACTTAACCAAGTTACGATAAAGAATAGATATCCACTTCCACGAAATGATGATTTTTTCGACCTGTTGAGGAGAGCCCAATGGTTATCAAAGATCGAACTAAGGTTGGGATATTAGCAATTGTGGGTGAGGAAAGACGATATTTCGAAAATATATTTCCGAAGTACATAAGGTCATTATGAATATGTGGTAATTCCCTTTGGTCTAATGAATTCACTAGCAGTATTCATGGAATTGGTGAATTAGATATTTCAGAGTTATCTGGATTTATTTGTGGTGTTGTTTATAGATGATATTCTGGTGTATTCAAAGACAAGGGTGGAGCATAGTCACCACTTGGAGTCAGTGCTAGAGATCTTGTGGGATCATCGGTTGTATGAAAAATGGTCAAAGTATAACTTTTGGATACAGGAAGCTCATTTTATTGGCCATGTGATTTCTAAAAGGGGGTGTTTCAGTGGATCCGGAAAATATAGAGGCTATTATCTCGTGGAAACTACCAATGAATATGTTTGAGATATAGAGTTTCCTTTGCCTAGCTGGGTATTATCGAGTTTTGTTCGTGATTTTTCACATTTGGCTTTGTCGATGATAGCTTTGAAAAGAAGAAAAGGTCCATTCTAGTGGATTGAATAGTGTCAGTAGAGTTTCAAAGATCTAAAGGGTCGCCTTACATCAGCACCAATCATGATGTTTCCAAAACCAGTAAATTGGTACGTAGTGTATTGTGATGCATCAGGATCAGGGTTGGGGTGAGTTCTCATGCAAGGGAATCATGTGGTTGTGTATGGATCACGGTAGTTGAGGGTGTATGAGAAGAACTACCCAACTCATGATTTGGAATTGGCAATAGTGGTCCATGATTTCAAAGTGTGGCGTCATTATCTCTTTGGTGAAAAATTCATTGTATATACAGGTCATAAGAGTTTGAAGCACATTTTCTCACAAAGGTATTTGAACTTGACGCAAAGGAGATGAATGAAATATCTCTAGATGTTTGATTATGACTTGATAAACACACTGGGTAATGGAAATTCGGTGGCAGATGCATTATGTAGAAAATCATTTGCTCTGGTGGTGAAACACGCATCAGACCAGTGAAAGTTGATGTCGGTTATAGCTGACAAACGGTTGGAATATGAAGACCAGGGTGATACATTGGTCTTCATTCTGGTTTTGTTGATTCATAACATGGTTGGCCTGGTTAAATAGGTACAAATATCTGATTCTGAGTGTGTGACCAAGAGGTCAAAACTCAATATTCTGGAGACCATTGAGGGTTGGCAATAGAATGGAGATTCAGTTTTGTGTTTTCGGAATCAGATGGTTGTACCACTTTCTTGTCAAGAGGATCTTCTTAGGGCGTATCATCATTCCAGGTGGGTTGTTCATCCAAGAATTTAGAAAATTTATAAAATGTTGAAAGTGAAGTTCTCATGGGCTGGTATGAGAAGATGTGTGGCTGACATTGTTTTGGGATGTTTGACTTGTCAGCAGGTCAAGCCAGTGCATTAGAGGCCAGCATGAATGTTGCAGTCATTACCAATCCCTATTTGGAAGTGGGAGAAAATAGTGATGGATTTTGTCACAGGTCTCCCAAGAACATTTAGAAAGCACGATAATATTTGTGTGATAGTTATAACACCCCATTATTCCATGGTACGCTATTCTTTGATTAATATAGTAGCGTGTGTTGTACGCAACTTTGAGTTCTAACACACACCCCAACCAATCAAACTAGTCGTTATGAATAGTAACACCCACTTTTTGAAATTATATAAATTTTAACATTCAAAATGGACTTCATTTTCGGATTTGGAATATCAATATTATCTTAGGGTGAATTTTTTGTATTTTTTAGAAAAAATTCAATTTTTAATGAATAGTGAAAAACACTAATCATTAATTAAAAAAACGTTTTAAATCCAAATAATTCATAGTGATAAATTATACAATGGAGTGGTTTTAAAGTATAATTAGAATATATTTTTACCATTTAATCCAATTCCGGTCATTGTACGTAATTTTACATTAAAACTAGACATAAACAAGTGTTAATCTGCTGATAGTTATTATTTCTTAAAAAACACGCATTTTGTTTTGACAATAGAAATTAATTTTAAACTAATTTCTGCTACTTATGTTTTTTCAATTTCAAAAAATGGATTCCATATTTAGATTCAGGAGTTCTAAATTGTGTAAATATGTGACTTTTATTTTTAGACCTTTTGAATTATTACTTCGGTAAATATTTTATTTACCGTGGTTAAAGGGTAAATCTGGTAATTAAGGGTAAAAATATAATATTATAATAATAATAAATTACCCTAAAATGTGTCCTAACCTTGTTTGATGATAGATGTACGATCATGGGAATATTTGGGTTGATTTTTGGACCCCATGGAGCCACTTTTATGTGATAATGACACTTTATATTAATTAATTTAAAGTAAATACAAAAATGACATAAGCATATATGTTTTAGGAAAAAAAATACATAGGGTTATATATGTTATCATTTAGACTATAAATATTCATTAGAAAGATAAAACTATTTTATACATAATGGTATTTTATTTATAATTTTTATACATTGAATAAATAAATTTATTTATGACACAATAATGATGCAGTATTTTCCTTGTTAATGAAAGAATCAAATAAATGGTATAATAGATGTTACAATAAAAACAATTTGAAGTTTTTTATGCCATCAAAGAATTTACATGGTTAATATGACATATTATTATTGATTAAATAAATTTAGTTAGAATTAATAATGTTTTTAGGAATTTATCAAAAATCAATTATTAAATAGTGTCAAAATTGACAAAAAGTATTTTTTAAAACAAATATTATATTATTAATTTATATAATATTCCTAAAAACTAAGGTTCATCCAAAAAACATATATAATGATAATTGTATCATTAATTAACCACATGGGGTTCTCTTGGAGGTATATATTATGTTTATTAACCATATAATATAAAAATAAAAGAGAAATGGTAAATGTCAAACTATTTAACTACGAGTAAATCTAAAAGTTATGCTTAATATAGTGACCCAAACATATCTAAAACCTATTTGTTGAGTGGTATTCGACCCATACCCAGCTTATACTTAAAATAATTCATTTTTAATCCATTATAATCCGAAAATTATTTTATTATAATATAATATTTTATGTTTTTTATAAGGTGCCCCTCACCACTCTTATAAAAGGGCACTTACCCTTCTCTCAAATTCACACCTTCAAAGACTTTTGGCTCGGCCAAACCCTACCCAAATATCCTATCAACTTATGTCACCTCATTCTAGATGCCCTCTTTTGGTCACAGATCCATCTTAAGGAGCTTTTTTGATCAAATCAAAAGGAAGAACCCGAAGAAGAGGTAATAATTTCACCACCCTCTTTCAAGTTATTTTCTTCTTCCACTTCTTATTTCATTGTTATTTGCTTTATAAAATAATAAATCCAGTATATTATATATACTGTGATGTTATTATAAATATCTTACAGTCATCTTCATTATTCTATCCATATTTGAATGTCATTTCACCATACCTGCGTACGTACGGATTATAGTCTCCACGCCGTGGTGTAATTGTTATTCAATACATTATTATTTGGATGGGTATAATAATGATGTGTAATTCATGTAAATAATAAATATAACATGATAATGACTCTTTATCTATGATATACCATCCAATTATATATTATTTTAATATTTAAACAATGATATTGTCACTCGTGCATCCGTACGGATTACCGTCTCCACAAACGCGATAAGATTCATTCCCCATCGTATCAATTAAAGACTAAATTTCATTTGATGATTAAAAATAATTTTTAGAGACATGATATCAATCTGGATATGAATATTATACATCCCATCCATAACAAATATGGCTTACATAACAAAGAATATAAAGGAAAACGAATCCTTTAACACCCAAAACGACGATAATACTAAGATATTATTAATAAATCAATGGTAAATGATCCTATATGATATCATATTAATGTATAAGATTCTTTTATAATTCAATAAAAATTATTTTACCATTATACTATAGGTTAACCTACCCTCAACCATGGAAAAATTAGAAAGTAAGGGGTTTCTTATCTCACTTTTAATTCTTTGGGATTTTCATTGTTCGCCACTTATTTTTTAAATATGGTGTGTTGTGTACGGTCATTTGATATATATATTGTCATGATTCTCTTTATATTCATGATATTATGTTATTAATTTGGTTGTTATTAACTTTTTTATATAAGACTCGATTTATTACAACTAAGTAAGGGTTTTTATCTCACTTCCTATTTCCGTGAGATTCATGCCATACTGCCACTATTTCCTTTTGTGTGGTGTATGTACTGCCCAATGATTGAATTCTTTGTGTCATAAAATTTAATTTATGAGTAATTACATCTTAATTTTATGATCCATCTTTCATTGGATGTATGCTTCATAATTTACCGAATTTTTAAGGGAATTTCAAATTTCATTTTCCACTCATTCGTCTTTACACGTACTTTATTGATTATTTTACTCCAATATTATGTGTAGAATCACTATTCATTTTCGTATGTCATAATTTCCACTCCCCTTTTTGTGGATATAATTTTTATACCCATAATCACTCCATTGATAAATTCTCAAGTCATTGATATGAACTTGATAAGAGTAATATTAACTCAATCTCTATTTGTTGAGTTAAATATCCAATTCATTGGTGTTGTTTTTACAAAAATGTGTTCAAATGTCTTCTGATTTATTTACACTGAATATAAAATCATATTTAGTGTATTTATATTTGTCACAAATAATTATGTCGTTGATTTATCCATAACCTAAGGATACGGTCAATATAAGAGATTTCATCTAAATTTACGTTCCATTGAGACTTCTTTGTTGTTAAACACCAAATCACTTTTATATGGTGTATATAATATAATTTGACATAGTATATCATGAATCCCTTTATTCTAATGATATTTAAATGTTTTTATTACCTAAATTATTTGTATTCAATTGTCTCTCTTTTGGTTAGGAACTCTAACTAAAATATCATTTAAATATGTTTTAAGGATTTATTATTCTAAATCTTTCTCATTAACGTCCATTTTTTAAAAATGGTTTTAATGATTTATTTATATGGAAATTAAAGATTTAAAACTACTATAACTTTTAAAAGTTTCAATGTGGTATGGGACACATCGAATCAAAAATCTATTTTAAACGGATTCTTGATAAATTGTGTGACTTTCAAATGTTTTCAAGAAAAGGGGGATATTTCTCTCAAATAGTATTGATGATTATTTTCATCTATGTAAATATCCTTCATTATACTTGATTAAGGTTAATCATTTACAATAAAATCTTCCATATTGTATAGAATGATTTATGCTTGATTGTGGATGTGCTATTTTTATACCATTCATGGTTTGTGGATAAAGTATTGACATTTTGTATGAAATTTTTAATACGAATATTTATGTTATGTTTCAAAATTTTCATATGAGGAATGAATTGGACTTATTATGTGATGGGTGGAGCCCGCTATAGCTCCTCGATGCATTGGTAGGTCTCATGAGACAAACTAGTGTCTTGTCCCAAGGCCTTGAATAAATCTTATTTGTATTCTTGGAATAAGGCCTTGACTATGTGGTTATGATAGTCTGGAATTATACATTCTATCATTATGAAAGTGTTTATATATATTGCATGTGATTATTTGACTAGTATAATATCTATGTGAATAGGTAAATGGAATTATTTCATTTTATTTTTTTCATATTATGTTGTAGTTCAAGTTTAAAAGGGTTTTTTTTAGTTATACATTGCCTAAAATGTTTATGATTTTATATGAAAGTTTCTACTATATTGTTATCCTTACTGAGCATCTGAGCTCACCCATTCCTATGTTTTATTTTTCCTAGGATGTGAAGAAGTATTTTTTAAATGACCTGCATGGATAGTCTGAGGGGATATGAGTGTGGACTATGGAGTCTATTTTGTTGTAGTTTTTCAATTTATGATGTAATGCAAACCTTATGAATGTATATAACACTTACAAGGATACTAAATTAATCGGTCAATCGAGACTTGATCTTTTGTGATCATTCCAATGATATGTAATAATGCACAAACTCTGGGATACTGGGGTCGGGGCGTTATAGTTGGTATTAGTGGATGTTTTGTACAAACCTTGTAAACTATATTCAGATAAACTATGATTAGAGAAAATATCCCTAAGAAACACATTGAGGATTAGCATAGAGTAACTTCCTAAAATTTTGGTATTGTAGTGATTTTGTAAGTTTTCTAAGCAATACATATCTATCTGCATACGAGCGGATAGAGGTGACTCTTGAACAGATGTACCTAGGGGTAAAACCTTAAAACACCACTTGGAGCTAGACTCGAATGGGAACTGGTGCATGACAATGGGTTTGCTTCACTCTTGGTCATGACACTCCCGAGGGATATGCTTAGGATACGTTACATTTTCATTACAAACCGATTTGAAATATTTTAATATAAGAGGAGAATAAATAACATTGGTTAATCCTATGGTGTTTCAAATTGAGAATATGGTGTCATGATATTCTCTAAATTATTTTTTGACTAGTTTTACTCACACAATGCTTTCTGGTTTTATTCAAAGGCAGTATTCAATATAAGATATAGTAACTTTGTTAACGATGTTCACAGTGGGAACGGTGGTGCAAATGAGCAAGAAAATGTAATGTTGATAGGCTTAAAAGATATCATGTTCATGGAAAATCAGTTTTCCAAAAATATTATCAACAACATATATAATAACCGACTCCCAGACTCAACAAAGAAGGGAAATGTGATGAATGATAAGAGCTCTAGTAGTGGATACCACGGATAAAAGAATCCTAAATTACCATCATGTAAGAAATATGGAAGAAAACACCCATGAATGTGTCTTAATGGAACAAAGAAATGATTTACCTCCAGGAAAGAAGGACATAATGTGAAGAATTTCCAAGGAAAAATTAAGAGTACTATGGAAGAAAATTAAAATGGTACCAAGAATCCATTTACAGTCATTTTCCATAAATGTAGGGGACCTGGTCATTAATCGAGTAAATATCATATTCTATAGGATATTTTCATGGTCATAGAAGAAGATATATGGAAATAAATGGTTGGAGAAATTTTTAAAAGTATTAGTGATCCTTGTTGATGGGATCAATTTGGAATAATTTTCTCTTGTATTTTTAACGCTCCAATTTTCCATGTGAGAATTATATTTGAGGAAGAATTATCTTTTCTCTTGTGGATATAGTTATAAATAACCATTTGGTTTTATATGATCATTGGGTTTGAGGAAATTACATGTTATTATATTTTGGGATGAAAATTTAAGGTATGAGATAAAATTTATGGTTATATTATTTTGAGGAATTTTTCTAATTTCGGTAATATTATAAAATATAGTATTTGAAAAAGGACTGCACGCAGGTCGTGTGACAACCCATCACATTGGACAAAGTTGTGGGAATAAAACCCACAACCAGAGTTCGATTGGGATTTATCACCTACCAGTAGACTACGTGAATCCCTAGTTAGTGTGAGTAATTATTTTTAGTAAAATGATTTTACTGATCAATAATATGTTGCTTTGGGATCTTATGTATTATCAAATTAATAACCTTAGTATACGAAAATGATTTGTTGATTAAGAGATAAATGTTATTTTGGAAGATGTTTTCTTTGTTAGGAATACTATATTCCCATGGAAAATAGAATATTATGGGACTTTATTTGAAAAGTAATGGTGTATTTTTATCTATTTTTTTATTTTGTATTTATAGTGATTTGGGTTATTTATGAAAATGATTAACCTATAATAGAGAATATTTGATTAGGTTATCTACTTTTAAGTATATGAATTTAAGATTAGTTGATGTCATTTAGAGATACAATTTAACGTGGAAGACTACATAACCAAATTCTTCTATGTTTTGGGTTTCAATATTAGTTTGGATTATATTGAAGGATTTTAAGGAAAATTGTTTATTGAATGGTATTTATTTTTCATTGGGGTATTGTTGGTTTAATTTAATAAATTATTATTAGTGTTTGTTTCTCTAAAGGAATATCCTTTTGGGGGATCATCAGATCTTTTAATAACCATTTTGTTTTTGATTAATCTATAATGACTAGGTAAATATATAGTTTATCCTTTGTAATCTTGTGTTTCTCTAAGGGTTTATTCTAGCTCTTCCAGTGTGACAAAGTCTTTTTGAATACTCATCATTTAAAAAAAATGAGGTAGTGGTAGAAATTTTGAAAATAATAAAACTGTACAAAAAAATTATTTATATCACTTTATGTTCTTAGTCAATCTCATAAATAAATTCTTCATCTTTATGTAATTTAACTTAAAAAATGTTTCCTGTTTACTTTTCCTACTGATAAACTAATGACCATTTGTCCTATCACAAGTTTATGGTTTTCTTGTTGTTAACCTTCTCCTGATCTTGTTTTATATCCCTCTCCATCTGAACTTGACACTTAGTTTATCTTCCATATCTGTGTTTTCCTACATATAATCCTAGTATGAGTTATCTTAGGGGACCTTGGTACTTCTCTTTAATTATTTTAATGTGATAGTTTTATTGAATCTTTTTCTGATGTGGGACTTTCCATTATATTCCCAAGCCCCATTTTAAAAATTTCAAGGATGAAATTATTTGACATAGGGGAGAATGTAACACCCCAAGCTTCCATGATATGCTTCTCTATGAATAATATAGAAGCGTGTGTTGTGCCCAACTTTGAGTTCTAACACACACCAAAACCAGTCAAACTAGCCGTCATGAATAGTAATACCTAATTTTTAAAATTTTATAAATTTTAACTTTCAAAATGTACTTTATTTTTTGATTCAGAGTATTGAAATTAGCTTCAGTTGAATTTTTTATATTTTATAAAAAACATTCAATTTTTTATGAATAGTGAAAAATACTAAACTATAATTAAAAACAACTTTTTAATCCAAATAATTTATAGTGATTAATTATACTATTGAGTGGTTTTAAAGCATAATTAGAATATATTTTTACCATTTAATCCTTTTTTTTCATTGGACGTAATTTCAAATTTAAACTAGACATAAACAAGTGTCAATCTATTGATAGTTATTATTTCTTAAAAAACTAGCTTTTTGTTTTGACAACTGGAATTAATTTTAAATTACTTTCTACCACTTATATGTTTCGAATTAAGAAAAATTCATTCCATATTTATAATCAGTAGGTCCAAATTGTGTTAATAGGTGAGTTTTATTTTTAGACATTTTGAATAATTACATTAGTAAATATTTTATTTACCATGGTTAAAGGGTAAATCCGGTAATTAAGGGTAACAAAAAAAATACTATAATAACATTAAATTACCATAAATCGTGTCCTAAACCTATTTTATGATACATATCCGACCATGGGAATATTTTGGTTTATTTTGGGACCCCATGGAGCCACTTGCATGTGATAATGTCACTTTATATTAATTATGTTAAAGTAAATACAAAAATGACATAAGCATATATCTTTTAGAAAAAAAAATTATATAAGGTTATATATGTTATCATTCAACTATAAATATTAATTAGGAATCTAAAACAATTTCCTACATAATGGTATTTTATTTATAATTTTATACATTGAATAATTAAATTTATATATGACACAATAATGATGTTGTATTTTCCTTATTAATGAAAGAATCAAATAAATGGTATTATAGATGTTATAATAAATACAATTTCAATGTTTTGATGCCATAAACGAATTTTATAGGTTAATATGACATGTTAGGATTGAATAAATGAATTTAGTTTTAATTAATAATGTTTTTTCGACTTTAACAAAAATCAATTATTAAATAGTGTCAAAATTGACATAAAGGAATTTTTTTTTAAAATATTATATTATTAATTTATATAATATTCCTAGAAATCTATGGTTCGGCCAAAATAATTATATAATGATAGTTGAATCATTACTCAACCACTTTGGGATATCTTTGAGGTTTATAGTATGTTTATTAACCATATAAAATAAAAATACAATGCGACATGGTAAATGTAAAACTATTTAACTAAGAGTTAAATCTAAATGTTATGTTTATTATAGTGACCCAAACCTTTCTAAAACCTATTGGTTTGGTGGGTTTCGACCCATACCCACCTTATACTTTAAATAATCTATTTTTTAGCCATTATAAATCTAAAATAATTTTATTATAAAATAATATTTTATTTTTTTCATATGGTGCCCCTCACCCATCTTATAAAAGGGCACTTCTCCTTATCTCAAATTCACCACTTCAAAGCCTTTTGACTCGGCCAACCCATGCACAAATATCCTCTAAACTTTATTCACTTCATCATAGATTCCATACTTTGGTTATAGAGCCAGCTTAAGGAGCCCTTTCGATCAAATCCAAATGAAGAACCCGAAGAAGATGTAATAATTTCACCACCCTCTTTCATGTTCATTTCTTCATCCACTTCTTATTTATTTGTTATTTACATTCTAAAATAATAACTACAATATTATCTATATATTGTGATGTTGTTATAAATATGGTACAATCATCTTCATTATTTTATTCATCCTTTGAATGACATGTCTCAATACGTGCGTACGTACAGATTACAGTCTCCATGTCGTGGTGTAATTGTTATTCATTACATTTTTATTTGGATGGGTATAATAATGATATGTAATTCATGTAAATAATAAATGTAAAATTATAATGATTCTGTATATATGATATACCATCCAATTATATATTATTTTAATATCAAAAAATGATATTGTCGCTTGTGCGTAAGTACGGATTACCCTCTCCACAAACACGATGAGATTCATTCCCCATCGTATCCATTCAAGACTAAATTTCATTTAATGGTTAAAAATAATGTTTAGAGACATGATATCATTATAGATATGAATAAGATACATCCCATCCATAACAAATATGTCCCACATAACAAAGAATACAAAGGAAAATGAATTCGTTAACACTCAAAACGACGACAATAGTAAGATATTATTAACAAATCAATTTTAAAATCTCATATATGATATAATATTAATGTATATGATTATTGTATATTTCAATATCAATTATTTACCATTATACAAGATTTTAACCTACCCTCGGCCAAGGAAAAAGTACAAAGCAAGGGGTTTCTTATCTCACTTTTAATTCTGTGAGATTTCCATTATTCGCCACTTATTTATTAAATTTATGTATTGTGTGCTATCATATGATATATTCATTGTCATGATTCTCTTTATATTCATGATATTATGTGATTAATTTGGTGGTTATTAACTTTTTTTCATATGACTCGATTGATTACAATGAATTAAGGGTTTTCAACTCACTTCCTATTTCCGTGAGATTCATGCCATACAACCACTATTTCCTTTTGAGTAGTGTATGTACTACCCAATGATTGTATTATTTGTGTAATATACTTGAATTTATGAGTAATAATTCTTCATTTTATGACCCATCTTTTATGGGATGTATGTTTCGTAAGTTACCAAATTGGTAAGGGAATTTCAAATTTCAATTTCCACTTATTCGGCTTTATGCATACTTCATTGATTATTTTACTACATGATTATGTGTGGAATCACTATTAATTATCTTATGTCATAATTTACACTCCCCTTTCTGTGGATATACATTATATACAAATAATCACTCCATTGATAAATTCTCAAGTAATCGATATGAACTTGGTAAGATTAATTTTAACTCAATATCCATTTGTTGAGTTAAATATCCAATTCATTGGTGTTGTTTTTACAAAAATATGTGTGAATGCCATATGATTGATTTAGACCAAATATCCAATCTTATTGAGTGTATTTATATTTGTCACAAAAAATTATGTCGTTGATTTTTTTAACCTAATGGTACGGTCTTTATAAGACATTTCATCTCAATTTACGTTCCATTGAGACTTCTTTGCTGTTATACACCAAATCACTTTTATATGGTTTATATAATTTACTTTGACATAGTATATCATGAATCCCTTTATTTTCATTATATTACAATGTTTTGATTATTTCAATTATTTGTATTCAAGTGTCTCTCTTTTGGTTAGGAACTCTAACTAAAATATCATTTTAAAATGATTTAAAGATTTGTTATTCTAAATATTTCTCATTAATGTCGATATTTTAAAAATGGTTTTAAGGATTTAATTATATGGTCATTAAATTTTTAAAATTTAAATTCCTTTTAAATGTTTCAAAGTGTAATGATACACTTTGATTCAAAAATCTATTTTAAATGGTTTCTTGATAAATAGTGTGACTTTTAAATGTTTTCAAGAAAAAGGGGGATATTTCTCTCAAATAGTGTTGATGATTATTTTCATCTATGTAAATATCCTTCATTATTCTCGATTTAGGTTAATATGTTACGATACAATCTTCCATATTGTATTGAATGAGTTATTTTTGACTGTGGATGTGCTATTTTTATACCATTCATGGTTTGTAGATAAAGTATTGACATTTCATATACTAGTTTTAATACGAATGTTTATGTTACGTTTCAAACTTTTCATATGAGGAAATCATTGGAATAATTATGTGACGGGTGGAGCCCGCTATACCTTTTCAATGCATCGGTAGGTCTCATGAGACAAACTAGTGTCTTGGAACAAGGCCTTGACAAAATCTTATTTGTAGTTTTGGTACAAGGCCTTGACTATGTGGTTAAGATAGTCTGACATTATGAATTCTATCATTATGAAAGTGGTTATTAATATTTCATGTGATTATTTAACTAGTAGAATATCCATGTGAAAAAAGTAAATGGAATTATTTCATTTTATTTATTCCATATTATGCTAAAGTTCAAGTTTAAAAGTCTTTTTTTAGTTATACATTACCTTAAATGTTTATGCTTATTTATGAAAGTTTCCTCTATATTTTTATCCTTAATGAGAATCTGAGCTTACCCCTTTCTATGATTTATTTTTCCCAGGATGTGAAAAAGTATTTTATGAATGACCTGTAGGGACAGTCTAATGGGATATGAGTGTAGACTATGGAGACTATGTTTTTGTAGTTTTTCACTTTATGATCTATGTAAACCTTATGAATGTATCTATAAATTCCAAGGATACTAAACTAATCGATCTTTTGAGACTTGATCTTTTTTGATCATGTCAATGATGCGTAATAATGCACGGCTCTGGGCTTCTATGGTTGGGGAATTACAATAATGGATAGGCTAACGAAGTTGGCCCGTTTCATCCCGATTCAGGAATCTCATACAGTGGAGAATCTATCCAAAATCTATATCTGGGAGGTGGTAAAGATGCATGGTGTTCCGTTTTTTATGGTATCCGATATTGTTACGAGGTTTACATATTTTTTCTGGAAATACTTACAGCAAGACCTTGGAACTAAGTTGACCATGAGTATGACATACCACCCTTAGATGGATGGAAATCCGATAGGACAATACAAACTATGGAGGATATGTTGAGGGCTTGTGTTATGTATTTTGGTGGCTTGTGAGGGGATCACTTGTCATTGGTTGAGTTCTCATACAATACCAGTTATCAATCATCCATACATATAGCTCTATTTGAAGTGTTGTATGGGTGGTCGTGTCGTTCCCCACTATGTTGGGTGGAAATAGGCGAGTCCTCGATGGTTGACCAAGCCTTGACCAGGAGACAATGGAGAAGATCAAGTTGATCTGGAAGAGAATGGAGATGTCTCAGAGTCATCAGAAATTGTATGCAGATCATCGTTGATGGTCCTTGTTGTTCGAGGTGAGTGATCAAGTTTTTTGTAGGATCTCTCCTAGAATGGGAGATCGTCGGTTTGGGAAGCATGGAAAGTCATCTCTGAGGTATATTGGACCTTTTGATATTCTTGAGCGGTTTGGTGAGGTGGATTATCATTTGGCTTTCCACCTAGGTTTAGTGCAGTGCACAATGTTTTTCATGTGTCGCAGTTGAAAATGTATCAGCCAGATCATGACCATGTGATTTTATGGGATCTTGTTGAACTAGAACCGAGTTCTTTAGTGGTGCATGTTCCAGTGCGGGTTTTGGATAATCAAGAGAAAGTCATGTGTGGTAAAAGAATCAGTTTAGTTCGTGTTTTTGGTAGCATGGTCACAATCAAGAGGGGACTTGGGAGTGGGAGAAAGAGATGGTCGAGTAGTGGCCCAAGCTCTTTTGGCACTGGATGAGTTCACTACTTTCCGAGGACAGAATTTCCCATGGTGTGGAGAATGTAGTACCCTCGGTTTGAGGTATGTGGACCTTTTTTATACATTTACATGTGTTTAAAGTACATGTAATGAGTTGGAAAGAGGTTGGTAGAGTTTGGAATGGTTTTGAATGAGTTCGGAGGATTTGTATAGGGATCACAGTTAGTGGAAACGATGCGGATTCTCTAGGAAACCGTGCAGGGGGAAACAGTAGGCTTCTCACGGCCTGTGCACGGTTTTCCAAACTGTGTGAGGCAATCGTGCAGACCATTTCTCTCAAGGCAGTAGCATGCACACTGTTAGTTCACGGTTTTCCAAACCGTGCAGACTAACCGTGCGGCCACTTCAAATAGGGTTTTAAAACTCAGGTTCACTCGGGATTTCCTCAATCCTATCCAAAAGTTCTCCCACTCGAGCCTCACTTGGGATTTTAGGTCCTTAGGGGTTGAGCGTGATCTCCCACATGTTTTGGAAGCAAATCAAAGTGGTTTCAAGGTGATTTGAACGTGGTTTCCCCCGGTTAAGTCTCTCCTCTTGGATTGCTTGTGTTTTCCTCTATATCAACATCCCTCTCATTCTTGGTTTTCTAGATATACACTTGTTTTTTTGTAGATCTAGGGTTTTGTTTGCCTTGGATAATGGTTTTAAGGCTTATGAATGTTAGGGTAAGGTATCTAGAGAGGTTTCGGTGGTGCGTTCATCGGATTTGAGGTGCGGTTTCTTGTGGGTCGATTTCTTTGGAATCCTAATGGTAGGTGGCTTTTCTCTCGACTCCACTTGGTTAGAGCCAGCGGTTTTTCTTATCATTAATTTGGATGGCTTGAAATTAATTGTGTTTTGATGTGTAAAGTTGGTTGGAAATCTATTTGAGGATTTTTGGGAAAAATGGGTTTTAGGGTGAAAGGATCTTATTGTGGATTTTAAAATAGTGATTTGAAAATGGGTTGTTAAGATTTATTTGGGAAAATGGTTGATGGAAGATGGTTTTCAATTAAGATGTTGTTTTTATTGAAATGAGGTTTGATATAGAAAAATGTTTCAATAAATGGACGATTTATTTAAGTGGATTGGTATGTGATGGAATTGGTTGATTGCATGTTGTGGTGACCATGGTGGTTCATATGCATGTTTATGGCTTAATGGGATTGTTGTGTGGAAGTGGATATATGTACCACTATAAAAAGGGGATGGATAGTGGATGAAAGGGCCACCGTCAAAGAATAAGTGGATGGGAAGATCCACTAGTTGTGAATGGGTGAACGGGTTGGATGGAAGCTCCTCCATTTGGTTGGGGTCAATAAGTACCACTAGGTGTGAATGGGTGAATGGGTTGGATAGAAGCTCCACTGTTTGGTTGTTTTGGTTGTTTTTTGTGAATTGATTTTCAAGTTGGAAATTGTTTTTCAAGTGTGTGAATGATGAAATGGCTTGTGGCATGTTAGGTTGTTTTTCCCCTGGTATCGTGGTTTTGGTGTGATGGCTTGGAAAGGGAATGTTTGGATTATGGAAATGGTTATACTTGTGAATATTTTATATAAATTTTTTTATATAAATGTTTTAATGGTTTTATCTTAGTGGCGTGTATAGGGATGTCATTTGGGGAAAACCTACTATGTTTTTGTACTCACCCCCATCTTTGGCACATTTGTGTCTCTGTAGATGTTGTGTACCGTGATGGGGGAAAAGGTAAGAGATCACCCTCTTTTAGTGGTGCATCGTGATATCTGGGTGGAGCTTGGAGCTTGGAGCTTGGTGTAGAGCTATGGTGGTATCATGTCACGTGGTGATTTGTTTTTTGGTCTTTCATGTATTACTCTGATATTGCATTGTTTGTTTCAGTTTTGGGTTGTATTGTGGAACATTTGGTTGTCTTTTGTGAATTCAAGTGGGAATGATTTATTGAAAAGAATCATATAGTGGTGGTTAATGGATGGTTTAGTTTGTTTTTTCTTAAGGGAAAATCGTTCCCCAATTTTATCTTGAAGCCCTCTGCATTTATTACCAGCCTTTGGGATCTTGGGAATATCACTTAAGGCTAAGTAACCCTCACCGCCTCCTCATGAAAATGAGGTAGGGGATGGGTGATACATAAAACATACAAGGCTTAGATGTAGAATAACATGGGAATAGAAGAGAAACTGACCATCACGTTCCGATAGATAGTGTTAGAAAACATGATTGGGAGAATGTTAACAATTAGAAAAACATAAACCTGTGATGGGTTAAACAGTCTTTGATTCCATAGTAGGAAAAGTTAACAAACTTCATTTTTGTTTTAAGTTACCATTCTTAATTATAAGTAATTTATTTATGAGATTGACTAATAAAATAAGGAAATACACTTACCTTTCAAGTATGGTCTCATCCTTTAATAATATTATACCAAAAACTCATCTATTCTCCAAATAGTGAGAAATAAAGATGACTTATTTAAATATGAAGTGCTAGAATCAACTTCTAGAGAATCACATAATCAACAAAAGATGAACTATATATTTTCCCTATCTTTAGTCATTAACCAATACCTGAATGGTTAACGAGATCAGATAATCCCAAAAAAGATAATCCTTTTGAAAAAAGAAATATTATTCCTAATATATATAATTCTAAAAACAATACCCAAAGTCCTACAAAGACCATTCAATAAACAAATATCCATAAAATTCATCAAAGTAAACAAAACTAAGCTTCAAACCCAGAACATAGAATAACTTAATCAGATAGTATTTCATAATAAATCTTAATATTTATCTCTAAATAACATCAACTGCTCTTAATGTATCATACAGAAGTGTAATTAACATAATCACATATTCTATATGATAGGTTAATCATTTCCATAAATAACCCAAATAGCCTTAAAACATAGATTCTTCCAAAATAAAATTCCACTGTTACTCCTCAAATGAAGTACCATAGTATTATATTTAATTTAGGCATATAGTGTTTCCCCTTAAGGGATAACTTCTTCCAAAATAACATTTATCACTTAATCACAAATCCATTTTCCTATATTAAGGATATCAATTTTATAAAATATAAGATCCCAAAATCAACTTATTCTTGATCCATAAAATAAATTAACTAAAAGAATAACTCATACTAACCAGGGACTTCACATAGGATAGTGGTAGGCAATAAATGCCTACCGAACATTGGTGTGGGTTTGAATCACTCATCTTTGTCTGATGCGATGGGTAGTCATATTTTATGCATTTTATCCTTTTTATAAAACTCAAAAAATAAACCTAACATATTTTAACCTCAATGTTTTAATTTTACCATTCATTTCCATCCATTCTCATTAATATCTCAACATCTTAATGAAGACTTATATATATTCTCATTTTATTATTTCCCCACAATATGAAAAAATACATATATTCATAAATGAAAGAACTTCATAAATTGACCACGGTGTCGAAATGGTTTCATTTTCATCATGTTCATGAATATAGAAGGTCCAAGAATTATAATAATGATTTAGAGATCCTTTAAAATCATTTACTTCCATCATCTAAATATACCTTGTACACATGGTTCATATGGGTGTTCACAGACAAATAGTTTCAAAAATAATCATTTATGACATATAATTTCAAAACATCTGCTAAAACATGATTTTTATAAAACAGTCTCATCGAGTTCAAGTTGAATCTTTAAATCAATGGTCAATTTAAAATACAATTAGTATGTTTTAAGAGAATATATTGTAAAAGTAAATATAAATAGCTTGTGCAAGGGTCTCCTTCTTCAGAACCTTTTTCAAAAGCATAATATGCTTTAAAATCTTTTGATAAGGTAAAATATTTGAAAATTCCATGATAATATATTCCTTCTTGAAAACATGAGAATATTGTGAAAATATTTTTTGATTAAATACAACCAATGATTCATGATGATATCAAGGTATATTGGAGGTTTTTGATATCTCAAACAATTTCTTTCAAGTTAGTTGTATGTTATAAAAAGTTTCACAATCATCCGAACACGACATTGAAAAAATTATTGCAAGCATGTCATTAGGAAGAGATATTAATGTTGTTTGAGATCCTCATCCTTCCATATGTAACTAACATTCCGTGATCTAAAAAAAATATAAAACAAGGATTTATCTAAAATAATATACATAGAGACTAACCATGTGTCTAAAAAAACTCATAATCCCTAAAGTTGTCTAAACTGAAATTTCATACCAACTATAAGGCCCCAGCCTCAAAAACTACATAATATTTAATTAAGTTAATAGTTCAAATTGATGAACTTTTCATGTTTAGAGTTTTAGATAATTAGGCCATAAATATTACAATACTTCACAAAAATTATAAATTAGACACTTCTACTTAGTATCCATTTTTGTAATAAAATAAATATTAATAAAAGAAAAAAATAATTCTTTTCATGATATAAATCATCTTGAGTTATTACATTCACTTACAATTCCTTATACACTATGAAAAACATTTCAAAAACATAGGATGATTATAAAAATCTCAGTAAGGGTTATAAAATAAAGAAAGAAAACATTAGTTCATCAATACATACATAGCATAATCTCTTAAACATGCATCATGAAATCATAAGATTTATGAACAGCACATAGAAATCATAAATCATAAATGTAACTTGTGGCATATATATCAATAATGCATTGTAGCTTTCACTACTAAGTAGGGAGTTACATTTTTAATACCCATCATTGTATATTCCTTAAATCTCTTAGAATAATATTTAACATTTCCCTCTATCACATTCCCCAATGCATTGGAGAGCTATCTCGGGCAAACCCGCCCTAGGTTTTTCACAGAACCACCCGTATACATAAACAATTCCCAATTACCATAACATATTCATAACAAATAAAACAAACATAATGAAAATATAAAATTTCCACATTGTAATCACAATATATTATTTCATGATATTGACATAATTAATGCTTTATCAAATCATTTTCAAAACTATTTAAAACATTTAGTAAAGATATTTTTGAAGCAAAGTGTCCCATAACATATTGAAGATTTTAAAATAAATTTTTATTTCAAAACATTCATGTCCATATAAATAAATCCTTAAAACATTTTTAACACATGGACATTAATAATAAATATTAGGAGGAATTAGATTTTAAAACATTTAAATGATATTTTTGTTAAAGTGTTTCGAACCAAATGAGAGGTGCTTAAATATAAATAATTGAGGAATAACATTAATCAAAAAACTATAATATTATGAGAATAAAGGTATTAATAATATAATATTCAAAAGGACAGTATATATGCCATATAATAATGAATTGGCACATAAAAACAATGAAGTCTTAATTGAATGTAAATTGAGACAATGTCCCTTGCAATTATCATATCCTTAGATTAAGGGAAAATCAATGAAATAATTATCGATGAATAATAATAATACACCATGTATAAGTTGATGTTATGTTTAAAACAATTAGAGGTAATTCACACATATTCACATCACAAAATAATCAATAAGTTTAATTTTAAACTAATGAATTAAAATTAGGTTAAGAAGTTCTCTTACAAAAATTCGAGAGCCTAATAGTGTCACTTTAAAATTTAGAAAATGAGTAGATGAGAGAGAAAAGGGTCTCTCATAACATGGAAAAAAATGTATAGAAATAAGGATATATAATAACATATCCCAACATAAGAACATGTAAATTAAAATAAATAAGGAATAAAATCATTTAAGAAAAGGTGAGGGTGAATGGTTCCCTAAACGATTTGGTAACTTACGGAACATAAACCCCATGAAAGAAGGATCATACAATGAAGATGTATATACCCATAAATTTAATTATATAACATAATGAATAAAATAATGGGTATTACATTCAACAAACAAAAGGAAATAGTGGCAAATATAGCATGAATCTCAAGGAAATAAAAAGTGAGATTAAAAACCCTTACCTTGTTGTAATCAATTGAGTCGTAAGACAAAAAGTTAATAACCAAAAAATGAATCACATAATTCCATGAATATAAAATGAATCACAATAATATATATGAAATGAAAATACAAAACACACCACATGTAATAAATAAGGGTTCAATAATGGGAATGTCACGAAATTATAAGTGAGATAATAAACCCCTTACCTCATGTCAAACATGACTCGTATGTTTTGTGTTATTAAGGAATAATAAACATATGTTAATTTATACTTACTTAAGAAAATTTTTAAAGTTTATTATTCTTTTTATATCACATATTACCTTGTAATAACAATTATTTTATTATTTGAGTTCACATCTGACATTTTGTCGATGTTCGGAACTTTAGTATAAAATGAACATGTTATAATTACAAATTGACTATGTGGTCAAAATTAAATTATATATACAATGACATTATTGATTTATATATTATATATATCATATATATCTAGTTCATATGTATTTATAATATTTCATATCATTTGGATTTATGAAAAGAAACACACTGTTCCTGGAGATGGTAAGTCGTACGTATGCATTACCGCTACCATCATTTCAATTTTATATATAAAGTAATGAAAAAATAATAACAAATACGTATAATATAGTTAAATTATAATATAGATGTTATTTAATTTAATTTACTCCATCCTTTATATGTTCCATGTATGGAATAAACAAGTCATATCACGTGGAGGGGGAGGTTGTCCGCACATTCTCAAATGAAATTATCGTATTTACCCCTTATAGAAACCATAAAGGTATGATATAAATGAAAAATAAATAAGTATAGTGACAATTTAAATATAATATACATCACATGTAAATATATTTCCTTCATAATGGCCACCATAAAAGGTGTTTGGAAAAGATAGAACAATCATTGTTTTGTGAGGCAGTAGTTCATCGTCCACCGAAATAGTATGTTCTTTACACATTAGACCGAGGTGATTGTAATTGTAGTATGAATATATCTCATAACACAACCTATTATATTTAGTATATTGGTTTTGTTAAAAAATAATGGAAGAAAAATATATTAGGGGGTTGGAGAAGTAAAATAAAACAAAAGAACATAAGATAAGATGTCACCATTAAATCGGGTAAATCCCTTTCGTTTGAACCAAAATGATTTCATGAAGTGCTTCCTGACTAAGGTAAGGCTACTAGGTGGAAGATAGGGATATTTATCATTTATTTGGGTAGATTTTGGATGTTCTCAGGGGCTTTAGATGTGTGAGTAATGGGTTAAAGGTGAGTGCCTTTTATATGGAGGAGGAGATGCTCTTTAATAATATTTGAAAATATTATTATATTATATAATGATTTTCGGTTTCTAAAGGTCCAAAAATTATTAAAGTTGAAGATAGGATTAATTTTTTTTGAAATAAAATCATCCAATAAGAACTGGACATGTTTTTTATATTTGTCTAATATTTAAAATATTATATATTTAAATAATTCATTAATGAGGTAAACACTACATAATTATTATGTCATAAATAATTATATTTATTTAATGTATAAAAATTATAAAAAAACATTGATTTAGAAAAACTTTTTTATATTTCAAAATATTATTTATAGTCAAAGAGATAACTTATATAACTCCATGTATGGATTGATTTACTAAAATATATATGTTTATGACAATTTTGTCATTACATTAAATTACTTAATATAAAGTGCCATTATCACTTTTAAATGGCACCATGGGGTCCCAAAATCGACCCAAGTATGACCATGGTCGGAAATTTATCTAAAAAGATGATTATGTCACATGTTAGAGTAATTAAATATTATTATAATATTATTTTTACCTTGATTTACCCTATTTACCTTTAACCGCTGTAAATAAAAGTCAGAAGTTACTATTCACAAAAAAATTATATACATCTTATTGAACCACATTTTACATAAAAATAACAACCATATATGTCGAATTATCGAAATTAAATTCACAAAAGCTGTAAAATTTAATTTAAATGAAAAAGTCGGTTTTTTAAATACTACTTAGTGTTTTCACTATTCATTAAAATTGATGTTTTTACATAAAAAAAATTCCACCTATGCTATAATTGATATTCCAAATCCAAAAATTATGTTTATTTTACCAAATATAAAATATATAAGTTTCAATAATTAATTTAAAAAAAAATTGTCAAAATAAAATGCGGGTTTTTAAGAAATAATAAATATCAAAAGGTTGACACTTGTTTATGTCCAATTTGAAAGTGAAAATATTTCCAATAACCAACATTGGATTAAATGGTAAAAATTTAATCTATTTAAACTTAAAAAAATTAAAAATTTAACATAACCACATAAATATATTTTATTAAAATTTATTTTTAAATTAAAACACAGTATTTGTCACTATTAATTAAAAAATTTAACTTTATCTGAAAAATAACAAAATTTTAGCCAAATTATATTTTTATGTCCTAGTTCTAAATAAGATGTTATTATATAAAAATAAAACATATAAAATTGAAAAAAACTAGATATATAAAGGGTTCTCCATCAAAAGGGGGTAAATCGACCTTTTAAAAAAATTAGATTTTTTATGCTTAAAATTCGATTCATTCACATTTTAAGCCTATAATTTTTTTCGATAAATGTAACAACATTTAATAAAAATGAAAAATCCTATTATAGTTAATTTTGTTCATTCCTGCCAATACAATGACTGTACGTTTACTACCATTTAAAATAATAATAATATTTTATTATTTTTCAGTATAACTCAACATTGTTTGCAACATAAGATTTCAAAGAAACCTTTTGTTGCATGTCAGGTATTCCATCGAACATAAAATCCCCATTAAAGTAAAATTAATATTTAATTCACAAATATTAATAAATATGAAAATTTATTATTTTTTATTTAATTGGGATGTTACACAAATAATTAGAGAAATTTATTGAACCAATGGTCTATTTAATGAAAAATGTCCATAGAATTGAAATTTGGCTGGCATCTATGGTGTGATACGGGCTATGGTTTTTCTTCCCAAGATGACCCTCTTATTACATTTAGGTATACCCTTCTTGGTATAATTATCCTTAAAAAAATTATCATACTTTGGAATTTATTTGAGTTCTTAATGTAGAGGGATATTTATATCCACTTTTTAAAAGGTGTCTATTTTTTGTGTGAGGTTATTCTTCATATAATATCTTTTATTAAACCTTACTTGACTGAAATGGTGGGGAAATTCATTTTTATCTCTCTATTTCCTTTGTATTTGTGTTTCTTGTCTCTTCCTCCTTATCCTATCCATCTCCTCTTTATCACTGTTCTCTTCTTCACAACGCATTTTCATAGAATTATCATAATTTTAAACAATATTCTCCCTCAACTCAAGTGGTCTTATTTCAGGATGATGGGATGTAGGTGGTGAGAGTTGTATTCCACTTCATGTTGTTGTCATTCTGACATTCATTATTGGTTTTTGGACTATTTTTGGTATGGGGGTCTAGCGTTATTATGTTGATCTCTAAATACATATTAAACATGGTTAGGCTCTCTCTATCAACGATTTTGTTAGAAATTGTTTAGATGAATGGATTATTTACATGTTTCCATTCCCTGTATTTCACCACATTGGTCAATGAACTGAGTAGGTGGTGAGCATAAACCACATATCATTGATGGTTCTTATCGATTAGTCATTTACTTCAGTGCAATCTGTCTCACTATATTGGATGGATCATAAATCATAGTTTCCTATAAAGGCAATGGATATGATGTTATTACCACATGGATTCCTATTATACGACTACATCTTGCACCAAACTATTGTTAGTTTGGATAGATATTCTCAATCAATCCCTTATCGTCTTTTAGTAACTTGTCTATAAATTAAACCCTAGATGATGCATTAATAATGTTTCTATAATTGACCTGTATGCCTTAATAAAAAAATACAAGAAAGAGATGATCTTTAATTTATTGATGTGGTAACCTTGAATAATTATTTTTAAATAATTCCTAGGACTCATAATGGGTTCCCCATATGACAGCCTGATGGAATATATTTTCTTTCTGACGGATGTGATTTTAGAGTTTGGGAACTATATTTTAATGAATAATCTCACCATGTCATTCAAATCATGCACATCTCTTAGTTTTAGACCATACAAGCATTATTTGGTATCTCCTTCCAATGAAAATTATAATTCTTTCCACACTACCTCCTCTACAGATACTCCATGAGGTATGAATGAAGAGAATACATGTTTGAAATCTTTAATATGTTGGATTTGATATTCATCTTTCGATCCATGAACATTTTAATGAAATAGAATCATCTTAGGTTTCTTTTAAAAATAATTTTTTAACACTGGAATGGATTTTTATTGTTTTTATTATGGAATTTAGGTTTACACAGATCTCTAAGGGTTGGTTTTTTATTTCCATCCATGATGGAAGGCTCGTAGTGAACACTTGACGTTTCACTCGAGTCATTAAGAGAAATGTCTTCATATTAATATTGAGATTTAAGGGTTTTAAGTATATTGAATAAGGGTATATAAGTTTTTGGATATAGGGGGAATTTTTAAATGTTTGACGGTCTAGTCATGAAATTTTGAAGAGAAAAAAAGAAAATATAAATGGAACTGAGAAAAAAGAAATATTATGGAATGACCTCCTCAGCAACATATCCATGTTTTAGTATGCACCTGAGATGGGGTGTTTAAAAACTACATAATTTAAAAATAATTAATTTGGTTGGTATGGGATATCTCCATATATGAGTGTAAAAAAATAAAAAAATTCACTTAAATTTGATAAATAACTAGATTTTATTTTCAGAATAGTTTGAGTTTAAGAAAAATGTCAACAATTAAAATAATGGTAGAAAACTAATGGAATATGAGTGTATCTATGTTAGACAAGTATCACATTTTTCAATGTCATCTTGGTCGGGAAAATTATTCCCAACCAATTCTTATTGAAGGATAAATGAACAACTCCTTAATCGAGATGTAAATCACCATTGGTTGATGGAATAAATGTAAACAACATCTATGTGCATGAATTTTCATGAATTATTCTAAAATTAATATGTCAATTCCTCATAAATATTATTTTTTCTTTATAAATATATAAATAATTCCGTTATCTCAAACATGTTCCATCAATTTCTAGAGACTCACCACCTAACACCATCTTCGTGATCGATACAAAATATAGTTAGTAGAGGGAGTTCAAATAACTTCAAGGAAATAGATTATGAATATAGCCAAAAACCCAAAAATTATTGAATTAATAAATTTGGTAAAAAAATAAAATATAATTCATTAAATAGGAAAAATAGTTTCTTAAATTAATGTTCAAGACTTCAATATTAGAAAACTGTAACTTAACCTTCCCTGATCAGTCAAGTGATTTACCCTTCAATGTTGAGGGTAAGTGAGTTGAAAGCGGAAGAATACATCATAATTAATATATGAAAAAAGAAAAAATAAAATACATCAAAGTTAAAAATTAAAATTCTTTAGCACATAGCCTATTTCACCTTCTTCAACAATATCCATGAATTAAATTGGAAACACATATTTATGGGATTTAGGGGTGAAAAATCATCACTCCAGATTCATTCCTCTAAACTATTGAGTCCATTTTTGAAATTACATTTCTGAATATTGAAATGGATTCTTCAGTGGAGTTTTCCCCTATCTCCTTTTCATGTTCCAACAGAATCTCAGAAAAATTTGATATTTTTACCAAATGGTATTCTCTAGTTACTAATAAAACATTCATTCCCCAAGGAGACTGCTCAACTACCTCTAATATTGGGGATACAATAGATGCCTTAATGAACAAATTTATTCATGAAATTTACATTAATGATTCATCTCAGAGTTCTCTTTCCAATCCACTTATAATATCATAATTTAGATTTATTTAGGTCAAGATATGATTTAATAAATGACGTGTTCTCCATTTGTATGTCTAGTAATAATTATCCACGTGATTTATTTTTTTGGGCCCGTGTTTTTCTAATTTGGTTTTAGTATAGATGAAAATGTTGAGGCCCATGAACAAATGAAGTCTAAAAAAATTATCACATAAATTTGATCAAAGTTGTAAATGTTATGCCTGAAAAAATGAAACTCCATAAAACTGCTAAATTTATACAATTTACAAATATTCACAATTAATCCCAAAATCTATCAAAAACACTAAAATGTGGAAAATCAGCTCAAATTGATAAATTAGGGGGTATTAGATATTTGAAAAAACATGAAAAATAATGAAACTATTAACTATATCAATTCCCTCACCCGTATCACATGGACTCATGGAAAATTCATCATCAAAACTAAATCAATGAAAATTAAAAACTCATGCTCTTGAGATACAAATATTTCATTACAAGAAAGAATTTATATGATTCCTCATTAAGAACCATTATTAAAATTTCTCCATTCATATAATTTAACATTTTTACTCTTTATTTTTCCTCCCATGCACACAAGACACCTAACTCACAAGAATTTTATCTCATCTGAAAAATGTAAATTTTCAAAAAGGATTTTGTTATCCAAACCAATGAAAAAGACTCTATAATATTGATAAATTCCTACTTTTACACCTGATGTGAGTCAAGGGCATGTGTTTTTATGATTAATTTGTTGGTTTTTTCATTAGATTGTAGTTGGTAGGATTTTTATGTGAAAATATCTGAGGAAAAATGATGTCTGGGAACATTTTGATAGCAAATTCTAAGATTCTAATTTTCAATCATGTATGGTCTCATAATCACTCACCATAGTAGATAATAATCACCATCATCATAAAAAATCATGTAATGTTATCACAATTCATCATTTTGTAATAATAATATTAAATCATCTCAGACATATTTTTTTTGAATGCTCCAAATAGGAAAATCTTCTTTTATTATGAAAGCTCCATAAAACACACAACTTTCAAAAAAGTTATTTTTCTCAATAGTAAGAACATTTCTTCAAAATTATATTTTCCAAAAAAAGTATCATCATACTAGGAATCACAAAAAAATATGACATCCCCCATACCTAAGATCAACAATATCTTACAATTTTACTTCAAGAGAAGATTTGATAGGGAGAATAAGAATTTAATGTGGAGTACAAAACATGTTGGAGATGGATTATATGGGCTAAAAGGATTAAAGGTACCAGGTTTTCTATAATGAAAAGGATTAATTTAAAATGGGATATTTAAATCCAAATAAATGCCTCAATATTTTAAAACAAATTCATCTAAACCCCTCATTTATGAAAAGAATAAATAAAATTATGGTTAAAGAAAGCATGATTTGGTTATCACAATAAGTGAAGTGAATTTAATTAATATGAAAATAATATTTCATAATCCTAATAAGAAATTTATTTCAATGATAAATATAGTGATATGTGGCATGGAACTCAAAAATCAGAGTATTTTTCATTAAATTATAAGTTAATTGAATTGAAAAAAATCATTTTTTGTATTCATTTAAGATCAATTTCATGGAATAAACTATTTATTTCATGGGTTTGGGTTTCAAAAATGGGAATGATAATAATTTCAGCTTAATAGTGTAAAAAAACATAATAATAAACACATAAAAATTTGATAAACACACAATGTTTTGGAAAATATAAAAATAAAATAAAGATTACAAACTATAAAGGTTTCATCCCCCACCCATAAATGATGGTGTATCCCCAATGCATCAAAATGGATATAAAATGTAATAAGGTTTGAATATGTATCATAGAAAGTAGGAAAGTGCAATGGAGAGGTTAAACATAATGAATTTTATTGATAGACAGGTTAGAGGAGTGTGATCCCCTCCAATGGATCTAATAGAATAGTCCCATGAAATGTATTCAACATGTGTCCATTTAAAGTGAATAGATTATTCTCTACATCATTCCCAGTATATAAAAAATGAAAGGATGGACATGTGTAATAATAAATGGAAATTCCCATCTATATTTACATTTGCATAGAATTATCTTGAGTTTTGAGGTGAATGACAACAATTCTCCTCCATAATGTAAGTCTTTCAGTTAGATCAGCTTGTCATGAGACACTCATGCAATATCATTGTAAATCCTAGAATTTTCAAATTTTTCCCTTATAATTTCTTTTATTACATAAACTGAAATATTATCTCTTTCTAAATTCATTTAAGATCTATATTCATCTTCCACATAACCCAATACACCATATGCTTCAATTACACTAGTAGATAAAAATATTTTCTATATATAAACATATATGGACTCTTGCTAATAGGGGTTTTATAGTTTGAACTATAATAAAAAAATGAATCTTTTACCCCTTGGCTTCAGTTCTTTTTGTTTGGTTAAATAGACTTCTCCAAAAGTCATTTTATTTCCCGGTTAAACTCCATATATTGATCAATTGTTTTTGTGGGTGATGGGGAGTTGATGTTTAATGTAGCACCACATAGTTCTTCATTAAATCCTTCATTATACTATTGATAAAGTGAGTTCCTCGATTATAAATGATTACACTAAGAACTTCATACCTACAAAATATGTTATACCTAGAAAAATCACTAACTAATTTAACATGATCAGTCCTAGTGGATTTTCCTTCCAACCAGTTGGAAACAAAATCAAAAATAAAAATGATATAATAATTTAGAAACGAAATTAGGAAGGGTCATAAAAAATATATCCCCCAAAATTAAATAATATAAAAAAATTTATGTGGATATTTTCACATTCCTTGTCTATTTGAAATGTTTCTAGAAAACTGATATTTTTTACACCGATTGAAAAATTAATGAGAATATTCCAAAAGGGTGGGCCAGTAATGTCTTGATTTTAAAATCTTACATACTATTCTTTGAGGTCCAAAGTGATCTAAACAAGAAAAAGATTGAAAAAATCAAAGAATAAACCAATTTCACTCTTAGGAAAACATCTTCTGATCACTTGGCCATTGAAAATATTTTAAATAAATGGATAATTCAAAATGTAATATCTAGATTCAGCGTTCAATTTCTAAATTTTGTGACAATTGAAACGATATGGGACATAAGATTTTACTAGATTATTGACCATCTTAGAATACCAAGGAACTAATCGTTCAACCATGTAAAACTACTCTTCTGGAAGCTCATAATTAAATTGTTATTTTTCTAGAATTTCAGCTTCAGTAATAATGGGTAGTCTTCTTAAATGATCAGCCACACGGTCCTTATATTCATTATTTTCCTTCAACTTTATATTGAACTTTTGTTTTATTAACATATATCTCAATATAATTTTTTATCATCATCCTTCTTCATCAAGTAACTCATATGTGCATGATCAAAAAACACAATGTCTTTAGTTCTTGGAAGATATGAACTAAACAATTCAAAATATGAAAATTCTTAAAACTCTTCTTTTTTGTTGTATAATTGATATAAGGTTCTAGAGGAATAGGAAATGACTTCTGTCTTTCCCTTAATTCAATGATAAGGACTGCTCCAACTAATTTGTTGGAAGCATCATAAATTAGCTCAAATGTTTCTTCCCAGTTTGGTAGTTTCATTACAGGAGGTGTAATCAATATTCTTTTCAAATCATCAGTGGATTCACTAAAAGAAACATTTAAATCAAAATTAAAATCTTTATAAAGTATTCTAGAGAGGGGGAGTGTACTCTAACTGAAATATTTGATAAATCACTTTTAGAATCTTGCATTCCTTAAAAATGATCTGAAATGTTTCATACATGTTGGGTATGGAATTGAATTTATCATATCAATTTTTTTTCTCCACTAAAATGCCATTTTTTTCAGAATTACATTCCCATGAAAAATTACCCTCTAATCCATGAAATGAAACATCTCAATATTAAAAGAAATATTTTTAATGATGTTTTTCAAAAAGAATTCATGATTTTTTAGACAATTTTCAAAAGAATTTCCCAAAATATAAGTATACTTCCATGAAATACTCAATTAAATCACCAATGTGATTAAAAAAAATACTAAACATTCACATATTAAGTGTACTTGGAGCTTTAAATAATACAAATTGAATCTTTTTATATGAAAAAGTACCAAAGGGACTAGTAATGGTTATCCTCTCTTGATCCTCGGGATCTATCAGTACCATTAAATAACCTGAAAAACATTCTGAAAAAAACAATGAGTTATCAAAACCAGTCTATCTAACATATAGTCAATTAAGGTGAATGGAAAATGATCTTTCCAAGTGACCTGATTCAACATCCTAAAATCAATTCACACTCTCCCTCTATTCTGAATTCTCACTGGAATTAATTCATTCTTTTCATTTATCATAGTGGTTAGGCTAGTTTTCGTTGGAACTACATGAATTGGGATAATCCATTGTGAATCTAATATTACATACTAAATCACAGATTCCATTTTCTTCCCAATATCCTTCTTTAAAGACTTCATCAAGGTGGGATTCAAGTTGGACAACCACTACGGTGGGATTCAAGTATCCAATCTCAATGTACTCTATATTGAGTGGGAAACTACATTAATTTAAGCACCCATATCACAAAAAAAATTAGAAAATTTTAAAGAACAAATGGTTCATGGAATGGAAAAAGTACCTAGATCTTGAAAATTGTTAGGAATATGTGCTGTGATAAGGTATTAGACACTTCATCCCATGTTTATCCTCTTATTACCTTGAGGTATCCTCTTATTGATAAAAATATCCTTCAAAATTTTAACATACTATAGAGTTTGTTTGTGTTCTTCAAGTAGAGGTATATTTATTTCCACATTCTAAAGGTGTCTAGAATTTATTTTTGGAGTTCTTCTTCCTAAAATATCATTGATTCCAAAATACATGAGGAGAATGGTGGGGGAAAAGATATTAATAACCCTTTTCTCTATTGTAATGGTGTTCCTTATCTCTTCTATATTTTCTTATCCTTATTCAACTCCTATTTATTATCTTATTCACGGTTCATTTTCATATAATTCATATAATCTTCCACATCATTCTCCCTTAACTCAAGTGGTATTGTTTCAGGTTCTTGGGATGTAGGTGGTGAGAGTTTTCTTCCTATTCTTATTGTTACCATGTTGACATTTTCATCTAGGGTTGGGACTATTTTTGGTATGGGGGTCTAGCTTGATTATGATTATTTATAAATATATATTGAACATGCCTTTTCTCCATCCATACTTGATTTTTTTTTTGAACTAATTTGGATTAATTTCTATAAATAAAATTCCATTCCATTTATTTTAGTACATTGGTTAGTGAAATAATCATGTCATGAGAATCTACCTCATAAAATAGAAAGTGCTTGTTGTTCCCGCACTTTCATTAGGGTCATTTTTCTCACCATAATGGTTAGCTCATCAATCATAGTTTCCCATAAATGTGATTGATAATAAGTTTATAACTCATGGATTAGTCTTGTAATAGTATATCTTATATGAAACTGTTTGGAGTTCTAATAGATATTCTAAGTGAAGGCCTTAGCTTATTTTGGTGACATTTAAATTAATGATCTACGTGATGATGCATCCAAAAGGATTATATCATTTTCATTTAATCATTGATAAAAGAAGACAAGAATGCGGTGATCCAAAATTTATTGATGAGGGAATCTTGTAAATATAATTTTAAAACACTCCCAACACCCATAAAAGGTGTCTCTAATTTTTTGTATAATAACATATATTCCCTTTCTTATGGATGTTCTTCTAGAGGTGTTGAATATTTTCATGAAGAATCTCACCAAGTAATTAATATAATCCAAATATCCTAGTTATAGAATATAAAACCATTCTTTTTAATCTCATTCTAATTAAAATAAAAATGAATTACATTGTACTGTCTCATCAGCTACTCCAAGAGGGCAGAAAGTAGACCAAATATGTGGGAACTCATTAATATGTTTGTTTGGATCTTTACAATCTAGGAAATGAACATTTGGAAGCCATGGATTCATGTAAAGATTCATTTTAAAAGAATTTTTTAATACATTCATGGAATTTTGATTGTTTTGATTATGGAATTGTGGATCAAATAGGTCATACAGGGCTTAGTTTTGATTTCCAGTCAAGATTATACTGTCAGAGTGAACAACTGATGTTTTTAATTGAGTTTGTATGAGAAATTTCCTCAAATTATGATTGAAATTTATGTTTTCTAAGTCTATTCAACATGATTCATTCAATTTCTAGATCTAGGTAGAAAGCATCTATGTTAGAGGTTCAGGTCGTGTAATTTTGAAGAGAAAAGAAGAATATATATAAGAAATAGACAAAAAGAAATAAAACTGGCACTACCTCCCCAACAACAGAGACAATTGTTTATATGTTCCTATCATGGGATGTGAGAGGAAAAATATTTCCTAAGATAAAATGATGTAATGTAGTTTACCAAGGATGTATACAGATAGGAGTGCACAACAACAATTTTTTTATTTTAATATTGAGAAATATGTAGAGGTTTTCATGAATTAGTTTGAGTTTAAAAAGAAATAAAGCAGTTAAAATAAATATTGAACACTACTCAGTGAAAAGAGTAAAGAGGTTAGGATAATATCACAATTTTAATGTCATCATGGTTATAAAAATCATCCCCCTCTTCCTATTAAAAGATAAATGAATGATCCTCTATCTTGTTATCAATGACCCTTGGTTGAAGGAAGAAATGTAAACCACTCAATTGTGAATTATTTTTCTTGAACCATTCCAAAAAAACTAAGACATATATCAATCTTTATTTTCTGATCCTTATAAATTTTGAAACAATTTACTTATCACACACATGTGCCCACGATCTCTAGACACACACCACCAAATACAATCTTCCTGACCCAGACAAACTACACTATATGGATGGAGTTAAAATATGATCCACCAAATCCATTAACAATGAATAAAAAAACCCAAAAACATGATATCATTAACCAAATTGGGAAACATTAAGAATTGAAATTATTTAATAGAAAAAGGGTGTATTTATTTTAATGTGAAAGACTCCGACATTAAAAACTTGAAACTCCCCCATCCCTGATCACTCAATTCCTTTACCCCTCAATATGATTGGTAGTAGATTTGAAAGTGAAAAAATACAGCATAATAAAACTATGAAAAAAAATAGAATAAACATAAAAATTCAAGACTCCAACTCTCCTTCACATCCCTGATTACACCATTTACAAAAACACACTTTATTAGAAGTGGAATGAAATATTTATAGGATTGTGGGGTGGATATGTTTCCCTCTGGATTAAATCCTATGAAAATGTGAGTCCATTTTGGCATAATAAATGGTTGAATATCATAACAGTTTCTTTAGAAGAGTCGTTTCCATATCAATTATTCATGAGTATATGAAATATTATTTTATTTATACATGTGTACAAAATGGTTTTTTGTAATTATATATGAATACTCATTCTTCCTGTGAATGCTACAAAACTACCTCCACTTTGGCACCTGAAATGGATGCCTTAATGAAATATTTTTTTCATGAAATTTACATTGAAGATGAAGAACAGAGTTATATTTCCAATCCAACTATAATTACTTAATTCTGAGTTCTATAACTATGATATTTATTAGTAAATTATGTGGGGTCCATTTTATCAGAAAGCCAAATGTTTCCTCTTGATTGATTTTTCTGGTCCATTTTTTTTAAATTTGGTCTAGGTCCAGAAAAAAATGTTTAATCGCAAAAAAAAATTAATCGTGTGAAAAATAATAATGTATAGTGGATCTAAATTGTAAAGGTTATGCCCAAATAAATAAACCTTCATAATACTTCTAAATTTCTATAAATAACCAATTTTCAAAATTATACCCAAAATCCACCAAAAATACTGAAATGATGAAAATCAGCTAAAACTGATTAATTTTAAGGGATTAAATAATTAAAACACTCATGAAATGTAATAAAAATATTAAATCTATTTGATATTATTTTATAAAAACATTGGTGTTGAAGGAATATTTTTATTGTGATGAGTGGAAATTTAATCATCATTTAATTTTTTTTATTTCACTGATCATGTTCTCTAATTCATAGTTAGGATTTATTTTATTTGAAATTATATTGAAATTTGGATTTATTGAAAAGAAGTTTTTATGTGTTTTTATGGGTGTGATTTGATAGATAAAATATAGAATAATGTTTTTTTAGTAATTTTATTATTTTAAATGGATTTATACATAATGTTTTGTGTTTTTAATGTTTTATTATAACGATTACTTTAGGTTTTCATTTTGTGATTTTTTAATAAAATATAAATTTATCATACAAGGAATACCATCTAAAAATTATTTAATTTACATGTGCATTTCTTCAAAGGGTTCATTGCATATAGAATTGTGGGATCTATATAAGATAAATAAAATTAGAAAATTGAATAAATTTCTTTAGAATTTGTCACGTATGAATAAATGTATCATAGGAAGTGTAGGATATGTGTTTTGTAAAATTGTATATGAGTGTTTTTGTCAGAAATTTTTGATTAAGTTTATAATGTGTAAGGTTAACTCAAAATCATTCTTAACATTGTAATAATAAACTAGGATCCACTTAAAATTAATATAAATATGTCACCACATAATATTAAAATGATAATGTAACTTGTGATTCTAATAACCCTACTACACTATGAAGAGATTATAAGTACCTTGAACACATTCATGCGTGGGAATATATTGATGTTTCTATTATGCAGGTTTTGTAATGTATGTATTCTATATCCTAATATGGTGGATAATTATAGAAAGTAAAATATTAAAAATTTCATGGATAAGCTATAAAGGGACAAGGTTTGCTGTAAAGCATGAGTTTTCTTGAGCCTTGATGATGTTGAATAATTTGAAATTTGTGCTTCACTAATATATTCTGATGAAAATAAATTTGTTCTATGGCATGGATTGTTGAATAATGTAAAATATCTTTCACTAATATAGAACATGCTTTTAACAACAGTAGAAAAAACCATTACCATTCATAAAAATCATCATTGTTCTAGGATCCGTTAAAGGAAGGCCCTTCTATCAATGATAAAAGTGTTACTGATAAAGGCCATACTGCTATTGTGTGATGTTAAAATTACAACACAATGATGAAACAAATACAAGAAAATTAATGAAAGTACATGATGTGTAAAATTCATAATATATTATAATTAAAAATATCATTAGATATATAAGAAAAAAAATGTATTCTATAACTTAAAAATAATTTTTTTAGTCACATTAGCATGCAAAAAGTATCATATGAATTCAAAAACATTAATTGTATCATGGTCTTTGGCCCCTGACCACTCTTAGAAAATCCCAATCATTGTATCAATTTCCAAAGAAACCACCCAAACACGATAAAAGTAATCCACCAACATAAGGAAACAATTATTTTTTTAGTAATAATATAAATAAATAAATTAAATAGAACTATGAAACTATACATTAATAAAATTTAATTTTTAACAAAATCCACACAATTTGAGTAATACTATTCACACAATTTATCAGATTTATATGGAGTTGAAACATAAAAGTTACAAATGAAATATGTATTTTATCATAAATTATTAACACAATATGAATGTGTTAGTCCATGTTTGATTATCACTTATTTTTTTCCCTAAAATGACTTTTTAGACTAAAAAATACATATTGAGTTATTCTATTTACATCATGTGTTATTTTTTGGTTATATGGATTCCTACACATCATGAATTTTGTAAAAATAATATTAATAAGTTATCTATAAAATCAATTTTTTTTATGGAATTTCAGTTCGGGACACATGTTTTGAACTAAAATATCAATTTTAAATTGATAATCAACAAATTGAGTCATTCTTGAAAAACCATGTATTAGATTGAGGTGAGGCTGATTCTTACACATCCCAAATGACATAGGGATTGTTTTATATAAATATCAATACATTTTGAATGTTTTTTTAACAATTTTTAGTATGTTTTTTTTCTTTTTTACTATAATGTAAATTTTAAAAAAAAATACACACATGGAGTCATACCATTCACCCAGTGCAACAGATTATGATTAGGATAATTCATACACATCAATAATGACTTATATATTGTTTAACTAAAATATAAAAACAATATGAATGTGTTATTTGTTTTTTTGAGTAATTTACTTGTCTATTTTATTAAAATGATTATTTTAAATAACATTACACACTTGGATTCATATTGGTCACATCATGTTTTAGATTAAGATGTGGTTGATTCCTAATCATCAAAACCTTAATTATGGATTATTTTCCTAATGTATCAAATTAATATGAATATGATTTCTTGTTTTTGAGTATGTCACTTGTTTTTTTACTAAAATGCCATTTTATACATAAAACAAAAACATTGAGTCATATTGGTCTCATGATGTGTCATTTTAATTTGAGACTGATTCCTACATGCTAAAATTTAGTTTTGAATCATTATATCAAATTATCAAGTCAATCAGAATGTATTTTCTCTATTTTTAATGGGTGAGACATGTTTTTAACTGAATTATCAATTTTAAAATCAAAATAGGAACTTTGAGCAATACAAGGAACACCATTTATCTGATGTAGCTGAGTTTGACTCCTACATGTCACAAAGATGATATTGATTGATTTTCTAAAGTATCAAAAAATATGAATGCGTTTGATTGGTTTTGAGTATACACAAGTTTTTTTGAACTAAAATGTCAATTTCAAATAAAAAGACACAATTTATGTCATCTTATTCTCATAGTGCATTGAATTGAGGTGTGTCTAACTCCTAAACATAAAAAATTACATATATATAGATGTCTTAAATTATCAAAACAATCAAAATGTGTAAGGTTAGTTTGGTGTATGTTATTATTTTAATAGAATTTCATTTTAAATAGAAAACAAACACATTGAGTCAAAACAGCTCCATCGTGTTTTATTTTGTAGTGAGACTAATATAGAAACATCACAATATCATTATGAATAATTATACTAGATTACCATGATATTCCAAGTGATTTTTCTCAAATTTTAGTGAGTTTCCTACATTATGAACAAAAATATGAATTTTTAATAGAAAAAAAAACACTTTGAGTCATACCGAGCTCACCAAATATTAAAATGAAATGCACATGATTGCAATACAAAAAATGATATATATATATATATATATATATCTTTTTAAAATATTATCAAAACAATCAAAATGTGTTTTATCAGTTTTGATCATGTCACTTTTATTTTTTTTAATAAAATGTTAATTCAAAATAAAATGACATACTTGGAGTCATACCAGGCAGACCATTCATCTGAAGGAACAAACATAGATTCCAACACATAAAAACTAACACATGTTACATTGTCCTCAACTATCAAAATAATCTAAATTCTTTTTATCATTTTTGACTTTTTTAAATTTTTTTACTAAAATTTCATATTAAATTGAAAATACACAATTTTATTCATACCGATCACCTGACGATTCAGTTAGATATAAGAAGAAATCATACACATTAAAAATGAATTTTGAATAATTTTAATAAATTATCAATAAAACACATGAATGTTTTTTGGTTTTATTTGACTAACACAAGTATGGAACTAAAATGTAAATTTTAAAATGTCAATGGACACTCTGAGTCATATAATGAAAAACATGTACTAAATTGAGGTGTTGATGATACCTACGCATCAAAAATTACATATAGATCATTTTCATATAGAAAAAAATAATAAAATTTCATTCTCTAATTTTTTTAGTATGTCACTTATATTGTTTAGTAAAATGTCCATTTTAGATAAAAATTACACACATGGAGTCATACTGGTTACATAATTCCTCGGATTGAGGTGTGGTTAACTACCACACCTTGAAAATGGAATGTGGATAATTTACAAAGATTATAAGAACAATATGAATTATTTTTATATATTTTGAGTATGTAACTTTTCTTTTTATATAAAAATGTAAATTTTAAATAAAAAGACATACTTGGAGGAAAAATATTCACATCATGCATTGGATTGAGGTGAGGATGATATATACATATATAAATTGATATATGGATCATTTTAATAAAGTATCAAAACAATTTAAATGTGTTTTCCTAGTTCTAATATTGTCACTTCATTTGTTACTAAAAATTTAATTTTTAACAGAAAACACACACATTAAGTCATTCCCATCACATCATGTGTTGATTTTATTTTATAATAATGTATTCAAGTAATAAATAACTTCTAAATTAGAACCATAAATTATCCAGATAATTTGATGTGTTTACTCAATTCTCAGCATGTTACACACATTTTTAACTAAATTGTCAATTTTAAACTGAAATCATGTATCATATTGAGGTTTAGTAGATTATTTTATTTTAAAAATTGGTCATCGATGACTTTTAAAAATTATCAAATTAATTTTATGTTTTTAATGCTTTTGAGTATGTGAAATGGGTTTTGAACTAAAATTAAAATTTTATATAAAAATAAACAATATGAGCCATTCCAATCTCACTTCAATCTGATTAAGGTGAAACTAAATCTCAGTAAATCATAAATGTCATATGGATCATTTTAATAATGCAGAAATAAAATATGAATGCTTTTGGATAGATTTTAGTAAATAAATTATTTGAAAAACATTTCATTTTAGACTGACAAACAAACATTCAGTCATACTGATCAAATTATATGTTAGATTGACATGATAATGATTCCTACACATCATAAATAACTTATGATTTATTTTACTAAATTATCATGATAATAAGAGGTTTTATTATTGTTGTGTTTTAGTGAGTGAAAACAATTTGAACTAAAATGATAACTTTTAACTGATAACATATACATTTAGTAATATTAGGAACACAATGTTTAGATTGATGTGTGGTTGATTGATAAATGAAAAAATTGATATTGAAATCATTTTTTCAAAGTTATCATAACAATATAGATTTGTTTTCTTTGTTTTGAGTCTGTAACATTACTTTTTACAAAAATGTAATTTTTAAATAAAAAGACACTCTTTGAATCATACCTATCAAAATATATGTTTGATTGAGGTGAGTATGATTCCTACTTGTGAAATTGAATTATGGATAATTGTTTATAGTATAAAAACATAAATTTTTTTGATTATGTCTAAATTGGTTTTTACTAAAATTCCATTTTAAACTAATAACATGCACATTGAGTCATATATATCACACCGTACATTGAATTGGTGTCATATTGATTCAGACAAATCAAAAAGAATGAATGGATAATTCTACTAAAGTATCAAAACAATCTAAATGTATTTTTCCTAGTTTTTAGTGTGTTATGTGTACTATTTAATAAAATGTAAACATGATCATAAAACATGAAAATTGAGTCATAATTTTCAAATGAGGATTTTGTTTTATGTGAGAGTAATTCAATCTTTTCAAAAATGTCATATGAATCATTTTACTTTTGTATTATGAAAATATGAGTAATTTTTCTTGGATTTTAATGATTGAAACCTGTTTTTAAATAAGTTTTCAATTTGAAACTGAAAATACAAATTTGAGACATACTAGGATCTCCATGAATTATATTATTTTTTTAATGATTTTAACACATCAGAAAAGAATTATGTATAATTTTCTTAAAGGAACAATCAATTGGAATATTTTTTCTTGTTTTTGATTTTTTGATGTTTGTTTTAAACAATGAAATCAATTTGAAACTGAAAACATCCAATTTAAGTCATATTGGACACACCTTGTATCATATTGATGTTTGGTTGACTCCTACATGTCACAAATGACCTATGTATAATTTTACTAATTTATCCAATAAAAATAAAATGAAAATTAACAAAAAAAATTAGATAATATAATTATAAAATAAACTAAATAATTAGTTGAAATTCACCTTTTCTGGATGTATGTAAACATTCTGATTACACGTATGTCTCCCATTAATTTATATAAAATTATATTTTTTATTTTGAATACATGGAATATAGAAAATCTAGTTAATAATATAAGAATATAACTAAATCAACGGTTAATAAATATATTAAATGAAAATATAATTATTATTGAAAATACGTCTTTGGGTATGATATTTTTTTGATGGTATATGACATCATTTAAAAAGTTTCAATCATAATTACCATAATCATTGATATTTTTTTTGTTTTTAATACTTTAGAAGAATTGATTGAAATAATTATTTTGTATCAACATATGTTTTGATAGTGAAATCATACTATATATACCCTAATATTTATCCACCTGAAGAATTTAATGTGATTCATATATTTATAGAATCTCCTCAAGAAATTTTTTTGAAAAATATTATACACCACCATTTAGTTAATTTTATTCATTAAACCATTATATAAAATATATAACATCATGTGTAGTTACAAAAAATTGGGGTTAATTTATTTCAAATTTAAAAACAACATCATGTGTGGTCATTTTTTTCTATATCCATGTATTGAATCCATAAAATATATATTTAGAGTATGAAAATGGACTATAATGAGTAACTAATACTTCATAAAAAAGGAATAAGTAATTAAATGAATGAAAATATATATTATATAATTAAATTTTATGGTCTTACCCTATCATCGTGGGTATTAAGAAGATTATATATTCTATAGGTTTTCTTTCAAACATTGTTGCCAGTTTCTAAACTATTCTGTCATATTGCTTTGGTTCTAATGAGAATAGTAATGTATAAGTGATTTGAGATCTAATGATTCCAATAATCTATTAAAATAGATATCAAGTCAAATTGTATTAATATATAGGTCTGCAAAAATTGTTAATATAATTGAGTAATAATTTACATAGTTGATCTGCTATCAAACAAAAAAATCATTAGAATCACCTCATGTATATATTTACAAAAGAGAATCATATCCATTCATTCATGATGATTTATTTTACAATCATTTGATTAATATAGTCTTTAATGGCTTTAGTGAATATTTGTTCATCAAAATCAATAATGGTTGTATAAAAAAATAAGGTTGTATCGGCATGAACCATTAATGTTAGTAAATGTGGAAGAGTAATGGGTGGGGTAAAGGTACGTTTTAAAGATATTTTTTATAGGTTGGTTGTTCATTTAGATTATTTTTATTCAACCTTATGTTCCACCCATTCCCTATGTTCATATGTAATAATATTCATTGGTTTAGACGTTTTTCATTAATTATTAAAGGTTTTTCCTGAAAAAAATTGTCAATAAATACATCATGATGACATGTATTTTTGAAAGATATAATAGGCACACTACGAATAATCTAAGAGGTTTTTCAACCGTATGAATATCAACATCATAAATTGGAACTGGAGCCCCAATTCCCATCTCTTGAGCTATTTTAATCCCAACTATGAAAAGTCCTATTGGAATTTGTTTATTCTAACGAATATCTCAATGGATATTGTACAATTTACCCCTCACAAAAAGGAGATGACTGGGTGTTGAAATATATAAATCAAAACCATTTTCACCATTTAGAATGATAGTACCAGAAAGGTATACATGCCTACTTGATTCACATTTCACATAAAAACCCATGGTAATATTTATTAAATATTTTAACATAGTTCTATGAGGGGGATGGATTTCATCAAAGATGGTGAGGGGAGGGGTGTATATTCATGTAGTAGTTTTTCATGTGTTTTTTCTACTCATTTATTCCTTCCAATAATGTTTTGTAAATAATATGGATTCCAATTATGCTTTTCTCCTAGAACAAATAATCATGTCAGTAACATTACCATTTGTTATCTTTATCCTCTATTCATCTTTGTTTCTCAAAAGATGTTCAGGGTGAGACCCCAAAACAAAGACCTATGATTCAACCATAATATTCTGGAAACATCATGTCTATTGATAGTAGTTGTTCATCCAGTATAGTTGATGATGATTATTTTGTCTACGTCAGATAAAAAATATTTTAAAATATGTAACCATTAATTTGTAAAAAAAAATTAATGTAATTTTATTATTATGTTGTAGTTACACATTCTTCCCATAATTTTTGTGTGTTTTCATCTATTAGTATACCTTATTTACTTACAAATTCCTCCTTACAATACACCTGACATGGTTTCAATTCATAAATATATATAAATAGGGGAACATAATTATTTTTTAGTTTCATTTCACATAAATTCATTACTATATATTTAAATTATATTCCACTTTTTATGTGGAGCATAACTCATCCATGCTTTACAATATGGGTGTGTTGGTTTTGTTACTCGTTGTTTACATGCAACACTCATTTTTTATTTCATAAATTGGAAATTATTAATCAATGTTTTTGATACCTATATTCTCAAGCATTGTATTACCAGTCACAATTTACCTAAAATGACGTCTCCTAATAATGACTAATAAATGAATCCCATGCTTTTTGGTTTATCAAGTGTGTGTACATCTATAGTGGGAAAGATATTATTTTCCCTTCATCATCATTAATATGATAATTCATAAGACTTGTGTGAAATCTTTTATGATAATATCCATGAATAAATAATACAAATTTCAATAAGGAGTCATCTACAATAAATGTACTCTATAAGGGATAATGAAGTGTGAGTCAATATATTATTATGTAGTTATTTAGTAAAATAAATAATGAATATCACAATGTTACCCTATTAACTTCACAAATTAGTGTATTATGCAGTAGAACAACATTTTTCCACAAATATATATATCAATCGGCTAACACATTCTAGTGGTGGTACCTATATAACTAATGACTAATACATTATTGCGGGTAAAGGGATGGCCTTCTCCATTCCATACCACACTGAATTTGATATCTTTGTTTCTTTCTATTATAATTTTCTCTAACACTATCATGCTACATCCCTCTAATTTTATTGGGATTCTATTTGTTTCCCAACCACCATTTTATTAGCTTTAAAATCAATAATATTTTGTTCCTATTAATTGGTAGAATCGACTACTGTAAATGGTTATTATTCCCCTTTAATGAGAGAAACAGCATGTTGAGAAACCTATTATTCCAAAGGATATAGAGAATCATCATGTATAGAATTCATAATGTATATATGTTAATAATGTTATTAGATTACATAAATACAAAAGTGGAAGGAAAAAAATTGGGGTAGTGAAATTTATATTAGAAATATATATAACCTGATTATTGAACTCTTTTTTTATGGATGATGTGTTTTGACCCCACTATAAAGTAACCGAATCGCTTCATTAAGGTCATCTATGACGAAAAATTCCATGTTTACATTTGGAAAACTGAAAAATGAATGTGATTCCTCAATGAAAATGTAATTATCAACTTAATTGACATATAACACTTCTATGATTTTGGAATTTAATAAAAAATTGAGCACATTCGGTTTATTTGATTTGTATCATAAAATACATGCACTTCATATGATTCAATTATAAAATTTTCCTATTTGTACATTTCCATAATTAAATCCACTTTCATAAATCCCAACTCATCTATTTTAAAAACAATTTTATATCAACCCACATCTATTGAAAAGTCACCACTTTTAATTTTGTACAATTTAACACAAATGTTTGTCGAATGATTCAAATATTTTAAATATTCACATAAATTATACATCTATCCTCAATACCAGATACATGCATCCCTTTAGCCACAATTATAACTCCAATATTTTTTATGGTACTTAATAAAACTTGTTCATTTTTATAAATTTTATAACAACTATATAAATAACCATAATAAGATAATACATGTACACTTGGTCCTCTAGATTTCAGTTAAAGTCATTCTAAAAATTAATATTAATTTTTAGTTTATTAATAGAAAATATTGTCTGAATCTATCCTATAAGCTATTTATTATGTATATCTGATATCTATCTTGCATCCCATAATGGATTCAAATTCATGAGAATTACTTTTTAGGGTTCCAACATATGGGGAAACCTCTAAAATATTATAAAAAATGTAAAGGTGGGACTTATTCGGATATATAATAGTAATTGTGATTACACCTACTATAAGGAACCAGACTTAAAACATTACATAATAATTAATTAAATGAATAATTTACATAGAGGATCTTTTCTGGTTTAGAGTTTTAGAGATTTAGGACATAACTATTACATCTCAAAAGATTACAAAGTAGAAACTTCTACTAAGTTTCCATAAAATAAAAACTCTTAAAAAGAAACATGTCCAGTTCCATGTTTTAGATATCATGTATTTCCTTGATCCCATCTCTGACCCTATTCATCTTTAATCCCCATGGAAAACATTTAAAAAACATGGGATGAGAATAAAAATTTCAGTAAGGGATACAAAAATACGGGAATGAAACATTAGTCCACGTATAAATAAGAATCAATAAAAACACACTTTACTCATAAAACATATGAAATTTAACATACCTCATGAAATCATAAGATTTATGAATAACTCATAGAAATCATAAGACATGTAGGTAACTTGAGGCATACATAACATACATACATTGTAGTTATCACAGCTACATATGAAGTCAAATTTGGAATACCCATCACAGTATATTCCCTAAATATCTTAGGAGAAACATTAACGTTTACCTCTGTCACGTTACCCAATGAATTAGAGAGCTATCTCGGGCTCACCCACTCTTAGTCTATCACAGAACCACCCGATTTAATAAACAATTCCCAAGAACCATAACATAATCATATCTCATAAAACATGCTTAAAAAAACATAACATTTCCATATTTCAATCACAAGATATCAATACAACACATTGATATAATCCAAACATTATTAAAATCCATTTTCAATACCAAAATACATAAAATAGTATATGGTATATATTTTGCATTTAAAAAGTTATGGCTTGTAGAGAAATCCGAAACTCAAATAATGGTCACAGCGGCGGAGAAGTCGTTGTCGCCACATAAGTAAGATAAAAACATTCCCTTTTTTCTTTTAGTAAAAATATTCATATAAAATGATTCCATTTGAATAAAAATAAAAGTCAAAGGGGTTTATACAACGTATAAAAGAAAGTTGTGTATAAAACAAAATATGTCTCAATGAAAGGAGATTGATACAAAGTTCCGTACAAAGATGGTATCCTTATATTAACAATAAATAAATTACATAATTATGTGTGAAAAATATAAATACATCAAATATAAATGTATATTAAGTGTAAAAAAATCAGATTCATTCACACATATTCATAGAATGACATATTCAATAACTACAAGTTGAACCCAAAGAAATCAAAATTAGGTTAAGATGTCCCCTTGACAGCCTAACAGCGTCACTTTAAAATTCAAAGAAAATGAGTTGATGGGACAAAAATGGTATCTCATCACCTGGAAATAAATTTTACTTCAATAAGGATATAGAATAACATAACCCAAAATAATAAGAAGTAAATTAGAAGACCTAACAAAAGATGTCTTTTAAAAAGAGGAGGGTGAAAGGTTCCCTTACCGACTTTGTTAACTTTTGAAACGTACACCCCAAGAAAGGAGGACTATAAAAAATTGTTGTAAATACTCATAAACGAAAGTATATTACACAAAGAGTAGAATAATGGGAAGTACATAAACCACTCAAAGTAAATAGTGGAAAATTTTGCATAAATTTCACTAGAATAAAAATGAGATGAATAATCCCTTACGAAAACTCGGCAGCCTAACATCGCCACATAAAACAACCCAAAATAGATTGATGAGATCAAATAGGGTCTCTCATCATATGATCATAAAATTTACAGTAAGAGTAATATAAAATAACATCCTCCAACATAATAAAGATGATCTTAAAAAATGACATAAAAGAGAGTTCTTAAAAAGAAAGAGAGAGGTAGGATCCCTTACCTCGTGTCCGACTTGACACGATCGTTCTTTAATCTCCTGAATAAAAAACTTCAGTTAATTTATAATTTCTTAAGAACCTTTTTCAAGTTCAATATTCCTTTGATATCACTTATTACCATGTTATGAACACATTGTAATTATTTAAGTTAATAACGGTCGTTTTTTCGATCATTGGTACTTGAGTCAAAAATAAACTCCTTATAATTACAAGTTGTTCATGTGGTAAAATATCCATTATATCCAGAATTATATTCATGATTTAGATATCATATATATTATATATATCCAGTATATAAATTCATTTATAATATTACATAACATTTAGAGGTAAGAAATGAAATGCACCGTTCATGGAGATGGTATGCCGTATGTGCGCATGAACGCTAATTTCATTTATATTTCATATTTTAATGGAATGAAATCATAATGATATAAAGGTATATTTTAAATCCAGTATAATTTAATATGTAATATTATTAACTCCATCCTTTACATGTCCCACATATGGCATTAACGAATCAAATAACTTTGAGGGGGCGGTAGTCCGCACTTCCTAAAATGACGATATCGCGTTTACCCATAATGGAAACCATAAAGGTATGCCATAAATGAAAAATAAAAAATCTTAAAAAACATAAAAATATTATATAACATATATAAATATAGAGACATCTTAATGGCCACATTTGAAGTTGTTAAATGAATATTGAACAATCATCGTTTCGTGAGGCAGAAATTCACCATCCACAGAAACAGTATGCTCTTTAACCATTAGATGTAGGTGTCAGTACATGTACCTAGAATACATCTTATAAAAACATCCTAGTATATTTAAGATACTGGTTTTGTTAAAAAATAAAGTAATAAAAAGAGTTTATGGGGTTGGAGAAGAAAAATAAAACAAAAGAACATAATAGATGACATTACCTTTAAATCGGGTAACTCTTTTTGATTTGAGCCCAAAGGCTTCCTTGGAAAATATTCTGCCCAAAGTGAGGCTTTTAGGACGAAGAGAGGGATATTTGGAGCTTATTTGAGTAGATTTTGGACGAGCCAAAGGGCTTTAAAAGTGTGAGAGGTGGGTAGGAAGTGAGGTCTTTTTATAAGGTAGAGGAGGGGCTCTTTTGGAAATCTTGAAATTATTATTTTATTATAAAATTAAATTCGGTTTCTAAAGCTCCAAAAATCATTAATGTCGAAGATAAGGTGGTACATGATCGAAATAAAATCATCAAATAATAATTGGTCAATTGATGGATATTATTTTAAACATTATCTTCTTATTTATTTAAATCATTCATTAATGACGTAAACACTACATCATCATTGTGTCATAAATAATTTTATTTTTTTAATGTCTAAAAAAATATAGAAAAATTACCATGTTGTAGGAAATCTTTTTAGCTTTATAATTTCTATTTATAATCTAGAGATCATTTACAGAAACAAAAATAAAATTGTGTTACTTGGGTGATACATACTTTGGTTATACTTTCTTTTTAAAAACATAAAATTGAAAAGTGCCACTATCACCCCAAAAGTGATTCCATGGGGTCCCAATGTTTGGCACAAGGCATCCCATGGTTGTCCATGACACAAAAAGTTTCATTAGGACACATGTTGGGGTCATTTGTTATTATTATTATATTATTTTATTACCCTTAACTACCAGATTACTAATTAATCATGATAATCAAAGATAATTACAGTTGTTACTATTCCAAATGTCCAAAAACAAAAGAGTCTTAATTACATAATTTGGACCTTCTGATTACAAATATTTAATCCATTTTATCAAAATAAAAATACAGAAATTTTAGTAATTAATTTAAAAGTAAATCTTGTTTTCAAAACAAAAGTCGGGTTTTTAAGAAGTAAAATTTATTAAAAGATTGACTTGTTTTTACATCCAATTGACAAGTGAAATAACTTCCAATGAAAAAAATTGTATTAAGTGATAAAACAATAATTCAATTATACATTAAAAAAAATAAAAATGACAATCTAAATATATAAATAAATTGGATGAAAAGGCTGTTTTGAATTAAAAAGCTGTATTTTTCACTATTCATTAAAAACATTATCAGAAAAATACCAAAAATTAACCCTAAGCTATATTTGATATTAAAAATTCAGAAATGATTTCCATTTTACCAAATTCAAGAAATATAATTTTCATTAATAAATCATATAGTTAATTCCCGCCGTCAAAACAAATAGCGTGTTTTTAAGAAACAATATCTATCAAAAGATTGACACTTATTTATGTCCATTTTCAAAGTGAAATTAATTATAATGACCACCATTGAATTAAATGTTAAAAAAAATTCTAATTACTCTTTAAAAAAATTAAAATATATAATCTATCCATATAATTAAATTAGATGATAAAGCAGTTTTGAAGTAAAATGCAGTATTTTTCAGTATTCATTAAAAAAATGAACATTTGTCAGAAATATACCAAAAATTTATCCAATGTAAATTTCAATATCCCAATTCTATAGAATAAGTTTATTTTGACAAATAGAGATTATAAAATTGTCAAAAGTTGGATTTAAAAAAGGTTCACCATCAAAAGGTGGTAAAACAATCTTTTAAAAATATTAGAGTATTTATTCTTAAAATTGGATTCATTTGCATTTTAAGCCTCTAACATTTATTGGATAAATGTAAAATTATTTAACAAACATATTTAATAATTTTTTTAGATAGTTCTGTTCATTCCCACCATTACAATGACTAAGAATTAACTATTTAAAATAATATTATTATATTATTAGTGTGCAACGTAAGATTTCAAAGAAACTCGTTGTTGCATATTGGGTACGCCATCGAGCATAGAATTACATTTATAGTAATATTAACATTATATTTATAAATATTGATAAACATGAGAATGTAATATTATTTATTTACCTGGGATGTTACATCCTTCCCCCCTTTTGGGAATTGCATCCTCACAATTTTAAAATTGGGCTTAGAATCTTCATTAAAAGCCCCACATCAGAAAAAGAGTAAATTTAGATATCACTTTAAAAGAAATCAAGAGAATTACAAGGGTCACCAAAGTTAACCAATACTAGGATTCCATGAAAACATAGATATGGAGGAGAAAAAAATGGTCCTGTTTTGATGGAGAGTGATAGAAAACATGATTAGGAGAAAGTTAACCCCAAGAAAATCACAAACTTATGATGGGTAAACGGTATGTGATTCCCCAGTAGGAAATTTAACAGAAAACATTTTTGTTTTATTTTAATTTTAAAAGAGGAATTTATTTATGTGCTTAATAAAATCATAAGGAAACATACTCACTTGTCATATAGACTTTCATCTTTTTCTATATTTCTAACATAAACTCATATTTTCTCTAAACGACGAGTATTTAGGATGACTTGTTCACATAAAGAGCGCTATAATCAACTTCTAGAGAATCATCTAATATAAAAAATAGAACTATATATTTTCCATTTCTTTAAACCATAAACAAAACAAAAAAAATTGTTAGTACGAGATCAGATAATCCACAAAAGTATAATCATTTATAAAAAGAAAATTTGTTCTTAATCTCCATGATTTGTCCAAAAAAACCCAAAGTTCAACAAAGACCATTCAATAACCATCTATCCATAAAATTATTCAAAGTAATCAAAAATAAGATTGATTCCCAAATCTCTGAAGGATTTAATCACATAGTCTTCCAAGATAAATCTTAACATTTATCTCCAAATAACATCCTCTTCTCTTAAAGTCTCGTATTGAAAAGTATTTAGCCTAATCACATATCCTCCCTGACAGGTTAATCATTTCCATAGATAACCCAAAATCAACTTAATTTTGAATCATAAAATCATCTAACTAAAAATAATTAGTCAAACTAACCAGGGACTTCACGTAGTCTAGTGGTAGGCGATAAAGACCATTCACACTTTGGTTGTGGGTTCGATTCCCGCAGCTTTGTTCGACGCGACCTGTTGTCACACAGTCTGTGTGTTGTCCTTTTTCCAAAACTACATAATTATTAAAAACATTCCCCAAAACGAGATAAAATATTAAAAAATAACCATAACATAATTTAACATCAATTTTATCTCATGTCGTTCATATTCCATCATAACATACAGTAACCCATAATTACCTCAAAAGTAAGGATCATATAAACCCTAATGGTTACCATTATAATTATTACCTAAACATCCACAACAAGTTGGTTATCTCGTACATGATGCATTAGAGAAATCACCAAGGTTCAAGTGGTTGATCATGACTCCAGATAGTTGGTTTAGAATAACCACGAGATTTCTCATTGAATCCCTTATTTCATCCAGTCTCTTAATCAGAGAAACACCACAATTTCCTTCAAACCCAATGTCACTTTGGTGCCTACTAGATCGATCCATTTAGTAAAACCAAAAAGGTCAGAGTGAGTATATCAACAAAATCATCATTTACTAAATAGGAAGATAAACACTAAGATGTAATTATCCAAGTTATATCAAACTCATTCCATCTTTCATAAATAACAATGACTCTATCTAATATAATAACCATTGTGGTTATACACAAATTGTCACTTATTCTTAAACAACAATCTAACCTCTAAAGTAATCTAAACCGACCTTTGATACCAACTATAAGGACCCTACCTTAAAAAATTACATAATCATCAATCAAATGAATAATTCACATAGAGGATCCTTTCGGGTTTAGATTTTTAGAGAATTAGGACATAACTATTACATCTCAAAAGATTACAAAGTAGACACTTCTACTATGTTTCCATAAAATAAAAACTCTTAAAAAACATGTCCAGTTCCTTGTTTTAGATAGAATTTCTTTCCATGATCTCATCCCTAACCCTATTCATCTTTAAGCCTTGTGGAAAACATTTCAAAAACATGGGATGAGCATAAAAAGCTCAGTAAGGTATATAAAAAAACGGGAAGGAAACATTAGTCCACGTATACATAAGAATCAATAAAAACACACTTTACTCATAAAACATAAGCAATTTAACATACCTCATGGAATCATATGATTTATGAATAACTCATAGAAATCATAAGACATGAAGGTAACTTGAGGCATACATAACATACATACCTTGTAGCTATCACAGCTACATAGGGAGTCACATTTAAAATACCCATCACAATATATTCCCTAAATCTCTTAGCATAAATATTAACGTTTACCTCTATCACGTTACCCAATTCATTGGAGAGCTATATCGGGCTCACCCACCCTTAGTCTATCACGGAACCACCTGATTTTATAAACAATTCCCAAGAACCATAACATAATCATACCATATAAAACATGTTAAATGAAACATAACATTTCCACATTTCAATCACAAGATATCAATAAAACACATTGATATAATCCAAACATTATCAAAATCCATTTTCAATACCAAAAAACATAAAAGAGTATATGGTATTTATTTTTCATTTAAAAAGTTATGGCTTGTAGAGGAAGCCAAAACTCAAAAAATGGTCCTGGCGGCAGAGAAGTCATCGTCGCCACATATATAAGATAAAAACATTCACTTTTATCGTTTAGTAAAAATATTCATATAAAATGATCCCTTTTGAATAAAAGTAAATGTCAAAGGGGTTTATTCATCGTATAAAAGAAAGTTGTGTATAAAACAAAATATGCCTCAATTAAACGGGATTGAGATGAAGTTCCATACAATGACGGTATCCTTAGATTAAAGATATATCAATTACATAATTATGTGTAAAAAATATAAATACACCAAATATAAGTGGATATTAAGTGTAAAACAATCAGATTCATTCACACATTTTCATAGAATGACATATTCTGTAACTACAAGTTTAACCCAAAGAAATCGAAATTGGGTTAAGATGTTCCCTTGACAGTCTAACAACGTCACTTTAAAATTCAAATAAAATGAGTTGATGTGACAAAAAGGGTATCTCATCACTTGGAAATAAATTTTACGTAATTAAGATATATAAGAACATATCCCAACATTTTAGGATGTAAATTAAAAGACCTAACAAAAGAATTCTTTTAAAAAGATAAGGATGAAAGGTTCCCTTACCGACTTGGGTAACTTTCGAAACGTACACCCCATGAAAGAAGGAATATAAAACAATGATTTAAATAATCATAAACAAATGTATATTACACAGAGAGTAGAATATTGGGAAGTACATACATCACTCAAAGTAAATAGTGGTAAATGTAGCATAAATCTCACTAGAATAAAAGTGGGAAGAATAATCCCTTATAAAAACTCGGCAGCCTAACGGCGCCACATAAAACTTCCAAAAATGGATTAACAAGATCAAATAGGGTCTCTCATCATATGAAAATAAAATTTACAGTACGAGTAATATAAAATAACATCCCCCAATATAATAAATAGGACCTTAAAAGAAATGACATAAAAGAGAGTTCTTAAAAAGAAAGAGAGAGGTAGGATCCCTTACCTCGTGTCCGACTTGACTCGATCGTTCTTTAATCTCCTGAATAATAAACTTGAGTTAATTTCTACTTGCTTAAGAAACTTTTTCTGATTCATTATTCCTTTTATATCACTTATTACCATGTTATGAATACTTTGTAATTATTTAAGTTAATAACGGTCGTTTTGTCGATCATTGGTACTTGAGTCAAAAATAAACTCCTTATAATTACAAGTTGTTCATGTGGTAAAATATCCATTATATCCAGAATTATATTCACAATTTATATATCATATATATTATATATATCCTGTATATACATGCATTTATAATATTACATAACATTTAGAGGTAAGAAATTAAATGCACCGTTCATGGAGACGGTAAGTCGTACGTACGCATGAACGCTACTTTCATTTCTATTTCGTATTTTAACGGAATGAAATAATAATGATATAAAGGTATATTATAACTCCATTATAATTTCATATGTAATATTATTAACTCCATCCTTTACATGTCCCACATATGGCATTAACGAATCAAATCACTTTAAGGGGGCGGTAGTCCACACTTCCTTAAATGAAGATATCGCGTTTACCCATAATGGAAATCAAAAAGGTATCCCATAAATGAAAAATACAGAAGATTAAGGAAAAATTAAACATATTATATATGATATATAAATATAGTTACATCTTAATGGCCACCTTTGAAGGTGTTAAAAGAATATTGAACAATCATCGTTTCGTGAGGCAAAAATTCGTCATCCACAAAAACATTATGTTCGTTAACCATTAGACGTAAGTGTGTGTAATTTTAGCTCTAATAATTATTATAAAAACATCATAGTATATTAAAGATACTTGTGTTTTTACAAAATAAAGAAAGAAAAAGTGTATAGTGGGTTGCAGAAGCAAAATAAAACAAAAGAACATAAGAGAGGATATTACCTTTAAATCGGGTAACTCTTTTTGATTTGAGCCAAAAGGATTCCTTGGAAAGGATTATGCCCAAAGTGAGGCTTCTAGGATGAATATATGGATATTTTAATCTTATTTTAGTAGAGTTTGGACGATCTAAAGGTCTTGAGAAGTGTGAGAGATGGGTAGGAAGTGGGGTCTTTTTATAAGGGAGAGGAGGGGCTCTTTTGGAAATCTTGAAATTATTATTTTATTATAAAATGAAATTCGGTTTCTAAAGCTCCAAAATTCATTAAAGTAGAAGATAAGGTAGTAAATGTTAGAAATAAAATCATCCAATAAGAATTGGGAAAGTGTTGTATATTATTTTAAACATTATCTTCTTATTTATTTAAATCATTCATTAATGACGTAAACACTGCACCATCATTGTGTCATAAATAATTTTATTTTTTCGATGTCTAAAAAAATATACAAAAATTACCATGTTGTAGGAAATAATTTTATCTTTATAATTACTATTTATAGTCTAAGATATCATTTACACAGACAAAAATAAAATTGTGTTACTTGGGTGATACATAATTTGGTTATACTTTCCTTTTAAAAACATAAAATTAAAAAGTGTCACTATCACCCCAAAAGTCATTCCATGGGGTCCCAATGTTTGGAACAAGGAATCCCATGGTCGTCCATGACACAAACGGTATCATTATGACACATTTTGGGGTCATTTTTTATTATTATGATATTATTTTATTACCCTTAACTACCCGATTACTAATTAATCACGATAATTAATGATAATTCATGTCATTACTATTCATAATGTATAAAAACAAAAGAGTATTAATTACATAATTTTGACCTTATGATTCCAAATATGGAATCCATTTTATCAAATTCAAAACACAGAAATTGTAGTAATTAATTTAAAAGTAAATCCCATTGTCAAAACAAAATACTGGTTTTTAAGAAGTAAAATTTATCAAAAGATTGACTTGTTTTTACATCCAATTGAAAAATAAAATTACTTGAAATGAAAAAAATTGTATTAATTGATAAAATTATAATTAAATTATACTTTAAAGACAATTAAAATGACAATCTAAATATATAAAAAAATTGGATGAAAAGGAAGTTTTGAATTAAAAAGCCGTATTTTTCACTATTCATTAAAAAAATACATTATCAGAAAAATACCAAAAATTAACCCTAAGATATATTTGATATTCCAAATTCAGAAATTATTTACATTTTACCAAATTCAAAACATAGATGTTTCATTAAAAAATCATATAGTTAATTCCCGCTGTCAAAACAAATAGCGTGTCTTTGAGAAACAATATCTATCAAAATATTGACACTTGTTTAAGTCCATTTTCAAAGTGAAATTAATTATAATTACCACCATTGAATTAAATGGTAAAAATATATTCTAATTACACTTTAAAACTATTAGAAAATATAATCTATCTATATAATGAAATTAGATGAAAAATCAGTTTTGAAGTAAAATGCAGTATTTTCACTATTCATTAAAAAATGAACATTTGTCAGAAATATACCACAAATTTATCCAATGTTAATTTAAATATCCCAATTCTAAAGAATAATATTATTTTGACAAGTAGATCTTATAAAATTATCAAAATTAGAATTTAAAAAAGGTTCGCCATCAAGAGGCGGTAAAATAGTCATTTAAAAATATTAGAGTATTTATTCTTAAAATTGGATTCATTTTTATTTTAAGCCTCTAATATGTATTAAAAAATGTAAAAATATTTAACAAACATATGTAATCATTTTTTTAGTTAGTTATGCTCATTCCTGCCATTACAACGGCTAGGCATTAACTATTTAAAATAATATTATTATATTATTAGCGTGCAACGTAAGATTTCAAAGAAACTCGTTGTTGCCTATTCGGTATTCCACCGAGCATAACATTCCCTTTAAAGTAATATTAATATTTTATTTAAAAATATTGATAAACATGATAATTTAATGTTATTTATTTACCTGGGATGTTACACTTACTCTAGAAAATAATTCACCCACAAGACACATGGTGCAACGATATTTAATTATACCAATTCATTTGACATGAGATAGGTAGTTTCTAAAAAATTCAATAGAATCTATAGCAACTTATACCTCTACAATACAACTTTCTATCCAACATTAATTTATAGAATAGCCTTTAAATATCTTATTATAATGTTTAATGGGGTACACCAATCTATAATGTACATGACCACATAGCAGAATATCTTTTTCCAAGTGAACCATCAAGTGAGCTATCGTATCCGATAATGATGTTGAAAAGAACTTATTTAATCAACTTATTGTTATTGAAAATACATTTTTCATGGTGTTAAATTTTATCAGGCCTATAACATTATTTCCAATAATTTTTAAAAAATAAAATAAGGAATTATTAATGTAAAATGGACATTCTAGGGAAAATTCAAATTTAAATATGCATTCAATATATATTCAATCAAAACTTGAAAATTATTTGATTTCATGCCATGTAACATTAAATAAGTCATTGACATGATAATCATGATATTTGATTAATACCACTTTGGAAACATTCAATAATTCATGATGTTTCAATATAAATATATCCATTTTTGGAATTGAGTGTACGTAGCTGGAGGAAGATCAATCAATTTTTCACACCATCTGTAGATAGCGAAATATGTGGGGTTTTATTCACATTATAAAATTCAGGATCAATGGGATCAATTTTCTTACATCGTGGATATTATTTTGAGTGAAAAAGCTTCCCATTGTTTTTTATTGAATATATGATCCATTGTAATTTTATTGTAGTCTGATCTCTTCTATATGGGTGCCTAAACCTTGTAATTATTGGAAATCATAATACAACATTCGTATGAATTGATTTATCTTTCCTGTAATGAGAATCACTACACATTGAGAATTTTTTAACTGATTTTTTTCGTTATAAAATAATATAAAATAATTTAGATATACATCGATTCCATTAGTGAGAATACCTATTGAATATAACATTCATTTATAATAATATATTTTGAAAGGAAGATCATAATCTTCTTGAAGCGTATCATTCAAGAGAGAATAAACATCATTAAATACTAGCATCACTCTATCCCCTACTATATTATAAATTATACATTTTTTATGGTTGGAAGTGGTGTATATTTATTATTCAAATTAATAAACAGTGTCTTTTCACAAATAAATATCCACTTAAACACTTTTGGACTGTAAAAAAAGTTCATCTTCAATAATATTTTTCATTAACTCTATATAATCTTAATAATCATTCACATGTGTAATCACATCCTTGATATAGTCATCGTCATTTTTCATACTTGTAATAATATCAAACGATCTATAAAAGAATATATTATCCCAGTCACTAGAAATATTTAGTTTTTCCCATGTTTAGTCCAACATTAATAATATTGATCTGTTCAATGATTAGTGAAGTGTTATTCCAACTCCTCAAGGATAATTATTCTTTAATAAAAACAATATCAATATAAGAAATTAATTTCAAAAGAGACATAAAAAATTTTTGTTTGAAAATTTGAATAACTCTTTTAACCCATCCTCATATTTTTTATCACACTATCAGAATCCATCCATTTTGATTCATATTCATAATCTTTTAAAAGGAAAAAATGGTGGTGATGCGTATTTTTATTATAAAATAATAGACAATATTATATATGGGAAGAGGGAAACCCATTAAATTGACCATAGTCCCATGGCCCGATGTCCTAGTGTAACATCATACCTACATCATCCAACCTACATCACCATGCATGTGTCATGCCTATGTCACTGAATGTTTTTTCATGCATGGATCACCACCCACTCGCATCATGCCTATGTCACCTCCTCTATCATAAATCCCCTAAGGGGTTTCAAGGTTTCAAACCCTTTCATTTTTTTGATGCATGATTATGGGGTTTACCACTCTGGTTCCTCCCAAACAATATCTTATCCAACATAATTGATTTGGTAATGTTAATATTTAACAGAATAAATATATCCTAAAAACCATTTCATAAAAAAATCATTTTTTAAATAACATATTTGAGTAATATATGATTATTAAGGGTTATGATTTTAAAGGGATAAATTGGTTTATTGATGGTTATGATTTTACTAACGTGGGTTATCAGTAACTATTTCTATATTATACGATCCTAATATAACATCTCTTGTACTATTTGGTGTACCAAGAGATACCAATCCTCTATCAAATACCATAATAGAGGCTATCAAAATATAACCTTTAATATAATTCTTAAACACTAGATATTTATATTAATGACTGATAACAATTTTTATAGAGTAATTAAAATTGGTTTGAATTAAAATTCTCTACCTCAATGTTTGTCACAATATAACTTTTATATTTTTGTTTTTTTAAAAGAACACAATATGAAATATGATACACTAATGTTCATTAAAAATAAAATAAACAAGTTAATGACATATTATTAAAAGTAAATGTGGTTTTAATCCACCAGATTTGGAGGGTTAGATGAAATATTATATGAATAATTATTTGATATTTATCATTAGGGTCATGAGGGAAAATTGAAACATAGAGCCGATTATTATCTATGAACCAAAAAACTCTTCTGAATAATCATTTTCATTAACCCCCTTAAATGATAAATGGGAAAGATTTTGGTGTTGTACAACTGAGAGCTCCATGAAATCGAATTGAGAAATAATCATGAATGAGTAAATATTAACATACGGAAATGGAAATGGTAAAAAAAGAATGGGTCGAGGTAAGATAATTTCAGTTCAGAAAAAGTTAGGAAGTTCATGAAAAAATAAGACAGATTACGCATCCGCTGATCAAGCATTTAGGAAAATTAAAAAGAAATGATGATATTTGAGGGAGAGAAGAGACTAATTACTAATAAAATACATTTATAATAATATATCATAATAATTTCACAAAAAAAAAATAATAATTAACATAAGAAAAATATATGAATTCAAATTTTAATATTTTAACAAATGATTAAACAAACCAAGGATTGTAATTTTAATTTCTATTCATTTTGTTTTGATGTGTAATTTGGTAAAAGAAAAGAAAAGATTATAATTTATATCCAAATTTTTTGGTGACACATTTTAAAAGAAAAGAAAACAAATTATTTGGGGATATGCAAAAAATAACTCTTATTGAAAATATAGTTTTCCAATATGAAATTATTCAAAATAAAAAAAATTATAATTTTAAAATGTATCATTGATTTTAAAAAATATATATATAATACAAATATATAATGATATATTAAAAATAATTTATATAATTATATATATATATGTATATATATATCTTTATATAATAATACATATTTATTTATATATAATTTTATAAATATTTGTTCAAAAATAAATATTTATAAAATAAATTACATATTTATATAATTATATATTTTTAAAATATTAAATATATATATATATATTATTTATTAATTATGTTAAACAAAAAATTTATATACACATCGTAAAAATTATTTATGTAAAAAATTATTTATCATACAAATTATTGATACACCTAAAATCAAATTTATTTATAAAAACATAATAAAAATTATCAATTCTGCGTAATCAAAATTATTGAGAAATTATATATTAATTTCATTAACTCAATACTATTAATTAATGATTATCTAATATAGTAATTTAAATAAATAATTTATAATAACTATTAATAAAAAATTATTAATTAAAAATATATATTAATTAAAAACTATTAATACAAAATAATATATTAATTAAAAATATTAATTCGAAATAATATTTAAATTATTTATATAAATTCATAATTCAAGATAAAAAAATTATTAATAATTTTAATTATCTACAATAAAATTTATTTATAAATTATTTGTAATTATTTACATACACATAATAAAAATTATTAATAATATTCTTTTATTATTACCAATAAATTTTTATGAAGATATAAAAAAATTATTTAAACATTGTGTGTAAATAAATAGTTGTATACATATGTAAATGCTGTTTTTTATGATTAATAATCACAATGATGATAATTTATTTGAAAACTAATTTAAAAATTCATTGCCTAGAATATGTACTTGTGGTAATGTCAAAAACACTTGTTAACCGTTTTAATGACTTCAAAACCCCAATACATTTAATTTCATAATCATCTGGTATTATGACCACATTTAAAACCCCATTAATGTGTTATCGACATCATTCAAAACCAAATAAATAATTTATACGTTATTATGGAATATTTACAAACATTTTTATTGAAAATCAATTCATATAAAATGTAAAATTTGGAATTCAAGGGGTCATCAAGAGGCACATTAAAAAACACTCACAATCATTTCTAAAAACCACTCATGTATTTTTAAAAGAACATGATATGGAATCACATTCCAATATATGGGTTGGATGTATTTGAAAAATAAAATTTTCACTAAATGGATAGTCATATAGGAATAACATTAATAAAGAAACTCTTTGAAACAAGATGGGTGATTGGTGTGTTTTCTTCCACTGACTCCGAACAATGGTGGTATGTGATGTCAATGGTTTTGTTTAACATGTACCACTTTGAAGTGACGGTTCATGGATTACTCGTGTCTGGAAATACTAAGGGAAAAATGACGCTCTTGGGGTGGAATTTGTTGGGTGAATTCACGATGGCTTATGGACTTCGAGTGTGCAGGGGTCTTCTCAGGAGGCAGGCTCAGGGTGGCCACACTAGATCCCTCATTAAGGATTGACCTAGTTTCCACAATGGGCTTCATGATGGTGTTGTGGGCCTTCTATTTTTTTTAATTTAGGGGTCTTTGGATATCGTTCTTATTTCACATCTTACTGTCTACTTTTGAATATGTGGGTAACTATTGTGTTCCATTGTTGTTTCTTTGCACATTACTTTTTCATAAATATAATGTATAAACCACGAGGTAGAACTCATGGTTTACACCACAATTGAGTTGGAATAATAAATTTATTAATTAAATATAATTATTATAATTTTATAATTATAATTATATATATAATTATAAATAAAATTATAAATAAATATATAAAAAGAATTTATATATAATTCAAATCGTAATTATATAATTAAATATATAAATTATATTTATTTACTTATATATATATATATATATTAATTTATTAATATATATATTTATATAATTATAAATCCAATAAATATATTTATCATTTAAATAAATTTATTATAAATTTATAATTATTTACATATATAATTATTTATTTATATTTGAAAATATAAATAAATATATTTATCAATATTTTATTTAATTTAATATATATTTATATAAATATATATTTATATATAATAATATATATTTATAGATAATATATCTAGGCCATAGGTACTGTTTGGATGGAGTCGTTGGTTGGGGCACGGGGGGGAAACCCTAGCCCTGGAGTTTCTAAACTAATTGTGAAGGATGATTCTGATCCGCATAAGGTCGATCAATCATCGGCTACGAAATTTTATTTTGTTAGTCATCAGGATATGTTTGTTGTTGCGATTAAGAAGCGCCCTGTGGTGGTTCTTGTCTCCGAGTCTTTGATTTTGAGGCAAAACTTTGCGGACGTCCTTAAATCTTTAGGTTGATTCCAAGAGTTTGAATGTCCTCCTCCTGGAAGGATCATAAAGATGGGGTGTGTTGCTTATGTTGTTGCTGATCAGGTTACTATTGAAGAGTGTGTCAATTTTTTTTACGTTCTCCATCATCGCTCGTGTTCTCCTCCTGAAAGGTGGGAGTTTGTGGAAATTCAATGATCTTGCGAAACGCATATCAAAGATATGGGGGTTTTTCGATTGGATGATGATTTCTATGGGCCGTGGGTATTACCAAATTCTCTTTTCTTCTGAAGAATCCAAGCGCAAAGCATGGAGTTTTGGCTCTGTTTCTTTGAAGCCAGGACATCATCGAATCCAAAATTGGGGTAGACATTTTGATCATGCTGATTTCAAGGACACTCATGCTCAGGTATGGATTCACATTCAGAATCATAATTAGCTATATTAGCATCCTAAAATTTTATGGGATATCGCCGCATCGGTTGGTAATCCAATTCGTATGGATAAACAAACTAAAAATCCAAGTTTTGGTCACTTTTTAAGGGTTCTAGTTGAGGTGGATATGGCTGCTACTCTGGTTGAGGAGGTTGTTTTGACAACTCGGGATGATCGGTTCAACTTGGAGATCCAGTATGAGAGGAAACCAAGATTCAGTTTAAATTGTAATTTTTTTTGGGCATAAGGACTTTGATTGTAATAGGAATTAGGTATGTGGTTTTTTCAAAATTAATGGGCACACTGATGTTTTTGTTGGAGGAAAAAGGCGTTGGATCCTCGGTCTTCTGGTGACCCGATCAACCGCACCAGTCAGGCTGCAGAGGTCACTGTTAGGGGCGTGGGGGAAGCCTCCTTCACATCCTGGTTCTACTCAGTCTATTCCTATAGAGCAGGCATCTGCTTATCCTACCTCTGAGTTGGGTCATGCTGATCATGCACCAGCACAAGGAGAGATCGGGTCTGGTTTACAGGCTTCAGTACAGGTCCCAGCTGTGTCAGCTCTAGTGCAGGTTTCAGCCGTTTTTGTTTTAGTGCAGGTCTCAGATGATTCTTTGGCTCCAGTGCATGTGTCATACCTAGTGCAGGTCTCAGCCGGATTGGTTCCAGTGCAAGTATCAGCATATTCTTTGGCTCCAGTGCAAGCCTCGGTCCCATTTCAGGTCTCACCTGGGCTGGCTTCAGTATAGGTCCCTATGTAGGTCTCAGGGAAGGTCCCAGAGTCATCAGTGCCTGTGAAGGTTTCTGATGAGTTGGTTCTAGTGCAGGTCTCAGATAAATTGATTACCTCTCATTCTGAGATGGTTTCTCAGGTCATAGAACTAGTTACATTACAGGCCGCCCCTGGTTCTGGTATGGTTTCTGGTCTGGAAAATGCTGGCACTGCTGTTTCTGAGTCTGTGAGCAGGGTTCCTGATGGTAGTGAGGTTTATGAATCTATGAGCAGAGTTCCTCTGCAGGTGTCAGAGACAGATAAAAATGATGATACTGTCCAGAATCTGGTTCAGTTGGTTGTGAAGAGTACATGATCTGGTGAAGTTGAGGGTGCTTTTTCTCAGGTCCCACAGTCTATGGCTGCAAGGAAGACTCCTTCATAGGGAGTCCAGTAACCGGTTCAATTCCTTAACAAATTTCCTCCATTGAGTGGCTCATTTTGGTGTGATGAAAAATATGATTCTTTTGCTGAAGAGTTACCCCAATCTTTAGGATACCCTGTGGCTGTCTCATCTCATACCTCATCTCTAGCAGACAAAGGAAAGAAGAATAAAACAGAAGAAAATATCAGGAAAGTGCCGATGCATCTGGATGGTGGGCCCAATACTAGGTCTAAATCTTCCCTTCCATGAAGATTTTCTTTTGGAATTTCCAGGGCCTTGGGAATTCTCCCACAGTCATGGCCCATAGGCACTTTATTGTGGGCAACAAACCTTCCCTTATTGTAATTGCTTATCCTCGCATGTCCTTCAATAAATGGAAGTCTTTTAAATGGTCGAATCATGGATACTCTCTGGATTCCCATAATGTCTCGCATCTCTCTTCATAGTTGCTTTGGGTTTTGAATCATGACAGCAGCTCGTTGATTTCTTCTCATTATGATTAGCAATTGATCAACTTGTCTGCTGATATTGATGGTAATGTTATGTCCTTCACCTATGTTTACGCTTTGAATCAATATATTGGAATACGTGCTTTATGGTCAGCTCTGGAAAATTTATCTCTTGAAATTAGGCAGAGTTGGATTATTATTGGTGATTTCAACTCGGTGCTCAGGCCTGAGGATAAGACATGAAACATTTTCAACAGGCTTGCTGCTACTGAATTCTCCTCCTGTATTGACACATGTAATTTTATTGATGTTCCAATTATGGGAGCTGATTTTACTTGGAGAAGATACACTTTAAATAGGCTTCAAGCTAGCAGAATTGACAGGTGTTTTTGTCATTTGGATGAGGGAAGTAAGAATTTTTCCCTTTCTGGTATCACTCTTCCAAGAGTTCAGTCTGATCATAATCCTCTTCTAGTGGATTTGTGCTTTGACAGAGTTAGATCATCTCCCCTGCCTTTTAAGTTTAATAATGTCTGGTTATCTATCCTAGGTTGCAGACAGCTTGTTATTGAAGCCTGGGAGACCTTTATCATTGGAAGTCCTTTTTACATAATGATTATGAATCTTAAGGATGTAAAGGCTAAGCTTAAAGTTTGGAGTAAAAATTCATTCTCAGGTCTTGATCAGGATATTAAAAATGCAGAGGCTACTCTTTTGTAGTGTCAAAGGCTTAATGAGGGTCAATATGTGAACTCTAGGGATGAGATTCGTGACCTTTCGAAATTTAATGAAAATCTGGCATTAAAGGAAAATCTCTCTCAGATCCAATTTAATGTCAGATGGTTGAAATATAGTGATAAGAACACAAAATTAGTTCACTTTTTAAATAGAGAAAAGAAGGTGAAAAGTGGCATGAATTCCCTCATGGTGGATGGAGTGCTTTTTAGTTCTGATAATGATCTTTATGGTGCTGCTTGCAAATACTTTTAAAATCTCTACAAGGATTCAGGTACTGACAATACTCATAAAATGTTTGGAAATATTTCTTCTACGGTCCAGGGTTCTCAGAATGACATGATCAATAATATCCCCAATAAGGAGGAGGTCAGGAAAGCTGTTTTCTCTATGAATGCTGATAGTGTGGCAGAGCCGGATGGTTTCTCCAATAAGTTTTTCATGTATTATTGGGATATTATTCATACTGAGTTTGTTAATGCTGTTAGAGATTTCTTATATCATTTTTTACTTCCCTTTTGGTGCCAATTCTAGATTTATTGCCTTGATTCCAAAGAAGAATAAATCTCTTGATATTTGTGATTTCGGGCCTGTGGCTATTGGGAACACTCTCCCAAAGGTTATCAGTAAAACTTTGTCTAATAGATTGGGAACCATTGCTAAAGATCTTATCTCCATCAATCAGTTTGGGTTCGTGCCTGGTAGAAACATTCAAAACATCTTGTTTACGGCTTCTGAATGTGTCAATATTATTTGGAGGAGAGGGAGGTATGGTAATATGGCTCTTAAAGTTGATATTTCGAAGGATTTTGATACAATGAAGTGGGATTTCATTCTTTTGGTCTTAAGAATGAATGGGATCTCTAATGGGTGTATCAGGTTGATTAGCTGTATTCTTAAAAGCTCTATGCTCTGTGTTCTTGTTAATGGTTCTCCAAGAGGATTCTTTGGGTGCTCAAGGGGAGTGAGACAAGGTGATCCGTTGTCTAGTCTTCTCTTTGCTTTTGCTGAGGATTATCTGAGTTGTTGTTTTTCAGATCCTGTGCATGCTGTTTGTTTCAATAGATGAGCTTTTGAAGAGGCCTTTTTGTTCCATCGCTTATTTTCTATGCTGATGATATTCTACTGTTTAGGAAGGCTGATAGGATCACCATTCGATATATCATGGCTACTTTTTAGCAATATGAGGAGGTCTCTGGTCAAGTTATCAGCTGGGGGAAATCCTCTGTGTTTTTTTGGAGAGGTTTTGATCATTTCCAAGCAAAAAAAATTGCTCGGAGGCTTGGGGTTATGAGGGGATCTCTTCCTTTTAATTATCTTGGGGTTCCTCTCTTTTGGGGTGCAGTTAAACGATGCTATTTTGACAATATTTATCTCAAAATTCTCAATCAATTAGCTACCTGTAAAGGTAAATCTATGTCATAGGTAGGGCGGGTATGTCCGGTAAACTCTGATTACCTCCATGTGTGTTTATGTCTTCTCTCTCTATAGATGGACTATAAGTCTTCACAATGATTTGCAGATATTGATTCGTAATTTCATTTGGACTGGCTCGGTTTATGAAATAATGCTTATTGTGGTTGCTTGGAGTGATTGTGTTAGGCCTATTGACATGGGAGGTATGGGGCTCAAAGATCTTAATTTTTTTAATGAATCTCTCATTAATAAGTTTATCTGGTCCCTTTTGAATTCTAATGAATTCTCTTTGGAATTATTGTTCAATAAATGTGGGTCCAAGATTTTGAGGGGGTATTCTCTTTATGTCCCCTCTTCCATTTGGTCTTCCATCAAGCATGCTTATTTCATCCTCTCTCATTCCGCCAAATGTGTGGTTTGTAAAAATTCCACCTTGAATTGTCGACAGACTGTTTGGCTTTCCTCTGCTACTGCTTATGTCATTGACATTTCCCCTTTGTTGAAGAATCTCTCTATTTATAATTTTCTACATACTAGAAATGCTCAGGAGCTTCTCCCAGGTCCGTTGAAGGCTGAATTGGACTGTTATCATTTCTCTGATATGGATACTCTGGTTTGGATGCCTAATGTTCTTGGATCCTTTAACACTAAGGAGGATTACATATCTATGTGTGCCTCTCCTTTGCTTGTCCCCTCTTGGTTGCAGATGTTTCACACTGCCTTTATTCCACCAGCTCATTATTTGCTCATATGGAGGATTTGGAAGTGCAGACTTACATTGCAACGAGCTTTGCAGAAGGCTGGGTTTTCTCTTGTACCTGTTTGTCTCTTTTGTCTCGCTGCAGATGAAACTGTTGATCATTTATTCATCTCTTGTAAATTTTCATTCTGTCTATGGAGATATTTGTAGGGAATTTTTGAAACTCAGTTTCACTTGGAAGGTTTTGGTCAGTTTACAGAGTCTGTATATAAGGCTGATTGTCGCACTTAGGTGAATCCTTTGCTTCTCTCTGCTATTTCAGCGATTGTTTCTTTTATTTGGAGAGCTCAGAATTCCCTTGTTTTTTAGAACAACATTCTCCCGACATCTGTTGGCTTTCGGGAGCTTCATATTGGTGTTTTATCGACTTCTTGGGCTGATATTGGTGTTATGTGGAATGATTTTTCTGAAATGGTGATTTTGAGGTCTCTTGGGTTTTCTGGTAGATGTAAAAAGCCTCGTGTGATGAAGTATATTTGGTGGATACCCTTAATTTTTCAGTGTCTAAAAATTAATGTTGATGGGGCTGCCTCGGGTGCTCCAGGACCATCGGGATGTGGTGGTGTTTTTTGTACATACAGAGGTTTTGTGAAAGGTTGCTTCTATCACATTCTTGGGAATGGTTTGGCAATTGAGGTTGAGCTATGGGCTATGATCAAGACTATACTGTATGCTTCTTTTCATGTCTGGATAGTTTTATGGTTGGAATCTGACTCTACTTTGGCGGTTGATATCCTTCGAAACCGTTCAAGGAATGTCCCATGGAGAATGCTTTCAGATTGGGATGATTGTCTCAAGAGTGTGGAGCAGTTTTGTTTGGTTGTCACTCATGCTTATAGAGAGGCAAATCAGGTCACTGATTCTCTCTCTAAACGTGCCATTGAGGAGGTTAGTTCATTTTGGCCTTTTGTCACACCAATGTTCTGTTGTGATATTGTGGATGCAGATGCACGTGGTGATGTGTACACGTGGTTTTGTTAGTCCTTCATGTTTCTCCGTTTTTTGCGGACTTTTATTTTTAATAAAATTTTCTGGGAATAGGCTTTTTTCCTATTTCTGAGCTTTCTGGTATATAATTATAAAATTATATATACATTGATTAATATATAAATGTATGTAATGACAATTAGAATAATATATTTATTATTTTAATATGTTAAATATTAATTTATAATTATTTAAATAATATTATTTTATTTATAATTACTCTTATAAATAAATATATGTAAAAAATATTTATATATAATTATAAATATTTTTATATAATTATATGTTTTTGTCTGTATATACATATAATTATATATATTTGTATAATTATATATATATATATATATATATAATTACATATATATATATATATTTAATTATAATTATTTTAAATATATTAATTATTCAAATATATCGAATATAAGTTGATAATTATCTCTCTATATATATATATTTAGAATTATAATTATAAATAAATATATTTTCAGATAATTGTAAATATATTTATATAATAATATATATTTATAATATTATATATATTTGTATAATTATATATATATATATATAATAATATATTAATATTTATATATATGTATGTATGTATATATATTAAGTGATTGAGGGTAAAATTACAATTAAACACACACACCCACCCGCGAAGGACATAATTCTTTCCATAGACCCCCTCCCCTAAAGATAGACCAGACATAGTCCTGATCATATATATATATGTGTGTCTGTGTATGTGTGAGTGAGTGTGTGTGTAATATTATTTGGGGTTATAGCATCTACCCTGTTCCATCACCTCCATACCATTAGGTGGGGGATGCTTACCACACCGACATGCCGAGCCCCCTCCATTAAAGGACCTATCTGTCTGCCATATCTCAACACAATCACAGACATCTGTCGACCAAACATAATCACCTATCACCGTTGTGTGGGGGCACATCTATTAACCACCACTGTAAGCTATCACTCATCTTTGAAGGTCATAGGCTAGACACCATAATTGGAGAACATCGTCCCACATAAGCATCGACCAGCTACCATTAGAGCCTCTAACATGACCCCATCAGAGACCTTTCCCACGAGTCGTACACACCTTAATGGAGAAAACAGTCTCTCATATGACCTCACATTAAACCATCTGAAAATATTCCCCACCCGTGAAGCCACACATAGTTACAATTCCCGCCTTCCCTCCAATACACATCAATCCTGCACATCTATAGTAACATACACACAGAGATACACACTTATACACACATACACATACATACATACCATTATACATGAATACCATTTTAAATATTTTAATGACATTATATATATAAATTTAAATAAAAATATTCACTAATATAATATATTATTCTATAAATAAAACAGTAATATATGATATTTATTCTAATTTTATATGCTTTTTGAAATTAATCAATAAACTATTAATTTTTTTGAATAATATAAATTTGTAAATATTTTATATATAAAATTATGAAAATTATATTCACTTTTTAATAAATGATATATAAATCATCATTATATATTATATTAACATATTTATAATTATTGTATTATAATTATTATTTAAAAATAGAAAAATGGTTATTTATAAATTAAATTACTAACTACGACCATTATCTGCACCAGAGAAAAGTACAAATAAATGAGTCACTTTTTTCAGTACTAAAAAGAACTGATAAATTGGGTATTTTATCAAATTCTATAAAAAAGACCTAATACAAGGTACCCTTTAACTAACTCATTTGTTAGCTATGATTAAATATAACATTATCAGAGCACTTTTATGAGTGAAAATAAGTGTCCCCTCATTAATTGTGTTTTTTTCAATCATTATTAAAGGTCAATGTTAGATATAACATGATCTATGGATTTTTTTATGCATGGGGGATATATGTAGAGTGATATTTTGTTATTGTTCTGAGATCATGAGATATTCTAAAATGGAAATATGGGATATTGTTTATCCCATGTCTGGAATGTGTAATTATATCATGGAATATATACATACCAAAGATATAGAATGGCATCCAAAATATACTTTTTTTATATTTTAGAGATATATTTTATAGGAATTATTGTTGATGCGTTGCTAATTATTAAATCTTATATATGATAATTTGATATTGGATATAATGTTTGGAAGAGATATGATAAATAAATATCTAGATAATTTAAAATATCAAGGAGTGGTTAGTTGCTTATAAATAATGTATGATATTGTGCACATGGAATTCAATATTTGTTGGAGGGATCTCCAGAAGATTGACTTTACTGAAACCTCTAGTTAGATAGGGATTGATTTGTGTACACTCTCATGATTATCATGAGAGGGTATATTTCTATGGGTTGTGTTTTTTAAATATTTGGGATTGAATATTGAAGTTTGTTTTTATTTTTATTGGTGGATTTAATGGATTTATTGGATTATGTTTTTCACGTTTTCTTCCTCCTTTAAGAACGACTATAGTTTATGAATTGGGGGAATGGTTTCAGATTCTTTAACTGATCTGTATATTTACTCTTATCCATTTTAGGAATTATGGAATTTTTTAAATATGGTTTTGGGCCACCTAATTTCTTAATAAACTGATTTACATGATCAAAATAAACATGAATTTTAGTTATTAGAAATTATATACCTGACCATGGGTTTTCATAGATCTAATTCCCTAAATAACCTAACAATTCCTTATACATTTATATGATTAAATGTCTCCTCACCCATGATTTTTAAACACTCACTATGTTTACAATTCATAAATTTCACATGTTAGTTTTAGATTTTATTTTAATTATTTCTACCATTAATATTGACAATCGATATAAGGTTTTTATTTAAATATACCAAATATTTATGGGTTCGGATGTGGACTAAACAACGTCAATGAATTAATAGTTTATAGTTAGAAATAGAAATTATATATTCTATAATTGATACCACATAGGAATTAATGATTAATTTTGGGAGGTAATCTATAAATCTTAGTCATATGGTGCAATATATATAATAAAATATAATTCACTACCATATAGAATTATTCAACCAAACATTTCAATTGGTTTGGACATAACAAGATATTATTGTATACATACTTTTTGTTTTTTCATTAGAAATGAATAGATATTCCTTATTCTATTATAGTTCACCATAAAACATTTACATATTATATAAATTCATATTGGAAACACATAATATAATTTTCATTTGATTTAGGGAATACTTCTATTAGTATCACTGAGTGAAATATGTATATCCATATAATAACATTGAGAATGATGAATCAATAGGTGAAAGAGTTGTCACAAAATTCATATCACTACAAAAAAAATGACGTATCAAACAGTGAATAATATTCAACTATACAATAATAAAACGAATGATAAATCACCATGTGAATGAAAAATAAACATTCTCATATTACCATTTTAAAAAAGTATTTCTGGGTGAACAATGGATCCCCAAATAACAACAAGTATAATGAATCATCACTTGGTGAATGATATATCCTATAATGAAGGATGTATCACATTACATCAATAAGGATAACGATGCATCACCTGGTGAATGATATATCACCACACTAATATTTCAAAGGATAATAATTTATTACTAAGTGAAAAATGAATCAATATATATCATTATGGAAATTTATTAATATTAATGAGAAAGAGATATCACAACACACACATCACTTGGGGAAATGATGTACGAATGAGTGAATTATATGTTTCTATATAAAATAAAGGTGAATGATGTATCACTAGGTGAATGATATATAAAAAACAATATGAAAAATGATGAATCGTTAAATAAACATATCAAGTAACTTAAACGATGAACAATCTACACTGATTACACACACCAAGTTGAATGATACATGACAAGAACCACATTTAGTGTGAATGACTGGTCAACACAGGGATATAAAATTATGGAAAATGAATAATCAATGTGACAAAATTATCAAAACCTATATAAAATCAACACATATTGTATCAATGGTGAATGATTCTATACCCTTGGCACCTTACCAATTAACATAATTTATATATAGGCCAAAATTTTCCATTACTGAAATTCTAGAAATTATATAGTAATCCTAGATTTCAATGGTTCTTCTTATGACATTATTCATCTACACATATATTAAGGATCACATTATAACGATAGTCATCAAACCAATGGTTTATGAAAAAAGGATATCTAGTCACATAGCCTAAAAAAATTAGTTTCATTAATAAATAACACCGAATAATTCCATACAAGGATCATGATATTTATTAGGGGATGTAACACCCTATCATGACTCTTTACCCAATGTATCAAGTCAATTTAGAATCCACTGTGACCATTGGTGGAAACATGGTAAAGTCATAATGTTCTGGGGACTTAACCTAATCCAAAAATCCAATATTCTTTTCCCATCAAGGAGTGAAACATTATTTATTCCCATACCATGTTACTCTTACATGTCCAATGATGTTAATACCCCATACAATAATTCTTACGTCATCTCATTAGTTCACCCCTAGGTGTCACTGTTGATATGCATAACAAATCTTGAATAATACCTCTATTAGTCACATGATTTATAGATCATTGGAGGAGAACCTTTTGGGTTATCATTTTCCTATTTACTCCTTTCACATGGGAGTCATGTATTTCAATGGATTCATGATAATTTTCACCATTAAAGGATATAATAGATGTGTGACATGAGCAACTAGACTCACCATTCATGAGGGAAACCACCTATGGTTTCCTTTCATATCTCTCACACATACATACACATGAATATGATTCATAAAGAATATTCCCAAGAATATAATAATGTAATATTAGGAACCACCTTGTATAATTTTTGAGTTATCCCCTTAAAAATTTTCATTCCACTGTAAACAAAAAATGCCTAAGAATAAAAAAATCATTAACCATCCATATGTGAAATTATCTCCAAAAAATATCATCTTTAATTAATTATAAAAAATGAATAATTATGTAAAATAATTATTCCAAGTTAATTAAATTACTAATACAAGAGATTAAACTCATAATGTGATATATTATCATCACTATCTTATCTAATGGTGTGTGATTCACTCCCATGGAATTCTCTGGCTCCCTTCCACAATAATACACTAAAACCATAACCAAAAAAATTCCAATTTAAATTATAATTTATTAAAAAACCAATATAATTAATGGTTAATGAATTAATTATAATGACATTATAGATAATAATATGTGATCTTCCTTTTATATCAAAAATTATTATTTCAATACCAAATCTCTACTATTCTAACCGGATTCTATCATGATCTAGAAGAATCATCATCAAAACCCTTTCTTCCTTTCATTAAAATCACTAAGGAAGATAAGAGGCCGAAATATGATAATAAGGATGATATTTCCTCACCGTAAATGACAATTAAAATCTCCATAAACCACCCTGGATCAAGAGTGTATCAAAAGTAATGAGTAGTGGAAAAAATATATTCCATAGATTTTGGATAAAAAAACCATAGAATACTAGAAGTTGTTTAAAATGAAATCCCTCAAAAGGATAAACATTCTTGAAATGAAACATATACTTATATATGAAATTTTAATTCTAGATAAATGAGATATATAAGAATATAGTATTAAAATGTCTACCAAATATTAAAAACAAATAAAAATTTATGATAATAGTTTTTAACATTTAATTTATAAAATATATATAAACAATAAAATAAAAAATAAATTCATGGGGAATAATAGACCAAAATATATAGAATAGGAAAATATATATATAAATTTAGACTCATTAAATAATCACACCCACAATCAACATCATAAAAATGATGAAAACATTATTAATGTAAATGATATTTTTTAGAAATAATAATACTATCCTTGAGATGAATTGATTTAAAAGATGAAAAAATAAAATATAAGGTATTTATAGTTAGTATAAAACCTATATATTGTTGGAAAATTCCAATCACCATTAGAGTAAAAACTTGGCCATTAGAATAGTAAATTGACTATTTTATTAGTAAAAAACTATTTTTTGTATCATATGAAATAAAAATAAAATAGTTTAAAAGCATATAAAAATTAAATAAATTTTTTAATATGATAAAATAAATATTAGATATAAATAAACTCTAATAATATTTTTAGAAAATATATATGTTTTAATTTCATAATTTCACATGTTTTTGAAAAATAACAAAATTAGAAATGAATTTATAATTAAATAATTTATTTTAAAATAATTTTTTTGTAAAAACTATAAAATTCTTTTTTTGAAATCAAAAGTAATAGTTCTAGGGTCATTAATTTGATAATTTTTTTTTCATTTTCAATAAATAAGTATATTATATTAATATAATTTTTCTCATCTTTAAGAAATTACATTGCTAATTTTTTTAGAATCAAGAAATTGAAATTTTATTAGGGTGATGTTAGGGTATTTATTTATAAATAATAAAATATTGAGTGAAGATGTAAAATGACATAAATGTTTTTTATTTAGAAATATTTTATAAAAAGGATTATTTTTGGCTTCTGGATGAAAAATAACTATTTTAATGTCCCATTTTACTTTTTAACCAATATACCTTTACAATCTAATCAATATACACTCTTTGAAGATATATTATTTCATTTTAAAACACTAATATCAAATCCTTATAAATACCACACTACACCACCCAACTTCACCTAACTTATAACTTCTTCACAATCCATATCTCTACTAAACACCACTCATATGTCTCCATTACATGGTATTATTTGAATTTTCTTACCAATGGACCATTCTTATAATCATGAAGGTGCAATCATGAGGAGGTCATCTCAAGAAAGAATATAAGTTAGAAATCCTAAGACATTTTGACTTCCCCATTCATTAGATTATTCATCAAAATTATATGTTTTTAATGAAATGTTAAATTTTGAAACTATTAATATTATTCTACAATAGTATGAATTATATCATCATATAAATCAAAAAAATATTTTCTTATTTATATCATTCATTCAATCATTGCTAGTTTCAATTACATGTATAAATGAATTTATATATAATCTATTATTTCTATTCGTGGATGATTTTAATAATGATTTAATAAATACATATTTTATCTATAAATTTTTTAATAATCATGTACTATAACTTTATAGATATAGTAATGATATTAATAATAAATAATCAATATTATTTTAATCACCAAAATTTAGCACACTAAGACTCCTTTCATAACTTGAATATTTTTTGGACAATCTATTACAATTTATAATTTTTTTAACATTGAAATAATATATTCTCCCTAACTATACACAATTGTACTTAAATACTCATTTTTTATTAAATTAAATAATTTTCCATGAATTGATGTGACCTCAGAATAATAAAGAAATATCCTTTGAAGGATGATAGTTAACATAACATCAAAATAAAGTGATCATAAAATAATAAGAAGGAAAAATTATAAAATATAAATAAATGATAAAGGTAATAATGAAATAATTTAATTTATTTCATTGGATTATTGATATGGTTAGATAAACATATTAAGTGAGTTGGTATTCGTGGTTAGGGATCTCTAAAACCACCTATTTTGTTTTTTGTTATATGTTATGACACTACCTATACATCACTCTTGTCTTCATATTTAAATAATCTATATTATTTATGTATAATTTTTTCATATATATAATGTTTATTTTTCATATCATTTGAAGAGATAGACATGTATTTTCAAATATTTTTTACTGATATTTTTTTATAAACCGAACCATATTGATGATAACTTATATATTTTTTATCTATTTGAATATATAACTATTTTTAATGATATAAATATTATATGTTTTATAAAAAGAAAAATTTGACAAATGAAATTTATTATAGATTATTTAATGTGTCATTTAAAACTTGGTTACCTTAATTATATTAGTGCTCCATTTCTCAAATCATAAAACATTGATTGAGGGGTTTATTAACAAGACTACTTTCCCCCCCCTGTTCAATGACATTTTCTCATATGAGATCTATCATCATTATTTTTATCTTCAGATATAAATAATAATAAAAAACCAAATCCTTTTTTATAGAGAATAATTATGATATATCTTTTAGATATTATTTTAGACATGATATTGTAATTCATTTACTTATTATATTTTTTTACATGCAATGATTTATTTATGAATTCTTTATGTGGTCCACATATGCACACACACACACACATATTATGAAATGAGTGGAATAAAAAATAATAAAACTCCAAATATATATGGTGATGTTTTATTCTCATGGCTTACCATTTGTGATGAATATAAAATAATCCTACTATTATATGTAATGTTGTCATGGTAGTGAGAATTGAATTATCATTATTATTCCATGTTTTATCTTGTTTCAAAAGTTTTATGATTTCATTATCTTATTATAACAATCCTTTTATTACATACTTCCATGTGACTATAAATGATCACCCACTTGTGTGACAATATGACATGCCTATTGTTTTTAGGTTTTTTATAGAGATTATATTTTCATCACATTTATATTGAAATTCAAAGATTTAATCCAATTTTTATTTCATTTTTATGTAAATTAAATAATTTTCGGGTTTTTGGAATATTTTTGGACTTATTGTGAAAATGTTTCAATTCACGATTTTTAGTTTTTTTAATAATTTGTAGTAAAATTTGAATAATCCATAACATTTTATGTGTTTTTACTAAGGTTTTAGAAAACATTAATATCTAACTTTAATAAAAATATTTTGGATATGTATAGGTTCATATATTTCATGTGTACTAGCGGGGAAAATGGATAATTTATGGAATATATATATTTTTTTTAAAAAAAATCTAGATGTTAGATTAGATGTCGCAATGAAAAATTGAAATATTGCCTTGTGAAACTTCTTACAAATCTTAGAGAAACATATTGCATACCATGTAAAATACTCATCTTCCTACATATAATTTATACATCATCATAGAAATCCATTTAAATAATTTTTTTAGAAATGTTCATATTCTTTCATATTGAAAATCAACTCACACATAAACTAAAATTCCTAAATATTTCCATGTTAAACATCTGACATATTCCTTAATAATTTTATCATTTTATAAATTCAAGGAACATGTTATATATTATATATAATTGGAATTTTTTAATGTTAAACATCCTATATATCATTTAATATATTCTTCTTCATACCCATGTGTATTTTTATTTTCAAAATAATTCATTTAATATGTTACACATTGTGATATTTGAACTGAGCTTCGAATGTACATGTTTATCCATTATAATTTCATAAAAATAATTATAATTCTACACTGATACTGGTCATTTTTTAATGGAAAAAAATATGGAAAATATTCATTTTCAAATGTTGATGTATCAGGTCATCCTATGATAGATCTCTAGTGAACTTCAGTTCCAATTAAAGTTCATAAGTTCCCACATAGGGAAGAGTGATATGGACTAAAAATGTTGAATAAAGGTGATATTAATGCCACAAATGACTAAGAGAATTTAAATAGAGAATTTAAAGTGTTAAAATACATTATAAGATTGCACGAATCATAAAATAATGATAGTACATGTAAGAGATTATTGTTATTTAGCAAAAAAAATTTGAAATAGTGTTCATAGTGTTGTAACCATGATAGTAATCTTATAATGGTACTGTATACATGGAGGTTCCCCAAGAGTGACTTTATTAATGGTATAATTTTAAAATTATTTTACCACAATAGTAAGGTATATACATACATGACTTGACAATGATAGAGAATAAATAATCGATGAGATAAAAGGTAATCATAGTGTAAGAGGTTCTGACAATTGAACTCAAAAGAAAAAATCAATGAAGAGTGGATTCATGGAAAGATTTATCTATATATGGATAAATTTATGAAGCATCTATGAGTAGTAGATACCCAGTGAAATCCTATTCAATGTCTTGATAATCATTACATGTATCCTATTAAATTTTTATTGAATTATTATTATTATATATAATTGGTTGTTTTCATGATTAATATTTTTTTTTTCTAAATCAATTTTGGATTGGTTTTTAATCTATAATGGATAAATGACCAATTTTTTTGTTTAAATTTTTAACTGCGGTCTTATTTAGGATTATAATATATTCTATTAGGATTAATTTATTAGAGTTAATTGATTAATTAAATCACATTCATTGATAAAAACTCATACTAAGGACATAGTATGATTTTTACAAAAATTTTGGATTATATTTTTTCCCGCATTGAAATGTAAAATTATTAATTCATATAGGATGAATTAAATTATATAAACGATGGGTTGTCGGAAGATGAATTTTTTTCACTATAATTATTTTTAAAATTTGATATTAAGATTTCATTCAGTCTAATATATTTTCAAAATATACATTTTATTTCATTTTCCACTGAATCAATTTTATTTTGTTTTCACTAAATTTTTAATAAAATTATTATATCCCCAAATTTTATTCTTATTTTTCAAAAATAGGAAAATAAATTTTCCAGTTTTTAACTTACCCTACAACATCCTAGAGAGACACCCTTGGGGTATCTACATTTTATAACTTAGAGTTTAAATATTTATAGCGATTATGTGACAATATCACTGACATTAATTTTTCATCCTTTAATGGGATATTGATAAAGATGATCAAATTAATTTTTCTTTTCCAAAAGTTCAAACCCTTATTTACTTCCACCAAATACTAAAATTGAATATATTAATCTTTCTATATCAAGATAAATTATGATTAACGAAACCATCATAGTGTAACTTGATACTTCAATACTATTGGTGATCCCACCAAATTTCCAAGAATGTAATAATTGGAACATCATATCACAAAGTATGAAAAACAAATAATGTAATTTGATGTATCTTATAAAATAAATCAATATATAAATGTGGAAGAACCATATTCACCAGCATTTTTTGAAATCATATTCGATTTCATTTATTAATATCAGAAATATTATTTACTTCCAGTTGAGTATCCACATAACCATATTTATAAATTTAGGTATATTTTCATTAATATAGGTCTACTATGAGTTGATGGACAACAAAAGAATATATGAAAATTCATTTCTATTTAAATAGTATATCTAAATGGTGAAATATCTTTTTGGGCTACACATTAATGAAATAAATGAATGAATTAAATAAATAGTCTCCATGAATTTTATCATTCTTATAGAACCACTGTAATTAAAATATAAAATTATATATATTAAAAAACTCATGGAGAGACTTTTCATGAGTACTGTGAATGATTTCAATGATTTTCTTTTAGTTTTCCCACTAAAAAAATAAAATATCATTTGATTCAACATTTGTATGAAGGAATTTTGTCACTAAGTAGAATAATTTTTTTATCAGAAAAGATTTATTTGATAAAATCTCAATCGACACTTAAACCATTATTTCCAACAAGGCCCAATATTCTATGCAGTTTTAATTATTAGATATGATTTATGTCAAATATGAAAAAGTTATTCCCACATATTGTTCTAAAAATAGAATGGAAATGAGAAATTTTATTTATTTTACTAAGATAATGATATATATGATGTTATTCAACACTATACAAATGAATCCCAAAATATAAAAATGTTTTAAACTATAAGAAAAATATGATATTTTTACATTAAATTAGCACATTAATGTTCAATGTTGACAAATATGATAATCATCGGAATCATGAAATAATTTTTTTGTTAGAATTCCCTTCCAATACAATCAAAGAAGTCATTTTTATCACATCCATGTCTTTAATCAGGGTGAGAATAGTAAGTCTAATGATAGTTTTATATAACCTGAGAAATAAAGAATATTTTACAAAAAGTCAATCATGTAATTCTAAAAGTGTGATATTTTTAGGAGCAAGATAATTCTAAACCATTAGTAACATTCCATCGTGTATAACCCATCTCGAAATTTAAAAAAGATCATTACAAAAACCGTGGAATAAAAATATATTATATTGATCACTTTGATGAATCGAATGGGGTAATTTTCCATTAATGACCTGAGTATAATAAACAATGTGAGTAGTGAAATTGCTTCAAAATATGAATAAAATTTTAAATTAAATGATAATCTGTGTTCCATAAAACTCATGAGTTTGACTAAGTTGAACAATATCCAATTTGAGAATTCAAATAAATTTATGAATCTAAAAAAGAGTCAAGAGAATTATAATCCTTATTCACATAACAAAGACCCTATTTAATATTGTCCACCTAATGATATGTCTCGTTATAATTTATAACAAAATTTTAAAGATATATAAGAAAACCATTAATAAAATATCATTAGAACTACCCACCAATGAAATAGATTGGTGAGACTGAATTGGGTAAAGTTGATTTAGAAACTTCTATGAATGTTTATGTCCATATCATTTTCATAATATAGTAATATATATTACTAAGAATGAAATGTTTTTAAAATAGATGTTCTCTTACAAGAGAAAGTTAATAGGTGTAAATATATCTAAATTTAGATGGAATGTTTAATATGTTATTAAATATGACCACCATATCAAATAAAATTATCTCATCATATTGATCATTACATTAATAGTACGAGAGTGTGAATTTAATGTTTAAAATTTCATTTAAGAGATTCAATAAATGTGATTCCTAATTTTTTTACACTATTTATTATGTTTGATAGAAAAATAATAATTAGAATTCCATTAAATCAGACAAAATAAGTATAAGAAAACCTATATGTATCATTGGGGATGTTTTAGTATAACTTTTGGATTTGATTTTTTGTAGTAGATTATATATTTTGGATATAACAGATAAATGATTTATCAAAGGTATATATTTTATTATTAATTTTCTTCTTCTAAAAACATAAAATTAAGTCATAAATTATAAAAATAAAACATTTTGAATTGAATTTAGAGGAAGATTAAATATTTTTTTTATTTTTTATTCTATGATTTAAATAATAGAATATCATTTATCCTACCATGTGAACATGACTGATTGATTTTACAATTATTTATTCTATGATTTCAAAAGTATGTAATCGATAATTTTTTAATGTAAATTTTGTCCCCTATGTATTACTAAATATCATTTACAAAATTATAAAAATATCTCATCTAATGATAATGTGAATACTGAAATTTCTAAAAATAAAAATTTCTCTAAGATTTAATTGAAACATTTGAATATATAATGCATAGGGAACCTAAATGTTTTTTTTTCAAAAATAATCCCTGAAATATGTATGTTAAATAATTTTTGAGTTATCTAAAATTGATGAAATTAATTTGGGTAATAAAAATAATAAATTACATGTGAAATCTATTATATCTTTTGTTTTAGTAAAACAAACTTATTAAAACCCTACTAAACAAATTTTTACTACTACTAAAATTTCAAAATCTTATGCCTTTAAAAAACGTTTGGAGATAGATTATATAATTTTGAGGAACTGCTTCAAAGTAAAAGTGAAAAATTTTATTTGGAAATGAAACACCAACCTGAGAACAATAATTATGAATTCTTGAATAATAATTATATATTTCATTTGATCATATATAATTGGATTTCAAATCATCAAGAGAGTAAACATTTATAATTCATTCAAAAAAATATGAATGTTATAGGACAAATCATTTTTAAATTGAAATAAATTAGTGATTCATATTTCATTGATAGAATACTTGTTAGATAAGGATGATAAACATATTAGAAAATTTTAATATAGTTGGATTCCATAATTATAAAAACATATTAAAAATGAATAGACCAAAAATATGGATGATGGAATCATTTTCATAATATTTGATAACCAATTATTTTTTCATTTCTATATTGATCATAAAAATGTTGTTTTACCATTTCAAAGAATGAATTTAGAGAACACATTCCAGTTAAACTATCAAATAAATAGTGTTTTGGTATTGATTATTTAAATATCAATATAGTGTCTCTAAGCGACCCATTTCCCACAAAATATCATTGAATATTTTATATTAAGGCCTTTAAGACAAAATTATTACTAATATCTTGAATATTTTTATGATATTGTCAAATTAAAATTAGCCCTAATGAATAATATAATACCAATTTCATGCCTTGTTGTTTCCCTTTTCGTATATAATAATTTAAATTGTTTTCCTCATGATCAATGTAAATTTTATAGGTATTTGTTGGGAATATTTTATGATTTTTTTGATGTGTTCATAGTGATTTTCATTGATAAATTAATAGTTTATTTATAATATTATAATAGTTTTATTATGAGTTTTTCAATTTTAATTGATATATTAAAAGATAATTTTTTCTTAAATAAGAAAAAAGTTATTTTACAATAAATAAATGAGTTGTTATTGTCGTTGTAGTATCCAATGATGGAATCGTAGATGATAAATCCAATGTTGATATAATTTCTACACTTCCATATCCAAAATTTGTGAAGGAATTGTGATATTTTTTTGGATAATCTAGTGTTTATATAAGTATCATAAAGTATTTATACATTAAAAAATTTGTTTTATACATATTAATTCATAATGAAACTCAATTTTTGTTTGAAGAGAGTAAAAAAACATTTTAGGGAGTTGAAAAAAATATGATGTCCCAAACCATTATCTATCCACCTAAATACAATGTTACTTTTTAACATATGAATAATGAATCTGAATTTTCCATTGGGGTAGTTTTCAGTAAATGACTACAAAAGAAATCTCATGTTATAAATTATATATCTTGTAATATAGATTAATCATAATATAACAACACCAAAAATGATAATTAACTTATTGCTATTATTTTTTAAGAAAATATTGATTCTACCTTTTGTGGTTCCAATATAAGAATTTTTTACTAAAATTAATATGATTATACTTTTTATGAAGAATCATGATGAAAAAAATGAATGTTAAAATGGATTTTGTAGTTATAATAGTCTTATTTAGTGATTATAAATTATATAGTTATTTATGATTTTTTGGATTTCAATTTAATTAAAATAAACATGATTTTTCGTGTGAAATATCAAGTCTATTGAAAATCCTGGATTACATTACTAATAATGAACTATATGATATTATGAGTATTGAACCGTTTCTTGTAAATATTGTATTTTTTTATGATTACTATGTATATCACTACTAGTTTTCTATGAAAAATGATTCCAAGATATTTTGTGGGAAATAAAAATACATATTGGATAGTATTTATTTATAGAATTATATACATTAACTCTAATTAGAATTTGTTTCCCAGATTATGAATTTTAATTATTGATTATTATTTTCCCATTTTATGTGTTATCTTTTTAATTTTGGATCCCAACAAACTACTAATAATGTGATTGATTCAACATTATTTTAACCAAAAATATTAAAGGAATAATTTAATTTTGATCAAATTTTTAGAACCTACTAGAATCATGGTATTATTTCCTTGATTAAAAAATACCACAAAATCCATCTTATTTTGGGATGTTTTTTATTCTTGGGTTATATAATTGATGCGATAAATTCACAATTGTTTTTAGTTCTTTTTATTTTACATGGTGTGGATTATGCATCCACATGGGTGGAAGCTATCACCACTAAAGCTAATGACGAATATTTATTTGAAAAAATCATGAATGAAAAAATATTTTTTAGAAATGGGGTACCAATAATTATTTTTATTTACCAATAAAACATTTACTAAAAAAATGTATCCCTATTAGGAATGATCAAGTTAATCATAGAGTTTATACAACCCCACATCGTCAAAAAAATGGAATTGACTAGATTTCAAATAGTGAGATCAATCTTATTTGGTGGAAATCCATCACAAAAAAACATTAATGATTGGGGTTTTTTATTGGATGATGCGCTTTGGGATTATAGAACTTCTTTTAATACTCTATTTTTTACATGACATTTTATAATTACGAATTGAAATCATTTCACAAAAATTTGTACTGGGAACATACTGATTTTTGGATTTTCAAATGATACAACAAAAATATATTTGATGTTATGATAGAATGAAAAGTCAACTAGAAGGAGTTAATATAGAGAATAAATTTTAATAAGAAAACATCATTCTAAAAAAATAAAAAAATCCATATCTATCCATGATGAGTTAATTTTTAAAAATAACTTTAAATAATTAGAAAACTTACTATTATTTGAATCAAAAATCATTATATTTATAGTTAAATTTGATTCCAAATGATCTATATCATTTATTTTTACGTATGTCTTTCCATTTGATGTTATTAAAATAAAATAATAAGGAAATAAGAACTATACATAGTAAATTCTTACTATCTTCTTTTTTTAGAAAGAATTTTCCATAGACTTTAGGGAAATATATTCACATTCAAACTACAATATATGACAGTGGATTTGTTGTGTCCTTCCATATTAGTTGTTTTTTATATATTTTTAACTATTAAATTTAATTTCTTATATGATTTATTGTACAATGAGAACATTTCACAAACAATGTATAAGTGATGGAACATCCTTTTCTATTAGAATGTACATTAGTATATTATGATTATAGGTGTCTTTGTTTTAATTTTTTTTTGATTTTTCATACATATTTATTATTAGTATTTATATTTGTTTTGTTTTTATGCATTAATGCTAAATGATTAATTCATTTTTAATTATTATAAACTATTACATTGTGTGAACATTTTTTATGTGTGGAGATCAATTGATATGAATAATAAACAGAACAATTTTCAGGATAAATATTTTATGAAATTTATGAATATACCAATACATTTCTGAATCCCATGCCACAAATCACTATAATTTTTTTGAAACAATATACTTGTAAGGATTATAAACCCTATTTTAGTCTTCTTGAAAACAACCTCTGCAACATAGTTTACCAAAAATGAATTTATTTGGCCAATAATAATAATGTTTCTTTAAAAAATATAGAGCATTAAGGAAAATGTGTTGAACATTAATGATGTGTTACTTTTGATTTTAAAATACAATTTTTAAATAAAAAACATATGATGTCATGAATTTACATTTTTTGTAAATAAACCCATAGTATCCATGAAAAACATTATTAGGCTACCATATTAAATAATAATAATAAACAATTCTATCCAACCTTATTTAGAATTATATTTGAGTATCGTAGTCGAACTCATGAGTGGGGGAGAGAAATGTGTTGTGATTTCATTCATTATTTTGGGATTAAATTGTAAAAACAAAAAAATTTGGACACTTTTAATTAGTATTGGCTAATATTTTTAGGGAATAACTTTGAAATATAAAATTATGATAAAGTGATACTATGTGAAACATCATTATTTAAAATAAAAACTCAAATTTTTAAATTTTAAATATGGTTTTTCATTCATATATTTATTTTTGATTTTCTCCCTATTTTTTGAAGATTCAATGTAACATTATATATCTTTTAAATAAACATTCTATATATAATATGAAAAAAAGTAGAAGAAAAATTATTGAATGTTGTTGAGTGAGGATATTTTTTTTTCTGTAGAAATGTTATTTGTTTGAATTATACTTAAAAAATAATGGCTTTTTGATTTGAATCATTACTAGGTATAATGACCCCAAATTTTAGTACATGACTATTAAATTATTTATAAGTGAAATGATAAGATATAAACTAATTTTATGTTTGAAATGTTTAATATTTTAAAAATATTAGGTTATACATCACTAGTACCTAATAAAATAATAAAATTATTTAACTCCTTCTCCATAGACACTCTAAAGATATCATTCTCTCATTATTACATATAATAAGCTACTAATATACAATAATTTAATATGTGATCTTAAATAATAAATGTTGTGGAATAAAAAGAGAAGGAATATGAGACAAAAAATAGCTCAAAACAAGGGTGAGAATAATTATCACAATAATATAATATAAAGATGATTATCATCAAAATAAAGAAAGTTTCATTTGAAGAAATGGAATGGAATGTTTATTATGTATGTTAATGAAACAAAATACCATAGTGGTAAAATAAAATTCAATTTTATGGACATTTATTGCATCATGTTCTATAGTACCTTAGTTATGTAAATACTAACATCATATTTGTGAACAATTCTAGCATCTTGTTAACAAAATAAAAATATTCTCATGGGATATATCACATTACCAAATTATTTTAAGGGATATATAGTTTGATTCCCACACATAATTTCATAATATTCTAATGACCTTGCTTTCTCTCTAGAAAGGAAAATTATAAAAATCACTATAATGAAATAAAACCATTGAATAGAATGGGTTTAAAAAAGGCATCACAAAGAATGAATTAATAAAAATCATATGTGGTAACCAAATGAGTATTTGAGATAATATATTAGAATACAATATAATTATTTTTTAGAGGATAAGAAACAACCTATGACGAGTTAATTAAATGAATTTTGGAATAAATTATTATTGAAAAATATTTAAAAATTGATTATAAATTATTTTTACAAGGTGGAAACATTTATATAACATGTAAAATGAAAAAAAATATTTAATGTGAATTTTAAGTACCTTATAAAAGTGTAAAATTAGGACCAAGCTGATATTTAATATTATTATATTTAGGTATTGTCTTTTGTTGAAATGAAAGTTCTTAAGAAGAAAAGAAATTACATTAATTTGTAAAAGGGGGTTGTCATACCAACCACAATATTCATTAAATAAGAATTTCCATCATATTAAGAATATTTATTTCTAGAATAAAAGATTCATCAAACTCAACTTGAGTCCGGAATGAAATATATATTGTATTGTGGAAAGTATTTACATTCTTCATGTATCTAATGTCACTCTAACGATGCATAAATGTTTTGTATTTCTCAAAAATAATAAGTATGTTGTAAAATGTGTCATTATAGAATCAAAAAATAAAGGTGGAGAAATAGTTCTTCCAATCATATTTCTATAATAATTTCTAGGTTTTATTGGAAATAATGAGATGTTTTCTAGAGGAATGTGAAGTTACAATACATTCCATGATAAATTTAGACAATTATAAAGTTGATCTTTAATGTATTAAATGTCTTGGAAGATTTCATTATTAAAATCTAAAGTTTGTGAAATAATAAAGTTAGTAGTTAAAGATAGTACATTAGTATAATAATTATAATAAAAATTAACAAAAATGATATTCTCATTTAAATACTTTTTGAAAGTGTTTTCAAAGGGTGAAAGGATATTGGCTTGATAATCCAATATTTTTTTTGGATTTTTTTATTATTTGTTACATAACATTATAATGGGAAGACATATTTTTTTTCATAAATTGATATTGATCAATATATACAATGATATGTTGTCTTCTTTATTAAAATGAAATCTAAATGTGTGTTGGTTCTGAGAATTTTAATCTAAAGACACTTGTTTTCCTTACTTACATTTATTGAATAGAAATGTAATAATGAAACTCTTTTTAAAACAATTATTCCATCATAATAATGAAATTGGAATGGGAATAATTTATTTTTGGTAATGTAGAGAAACACCTTAAATATCATTAGTTCTGATTCTTTTAATGTGGAAAAATAAAATTAGAATTTCCAAATATATTTATCATAATGAAGAAACCATATTGGTACAATCAAATAAGGAATCAAAATAGGAATGAATTTTTTATTTAATCTTCATTTCTATATTTACAAGTGGGTTAAGATATTAGGATGGAAATCATAATTAAGAATCACAATGGGAAAATTTAAATGAAAAATCAGAATCAGATTGAATATTTGTTAGAAAGGATAAATGGATTTTAAGTCAAGGGAATATCTAAAATTCAAGTAATGTAGACTAATTAGATGAATGATAATAATTTCAATGGGAATTGAGTGATTCAAATAAAATATATGATATTAACAGAAGATTAATGATTCACGAGTTTTGTTAAACTGACAAAATCTTTTCAGGATCCTAATTAAATGTTTGTTGCAAGCTTATAAGTACTAGGATAATACATTTTTATTATGTTACATTAATTTCTTGTGAAATAAATGGGAGAAACTATAAAATAATATAATGAATAAGCCTTTGTTTTATTTTTTCGTAATAAAACCTACCAGAAAAAAGAAATAAATAATAATAAATAAAATCATATTCATATGGTTATTGTATTAGAATGGATAATCAAACAATGAAAATCGTATTGAGATTCATGTACTGAGGAAGAATATGTTCATATTTTTTATGAAGTTTTATATAAAGTTACATTTTTTATATTGGACAACCATATTTTAGTATCAGACTGGGATTCATCACAATGTCTAAGAATTTATGAATAGCACTTGAGAAAGAATGTGAAGAATTGTCTTGAATGATGACCAAGGAGAAGCATATCATGTTTGTTACTATAATTGTATTAAATCATTTAGGTATACATTAATATCATTATTTTTTTTATTGAACATAGTTCTACAAGAGTGTAAGATCATATCCTATTCTATTTATTCCTCAAAAATAGATTATTTTCAAGTTGATATTGTGGAATTTGATTGTTTACAAACCATACCAATAATTTTTTACTCTTGTTAAGTAGTGAACCCTATAATTTTTTTTTCTATTTTTGTAGTTATCATTTTTAAATTGATTTCAGTAGAGAAATAAATGTTGAATATAAGTATAAGGTTGTTTTTTTCATAAAGTAACCCTAAGTGAAAAAGTTATTAGAGATTTACCCTTACCCATAATAGTGATACTTGAGTCTTGGTTGGGTAGTTTCAATTGGTATCATTGTGAAGGTTCCCTTGGTATAATATTTTCTGAATCTATTGAAAGAGATGATGTGATGGAGAATATGAATGGTTTCAATTGTAAATTTATTTCAACATTTAATGGAATGAACTAACATATCTGAAAAGATAAAATGTTTTCTTATCTTATTCTCTTGGGTATGATGTTTTTGAAGTTACAAAAGATGGATTTCCTCCAATTATGGATAAGGTTCCACATAATTCTATTGATAGGAATAATCTTGATAATAATGGAAGAGATAAAATTGATTTAATCTCATCTAATTATGAAACTTTTTTTTTCTATTGTGAAATGTGTTTCCACTACCAAATGTATTTGGGATAATTTTAAAAACATTAATTAAGTCAATATAAAAGATAAGAATTAAATGATACAAATATGGAGGAAAAATTTTGAAGATCGTAAAATGGGTGAGAATGAATGTATTGAGGAATTAGTCCCCAAGGTTAATGACATAGTTTCCACTATCATATGTCTTTGTGAAAATTTGTATGATTCTACCATTGTTGATGAAATCATAAGAATCATTCCTAAAATTTTTGATTAAAAGGTCTCCATATTAGATGATATAGATCCCGAACCACTAAATCTGGATGATCTTTATAGTACTCTCATTACTTATAAAATGAGAAGGAAAATGATATTAAGGGTAAAACAAAAGCTGATATAGAAATGTATTTCAAAGATACTAATAATAAAATTTTATAAATGTTCTTGGGGGAGATAATTTTTCTAACTCTATCATTGAAAATGAGGTCTGTGAAAATAATGGTGAATTTTTGTCCTTGTTTTATAAAAATGTTAAAATAGTTATAGGTAAATATAATGTGAAAGATCCCTTGAAGTGTTTCGAATGTGGAGCGATTAAGCACTTTGGGGATAGTTATCCTCAAAAAAATAATTAAGAGGGTAATAATGAAGATGAAATAATTTCAAGATGGTCATGGAAAAAAATTGTGATAAGGATAAATATTTTATCATATGTAATGATAAAAAGTTCATCAAATACAAATGAATATGTTTTTTCCCAAACGACGATGAATAATAAGATAATAAAGCTAAATATGAAAATGTTTTGAAATATATAGAGAGAATACTTTATTGGAAAATTAAAAAATTGGGAATTTGGAAGTAGAAATTATTAATTATATTTAAATCATAATGAATAATTGAAAGTGTTTTTTAGAAGGATTGGGAATGTTGAGAAATAAATTATGAAACTGAATAATGACAAACCATCAATAAATAATAAGGAATGTTTTCTTAATTAAAATGTCATTATTATGAAAGGGATTTATCATTTTAAGAAATATATTGAGAAAGAAGAAATCATAATGAATATCTTGATTAAAGATTATGGAAAAATAAGAAGAGTTAAAACATGTCAAATAAAAAAAATTAATTATGAATAGTGGGATATGTGTTTAAACATCTCGTTCTATGAATTTACAGATATTTATTATAATAATGAACATGATAATGATCAATGAAATATAACTTCATTGGTTTAGAAGAAATCTTTAATTATTCATAAGAAATAGATGGTTGGGAATGTTATGTCTATAGACCAGAATAACGATGTGAAGAATTTAGATGTTTCTAAAAAAATTCAGTCTGAAATTTTTTATAATTAAGAGTCTATAATTATTTCTATTACTTTTGGTTCTTATAATGTTGAAATGAAAACCAAACTGAAATACATTATTTTGATTGAAAACAAGGAAGTTTGTTGTTAACAATGTTATTTTATGAAGGTTATTGAGAAACGTACTCCCAACATTGGCCAATCTATAAGTTTAAGAAGAAAATAATCTTTCAATAGATACTTCAAGTATTATAGTGTATTTAGACCCTAAAAAAATAAGTGTTGGTTAAACAAAAGAAATTACTACCTTTTCACAAGAAATGGATTGTAATGTTTGAGGGATCGTCAATCCTTGCAAAAGAATAAGTATGATAAGGATGTTCAGAAGAATCATGATTTGGTTTGAGTAAATTTTTTGATTAAGTCACAAACCCTAGAAACAATATGTGTAATATTTTAACAACCTATACATATTTATAGGTCTTGCCTAATTTTGTAACCGGTAGAACAATTGTTTTTTAACAATTCGCAGAATCCGTAGGTGACGAATGTTAAGGGAGAAAAAAGAGATCTTGTTGTTGAAACCACATTGAATGGATAAAAAGTATAAAACATGGATTCATGATATTGTGTGTTCTTCTCATATAAAAAGAGACTTAAAGTTATTAAATAATTTTAATGAATTAAAATAAAGAATGGTTACATCTGGAAATGATGAATTACTAATAATTACTGGGGTTTGATCAACCAACATTGGAAAAAATATGAAATCCAGGAATGTTGTATATGATGATGGGATAAAGCACACAATACTGAGTGTTTCAAATATTTTTTTTAATGGTTACCAAGTTATCTTTAGAAAAGGTAGATTTTATTTGAATAGTATAGATGATTGAAATATAGTTACATGAAGTAAATATAGAAGAGGAGACATTTTTCAAGATGGTGAAATAAAAAAATCTTTTTACTTGCGTATTGTGGAAGAAAATAATTTATTAAATAAATGGATGAGCCACATGTTTCAAAGAAAAATGAGAATGTTATCAATCCAAGATTGTGTCTATAAAATTTTCTATATTTAGAATAATATGAGATTAGTGTTGCACTTTTTCATCAAAAATGAAAAATTAAAAACTCATTTCAAAAGAAAGATGATATTTTTTCAAAAAACTGAAGAAACTTATTTGTTATGAAATCTATGGGCCAAAGGGAAAACAATAGAATAATTGAGATAAGTACTTCAATATATTTTTTGATTATGTTACTCAGAATAATTGTGTTATTTATATAAAACATAAGTCACATGATTTTAAAATGTTAAATTTTTTATTGGATATAAGAGAAGTAATATTTCCATTCAGTGAATATGTTCATAACAAATAAAGGTGGAGAGTATAAAGATGAATAATTTTATAGTTGTCGTGAGAATCATGGAATTTGGAATGAGTTCATTCCACTATACACTCTACAATAAAATGTGTTTTCATAAAGGAAGAAGAGAAGTCTGGTGGAATTGGAGAGAATAATATTACATGAACATGGTTTTTGTCATTACTATTAGAGGAAATCCATGAGTAATGTGGTGTATATTCGACATTGATGTTTTTATAGGCCATGTTAATATATGAATCCAAATGAAATATTGTATGATAAAACTCATAGTCTGATGCACTTAATTGTTTTTTAGAGTCTATGCACTGTAATGAAGAAAGGTAGAAACCTTGGAAGGGTTCAGTAGAGTGTTGAATATGGATTTTTTTATGGATATGGTCTAAATAAAAGATAATAATGATTCTTTGAATGAAAAAAATAAGAACAATAGATTTTATTGATGAGTAATTTTTTTAAAATGACGATTAATGCAAACATAATAATGAATTTAAAGAAGATGAAAAGGATAAGGCATGTTTTGTAATAAATACTGATAAGGATTTCGACCACGGTAATCTTACTCAAGATGAAGAATTAGACTCAAATATTTAAAGTGACAAGGATAAAACAAAAATAACTCATCTTAGGCTGAGGAATGAAGTGGAGTATCATAACATTATTGGTGATCAACACATGAAGGTTTAAAAAAGAATAATATCAAATGTTGTTATACATAATAATTTGTATTAAAAAGTGTATCGTAAATATGTGAATGATAATTTTGAAAATTCATAATGGTTTCATTCTATTTATCAGAATAAAAATCTGAAAGAAGAAACTGATTCTTGGGATCTCGTACCCAGGCAAGAAAAAAATTTAGTTGTACAAAAATGGGGTTTCTAGAATAAGTTGAATAAAGACGTTTAGGTGATAAGGAAAAATGAAAGAATAATGGGCGAAGGATACTAAAATATTTAAGCCATTGATTTTGATGATAATTTTTCTCAGGTGGAATGGTAATAATAAATACGTATCTTTCTTGTAATTTTTTCACTACAGAGTTACAAAAAAAATCACATCGATGTGATGTTAACATTACTGAATAGTGATCTTGATGATGAAGTTTACATTCAAAAACATTTTGGATTTGATGTTGGGAAAGTTAGATGTAATGTGTGTATGTTGAGGAAATATTTGTATGGATTAAAATAATATCAGAGGGCATGGTGTTGAAAATTTGATACATTCTTAAATAAGATGAGTTTCATGAATTGAAGAGCTGATTGTAATATTTACATTAAGGAAATTAAAGAATTTTTCTTCACTATAATTGTTTATGTTCATTAAATTATCTATTTGGGGAATAATGGATTAACCTGTGAAATATTTTTTTGAAGAGATGAAAATGTTGTTGGAAATGTCTATTTTTATTAAAATAAAATACTTACTTGGGTAAAAAATGTTACAAAAGAAGAAATAATTTTTAATTTTTCATGAAATGTATGCTAAGGAACATTAAATGAAGTTCAGAAAAGAAAAATCAAAATATGTTTCCCCATAAAGTTTGGTAGGAACCAAGTTATCTAATTAGGGATAATGTATGGAAATGGATAATAAAGTGTTTAAAAGATGATTGGATGTTTTTTATATTTGAATCGCTAAATAGCAGACAATGTTTATATTTTTTCCTTATATAAAATATTTCAAAGTACCTCAAAAGAATCACTTTTACTTACTAGAAAAATAATTCTCCTATATATGAATGGCACAAAATATTTCATAAATAGGTATGATATATCACAATGTATTAAATTGTTTTTATATTCAGATATTGATTTGGTAAGAAATGATGATGATGTAAGATCCACATATGATAGAGTTTTAATTATTCGGAAAATTGGTGTTAGTTGTAATTCCAAGAAACAAAATTCAGTAACTCTTAGTATAGATAATGCAGAGTATGTTGATTCCACTGAAGATGCTACACAATTATTGTGGATGAAAACATAGTTATCAGACTTACTTGTTGATGTTAAGATACCATCGCTATTGGGATGTGATAATCAAAGTTCAATTAACCATTAAAAGATTTAGGTTGAACATTATCATTCAATAAACATTTACATAAATTACCACTTCCTCAAATTGAATATGGAGAAAAATTTATTTATGATAGATTATGTTCCTACATCGGAACAATATGTTAAGATATTCCCAAAACCATTACAAAAGTAACCATTTTATAAATTGTCATTGAACACGGGATTCTGACATCTTCATCATCAAGGAAAAGGTGTGTGTTTTTGTACCCTATCCAATATTACCATTGGATTATGTTTTCATGTGGGATATTTGTTTCATAAATCTATCATTATGGAAGAATGAATAAAGGGGGAGTTGTGGGTAATCTGTGAATCCAAAATATATTTGAGTGAGGTATTATAACTATTTTTAGAGTGGTTTTAGGAATTTTTTTTTATTATAGGGATTTTTAATAACTGGAAAAAATAGGATGCAGAAAATCTAAGAAATAAAGATGAGTAAGAAAGCTAAGTAAGAAATATGAGGAAGAAAATCTGGGGAAGAAAGGATGAGGAAGAAAGATAGGTATATTTTTCATGAGTCGCTACTTTTGGAAAACATAGTTGTTTTTTCAATGATTCGTGTTACCTATTTTGAGTTAGATCACATAGTCATAGAATTGTTGATAATTAATACATAAATTTAAGTTAAATATATCAGTGATTTATGAATCTTTGTTGACAACCAAATTAAAAGTAGGAGATTTATAGGCCTGAGATGATTAGAAAGATTATTGTTTTTAGGTATTATATTTTGTTGTCAAGGAAGATCATAATAATAAATAAAATCACCTAACATTGTAAAATAGTGTGATCAGACAAACAATAATATTCAAAAAAATTAGACTCATAATTCTCAATATTTTCTATATAATTTGGAAGATGTTTTCTGAAGAAAAGGTTCTTCAGACTCACCTTGATTCTAGAAAGAATGTAAGATTTTATTGAGGAATGGAATCTTATTCTCCATGGGTCCAATGTGAATATAATGATTCATTTATATTTTTTATTTCCAAAAAATAATAATTAAGTTGAACAACATGTCAATCTATGTTGATAAAAGAAAGGTGAGAAAAGTTGATTCAAATCGTATTCTAAAATATCATATTTAGTTTTTATTGAAAATAATAAAAACGTAGCTAGAGGAAGGGGGGTTACAATACATTCCTGGATATAGTTAGATGATGCTAAATCTAATCTTCAATGAATTAAAATTAATGAAATATTTCATTTTTAAAAGATTAATTTTGTGAAAGAAACAAGTTTGTAGATATGAATACTTCATTCGTATAGTAATTATAAGAGAAAGGTAGAAGATGGAGAATCTTGTTTAATGACTGTTTGTAAGTGTTTTCAAAGGGGGAAAGGATTCATGAATGATTTTACAAGAATTTTTTTCAATTTTTTTATCTTTCGATATGGAAAATCATAATGGGAATACATTTGTTTGTCAAAAATTGATACAAAGTAACATAATTAAAAATATATTGTCTTTATCGTAAAGATGATATAAAAATGAGGGTTGGTTCTTATAATCCAAATGAAAAGTCATTTGTTTTTCTTAATTACATTTAGGGAATAGAAATATAATGAAGAAACTATTGTTTATCAAATTAATCCCTTATAATAAGGAAATCGAAATTGGAAGATATCTTTTATGGTGGTGTAGAGCAACACAATGAAATATTTTCAGTTTTAATTTTTCTTAAAGTGGGATAAGAAAATTATTATGAAAAAAATATAATTATAAATGTGGAGAAATAATGTTTTTCATTATAAATGGTATTGTGAAATCCAAATTAGGAACCAAAATTAGGATGATGATTTTTAAAAAGTGTATAGTTCCATATCTACAAGTGGGTTAACAAATCAAGATGACCATCATAATGGAGAATCACAATGGGAAATTCAGAATGAAAAATCAGAATCAGATTAATGATTCATTTTTGAAATACTAAAGAGAGATAATGGTAATAAAATATCCAAAATTCAAGGAAGGAGGAAGAGGTCAATGAAAGATACAAATTTAAAGGGGAATTGAGTGAGTCAATGAAATGATCATACATTGATGGAAGATATATAATTTAGGAGTTTTGTTTAAGAGTGGGAATCTGTTTTGGATCATTCTTAGACTATTCTTGTGAACTTATAAATATGAGGAGAATATTTTTTGTATTCTTTTAATTTTATTGTTCATGATTGTGGAGGAAGAATATCTACAATTCATGAAAGAAGATGTGCATGTATTGTGTTTTCTTGGATAGGACTACTAAACATAAGATAAAAAGGAAATGAGAAAAGATCATATTTTTTAGGTAATTGAATTGGGCTAGATAATCAGACCTAGAAAATTCTATTGTGATTTCCTAAATGAAGAATAATACGATTATATTTTGATACAAAAATATCATTACATCATTTCATTCTACAAGAAGAAAATGCATTGTTGAATTGAAATTATTGTTACACATGTCTAAGGGAATATCCTACGCATTGTATTCCATATAAAGGATTATTTTTGAACCATACCATGGTCAAGATAATCTTGTTTAGTAGCGACCCTTGTATATATTTTTTATTCCTTTGGTTATGTGATTAACTTGATTTTAACAGAGAATGAAATCATTACAGGATGTAAGGGTTCTTTATTATGAAATGAAAGTTAAAATAAAATGATACCACCAATTCATCCCCACCCATAACAATGATAATTGAATCCTAATTGGGTAATTTCATAAGTATACTAAAAATAATATTTAATATGAGATAAATAAAAAATAAATATTTGGGTTTGAGAATCCCCTTAAATTAAATCTCATTATATTTTAACTCATTTATACCTATAATATAATTAACATATGTTTGTTAAAACATTAATCCAAAAGTGAATTATATTCATGTATTTCAATACCTATAAATTATAAATATTTTATTCAATTTTATAGCAAACTTTGTTAGAGGTGATGGGTTTTGATGTTGTATTCTATTTTTTATACCCCGTCATTCCATGATTTCATTATTTTTAACAGTTATTTATTTATAAGTGAAATTAATTCTAAAAGTTTGAAATAGATTTAATTAAATATATATATATATATTATAAATAATTTGTGAAAACCATAAATTATGGTGGGGTTCATTAATATGTTTTTAATGTTCTCCTGGGTGGTTAACCAACCATTAATGTGACATTGACCAAAGTGGATTAAGGTGAATTATGATATAAAAATAAATCCTAAATATAATCAATACATAATTATAATGTCATTAATACAATTTTGACAAACTTAATAATTAATGTTATAGAGTTTGGTTTCAATGGGGCACTGAATACGAGGATGAGAAGATAAAAATGGATGAAAAGTTGATGAAACCATATTAACGTCTTAGGGAGGCTAGTTTTCTATGACACTAAAATCCTTCAATACAAGGAGTTGAGTCAGTACATCATGTCCCTATAGAGCATGATTGGATTATGATAGTGAATCTCTCATTATATTTAGCCTTATTAAGTGTATTAAAAGCGGTTTTCCAAGGAGAGGAAGTGGGGATATTCATACATTAGTAAAAATGTATTTTTGTGATAAAATATTAAATAAAATATAATTTCCATGCTAAACATTATAATAGCAGTATTATTAACATTTTATGTAAAATTAGAAAAAAATAAATTCAATATAGAAATTTTAATGCTGTCTAAAATTAAATTCATTTCTTATTATAAATGAAAGTAGAAAAATGACAAAATGTTATTTTAATCTAACAGTTTATCCTTTTTGAAATTGGAAGAAATTATAATATTTGGAATTTATGTTAATTATTTTTAAATGAATCATTTATGATGTTAATTTTTTTATTGGTACAGATGTTATAGAATATATAATGTCAGTACTACCTCTTTAATTATTTAATTAATATACATCGGTTATGTAAATTATGTATTTTTACAATTCACAAAAAAAAAGTTTTTACAAAAAATTTTAAAAGATCACCCTTATTTATTTATTTAATTTTAATTTGAAAAATTGATTTTATTTATTCCTAATTATTTTATATAATTACTCTTCTCTATTTCTAATATAAAAATATTGATTGAAAAAAATATTATTTATACAAATACGAAAAAATTACTTTAATATTAATATTTAATTTTGAGTAACACAAATATTAATATTAAATTAATATATTTAATTTAAACATTAAATACATGATAGTACACTATTTTATTGGTTCAGTTACCATTCCAAGAGTCAGGTTACTATTTGAAAAATCAGTTTTTTGACACCCACATTGTTGTTTTAGGATATATTTCATTTATTTTTTTCCTCGCTTTGTTTTATAGATTTTCAGTGTTTTTTAATAATAAAATTTTATGTTTTAAGAATATATTGGTGTATAAAGTGGAGAAAATTGTTAGGATAGGCATTATTCTAGCCCCTTGAAAAATGTGCAGACCTGATCGAGGTACTTGAGTACCTGCATGGTTAAGATCCCAAATTAAGAAACCACAAAGGCCAAACTAAGACACCTATAGCTATTGGGGGATGATGAACCCACATGGTATGTTTATGGTTATAGAAAGAGGTCAGACTAACCATTTTTTTCCTAGAAACCCCAAAACATGAGATTATAGGTTTTCAATTCTAATTATCTAATCTCAAATTGATGCTTTTCTTCCCAAATTCATTTGAATGTCTCTTTTGGAGCATCAGGTGGCATCCTCCTCTCTTACCCCTTTGGAGGAAGCTCTATCCTTGATTCATAGTGAGTTAATGTTGTATTTGGGTTATATTTTATCTATTTATCATATTATTCCTGTTGTTTCTATAATCTCATTAGTATGGATCTGTAACAACCCAAAATTTATAAAAGGAAATTACATTCTTATAAATATGTCATAATCACTTTAAACCACAACATAATTAACTGCAAAGATCTATGTGTCCCTTAAAACATATGATTGTCACTTATCTGATGTGAATTTCAGAAATCCAACATACAAAGTTACGATCAGTAAGTTATTTTGAGTCTAATTAGAAAAACATAATTTCTAGTGAATAGTAACATTCCCTTATGAATAGTAACATAACCTTATGAATAGTGATATACCATAATGAATAGTAACCTTACTTATGATAGTATATAAATAATATTCAATTATAGGTATGGTATATCTATGCTTTATAATAAGTAAACATATATTTTACAACTATGGTTTTTATAATAAATTATGATTTTAATTAAATAATAAATAAATAATATTTAAAAAAATATTTTTGAAAAATGGTCTTCATTTTTGGATTCTACACATCAAAAAATGGTTGGGGTAAATTTTAGGGATTTTTCTAAAATACTTGATTTTTTATGAATAGAGAAATACAATAATTTACAAAATAAGATAAATAAGCTAATTATTGAGTCATGCAAGATTATATGCTGATGTAAGCCAATTTTTTTGGGATCACATGATAAAATTACTATTCTTTGTCTTGAAATAATCAAAATTCCTTGTCTTGAGGAGAAATAATAAATTAATGAATTTTATATTAAGAAATCCCCTCACTCCTCCACTAAACCCCCCCTCTCCCCCCTTCCATTCACTCCTATAAAGCAATGTGACTTCACCAAATTCTGTCCAAATACCATCCCAAAAACATTCCCCACTTCTAAAAATCCTTGGTTTTATAAAATACCAAAACATATTTTTAAGGAGGTTCTCAAGGAAGGTTGGTTCAAGAGGTAAATTCCTCTTTCCAATTCATTGTATTTCCTTTCAAGTTCCTATGTTTTCTTTTTCTATTACCTATACTTATCCAAATTTTGTGATGAGTCCAGTACCTTATATGGACTGTAATGTAGTCATTATTTTGGAATAATTTATCATCATCTCCCCCTTTTACCTTCTTTTATACTAGTAGCAAGAATACCATCCTTTATGTGTCAATTTTCCACATTAAATGACGATGGACTTTCGATTTCTATTAACATTTTCAATTATGGTCATGAAAACATTATTATTGTGGTTGAACCAATTATTATATATAATATATCCTATTTAATATTATATAATCCCATTTTAAAAATGGTATTATGTTATAATGAAAAAATGAGTGCATTGTAATCAAAACCCACAAATTAACTGAAACAATTATCATTAAAGTTATATATAATAATTCATCCTCGTTCCATGTACCAATGATTTATAAATGACCAATAACACCCATTTATGTTCATAAATAATATATAATTTCAATTCTGGTGATTTACATCCATTCCAAATACTTAAAAACACGTGAACCAAAGATGAAAATAAAGAAAATGAACACTCATGAGCGACCGAAATCAATTCAATAATTTATCAATAAGAAAATAAAAGAACTAACTAGAATCATGATAAACTAAATATATGTCTAATAAGTGCTTAAATAATTTATTAATAATTATAATTTCATATTCCAGGAGCTTATGTTCAAGGGAGGAACACGTTCGGAGTTATGGTAAGGGTTTTCAACCCGAACTTGTATTTTCATTTGGGTTGCATTCATTGTCTAATTACCTGAATGAAATTATTATATATTATTATGTACTACAAATAAATTCTTATTGGTTATTATATATATGTACACCAATCATAATCCTTTTTTATTTTATGGATAGTTACACGTTTTAAAAGGAACTTTCAAAATTGATTTCAAAGTACAAACCTGATTCAAGGGAATATCTCAACGTTTTACATATTTTCAAGGCTAATATATAATATGTTTTTGGAAACAATTATATTTATAAAATAAATCATTTTATTATGAAAATAATATCTTACTTCACTTTTTGTTTTATAAAAATATTTTTCCAAAAGAACTCCGCTTTTCAAATAAAAGAGTATTTAACTCAAGATTACTAAATGATTTTATAAGAGTATTTTCATTTGATTGAACAATCTTGTTGTTTCATATGTATTATTGGGTTTAATCATTTATGAAGTCAACTAACATATTTTATTTAATGTATTATGACTAAATCTATTGTGGATGAACTATCCTAAAACCATCCTCTATATTACTCGGAATAGTTAGTGTTCTATGTTTAATGATTGGGGTAAGTTAGTTACATTTCATATGATAGTTTCAATATGAATGTATATGTTGTTTATGGTTATCCCCACTAATATAAGGAATTAATTAGACTTATTATTTGATGGGTAGGGCCTACTATAACCCCTCGATGCATCGGTAGGTCTCATGAGACAAACTATGGTCTTGGCACAAGGCCTTGACAAAATGATTATTTACGGTCCTAGCGAGAGGCTTGGACGGTATGGTTATGATGTCCATCATATAAACTTCACTCATTATGATGCTAGTATTTGAAGTTCATGCAGTTATTTGACTAGAAGAATACCAATGATTATGTTTTATTATGGAACTATTTAATCTTCTCATATTTCTACCATAATGTGTTCATGTTCATTATTAAAGGCATGTGTTTTCAATTATTCACAATGTGTTATGTTTATGCTATCTTACGCCATATTTTTTACTCTTACTAGGCATTTGAGCTCACATATTTCTTATGATTCATTTTTATTAGGACATGAAGAAGTAAATTATTATTGACATACAAGACTAATCTAGGAGACATGATGTTTCTAGAGGAATAATATAGTGTTTTTTCCATTCCATATGTAAAGTTTAACTTATGTATGTATCTTGTTTCCAATAATAATAAACTTCTTGGTCCTCCGGGATTCGTATTCCTTGTATGTATGCCAAAGTAATCAAATAAGTCACTAACTCCGGGAAACTAGGGTCAGGTCCTTACATGATCTCTCTTGAAAGATCTATAAGGTTAGGGTTGGATTATATTGTAGTTTTCCATTAAATATAGGGTGTGTGGTTTTTTATATGGGATTAGTTCTCCCCTCTTATAGAGTTCCATCATTTTTAGAAAACATTGATGTAGGTGTTCTCATCCTTTTCCCCATAACATGTCATCTGATATTTGAGATTTAAAAATGTTTTTTAATTTTTTTTATTCATAATATGTGTGTTTTAGAATATTTTTTAGGATTTCTAGGTTAGTGTTTTGATGAAAAATGTGGTTTTAAAGGGTTTTTAAGATTATTCATATTTTTATCTAATGTATATGTATGGAAGGTGATCCCTAATGTTCAAAGTTTCCTTTTAAATGTTTTGGGTGTATTAACATAATGGCTGACCTTGATTGAGCTCTTTTAATGTTGGATTATTAGTGGTATTGTACATTGCATGGGTATTTGGCTTATTTATGGATTTGGAAAATATGTGATACCTATTGAAATACATTGTATTACTTCTTTATGATCATTGAAATAACCCTTGAAATTATTATTGATGTACATACAAATGCTAGTGTGATATGTGGATCTACATATGTTCATGCAAAGTGCATATATAATACAACATGCATATAGATGGCAGAATCCATTGAATAAATGTTTTTCAAAAAACCATACATTCCATAATGATTTCCAAATTTCCATATATTTCCAAATATTATAAAAATGAGTTCTAAATTTTTGTTTCAAAATATTTTTTTGGAGGCCCATTTGATACTTTTATGATATTTGTTTTATTAGATTTTATTGATAGACCCAACATGCACCATGTAATTTGTGTTTACACAAACACATTGGATTTTGGAAATGTGTTTTTTATATATATTTATATTACTTCAAATGTGTCTTGATTTTCTAATGTTAAGGTCCATTTGGTGCTTTATGAAAATTAATGGAAAACATTTTTGAACTCACTTGATGTGTAGTCTGACTTCGATCTTTTGAAATGTTTTCTGTGTGACGGTTTACCCCATAGATTTCCTCGAGTTAGTGAGGGTCTCTACATGGATGGTTTCATGTCCTGGGAAAATTATATACATTGGAATATGTTTTTAAGGTTTTATAGAATGCATATGATGGCCTAATCCCTTCCCCATATTTACTAGAATCATGAGATCCTAAAAATCATCTAGAGGGTTGAAAAATGGTTATTTTTATTCTTGATGAGATAGAGTAAAACCCCCTTATAGTGGAATTTCCAAAGAAATTTGGGCTACTATCAAGGATTGTGTGAATATCCATGTTAGTGATAAAATATCGATCACTTCTTATTCCAACAGATAGTTCCAAAAAATATATTTCTAGGGTTTAATCTTCAAATGTTTAGGATATTTCCATGAGTATGTATCTTGTATGTTCCAGTACATTTTTTTATAACCTTATTTACATGTTTTGGTTATGATTACACATTTTTATTCAGGTCAAATTCCCTTCCTTTGGTTTTTTATTATGATGAAATATGATTTATTATATTTTTTTGCTCTATTTTTACTTTTCATTTCTCTTGTGTAAAACCTTACTATTTTTGTCAGTTTGTTTTTCTCTTATATATGTAGTTTTATGGGTTGTGTTTTTCTTTTTGGAATTGGTTTTAAAAATATAATTCTAAAATTGAAATCTATTATAAGGAAAGGAATTTTTTTGAATGTGGACTTTGGGAAATCTGTGTTTATTTATTGACATAAGTTAACAATAGTCTCTATTTTTTTTCCAAATAACTGTTTGTGGAATATTTTTTTAAATTAAAATTTATGGATTCTGTGGTTCATTACAACTGGTATGTTCTATTATCACACCCTATATGCGTGAATCAACATTAGTAGACCTAATTTTTTTTATGATTCTCAACATCTTATATATGTTCTCAAACTAGCTTTCCCATTGTGAGAGTTCATTTAGAGTATGGATAGTGACCATGGGGTCACACGGTGAATTAATATAGTTCTAATCTATTTATTGCTTTATTTTAAATATCTTTTATATAGATTATTTTTTATTTATTTTTATTATTTATGTTTTCACCTGGTTGTTCTTCATTATGTAATTTATTTTATGTTTTTATTTTTTAGTGAAATCATCCCCCAATGATTTATCTTATGAATAAACTATACATGTCGTCTTCCTATAGGGTTATTAGATGATCATGGGGACTTTCAAAAAATTTGGTTGGATGTAATGATCAGGTTTTCACTGGACTAGTTAATGGAAAAATGGTTTCAAAGATTCTATTTTTTATTTTTGGTTTTAGATATACTAGAGATAAGACTATCACAACTAAAGACTTAGGAAAAAGAAGAGCACCATGAACTCTTACCCATATAGATCAACAATGATCATGGGGTTAATTATATTGAGACATTAATTTTTCTATTTGGTTTATAATATTAATTATTGTTTTTTTGATGAGCATGTTATTATTGGTGAATGAACATAGATGTCATCTTATGTCTCAAAATGAGCATACATGAAGTAGAATCCCATATTGAGAATTAATGAACTATTCAATATTCTTTTATTGGTTGATACATGTTTAAATCATAGTTTTCTAATAAATGTCAAAATATCATGAGTGACCCATAGTATAGTATTTGAGATGCATCGGTTTGGGTGATTTTATTGATCATATTTTGGACTTTGTGACTGTATTTTAAAATAAAAATTACTTATAGAAATGATTGTTATATTTATAATGTTTTTATAAGTGAAATTATATTTCTAAATTAGGTTTGGAAAAGGTTATGGTGGTTGTTAATTTGGTTTGGTGGTGAAATGGTATTAGACTTGAAATGTAATATTCTGATTTCAAAAAACAGGGATTTTAAGTTTTTTTAAAAACTGTTTGGGATTTTGTTGTTTTTATTTTATAACTAATTTTTATTTTGGTTTTTGGTGTTTCATATTGAGATTTAATTCATCTTTGATTTCGTTATTTGTTTCATTTTATAGAGTATTTCACCTTGAAAAGTTCCAAATGTGAATTAGGAGTCTCTTCTATATATTAGATTTTTTGAGACTCCAATTGGAATGTTGAATCCTAATTATTATTATAAAATTCATTCTTTTGTGGTGATAATGGTCTACTAGATGATGTGGAGTGGGTTAAGGGAAATAAACGTGTCTTTAGGTCCTTTGGATCTCTAGAATCATTAAGTGTTAGTGTTTTATTACTATAGTTTGAGGGACCTTATTTAGACTAGGTTAAAGTGATTTATCAATCCACATTTCAGGTTGGGATTACTTGGTAGATCCTCAAGACCAATTACATTCAATTTATTATCCATGATGAATTTATGGTGACGAAAGTTGTATATCTCAAGGATGTTCATCATGGTCAATGGATAGTGAAATGGATGTTGTCTATGTGAATGAGATAGAGTTTATCTTTATCTAGAGGTAGTTTCATGAGATCTATTAAAATCTTATAACTTTGTGAGTGGTAAATATCAATACATAAAGGGTCATGTTATCATGTTCATAAAAAGATTTTTTTAGGAAGCTGGTGGAAGAGGAATTACTAGATGTGATGATTTCTATAAGGAAACAAATATTGGATGCTAGTCAAGATTCTCTCATTATTGGTAAGGGATTTCCATTCGGGGATGACTGTGAACTGGAAGAAGGAGTTCCATAAAAACATTTTTCATTTCTATCTTTGATTCTAAAAGAACACTCACTCATTGGATTCATGTGAGGTTACTATAATAATTCAATGTGATTGTTCCATAACACTCTAAATACCTTCATTTAGTGCTGTAATCTAGGAAAACATAAAAAATTATGTTAAGTGAGACCTTGGGAAAATTAAAATGAAGTTTAGTCTAGTTATTTATATTATTATATTTTATTCTATCATTTTTAGGTAACCCCTTTTTATTTTTTGACTTTATTTTTCTTACCGCTCTTATTTGGTTCATATTTTTAATCTCTGTACATTTTATCTGGAATTTTTTAACTTCTAAATGATTGAATATGACTGTGTCTTATGGGATAATGAAATTTGGTTTGGATTATTTCTCTATTATATTTTCTCAGGTGGGGTCATACACTTCATGGAGGAAGGTTATTTTTCATGCCGGTTTTATAAATTTTTGGGAGATACACTACATATATCTTTTTTGATCACATATTTTTTAGTTTTCTATGAACTATAGAGTTAATAAGTCACCCTGGTGTTAGTGTTTTTTTTGTATTTATTAGTTCTATGTTAAATTTTGAGGATTCTCTTTAGAGTGTTTCTTTTGGTTGGAGAGATCGTGTTTTTTTTAGGAATGAATTGGGTTACCTTTTCTGTGGTAATTTTTTTTGGGAAGAATTGGCATACCCATAGTCTTCTCTTCTGGTATTTTTCATTTTTTTCCTTATTTAGGTCTATATAATTTAGAGTGTTTTATTTGAAAACATGTAGTTTTGGGGGGGATGGAATTGGTGCTCTATTAGTGGCACCCTGGAAAACCATACATCCTATACATAGGAACTAAATTGTTCACATGGTTTGGCACATAGTTCTTGAAACCATATAGCCCAAAATATAAACCCTCCACCTATTAGGGAAAAGGGACTGGCACAATTGACACAATTATTGGAAAACCATGTAGTTAGAGTATAAAGCATTCCCATAATCCCCAATAAATGAAATTCCATTTTATAAACCTTCTATTTTAAATCACTATAGTCCCTTATCATCTAATAATTCTTTGAACGTCCACGTGAGAGCATTCAGTAACCACCTCATCTCTAACTCCATGTATTGAACATCCTCCCATGATTACATGTGAGTTTACATTAGATTTTGTATAGTTTAGATAAACTTCTTCTCTTCATCCTCTTATTTATCCCTTATTTTTTAGGCTTGGATATCCCTTGTCTAAACACTTGTTTTAGGGTTGGCATATTTGGGTTGTTTCTCTTGATTTTAGTGTGTTCCACTTTTCTCTTTGGATTTATTCTTCCCTCTCCCATTATTTCATCATTTTCAAACATAGATTAGGTAGGTGTTTCCAATAATTTCAATTCTAAAACATTCATTTTGATGATTTAGTTTTTATAAATGAATATTTATCCAGTTATTCAATTTTTGTGTGTGTTGGAACTATTTTTTATTACATTCTATGTGGTGGTTTTTTTAGAAAAAGTGGTTTTCAAAGGGTTACTGTTGTTATTCCTATGTTTATCTAAAGAATATGTATACATTGTAATTTTTAATGTTTCAAGATTAAAATGGTTTAAGTTGTTATAAAATATTTTTTTCCATGTTGTTGCTTTGGTAAAATTGTATTTTTTTTGAATTGATTTTTTCATGGGTATTTCTCCAATTTATAGATTTGGTGATTATGTGATACCATGAGTTTTACATTGTATTGATTTTTTTGAACTTTGTGTGGACCATTAAAATTTATCTGGATTCCCATATATATGTCAATGTGATATGTGAAATTTCTTCTGTTCATGGGGTCATCATATTGAAGGAAACATGCATATAAATTTTAGAATCCATTGATCGTCTATTTTTTTCTAAATCCTTGTTTAAAGAAGTGGTTTCCCAGTTTCAAAATTTGTTCTAAATTTTTCTAAATTTTTTATAAATTGGTTTTGAAATTATATTTTTTAATAATTAATTCAATTCATTTTCAGAACTTTAAAACTATGGGTTTTCTTAGATCTTCTTTATAAGAATATATGGAACAATGAAATTTTTGTTTGGAAAATCTCCTTGGTTTTGGAAAATTGTTTTTGGAAGGAAAGTTATTTTAATTAGATATATTTTTTGATAACAAATTATATGGAAAATTTAGTACATTAAAATAAATCTTTTCAAATGGAATTGTACTCACATGATGTTTAGTAATGTTTTTAATACGTGAAATGTTTCTATGTGATGTTCAACACCATGTTTTTCATCTATTCAGCGAGGGATTCTACATGGATGATGTTATGGAGTTGGAATTAAATAAAATTTTCCATCTGTGAGTTATAGTTTATGTCAATTTTTTTATGGAATACTCACTTTTTTTATTCATTAATCTCATATTTGGATCATATATGTCTTCTAGAGGGTCGATATGTCATTACTTTTTAATCCTAATGAGATGGAATAGAACCCCATTGTAAACAAATTGACCTAGCGGGGTCTGTCACTAGTGAGGCTAGTTTGAACATCCAGTTTGGGGAAAGACTATGTATTTAATCATACACCTTTAGATAGTTCCAAACCAAATATGTATAGGGTAAAATCATGAGATTTCATGCATTCAAATCAACATGTACCTTGTATGTTACAATTCCATTTTGTGGTACCTTAGTTACTAGTTTTTGTTACATTTTTAAATTTATATGCATGTTACTCATCCCATATTTGGGTCCTCTATATCTTTATATATGGATTACTATATTTATTTTCCTCCTTTATTTCCTTTTCCACAACACTTATTATATACAATAATATTATTGGTTTTGGATCCCCCTATAAATGGAATTAATCTGAATCAGTGTTTTTTAATTTAATTAATTTTAAAAACTAGATTTTGAAATAGAAATCTATTTTTATGTAATTCCATGTCATTTTTTAAATGTGGATTTTGTGAAATATATGTTTTGTTACTAAAATGGTAATAACCTACTTCTCTATGTATTTCGAAACAAGTGTTTAAGGACTATTTAAAGAAAGTTCATGCATGGATTCTTTGGTGTGTACATACTGAGTTGTTTTATACTCTCACACAATATTTTACAGTCAACATTGGTAGGCCAGAGTTGTTTTATAGGTTTAGGTTAGCCTATAGAGCTGGTTGGTTTTGAGGATATGTGGGGACCAAGAGGTCACATAGAGATTTTCCTCGTTCCAGTGGGGTTGTAGTTTTATTTTGGCTATAATATACCTATATTCATTTTTTATTAATGTTTAGTGTTTATGTGTCATCTTGGTTGTATTGTGTAATCTATTTTACAATATGTTATGATTAATGGGTGAAATAATCCCCAATGATTAATCTTTTGATTCTGTGATGTTTTTCATTATCTAGAGAGGACCAAGGATGCCAATATAGAATTGTCACGTATAGCGAACCTCAAATTTCATATATAGATATTTCATATTAATAAAATAATATTCATTAAATAACAAAAAAATCCACATCATTAAAATTTATGAATAGAACCCATAGGAACATGTTAATATAAATAACTATTTCATAGGTGAACTACATATTATCCCAATACATTCATCATCTTGATTACCCTTTTAATATGTATCATAAAAAAATCATTCTTCATAGTCTAGGGAAGGAATCACCATAAAAGGTGATAAAAAATTATTATTAAGAGAAAACAAAAGATAAATCAATGATCATATATGAATAAAATTTTAATAAGGTATGAGATCATGATATTACTATTTGAAACTCGTACACTATATATCATAGATCATAAAGATGAGTAATGAAATAAATATTTGTAGTTCATAAGAGATGAATTATAAAAAAAATAAATGTACATAATCTAGTAGAGAATAACATTTCAATATTACATTGGTTTTGGGAATACACACAGGCTTATAACATTTAGAATATCTTTGTATAAGAATAGTTTCATTCATTATGTTAAGGGCATGAAATCAGTCCCTTACATAAAATTATTGACATTAAACCAAGTCTTTGTATAACCTTATGAACATTAAAACATGTAAAAATATATTCTTATGGAATGGAGAACTAGGCCCATTCCTAATCTAATGGACATGAAAGAAGGTCGATACATAACATTGTGAACATGAAAACAAGTTCACACATGATATAATTAACTCATGATATATCCATCATTACCCAATGAATTGAAGGGAGATATAGGTCTGAACAGTCACATAATCCATGAATTTGTGTTTCAAAATATCATAAAACACTAATCAATCTATAAACCATGAAAATTAAATAACTTTAATAAAGATTTTGTCATAGTTTAACCCATGGAAAAGGTATATATTTCGTTACAAATTCATCATAGTATAACATATGGTAAAGGAATGAGATTCATGAAATCATAATCATCATAAAAATAAACTATATAAGGAAATAATAAGGATGTTATAATTGGATAATATTCCCATTAAATATTTAGTAACATAAAATTATGTAATCTTATATGGAAATCATTATGAGAGATCAATTGGAACAATTATTGTGGGAAAATACCTTTTTACTTTGGAAATAAAATTCTTGAAACAAAAACATCACAAAATTTTCAGAAAATAATTTTATTGGCATATATAAATTGATACATATAAAATAATCATTAAAACATTGTGTGGTCGTGATGGTTTGAAATTCTATGCATACTGTACTTGTTAAAACAATGATTCTTTTATCTTTTTTTATTAATAAAGTCAAAAGTGTCTCATTTAGAAAATGAATTGAAGATTTATATTAAGAAACATTAATTGTAAAATAAGGGTAATAATTTATTTAAATTTTTTATAAAATAGTAAAACATTTAATTAATACATTTTAGAAAACATCGATAAGGAAGAAAAAGGGTTTTTTATGGAAGGGATAAATAAAGACGATTTATAATAAAAATGTTATTTTAGAATATGTTACACATTGAGAATGGAAATAAAAAGTAATTTTTTTCTCAATATGTAACAAAATGAGATTAATGGTTATTTATTTCTTAAGAGTTAGATCTTTATATCTCATCGTTCTAAGCATAATTATAATCAACCATGATAAATTGTTAAAGTGTATCATGAAACCCATACCATATAAGTATCATTTGATTCATAATCTACATTAAAGAAAAACATAAAATGAAACTGTATATATCATGAGAATAAATATATTCATTACATAACATGTCGATGGGGTTATATATATACATAATAAAATTAGATAGTCAAATAACAAATCATATGTCCCAGAGAAGAAAATTTGAGAAAAATTCTCCCACCTTAAGTCAAGAATTCCATCATACATGTTTGAACCTCATGTATAATAATACTGGTTTATTATACATATATTATAGAAGCATGATTATATATATCATACCATATATGATATACTTATGGCATTTTTTTTACCATTTTATTAAAAATTTATTGTTAATTTCTTGTTTCAATTAATAACTACATTGTTCTTCATGTATGTTTTGATTCATTATTTTATGATGTATTACATTGATTATGGTTTTATAATATTAAAATTTAATAATGATATATATATATAATATTTTCTGTATATATTAATTTATACTAATCCATAATAGTTAGATATATGAAATCAAATACATCGTTCTTGGACAAGGTTGGTCGTACGTATGCATCAACATGATTTCCATTTTTTGATGGATATAATGAAGGAAAGGTAAAATATATATCACCCATTAAAATTTATTATAATATTTTATATATCACATATATTCATTAAATTCATCCTTATTACCTTCCACTTGAAGTGTATGTGAACAATGAATTGTATTACATCGTGAGGTGATACTCCACCATACACATGAGTGACAATATCGTATCATCATGAATGGAATTTAATAATTTATATTTTATATTTTAATTTTAGTCGAATAATTATGTTATAAATATTATATATATACTTTAAATCAATCATTATATCAAACCTATAGAGGCAGTGATGGGAACAATGTTACATCAGTTCGCGAGGTGGTAGCCCTACATACACATGATCAACAATTTTGTTTCCCATTTATTATAATTGGTTATTCAAATAAAATAATATCATCTCATTAATAGTGAGATAATAGTTTATTTATATCATAATGGTTGAATAATATTTGAAGGAGGTGTAATTGAAAATAAAATAAAATGTAAGGTAGATAATATTTCCTCTTCTTCCAAGAACCTATTTATGATTATACCTAAAAACTTTTTAGGATAGTTTACTAATAAATATATTACTTATAGGATGTGGGAATGGAATTCAGAATGATTCATGGGTAGTTATATTGAAACCAATATTTTTTTAATGTATGAAGATGATACGAGAGGGGTGGCCTTTTATAAGTGGGGGAGAGGACACGTATGGAATGATCGAAAAGAAAAACGTCTATCTATGTTTTTGAAATAAAAAAGCATAAAAAATGAACCATTATAGAATATTAAAAGATAAATGGTCTAAATAAAAACTAAAAATGGGAGTTAGACAACTTTTATTTAATTTATAACCCCAATGTGAACCTATTATTCTCTCTACCAAAATAAATAATTCATACTATTTTTACAATTATATATTGTGGTTTTTTTGAAATTATTAGGTAATATTAGTTATTATGATTTAAAATATTGAATCCTTCTTTATAAATTCATATAATGGAATCATATTAATATAATTTTAAATTAAACACATATATGTGATGAAAAGGGGTCTTCCAAATAAAAAAAATTATATAAGTATAGAATGTTTCAAAAATTAAAATTCAATATGAAAATTATTTCAATGACATAAATTTAATTATTAAATATATATTGAAACAAATTTTACTATTAAAACCACATTAAAATAAAATGGATCCATAAAATTCATTCAATAAAAATGATGTTTTTAATAAATGTATACTTTTTTACTATTCATCATAAAAATTAATCATGGATGAAAATATTCAACCAAAAGGTAATATTTAAATTTTAGTTTTAAAATGAATATTATTTTCTAAAATAAATTTTTTAATTTTTTTATTTATTTTTTTATTTGTTCATAAAAAGATATTAAAATCGTTTTTATTGATAAAACTATATTTTTGTAGCATATAATGACTTTACCCAAAATTAAGTAATTTTTTGTAAATATATTTTATGTACATAAAAACATTAATATTATTTTTTAATTTTTTTTATTACTATTCATACCTCTATTTTTAATAACTAGGTTATAATGGTGATGTTTATATAAGAATATTAATATTGTATTTCATGTGGTTAAAACTCATTGTTGAATGTATCCCAAGCCATTAATGAATTTTTTTTTGAATAAAAATATTTCAAATAATTGTAGTGTGTTCCATTCTACACACTTTGAAATTAATTTCACCCTCACAATTTTGTCACATTGGTACAAAAAAATACGAAAAATTCTACCTCATTACATTCACTAGTTCCCATTTATCTTCCTCAAGTTGGTGGTTTTTTCAAACAACATTTAGGATGTATGTGGTGTTGTTTTTTTGTAGTTTCCTTATATTATATAGAATCTCCAATGTTTATTACTCATATTAAATATAATTCTTTATATGCATGACCTATGATTTTTTTACATGTGATGGATCAAATATATACTTCCACTAAAAAGATACATAGAACACATCATTAACATGAGATTGGATTAGTGTAAGCATTAAAATATATGATATAGTCGTGACACTATCATTAATTTTAATGGGAGTGATATATCCAAATCATAAAATTCATTTTTTCCTAAATCTCATAACCGTATTCCATAGGAAAATTTTTAGAAACTTCATCTCACATACATCAAATACAATTTTGCATTTATGATTGTCATCATATGTTTTATGCCGCCTTTGTGAAACTCTCAAGGGGATTTGAATGGATCAAACATTACCTACAATTTATTTACATATTTTAGGTCCCAATAGATTTATTTTTCCAACATCATCCCATCACATTGAATTTATACACTTATTTTTATATTGGTAATGTTGTAAAACATACCTTCTAAAGGGTATTTTATGTTTTTTGTGCTTTTTGATAGGGCATGATATTGTTGACAAAGCATGGTTATCAAAAGAGGCCTAAAGAGTGATCATCAAGATATTTTATCATGCAGATCAAATTTATGATCTCACAGATCTTGAAATGTCGGTTCTCATAGAGCATGAATTTTTTATCTCATTGATTATGAATGTCTAAACTGGTAATTTAAGCATGTTTGTTATATCTTATCATTTATAGAATGAATTTCATCACTGAACTCAGGGTGTAGTCATGCGAAACACCACATGATTGTCAGATGATATTTCTAAAAGTTCACACGAAGCACACATTAATCATAGTTCATACCATAAATAAATCACACAAATAACATGATAATGAAAATGTGGACTTACTATGGTATCTCACACTAATTTGAAATCACATGACCACATAATTGTCTTTCCATATCGTTATGGAGACATGTGAAGAACAAGAAAAAATTACAATGGATACATGATTGTATTTGAATAATATGATGGGTCCATCATAATTAATTGAATATAATGAATATTATCACATGAATATGATTTAACATAGAAGAGGTGACTATGCACAGTAATTATGATAGGCGGAAAGTGATCAGACAAATCAGATAAGGCATATTTCTCTAGTGTTGAATAAATGAAAACTATTATTCGTAGAGTCAAGGTGGTGTATTTATGATTATAAATACCCCTAACATCCCATTATGATTTTAATAATTTTAATTAAATGTTTCAATCCAAGGGAATATTATTTATCATTACCATAAAAAATCCTTGTTCTTGAGTCTGGTGATCTTTTCTTGTGAATGGATCTCGTGATTGAGTCATTTGAATTAAAGTATGTGGTGATTGTTTCAGCATACAGGCTGGTTGTTTATATCTCATGATCCAGATGAATGGAACATATTCATATGATTTATGTTATCTAAACAATGTATCATGATTTGTATGATCTAAATAAGTCCTTACGATCCACATAATCTAAACATGGTCTCACAATCCTTTTTATTTGAAGAATTTCCAGGGAAAGGGTCATGAAAATTGTGTTTGAATTTAGAATATGAAAACCATTAAAATTAATATGTTCCAAATGAACGAAATATAGTCTTTCAATAGAGTTACATGATCCACATGATCTGATGGTTTTCTGGTGATGGCATCTCATAGAGGGGTCATGAAGATGATTCTCGTGAAAAGGGGGTATCATCTCATTGATGAAATAAAAGTATAGTGATAAAAAAAGTAAAAATAAGATCATTATTTATTTTAAGAATAGTATAATAGTGGATTAGTGTGTTCAATTTCTATATAATGTAGAGAGATTTGAAATTTTAAATTGTTGTAAACTAGGAGGTAGAATGAGACTACTCTGAACACTATAATAGTAATGGGATTTATTGTAATTAGTACATGGTCACATTATCATTTTTCTACTTTGTGGATGTATCCCTATAAGGGTAAACCTATTAAATTTTTATAGAATGTGAATTTTTTAATTTTTATTTTTGTTGTGAAATGGAAAATGGGGATAAGAGACTTTTTTTCTATTGATGAATAATTATATGAAGTGATAGTTTTATTAACCTTCATACGCTAGTTCACCCCTCTTAGTATATTTAACATAGTAGGGATAAAAATTGGTATCAATCATAATGGATAAATTTAGTTTTTCATTCTTAGTGGTTTCCATGGATGTTGTTAATCACAATGAGAATTTAATATTCAATGTAATTAATTTCTAGTTTGGGAAGAATCAAATGCATCCCCACATATAATCATTAGGTAGGGATGTCTTTACATCTATGATAGATTTTATTTTTAATAGTTTGGATAGTAGAGTTTTATCCGAATTATACAAAAGAAAATTAGATTATTATGCAAAAGGAATCAATTCCTTTGGGGATATGTATCAAATAAAAACTACATGAAGGTGATTCTAGGTAACATAAATCATTTCGTGTGGAAAAACTGTCTAAATATCTATGACGATGATTCATAATTTCATGTTATAAAATTAGAGGTTTGTAGAATAAATATTAGGATTGAAGAGTTCACCGTTATGAGTCTATAAATACATTATGTGACCAGGTAAATTTATTTGTAGAATAAATGAATTGTCTCTAATAAATTCTTTTTTATGTAAATATCATTAAGGTAATCCTAAGAATATTTTGATCATAGTTCAATATAAACATCAACATAATGGATAAAAATTAACAAAAGGGGATGGAATTAAATATCATACATAGTAGTATTTTTGCATTCAATATTTTAAATGATGATAACAAGTCTATAGAAAAATGGAAATCAAATGATGTAGCTTTCAAGTCCATAACTATGATCAGTAAAGTGGTTGGTGAGGAAGAAGATTAGGTAGACGAGGTCATGTCATTCCTTTCAACAAATCTTTGAATAGGGAAAAGAAGTTTCAAATGGAAACATCCACTATCATTATTTCTATATGGAAGTTATGGACATCTTTCATCAAAGATCTCTATGTTGTTCCCTAAAAATGATAAATAATTGGTTTAACTTTCCATTAAAAATTTTATCCTATGTTAAAGGTAAGAAAAATGTGAAGAATAATTACATCAATAATAATAAATTTCATTCCCAAGATATTGATTGTTTTAAATAAACAATGGTAGAATAAATTTAAGACTATAAGAATCCTATAGAAGATGATATGGAGGTCATTTGGGGTAATCCCAAGTCATGGGAAGAAAGTTATTATATTTAAGGAGATGTTGATGTAAGTGTTGACCTTTAGGTTGAGTTAGAATCTACGCTCAAGGATATAGATTTTTCGAGATAAAAAACAAGGAATTAAAATTGGGTGGTTCGCGATACCAAAATTTATATGCAATAGTAGTAAATAAATATGTTTGAGAGAAATAACAAAATTTAAAATCATGCATCTAAAAACCCATATCGCTCAAAGGAATTCATTGATTTTAAATTCAAGATTGATGAATTGGATAAAGTGATTGACATTATGAATAACACATTTAATGATTAAGTCAAATGTATTGAATAACACGAGGATTAATTTGTTGACCACTTAAAAAGGTGATGGAATAATAGAAACTATTTTCTCCTAATATTATTTTGGTAAATAAGGTTCAACATTTAATAGAATATTTGAAATTACACTTCATTGGTCTAGTTAAACAATCATATGAATGGTTAGAAAAGAATTTGACAAATTTAAATGGAACTGCTAGTATTGGTGTTGATAACAAACATAAATAAATAATGGTTGAGATAAGACCACAATTTCCCACTCCACAGATGAATATTCATTTGGGTATGAATTTGAATTATATGATATAGTGAACTCAGAGAAAAATATTTGGTGTTAAAATAATTCACTTGAAAAAACCTCATGTAATGTGTTTTTGGTGAGGAAAAATCAAGAATTGTGAAAGTGTATACTCTATAACCATGATGTATAAACTTTATAAAATGCAATCAAGTAATCCAAACAGAGTTCAACATTCCATTAATTCCATTGATGGTCATTGTTTTTTATTCGGGAGGATTTAGACACATGACCATATATTCCTTATCAATAATGTAATGTAAGGAACTAAATCAGACCTGAAGAAAATTCATTCAATAACCCAAGATAATATCGATCATGGTAATAATAAAAAATCAATTTTAAAAATTTTAAGATAAGGATGGAAAATCAGATATTAATAGATTATTTATTATTAATAGTGGATGCACATCCCATATGATAGGAAATATGAATCTCATTTCATGAATTTTGTATGATCAGGATGGTATCATAATGATTGGAAATGATTAAGGACAAAACATCATTGGCGTATTGAATTCCATGTTTTTTTTGAAAATACAAGACACATAGAGATTTATTGTTCATTGAATGTCTTAGTAAAAACATTCTATGTTTAAATGAATTCTGTGACTCGGAAAATTCTATTAAATTTTAAAAAAATTGTTTACCATCAAGGGAAAAGATAGTGTAGTTTCTTTGCTGAGAAAGAGAATGAAGTGGAATATATACCTTGTAATTGCAGAAGAAGACATATGATTCCTGTCTATAGAAGAATTAAAGATAATGTTTCATAATCCACTTAGTCATCTGAGATAATCATTATTGGAAAATCATGTAACATTTTATTCTTCTTTAGATCTAACAATATTTTCAAATGTTCATGCTTAGTCTTGTGATACTTTTCAACAATATATGATTACTCAAAAAACATATATAGAAAAATATCAAAGGTAAAAAATAGTTCAAGAAATGGTGCATATTGATATAGGTGGACCTATTTTTTCATTTTTTATTAATGGAAAGATATATTATTTCATTTTAAAATATGGTTTCAGTAGAATGGAGTGGGTTTCAATTAACACCCTCATGTACTAGGAGTTTAGTTTCATAATACATTATCAAAGGGTAGCTTAAATGATGCTAGATAAAAATATATATATTTTTAAAATAATAATAGAACATTTTATTAAAATCTACAAGTGGTGTATTATTTTGATAAAAAAGGGGTATGGAACCATGTTTTAGAGGTAAGAAGTCCACATAAAAAGGGTTTAGTGATATAAGAAATAACACAATCAAAAACATGGATAGAACATGGATTATCGATAATGAATTTCAAGAGATGTTTTTGAATGAATCAATGTTAACATCAGTCTATATTTATATTGGAGGAATATTTTTTCCAAAAGGAATAGAGGATTACATATGAATTTTGGTATGGAACAAATCTAAAATTGTAATAATTTCAATTTTTTAAAGAGTTTGTGTGTTATTCTTAGTAAGGAGAAATACACGAATCGTTAACTATAAGTAGATAATTGGATAATTCTCTAATACTTATAAAAAATAAAAGATTATAAATTATTCAATAAGTGGTTGGGGAATTTTTCGGAGATAAATCCAATTGTTGTGGTAAATAATTAGAAGAATATTCAACAAATACATTGAAATAATCAAGAGTATAGTGATGAAGAAATGATAATCTCCAGATGGGTGGAAATACTTGAGAGAAATTCAGAATAAGATTCAGTTGATGATATGAAGATAAAATTATTGAAAATAAAGAGCCAAGCTGAAATTGGTAGTCATTATATCACTAGGAATTAGGAAACTCCATTTATGACGAAGATGATGATGACTCTAAATCATGCACCATTCTTATTAGAGGCAATCCAAAAGATTTTAGAAGAAACATCAAGATATGATATCTGGGGTAATGAAATGAATGAAGAATTTGTCCAAATAGAAATTATAATACACAAGAGATTGTGTTTAGACCAAAAATAAGAATACCATTAGGAAAAAATGGATTTCTCATAAAAAACTTAATGAAGTTTTAACAATAATTAGAAACAAATCACAACTATTTTTCAGGGGATGCTCTTAGATATTGGTCATACATGTTGATGAAAAAAATTATCATAGTTAATGGATAGAGAAACTTTTTATTATTCTTGGTCATATTTGTGGAAAGGAAATTCAAAATTTTCAAAATCGATTTCAATTTTTCATTTTATAATGGGGTTATAAAATAATATGTTTAAATTGAAAAAACATATGGGTTTTATAATTCATAAATATTTGATTAATGTTTTTGGTTAAATGAGGCTCTAAATGCGTTGACGTAGGCACCAAGAGTTTCATATTGATGAATTGATCAATATAATAATAATAATAAAGGGTTTCCATTATGGTGGTGTTTATTATAATCTATATAATAATAATTACTATTGTAAAAGGATGATGGTGATAGTATATGTCAGTGAAATAATATCAGGTTGATCAAATAATCCACAGTTAAAATAATTTATAGAATTGAAGAAACATGAGTTCAAAATATCAATGATTGGTGATCTAAAATTTTTCCATGGTATACAGATAATGGAAATATGGCATGAAAGATTTATTTCTCATTAAAAACATTAACAAAGAGGTTATGATAAGATTTTTTTTTAAAATTTCAAATAAATGATAGATCTAGTTTGTACATTGAAGACATTTTCAGGCCATGATGATATAAAAATAATTAAATATCACTAAATATATATAGAGAATTGGATGTTTGTTATACACGATAGTGAAACAAACCAATACTATTTTTTCCAAATTATAGGTAGCACTATATCAATGTAATCCCAATGAAAGTAACTTAAATTGTGTAAAATGAATAAATATGTATATTAAATAAAGAGAAGATTTGAGTTTACTTTGTAATGATGAATTTTATCAATATTTATTTGGATTTACAGATGTATGTTGTCACAGTTAAATAGATGATTAAAAGTCAAAATTAGATGGTGCATAATGTATTGGTATATGATATATTCCCTAGTTAAGAAACAAAATTGAATACATTTCATTGAGTACTCAGGAAGCTGCATATATTATGGACACTCTATATTTTACAGAGTTACTATTGGTGAAGAAGAAACTCATATATATTGGATTTGAAGTGAAGTCTCTTATCAAAATTCATTGGTACAATTCATGTCCTATATATCTAATAAACAATTCAACAGATCTCTCAAGGGTAAGGAAAATTTAAATCAAATATCACTTTATCATAAAGAATTTGGATTATGTTCTTGTGAAATTGGTATATATTCCTACTAAATTACATGTTACATATATCTTGATGAATGTATTACCTAGGTATTCATTTTAATGACATATAATGTCACTTTGATTTCAATTTACTCCCAATACTTGAATAGTGTGGAGGGGGGACCCCCATATTATGGATGTATGATGGGTTTCCCCATATATATTTTTATGTGTTGTTTACCATATTATAAAAAATGAAGATTCCTTTTGGATCATTGAAAAATTGGTAGAAATTGTTTAATCATGACATGGGGAATATGATAGAGGGAGTATTAAAATAAGAGTATATTTAAATATGATGGTACTATATTTGGTTTGCGACTGATGTTGAATTATTCAAAGCAGTGGAGTTTGGGATCATAATGAATGTAGTAGAGATGTGTGGTGGGTAAATAATTGATCTAAATCGAATACCTTGTTCTATATTTTTTTGTTGAGAAGTTTTATGTTTTTATTTACAAGAAGTAAGTGACTTATTAATGAAATTTCCATGGTACTTTTGTTTCTCATGATGATATTTTCTCATGTGGGCTTTGAATACATGTTAATGAAGTACTTTATCAGAATCTATAACTATAGAAGGAAAATGGTTTTTCATGAGAATTAATTTTCAACATGTTTATTCTTAATGGTTATAAGTTTAGTAAAAAAACCTAAAAGTGAATATTGTCACAAAACTACCCACGAATAGTACTATGGGGTTGATTGGGTTTGTTGAAAAGGTTTAAGTTTATTGACAATGGATTGTTTTCAAAATAAGTGAAAATAGAGAGTGCTAATGATAGATCTCTTAGAGCATGAATGTATGATCTCACATTGTGTGAAATGTCAGATATCATGGTGTTTGAATGCATGATATTGCAGATCAATAATGTTTGGATAGATCTCATGGAGTATAAATTTTATATTTGGTTACATGGAGAAAAAATGATGGAACTAAACCCATAAATCAGTCCAGAAAAGTACAACAAGATTTTCATATGATCTCATAGTGTGTTCATGAAAAGCTCACAAGATTATCCGTTGATCCCATAAAGGTATCACAGAAAGTGTATAAGGAATAAAATATAGAAATTATATTGGTATCTTGATGTAATTAGTAATAACATGACCACATACTTGTATTTTTATCTAGAGACATGGTTTTATTATGCACTGTGAGAAAATGGTGATGTCCTAATGATTATATTTGGATCTCATGATGGGATCAGGAAAAGAGCATGATGAAAATGATGAGGAACACATGAAGCACATTCAACATGAAGCATGTTAATATGTAAAGTGTTTTTGACATGCAGAACATAATCTTGTGATGTATCTATTAATGCTTTATTATGTGGTGGAATGGATGGCTAACTACAATTTTTATTGGAAGGTGGTAGATTTATGCCTTTAAATACTCCATAACCATTATTTATAAGTTAATATATTTTGTTAAGTAGGACTACTTGATGAAAATGTATACTGCATTACAAGAACAAATTATTACTCTAGAATATTACGATCAACACAATTATTATAATGTCTTGTGAGTGAATCTCATGAAATATTTTAAGGATTTGAAGTACTCAATGGTTTTTTACAGGCATTGGAAGACCTATTGATATGGAATAAACTTTATGAAATGAACAATGTCTTGTGATCCACGTGATTTGAAAAATCCATCATGATATATGGGATCTAAATATGTTCGTGCAATCTACATGATATAAACAATGTCTCATGATCAAAATTAATATAACTAAGTCTTAAGAACGGGTATTGGTAAGGGAGTTTTTCATTGGGTATTGGAAGACCGATTAGAGTCACGTGATCAGCATGAATAGAATATTATTTGATGGTGGATTCATGTGCTCTATATGATATGAAGGGTGACTCATAAAGGGGTCTCAAAGAGGGGTATTTTATAAGAGTATTTTATAATGGTAGTTACTATCTCATTGATAAAAAAATATAACCAAGACAAACATGAGTGTGAATAAACTTAATAATGATTGTCAGAAAATGCATATATAGGATCACATCGTTCACATTAGACAGAGAGTAATGACCATTCAATGTTTTAATGGTTTTAAATCTGTTGGGATAGTTAGTCTTCTCATAACATTATAACAATTGTGAATTTTAGTTTATTTTGTGAATCAACACATTTCCTTTTTATTATCCTTGGATGTATCCTAGTGAGGGTGAACCATTTAAAATTTTTGGGTGATGTTCATGTTTTAATTTAAATTAAAATTGTTCAATTAAAAAGGGAGATAAGAGAGTTTTGTATAATGAATAAATGATATCCAAAGAGATGATATTTTAATCTTTTATACCCAAATTTAACCCTGTATCTGTATTTAACCTAGTTGGGTTAATATAGATTAATATAGATCTATATAAATTCACAATTAAAAGATATTGTTTTAAGAAAACTAAACTATAGGATGGTTTTGATACCAATATCCTTAAAAATCTATTGAACAGGATTAAAAAATTTCCTCAAAGGTTTAAATTGTTCACCTATTTTTTCTATCTATCGTAGAACAATACATAGTGCATAAACTAAACACAAATCTAGATCATATAGAAAAATTTTATACAATTTTTATGTGATCATAAGATTAGAATTAAATTCATTAGAATGTCATACCCCATGAAACATTATAATATCCATAATTTATATCTCAGAGAGAGTATTTTGGGATAAATCTTCTATGATAGTGAAGAAGTGTGCTATATTTGTAGCTATACCAGCTACAACTCATATTCCACTATTCTATTTCGATGTTTTTGAGAGTCCATTGGAAAAAAATCAATGGTGTTGTTTTCTTATTTCCATTATGGTATGGGTAATGATTGTAATATCCCCTTAGAATTTATTATCACACCCTTATATTTCTAAGATATTATTCACATTGAAATAAACTCTATGATATCACCCATCATTCAATACCACTAAAAATACATTTTTAAATCTCAATACATCTTGGTATTACTATGATAAATATAGAATGAAGAAATATAATACACCTCTAATTACTTATTCATAAAAATAGGCATTGACAGGATAAAAGCACTATCCAGAACTATATAATTCCATCATAATCATGTTTAATAATAGGTTTTTTCTTCACATTCATTTCACTATATCCTATTTCAACACCTATTTAATATTCACTTGGATATATAGATCAATAATTATTTGAGAAATATAATACTTCTCCCATTACTTTTAGATTTCATGGACTATCAATTTAAAATCTAGAAATATTATATCTTTTGTGATCCTCTTTATATTTAATCAAACATAATCGTTTCAATTGAAAGAATCAACCAAATATTATTCTATTGTTGGGTGGAAATGTTTTGAGAATTGATAATGTTTAATTATATTAAACCATCTTCACTTGAACATGTTAAACTACTTTTTTTTGAATATATACTTTAATATTTTTTGATTAATAGATATATCACACTTTTCTCGAAACATATAATTCCATCACATCTTCAATTAAAAAATTATTTTATCTAACACCAAATCATGAGTTTGGTAATGTTTCCTCATGAACCATAAGTTTTCATGAGGCATAATTTATAACAATGATATTATTAATTTTAATACATCCCAATCCATTCTTGGATGAAACAATATATATTACATACCATACTCCCTTTCAAATTAATTTAATAAAATGCGCCCTGACTAATCTTCTTTTCAGTTCCTTCAAATTTTCCTCACATTCATAAGTGCAAAAAAAACCTTGATCGCTTATGAGTTAACATGGATATTTTATTAGAAAACCTAGTGAAATTATATAAAATACATCATTAATATACATCCAAATCGGGAAAACATTAGATCCCTATCACTATAGCTGGTGGATCCCAACATTCGATAAACTTTTTCTTTCATGGATCCATGAATATACAATCTATATAGATTATATGACCCAAAAAAATAAAACCATCTATTTATAACATTCAAAATTTCTAAATTTTATATACCATTATTATTTCCTATGGTTCATTGGAAAAATTATATACTAAACATAATGGTCTACATTAATGTTTTAATAAATAAGAATATGATATATGAATACTTACACACAATGATCAAGGTAATTTCAAAAGACTAAATTCATTAAATCTAATTGGATAGTGGAGGAATTAGTAAGACCAAATGACATCAAAATTTATTCATAGTGTCCATATATTAAAATGAATGTTAACTTGGGTACATCGTTATTATTGACCCCTAATTGAGGAAATATAGAATGATGGTTAATCATGGAAATGTATTGATCCATTTGTATTTGATCGAACTAGTCATTAATATGTGGTAAATGATACTTGTTTTTGAATGTGATATAGTGATGTTATCAAAAATCAATGAAATGTAACACTGATTCATCAGTATTTATAATGAGTAGAATAGGTTTATCCAAATGTGATATATATGGATGAATGAATCCATTGTCAAGATTCATTGGGATTTTCATATTCAATTTATGGAATTCAATCAGATCAATTATATATATCACCCTTGATATTAGTGTAATGTCAGGTATGAGTTCTACTATATAATCATCTTCATATTTTATTGGAAAACCATGCATCTCTTTCTTAAATATATAAAAAATCATGAAAATAATCATACTAGTTGTGTTATTTTATGCCCAAAAATCAAAGATAATAACCCCATTTAAAATGGAATAAAGACTCATAAAATGGATGTGATCTCGGTCAAAACATTATTTTTTATATCACATTGATAAATGAAAATGTGTTCATTTAAAATTATAAGTGTTACTTTCCATATTTTTAAATTGATATGGGATATATATAATGATTTTCTATCCATTCATAGAATCATATCAAATTCAAATATAGGAAGAATCATAATTTTATTTTTGGAATCACTCTCCAAAAAAAATCAATTGGAGAAGAACAATTGACTTGAAAACCAACCATCATTACATTAATAATTTTCAATTGAAACTAAATATCAATTCATTGAGCTGGTAATTTAATTCCCTTTTTAAATTCCATAGATTCAAATTAGCGTGTATATCCAAAATAAATAAGTCATTAGAGATTCTAGACTTGATGATAAGTGTAACATTCCCCCACATAATTCTTGTAAACCACATCGTTAGTTGTGATTGTATGAGATATCCCTTAACCTGTAGTCCTATGATATTGATGACAAAGGTCCTCACCATTGACATTCATATATGTGCAGTGGTTATTTTAATTCCAATAATTTGTACATTTGAAACACTAGTTTGAGAATGGTGTATTCCATTGATCTTTCTCTTGATTCATTTCAATGAATGGATTCTTTACATCTCTTCAAAATTCATTTTCTTAATGGCCAGTTTTATGACATTTAAAACACCCACTAGTTTGATTTAGTAATTCACATAATTTCTCATTCCGACATTATTAGCAAGAAGGATGTCAAAACAGTTTCTTCAATTTATTTGAACAATAATTTTATATTCCATGAAATACTGTCTTTATATTCTTATCTCTATATCCCTAAGGGTTTCATTCTTCTATTTCCACTTTCAGTTCATGTAAAACGATTTCCTCATAGAATCCAATGTACCTTATGGAAAATTATATTTGAAGACTATTTTTCTTAAAAAAATGAATCAATCAATTTTTTATTTAATCATGATTATTAAAATTTAATAATACAATGAACGTCTTGTAAAATTTGATTCATAGGTTCTAATGGATTCCACCTCCATCTTTTTACGCTCAGAGAATTCATTCCACATTTTTTTCTATAAAATACAAGTGAATTACAAAATAAAAATTATAATCTTAAACTCATCCCATTAAATTGTGTAAATTTAATCCCATTCCCCATGTTCGTGATAATATCCCACCCTTAATCTACGTTATCTTGAAAAATATTAATTCCTAGGAAAACCTAATTAGGGTCTATTGACTATAAAATTGAAAATTTATTTTCCCTCACATCGATCAATTTATCAAGATCTAGTACACTAGAAGTCCCATAGTAGTAGGGTGGATGTTTTCATGTAAAATATTAAATGGTATCTTACACCATGGTAAATTCATAAGTTCAAAATGACACATGTTACCAATTATTACATGAGAGAGTTTAGTGAGAATCATCATAATATATTTCATCCCAGCTTCTATTCAATTTGGTTACACATGGGAACATCCCTTGAAATGGTTGTCACATTCGTTCTTAATGTGATTTTTTAGATCTTTCCATTGAATTAAACTAGAATTATTGTGTGGGAATCTATAATTGCTATAAGATACCATGTAATCATGATTTGTTTGAATATCTGAATCATGAAACGCTAACTTAAAATTATGACAATATATGTATTAACCTGTTAATTTATGGTCATCATATTTTCAAATACTTCATGATGATTTTTAATTAAAAAGTGACTTAACCAATGAATACCCCAAAGAGTTTGTAACAAGGTGAGTGGTATGAATTTTTTTGTGTACCAGGTAACTATTGAACCAATCATAAAGATCATTTTTCATAGTTATTTCCCAAGATACTTCAATACAATAACTGTGGCCACTTTTAGAATCTATGAAGAGAAGTATTTCTAGGTAAGACACAAAATAGTGTCCTTAACAAAACGTTTTTATTTCATTCTCTACTTAGAACCATCTAATTTTTTATTTAGTAAGGTTTCATTATATTGGATTCTGAATGTAAACTAACAAATTATCAGATACAAAATATAATGACCCTCACTTTTCATATATATTTATTACACCCAAATACACAAATATTAATTACATAAAATAATTATACACACTTGATCCATCATTGTATAGTTCCTTTGAAAACATGGAAACAAAAAAATGATTTTCATATGGGAAATACATCTTCTCCCACCATGTTCATAATATCATGAACTTTTCTTCATATTATCAAAATAAACTCTCGACAAAACATAGGAAAGGAAATATAATAAAAGGTTGTGTCAAATACTCAATAATGTTAAAAAAGGGATATATAAATGATCACATTAGAATATATTGATCATAAGAGTATGGGAAGAATAATGTAACATTTTAAACTCATACCCTCTATATCATTGATCATAAAATTGAGTCATAAAATAAATATTATTAGTTCATATGAATCTAATAATAATTGAATAAAAGTTCATAATCCATGAGAGAATAAAATTTTTATAAGATATAAATTTATCGTGTAAAAATATTATTATAACAATATGAAAATGAATAATTAGAAACATGTTTACTCAATATGTTAATTACATGAAATTACCCCTCTCATAATCTTCTGAACATGAAACAAGGTCCAAACATAATGTAATAGAAAAGAAAAAGGTCCATGAATAACCATTTATACATAAATAATAGTGCCTTTTTTAATTTTATAGACATGAAATAAGGTACATGAAAAATATTTTAAACATAAAAACAAGTTCACCCATAACATTATTAACTCATGAGTTATCTGTCATTTCTGAATTCATTAGTGATATAGGTCCAAACCATCACATAATCCACCGATTTTTGTGGAGGCATATTAGAAAACATTCTTCAATTCATAACCTGTGAAAAGTAAATAACATTCATAAGTATTTTATTATAGTATAATCTATGTAAAAGAAAGGGGTTTCATAAACATTTCATCATATTATTACATATTGAAATAAAATGGGTTGCATAAAACTCTTATTATCATAAAAATAAATCTTAAAAATAAAGAATAATGATTTATAAAATTTATCATATGCCAAATAAATATTTTGTAACATCAAAATATTTCATATTAGATGAAAAATTATTTTGAAATTTTACTTGTAATTTTTTATGAAGAGGATAACCTTTTTACATTGAAAACCACCTCGTTAAAAATAAAAGTTCACAAAAATTTTTAAATGTAATTTTTATGGAAAATAGTAGTTTAAAAATATAAATTAAACAATAAAACATAGGTATGTCACGATTTTTCAAAATTATTTTAATGTCGTACACATTAAAAATGACTCCTTTCTAATTTTTAGGAAAAAGAATAAAGTACCACATTCAAAATATACATAGAAGATTTATTTTAAAAAAATTATATAAAATAAATCACGGGTAAAATTGATTTTAAAAATTAATTATATGACAACAAAAATATTTTTAAAATATTTTGTATACATGTATGTAAATGGATTTTCGACTAAAAAGTCAAATGAGGTAAATTTTTATTAAAAATATTATTTTTGAATATTGGTTACATAAAGAGAGGAAATATAGTGGAAAATATTTATTCTAAATAAATTACCATTGAATATTAATGTGTATTTGTTTATTTAGAGGTATCTAATAAGATATCACCATAGTAATTATTATTATAAATAACCGTGATAAATATAGAGATAGCTACATCAAACCCTTATTACATTTATTACTTCTAAATCATATGATCCATTAATGAAAATAAACATATGGAATTTTAAATATAATTTTGAAAAATAATTTCAATATATATCTTGTTAAATGGTATATTTATACACCTTATAATATAAGATTGGTGCATAAGAAAATATATTCATTAAAGAAGACAATTTGAGATTAAATTACCTTACCTGAAGTGTTGACTTCATTAACACACACTGAATACTCATGTATAATAATTATATATTTATTATAAATAAATTTATGAAACATTAATATATATATCATACCATATATGATTTACTAATGATAATTTATTACATGTAAATTTAGAATTTCTTATTAAAATTCCATTTCGAGTATATCTGTATTGTTTTTTGTGTATGTTTTGATTTAGTATTTTTGGTCCTATTACATTGATCCATGTTATATAGACACTATAATATTAATTATTCTACTAATATCATATATAATCATTATATGTATATTTTTTGAAATCCAAAAAATGTTAGAGGTTGAAAATGAAATACGTTGTTCACAAAGATGGTATGGAGTCTATCACAAGAATATTGTTTCTATATTGTTGAAGACTGAAAAAATAATGTCAAATAATATATAATATTTATATATTAATTAGTATTTAATATATGTCATGTAAAGTTATTAATGTAAACCGTATTTCATTCCATGTGAATACTAATTAAATAATGAATCACATCGTTAAACAAGGCAGTAGTCCGTCGTACAGATAAGTAGTGTTTTTATATCTCAATTGAAAGAAAATTCATAGGCTATTGATAAAATTATAAAATAAATAGTTATAATTTTTACCTATGTATCATATATTTAATTTAGATGCAGTATTTTATCCAACCGAAAGAGGGAGTGATGGAAAATGAATTACATGGGTTCGTGAGATGGTAGTCTTTCGTACAAACAATTAACGAATTCATATACCATTTAATGGATAAATGAATCTCAATAAAATAATAACATATAATTATATGAGAAATAATTGTTTAATTATATAATAATATTTTATAAATATTTGATTTGGGAGGAAGAAGAAATAAAAAGGCTCAAGGTTAATAATTTTACCTCTTCTTAGGGAAACCTACTATGTTTTATATCTAAAGCCTTATTAAGAGAGTTTATTAATAAAATAAAAGACTATAAGACAAGGGTCAAGAATTAATTAAGGATTTATATAATGTAATATCTAAAAAAAAATCTTATGTGAATAGTGGCGAGGAGAGGGGGTGGTATTTTATATGTATGGAAGAGGATACAAATGAAAATTTTAAAATTAAAAACAATACCACCATTTTCAAATGCCAGAAGGCTAAAAAATATCCCCTTATTGACCATTATATGAGATAAGGAATAAATATTAGAATAAAATATGATTTATGTAGTATTTTATCCATTTTAAACCCTTATCTTTTTAATTTATCTATAGAGAAACCTGTTTTTACCTTAACCACAATAATTAATTTTTACTCGATTTAAAAAACATTATGGTCAAAAATTAAGTTATAGTTATTAGATATTACTTCTTTATTATGTTTAAAACTATGTAATCCATTTTAACAAATTATATTCACATATTTTCTAAAATTTAATTTATAATTTTACTCCTAGAGATGTTGAAAAAATGTTTTTCCAGAAAAAATATTTACATAAATATAGAAAATATTCATATCAAAATTAAATAAATTTGATTCATAAAAAAAATTAAAAAACAATTACTTTTAATATAATATAAAAAAATTTAGGTATATTATTTAAAAAAAATTCATTTTTAATAAAAATTTAAATTTTTAAAATTCATTTAATAGTAATTCATTAAAGAAAAATCTAAATAATAAAAAAATATATGTACTACACATAGTTTCTATTATGTAACCCTTAATTAGTAATTTTGATGTTTATAAAGTGTAAGGGATAAGGATTAGAGAGTTTTATGAACACTTGATAAGTTTTTTAGGAAAAAACGGAAGCTAAACTGGCTGCACATGATTTGTAATGACTGTAAATAAATACTGGATGTAACAATGAACAATAGCACTTTTGAGGTAGTAGCACAAGCATGATGTTAACATGTTTCGAGAGACAGTGCGAGGAATAAATGTGAGGTTTTTTAAAATGTAGTATCTAACAAATAGTTATCACATAGTTTTTCAAACCGTGAAAACTAACTATGTGCAATATTAATGTTAGATCCCAGAAAATAGGATCTCACTAAATTTGCCTCTAGCTCAATCATTTTTTTCCAATTAGAGTCCCTAAATATTGATTATTATCTATTTAGGGTAAGAGAACATATCCTAAGTGATTTGGAATCAATCCTGATCCCTTAGTAGGTGTTTCAATCCCGATTATTATGGAAAATATATCTATGTTGCTTTTGTGGAGAATCAACCCAGTTTTCATTAGCGTTTTCATCCCTTTTTATTTTTCATCTAAATGGTTGAGGTAGGCGGCTTCACCCTAAACTTCACTGCCTAGAACTTATTTTAATTATTTAAAATTGATTCCTTTGTGAACAATTGTATATTATTATTATATTTATGAATTTTTCGAAATCAAATTCTTATAGTTAGATAAAATCTGAAAATTTGGAAAATTAGTGTTATTGATAATGTACTTTGGTTACTGATTTTTATAATGAGGATTTTAAAATGGGGAGTTCCTAGAATTTTGGTAATTGGAATTTATTTATTTTTTTCAATAAAATTAAAGGTTTCGTTGTAATTAAAAGGTTTAGTGAAATTTTTTTGTTTAATGGTTTTCAATAAAAGAATAGATTTATTGAAATGGATCAAACATTTGTTTTGGAATTTTTTATTTGAAGAATGGAAAATTGTTTTCATATTTCATTTTCGAGGCTTTGTTGAAATATGAACACGAGGTCAGTACTGAATGTGTAATGGAATAATGGTTGTGTGTTTTTATATGGAATTCGAGATGAATAAGGATTAGGAGTCCACCCATCATTGCTGGAATGGATAAGATTTAAGGGTATCCCTCATCAAATATTAATGTGCATTTGGGTAGGATAAGGGTAAGAAGTCCCCCATATCGTTGTTGGGATGAATAAGGGTTAAGTATTTCCCATATTATAAGTTTTAAGCATGGTCATTTGTGTGTATATGTGGTATGGTTACACAAAATAGAATTTTAAAATATTTAAATGATTATTTATGTGATTTACTTGATAAACTGTTTACTATGGATTTAGTTAATATTTTGATATAAACTATTTTTGTAAATTGTTGTCTAGAAACTATTCTATATAAATTTGGATAACTATTTTATCATTGTCGTGTGAGTAGGGATGTCATTAGGAAAAACATACTATGTTTTTTTCTCACCCCTTATTTGGAACTTTGATGCTTTTAGAGATGCTATCTTATGTGATATGAGAAAAGGAAAAGTTTCACACATATTTGGAACCACCACCTGATACTTGGGATTTTTGGTGATTATGAAACATACCACAAAATATTTTTTTATTAAAACAATGGAAACATATAGGAAGAATGAGATACACAATACAAGAGAGAAGTCATGGGGGTCTAAAGTAATGGAGACCTAGTTAATCCCTAATGACAAGAGCCATGCTCCTAGATTGAAGGGATCCCAGATTATAGTAACATGCGAGCTCTTCATTGGGGCCCACAATAGAGGCTAGACAATTTGCGACTCTATTTCCCTCCAGCCATATTTGAAGAATCTACAACTTGGATTAAATGAGACAATGACACTCACAGATAGTACATGTGATTCACCATGTTGTAATGCCGCCGCCTTGAACAACACTGTGAAGGGTTGTGGAATCAGTCTCAATGGACAAGAGGGTAATATTCCTCTCACCGTAGAGAGTAAGTCCGATAAGCATTGCTTTCTCTTCAGCCCGAGGTTATTTTTACTCCCATAGATGGCCGAAAAAGCAAGGATTGTAGACCAATTATGGTCTCCAGCAATACCTTCACCTCCCATGACCCCCATCCCGTAGGCATTTTCTGAACTGAGCTTAAAGCTGGTGCTAGGTGGAATCCAACGCACACTGTGACCTTGCAGGGTTCTAGGAATGGTAATTCTGGCTTCCGATAGGTTCCTAAAAGAGGGCGCCCCTTCTCTACTATTGAAGAGTCGAGCAAGATAAACAGTCACATACATCGTTCTGAAGAGGAGCGCTTCCTGCGAGGTGATGATACCCTCACTCCTCGCATGATTCCAGGCCTGCCAGATGTTCCATCTCCCTACAAACATGACTCCCACCCATGCCTTCTTCTCAATGGTAGTATCAACCCTCTAGAACCATTCTTGTTAGTAGTCAGTGCTGCTAAAGACCGAGTAGCTTCTAGAAGAACCGATGACCTCTCGTACTGCTCAAGCCCATGCGCCTTCAAAGAATATGTGGGTTGAAGATTCTTCATGGATATTGAAACAGAAATAACATCTGGAAACCTATAAAATTCAACGTCGCTTCACATTATCATCGGTGGAGAGGGCCCAGTTCTGAATGCGCCACAGGAGGAAGTTCAGCTTGGCTGGGACTTCCGCAAACATAACAGATTCCCCACTCATCTATTATTGAGGAATTTAATAGAAATGGTAGGTATACCTTTCTAGAAAAAAAACATGTCGGTGAAGCATCATAAATACAACAGTATGGGTCCTCATTCAGAACAATGGACTCAAATAATCTGATGTCACCCCTCCGAATAATCCATCTATTGTGCGCTTATATAGTAGTAATGTGCATCTGGATAGTACACCATGGAGGACATAGAGTCCCCTTAACCGCATCCAGATTCATACCGTACAAGTTTTGAATGAATTGGACCCATAGTGTATCCCTAACGATGGCCCCCACACCAGTTTCCCAAGTATGCATTCCATGGTAGTAGCCAAATCTTTCACATTAATGCATCCCTCTTGAGAAGGTCTTTCCAGTCTCTGCCAGGATTCCCAAGGGATTATCCTATCAAATTGTGCGTCCCGTATAAAAGAGTTGAAGATATTTTCAACTGTTTACATTGATAATAACATTTTCATCTGTTTTAGTACACATTGGTGTTGTTTTATTATAAACTTGCTTATGTTTTATTAATGAATCATAAATATTTTTTCATTAGTAGTTTCTTTGTTAATGGGAAGATAAACCCCAAGTTCTTTTGAAACACTTAGGCATTTATTGCCAGCCGTCGGCGTCATTTGGGAGTTCTCTTAATGCCTAGTAATGATTCATTGTGTTTTCAAGAAAATGATAATATGGTGTTCATTACAAGATAATTCAGACATACATATTTAAAAAAGGATGTTTATTTTTTTAAATAAATTTTCTAAATGTTTCAAAAATTAATTTTATTAATTTATCACAAAATCCAATGAATTTTCTTTGAGTAATTTTTTAAAAACATATGACGACTCTACAAAAAATTATGTACATTTTATAGATATTTTTTCTTTATATATAGAATTTTACATAATTTAAAAAATGGGGTTATTCTTATCCATACCACCAAGTATAAAAGATCTATTATAATTTTCATGTATAAATAATAAATTTAATAGTGTATCATGGTTCGATAAAACTCATTGTTGTGTGTATCACATTATATCAAATATATTTAGTTGAAAAAAAATATTTCAAAAAATATTTTGGTGTTATATAGTTAATCAGTTTGGGTATTTGGCTCAGGGTTAAACATGAATGGTTTGCGACATGTTATTTTTTCAATGACCATGTTACTATTCAACTAGTCATATTATTTTTTATAAGTACCTAATAATTCAATCATTCAACATTGTATTAATTTCCTCTGAAGGTTCTACATATTAATTTCTAAAATGTAGATTGGAAGACTAATGTTCCAATGTTTGTATTGTTTTTCATTATTTTTATGATTTTAGGGGATCAAGAAGATATATATATTTTTTATTTTAATTTAATTTTATTCTAATTTATTTACACATTGTAATATTTTCAGTTTCACTGGATATATTTATTATGTGAACATAATGTTCTAATTGAATGAAATAATGGATAATGTGTTTCTTATCTGTAAAATATATTATATTCTTAATTATGAAAATAATTATTTATTAAAAGAATATATATATATATATATATAAGTTTGGGACATGACACATGGAGAGTAGGATGACTACTATTACTTTGTATAAAACAATATTTATGCATTTTCAGTAAAAAAGTATTGAACATCCTTATTAAACCTCATACATATTTGAATTTAAAAATGGTCAATCCCCATCCATTGAACAAACATGGAAAGCCATCATGACCAATATAGGTATCCAACTCATTGAGATGAGATTTTGGAAATGATAAATTCTAGTCACCCATGAATGTGTTTTGATGAGATACAACATTCTTAAATTCATACTTCTGTGATGATTGAAATAAGTCCGGTGTGGTGAGTGTTTTTAAGAATTGGAGAATGCAAAAAGTAGGAATCAATTGAATGTACCTAATAGATATTTTTTGGAATAAATTTTCTAAAGAGGAATGATAAGACTACGAAACATGATATGGAATGTTATGACTCTAATTGGATAGTGTTTTAAACATTTCCTTTGTAATACATTTGAGGCTTACTTGTCCAAGAGTTTATCTATTAATATAATGAGTATTTAAATTGATCACATTTTTATCACATTCAATTATTATTTATATGATTAAATCCCATCAATTAATTTATTTTTTAGAAGTTATAAATATATTATTTCATGGAAACTTTTATAATTTATTCCCAAATTGGATCAATTATTTATTTTCAAGGTTTTTTTCCTGAAATATTTGAATAAAAAATACATTTTCCTATACTTTTTTAATTTTTTTAGAATGGAGTTATATTAATGTTTTATAATTATTTTTCTTATTATATCTTCACACATATTATGTGTAATAGAGCAGAAAATGGCCATATTTGGAAAAATTAAAAATGTTTTTAGAGATTCTTAATAATATATTATATTTTGTAATGAATTTTCTTAATACTATAAAATTATAGATTCTTATGTATTACCACGAATAAAGTACAAACCTTGTGTGATGTTAATCTTATAATGTATTGATCTAACATAATCCTAAATATTCCTTAAAATGAAAATATTGGATAACTTAGCCTCTTATGTATTTAAAATCATATTATTACATAATGAAATTGTGAAATTCAGACAATTAAAACATATTACATATTTTATATGGTGCTTATCATCTTACACATACAATGATAATGTTACATATTATTCTAAACAAAAAATTTCCAAATTCAAATTAATTATATTTCACATAATATATTTAACTTTTTATGAATGAATATTTGTGTTTTAAGAGAAAGTAAAATGAGTTGTTACACTTTTTGAAATTCAAAAGAATATTTTCAAAAGTAATTTTATCACTTTAATTTTATAAAAATAATTTATAATTTGTGGTGTCACTAGTCAGACTTCAACAAGATTAATTAATTTGGAAATGATAACTAACTATTCCATAAGAGTGTTTGTGGTGTTAAAATATCATTTGTGAATTTGAGTGCCACATCTTAATCAGATGTTACTTCCCTATGATGTGTGATTTTGACCATATATATTGGTGATGGATTTTATAATTTTAACCGATGATCTAGTTATTTAAAATGGGTAACATAAAGAGTTAAATTCCAAATAAATATTATATTAAATATAACACCAAGAAAATTTATATGTATGATTATTTATATATATTGGATGCACGTGAAGAATTATACTGAAATTTTTATTTCTAGGGAATAATCATGGAATTTTTTCACTTTTGTGATGTTTCCTTCGGAGATACATATATTACATTAGTATTTTGAAATTATTTTTCCCCCATAGAGGGGAATGTAACTACATTACTATACTATAAGGATATGACCGTAAAAATATTATATAATCTTGAGGTCAATGAAAAGAATATATTTCCTTACAATATTATGATTTTATGGTTATTATTTTTAAATAATTAAAAAAATCGTATAAAATAAATACAGACTTTACACTGTGGATACATACAATATGTATCCAAATTTTATTATAGAATAGTAATTATAAAATTATACATGTTTTTTCATGAAAAATATTGATTATTATAAAAAAACCAATATTGATCCTAATGAACCATGGAAAATTTGAAAAACATTTAATAAGTAGTGTTAGGGAAAAAACCCATTTAGGTTCCTTTAAAAAGATAAAGAGAAACACGTTTGTCTATCTCAAAACCCTACAATAATATAAGAAATTTTTTAATGTAATAAACATTGAGATAAATTATTCATTTTAATAATATTAAAATCCACATTATTTCCTAGATATTTTAAGAAAAAATTATATATTAAAATATAAAAGGAAAATCATAACCATTGTAGTTTCATAAAAAAACATGACGACCTATTAAAACAATTTCATAAAAAAATTATTAGAAATAAAGTGAATAATTATTACATTAGAAATAAGATCATTATCATAAAATATGAAATAAAAATACATCCTTGAAAAGTTATTAGGAATCATATAAAATTCATATTGGGTCTTTGAGGAATCATATTCATTGTACAATTATAATATCTATTACTTTAATCCTTATTAATGGAATAATATAATTAGTTACTTCCAAAATAATTTTCAAAAAAACATAATCATTTCCTCATTCATTTGATATATATATTAATCTTACCCATAATTATAAAATAAATTCCTTAAACCATAGAATAAATTAAAAACATAAAATCAATCATTTTCATGACCATGCTTCTCACAATTTTTTTTTGATCCCATAAGATATCCCTTTTATGGTATTGACTTATCTATTTCCTTTAAAACCAAAATTTCCAAAACTAAAATACCAAAAACAAGGGTATGAAATATTTTTCATTTAAAAAAAAATTTGGTTATAAGAGAATATAAATTTAATATAATGGATTGGGATGAGGTAAAACCCATTAATGTGTTATATGTTAAAATAGAACATTCATGTAGCCATTTGTAAATAAAGTTAAAATATATCATATAAAATACATAAGATGAATATTTTTAAACCCCATTTAACGAAATTTAAAAAGTTATATAAATTATTATTTATCTTTATTTTATTAAAATGTATTTTTATCCAAAATATTATTTAATGAATATGTAAATATAAGAAAAATATTTATAAATGAAATCATTAAAACATTTAAAACGTGGTTTTATGGTATAGTTTCTCTTAAGATGTGATAAATTTAGATCCAACTAAATATCTAAACAAATAAATTTTAATGGATTTAATGGAAAATAAATTTATTAATTGAATGATAAAATAAATCCTTAAGGTAGTCTATACACAATAAAAATAAAATCTATTTTAAATTTATCGTATTTCTAAAATAAAGGGTATTGAGAGTAGAAATCATTTTCCTCACCTCCTAACATTCAATACAAATTATCCTTAAATTTGTTTTAGTGATTATTTTCAATCTAAATGATCATCCATAGGGTTTTTAATAGTGAAATAAATTTCTAAAAATTCTTTTATAAACATCCTCAATAAATCATTTAGTAATATATTATTTAACATTAAATACAATTAGAGTCCTTTTGAGAAAAATTTCAAAATTTTGGCTCTAAATAAAAAGATATAGGAATATATTTCCAATGTATACTATTTCACCAATAATAATTAATTATTATTAATCCTGAAATTCATGTCACACTATAATTCATAAAAAAATACATCATTAAATGTTATTAATATCATTACATTTAATTTTCCATTTCTTTCATAGGAACTGTGTCTTTGTTGTATATGCGCGTATGGTAATTATGCAATTAATAAATACTAAAAATAAATTACCCTGATAAAAATAATTTAATTTACTCAAAATTAAAATATTATTTTCATTCACAAAATGTACATATATTTTTGTAAACATATTATATCTATTTTAAACAAGAGAGTTTTAATTTGGATTTTTTACTTTATTTAAACATATATGATAGTTTTGTAAAAGAAAAATGGAATTAAAATCCCTTATTTTATTGTATATGAAGAAATAATTCTAAAAAAACTCAACATATAGAAATAATTTAAGAGTGAAATATATTATCAAAATATTATAACATTATTTCTATACTTAATCACCGAATTTAAGTTTACCAAGGTGAAAAATATTTTCCAATGTTACAATTAATAGTGAAATAAATAAATTTGAGGCATTTAGAAAATTTCAGTCTCATTATTCTAAATATGGAATCCATTTTTTCATATTTATTTCATTTATGTGTCACAATTTACATTAAAAATAAACATTCAAAACACAATATAAAAATATTTTCATGAAAGATGCATTTTGAGTATAAAAATGTGTTTATATAAAAGTAATGAATAATTTAGATTAAAAAGGAATTATTTGTATTATTTATAAAAAAATAATATAATTAGATCTAAAAATTATTTTAAAAATGGGTCTTTAGAAACAAATTAATTTAAAAGACTAGTTTTTATAGTTAAATAATATATTACTAAATGATTTATAAATAATGGATTACATATTAAGTAGAATGAATATAATATTTATATTGAATGTTAAGAGATGAGGAAAATGATTTCTACTCTCAATACCCTTTATTTTATATATAAGATAAATTTAAAACAGATTTTATTTTTATTATGTATAGACTACCTTAAGGATTTATTTTATCATTCCATTAACAAATGGACTCAAATAACCTGTCGGTGAAGCATGGATAGTACACCATGGAGGACATAGAGTCTGGGTCCTTATTCAGAACAATGGACTCAAATAATCTGATGTCACCCCTCCAAATAATCCATTTATTATGCGCTTATATAGTAGTAATGAGCATCTGGATAGTACACCATGGAGGACATAGAGTCCCCCTAACCGCGTCCAGATTCATACCGTATAAGTTTTGAATGAATTGGACCCATAGTGTATCCCTAACGATGACCCCCACACCAGTTTCCCAAGCATGCATTCCATGGTAGTAGCCAGATCTTTCACATTAATGCATCCCTCTTGAGCAGGTCTTTCCACTCTCTGCCATGATTCCCAAGGGATTCTCCTATCAAAGTTTGCATCCCGTATAAAAGAGTTGAAGATATTTTCAACTGTTTACATTGATAATAACCTTTTCATCTGTTGTAGTACACATTGGTGTTGTTTTTTATAAACTTGCTTATGTTTTATTAATGAATCATAATTTTTTTTCATTAGTAGTTTCTTTGTTAATGGGAAGATCTCCCCCAAGTTCTTTTGAAACACTTAGGCATTTATTGCCAGCCGTCGGCGTCATTGGGAGGTCACTTAATGCCTAGTAATGATTCATTTTGTTTTCAAGAAAATGATAATATGGTGTTCATTACAAGATAATTCAGACATACATATTTAAAAAAGGATGTTTATTTTTTAAAATAAATTTTCTAAATGTGTCAAAAATTAATTTTATTAATTTATCACAAAATCCAATGAATTTTATTTCAATAAATTTTTAAAAACATATGACGACTCTACAAATAATTATGTACATTTTATAGATATTTTTTCTTTATATATAGTATTTTACATAATTTAAAAAATGGGGTTATTCCTATCCATACCACCAAGTTTAACAGCTCTATTATAAATTTCATGTATAAATAATAATTTTAATAGTGTATCATGGTTCGATAAAACTCATTGTTGTGTGTATCACATTATATCAAATATATTTAGTTAAAAAAAAACATTTCAAAACATATTTTGGTGTTATATAGTTAATCAATTTGGGTATTTGGCTCAGGGTTAAACATGAATGGTTTGCGACATGTTATTTTTTCAATGACCATGTTACTATTCAATTAGTCATATTATTTTTTATAAGTACCTAATAATTCAATCATTCAACATTGTTTTAATTTCATCTAAAGGTTATACATATTAATTTCTAAAATGTCGATTGGAAGACTAATGTTCCAATGTTTGTATTATTTTTCATTATTTTTATGATTTTAGGGGATCAAGAATATAGAGATTTTTTTATTTTAATTTAATTTTATTCTAATTTATTTACACATTGTAATATTTTCAGTTTCACTGGATATATTTATTATGTGAACATAATGTTCTAATTGAATGAAATAATGGATAATGTGTTTCTTGTCTGTAAAATATATTATATTCTTAATTATAAAAATAATTATTTATTAATAAGAATATATATATATATATATATAAGTATGGGACATGACACATGGAGAGTAAGATGAATACTATTACTGTGTATAAAAAAAGATTTATGCATTTTCAGTCAAAAAGTATTGAACATCCTTATTAAACCTCATACTTATTTGAATTTAAAAATGGTCAACCCCCATCCATTGAACAACCATGGAAAGCCACCATGACTAATATAGGTATCCAACACATTGAGGTGAGATTTTGGAAATGATAAATTCTAGTCACCCATGAATGTGTTTTGATGAGATACAACATTCTTAAATTCATACTTCTGTGATGATTGAAATAAGTCCGGTGTGGTAAGTGTTTTTAAGAATTGGAGAATACAAAAAGTTGGAATCAATTGAATGTACCTAATTGATATTTTTTGGAATAATTTTTCTAAAGAGGAATGATAAGACTACAAAACATGATATGGAATGTTATGACTCTAATTGGATAGTGTTTTAAACATTTCCTTTGTAATACATTTGAGGCTTACTTGTCCAAGATTTTATCTATTAATATAATGAGTATTTAAATTGATCACATTTTTATCACAATCAATTCTTATTTATATGATTAAATCCCATCAATTAATTCATTTTTTAGAATTTATAAATATATTATTTCATGGAATATTTTATAACTTATTCCCAAATTGGATCAATTATTTATTTTCAAAGATTTTTTTTCCTGAAATATTTGAAGAAAATAACCTTTTCCTATACTTTTTTAATTTTTTTAGAATGGAGTTATATTAATGTTTTATAATTCTTTTTCTTATTATATCTTCACACATATTATGTGTAATAGAGTGGAAAATGGCCATGTTTGGAAAAATTAATTTTTTTTAGAGATTCTTAATGATATATTATATTTTGTAATGAATTTTATTAATTCTATAAAATTACAGATTCTTATGTATTACCACGAATAAAGTAAAAACCTTTTGTGATGTTAATATTATAATGTATTGATCTAATAGAACCCTAAATATTCCTTAAAATGAAAATATTGGATAACTTAGCCTTTTGTGTATTTAAAATCATATTATTACATAATGAAATTGTGAAATTCAGACAATTAAAACATATTACATATTTTATATGGTTCTTATCATCTTACACATACAATGAAAATGTTACATATAATTCAAAACAAAAAATTTCCAAATTCAAATTAATTATATTTCACATAATATATTTAAATTTTTATGAATGCATATTTGTGTTTTAAGAGAAAGTAAAATTAGTTGTTACACTTTTTGAAATTCAAACGAAGACTTTAAAAAGTAATTTTATCACTTTAAGTTTATAAAAATAATTTATAATTTGTGGTGTCCCTAGTCAGACTTCAACAAGATTAATTAATTTGGAAATGATAACTATCTATTCCATAAGGGAGTTTGTGGTGTTAAAATATCATTTGTGAATTTGAGTGCCACATGTTAATCAGATGTTACTTCCCTATGATGTGTGATTTTGACCATATATATTGGTGATGGATTTTATAATTTTAACCGATGATCTAGTTATTTAAAATGGGTAACATAAAGAGTTCAATTAAAAATAAATGTTATATTAACTATAACACCAAGAAAATTTATATGGATGATTATTTATATATATTGGATGCATGTGAAGAATTATACTGAAATTTTTATTTCTAGAGAATAATCATGGAATTTTTTTCACTTTTGTGATGTTTCCTTCAGAGATACATATATTACATTACTATTTTGAAATTATTTTTCCCCCATAGAGGGTAATGTAACTACATGACTATACTATAAGGATCTGACCGTAAAAACATTATATAATATTGAGGTCAATGAAAATAATTTATTTCCTTACAATATTATGATTTTATGGTTATTATTTTTAAATAATTAAAAAATCGTATCAAATAAATACAGACTTTACACTGTGGATACATATAATATGTATCCAAATTTTCTTACAGAATAGTAATTATAAAATTATACATGTTTTTTCATGAAAAATATTTATTATTATAAAAAAAATCAATATTGATCCTAATGAACCATTAAAACTTTGAAAAAAATTAAATAAGCAGTGTTAAGAAAAACCCCATTTAGGGTCCTTTAAAAAGATAAAGAGAAACTCGTTCGTCTATCTCAAAACCCTACAATAATATAAGAAATTTTTTAATGTAATAAACATTGAGATAAATTATTAATTTTAATACTATTAAAATCCACCTTATTTCCTAGATATTTTAAGAAAAAAGTTTATATTAAAATATAAAAGGAAAATCATAACCATTGTAGTTTCATAAAAAAACATGACGACCCATTAAAACAATTTCTTAAAAAAAATTCTTAGAAATAAAGTGAATAATTATTACATTAGAAATAAGATCATTATCATACCATATGAAATAAAAATACATCCTTGAAAAGTTATTAAGAATCATATAAAATTCATATTGGGTCATTGAGGAATCATATTCATTGTATAATTATAATATCTGTTACTTGAAACCTTATTAATGGAATAATATAATTAATTACTTCCAAAATAATTTTCAAAAAAACACAATCATTACCTCATTCATTTGATATATATATTAATCATACCCATAATTATAAAATAAATTCCTTAAACCATAGAATAAATTAAAAACATAAAATCATTCATTTTCATTACAATTCTTCTCACAATTTTTTTTGATCCTATAAGATATCCCTTTTATGGTATTGAATTATCCATTTCCTTTAAAACCAAAATTTCCAAAACTAAAATACAAAAAACAAGGGGATGAAATATTTTTCATTTAAAAAAAATTTAGGCTATAAGAGAAGATAAATTTAATATAATGGATTGGGATGAGGTAAAACCCATTAATGTGTTATATGTTAAAATAGAACATTCATGTAGCCATTTGTAAATAAAGTTAAAATATCTCGTATAAAATACATAAGATGAATATTTTTAAACCCCATTTAATGAAATTAAAAAATTTATATAAATTATTATTTATCTTTATTTTATTAAAATATATTTTTATCCAAAATATTATTTAATGAATATGTTAATATAAGAAAAATATTTATAAATGAATTCATTAAAACATTTGAAACGTTATTTTATGGTATAGTTTCTCTTAAGATGTGATAACTTTAGATCCAACTAAATATCAAAAAAAAAAAATAAATTTTAATGGATTTAATGGAAAATAAATTTATTAATGGAATGATAAAATAAATCCTTAAGGTAGTCTATACACAATAAAAATAAAATCTGTTTTAAATTTATCTTATATCTAAAATAAAGGGTATTGAGAGTAGAAATCATTTTACTCACCTCCTAACATTCAATACAAATATTATATTCATTCTACTTAATATGGAATCCATGATTTATAAATCATTTAGTAATATATTATTTAACATTAAATACAATTAGAGTCCTTTTGAGAAAAATTTCAAATTTTTTACTCTAAATAAAAACGTATAGGAATATAATTCCATTGTATACTATTTCACTAATAATAATTAATTATTATTAATCCCGAAATTCACGTCACATTATAATTCATAAAAAAATACATCATTAAATGTTCTTAATATCATTACATTGAATTTTCTATTTCTTTCATAGGAACTGTGTCTTTGTTGTGTATGCGCATATGGTAATTATGCAATTAATAAATAATAAAAATAAATTACCCTGATAAAAATAATTTAATATACTCAAAATTGAAATTTTATTTTCATTCACAAAATGTACATATATTTATGTAAACATATTATATATACTTTAAACAAGAGAGTTTTAATTTGGATTTTGTTTACTTTATTTAAACTTATATGATAGTTCTGTAAAAGAAAAATGGAATTAAAATCCCTTATTTTAGTGTAAATGAAGAAATAGTTCTAAATAAACTCAACATATAGAAATAATTTAAGAGTGAAATATATTATCAAATTATTATAACCTTATTTCTATACTTAATCACCGAATTTAAGTTTACCAAGGTGAAAAATATTTTCCAATGTTACAATTAATAGTGAAATAAATAAATTTGAGGTATTTAGAAAATTTTAGTCTCATTATTATAAATATGGAATCCATTTTTTCATATTTATTTCATTTATGTGTCATAATTTACATTAAAAATAAACATTCAAAACGCAATATAAAAATATTTTCATGAAAGATTCATTTTGAGTACAAAAATGTTTTTATATAAAAGTAATGAGTAATTTAGATTAAAAAGGAATTATTTGTATTATTTATAAAAAAATAAAATAATTACATTTTAAAATTATTTTAAAAATGTTACTTTAGAAACAAATTAATGTAAAATACTGGTTTTTATAAAAAACTTTTTTTCTCTATATTCACAGAAAATGAATCTTTTATGAGAAAACCAAAATCACACCCTATGATAAGTATGATATAATGATTTATAAATGATATCATTTTTATGAAATAAAATTATTAATATTTTAGTAATTTAAATATAATATTCAATGAAAATATAAATAATTTTTTTTTGATGAAAATGTATTTTGGAAGTATAAAGTGACTTTACTATAAATTTATTACTTATGAAAAAATAAATAAATTTTAAAAAACATTATAAATATTTTATATAATATCGTAATTTCAATTCATAATTATATTTTAAAATCTAGAGTATAATTATCACATTTAAACTATAATATTTTTTTAGTATAAGACATTTCTCTTAAATCACATCATTGTGCGTTAGAAATGTTTTCGAGAATAGTAATCCTTTGAACTAAATTTTTTGGGGTGTTATATTATAACCCCTTATTGTACATGTGTTCTCAAATAATTTAATAATTTTTTAATAATATGGATTTAAAACATTTCTATGGTGTTAAAGATAAAACATATAATCATAAAAGGGAAAAATATTTTAATATTAAAAAAACCATTAAATAAGAAGGAACATTAGAAAAATTGATAATAAAACATTATTTTGAATATAGTAAATGTATTTTAAGAAGGACATCTAGAATAAAACATAAATGGGTTCCCAGATAAGTTGAAAATTCTTGGGAATTAAAAAATTTGACATATATGAGAAAATCATTGTCTAATGAATAATAGAGGGTGATAGAGAATATAGTAATGAGAATGTAAATGTCTAGAAAACCTTAATTAGGTTGGGGATAATTAAAACCATCAATTAATCTAAAATTAATGTATCAATATAAAATTTATAGTTCAATATCCATTAACATGAGATGTAGGATTATTTTATGATCAAGATTGGAAACATGAGAAATATTACTTCATTTATTTCAATTAAAAAGAAAATTTTTATCATTTGATTGTAATTTTTTTGGGTTTTCCCATCCATCTAATATCAAACTTCATGAAAATTATATTTTAATTTATTTTCATTTTTGAATAACTAAAAGTATATTTTAACTTAAAAAAGATATAAAAAAGGATATTGTGATATTACTTCTCTCAGTAGACATTAATCAATAACTAATTTTTTTTAAGATAATGTTATAACAAAAAAATATTAACCTTTTTTAAGAAACATAAATATAAAATACATTAATAATAACAATAATAGTTCAATAGAAATCATTTCATAAATATATAACCTTAAGAATCATCAAAATATTATTCACCAAGATAGACACCCAATGTATAAAATGATTTGATTTCAAATTCTTCAAGGACCAATTTAACAAATATCCCCAAATCACATATAAATACATATTTCAAAAATGTAAATAACATAATCAAATAAACTCTAAAATATTATCACAATTTATATATACATAAAAAATATTATTAATCCAAAATAAAATGATATATTCTTGAAAAAGATAGTCAACATTTATTCCTTAAATAAACTCCAATATTCTACAAAATCATTTCTATTTACATTAATTATATAATGTTTTAAAAAATTTAACCTTTTTTATATATAAATTTTAAAAGTAGAAATAATATTATATTTCAGTCTAATGGTTATCCTTAATAAAAAATATAAGTTCCCAAACTGAAATTACCATTTTATCCCAATTATAAATAATGAACCCAACATTAATGATCTCTCTAACCCTAAATATATTAATCCTTTTAAAAATATGTAAAAATATATAAAATTATTTATCCTAAAATAACCATTCACATGATAAACATAAGTGTTAAATATTATTTAAAGATATATTAAAATTAAATTAATGTATTTCAATGTACAGAGATTGTATTAAAACTCAAAAGTGGTATATTTTTAAATCTTATTATCAATATTAGAATTATTAATAGATGACACATGTGGTCTATCCCATATTAATATGTTATATTATAAGTTTCTATATGACATATCATCTCTTTTTCATAATGGTACAGAAAGATATTTTGATTGAAATAAAGAATTATCCCACATGAGTTTCTAGACAAGTGTAAAGTAATAGGCCATGTAAATATGCCACGGTGAAGATAAAGTTAATTCCAAATCAACCCCTTTTAAAGTTTTTAACCCCATTTTTATATTTCAACAAATGTATCCACATAAGAGTATATATAAAGAATTTTTTTATAGAAGACCACAAAATCTATACTTAACCAAAATAATAGGAAGTTATCCATATCATAGACTCATACTCAATGTTTTCACTAATGTTTTCTAGTACTAATAAATATAATTTGATACCAAACTATGGGGCCTGAAATTAAAAAATTATATAATTATGGGTTTCAAGTCAAGAATTAATTTTCATAAATTTTTATAATATTTATTATTTATCAATTTATCGAATTATGTCCATACTCTTAAATTATAAACCCATAAATTATAATGTTGAATCTTCCACTATGTATCCATTTTTTCCCAGAAATCAATACATTTAGAATAAAAAATGATTTATTTTCTTGAAAAATAATGTTCATTCTAAAATTTAGATAATTACTCTTTCTATCCAACCTTATGCCATGTGAAAATTATTTTCAAATATGGGATGAGCATAAAAATACATGGGATAGATAAAAAAATGAAAAAAACTCATTATTCCAGTTTCATTCCAAGAGATAATATAGAAAAGAGTTTTAATTAATATAAAAAATATTGACCTAAAATAATTATTTACTTATACAGTAAATTAGATTTATTAAATAAATTTTCACATAAATAAATTTATAATAAATCATGATTTAAAAATCTTAATCACAATGGTTTCTTAAAAAAACACAATAAAAAATATTTTATTTAAAAGACATGAATTTTAAAAATTAAAAATCATAGTCATTACATTAAAAAATAGATAATTATATTACATTATGAAATTAAAATATTTCCTTAAAATATCATGATATTGAATTTATAATCCATATATATTCCCTAGGAAATCACCTTGATAGATCACTTACAAGAATGACTACAAAAAACATTATATATAGAAGAAGCCATTGAGTTAATTACAACATAATTATCAAAATAACATAATAATGATTCAAGATATTAGAGGGAAATATAATGATAAAAAGTCATCATAGAAAATTTAAAATGAAAATAAAATAGTTTTGGATATTGATATGCCCATTTCATTTAAAACCCAATTTTCAAAAACTAAAATCCCTAAAAGATGTGAAAGTAAGGATTATATTGAATGTAAAATTCGATAATTTAAATTAATACAAACATATTTTTTGTAGAGGTAAGAAATCATATATACCCTATATATATTAATATAAATAAATCCTTTTTTACTTCTACAAAATAGATAAAATGTAACGCATAAAATACATAAAAAGGTACATTTTTATTTTTTTGAAATAAATTAAAAAGAGATATAAAATTTATTTTATAATTATTTTATTTCATTATAAAGAAAAATATTTTAATAAAATTTAGATAGAGTAAAACTACTCAAAAATTAAATCATTAAAACATTTAAAATATGGTATTAATGTAAATTGTACCTTATAACATGATAACATTTAAAAAATAAAACATTGAAGTAAGGAAGGGGTAATGTATTTATAAATTCATTAATTTAATAAAGTAATGATAAAATAAATCAATAATTTTTTTAAACAATATAAATAAACCATGTGGTGGAAATAACTTAAATCTCAGAGAAAGTGAATTGGGATGGGAATCACTTATCTAATCTCGCAACATTCCATGTAAATTTTTAACTCATATATATTTAATAGATATAAATTATTTAAATTATTAATAATAATTTCAACTTTTAATACCATATCTATATGTCTTTTATTTAATTTATTTTAAATACATATTAAATTATTTAATATATTATGTTCACATTGGGTTCTTTATAGACGTTCAGTTAATAATTAAAAAAAGAAGCATTGTGTTGATAGTGGTTTAAGAGATTATTATTATATAATATATAGAATAATAATAATTAAATAAATATCAATTTTATACATTAAATAAAAAATTAGATTCACCCTTGAAAGGAAAACATGAAAAACAATTCACATTACTTCACGAAGGTAGTATTCCCCATTTATAAATGAATGGAATTATCATTTTTTAACACATATAACGGTAAAAAGTTAAGTAATATAATATATTTCAAAAAAATAATTTGTTTAGTAATATCATATATAATTATTAAAACTATCGTTATATCTATAATTTTGAGGTAGTGATGAAAAAAACATATCTTTTCATGGAGGCTACTGTCCACACGTACACATGGATGATGTTTTCATTCCCCATAAGATAGAAAATATGGTGGAAAATGATATTATAATAACCTAATAACGTCTTATTATATGTGATATACTAATTTTATTATATTTTAGTGGTTCGGAAAAAAATTAATGAGGTAAAAGAATAAGTAAAATGATATTTTTTTCTTAAGATGATTAACATATCTTTTTAGAACCTCCTTTGGATATAACCTTAAGGACACTATGTATTGTCTTTTTAAGAGGCCATAACATATATAGCCTTCCTAAAGATCTTTATAAGTGATTTTTTTAGGGTTTGTTTGGCATAAGTGACTCAAGGTGGTGTGAATAATAGATGAGAGGTGGTGTCCTTTTTTTATGAAAGAAAGGAAACACACTAAATTTCTTTCAAGATTTGGATATAAAATGTTTTTTATTTAATAATGGAACAATGTGTCATGACCCATCACTTTGGGGAAAATTAAGTGACTCTCCAAACCCAAATCTAATTTTTTAGGGGCTAGTGAGTTTCACTGAGTAGGCATATCAGTAATATGGGCAACATTTCTTGAATACTTTTATGAATGAACACATCTCCAAGCCCATAAAAATGTAATGTAAATTTGCTATGATAAAAATGAATTCATACCAATTCCACCTCAACAAATTATGATATAAATGTAAAGTATAGTAAGATAAAGGATGCTAGAATATAAGCCCACAAAAATAATGTCTATGAATAGGTTCCTAAAACACATCCACAGAAAAAACTACCTAATCTAACCAAAAGGCATGGTTTTGGAACTGCTCTCTGAAGCCATTGGAACAACTCGGGATACCTGATCTATGAAGGTTTTGTTCAATCTTGGTCCACACTGGACCATTTAAAAAGGTCATTGATCTTCCAAAGACATGACACATGTCGGAAAATACCGAGTTGGTGTGAGTATAGTAATACTCAGTAAGGCACCCCGAAACCACAAATAAATACACAAATGAAATTTTCAGTTATCTATACATAGTTATAAGTCTATAAAATACAACAAGAATATCTAAATATACTCAATCCACACCACACAATCTTTGGTAAGTCATAAAAAATACATACCATCACTAGGGATTCTGTATGATGATCCAACAAATAATTCAATCGGGATAACACACTCTTTAGTTTGATATCCCTGATGATGTCCTTCCCCAGTGTACTATTTTTCAAGAACTATCTTGAGAGAGAGATACACTAAATTATCTAAAAAGAGATATGATACATCAGATGAGTCTCACATCCATTGCCGTGGGGGGATGCCAATAACTCAATATGTATTAACTCGCTATGTATAGGATTGATGCCCAATGAAGCTGCTCATGTCAATACATAAGACCCTACCTATAACATTAAGATGAATAGGGGATCCCACACTGGGCCTCTCAGGGGATTCCAACAACACTATCTAAAGAATTTCTTCTAAATGGATAATACTCCTCTGGGTATGAAATAATACCAATAGACTTTTAAGGGAATGGTATGTGTAATGAACTATATCGAAATCCATCTATGATTTGGTGAATGAGGTAATCAATTCACATAGAAAAAAGTGGGTGCAAAATGAGTAGTAGCCACACGCGCCATTTCCTTGACCCTTGGTAGTTCCCATGTGAATGTCCCGTGACATTGGAAATATCTTCAATATATAACCCACCATTGGTTATATAAGGACCATATCATCATAATTGTCCCAACATTGATGATGGTGCATAAAATGGATGCTCTGTTTGAATCTTATGATTATTTTAGTTAATAGATCTAACCTCTATCTAGTAAAGGTCCCACATGACCCAAACCAGTCTGATTTTTTGGGCTAGTCCTAACTTGTCCCATTGAGCATAGTCTTCCCTATACCACTAGGCCACCTATCCAATCCTACTAGGTCAACATGGCACAACCGAAATCTCCTGATCTTGGCCACACACATGCTAGTCGGTTTGTATGCCATGCAAGGAACACCCAGACCATGTGCCCCCTAGTCCATGTGGTGTCATTACGTATCCCATTTTTTGTTGTGTTGCATCCCACATAGTTTTCCAACTATGTTCACATGCACCCCATGCGTTCTACATTCCCATGCCATCGCATCCCTCGCAGGCTCACATGTAGCCCCTTCATGCCTCATTCCGCCTCCTCCAGCCACCCCGCGGGCAGCTTGCCATCAACCTGAACCATACCCCTAGAACTACATATCCACTCTCATGGAAATAAAAAAAATTCAATGTCCTGGATGTCACCATGAACTCCCACCTACACTGTTGTTCACCACTGTCCTAACCAAATCAGGCCTCACAATTACCATCACACCTCTACTGCATCATCACAAGGTCAGATCTTCAATCGTGGTTTGTTGTTTCAATAAGAGAGGCCCCAACAATCATTACATCAAAAATAATGAAGAATGTGTAGAACATGAGAAATTTCATGGGATAAATTCCCAATGAAAAATATAAGGAACAAACCATGGGAATTTTTCATTCCGAAATCAATCCATTATATATGAATGATCCAGAACACAAAATAAAAAATACATATACAAACCCCAATAATAATGCCACAATAAAATCCCACCCCATAAATAATATCGAACCATATGTCATAATATTTGTGGTGTGATCCACATATTTGATTGATTCCATGCACATGGAAAGAAAGAATAGAAAACAAGATAATTCCCTACATGGGAATGGATCTATTGGTGTCGTAGATTTTTTTGTTGATGGTGATCTATCAAGAACAATCTCGACCCACTGTACTGTAAGTTTAAATCATGATATTAATCCAAATTTCTCCCTAGATCCTTCAGGTAATTCCAGGGTTATTATCCTAACCCTCGACTCCTACATTAAATTATTAAATTTAAAAATAAATGATGTTTTATCGAATAAAAATAAATTTTTATTAAAATAATAATAATCCTGATTTGTCCAAAAACTATCTTTCATATTTGAATCACACCAACCGATGTTAGGCCTCACATGAGGCAATGTTTCTACTCGGAATTCAATGGTTCCCTATGATTTCTGATACACAAACATATTTATATGTTATTCCATTTTATCAAGAAAACAATTCACTCATGATAATTAATGATTAATATTTTTGAAACAATAGTTCGGGGAATACCATGCCTCATAATCACACTCCATCTCTGCATATGGTCTTGAAATAATTCCAAATAATGTTTAAAAATAATACATGGTAAAATCCATGGCATTACCCTCTTTTCACCTAAGGTATTTATGTCCCCAAAAGTCCAAAAACAAGACTACTAAAAAATATTTGGGTAGTATGCATAAATTTGAACCTCACACACCCATATGGTCTCATAGTTATTTCCATGCTACGACCATTCTCCTACTAATCCTAGACCTCTATTGGGTACTAAGAAAAATATATCCCATCCTCGATGTCTTGCTTTCCATCTTTGATAACGTGCGATTGGCCATGCACGTACATCCTAAACTGTGACACATGGTGGAAATCATGTAACCATTGCAACTTTAAGAATAGATTTATATACTACTCCCCCTTTCTAACTCTACGAAGTATTTGCAATGGGTCGATGAACCTCATAGATAACTTGTCTCTCTGACCAAATATCCACAACACATGTCTAGGTGAGACCCAAAGGAACAAATGGTCTCCCTCTATGAACTCTAGAGGTCATCATCTTCTATCGGAACATGACTTCTTATATATATTCACTATATTCATCCACACCAGCATGATTTTAACCTTCTCAGTAGTACCTCAAACTAACTCTTGGATAATGAGTGATAACTCTATTAGGTTTATCCAGTAATGTGGTGTCATGTAGGTTTGCCCATACAGATCCATGAATGGGGTCATACGAATGGAGAATTTGTAGTTTTTGTTTTATGAAAACTCCACCAGGGGTAGGTGATCCTCCCAACTATGACTGAAATCAATGATATAGGCCTGAAACATGTACTCTATAACTTGAATGGTTGTCTGATTCTAGAAAACCATATGGGGAGGAAGCTCTATGAACAAGTGAAACTGAGTCCCAAACCACTCTTGCAATTCCTTCCTAAACCACAATATGAAATTATTATCATGATCTAAAAAAAATCATCAATGAAACTCTGCTAAGTAGAAAAATATCCTGCATGTAGAAGTGTCCCAAGACCTATACTAAGTTCTACTTCCAAATAGGTAGGAAGTGGGATGACAAGGTGAGTTATTCAATGATCACCCATGTGGTATCGTTTCCCATGTACATATGTTGAAAACCCTTCATGTATTAAGTTGATATCCCATCCTAGTTCCACTTTGGATCCACAAGGGTTTGAGTTATACCAGATGGAACCTGGTGTATAACCTTTACTTGGGGATAAATGAGGAAGCGATAAATGAACTCTACAACTTCCTTCTTTATTCAAGCCCGCAAAAACTGACCATGGATCTCCTGGTATATCTACTCTACAGCTTGATTCACCGCCAAAGGGGATGTATGAAACACCCTCAAAACCTCCTATTGCAATGACATTAGTAAAAATGTGTGTCTTCTAAAAAGAAAGGCAAGCTCCCCACCTTTTTAATATCTATTATGAATATGTTCTATAGATACCTAAGGACATAGTGGCTCATAGTTGGTATCTCCATGTTGTGCCCCCCTAAAATAATATTATAGTGTATGGGTATCCTCCTCTGACTAGAAGTAAGATTCACAATCTCCATCCATATAGGGTAACTATAATGAGGACCACTGCTCCGATGCATTATCTAGAAATTGTGTACTCAATATCAGGATGAGAGTATCTACACCCACATTTCCCTTCCTTGGATTATAGATGATCCCAAAGTAATAATCATGGTAAAAATTTAGCCACAATATCTATCTCAAGTTCTGATCCTTCTAAGAAAAGATATACTTGAGACTCCTATGATCAGAGTAGAAAATATACCCCTCTCCTATCAGGTAGTGTCACCACACCTTGAATGTTAAAGCTGTTGTTTCCAACTCAGATAATGGGTTATGTATTTCTTCTCATATGGTATCAAATTTCTCAAAACATAGGAAATCACCACATGACTCTGCGTTAGGATGCAACCGATCCTAGTTGCCGATGCACAGTAGAATACTACGTACTCGACACCCTTCCTTAGAAACCTCAAGATCAGGGTTCTCCTCTAACTCTAACTCAACTACTTAAAATCCTTATGAATCTTCTCGATCCACAAATATAGGATTCCCATTTTCAATCAGTTCTTCTTTAGGTGCTGATATCCTAGAGAAATTATGGATGAACAAATGTTAATTTTCAGCCAGCCCAAGCATGCTATGCACCTCTATCACGCTTTTAGGTGGCTCTCATGCTGACACTGCATCATCCTTGTTCGGGTCCACTACCACTCCATCAATCGAGATAGCATGTCCCAGGATGCAGACTATCTGAATCCAGAACTAGATCTTCACGATCATACCATAAATATGCTTCTCATAGAATACATCCAGAACCATCCTTATGTGTCATGTGTGCTTCCCCTCAGATGATGAGTACACAAGGATATTGTGGATGAAGAACACAATGAACAAGTCTATGTATGGATATAATATTCATTTAACATGTCTCATGAATACTATGGTGGAGTTCATCATTCCAAAGGGAATCACCATGTAATCATAATGACTGTCATGACATCGAAAAGTCATCGTCGGTATATCATCATTGTGTACTCGTAGGTGGTGATACCATGATCTGAGGTAAAAATTCAAAAACCATCAAGACCCTATGAACTGATCAAATAGTTCATCGATCATCGGTAGTGGAAACATATTTCTTTGTGTCACCTTGTTTAGGCACTGGTAAAAAAGACTCAAATATCAACCTCTAATATTTTTTTTTGATAAAAAAAACATTGGGGCTACCCGTGGTGAAACAATGGGTATCACGAAGATCTTCATTAAAAAATACTCCAACTACACCCTATGGTCATGGATATCTCTAGTGAACATATGGTATACTGGTGAGGATATCTTTCCTTCCCATGGTGTAGGTCGATTCATAATTCTATCTTCCAGTGAGGAGGTAGTCTCAGAACATCTTCAGGGAAGGAATCCTTGTACCCCATGACTACTTCTGGGAACTATAAACTCATAGTATATTTTTCACTGATGTTCAAGCAATACAGGTGATGAGAGATCAACTGTACTCTCCTATGAATTAGTCCATGATATGCATCCTGAGTTTTTTTTCATCAATAAAAGATAATCTCATTCCATCACTGTGGATACATAGCACCCTTCTCCTGAAATAGTCAATTTGGTCATCAACTGAATATAACTATCCATACAATGAATGATTTCATAAGGCCTTGATGATACCACAAAGAGGTTCCAACTAAATCTCCCCCAATAATGGTAAGTTTACACCATTGAAATAAATTTTTGACAATCGATTCTCCTCCAGTCAGTGTCTCCAAGAAATATGGGTGAGTCAATGGCTTTATGAGAATCTCATGGTCTCATAAATGATATGTGGTGAGGATGAAATTACTAGTATATGTGTCAATTAGTTTGAAATATTGAGTTGAAAAGAAACATATCATACCTTGAATCGTTCAAGGAGTCCCTAAGTCAGAAGCCTCACCCACATGCTGATATCCTCACCCTTTTTCCTCCAACATCATGCCCTTAGCACAGACCATCTAGGGGAGATGGCGGTGGTAGAAAGTCAAAACGTTGACATCCTCTCACTGCTCTCCATGCTCCTCTACCAATTTTTCCACCCTGCAGATCTTCCTGGTCCTTCGTCTTCCACTAACTTGGTGGTCTATCAACAATCTCCCGATTAGCAATAGGATGAGTTATAGAATCTTGAGTGAGATTTCCCCTTCTATCACATGAGCATCAACAACTCTCTCTAGGATGACAAGATCCACCCTGTTGACCCTAAATAGCATATCCTTTATCCTAGGACCTCCTCTTGAAATGTCTCCCATGCTCATATCCATATGATTGATGTCAGTACCCTACTATTGAAGCCTCTGCACCTTCCCATCGTCTACAGACTAAGACCATCTGTCTCAGCTCATCCAAAAAGCCCTCCACCACCAAGGACCCTTCATGTACCCAAAAATAATTAGTAATGATCATATAGATAATACTATCACTGATTTCTCTATATAACCCTCACTCGAATGTTTTACCACATTAGTACAAATCCTGGACCATATCCATCGAGTACCTAAAATGTTTGGTAAACCATGATGTATAATCATCTTCTATAATAAATACCTTCTATAGATGAAGAAGATCCTATATACACAGTGCTCTCAGTGTAACAGGTGAGAAATCATCTCTGAAGAGACACTCAAACTCTATCCATGAGAGTGTTACCTCAGAGTGAATCTGAATATACAGACACTACCATCACCCTACTGGACCCCATAGAAGGCTCTTTTCTAGGACCACCATATGATCAGATGGTGTCAATATAGAAAAAACATGGGTGACCACCTAAAGACAATCCTCAACCTCTTGAGAGTTAGGTTTACCTCCAAACCTAAGGGTTCTCTATCTCTAAAACTTATGAAATGTTCTCAACCTTCTCTCCTCGTATACTAGTAATATAGGTACCATGGGTATCACTACAAGTGGTGGTACAACTGGTTCACTACCTATAGGTAACATCTAGGAAACTAGACCCTTTAATGAAGTCTATTCACATAGAGAGTCATTCTATTGATCTAGCTACTGAATCTTAGCTGGTATATCTCATATAGGCATCATATATGAAAATAAGATATACCACATTCAGTGAGTATATCTGGATAGCTGATTCAAGAAGGACATGGAACCCCAAACCATTACGATATAATGCATTTACTATTGTTTTCTATGCAACCAGTGTTGTCATATATCGAGTCAAAAATAAGGTTATTAGAGTCCTTGCGTATGGATATGTCAGCCTCCAAACAAACACTGGAGTCCCTATCCTAAAGGAAGAACTAGAAACACTTATCACTATTTGCCCAAAACAATATCACAGACTCTCAATCTTATGGTATAATTGACCACCTCTGATACCACTCTATTACAACCTGTCCTAGTGGGGCCTGTTCTATGACTCCCCAAGACCTCCACTAATATGCTAGTGGATGGCTACGATCATAGAGTAGGCATATCACTAACCTCAAGGGAAATTATTTAGTACCTGTACACAGACATCTCCAAGCCCACAATTCGGAAATGTCAAAAAAAACTAAGAAACATATGCATTATTACCACTATAATCCAACTAGAGTATGACCATAATGTAAGGAATAGTATGGTAAACCAAGAAACAGTACAATAAAAACAAATGAATGTATTAAAACAGGTTCTGGCTACTCATCCATAGAAACCCCAACATGATCCAACTAGAAGGCAAGGTGCTAGAAATTATTTCTAATGCAATTGGAACACCTTATCCTACCTCATCTCACAAGGATCCATCCAGTCCTAGTCTACCCGAGATGATTTCAAAAGGATACTCATCTTCAAAAGGCATTACACAATCTAAAAAACCCTATGAAAGGTTGAGTATAACAATACTTAGTATGAAACCCTAAAACCAAAAAGAAAGACACAATGGAAAGTAATAATTAGCTCTATAATGGTATATGTCAACATTATATAACATTAATATAATGATATACCCAATCCATACCACATAGTCTATGTTATGTCAAAACAATTTCATACCACCACAAGGGATTTAGTCTAAAGATTACATGAATAATTCAACTAGGAGAACATAGTCTTAAGACTAATTGAACTACTGAAATACATCTAAGAAATACTGTTCATCGGGAACTATCATTAGAGATAGGTACATAGAAAGATCTGAATAGAGATACAATGAATCATATGAGGATCACAGTTAGGGCAGTGGGGTGATACAGAAAAATCAATATTTATTAACCTTATATGTAGAGGATCAACGCTTGGTGATGTTGGTATTTTCAATACCAAAGACTCTACCTAGGACATAAAGATGAATAGATGATCCCACATTGAACCTCTTAGGGGATTCCAACAACTCTATCCACAGAAGTCCAGTTGAAGGGATCATACTCGTCTCAGTAGGACACGATGCAAATAAACCTTAAGTGGAATGAAAAAGTGAAAAAATCCTCTCTAATATCATCTAATATTTAGTGGCTAAGGTAATCAATTCACGTAGAAAAGAGAGGGTTCATGGTGAGTAGTAGCCACACCCTCCATGCCACTTAAAATTGGGTACTTCTCGTGTAAAATGCCCGAATCACTAGAAATATTTTTGATTTAAATTTGAAAATTATTATCACAAATACCATTTTATCTCCAGGTTCCATAATATAATGATAGTTCATTAAAAAAAATGTTATGATTGAATGTTATGAAATTTTTTGTAAAAATATCTGACTGGGGTCCGGTCAGGGTCCGACCCGACCCGTTGTCTGACTCATCCTGGTCCGGGGAACCCGACCCCACCTGAATTGGACAATTAGTCCCTTCTATGCCCAGTCTAATGGGCCACCCGGTCCTACCCATAGGGTTTACTTGGAGTATCTCGAATCCCTCGGTTCAGGCTTCATACATGTGGACTAATTTTTCTACCGCATGCGGTCTGCCTTGACATTGTAGCCCTGGTCTACGTGATTTGGTGGCACGTTTCTACGTACACTATGTGTTCCAACTTTCCACACCCTCACAACCAAACTAGGTTCGCACACATCCCATACAATTCCTCATTCATCCTCTAACAGCCGCCCTGCCGGTGGCGCACCATCTGCCCCTCCATTGACCTAGACCATCCCCTTTGACCCAAACCACCACTCCCCTTGACCGACCACATCCATTTCCTTGGCCACTATTTTGTGTTACCTTACCAGACACGTCATGTCATGCTTTCACCATCACAACTACACTCTTTAATTATATGGTCGGATCCTCCAACTCATTTCCTTGTTCCAAGAATTGATGGAAAATGATCATTCATTCCTAGTGCACGAAGAATGAAAATGGCAAGAAGAATGCTGCCAGAGAAAAACACAATAAACAGACAAACGAACAAACCTCGATATTTTATTATTCTGGACTCGATCCATTCTATAATAATGATCAAGAAAAAAAATAAAATCTCCCTAAACAATCCTCGATAATAAAACAACAATAAAAAAACATCTAGTAATGATGATCGAAGCATGAGTCAACCTATTCTTGGGTTGATCTGAATTCATCATTGGTTCAATGAGAAATATAATAATGAAATAAAAATCAAAATTCCCAAACTAGGAATGAATCATTCACTATCAAAGATTTTTTTGATGTCGATCATTCAAGAACAATCTCTATCCACCAACCAATTGGAATTCATTGAGAGATTTCTTGAAGGTTATATCCAGAGCATTCATGGAATTACTTGGTTGGGAGACAAATCATAGATTCCTACATAAAAGGATAAAATATAAATAGATGTGTGATTGTGTCGAATAATTTTATTTAATAAATATTTTTATTCTCTACACGTCAATAAATATTTCATTCTTATTGTCTTTCACAAGATAATGTTAGTCCTCATCCAAGGTGAAGTTTCTACTGTGAACTCAATAGTGCCCTCAGATTTCTGATATGTGCATCCATTTATTTATTATTTTTTAGGAAAATTGCTCACCCATGATATTCAAAGATTAATATTTTTCAAATAATTGTTCTGAGAACATTGGGCCTCGAAATTGCAATTCCTCTCAACGTATGGTCCCAAAATAAAGCCATATAATATTTAAAAATAATTCATGAAGCAAATCTATGACATTACACCATGTTTCCAAAACATAGAAGCTAAGATAGAATAGGGTTGGAATAATTTCGACTCATAAAATTTTTAATTGATTATGTGACATTTTAAACAATATTTTTGGGTTTAAATTATTTTATTATGAATTTTAACCATAACCATGTTAATAAAAATTTCAATACCAAAAGGTTTAAAATTAATTATAATCTAAAATTTTCTCAAAAATTGAAAAGGGATGAAATTTTGGACAATATAAAATACCACAAGCCATATTAAAATATTTTTATGAATTTTAAATCATTTAAATATATATTTTTCCTCAAAGAATACCAATAATGTGTTTTTAGAACCAATAACATATTTTATCTTTAAATACATCATGAATTCTAATATATTTGAATATCTTATATTTAATTATAATATATATATTATATTTGACCATAACATGTTTGTAACCCAATAATAAATCCAAAAAAATATTATAATTTTTTAAATCATTTATTTTTATTTTTATATGTGTTTCATAATCCTGGTTTTAAAATTAGGTATTTATTTAAGGTAATTATACCATCATTAAGAATTAAGAATAAATTACCATCATAAGAATAAATAAATTAATTCAAAAATAAAATTTTATATTCATTTATAACTTCTTTTTATCTATTTTGGAATTTATATGTATAATTAAAAGTAAGATAGTGAATTTTTGGAATTAACTATTGGTTAAATAAATATAAAGGTATTGATAAAAGAAAAATGACTCAAAAATTCTATAATTTATGAAAATGATTGGGAAGTGAAAATAAAATCACCCAATATATAAAATTTATGTTCAATATACATTTTTGAAGCCTTATCATGTTATTTTTAATCATAATTATTGGATTTACCCTTATTGAGAGGACACATATTTTACCATGGTTACTATTCATTATTACCAAAAGTATAATTTTCTTCTATTTTCAAAATATTAACCTCATATTTCATAATATATAATAAATTTTATCAAATTAATTTTCTTTAAATTGCATGAAATTAAATTTTTAATAATAATGAAAAGCATGGGGGGAAATATTTCTTAAGAAAAATATATTTTAATAATTTTTTTAGAACAAAATGAGTCATAATGTTTATACTAATAAAATTATTTGGATTATGTTGAATAAAAATCTAAAAATTAAATTTCAAAAAAATTTAAAAAATAATGGAACATTGTATATATTTTAATGGAATAGACAATATTTTATAGAATTCATATTTTATACTATCCATTTCATAAATAATTTTTTCATTAAAATAAAAAAAATTCACAATATGATAATTCTAATATTCTCAATTCAGAAAATATATATTTTATAACAAATAATATTTATATTTGATGATTAAATTAATCAAAATATTCAATCATGATATATAATAAAACACATTTTTTGAAGCCTAAAAATACATTACTAAATTCGTTGAACATATTAACTAATTAATACATTATATAAAAAATTAATATATATATATATATATATTAATTATATATATTTATAACACAAATTTAATACCTGGTTTATAATGATCGTATATTTATTATAATATTTCTTTAGTATTTATCAATTTGTTTAATGATTGGGGTGTTGCGTTTTGTATGTTATTGAGAAAATAATTCTTACAAATGAAATTTTATTTGGGTAACATGAAAATAGATCTAAAAAATTAAGGAAAGAGATGAAAGGTGATCGATCAGTAATGAGATCATGCACTAGATCTAGTGGAGTTAATAACTAACTTAGCTATGTTTGGAAAAATACTTCAACAATTATGAGTGGTTGATACCAGAAGATCCCCTCTTCTGAATGTTTAATATTATTTATATTATAAAGATAAATTATTCTATAATTGTTATCGTTAAAAATATTTTTTCCCCATCTATCGAAATTCATATTCAAATTGTAATTTGTATTTTTATTTAATTTGTTAAAGTAAAATAGTCAAATTTTTATGATTATATTTATTAATCAAGGCCATGCTTATGATTAAGTAGAAATTTTATAGGTATAATTCTTTTTTAGGTCTCTGAGTAATTAAATCCAATTAATTAGAGAAATAAATCCCTAACCCTGATCATCGTATTGTTTGAAAATCGAATTTGGTGAACATTTTGTGGGTTTGGAGCATGCATTGAATAATTTATATAAGGGAAATTGATTGAAAATGATGAAGTGTGTGTCTAAAGGATGAAACTTATTCATTGATACCATTTTTAAAATATTAACTCACCTTAATTTTCTACCTAACATATTTTTCTAAATAAAAAATTTCCCTACTTTTTCTTATAATTATTTTTCATTAGTTTTTTTGTAATATTTTCCAAAATTTATCAAATGTATAACTTTTATTCTATATTTTAGAAACCATGAAACAAAATTAAATGTTTTTTCTATATCTTATATCAATTTTGGGAGAAATATTTTGTGTTAATATATTAAATTCCTTTGGGATTAAATATTTTTATGGATTTTTTGAGAGGATTCGTTACTAAAATATTACTTAATTATCATGTTTTCTCTATTTCTTGGATAATTAGATAACTCAACTATAATTTTTATTCCCAAATAAAATCATATGATGTAATATAATATTAGTTATACTTAGGATCATAATATTGAGATTTCAATAATGGCGAGTAACATTATTTTATTATAGATTTGTTATACATATGTTCTAACAAATACATAAGAGATTTATATTTCACAGTTTCTTTTGGAGTTTTTGGTTTAAAATCATCTAAAATATGTGTATGAAACTTTGGTAATTACAGTTTTTATGATAGTATCATCTATTAATTTTTAGGGATTCTGTTAGAGAATCAAAATTAAACTAGACTATTATTAATAGCTTTTTAAATCTATAAAATCATGGTTTCAAAAATGAATGTCATTTATGAGTTATTCCTTTAAAATCATACTTATACATTTTATATTCTTATTAATTTTTGCATTCTCAACAATGTGTTTCCTTTTCATTAGAAAATGGGCATAAATAGGATAAACTATTCTAATAACCATTGTTTCGGTCAATGAAATGATTTATCAAAGAAGACTATTAGTATGATTACATCAATATTTGAGTACCACATAGTGTTACTTGCATATCTAACTCTTGTTCTGAATAATAAAATGAATCACATAAAACTCTATATTTCTCCCTTCATTAAAAAATTTGTGGTTGAGTCATTTATGCGAAATGACCACCAAATTTTCTAGATATTTTGATGTCCTAATTATTGAAAAATATATTAATTTCCTTGATAAGATATTTTCTATCTTTCTACTCATTGAATAAGCTAATTTAATTTTTCCCATATATCTCATAAGGGTATGTGATTTTTAGTGGTGTACATTAATCATAAATACAAATACTGAAAAATATATCAAAATAATGGTTATAGATAAATTCAGAAATTTTTTTTACACACACTATATAACATTAAAAAAAGAGGGATTATATTAGAATGAGTCAAATGCATGATAAATAAATTTATTCATGTAATGAAAACATCCCAGGGTATGAAAATTATTCCATTGATTTTTTGATGACACTAACCCTGAGGTTTAATACTTCATTAGTAGTCTAAATAAAATTATTTGAAATTTGTTCACAATCCAGGACTTTTTATAGCTACGAGTAAATAATATAACGTTCCATTAATGTTTGAATATAGATTATTGATTTTAAATAGACATTCAATGATGTAGATAATAGTGGATAATAGAGTTTATCATTAGAGGTATGATGATAAAATCTATTGTAGAGAAACAAATGAAACATAGAAAATGTCATAAGTGTGGGATGGAGTATCCATGAAACCCCCCCAAGGGAATAAAAAAATGTTTCATGTGTGTAAATGAGGGGAATCAAGATAATAAAAATTGATCTGATAAGAAAAATCCAATATGTATGATATAATAATGGAATGTTACATGTGATCCTTCAACAATGTTATACCTTTTACACTATGTGAAACATGAAAACATTGTATGTTATTAAAAATTTTAATGGTCATCAATGATAACCAACGAAAATATCCTCCAAGGCCAAGAGAGAAAATAAAATATTATTATATATTTATAGATGAGGTGGATCATGAAAATAATGTAGTTATATGTATAATTATTATTTATTTATGAATAATTATTTTCCGATTTCATTTTGGTGATATGTATTGTTTCATAAATACAATTTCCAAATAAATATGAAACTATTATCTAAATAAATGTAGGATGAGTTACTAGTGAAAACACTAACTGATATAATTTTTTCATCTGAAGTATATAACTCTCCACTAATTAAAGGTTGTGTGAATAATCACTTAGATTATATTTTTATACTCCACTTTATGGAATTAAATGTTATATTTTCAGGAATTATATATATTTATATTGAAACAAAATTAAAAACAATGTGACAAAAATCTACTTCCATATCCCAAATCATCATCAGATTCTATAAATGTGTAATGAGAATGATGAAACTATTTGGTTAAAATCCTCCTCAAGAATGGATCTTATTAACATATATTCACTAAAAATTCAATACATTATATTTTTGGGTAGGACATCTTTTTTATCTTGGTTGAGAAGGAACCATTACATATCATAAAGGCTAGAAATACATAGAGCAAAGTCCTAGAGGCCCAAATGTCTTACACATTTTAATTGAATTAAATAGACCAACCCTACAACAATTTCTTCAATGTATAAGCCTTGGTAACTATGTAATGATGAATTCATATGTCCCTTTTTAACGTTGATCTACATGGGTTCAAAACCATGTGGTGTGTACATATTGTACCTCTTTATCTTAGGCTCTGTTGGGTCTTCCTAGTGACTGAAAATATTCTGATCCATCATCCCGAGGATACACTAATATAGTTGACCCCCCTGTATTTTTTTCCCAAAGGGAAAATAACACTGAGGCCTAAAAAATGACCCAAAATCCAAATTCGAGTGAATAGTCCCAATTCTACATGACCCCTTTACTGTTTCTTCTATAGTGCCTAAACAACTATATGATTACAATACTACTATAGTACCTTATAAATTGTCTTGGGTCAGGTTTTGAACATGATTTTCATAGATTATTATGAGGATAAATCACCACTTGTGTAAGAACTAAACTAAAAATTACCTTCTGAGAAATAATATATAGTTTAAATGATTGATAAATATGGGAGGATCATATAGGGAACATTCTAATTGTAATTGGATATATTTATGTTTTCCCTAAAAAGTTTTAGGGACTTCCTTCAGATTTCGAGGCACTACAAAAAAAAAAATATATTTATTTTTGTTTTTATTTTTCATTATCAAAATTAATAAATGTTTCTAATGTAGTTACCATGTTTTTTAGAAATATAGTTAAATGATTTGTCTAATATTTTTTCCTATTTTTTAGTTCCATGTATACATGTCTTTGTTAAATTTGAGTAAATGGGAATATATAACCTCATGTTTCATAAACATGTGTAAAAATAGTTTTATTTTATTTTAAATTAAATTGAAGATTTTTTTTCAATAGGTGACTTTGATATTTTGTGGAATTTTTATTTTTAATTACCTTCATGATTTATTCCCTCGAGTCCTTTGATTCCAATGCCACTCTCTCACTACTCTCCTAATTCATTATTATAGACCTCCTTCTTGTCCCCAAGATGAAGACCCTACTCCTCCCCCCATATCTATCTCCACAATCATTGATATATGTGCACCACTAAATACCTTAAAAATTTGAATCATAGGACCATAACCTATCTATAAGCCATTATAAAATAAATTGGTTTTGGGAACAAAACCCAGGACCTTTGAGTTCATAGAGGGAGAACATACCAGAGTGCAATTCTGTTTGTTCTATTTAAAATACGTACCATATTATATTTATTATTATGTCAATATATTTATATATAAATAAAAATTATTACTTGTTTATATTTAAATATTTAATTACATATTTTAATATATATATATATATACATATTATATATATAATTATATGTATAAATTTATATATTTTTATATACATATAGTATATTTATATATATGTTAATATATTTTTATGTTCACCTTAATTTATACATATAAGTTTATTTATTTATTAATATATATGTATTTATATATAGTTCAATATATAAATTAATATATATTTTGAAATATTTATATATAAATAAAAAATATAATATTAGATATTAATATATATTAATATATGTAATTATGTATATATGGTAGTGTAAATTAATATATTTTTTATTATATATTAATATATAAATTAATATATGTGATGTTTTATGTTGTGAATAAATGTTATCGTACATCATTATACATTAATATACATCCTATATATTAATATATATATATATATATTAATATTTAAATTAATTTTAATATACATATATAGATTGTAGTAATTATTCAATTAGTAATTATTATTCAGTTACAAATAATCTTTAACTTTTGTGATTATTTGTTTATATGTATGTTTGTGTATATGAATTTTATATAAATATTTTTTTTTATTTCTATATAATACAATTATATATTAAATATTCTATTATTATTAATTAATTTAGTTATTGTTAATAAATTATAACAATTGTATGCATGTTTATATGTATGTATGTATACATATATGCATGTTTATATGAATTGGTGGGTTTGTATGTGTGTATAAATTCAAAATAAATACCTTTTAATTTCTTGTTTAATTTATACAGGTTTTAAAAATGTGGCTAAATGTAAATTTGTGATGTTTTAAAATGTGGCTAAAAATGCAATTAAATTATCTATGTTTTAAAACATGGATAAAATAACATTGTAAAATTATCCATGCCTTTATGAATTTGTGGGTAAATTATCCATGGTTTTAAACAAGAATAAAAAACACAGTCATCCTAGACATGTTTTCTTAATAACATGTATACATGATGTAGTAATGAGGTTTTAAAATGTATATAAACATAATAGATAAATTTTCCTGTTTAGAGAAATGAGACAAAATTTAAAAAAGTATCAATTTTTTAATTAGATGTGTCTAAAAAACATGTCTAACTGCTAGGTTTTTTGTAGTGATTTTGAGTTCGTAGAGAAACATATATATAGATATCTACTCATATATAAGATTATGTATATAATATCCCCCATTTAAAAGGAATAATTTTGTGGAAACTCTAAGAGAATCTTGATGAGGGTTTCATCTAAATATGTGCAACACTATTGGGTGTTTTTGTTGTATTTGTCATTAAGATTGATGTTTCATTATGACTAGAAAATTATTTTGAAAAACTCAAAACGTTCATGATAAACATAAAACATCCCCTTCCAAGTATTTAAATCCTTTTTAATTAACTATGAGGGTGTATGAAATATTAAAAAGTTGATCATTGGTTGGGATATCATCATTTAAATGTTAAGAATAATGATATTCTAATAACTTCCTTTTATTTAAGGTAGGGACATGAAGTGTTCATAGTGATTCCCTCTATATGCATATATTCTCCAATAATATTCATGGTCTTGATGACTAGAGTATTTATAGATTATTTTTCAAAATTAGTGGTGGACTTTATAAATGTCAATATCATATACTCCAAAAACTAGGAGGAATATTTAAATCCTTTTTGTACTCGGTTAAAGACTTTGATAAAAGATATTTGATATGAAATGTAGAGTAAATATGATATTGGGATGGATAACGTTACACTCTTGGTGTATGTTATCGAATAAAAGGGGATAATTGTTGATCTTTTAATGGAAAAGATATTAAGGAATGGACCAGAAAAACATGTACACTCCATATCCATAGTATCCTCAAATTATATGGAATCTATAAATGATCTATGATGAAATTATCATGATTGTCAAAATAACAATCCATGTTATCTCATAATGAAGTACATTTTAATGCACTAATTAATGGGAAGATACATTCATGGATTTGAATATAATTCAAATCACTACAATTACACAAACTCCCCTTAAGAAATGAATGATTATTTATATGAATTTATGAATCAGATAAAGGAATGGGTATTTACACTTGAATAATGATAAATTTATAGTATATACCTTATGAAATATTAATGTTAGTTTAAAAAATTATATGATGAATGATCTGTAGTGGGATACAGTAATATTTTCATTAATTATTTAGAGGCATTATCTCTATAGAGTTATGTATGACATATATATAGATACAATTATCTTGAAGTATATATTCACATATAAGGAAATGATTATGAATGGATGAGGTTTTATATATATGATGAAGGACTATGATTTAGAAATAAATTACCATCATAGTAAGGAGGACAAAGTGGTCGAATTTCTATGGAGAAAATTTCCTTAAACGGTATGTATGATTTGGTTTAATTTAATCCATATCCTTAATATATTTAGTAATATTATAGGGTAAAATAAATTTTTTCTTGAAAAAAACATATTTTTAAAAACATATCACATATTATATAAATTAATTAATGGTAAAACTAAAACACAAGGAATACGATATATTCATTTTTAAAAATTTCGTAGAAAAATTATCAAGTATAATTTAATATTAAAAAAATTTACATTATGACATCAATTTTTTTATATAAATATTCTTTATTATATTTTGAAGAATACATTTGATAGAAAAAATGTATGATTAAAAACAATGTGTTAACAAAAAACTATGAAAGAAACAAATTCATAATTCTTGATTCCATTTAAACAAAATAATTAAAAATAAAAATCTAAACCAAAACATTTCCTTAATAATCAACTAAAACTTAAAAAAATATTATATAATAAAAAATTTAAAAATTAATTGAAAACGTAAATATATCATAGAATTACATATCTCTAAATACATAATTCACATTAAAATAAAAAACAATTCCCATAAATTTAAAATACTTAAATATCTAACTCAATAGACCTTTAAAAAATCTCAATAAGGTCACATAAATAAGAGAATATTTAATAAAATATAAGATAAGAACATTTAGAGATTTAACATATACCTATAAATAGAAGACCAAGAAGGGTAAGAGTTTCTCATGTAAATAAAAAATATACAAAACTGTTATGAATATTGGGAAAATTTTATAAATAAAGAGAATAAAATATTGGGAAAAAGAAGCAGAGGATCGAAGGAAAATTAAAAATGGAAGTACATTTATCGAAGAGGCTAAGGAAATGAAGAGATAAAAAATAAATTGATATTTGGGAAAGGGATTTAGGTCTAAAGGGTTTGGGTGAAATTATAAATAATTTTATAGGTGGTGTAATTTTGAAAATATGGTTTGAATAAATTTATTTTTAATAAAAACCTCTAAAAAATTAATACCGTTGGTTTTATAGAAACACACCTTTAATATGTCGCTAAAAAATAATTTTATTTAACCGAAAAAATTATATCATGATTGGATATTAAATTTATTTAGTGTCTTAATAAAAATTTCTTTTAAGAAAAACCATCGCTAAACAATTGAAGAAAAATAAGTTTTTATTATAGTATTTATTAACCCCCTTCTCATTAGATTTTCATCAGATGATCACTATAGTAAATAAATATACTTATTTATTAACATATGAACATCATTATATCCATTATACATTACTTTATAGGGAAAGATAATTATATATCTTTGTTATTTTTTTAGGATATGATTATATAACACATTTTATTTTTATTTGTTATTTATATTCTATGATTTGTGTTTTATTTTCTTGTGGTCTATATATATTAATGAAGTATTATTATGTGATGTGTTTTAATAGAATTAAACAATTTTCGAAATCATAGTGTATTTTTTCATCTCATGAAATAACAAGAATGGTTCATGGTAATGGATCCCACCACACTATGTTATTTTGTACTGGAAGTGAGGCTTGATATAGGCTTGTGGTGTAATGTTTTATATTAATTCCCATATTCTAATTATTCATTGATCTACTAATATCTTATTCATTAATCCATGATTACCAATGATTATATAATATATTCTACTTCTATGAAATTAGGTTTTCAAACTTAACTCATATGTTTTTACTTTATTCTTTGTTTTTATTCCTTCATAGGCCTATTACCTAACATTTTTCACTAATAAATGTCCCTACAGTATTATATAAAATTATAAAAGTACAATTTTATTTATGATAAAATTAATTTCATTGAAATAAATATGATCTAGTTTAGTTATTATGTTTATTTATTATGTAACACTCTGATATTTTATGAATTTTTTACAAATCAAATTAATTTCTTTGATATTTTATGTTACATGAAAGACAATGTTTTATCCAATCATAACATATAGTAAATATTATTATTTTTAAAAAGAAAATAATAATGCTTCTATTATATATAGTGGAATAAATATAAATAACAATAATTATGAATTTATATTTTTTTCTTCTAAATGAATGAAATAAATTTATAAATACGTACATAACTACTTATAATGTTTTCTTATGATTCAAAAAATAATTTTTTATAAAAATAATTTTCATTTATTTTTTGTGACTAAATAATAAAATTAAATTTTTCTTCTTTTAGAAAAAATATCATTTTAGAAATCTAGACACCAAAATTACATTAGAGTGATCTTTTATAATTATCTCTTTAAATTTTATTTTTTTGACGAGTAGTCATCATATACAGATTTTCATTAAAAACCAACTTTTAATTCCAAGAATTTACAGGATAAATTTTTGTATATATGTTTTTAATGTAAAATTAGTTCATTTATATATCATTTTATACAACATAGGTAAATGGACCCAATTTCATATTGAGTTCGAATGATAATACATATTATACTTGTGAAAATTTATACTCTGGGAAAACACTACATCATCCTATTTTTCAGTTTTAACTTTTAATTAAATTATTCCACTTCTATGAATGGAATTTGAAAAATATATTCAATTTTTTAATAAAAAAAATATACTATAATATTTTTATGTTGATATTTTTTAAAATAAATAGTAAAATAATTAAATATTAATGACCATATATTATGTCAAAACATGTTTACATGGGGGTAAACTAAAAAGATAAGAGATAAAATGTCCAAAAATATATTAAAATTTAATTGTATGTGAATTTTTAGACCTTATCACTTCTGAGGATTTATAATTAGCCATATTTTACACTTTTTACATGTGAAAATCATTGTCTCTCCATTTTCTCTTCAAAATATATATGTCTTCCCTACCCCCACTTATAAAAGGCCAACCCTCTCCCCTCCTCTTAACACTTCCAAATCCATTTGGTTCAGAAAAGTCGTATATTAGATTAATAATTAATTCCCTCCTAAAATCACTATATCCATATATTTATAAGGAAACCCTCCCAAGAAATATTTTGTTATAAACCTAATGAGGTTATCTAAAGAATATGTAAAATGATTAACATTATGTTTTGTTTTATTTCAAATTCAACCTCCTTATAATCCTCTTAAAATATGTTTTTATAGTAAAATAGTATATCACATATAATTATATGATATTAATTTATTGGAATAACCTATATGTGTCAATACTTACTTAATATTGGAAACAAAACTGTCAATCTTTTTTATGGTGGAGTACCACCTCACGAACTGATGTAATTCATTTCCCATCACCACAAATCAAGGTTGGATATAATCACTGATTTATTGTTAATATGTGATATTAATGATATTTTTATACTTATGGAATCATAATATTAAATGTAGCTTCAAGCTATCCATTCGGTGGGAATATGATAATGTCGCCTGTGTGTACGGTGGACTATCACCTCACGCAACATTGTGATTCATTGAAATTAAATTAATATGTATAACATCAGTGGATTACTATAAATAAAATATTATAGAATATATATGATTGTAATATGATTTTTAAAAGTATTAATATGATGGAACTGCGATCAATTTAAATGGAATTGAAATACTAAATCAAAACATACTTGAATAACAACCCAGTTATTACCAGAATTGTAGATTTAAGAAAGAATTTTTAGTAAAAGGATAATAATATTTCATAAGAAAATAATATATATAATGATATATATATATATATAGATTGGTAATATATATATAAGAAACCTAAATTTATTAAACATGAGGTTCTTTTGTCTATGATGAATTTCCATACTCAATGTAGTGAATTTCTATTTTCTTATTTGTTTCTTAGATACATATGACATATTCCCCAGTCATTTATTTTGTGTGGTGTATATAAAACCCGCAGTTGTGTTTTATTATTAATATTATAAAATTAATGTATATTTATATATCTATATAATATTATTTCATTCTTGGGGATTAATATTTATATACTTCTAAAGTGGTAAGGATTTTTTGTTACAATCTCATCATTTATCGATGTGTTTCTGATAATTCATACAATTATGAAATATTATGAATGATATCTCATGAAAATCATATATTTTATTATCATTATGTTATTTATAGATAGTAAATACCTTAATTTATTTTCCAAATTTAAAAAATCTAGTGTCCAAACAGATTATTTTTATAGAATCCTATTTTATTTATCCCATTTATTGAAAACACTTTTTGTTAAATATCCCTATTATTATAAAAAAAATCCAGAATATTTTAAAACCCCTCTATGACTTTTTAGATAAAGTATTTATATTTTTTGAATTTTTACAATTTTATTTTGAATTTAATCACATTATTCTATTCTGAACAAGGAACTATTGACCACTTTACAAAATATGTGGAATGAATATTTAATTTAAGGTGTTCTGTATGAACATAATTTTCCTCCATCATAATGAAATCAATGTTTTGGAGATTTTATTATATGGTTAAAGGGTTAATTTCAATAAAAATTATTACTATATTGTTTTGTAAATTTCTTATTTTAAAAATGTTCTTTTTATTGGCAAATTTTTTTTCTCTTGCAATGTTCCAAATGAATTTTCAATATAAATTTCCAATTAAGATAAAATCATTTCATGTTACAAATTATTCAAAATGGATATGATCCAATGATTCCTTATTTATTTTATCTCTAGATGGTATATGTTTATGAATTAAATATGTATATGAAAACCATTTCATTTCATAGGTTATGATATAATGAATGTGTTATATTCATATAGAACACATATATATGGATTTCATTATTTTAAGGTGGTTATGTTATAATAATGGTAAATATTTAAGTTATAAAAAAGGATGGTGGTTATGTTATTACAAAGGATGGTGGTCATGTTATAATAAAGGATGGTTTTCATGTTATATCTAAGGGTAGGTGGGACGAGTATTTCCATACGATGAATTGAGTAATAATTAATTCACAATGAGCTCAAAGGGTATATGTGAAGTCATATATATCCTCACTGATGGTACATGGGAGGTTGTCTCAAGCTTGAATTAAGGTACATGTTATGTTTTCCAAATCCTAAAAGAGGGAAACCATGAGGTAATCCCATAAATGAATTAGGTAAATGGGTGGTTATCGTAAGCCTATAATGTAATGAATTTCTTGGTGGATATCTCTGAAATAACAATATATATCATTATGTGTATTCCAAAAATCAATGTTTTATTCTAATTTTATTATCTCATGGCTCATGTTCTTTGATTCCACTATGAATCATTTCTTATGAAATTCCATAATTTTTTCCATGAATCATGTTCATGATCTATGTTATGTATGGAATGGATTTAAAATGTTATTATTATTTTTCATACCATTTTTCGCATTTGATATTGATATCCCACTTATTTAGCCTTACTGAACTATTGAACTTACCCATTATTATATTTTTTTCATGTTTATGATGTAATTTTTTATTTATGATATGTCTAATAACGATGATAGATATTAAAAATATAGAATGTGATGATGTAGTTTATTTATGAGTTAGTCTTTTGTATATCTATGTTTCCAATTAAAATGGACCTATATGATTCATGCATGGATAATTATATTATATAATTAATATTCATATATAAGGATGTGTTTATAATGTATGAAATATTTGGGGTACAATATATAATGTATCTAATGTTCTAAAAATAATATAACTAAATATTTATTTTTTTATAAGGGATTTTATGATAAAAAATTAAAAAAATTTCGATCAGTCTTGATTTTATATAATTCCTCCTATCATAAAAATAAAAAAGATCTATACAGTGCTAGGTAATCAGTTCACTATCATTGGCCACCTAACACTATACTCAATATGTGGTTATATGAATAAAACAATTGGATGCCCCATCACGGAGTAATTCACCCATAAAATCCTCACCAATTACATAGTGAACCTTAATTGGGCACCTGGTCTACCTAGTTGTCAATGAATTGATTTTTAAAAAACACCCAATACACATTTTGTGCCTCCCCCATTGAAATTACAAACTAAAAATTGTTCCTTTTGAAAATTTAAAATTATTCCATAAATAAAAACGTCTATTATAAAAAAAATTATTCAACATTCAACACTCGTTGTGGACCAAACACCATCATGATCCACTAACACACTCTTTTGTGAGAAGTTACAACCTACAAACGATAACCCTGCTACCCTCCATGATGTCTCTATGTGTATATCCTATGAATTACAACATTCTACAATATTAAATATATTCTCCAATTCTCAATCTCCCACTATAAATGGACATAATGATACCATAATCTACCCAATAAACATACTAAACCCAGGAAACCTCAAGAAATAATCCTTCAAAAATATCAATAATTTAACGAATGAATTTTTAAAATCAATTCTAGGGTAATCATAGTCAATCACATTTGAAATTAGATAACTAATCCCCCATTATAATGACTAATTTAAACAAAAAAATATATCATGGAATTTTATGTCCAAAAACTCAACATAGACCCTGATACATACTAAATCATTGAACTATTTATGAATTATAAGTTTAACAATGATAAAGTACATATATTAATTCAACTAATCTAAAATAGACTCTAACAAAATCAATTATTTAACTAGAAACCTCCTAGAAGCCCATCCTCCAAACCCTCATTCTCACCCCCAAGACTAATTAAAACTTTTGAATGATCACTTTATTATATTGTACATTATACATTCCTAAAAGAATAATATATTCATAGTTTGAATCATCCTACCGGTATGTTTCTAAAAATCCAGACATAGTAATTTCAATAATCTCTAACCCAAATTCATACCCATTAGTTACAAAATTTAGTTACATTACCTAATCCTAACTAATCAATAACTATATATTGGGACATGTATTTACCAATCCATACTAGTATTATCATATACATTCGTTAAAAAAATTCAAAATCACCCTCGATTGGGGTATACAATCATTCCACCAATAAAATATATCAAAAAGAATCCAAAATTAGATACAGAAGATTAAAATACATATTTCATGATTCCCACCACAGAAATATATTTATTATTGATCCAAGAACATGATACATCCCAACACCTACCATCTTAGTCCTGTTTTCACTCCCAACCCATTCTCATTATATCTTGATAGAGATATTCCATGATCCCCAAACTAGGGTCTATAACATCATTGTCCTTTATGCCACCACTATCAATTTTAATCTATGAAGAAAATTTAGAAGACTTGTTCAAAACGGACTCACCATCATGTGACCCTTTTATAAAAATTCCCCTTATTTTACACAACAACCACACTAGAAAATAATAACATCCTAGTTCCTATCCCATCATAGTTGAGTTACCTTTCTAATTACTTTTCAATGGCATTATTACACTTGGGCCCTCAGTATCCCACATGATCGAGTAGTCCATATACAAAATCTATCATATTAAAAGAGGTTTTTTCATACCATTCATATGAGATAACTACCATGAGTATTGTTTCTCACTATGGACCGTCAGTACTCACATAACCAATTTTTATAGGCCCCTCCCCTATCACTAATACAACCAATGCCCTCCATTTTCACAAGTAAATCCATATTTCACTATTAGTAGAGAAACACTTGGAATCCCATTCATAACTATAATAACAACACAATGGATAACATCAATAGACAATTTTAACACAATCAAGATGTATTTATTCTTTTTTATGGGTTTTCACTCTCATAATCAACTCAAGAGTGTGATCCTTGATTGAGTCAGAACAAAATCCAAATACCTCACACATAGTAGTTATGAAACAACAGATTCATAGACCCCGTGAAAATAATGTTACATCTCATGGTCCTATACCCCATACAACTACCAAAAATTAATCACATATCATAGTTTAGTTGATATATTCCACCTTCGAGGAAGAAAATATCTTATAGTAATCTTGTTTTAACAAATATCACTATGAAATACCCCCATATGTCGCATGAAACCCACTAACCTGATATTTACACACAATAAGATTTTTAAATATTTCCATACAATATGTTTAAAATTCTATAGAAGGCTGACAAGAGAAATCAATAACTAAAATCACACCCATGGTAGATATTTTATCATACTACTCCTCCTACCACGTAGATAGTATGAATTTCACTCTCTTGTCCCCAAGGAAACATAGAATCAAATGAACTACCATTTTGAAAGTGTATAATTAAAAATATTTTTTTAATGATACATACATCATATACATAGATATTACATATTTTTAGTTTCATTTTCCCAACATTACATAAACACATAGTTTATTATCATAAAGGTATGGTTCCTTTAGAAACGTGGACACATAATGATCTATTCCATTAGTGAGCTATGTAATATCCCTATATGTTATTCACAACTAGAACCCCTCTTAAACATATCATTTATAATACCCTTAATCATACTATAGGGAATGGAAACTTAATAATTGTTGGTCTTAGATTCTAAGTAAGGGTAAAAAAATGAAGATAAAAATATATAAACAGTATTATTGAATGAGAACATGATAATTACATTTGAAAACCATATCCATCATATCATAGATCATAAAAATGAGTCATGGAATAACTAATGACAATTCATAAGATATGAATCATAATGGAATCAGAGAACGTGAACCATCAGAGCATAATATTGGCATAATATGTAGATTTATGGCATACAAATAGCATATTAATCAATAACTTAGGTGTTCAATGCCAATTTTCAATACTATTGTATTAGTGTATTCACAACCCAAACTATTTTTTGTAGTCTATGTTCACTATGATGTCAATTATTGAATACATATTCCCTTACCGAACATGGTTCACTTCCCATTATGGTCTTGTTTATCTAATAACATATAAGTATTTACCTAAAACATTTTAGATAGGTATTGGTCCCAACCACCACATAATTGAAATCATAAACATATGTTACCCAAGATATAATAATATCATCGTATCAAAACAAATGAAATAAAATAGTATTGATATCAATTTCATCAAAAAAAATTGTATGTGGAAAAGAAACGGTTTGTATAATTATTTCATCACTTCTTGAAGTATAACCCATGTTAAAATGACTAGGTTTCATATGCATTTTATCACGGTATATCATAGGAAAGAGAAAAAGGTTTTATAAAAATAATTTCATAATTTATATAAAAATTTAAAATAATAATTAAAAATGTTATACTGGGATGATATCCCTAGTAAATAATAATTAACATATAACGATGTTATCCTATATAGAAAAATATTTTGAAATAAAAGTAACATGGAATTCATCATGAGGAAAATATTCACTCACTGAAATAAACATTTTTAAAAAGAAAATAAAAATTTATAAATAATTTTGTTTCAAAATAACCCTGAAAAAATATATATTCATATTTAAATAAAATAATGGTCATGACATCGGGAAATTTCCATTCATGACTTAGTTGTTAAAACAATGATTTATTTCATAGTTTTTGTAAAATCAAAATCATCCTTACCTGGAAAATGAAAATAATATTTATTTCAATTTTTTTATAAAAAGTATTCTATGAAAAAAAATTATTTAAAAAATTATTTTGATAATGTTAAAAAATGTATTATTTAGAAATAATTGTTTTTGAAGAAAAATGGATTTAAAAAAAGAGAGAAATATAATTTTTCTCTTCAAAACATATTTTTAATGTATTATGTACATAAAGAGGGTAAAATTAAGAAAAATATGTGTTATCCAAAAATAACGATAGAAGTATTAAATAAATTAGTTTATCAAGAGATATATATTAATATTTCATCATTAGATGTATAATGCTGATCTATCTTGATAAACGATGAGACTATAATGTAATACACTTACGACTTTGGTGACCTTGAATTGTAATCCCCATGAATGAATAACATTAAATGAAACATACAAGATAATGAGAATAAATAAATTTCTGATATTACATATCAGTGTTATTGTAAATATCCATCATAAAATAATATTGGTGCATAACATATCATATGTCTCATGGAATGAAAATTGATGCAAAAAATCCTTCCATAAGTCAAAACATGTTTCATACATATTAAAACCTCAAGTATAAAAAATATAATTTTATTATAAATTCATTTTATTACTATATATATATGTCACCCCATATATGGTTTACATATATCCCTTTATTACCAGTTTACTAAAAATAAATGTTAAAATCTGTGTTTTGGGAAACAACTATATTGTTTTTCATAGATGCTTTGATTTTTTATTTTTTAAACTATTAATTTTATAGTGGTTCCAAAATACAAATAATTTTATCTATGAAATAAATAAAATATATATTACATATATATGAATTTATAGCAGTCTAATGAACATAGAGGTAGAAAATGAAATACTTCATTCATACAGATGATAGTTCATAGGTAAAAATGAATATTATTTCCATTTTATTAATTTATTGAAATAATGGTAAATAATATATTACCACTCTATAATTATTATTTTTTTCATTTTTATCATAAATGTTAATTAAATAAATCCTTATTATATTCCTTGTAAAATGTAAATAAATCACATCAATTCGTGAGGTGGTAGTCTGTCGTACACATCAATGATGTTATCACATATACAATGAAAGAAAAATTACAAATTATATAAGATATATTAAATCAAAAAAATATAATTATATCATAAATATAAAATAAAATATTTAATCCATAATTATATCGTTCTATGATTGGTGGTGATTGAAAATTAATAACATCAGTTCATGAGGTGATAGACTTCTATACACAAAAATGATTATTTCATGTCCCATTTTATGGATGTGGAGATTGATATAGGAAATTCCAATAAATTTATAATCCAAAAATTTGTAAGTTACCATTTATATTTTATAGTCATGGTTTAATAATAATTTAAGGAAGCGTGGAACAAAATCAAATGAAAAATTTCATTGAATAACATTATCCCGTCATCAGGAAACCAACCAATGTTTACCCCAAAATCCTTCAAGTGATGTATTTTTGACAACAATAATGAATCTAGGAAGAGAGGATGGAATTTTGTAATATATTTTTCTAGGGATTATCTAACCCAAATGTATAATTATGTGTGTAGAGGAGAGAGGAATGGGTTTCATTTTTTATTTTAGGTAAGTGGTATATATGTAATTTTTAGAATGATAATTTCAAACACACGTTTTTCACATTCAAAAAGTATAATAATGATATATATTAAATCCTTAGACATAGTAAGGTATAAATATAGAAATAAAATGGATTTTTTAAATCTTTTATGTCATTTTTTACACTTATATTTTATTTAAACCCATGTAACCATATTTTTACATTAATCGTGGTTAATAATTTTTTTAAATTTTTTATTAATTATTGTAAAAACATTGGTATGAAATTTTTAGATATTATAAATTATTATTAATCCAAATGTTGAATACTTCTTAATAAATTATATTCACATAATTTAAAAGACTTATTTTAAAACTAACACCATAGATGAGATAAAAAAGAGATGTAATGGAAAATAAACCTATACCCATGGTATGGAATCATGGGAATTTCTCCCAATACTCTTGGTATAGGCTATACCCATGTTTCAATGAACCATTATTTCTTATATAGTTGATAGAGCTCTAATTTATACACATATATTGAAAATTGATATATCCATGGTTAGGAATTATGGGGATAGGTGTGTGGGAAATTATACACCATGAAATAATCATATACCCATGTTCCACAAAACATGGCTATCAGATTAAAAAAAATACAACATATAGGTTTAAACTCTAGACTACATATTCCTACCTGGTATGACTAACTACTACCCATAATATTATTATGTTTATATAAATATATATTTACTTGTATAAATATTTATAAACCGTGGCTATAGGTAGAAAACTGTTTTACTAGAGAAAAAGTTTTTCCTAGAAAATTTGTTTCCCTCTCTTATGTGAGAAATATAAACCCATGATTTTAAAAAAAATGTGCTTATAGTTTTTTCCAAACAGGTATGCCCATATTTTTTTTGAGATCCATGGTTACTGGTCTTGAATCGAACCCTAAACCCACAGTTTTTCAAAACCTATGTTTATAGGCCCACCCTATACCCACGATTCGTGAAAAACTGGGGGTATATGTGGGAATTTTAATCATATACCCCCAGTTTACCAAAACCATGGGAATATTATCCAATAAAATGATAATAAACATGTTTTTTGGAATCTTGTAGGTATAGTTATTCCCTATACCCATGGTACTATATAATTCCATGGGTTTAGGGAAATTTCCCAATAAGGGTGGTTTTCCAATGTAGAAATGTTATAAAGCCTAAAACAATTTAATATCATAATAAAAATCAAAATGATTAAAATGTACTAAATTGGATTTATTTATATATAATTTAACTATTATTCATTCAAACCCATTTTAAAATAAAAATGATATTTATAAAATCCTTAAATGAAAAAGTAGTTTTCAAAAAAAACTAATATTTTTCATTATTCATCGAAAAAATTATATTTTTCAGAAAAATCCATAAAATTCACTAAAAGATAATATTGAAATAGTTTTTAAAAAATAATTTTTTAATCATTTTATTTTTCTAAACATGTTAATAATTAATTTAATTATCATTCAAAAAATATATAATATTGTTTTTGAAAAAATACTATTTTCAAAATATGTAAATACTATACCAAAAATTAGTTATTTTTGTCAATATGTTTTCATTAAAAAAATAATTATAGTTAATATTTAATATTTGTTTATTCATATTTACATTTTAATATTTAACATCCGGTTAATAATAGTATTGTTTAAATAATAATAATAATATTTTTTTTGTGGTTTGTTAAAACTTGGTGTTGTGTGCAACACATGCTATCAAAATAATTTAATTTGTTTGGAAAAGATATTCCAAGGAAAAAATGGGTGTAAGATTCTAAACACCTCAGACTGATTTTTTTCCCTTAAAATTATATCACTCTATTATAAAGAAAAGATGATACTTTCCTATAATTTAATCCTCATATTCTCATATAGCTCCCTAAAACTGGGGCATTAACCCCAAGACTCTGACTAAGTGAGTGGTATTAATTAATTTACATTTTTCTATAGAGTTTATAATATAAATAGGTTTATAAATCATAAGAATTATATTCTTCCATTAGTAAAAGAAATTACTTTATTACATGTGTATGATCTGATATGTAATTCCTTCAGAGATATACATGAAAATCATTACTAACATGAGAAGGGTTTGGTGGAATCACTAAACGATATGCTATAATCAAAATACAATAAATACTTTGAAAGTAACTTATATATGTATGTCTTATTTTTACCTTATTTTAAATTTTTAACATCTTCTTTTGATGGATAAATTCTTAGAAAAACCCTCTCAGAAAATGTAAAAGTAAAAACCCATCCATGATTATCAACATAACATTTCTATCGACTTCATGTTGCTGGTAAGTGTTATTTAATGAATCTAACCATATCCACAATTTATTCAGATATTTTTGGTCCCAATAGATTTTTTTATCAATGTTCACTCCATTCCATCAGATATCTGCACTTATTTCTATAGAGGGGTTATAAAGGATCCTTTTGAATGCATATGTCAAAGTTACTATGGTATGAAAACTAAACTAGATGAAGGTCTTGATGCCAACCACCATTAAAATATAGAGTAAATGATCTCCATATATTATATAGGGATTGAATTATTCTCTACGACTGAACATCTATTTGATGATTATTTGATGTTCTGAAACTCAACCTTATATCAATAGCTTGTTGAATAATTCTCCAGAATATTGATGTAAACCTCAGATCTTGATCAAAACTAATTAAATGTGGTACAACAAGAAACCATAAAACATAATTAATCTATATAATATAAATCTCATCCATAGGGAAATATTATCTAATATAAATGAAGTGTGTTGAATTCATACGGTTTTTTACAAAAAACCATATAATATTATGCTGTTAAGATATTTTGGGGATTCCAACAAGAAAATACATGCTATTGATTTCGCATTTATATTTTGGTATGGGTAATGTATGTAACATCCCATTACACATTTATCACATAGCCTTATATTATTTAAATACAAATTTCTGAGATAAAATCACCATGACATCTATATTAATTACATCCCAAAGAAAATAAAATTTTAAATCTATGTTCATTTTAGAACTTCCAAAATGAATAGTGAATGATAAACTATTTGTTTCCTCAACAAAATCCATCTACAAATATAGTATGGAAGAAAAACATACATGACTGTTATATATTATCATTATATCATGATCATGGTCAACATCAAGAAGATTTATAGCCTTCTTTTTAAGATATACATCTTCCTTTTATGAATCTTTTATATTTACTTGGATAAATTATTTATCATTTAATAGTGAAAGATTAGATTTCTCCCTTTAATTGAGGATTTAAAAATATATCAATTTTAAATTAAAAAATATTGGACCTTTTATGATCATCATTATGGATAAGGTAACACGATCTTTTGGACTCAAATATTTATCCACCTTATTCACCTTCCCGTGGTGGTAATGCATTGAAAAATTATTATCTTTAAGTAGATATAACCATATTATCTAAATAATATTAAACTCGATCTACGTGAAAACATTATTTAAACTTTATGATTAGAATAAATATAAAAAATTTATCTATAATTATAATTCCTCAATATCATAATTCAGAAATTAATGATTTTAACACCAAATCGTGATTTGGGTAACATTTCCTAGAAACTATAAATTTTCAAAAGGCATGAGCTATAACTTTGTTATTCTATATAATAACACAACAAAATCCCTTTTTGGATGCTTCAATATCGATTACAAAACCTTATCTAATATAGGGTAATGTAAGCATAGGTCCATTAACTATTGTTCTCTTTAGTTTCATGAAATTTTCCTCACATTAATTTTTTTTCGAGGAACACGGCTCCCTTCCTATTAAAATTGGTTAGTGTATTAGATTGTTTTTAGAGATTCTAGAAAAAACATAGATAATATAACGATAAAATTAGAAGACTATAGATGTCAGTCACCATGGTTTGTTTTGTGAAACATAAAATATCCTCATACCTTAGTTACTTATATAACCTCTAATGAGATTATATGACCCAAAAATGAAACCTCATTCAGTTAAATTAAACATTTTGAAAATTTTATATATTTTTTCTCCATTATTAGCGTCTATAATAAAATGCTCATGTTATATTCCTTCTCTTATTTTCTTTTTTAATAATTAACAATATAATTAATAAATAATAGCATAAAATTATCATTGTAATATATAAATACTATTAATTTAATCAATAAATATATAGAGGGAATTAGTAAGACCAAAAGGAATAACAATATACTCAGAGTGTCCATATATTATAAGTTATGTTTTCTAGTTCATATAATACTTCTTCACTGTCAATTAATGATATCCAGAACAAAGAAAAATCATTGAAAAATAAGGATATCGACATAGTTGATCAAATATGACCTAAATATGGGGTTCATTATACTCTTTATGGATTTTTATCTTGTTCATATCCTGATTATCAATTTTGAGTATTAGGGAACCATCTTTATTTTTCTAAAAAATGAATTGTTTCACCCAATGGTGACACACTTGGATGAATGTATCTATTTTCATGGTTTTCATGGAGTATCTTCTTCAATTATTGAAACTTGATTTGGAAACTTCTATTGTGATCCTTCAAAATTTTTATGGCACTGGGTATGAATTCTATTGAAAAATAAACTTCATGAATCAATGTAAAACCAGGAAACTCATTGAGAATTTCATTAAAATCACATTAAAATAGAAAAATATTTTGACATAATGTTTATCCCAAATCATACATGATAAAAACAGATTTTAATTCGGATCCCTAACCCATGCAATGGATTTGATCTCTATCAGAAGTTCATACTTATCTACACACTGATAGATAATCAATGTTTGCTCTGGAATATAAATTTTTTCATCCATTTCTCAATAAATTATGGGGTAGTTTTGCATATAATTCTAATCCATACCTGATATAAAATCAAGCTTAACTAGATGAATAATGAAAATATTTTTTCAGCAAACAAATTACCAAAAACACCAACCAGATAGGAATAAAATACTTGACATGAAATCTACAAACCATTTGAGATTTTCACTGATAATTCTGTATCTAATAATTTGTTTTGAATCATTATACCCTTAGATAATAATTCAGATACATAATTATTGCTATATCTAAATTCAAATAAGACATTAGTGGTTCTTGTGTAATTGGTAAGTGTAACTTCTACCACATCATTATCACAACCACCATAAAAAAGTGATCCTATGGGATACCCCTGTCCCCCTAATTAAGATACTACTAATATAGATCATCATCATTAAACATATGATTTGGGATCTTGTAAAAAATATGCCAATACTCCTTTCATTTGAATCACTGGAGTGTGGGTGGTTTATACAGGGCAGTATTCTCTGTACTAACATTGTAATATAACTTCTTCCCATATCATTGGAAATCAATTGTTTAATGTCCTTCCTTCCAACACATGTAAAATTTCATTGCCCACTTATGGTCATTTTCTACATGTCTCCAACAACACTTTGATCATAATGGAAAGATCATCTTATTCTCTCCATGGTTTTTAGAGTTTCATTTGGACTCCATCTTCATTTTCTTATAAAACCCATGAAAGTGATTGAAAACATTGATCTCTATATCCACCTTGAGACCACATCAAATGTTTTATTCATATATACTGAACTATATTATGGATATTGTCCTTTGGAGACATGTTTATTTGTTACATAAGATTAAAAAAATTACTTTTTGGTTTGATTGTAATGCAATAAGTGTATCTCACATGTCTTGTAATATTTAGATCATAGGAACCGAATGATTCATCATCCTTCTTTTTCATCTCATGGAATTTATTATCCATTTTTTACATATGATAATAGTTATGTACTTAATAAAAAATAAGCTCAAAACTAATTCCACACCAATTAGTCAGTTTTGTGATGTTATTTTCTATTTTTCATGATAGTCATCCATTGATATGATTATCCTTGAAAATGATAGAAAACAAAAAGTAATTTATTGTGTTTCTAGCAACAGATATTTATAAATTTTTTTGGTCATACTGATACATTTTTCATTAATTATTTTAGAAGTGTAACCCCTGAAAGAAATTTATTTTAATCATTAAGTACATAATATAATATTTTTTCATCCTTTTCTAATTTGGATATTTACCATGATTAATAGATTGAGAATTATTTTGAGAATAATAATGAGATTTTACATTCCAGATCCTATAAATTTTGGATTCTTTCAAGGAAAATAATTTCATTATGTATGATACTGAATTTTATCACAATTAATTTGGTTTTCATCCACTAATAACAACAGAAAATTATAACCTAATAAATTATAATCACAATTGGAAATAACATAATAATAAAATATCTTATAGGATATATAAATCACAACTCATTTTTAATATGTAAACCCAGGTCTTTATCCAGGTTCATTAATTATAATCATCTAGTAAAATTAATAATGATGGTTCATAAATAGATTTTTAATTTCCAGATTATAACCCTTGGGAGTTTAAAACTAGGTGTGTTGTAAGGCCCAATTTCGTGCATCAGGTGATGGACAGGTCTAGTTCAATGTACCCTTTTTTAGTTGTTACCATTACGTATCTATGTTATGGAGTAAAATCCACTCATAGAATCGAAACATTGAAATAATTTATTATAAACCAATCAATATACCCTTTTAAAAAAATTACAATATATTTCCATACACTTGGATTCATCCCTTGGCTTATCCTTATACATATCCTTAGTCATAACCTTAGATTTCTCAATACATATTTCATATCATAATTTACAAAGTATAACAAAAAATATCAATAGATAAAAACTGTAAACACCCAATCATCTCATATATATATATAATAAATATTTTTAGATGATTAATCATTACATCACACAAACAGATGATAGATAATTCTAATGGTATAATTAATTTGGAAACATGGACACATAAACAAATGGTCCATAAGTGAGTTATGTCATCTCCCATTGTGACCGTTATAACGTGATCCATTCTTATAAATATCATAAAAAATACCATTGATCATAACCTAGTAAAAGGAAACATAATAAAGGTTTATATTAGAAGCCCAGGAAGGTTAAACAAGGTAGATATTAATATATCATGAGAATATGTGTAGTTGTACAAGAAAATAACATTTAAAAATATTAATATATAGATCATATATTAAAAATGAGTCTTATAATAAATATTAATAGTATATAAGATGTGAATAATAATAGAATAAATGAAAATAACTAAGAAGGATATAACAATTACATAATAAATTTATTTTTCGTATATGAAAAATCATAGAAAATCATTTCTATAGTAGTTCACGACTCATTAACCAGAATTTAGTATTGAATTGGGTTCTCTCTCTAAACTATTACTATAGAAAAAGTTCACTCACAAGACTATTATAGTGGACATAGTCCCTTATCAATGTTATGTTAGTCCCCATCCCATTCCGTTTTACCTCATCAAATATCAATATCTACACAATGAATTGAACTTTTATACCTGATCCACCTATCACATATTTAAAAACATACATATGTATTTAACAATATTATAAAACATTCATCATATCAGGACCCATTAAATGAAATGGGTTTCATAAAAATTTCATCAAAACATAAAATATGGAAAGTAAATTGGTTTCATAATCATTTCATCATTTAATAAAAGAATAACATGTCGAAAAATAAACTTTTATTCAAAATAATTTTATAACGGTATAACACGTGGAAGAGAAACATGATTCATAATAATATTGTAATTATAAACATAAATATTTAGATATATTATAAAAATTGTATCCTTATACCAACTCCCTAGGAATGAGTAATTAATATCAAATGATGTCATCTTAAATGGTAATTTATTTTGGTATATAAAGCACATGGAATGTTTTGAAAGAAAAACATTGCTGATTTGAATATAACCATTTATAAAATTGAAAATTTATAAAATATTTTGGAAATATATTTATTTGAAAAAACATTGAAAAAATATAAATAAGTACTCAGATCAACTAATTTCAATGATGTTTGGAAATTTTCATTCATGGTGTACATATTTAAATAAGGATTCCATTTGCATTTTAGGTAAAATCCAAAAGAGTTTTGTTTAAAAAATGGCATGTCGATTTATATTAAATAATTTTTTAAAATGTTTAACTTGGATAAAAATTTCATTAATAAATAATGTTTTCAGAATTAATAAAATATCATATATATATATTTTTTATAAAATATGGTTTTAAAATAATAGGGGTTTCGGTCGAAGGGATAAATAAATGCAATTTTTCATAAATTTTTTTATTTTAAATATGGACTACATAAAGAGAGAAAAATGGAAGGAAATTTTTTTATCCATTAATAAAAATATTATAAGCATATACATGAGTTTTTTTGTAGGGATATATTATAATATTTCATCATTCAAATCCTAATCATGAGATGTCCTGATAAATGATGTGATTGTTACATAAAAACGTTTTCACTTTGGTAATAATGGATCATTGCCCAAGGAAGGAATAAAATTAAATAAAAAAATTAATATCATGAGAAAATATAATTAATCATATTACATGTCAAAAGGGTTGTACATATAACTCATTAAATAAGTCAGTTTCAAAACATATCTTATGTCTCAAAAAATGAACATCGTGATAAAATTCTGTTACCTTATGTATCTACATGCATCGTACACATTAAAATATCAATTATAATAAATATAAGTTTATTATAAATATATTACCTAACCATAAAATTTTATTTCATACTATATAATATTTTCTTATGGGATTTTATAAACCTTTATTGACAATTACATTTTAACATCACATTTCACTCAAAAAATTATTTGTTTTTCATGCATGTTTTGATTTGTAATTTTTTATTTCTATTACATTGATCATGGTTATATCATATCCAGAATGTTACCCATGATATAAATATAATATATATTAATTCAATATGTATTTAGAGTAATCAATAAAATCTTGTGGCTGAAAATGAAATATACCATTCTTAGAGATGGTAAGCCATACATACGTATGAAAATTGTTCAATTTTTTTGGAATTATTAAATGAATTAAAGTTAAATAATATATTACCATTATAGAATAATTTTTATTTTATATTTATTAAAAAATTTCATTAAATAAATCGTTATTACCTTCCTTTAGAACCATGAATGAACCACATTGCTTTGTGCAATGGTAGTCTGCCATACCCAAGGGTAAAATTATCTATTTCCCATAAAATATAATGTAAGGGGTTATATGTGATATGATAATTAAATAATAATAATAATTCAATATTTATAATATATAAAATTTTTATTCATCATTATATCCAGTCATGATATGCGGTGATGGAAATCGAATGACATCAGTTTGTGAGGTGGTAGCCCGTCGTAAACATGAATGATGATTTCATATCTCATTAGATCGAATTTGAGATTGTAATAAGTAATTAATATAAAATAATAACTTATAAATATATTTAACATATTAAGGATATTATAAAAAAATATTATAATAATATATTAATGATGTGGAGGATGAAATAAAATAAAAATGCTCATTGATGAACATTAACGCTTCTTGAGGTTACCACCTTAGGTTTCCACCAAAGGCCTTCATAGGATGGATTTATGAATAAAATATGGATTTTTTGATGATATTTATGAATAAATGAATTTATTTAGTTAGGTATTGGATGAACTAAATGGTTTTTTAATTACGAAAAGATAAGTGGTGTCTTTTATAAGTGAGTTCAGTATCAGGCTAATAATATTTGAAAACAAAATGGTGTACCCATGTTTCTTATATGATAAAATGATCTAAAAAGGAAAAACATAAATAATTAAACATTATATGGTCTTTATGTGGATATAAATTATGTTTTTTGTATTTTTTGTTCATTTTTAACCCAAAAAAGTTTTTGTTAACTCCTCAATAAACCAATTTTTTCTTATTTTTGATACATTTTTTTTTTACTATTTTAACTATTCATTTTTTTCAAAATTTAAGTTTCATTTTTTAAATAATATATTTAATTTTGATTGCAAATATTGAATATAATTTTAAACATTTTAATAAAAACATTGGAATAATTTAATTAAAAATTAATCCCACCGACACGATGCAAACATGGTTTTCCTATGAGAAAATGTTCAATAGTTTAAAATCATTTCCCATCAAAATTCATTTTTAAACAAACTAAAATGAAAAAATGTAATACTTTATATATAATTTAACTATTTCTCCCTTAATAATAAATTTTCTAAAAACAATGAAACATATAAATTCTTATCATAAAAGTAAATATTTTAATAAATACCATTATTTTTTAATATTCATCGAAAAATTAATCTATTCAAAGAAATAATAACAATTAACCCTAAAATAAATTTAACATAATGATTTCACAAAAATAAATTAATTTTATAAAATTATAATAAATTAATTTAAATATTTTTCCAAAAAAAGAAATAACAAATCCATTTATTTAGAAAATCATTTTTTGGAAACATATAATGTATTTTTTAAAAATTAATTTATTTTTTATCAATACTTATTCATTATATAGAAACATTATACTTAATATTTAATCTTTTACTATTCCAATTAATTCCACATAGTTTTGTTTATGATGGTTTATTTAAATAGTACTATTAATGGGTTGATGTTGTTCATTAAAACATGTGTTACGTATAACAAAAACTATCAAGGAGAATTAATTTATTTAGAAAAATAATTCATAAAATATCAGGGTGTTACAATTATAGACCAAATTTTATAACCAATAAGGTAGAGAACCTACTTATTCACCACCATTGTACATAACTCATGATAAAATGAGTCACATGACATCAAAACATGTCTCACATTCCTAATAAATTGACTATTCCTTTTGACTATGTCAAAAAACATTACCATAAAGTACATTATATTTTTTTCAATTAAAAATCATAAAAGGTATCCTCATTCATATGGAAAAAACTCAATCCAATCCTGTGTGTCAGTGTAATTACACAAAGAAAATATTCATGGTTTCTTTAGATATTGAATCCATGCTACTGGGGTTAGATACCCTTATAACATTCAAACCCATACCGTGAATTAATACAAAATAAACCTTGTCACTCAATACCCACCATATTATATTATTGAAAGGACCTGATCATTTCATACATAAATATGCCATTAATAAAGATCAATATTCCTCACATTTTATAATAAACATGCCCATGTACTATAATGTATTAGTGTCTTTGGGTAATAGAAAGATTATTATCATATTTATTTAATGATATTCAACATATCAAATAAATATATTCTCAAACAGTAAAATTCTTAAATATACCAAATTTAAAAACTTTTGTTATGACCTTGGGAATTGAGAAATTAGAAATGGTGATCTTAGATTCCCAATAAGAGTAAACATAATGATTTAAATAAATTATCATATGTTAGTATATGAAAATACTAAGGGCATAAAACTATGATCATATCTTATCATAATAATACCCAATCATAAAATGATTACTAATCACAAATCATGGCATCAACATTTTTTTTAAAGTACACAATTCATAAGTGTTCAAAATCCCCAATAATAAATTATTAGGTGTTAGAAATTATCATAAGAACTATACATATGTTTTTGAAACACATAATCCTTGAAAATCATTTCATTTGTTAAGGGCCACTAGCAAGACTAAAATAGTTTTTTTGGATCACACTGTAATCAAGAATTTCTATATACATGGTTTACTCCCAAAAATATCTAATTAGACAGAGTCCCTTAATAAACTCCGATCACTCTATATTTAATTCCAAATTAAATTATGAGATATCAATCCTTATTCAATGCATTGTAGGGACACATAATTATGGTCCCACCCATCACATAATAAAAACCATTAAATGCTTGAAACAATATATTAAAAAAATACATTATATCATTATATTCTAACCCATGAAAATTAAATAGTTTTTATAAACATCTCATCAATTCATTATAGCAGAACTCTTGGAAATGATACTGGTTTAATTCATGTTTCATTACACTTTATATACCAATTCAAAATGAAAATGGTTTTATTTAATCATTCAAAAATCATCATCATTATACACCACGATGATATATAAATTGGATGGTATCCATAAAAAGTATCCCTAATGAATTGTATAAACCCCAAAATTATGATTACATAATCAAGAAATTCCTTTAAATGATCATTTGAAAATATCATTGAATACAAGATAAAATTTACTTTTCCATTTATGATATTTTAAATTAAAATAATTATAATACTATGAAAATAATTATCCTTGAAAATTAACATGTATAGTTGTAATGTAACCATAAAATAATAGAATGATGATGATGACTAGAAAATTAGATATTTTCTTATATGTTCAATGAAATTATTCTTTTAAAATAGAAAAAAAATGAAATTTTAAATTTGTTTGGAAGGATTTTTTTTATTCATTTTAAATATAGAAATGGTTGTAAGATCCAAGATTTCCCCATAAGGAATGTTCTTCATTATATTTTAGTTAAAATAACATTTTATGGTAAATTATGTCTTATCCCAAGTCCTTGAGAAGGATAAGTGGTGTTTTGGGGGTTTGTGAAATGATGAATGGGGAACATGGGGCTTTCTAGGTAAGCCGTACGGTTTATGTATGGTTTAGAAAACCATGCGAGGGGAGACCATGCATACCACAACAATATGCACAGTTTTTCACATAGTCAAGAATATTATGAGAAAGAAGGGTGTCTATGCTATAGCCTCTTCATGGTTTGAGCACGGTTTGGAAAATCGTATGAGTAAAAAGTGTGTCTTGGAAACTATTAAAAAATTTCAAAAATTCTATTATAGTATTTTTATACCCAACTAAAGAATTTCCTCCGCCTACACCCTTAAAAACTAGGAAAAATCCAAATCTCCCATGATCTTCCAAGGATTTATATCCCTCATCTTAAGGCCATTTGGAGTGTCTTTGGTTACTAATTGATGATCCAGGTAAGGATAATCTCACTCTTTCTTCTCTTCTAGGTTTAGGGTTCCCATTCCATTTATATCACGTTATAAAGCTCTAAAACCCATTTTTTCAGTGATATTTAGTTTTAGGATTTATGGGTGTGTTAAATCAGGATCTAAGGCTTTAGTGGAGAGTTTTTTTACCAAAGGATTCAAGGTATGCAGTCTAAAAGTTGTATCTGATGGGTTTCATGTGGATTTGTGCATGTAAGATTTATCAATTATTGGTTCCCTTTGATCTATTTTGACATAGTATGTGTCTAGATGGTTAATTGAACTCCTCATGATCTCGTAGGATGCATGAAGGATGGGAAAATAAGATTAGGGCCACCCATGAGGTGTGCTGATATTCCCCTTAATAAGAGTTTATCTTAGTAAGTGTATGGCCATTGTGCAAGAGCATAGATCTCATGATGAATATTTTAATATTATTGATGGATGTGAAATCTGTATTTAGTAATACATATAGTTTGGGTTACCACCAAAGTGGATGTTTGTTTATAATGAAAAGGGTTGATTGGAGTAAATGAGAAAATCCTAGGGGGTTATCTTTTACTTGAATATTCATAGCAAGATATTAATGGGATGTGGAAAATGGGGCTAAAGGGGTTATGTAATATAAACGATGAATTTTTTAATTGATTTTGGAAAAATGTTAATTTCCAATTTATAGATATTTTTTTAATATGGTTAATTGAGGTGAATCATAAATATGCTTGTAAACATGGCTTGTTTGAGTAGATTATCGAAATGGGGTTATACACCCATGGGTTGAGTTCGACCAAGGTTCAAGCTCCTCCCCCAAATAAAAGTGTTAGGGAAGGGGATAAGGCATTATTCCCCAAACAGTTGCATTCCACCTAGACTGAGTTTTTTTGTGGAGGAAAATGTGATTTTTATAATGTGATTCCTAGTAATATATGATATTATTTTATTACCATATTCACGAAAACATTGAATATTCCAAATCCATTGAATACATGAAAAATGGTAGATTAAACAATGAAATGTCTATATAGTGAACCTGGATTCAGTGGTAGTGTAAATAATATGAGCATAGTCTAGAGTGTCCTATTGAACTATTTACAATTATTTTGACGTTATTATCATTTTCATTCACTATCTACTTTTCTGGGTATTATTTAGACACCTATGGTTGTGGCCCATTTAGTTACACTCACACCTTTCCTGGGACGCCATTGGGTACCTGAGTAGTTTTCATGCCTGTAAGTCAAACCAAGAGTGGGGACCCTATGATAGGGAGTTGAGTTGGACATTGGACATGTTCGGGTGAGGTTCTAGAATTGGAGTTCGGGCCATTTTAAGGGTCCTTCTATATTCATTTGTTTCGGGTTTTGTTTACTTGGCACTTTAACATTGCATGAAATATTTACTGTTGTATATGGTTGTACCCAGTTTTATGATTTTTTTTATTTATGAATGTTATTGATTGTTGCCTATTTTATCCATTATTTATATTATTATCTACTATATTTTTCTATGATAAAGAGGGTATAGTCACCCCGCATGAATTATTATACCCCTGCCTCTAGTTGGTAACCTCAGGCATATGAGGAGGCACGCTTGACGTCATGTGACGATCCATCTCGGGGCACCGGTTTAGTGGCTTCTTAGTAGGAAACGTTAAAAAGTGTTATCAGAAAAGTTATTTTCTCTTTATTACTATTTGTAGATATTATACATGATATTATGAAAGATTTAGGTATTGGTAATGATCTCATTCTTGGGAGTATCTAACCCATGTACTGGGGAAAACCTAAGATACCCTGGGAGGGGATTGTTGTTCTTGTTGTGTGTTGTCATATTTGATGTTATTTCACCATTAGAAGATGCATTTTTTGTGTGATTTGATGGTTTTGTGATATTTATCTCATGGCCAGAAGGGTGCAAGGTTGTGCATTCATGCATCATTCTACCCACCTATGTAGTTATGTGACATGCATCTTGATAAGCACTTACATGTGATGAGTGTGTGTGATATAAAGGTAATGATGAATATGTTTTCTTAAATGTAATGAAATTGTTCATAATGTGATGTTATTAATGGGTAAAGAGGAAATTCAATGGAGTAAGTAGTAATTAGAAAATGGTTATTAATAAAGACGAAAAATAGATTAACTTGTCATAATGGTAAATAGTGAAATAGAAATGGTTTTCAATTGGTGTGAAAGATATGTATTGTAACTATGTAAATTAGATCTCGTGTTAGCCATGGCCATAAGAGAGATGGAAAAAGGTAGTGATCCAGTTGCAAGTGGGATCATTTGGGTAGTGTATTTGAACTGGTTCAGTTGTGGAAAGTGATGAGTCCACCGACATGGGTGACATGGGCATGTGTGTCGGTTGGACGTCATGGGCATGTTGCTGAGAATTCTCCTCCAGTTATGAAGCAAGAGAATGTGGAGATCCAGGAAAATATAGAAGATATGTTTTTTGAGGAATTTTTTCATTTTATGCGGCGGATGGAGCGATACCTAGTGTGGGTTTCATGGAGTATGTTGGAACTAACATATGAGTATCAGTTGCAACACCCTCATACATTTACCATAGAGGGTTGGCCAGAAGCAGAAGAGTTCTGGATAGAGTCCATAGAAATTATTCAGGATCATCTTGAGTCACCTCTTGAGAAGCGACACATGTTGGAGGCCTATATGCTGATAGGTCTAGGAAAGATTTGGTGGGAAATCATGGATCAGAAAAAGTAGGCTAAGGGAATGATGCAGATGGATTTTCAGGAGAAGTTCATTGAGCACTTCTACCGATAATCCTTGATGATTGAGACGGCTATGAATTTCATAAGGCTAACTCGGGGGACATTGTCGTTTATGGACTATTCTTGTAATTTCCACGATTTGAGGTATTTCATTATGAAATTTACAGGATACGAGGCACCCATAGAAAAATTCTTCTAGGAAGGGCTGAGACACAAGAAAAAAATCCTAGGTGAATATATTTCGTCTAAAAAGACATTCTGAAATGGGATACCAATCCCATATCTGAGAGGGGAACATGATGGGAGATTCATGTCGTGAACTTGTGGCTCCATTTAGGAGAGCATGTGGTGTGACTTCTGATAGCAGGAAGAGGAATTTTGGGATCTTCCAACAAGGTGGAAACGAACATAGTATTCAGAAGTGGGTGTATGATTCTCAGGGTGGTGACCTGGTCTTCTATTATATGTGTGACAGGTAAGGTCATAAGCATGACCAGTGTCCCTGCCCACCCATCGAGTATTGATCAAGCATATGGTTAGGCCATATACAAAGTTTCTATAGGAACTCGTGACCGTCAGTGAATAATGGAAGCGAATGTGGGTGTCCAGTATATGCATTAGGTTGGTTACCCCGTATTAGGAAGGCAATTGACGCTTCATGGGTCATACTAGTGTGAGAAATTGATGTGGAACTTTGGGACGAGATCACCCTTACGAAAAGAGCAATACAGTGTAGAGTACTTTGTCTAGAGCCCAGGGTAATGGATTAGGTCACCTCCATGTAGTTCAGGATACACCTAAAGGTTGTGAGGTATAACCATATACTATTCTAGGTATGATTCTTGTAGCTTCCACTATAACAAGTGATTTATTTGATACATGTCTTATGAACTACATTATTTCAACCCATTTTCTAGTTGTCATGGGCATTATTTTAGAGACTACCTTTGCAGTAGTGTTTCTTGATACTCCTCTATGTGTACGAGTTGAGTACATTAGGTAGTGTAATGGTTGTGCTATAGAGGTTGATGGGTTTCATTTTATGTGGGATCTATTTGTCCTAGAGGTGTATGATTTTGAACTAATTTTGTGAATTAACTGTTTGGTATTAATTCAAGATCATATAGATCGTTACCAATGTTTGTTAATGTTCACATCTCTAGATAAGAGAAGTTATGTCCTTCGTGGTGAGTGGGATGCACAGGGCCGCTACACCAGCAATTGGGGGAACTCACAGCCCATGTAGAATGAGTTATGATAGATTATGGGGAGAAAGGAAATTCGGTTTACCCTTCTATTTTGGACCATTTCAGGATGTGTTTTATGTGAAATTATCGTAGTTACCACTCATGAGAGACTTCGAGTTTACGATCTAATTATTTCCAGGAGCGGAGCCAGTATCCATTCCACCCTATCGAATGGATCCATCAGATCTCTATGAAATGAAGATTTTGTTAGAGTAATTTATGAGTAAGGGGTTAATATATCCTATTACATCACCTTGGGAATCTCCAATGTTGTATTCTAAGTATTTTAATAGATCTTTAAGGAAATGTATCGATTATAAGAAGTTATACTATATGATATCTAGGAACTGATACCCACTTACAAGAATCGATGACCTGTTTGATTAGCTCAGAGGTTCGTTGGTGTTTTCTAAGATTGATTTGAGATCAAGATACCATCAGTTGAGGGTGTGACCTTATAACATACCTTAGATAGATTTATGAAGAAGGTATTTGTTGGATGAATTTCTAGTGACTCAATTTGGATTGACTAATGATCTAGTTGTTTTCATGGCCTTAATGAACTATATATTCCACCAATATCTAAATTAGTTTGTAGTTGTCTTTGTTGATGACAACATGGTGTACTCTGTAACTCATGAAGATCATTCCAAACAACATGGAATCGTCTTGAGTATAGTAAGTGAGCATATACTTTACAACATGATATCAAAATGTCAGTTTAAGATAGATGAGGTTTGCTTTTTAGGAAACAAAATTTTTGAGTCAGGTGTGTCAGTGGATATTGAAACGGTGAAGGTGGTGGTGTCATGGGAGTTTCCTAAGAACGCCTTTGATATTCTGAGTTTTCTAGGTTTACCTGGTTATTACTGATGATTTATTAGAGATTTCTCTCATTTGTAAACACTTTTCATAGGCCTAACCATGAAGTGAATTATGATTGGTCAGTAAGTGGATTTTGAGAAGGCTTTATATGAGCTGGAAAAGCGATTGACTACTGCATCGATTTTGATCTTACCTGGACCATGTAATAGTTATACATTAATCTACAATGTGTCTGTTGTTGGAATTATGGCATTGTTGTTGTAAGATGATCAGGTTTTATCTTATGGGTCGAGGCAATTGAGACCACATGATTGTAATTATCATACCCATGAACTGGAGCATGCAAATGTTGTTCATGACTAAATGTTTCAGAATAATTACTTGTTGGGATAAACCTTTATGAAGATGACTGGCCATAAAAGTCTGAAATTCTTATTCTCTAAATGGAATTTGAATCTTCAATAGTGACGTTGGGTTGATTACTTACATTATTTTGATTTTAAGTTTGTGTATAAACTAAGGAATGGAAACGGTGTCTCCAATGCTATAAACTGAAAGACTAAGAATGAGGTAGTTCAAAAATCTAGTTCAGAGAGGGTGATGATTGCCTTGTTTGCAGAGATGAATTTGGCAGTACATGATTTGCCTTGGTAGATGACCTTCTCATCTATAAAAGTTGAGTTTCCAATTTTGATCCAAATTAAAGAGAGTCAGCTGGTGGACCCAGAGTGTCCAGATATGAAGGAATGTCTTAAAGGTGAGGAGTCACATTCTCTTTGGACTTTCAATGCTGATAGAATTTCTTATGTGCGTGGTCATGTTTTGGTGCTGAAAGATGTTCGGGAGGAGTTGATTCATGTATTTCACACGTCAGAGTTGGAAGTGAATCCAGGTTTGACTAATTTTTACCATGATATTTGTAGGAATTTTGGTTTCCAGGAATGAAGAAATATGTTGTGAGTTTTGTGTCACGATGCCTTACATGTCTACAGGTGAACGATGATCATCAACATCTAGGTGGGTTCTTGTAGTCATTTCCAATTCCATTGTGGATGTTTATGGACATCATGGTGTACTTTGTGATGGTTATTCTAGGGATGCCTTAGACGAATGATGAAATATGCGTGGTGTTAGATCAGCTAAAAAAGTGTATCATTTCTCGCGGATCTAGGAGACATATAGTCGACCTATTGGAAGGATTGACTATTTGAGAAATTGAATGGTTTCATTGTGTACTGAGAACCATAGTTTTTCATCGTGATCCACGATTCACATATCTATTTTCGAAGGGACTATAGAAGGAACATGGTACCTAGGTGTATTTGAGTACGACTTACCACCCACAAACTAACGGATAGTAAGAGTGTACAGTTCAGGTCATAGAATACATGTTGAGATCCTATGTTCTAGATATCTATAGTTCATGGGAGAATCACTTGTATCTTGTTGAATTTTCATACAATAATAGTTTTTATGCTACTGTTTATATGGAACCATTCAAGGCACTATATGGGAGGCTGGGTAGATCATTGTTGTGTTGGTTAGAGGTAGTGGAGTATGAGATGTTAGGTCCATGTCATATGCATGAGAAAATGGAGAAGGTTAGTTTGATTAAAAAGTGCATGGAAATAGTTTAGAGTAGTAAAAATTCATATATTGATGGGTGTCATAGACATTATGAGTTCATGGGGGGTGATAGTAGGTTTCTCTGGGTTTCTCCATGGTTGGGTCAGATCTGAATTCGAAAGCAGGGAATGTTGGCACATAGATATGTTGGGCCATTTGGGATTGTGGAAAATATTAGACCGTTGGAATACCAATTGGATCTTCCACAGTGTTATTGTAGAATGTATAATGTTTTCCACATTTCCCAACTCTAACAGTATCACCTTGGTCTTTCTCATATGATAAATGATGAGTATGTCTATCTTGAGGCTGATGCGACCTTTGAGGAGCACCTGGTTTGTATTGTGTATCATAGTGAAATTATTTTGTAGGCATAGGTTGTGCCCTTAGTTTACATTATATAGAAACATGGAATCATTTAAGAAGAAATATGTGATAGAGAACCAGATATGTGGACCCAGTGGCCCAATCTTTTTTCTTTGGGAACTCAATGATGATCAGGAAGAGCGGCTCTAGGAAGAGTCGTTATATGGTGGTAAGGTTGAAAGATTCTATATTTCTATATAATGTATTTTCTTCTTTATGTTATAGTTTATCTACTTATTTTTGGGAAATTACGTTTTTTTCTTTGTCCTTGAAAAATCATGGGGGTGTTCTAGTGGTTTGGGACATGAACAAAGGGGAAAAGGGAGCTTTCATGGTAAGCCACGTAGTTTGTGCATGGTTTGGTAAACCATGCGAGGGGAGAACATAAATTAAATAGAATTTTGCACAGTTTGTGCATGATCTAAGAAACCATACGAGAGAAGGGGGTGTGGGTAATAGCCTCTACATGGTTTTCACATGATTTGGAAAACCATGCGAGTATACCGTGCATCCTAGAAACATTTAAACAATTACAAAAAATTATATTACGAGATTTTTATACCCTACTCGAAATTTTCCATCTCCAAAATGGTTTCAACCTAAGGAACGAACCAAACCTCCCTATAGATTCTAAATATCGATCGAACTCATGTTAAGGCTATTTGGAGGGCTGTTGGTTCAAAATTTAAGATCCGAGTAAGGATAATCTCCCTCATTCTTCTTTTTTTTGGAATAGGGTTCAAATTCATCTAATATCTACTCCATATGCTCTCTAAAACATTTTTTCAGTGATATTTAAGTTGATTCTTCAAGTGTTTGTTTAATCGGGATCTATAGATTTGGTTGAGAGCATTTTTTCCAACAGATTCATGGTAGGTGGACCACAAGTTGTATTCCTGCTGTTTCAAGTGGATATGTGCATGTAGGGTTATGTTCATAAATTTCCATAATTCCTCTATTGGTTTCCATTTATTTATTTGGATATAGTGGGTATCTTAATGGTTAATTTAACTCCTCATGATCCCGGTGGCATGCATTGAGGATTGTTAAATGATATTTGGGACACCCATGGGGTGTGACGATATTCCCTAGAAAATGAGTCCATCTAAGTAAGTATAAGGCCATTGTAGAAGAACATAGATCTCATTATGAATAAGTAAATATTCATGAAGGCAATGTAATTTGTATTTAAAATTAAATAGAGGTTGGTTAATGGCCTAAGAGGTTGTTTGGTTGGCATGAAAATGGTTAAATGGAGAAATGGAAAAATACTAGGGGATTAGCTTCTTACTTGAATATGTATAGTGAGATACACAAGTGAAATGGGAAATTTTTCTAAAGGTGTTATGTAATACAAATAATGAATGTTTTAATAGATAGAGATAAAATGTTAATTTAAAATTTATTGATATTTTTTGATCTTGTAATTGTGGTTAATGACTAATAATCTTGTTCACATTTATTGGTTGAGTGTGGTATCGACTTGATGTTCTATGCCCATAGGTTAAGTTGGACCAAGGTTCTATATCCTACACTAAATGAATGGGTTAGGGAAGGGGACATAGTTCTATTCCTCTAACAGTTGCATTCCTCTCAGACCGAGGCATTTAGGTGAGGATTATAGGGTTGTTATAATGTAATTCCTAGTGAGATGTGACTTGATTTTATTCCCATATTATAGAGAACATTGAATATTTATAATACATTGAACACATGAAAATGGGTAGATTAAACCATGAAATTTCAATTTAATGAACCTATAATCAATGGTAGTATAAATTTAATGACCATGGTCTAGAGTTACCTGTTGAACTGTTACCCTTTATTTTTTGATTATTATCATTTTCATGCACTATGTACTTTGCTGGATATTTTTTATACATCATTGGGGGTGGCCTAATCAGTTACACTCACACCCTGCTTGGGCCGCCATTGGGAACTCGAAAAGATTTCATGATTTTAGTTTAGTATAAGAGAAAGAGCCATGTAATAGGGAGTTGAGTTGGACAAATGAATTCTATGGGTGAGGTTTCAGACTTAGAGTCCCATCCATTTTGGGGATCATGCAATTTTCCATTCTTTTGGGTTTTTTTCACTTGACACATTATTAAGGCATTACATATTTACTGTTGAATATGGTTGTACCATGTTTTGGGATTTCAATATTTATTCATGTTATTGAATGCTTCCTATTGTTTACCTTATTTAAAGTACTATATATTGTGGATTGAACTGATAAAGAGGGTATAGTCTCCTCACATGACTTATTAGATCCCCACCACTATTTAGAAACCTCTTGAATATGAGGAGGCATGCTTGAGGTCATGTGATGACCCAGATTAGGAAACCGATTTAGTGGAATTCTGTTCAGGGACGTTACAAGGGTATTAAAAATTAAATATTAAAAAAAATACATGTATAGGTAAGAAAATTAATAAATATTTTTGATGATTATAGACATGAAAGACAAATTTCATAGATTATAGGGGAAATAAGGCATGCTTCTCTTTAAAACATTTTATAAAATATTTTATGTAAAAAATAGAGAAAAATCAAACTAATTCATAGAAATTATCTGAATAACCATAGGAGAAAAATATATAACACGATTAAAAGATATGATCATTATGACTTCACTAAATTGAAATATAGTTTGGGAACTCCCTTAAAGAAATGAGATTGTAAAATAAATCCATTATCATATGTTCTACGTTGCATCATATGTGTTCAAATACCCTATATAACAGATAAATAATAATTATTAATATATTAAAAAGATATATTCACATGTAAAATACCATTTATCATTCCTTTATAATTGAAAATTATTCTTTTTTAAACAATTTATTCATTGAAATTAACATTTGGGTGAAATTGGCCTACTTCCGATGCATGTTTCAGTTAGATGGATCCATTAACTTCAATTTGGTAATGGTATACAATATTTAAAATCGTAGTAATTAAATAATTAAAATATTTATTAATTAATAAAATAATTATAATTATATATTTAAGAAATTGATGGATAATTAATTACATCACGTTATGTAGATGGTATGATGTATGTGCATGAGAGTGATGTTTCCCCTGTTTGATGGATGGAATGAAAGAAAGGAAAAAAATAATTTACCATTAATGAAATAATAATATATAAAAATTATTTTATATATTCACAAATATATCCTCATTACAATCCATCCAATGAGGAAATGAAAAAAATCACATCGATTCGATGAGGTGGTAGACCACATGTACGCATGAGTGAAAAAAATCATTTCACAACAAAAAGGTAGGCTAAAAGGTAAGTAATATTATTTTATTATAGAGGCATAATTACATAATAAATATAATATATAAGTATTAATTATATCATAATAACAAACAATGAAATATAATTATTTGAAATGAATCATATAGGTAAATTGAGGTGGCAGTCCACACAAAGACACGATGGATATATTTATTTCCTATTTGATGAAATGAAGGAGGAAAATGGTTTTCAATAAAAAAAATATAATATCATTATGTTTTTTATAATTTAATAATCATAATCTGATTTATTAAATGGGTTTATATTATGTGAAATAAAAAATAAATTAGATAGAGCATAGTTAATAGATATACCTCTTCATTGAGAAACCTCCCTTGGTTTAACCATTATGGTTTAAAAGAATTGGATTATAATAAAAAAGACATATACGACATGGTTTGGGATGTTTTGAAATTAATTTATTGGTATTTTATAACATAATAGTTGTTTGAAGTGTGAATAATGAAATGTGTTATAATTTTATAAGGGAGGGAAGTGGCAGGCATATAGTTATTAATAATATTAAAATATAATAGTCCTAGTCATGTGAATGTGGATTTAAATTTTCAATATTTAAAATATTTAATGATATATATTATAAATATATTAATATAATTTCAATTAAAACATTATTTACTTAATTTAAATATTATCTATTTCATTGAACACCTCGTTAAACCCTTTTTACCTTTATGTAATAATTAATTTTTACCTCAATTACTATTTATAAAAAAAATAATGATAAATTTATTCTAAAATATTAGTTAATTGGATAAAAAATAGGGATTTAATTTTATAAAATTGAATCAATATAAATGGAATAATTTATTTTAAAATAATTCCACAATTAGTGGAAAAATCAATTTTCCACAAATAAGCATTTTTTAGTATAAAAATGTTATTATAGAAATATTAAGAATAATAAAAATTTAAATTTATTTGATTGGATTATGTTAAATAAAAAAATAAATTTTCAAAATCATTTCAATAAAAAAGTGAATTATTGAATATTTTATTTGAAAATACAGATTTCTATAAAATCAATATTTTTTCACTAATCACTATGAAATTAATATTTTTCGAAAAATACTAGAATTTACACATTAGATAATTTTGATACGGTGATTTAGAAATGATATAATTTTTATAAATTAACATTACTAAATGTTGTAGAAATGATTTATAATATATGTACCCAAATTTTGATATATATATTTTTGAATACTTTTGAAGCACAAAGTGACCTTATTGTTATTATTTTACTAGTAGATATTATTAAAATAATATTACATTTTCTCAATAATATACAATCTGTAAATTTTTTAAATCAATTAATAAAAAATTAATTATTTAATCTGATATTATAAACACACATTTCTAAAAATATAATTTTTTTTGAAAATGATCTGTTTTAAAATAAAAGTGCATTAATTTTAATTTCAAACCAATTAAAAACCAATGAATTAATTTTATAAATATTTTAATTATACATTTTCATAATTTAGTTAGTCATATTTATACCTTCCAATATAGTATCTAGTTGATAATTGTTACATTATTCTATAATAATACAATAGTATATCACAACACGTTCGAACTTGTCATTTTAGGGAAAAAATCTATTAAAGAATATACATTCACATAAAAGGAAATATATAATAAAATATATGGGTATTAAATTATACCTAATTATAATAATTTATATATCAAAAATAAATCCTTCTGAAATGAAAACGTAATAACATTTTTTTAATCACATCTTTGGGTTCCCACGTCACTTCTAGAAATTTATGGTTCTCCCATAAAACACTAACCTTGTGAGTGGGATTGTTTTGAAATACTTGCTATATTGAATACAAAATCTCAAATAATTGTTCATTATTATAAATATCATTATCTTTTTGTATTTCAATTGAGTTTAGTATATATGAAGGATAAAAAAATATTTAGGAGAGATACATGGAATACATTTTCAACATGGTGGAAGTTTAGTGGAAGGACCAAACAATGAGAAACCATCACAATCTGATCATAAATATAAAATGTTTCTATATATATATGGATAGACTATAAAATATTTCAAAATATCATAACATTCTTCTAGGGGGGTTTATAAGAATACATTTTCACTAACATTGATATTAAGATATCACTCGGGATTAAAAGAATTATTTTTTTGTTGAATCTATGTCACCTTGATAATCTTCTAAATGGGTCAAAAATTATCACGCATTTCCTCATATATATTAAATTCGGATATCCTAGTTTCTCTATAAATATACCAAAATTATGGATTTATGCACTTCATTCCATTGAGAACATCATTAATAGCCATCTAAATATATGATTGAATGATATTACTATAAGAAAATTCTACCAAACTAATTTGTTGACCCCAAGAACCTTTGAAATCTATAGAATTGTTTTTTAAATTATTATACAGGGTTTGAATGAACCTATAAAACTAAACATCTTCTTAAGGATGACATAAGGAACTAAATATCAAATCTAAACATGAAACATCTTGAAGGATTTTCCAAAACATTGAGGTAAAACATCGATCCAAATCATATATAGTAGAATTTGACACTCCATGAAACCATACAACTTCCTCAATGTATATAAGTATAATATTATCATGACATACATATCCATTAATGGAAATGAAAATTTATTATTTTATTAGGTGATTAACTACAACCCAATAAACATTGCCCACTTTATTTGTTTTGGGAGTATGTTGAAGAAATCATTGGTGATGTTTTAAAATTTCCATTCTAGTAAGGGTAATGGTTTTAACATCCCCATATAATTTTTCTCATATAATTAAATTAAAAATATATCATGAATCATGATATATACTCTTCAATATTGCCTTTCATGCTGTCCCACTAGAAACAAATTACTAAATCTAAAAACATCTTCATACTTATAAGATGAATTAAGAATGAAGAAATATGAGATTAAACCAAATGATAATTCATTAAGTATAGTATTTAGGGGACACATATCATATTCTTTAACCGTATCATTTCCCCTCTATCATGTCTTAACTTAGTACCATTATCACCTTCTTCTGTTGTTTCACATCACTAATCGATGAAAATTTAATCCCCACATGGATGGATGATTAAAAATTCAAATAAAAAATATATGGAATATAACCTTTCCTAATGATGTCATAATATACCTTTATTAAATTTAAAAATATTAGTTTTTTAAAATACTCATCATTGAAAAACTAGAATGGTCATTATGGATTAAAGAATTAGTCCCCTTGTTTCCCTTCCAAGGGTATTACTTCATTGAGTAGCCATAATATTTAATCAATTACAACCATATCATTTGGAATATATTAAAATCATTATATATGAATATATAATTAATTATATTAATATTAGTGTATAGATCATATATTTTAACATAAATATTATGCCTTTATATTTCCAATGAAAGAAATCAATATTTCAAACTCAAAATCATGATATGAGTAATTTTTCTCATTAATTTTCAATTAGTGAAATGAATAATATTTCTCCATATCATTTTCCATGAGGAAACACCCCAATAAAGTATTTTATGCATCATTATAGGTCACAAACCCATATCCATTGTAGAATTTTGTAATAATAGGCACACTAACAAACCAATATTTCACTTCCATGAAATTTTCCTCAGATTATTTTAACTAAAAAACCTTGTCACTATTCTGAGTCAACATGGTTATTTGATTACACTGTAGTGTTATATTACTCACAATGAAAAATATGTATCCATACACCCCATGAAAACAATGTATTACAGTTAACATGGTCAGTCAAGGCCATTTCTCAATAAATTCTATCATTTAAGGATCCACCAATATAACCTTTTTTGATAATATTTGACAAAAATATTGAATATTTTTATAGAAACAAATAAGAGTTTCTAAATTTTTATTAAAACTTATCATTCCTTAATGTATTAAATAAAATTATAAAATATTATTTATTATCTTTCTTCCTCTTATAATATATAACAATGTCATCTATAAATCCTACTAATAATTTATTGAGGTACTATATAATGTCTCTATTAATTAAATCAGTTAGAATAATTGTTAATTATTTAGTCTATAGAAAATCAATATAAATTCATAATGAAAATACCACATTTGAAAGTATTTATTTAATATAACCTCTTTCTTTACTATAAATTGATGATATGATAAACTAATTACAATATTTGAAAATTACTGAGCTATAAAAATTTATCCAAACACAATATCAATATGTGGTAGTGGATACATGATTTTGATAGTTATATTGTTATGTTCCCTATAGTCAATATGAAGATGCATTGAACCATATTTTTCATTAAAATTACTATAGATGAAAAAAATTTATACAATAGGTAATATGAATCAAATATAAATATTATCCTTGAGTTTATTATTTCCTTTCTAGAAATCAATAAGATCCATTCTATAATGTGTCTTTAAAATAGGGAAGTACCAAGTAAGTGTTCTTTTGAAAACTAAAATTAGTTATTCAAGGGAATAACATGAAATAAATCATGAAATATATCGGTATAATCCCAATAAATAGGAATATACATGATTTTGAGTTTGTCCCAAACTATTTGAGATATATAAACCTCATTAATATATATAAAGAACCATATAATGAAAGATCCTTATACTATAATTTCATATTAATCATCTCACCAAAGAATGTTCATAGGTTTATTTGATATATAAAATATGAATATCTTTCACAAAAAATTTATATCGGCATTATATAGAGAGATCTAATTTATTTCAAAAATCAATTGAAATTTAATTAGTGGAAGAATTAAATTATTTACCAGAATCGTATTCCTACAAAATTATATCAAAGATGAGATATAGATAGGATATAAGATTATCATCTCATTTTTTTTATTTATAACTCAATAAATAAGTATTTATGTTATAAAAAGTAGTTATATGATTGTCCTGGTTCACAGTTAAAAATAGTATCAAAACCTACTGCATCATACTAGCTGACATGGGACATATATCAATGGTAAAGAGTTTGGAGTATCACTATCATTGCCCATATGTATTTTTATTTGGTTTTTATTATTTTTGAAAGTATCTAATCATTCCATGTTTTGTTTTTGATTAAATTGAAAATGAAAATGGAAATGTGAAGTAAAAAATCATAAATTCAATAAATGAAAATGGACAAAAGGATGAATTCCAATGAAATAAATAAATATTTTTTTTATAAATTATATAATTCAATAATTAGGTTCAATATCATTTTACCAATCACCCTCCACTATTTCCTTTAGTACGAAATCACTAATATACTAAAGATATCCATAAATAGACCATTCATCCTATGTAATCACCTTGGCGTATGGTTAAGAATAATTCCTCAACCGAGGGGATAAACTCACTCAAATACCTAATAACAATCACATTCAATTATTTCAGGCAAACCAAAAAACTCAATAGGTATGATGTGAGATCTGAAATGGACGGAGGCTTTAAAGAGTTATAGTTAGATGATTGTGATAGTTTTAGTTTATTTCAAATTTGAAATATCCTCATCAACATTCCACTTCCACTATTATACTATATTTAGAGAGGTTATAAATTAATACATAAATGTATAAATTCATGATAATCATTGTGATTCACCTTTGGTGTAATGGCCCGGGTTTTTGGGGACCATTACTTTGTGAAAATCTCGTTTTGGGTTTTCGGGTCTGGGAATCACCGTGGTTTAGGCCTACCGGTAGCCTTAGCCTACCGGTAACAAGCCTACCAGTAGCTCGGTCTATCGGTGTCCACAGCCTACCGGTAGCTACAGCCTACCGGTAGCTCAGCATACAAGTAGCTGCAGCCTACCGGTAGCTGCGGCCTACCGGTAGGGGCAGCCTACCGGTAGCGGCGGCCTACCGGTAGCTGCAGCCTACCGGTAGCTCGGCCTACCGGTAGATGCAGCCTACCGGTCGTTGCGGCCTACCGGTAGCTCAGCTACCGGTAGTTGTCTTCCACTAGTAGCTCTCAACTACCGGTGGCTCTGGCCTACCCCGCATGTTATTTCCAGTAGCACTCCCTTTTGCGCAAATATGGTTTTAAACCCTATTTTGACCTGTTTGAGTGTGTTTTAAAGACCCATAACGAAAATAATAGTTTTAATTAAATACTTAATCAATTAATGAGTCAGTTTAAACCACCCGACCCCCTTTAATGACGAGTGGAGCCACGTGATCAACCCACAACCCCCGTGCCTTACGCGGTTTCACGTTCTCACCTCAACTGTCTGCAGCTCTTATAAAATAAGGGTAAGCCATGGTTTCTCCTTTCCTTGATCATGGGTTTTCATAAATAGCTTCTGGTGCATTGGGCACGCCGCATTGTTATCCATAAAGTTCCTCTCCCCCGACCTAAACGTCGATCATCTATCAACAAGTAGGGAATTTCTCTTTAGCCTCTCTCTTTTGTGTATCATGCAGGGTGGGCGTGCTTCTGCTCTATAGAATTAGATAAACCAGACCTAAATGAAGATAATGAATTGTATTCTATAAAGAAAGGGGGCGGGGGTTGTGATCGTTGATTCCATTTTATATTATGATATTCTTTCTGAGTTGTGCTGGCTTACGCCTTCTGAAAAATCGAGGCTGTTGGTGGTCATTGTTTGTGCACCAATGAACCCCTGCTGATGTTTTAAATGGCTTGTTGTGGATGTAAAATCCTGTTGTGAAAAGTAAATTGGTTAATCACGTATACCCTACTGAATAAATTGAGAGCACCAGGATCAATCCCTTCTATGCTAACCCCAGTCAAAACATGGAATTGAAACCATGGAGCGTGTAAAATCTTTTAAATATGAAAATACCGGCAAGGCCCTACTTAGTGTTGGTGACTGTGGTTTGGTTGTTTTCTTTCACAGTCTAGTTGCTGGAGATGTGGGAGGGGATGGGATCCACTATCTTTATACCCTTGGTGGTTGTGTGAATTTGGGGATGGGATCCCCTGTTGGTATGGATTCGGTGGTTGTGAGTTTTAAGACCAGGTGGGCACTTGTTTATATTGCGAATTAGGGTGGGATCCTCTGTTGTTGAGAACCGGGACTAGGCGTTACGGTTGATGCTTGACTGTTTGATTTCCTGGACTTGTGCATATGCCTACTAGTTTCCCAGTAGTGCTTAAAGTTAATTAATCATTATTACTGCACATGAAAACAATAATGGGAAAAATGGGTTTTGTTGGCGAGAGTTGTGACTTGGACTTGAGAGCTTTCGTAATCTGTAGGCCGTCTGAAGAAAAACCTAGTTTTGGGTGAGTGCTTGTTACCTATATATATACTTGTAGTTTTTTGTTTCTTATTCGCGCCCCACCCACGTTGAGAACATAGTGCTGAACACCCCCATTTCATGGGGGAGGGTGTTTTTCCCAACACTATTCTTAGTGGCTGGTTATTAACTCCTTTTCTGCTCCCTTTCCCGGATATCCCAAGTATCTTTGGGTAGGCTGTGATGTCTTGAGGACCATTATTAGCCCAAGAACCTTCGGGCGGGGTAGTGTGGTGGTTGGCCAGATGTGTGCGGCAGGTGGTTTCCCAAGTGTCTTCGGGATGAGGCCCATGTGTCTTCGGGCATGGCAGTGGATTTTCTAGCCCAGCTGTCTTCGGGCGTGGTGGTGGTTGTTTTGTCCTAGGTGTTTACAGGCATGATTACATGTGATAGTTGTGGCCTAGGTGTTTGTGGGCGGGATTCGGCAGTGGGACTACGTGTGGTGGTTGTGGCCCAGGTGTGTGCGGGCGGGTGTGGCAGTGGGACTGCAGTGAGAATGGCGGGATTGGTCCGATGCGTAGGATGTCTCAATAACCAGTGGGAAAGTTGCACGGGGTACCCAAACATCGATGTTCTCTTAATATATATATTAATTGACTTGCGTTATTTGGGGAGTGTGCCTTGGTGAGGCATGAGGTGGATAGTTTACCTTGATAGGTGTTTAGTTTACTCCTTTTCTCACGGGAATTTAGTACGTTCTCCCACTTGTGCACAAGAGTCTTTGGTTTTCCCTACTGAGTGTACTTGTATGCTCACCCTACAAATATAAAACTGCTTTTAGGTTTCCATGAGGACTTCGGGGATCACCCAGGACCGTACTAGCTCAGACCTTTGGGGCAGTTGCAGTTGCTGTTTTTTTCTTCTTTGGTACTTTCCTTGTAGTCACCTTTTGTACTTTGTGGCTTTACTTTTAGAACATTAATGTGGGAATGGTTTATTTCTTTTTTTTTTACTTTTCTTTTACCTTGGTGTTGTTAAGTTTCATCATCTCATCTCTTGATCTTATAAAAAAAGGGTAGTTCCTTCCATTTGTGAGAAATTTATATACCCTTGGTGCTAGTCGCCACTTCGGGATCTGTTGAAGGCGGGTCTCAGGGGTCATTATCTCTCCTTCAACTTAAAGAAGGAAGGGCCTAGCAATCTACTAACCCTTCGCTCCTTTTGGTGAAGGCGGGTCATGACAGAATGGTATCAAAGGCGAGGTTGAGAGATAGGATGGAGTCTGGAGTTAGGCACAGTGAGGATTGCATGGGATGGTAAGGTAACAGTGTTGGGTGACGTTGGCGCATGAATTAGGCCAGGGAAGACCGACTAGGACACATGATTTTAGGGCCCCCCGTGATCCGATGCAAGGACTCTGGACCTACCAAACGACCAAGTGAGGCCACACTGATTGAAGGGTAGAGACCCTAGGAAAGGTACATGCATTATAATGACTTGTGTTCTTGTTTTTCTGGGATGTCTTGGGAATTAAGAATAAATTAATATTTTAAGAAGTTTTAAGAAAAATATTCTGCACTACATGGGCTTAGGCATTCCTTGTTTACCTTGCATCTATGGCACCTGGAAGGCGACCACGTGTGGTACGGGCGACCGAGGCCCTGGAGACTACTTTGGCCGATCGGTAGAGAGCTGATCGAGAGGAAGAGGATGAACAGTGACAGAAGACTCTTCGGGCCTTCTAGTGACAGGCCCTCAAGAAGTATGAGGGAAGCACCTCCGACATGAAGACGAAAGGCTGGCTAGAGGAGCTAGTTATAGCTTTCTGCCTGATTTAGGCCCCGGCCGAGTACTGGGTTTCTCTGGCCGTCAGCCAGATGTGGGGAGCGGCGCGTCAGTGGTGGACGCTTTACCTGGGGGAGAGGAGAGAGTCTGAGGTGGCTTGGGTGGATTTCGAGAGGGAGTTCTAGGTGGAATTCCTCTCCTCGATGATGAAGGCAGAAAAGAGGCTGGAACTACTCTCCCTCCAGCAGGGGAGTATGTCCGTGAGGGAGGTAGGGATCAAGTTCAAGGACCTCCTATGTTTTTCTCCGGAAATCTTTCCGGACGAGGAGTCTTTAGAAAGACGTTTAGAGGAGGTGCTCCGACCCTCCCTCCAGTATGTTGTTACCCCCTTCACCCTGCCGATGTACTTGGAGGTCCAGAGGAAGGCCGAAGTGGTGGAGAGGATGAATGCTCTAGGAGGAGTGTCACGAGAGGGGATCCAGCTGGGACCATCGAAGAGAAAGGCCGTCAGCATGAGGCCTCCAGCGTTAGGACCCTACAGGTTCCGACCAGCAGGGAGCAGACCGCAACAGTTTCGGTTTCGATCCCCTGGCCCTCACCCTTTTCCTTTAGGCCCGGGACCACGATGCCTCATCTTTGGGATCCTTGGACATCTCTGGAGTCAGTGCACGGACTGGGTGCAGCACGACGGTGATAGACAACCCCACCACCCGCCCCAGCAGCAGTTTCCTACCAGACCTTTCCAGCAGTAGGGACAGCGAGCTCCTGCTCCTCTGAGGGCAGACGTAGGAGGATGAGTCTGACCTCAGGGCGCTCCTCCGGGACCTCGACCGAGGCATGGTCGGGGAGGTGGCCGGCAGCCGAGGGGCAGAGGAGCTGGGCGTGGACAGTTGCACGCCGCAGATGCAGCAGTTCCAGTAGGGTCGGAGGTTGTCCGAGGTACGATCAGTTTGTTTAGCACTATTGCTTATGCTTTGTTTGATACCGGAGCTTCACCCTCCTTTGTTGCACCCAGTCTAGCCCATGCCGTGGGTCTAGATGCCAAGAGACTTAAAGTTCCCCTGGTGTTGAGCACACCAGTCGGTGGTTAGACCAACTTGTTGTTTGTTTTTCAGGGATGTAGACTGATGATAGGGCCACATCAGTTGGTTAGGGATCTTCTTCTACTTAAGATTCAGCCATACGATGTCATCCTATTCATCGATTGGCTATTCTCTCTGTGTGTTTTCATTGACTTTTTCCGAAGAAGGGTAGTGTTCTCGGACTCGGACGGCTGGCGTGTTACCTTCACGGGCGAGCGGAGCAGTCAGAAGGGAAACATGCGAGAGGAACCCATCCTCTCTTTGTTGGTCGAGCTGACAGTGGAATCAGTAGATGCTGAAATGGTGGAAGTGCCAGAGATCGTCCGTGAGTTTATGGACGTCTTCCCTGAGGAGGTGATGACTCTACCCCCTTGGCGCGATATCGAGTTTGGGATAGACCTGAAGCCCGGCGCTCGACCGATCTCGATGGATCCTTACCGGATGACACCTTCAGAGCTACCAGAGTTGCGGATTCAGATTGACGATCTAATGAAGAGGGGTTACGTTCGCCCGAGTGCATCACCGTGGGGTGCTCCAGTCTTGTTCTCAAAGAAGGAAGATGGTGGTATCAGGTTGTGCATAGACTACAGGAGGCTGAATCAGGTGACGATCAAGAATCACTACCCTATTCCATGGATAGATGATCTCTTCGACCAGCTGAAAGGGGCATGGTGGTTCTCAAAGATCGACTTGCGGTCTGGGTATCACCAGCTAAGAGTGAAGGAGGGAGACAACCCAAAGACGACGTTCAGATGTAGGTATGGACACTTCGAGTTCGTAGTCATGCCCTTCGGCATTACGAATGCCCCAGCTGTGTTCTTGGGGCTTATGGACTCCATATTCCGGGAGTACCTTGATTGGTTCGTGGTTGTATTCATCGATGACATCCTGGTCTACTCAAGATCAGAGGAGGACCATGCGGAGCACCTGAGGACGGTTTTGGAGGTCCTCCGTCATCATCATCTTTATGGGAAGTTGTCGAAATGAAAGTTTTGGACACAAGAAGTGCACTTCCTCGGGCACGTGGTGTCCGAGCAGGGGGTAGCGGTGGACCCATCAAAAGTTGAGGCGATTGTTTCTTGGGCAGCACCCAAGAATGTGGTAGAGGTCCGTAGTTTCCTTAGTATGGCAGGTTACTATTGGAGGTTCGTACCCAACTTCACCCGAGTAGCAGCCCCTTTGACAGCCCTTACCAAGAAAGACCAGGTTTTCGGGTGGAGTGAGCAGTGCGAGTCAGCCTTCAGTTATCTGAAAGAGAAGTTAGTTAGTGCCCCAGTGCTGAGATTACCAGAAGAAGGGGCGACTTATGAGGTGTTCTACGATGCTTCAGGACATGGCCTGGGATGTGTGTTGATGCAGCGATAAGGGGTGATCTCTTATAGGTCCAGGCAGCTATGCCCTCATGAGCGTAATTACACCACCCACGACCTGGAGCTTGGAGCGGTCATTTTTGCGCTAAGGTTATGGCGGCACTACCTCATCGGGGAACACTTTGTGGACTTCACGGATCACAAAAGCTTGAGGTATATCTTCTCCCAGCAGGACATAAACTTGCGACAGCGGAGATGGGTGGAGTTCCTCCAGGATTATGACTTCTAGATCACTTATACTGAGGGCAAGGGAAATGTAGTGGCCGATGCCTTGAATAGGAAGATGTAGAAGGATGCGGTCCGGGAGTCGGTGGACACCTGGAAGGCAATGGAGGAGTTGGCTGCTTTACGCCTGGATGCGAAGATGGATAGCGGCAGAGGCTACCTATATCAGATGATAGTGCAGTGATCTCTATTTCGACAAGTGGAGGAGTCTCAGTGGGGAGACCCGGAGTGCGAAGTGATGTGTGACCAAGTTGACCAGGGCAATGCTCCGGAAGGATGGACAGAGGATGGTCAGAACCAGATGATTTTCCAGAAAAGTTTGTTTGTTCCAGGAGTGATGCGCGGCAAGGTTCTCAGTGAGTTCCAAAAATAACCCCTGGCGGTACACCCAGGAGATTCCAAGATGTACCAGGGACTGAAGAGGCAGTTCTGGTGTCCCGGAGTTAAGCGAGCGGTGACAGAGTTTGTGGCCAAGTACTTAGTGTGTCAGCAAGTTAAGTCTGAACACCGAGTTCCAGGCGGCCTATTTTAGTCTCTAGATGTCCCCGAGTGGAAGTGGGACGACATCTCGATGGATTTCGTCATGGAAATACCCAAGGTCCAAGGGGGATACGACGCCATCTGGGTGGCTGTGGACAGGTTGATGAAATCGGCTCACTTTCTGGCAATTTGGGAGTCAGGTGCAGTGGATACTTTGGCATGAAAGTACGTGGATGTGGTAGTGCGGTTGCATGGAGTTCTGAGGTCTATAGTCTCAGATAGGGATGCACGGTTTACCTCGCGAGTCTCGAGGGGGTTGCAGCATGATTTTGGCACCCAGTTACGCCTTAGCACTCCTTTCCATCCCCAGATAGATGGAAAGACAGAGCGCACCATCCAGACCTTGGAGGATATGTTGCGGGAATGTGTTCTAGACTCAGTGGGATCATGGGTGCGACACTTTCCCCTGTTAGAGTTCGCCTACAATAATAGCTATCACTCTAACATTGGCATGGCCCCGTTTGAAGCCTTGTATGGGAGGCCATGCCGTTCACCTGTGTGTTGGGCCTAAGTAGGGGAGGCATGAATCCTTGGACAGGAAGTGGTGCAGAGAACGACAAAAAAGGTTCAACTCATACGGGAAAGGATGAAGGCGGCCCAAGACCGACAGAAGTTGTATGCTGATACCAGGAGGAGGCCCTTGGAGTTTGAGTTTGGGGACCACGTGTTCTTGAAGGTCTCCCCTCGGCCTAGGCAGTGGAGGTTCGGCAAGGAAATTAAGCTTTCTCCCAGGTTCATCAGACCCTTCGAAGTGTTGCGGCGGGTGGGCGAGGCGGCTTATCATCTAGCGTTTCCACTACCGCTACTGGGGATACATGGTGTCTTCTATGTGTCCCAGCTCCGTCGGTATCTGCACGACTATTCACACATCCTTGATTGGGGTGAGCTGGACATCGAGGATGACGTGACCTTTGTGGAGAGACCAGTGATGATCGAGGATCGCAAGGAGAAGGTGCTTCATGGGAGAACCATCCCCTTGGTTCGTGTGTTGTGGAGACATGATGGGATTGAGGATAGTATATGGGAGAGGGAAGCAGAGATGCGTACCCAGTACCTAGAGTTGTTTTGAGTTTTGTTCCTTGTTGTACCTATTGTGGTAGAATGTTTTGTCTTTTGGATATGAAATGTACTAGTTTTCTTTCCTCTGTTTGTGTGTGAAAAGCCCTAGCTATAGGAGAGGAGAGAACCTAACCCCTAATCAAGACGCATTAAGGTGGATGTGATTAAACCCGTGCGGGCGAGTCAGTGCCACCCAAAGCGGATATTATCTTAACGTGGGGGAGGAGACTCCCCAACCCACATGCCTGGGAAGTTTGGCATGGTATGTTTCTTGGTTCTTGGTAGGGAATGTTTTAGTTAGCATGGGTTCGCTATTAAGAGGTATCTTTTGAGGTGGTTTTTCGGAACCTATCATTCCTTCTAGTTTTGTTTTGATTCTCGAGGAAAAGAATCGTTTAAGGGGTATCTGATGTAATGGCCCGGGTTTTTGGGGTCCATTACTTTGTGAAAATCTCTTTTTGGGTTTTCGGGTCTAGGAATCACGATGGTGTAGGCCTACCGGTAGCTCGGCCTACCGGTAGTTGTAACCTACCGGTAGCTCGGCCTACCAGTAGCTGCGGCCTACCAGTCGCTGCAGCCTACCAGTATCTTAGCAATTGGTAGCTGTCACCCACCGGTAGCTCTCAGCTACCGGTGGCTCTGTCCTACACCGTAGGTTATTTCCAGTAGCGCTCCCTTTTGCGCAAATAGGGTTTTAAACCCTATTTTGACCTGTTTGAGCGTGTTTTAAAGACCCTTAACGCACATAATAGTTTTAATTAAATACTTAATCAATTAATGAGTCCATTTAAACCACAAAACCCCCTTTAATGATGAGTGGAGCCACATGATCAACCCACGACCCTCGCGCCTTACGTGGTTTTGTGTTCTCACCTCAACCGTCTGTGGCTCTTATAAAATAATGGTAAGCCGTGGTTTCTCTTTTCCTCGATCGCGGCTTTTTACAAACAGCTTCTAGTTTATCGGGCGTGCCGCATCGTTATCCGTAAAGTTCCATGCCCCTGGCCTAAACGTCGATCATCTATCAACAAGTAGGGAATTTCCCTTTAGCCTCTCTCTTTTGTGTATCATGCGGGGTGGGCGTGCTTCTATTCTGTAGAATTGGATAAACCAGACCTAAATGAAGATAATGAAATGGATTCTATAAATAAAGGGGGGCTATGATCGTTGATGTCGTTTTATATTATGATCTTCTTTCTAAGTTGTGCTGGCTTATGCCTTCTGAAAAATCGAGGCTGTTGGTGGTCGTTGTTTGTGCACTAATGAACCCCTGCTGATTTTAAATGGCTTGTTGTGGCTATAAACTCTTGTTGTGAAAAGTAAATTTGTTAATCATGTATACCCGGCTGAATAAACTGAGAGCACCAGGATAAATCCCTTATGTGCTAACCCTGGTCAAAACATGGAATTGAAACCATGGAGCGTGTAAAATCTTTTAAATCTGAAAATACCGGCAAGGCCCTACTTAGTGTTGGTGACGGTGGTTTGGTTGTTTTCATTCACGGGTTGGTTGCAGGAGATGTGGGATGGGATGTGATCCCCTTTATTTATACCCTCAGGGGTTGTGTGAATTTGGGGATGGGATCCCCAGTTGGTATGGATTCAGTGGTTGTGAGTTTTATGACCAGGTGGGCACTTGTTTATATTACAAATTGGGGTAGGATCCTCTATTGTTGAGAACTGGGTGTGGGCATTACGGTTGATGCTTAACTGTTTGCTTTCCTGGACTTGTTCTTATGCCTACTAGTGCCCAATAGTGCTTAAGGTTAATTAAACATTATTTCTGAACATGAAAACAGGAATGGGAGAAATGGGTTTTGTTGGCGAGAGTTGTGACTCAGAATTGAGAGCTTTCGTAATCTATAGGCCGTCTGAAGAAAAAACTAGTTTTGGGTGAGTGCTTGTTACCTATATATATACTTGTAGTTTTGTGTTTCTTATTCGTGCCCCACCCAAGTTGAGCACTTAGTGCCGAACACCCCCATTTCATGGGGGAGGGTGTTTTTCCCAACACTATTCTTAGTGGCTGGTTATTAGCTCCTTTTCTGCTCCCTTTCCCGGATAGCCCAAGTATCTTTGGGCAGGCTGTGATGGCCTGAGGTCCATTATTAGACCAAGAACCTTCGGGCGGGGTAGTGTGGTGGTTGGCCAGGTGTGTGCGGTAGGTGGTTTCCCATGTTTCTTCGGGATGAGTCCCAGGTGTCTTTGGGCGTGGCTGTGGATTTTCTAGCCCAGGTGTCTTCGGGCATGGTGGTGGTTGTTCTGGCCTCGATGTTTGCAGGCATGGTTACATGTGATAGTTGCGGCCTAGGTGTTTGTGGGCGGGATTCGGCAGTGGGACTGCGTGTGGTGGTTGTGGCCCAGGTGTGTGCGGGCGGGTGTGGCAGTGGGACTGCGGTGAGAATGGCGGGATTGGTCCGATGCGTAGGATGTCTCAATAACCAATGGGAAAGTGGTGCAGGGTACCCAAACATCGATGTTCTCTTAATATATATATTACTTTACTTGCGTTATTTGGGGAGTGTGCCTTGGTGAGGCCTGGGGTGGATAGTTTACCTTGATAGGTTTTTAGTTTACTCCTTTTCTCACGGGACTTTAGTACGTTCCCCCACTTGTGCAAGACAGTCTTTGGTTTTCCCTATTGAGTGTACTTGTATTCTCACCCTACGTATATAAAACTGCTTTCTGGTTTCCAGGAGAACTTCGTGGATCGCCCAAGACCATACCAGCTCAGACCTTTGGGGCAGTTGCAGTTGCTGTTTTTTTCTTCTTTGGTACTTACCATATAGTCGCCTTTTGTACTTTGTGGATTTACTTTTAGAACATGCATGTGGGAATGGTTTATTGATTTTTGGTTTTACTTTTCTTTTACCATGGTGTTGTTGAGTTTCATCATCTCATCTCTCGATCTTATAAAACAAAAAGGGGTAATGCCTTCCATTTGTGAGAAATTTCTATACCCTTGGTGCTAGTCGCCACTCCGGGATCTATTGAAGGTGGGTCTCAGGGGTCATTATCTCTCCTTAAACTTAAAGAAGGAAGGGCCTGGAAATCTGCTAACCCTTACCTCCTTTTGGTGAAGGTGGGTCGTGACATTTGGACCACCCTCATGGGGATATCATACCATGATCTTTGAGGTCAATGTCCCTATGAAATCATGGGGGAGAGAGAAAAAAATGGGTGGGGGAAAATATCATTGAGTTTGAGTGAAAAATATAATTAAATAATAGAACAAAAATGATGAATTTATAGCAAGACAAAATAACCTAATTGTATAAGGCTGAATATGGTCAAAATAAGAAAAATATTTTTAATTGGATAGGGGGAGATATTTATAGAGTATGTGAGACATTATATTCCTCCTCACACTCAGTTTTGAGGTGATATAATTAAATTCAACTAGATGGATGTTGTGTGTTACTGAAAATAGTTGAGATTCATTATGTCAACACATCTTTTCATTAATATCACACACACATTAAGAACTGAATCATCTCATTGTGGTGGTAGTTGCATATGTTAGAAGTTGGGGTATGGCTTGGACATCTAATATTGGGCATTAAAAATAGTGCGTATGTCTGAGGTTACAAAAAACATTAAAATTAATCAATTTTAAATAGAATCTATAAATTATATGTATATAACTAGATATATATAATTACATATATAATTACATATTATATTGAAAAAAAACATTGATATATATTATATATATATTAATTATATAAAAATATATCGATATTATTTTTATTATTATATATTTATTTGTATCATTTTCATATACCATATATTTATATATATTTAAATATTTGTATATATATTATCATATTTTATTTATGTTTCTATTGTTTTTTTTATATTTCCTTTTTTAGTTTAAGAAGGGGAAAAGGGGGATCAAGTGTCATATATTCAGTGTGGCTTCGTCGACGGTTTCCAATGCTTATACTCCATAAAAAAGGATATGAATAGATATCATTCATTATATTGTTCTTGTAGGCCTCATGGTTGGATGGTGTTTTAATACATGAAGCAGTGATGACGATTGATATTCACTAGATGGTGTTGGTATTGGGAGTGATGCTTTGGTAATCTTGATTTCTTTAACTTACCTAGGTTTTGGTATAGATTTTGTGATTTAGTGGTTATGTAGTCTTGAATATTTGGTGGAGAGTTTATTTTGTAGTAGGTTTTGGGTTTGGTGTGGGATTTCGTTATATGGAATTTGACTAGGATGTTTGTAGTCAGTCGTCATAGATGTGACCTTTAAGGTGTAAGTGAGACAACTAGTGTGTCTATGGAATGACGAGAGTTGGATGTTAGTTGATATTATTCATGGTTCATGACCATGAGAAGACCTAATAGTTGACTAATGATGGATGGTAATAGTAATTAGGGTGACCATGGATGTTACTTATAGAAGAGTGTCTCATAGTTAGAAGATTTACCATGAGTTGTGGATTACAGTATGATAAACGTTTATATATAAATGCTTATTATATGAAAATTTCATTCCTTAGTACATTATTTTTGACCTGATAAATATAAATTTATTCAATGATTTTCCCCAAAAAAATTTAAATTATTATTCATTTATAATTAATGTCTGCATAATTAATTTCACAAGATAAAAAAATTATATTCTGGGAAAAAATTGATTTACAAAATTAAATTGTTTAATCCATATAAGAATTTGATTCTGTAATAGAGTTCCATCTATTTTTTTCCAGTACTAAATAAATAAATACATAAATGGATTGGAAAATTAATTCCCAACTGAATCAATATATGATTAAAATTTATTAATCTTCCATTGTAACATTTGAGTTCAAAATTCTTTATAGTCACATGAATTATAGCTTTACATGATAATTGAATTAAAATATGGTGTATTTTTATTAATAACATATAAAATATATGTGAATTAATAACTTCCATCACACCCACACTACTATTATATTGTAATCCCAGAAAAGATATCATGGAAATAATTTTATTTTTAGTATAATAGAATGAAAAATTATCTTTGATATAGAAATTTAATAAATTAGGAAAAGATAACACAATTTCCCGTTGAGTGTTCTACATATCAAGACTCATTTATAAATCAATTCACTATTTCACTTTAATTAATTCAAAGCTTCAGATCCATAGTTTTTTGGATTAGGTTTATGTGGAAGTTAAACTTTTACAAAAGTCACATCCATTTATAACTCTTTCTTGAGTTTTCATAAACCACAATTTAATTTTCCACAAATTTATACAGCATAAATGAATCAATTTTAAGTTAATTTCTCCATTTTTTATGTGTTATATATTCACCTCACCAAAATGGAATCACTTTCTACAAGTACATTTTGAATTTATTTTTCCCATCCATTATTGTGTGTAATGATTCCTACATAGAACATATTAAGATGACATTATTTAATAATAAAAACTAAATAATTTCTATTATTTAAATGGTCCAATGTTGGTTCCCAACTTTTCATTATATTCAATGCTTAATGGACTTATAAAATTTCCATTTATGTTGGCTCCATAATTTTTTTAATCTTCTAGTGGTTTAGTTACATAGATTATTTTGAAAATTATATTAATAATGTTATAAAATTTATTCCACCAAAATATTTTCACTCAAAAACCATAAATTAATTCTAAATCCATCATTATTAAAATTAGTGAAAAATTCATTGATAAATCATTTAAATTATTAAAATTTCAAAACCTATGAATTACCTTAACTCTAGAATGATATTTTTACACTAGGAATGTTTACCATATTATCAATGTAATGGGTGGAGATAAAAAGTTGTAAAAACTTATGTACAAAACTAGAATGATAGAAAAAACAATTTCACAAGGAAAAAAGAAAATAACATTGAGACTGGGTTCATATTTATATTTTTATTACATTTTGTTTTGTTTTTTTGTTATTAGTTCTTTTATATTCATGAAAAAGATAAAGAGAAAAAGAATAATTACAAGAAGAATTTTTTTTATTGTTTTATATTTATCAAATACATGAATAAAAAAATTAATATTCATTATATAATTAAATATTCAAAAACATTAACGAAAATTTAATTAAATAATATTCTAAATAGGTATCAACATACTCCGAAAACATATTTATCATCATCCATTACAATTCCAAAAAAATACACAAAATTATAGTGAAGAAATAATATATTAATAGAGATAAAACCTAGATGTTATTGGCTAGTAGGTTCAATGTAATGTCAATGTTTTGTGATTTAATTGGATAGTAGAGAAATCCATATATGTACTATCAAATTTTGGAAACCTATAGAGAATTAAAATAAAACACTAAAAAATATTTCACTTTAAAAAATTAAAAGAAATCAGAATAAATGGGATGAAAGGAAATTGTTGGGTTAAACCTCTGAGGAGGTGTTGTAGCTCATATTATCTAAATCTAAACAGCTTGTTTTCTATCCTCGGTATATATAAGGACGAGTTTTCTGTGATTGAAACCAACACATTATATGCCTTTTAAATATTGGAAACTTCACTTCTTGGATATCCCCATGGACAACGTGCTACATGTACAACATTTGAGCAGTGTGGTGTATCTCAAATAATATTGGTGGTAGGACCCAGATTGAGTCCTCCTCGAGTTTCTCCTAGAAGATCATTGCTTTATCTTTATCCAGTAAAAACTCTAATATTCATGCTTCACAATTTTTATTAAAGGGAGGGTCATTAAAATGTTCAAATTGAAAATTATCAAAAATATGTGGGTTTAAATAAGAATTATCCCTTGTATATGTAGATTATAGTACCGCTTTATCATCATGAAAGTCTATTGGATGTTCCATTATTTTAGTGCCTCTCACTAATTGGTGTTTAGGTAATGTTAAGGCAGTATTTTCTCCACCACTGGTCTTGGAGAATCTTTATCTGGAGCCATTTCCTGGGTGGGTAGTATAATTTCATTATCAATATAATTAATCATATAAAATATTCTTGTGTTTCCATCTATTATGGGTTATTTATGTAGAGAATATATTAGAATATTATCAAATTATCTCTTATATATATATTATTGGTCGGGTTCATCCTCAATTTTTAGTAGCTGTAGTTTTAATTATATTATTTTGATCTCTACATTATCTTCAAGGGCAGTTGTGGAATATTTGTTATCATTATCATCCTTGGATGAAAATAGTGGTTCTTAATATGAAAATTTATAACTACATATATTTGAATATAATTAATTTTCTAAAAACTCAAAAATAAATGATTTATTCTTAGAGGTGACTCCATTATTGGATTTAGTATTCAGATCAATATTTTGTTGCAATGCATCAATAAAATTTTCTTATATGGATGGAAATATTAATGGGAATTCCATCTTCCCATCAAGTGTAAGCTAATATATTTATTATTCTCAGCACCCTCCACGGCTTGTAATAGATTATATAATTATGTGGTTTCATTTAAATAGGAGGGATATCAATTAAAAATATTTTTTTAATAAAATTAGAAAAATATTATTTTTAATGGAAATATTCTTCAAGTGCTTTAACATTCAGTTTATTTTCTTAATTCCCTAGTTGTGGGATGATGTGTACAATGGTGAATAGAGGAATATCTCCTAATTATATAGCATCACCTTTTTTATTGAATGTATTCTTTAGAAAATATTATTTTTTCCCTCAATATCTACATGTTTATTCCCTTTTTATACATGTTAATGAATTGAAGTGTTTATTTTCTATTTTATAAATTTAAATTTATTAATCGTAAGTATATTTTCAAATAGTTTTTTTAAAATGAAACTCCCTCCATATTTAAGAATTACTCTAAATTTCATTCGGTGTATGTAATTCATTATTCTAATGGTGTGGAAGAATATGTTGTTGATGGTTGTGGGGTTTATTAATGAAACATCATCTTTCCTACCACACATTGGGGTATACGAAGGGTTTTTTGATGATGTTGTATTAGAAAGTTCCTATCCTTGTATTCTTATAGGAATATGAGATTGGTAAAATATTAGTTATCCACTATATTATGGTTGAAATGTGTTGCATATCCCAGTTTCATAAAACTAGAATGAAGATAACTAAAACAATGAAATATTAAAGGCCTAAGTAAATATTTTTTTAGATAGTGGAAATAGACATATATACATTAAAATGGATCCATTTTTATTTCATGATTATTTAGGATGACATTCAAATATAATTTATATTCTTAATGTTGTTTAGTGGCCGCCTAGGGTTGTCTCCCAAGGAGAAAGGGTTGGGGTGTCTCACTATTCAAGAACATATGTATTTTTTTTCATAATTTTCAAATAGACTAAATATTTGTATGGTTTTATTTTAAATGGAAATATGAAAGTGAAATTGAAATGTAAAAATAATGAATGAAATAAATGAAAAATGACTTATATATGAATTCTATGGTGATCAATGATCATTTAATTTTTTCCTAAATTATCTAAATCAATGAGGAGGTTCAATATAATTTACCCATTCACCCTTAACTATTTCTTTTGTTATGAAATAACAAATCATATCTAGAGATCCATTAATAGAATACCCATTCCATGTATTATCATGGGTTATGGGTATGAATAATTCCTTAATTGAGTGAAAATACTCAGTTACAGACATAAAATTAATCACATACCATTCTTCAAGTAGAACCACACAACTCTAGTAACATATAGTTAGATTATTAATAGAGGGAGGAATTGAATATTTATAGTAGGTAGAATTTTATGGTTTTAAAGGACTTTAATGTTGATGTCACCTCCTCCAAATTCCACATTGATTATTCCACTAGAATTAGTGAAGCGATAATTTAACAATTAAACACATAAATTCATGATTTTCATAATGATTCTCCTTTAGACCACCTTCAATGGGATATCTCTCTATGATAATGGAGATCAATGTCACTGGGACATTATGATGGTGAGGAAAAAAATGAAATATTGGGGAAAAGAACATAATAGTTATTGAAAAATGAAAATAATAAATATTTATATTAAAAATAAATAAATAAATGAATGGAAAAAAATCCTGATTAGTAAAGGCCAAATACCGATTGAAGAGATTGGATATTTACAATTGAGGGGGTTGAAATATATTTATAGAGATGGTCTGATATGAGCTTCTTCCTCAAATTCAGTATTGAGTTGAGATATTTGACTTCAGTTAGATGGATTGTAGTAGTTGAAATAAATAGTTGATATTCATTCTACTAACATTCCATCTCCTTGATATTTCTCAGGAATTAAGAATGCATCCCATGCATTATAGTGGTTGTTGCATGTGATGGAAATTGGTCCCCATGTTAGACATTAAATGATGGACTTCAAATTTTTAGGATTGAGTCTGAAGTTACTTCAAATATAAAATTTAATCAGTTTCATACACAAATTATTTTAGGTATTTATATTTATATATATTGATATATATAATTATATATATAATTTTTATATTATAAATACAAATATATATATTATATATAAATTATATTATATATATATATATTTATTATATATATATATCATTTTATTCTTCCAAATATTTATATATGTGTGTGTGTGTATTATTATTTTATTTACCTTATTTATTTATTTATTTTTGATATATTTTTTGATTTAAGCAAGGGTAGGGGGATTGAGTGGTAGAGAATTAGTATGAATTAGTTGATATTCAGTGGTGCTTACACTTCCTTAAAAATGTCTCGTATGGATATCCTTCGTTGAATTTGGATTTCAGGGATCATGATTGGATGGTGGTTCTTGATATGATGGGCGAAAGTGAAGATAGAACATCAAAAAATAGTTTGTTGTATTTGATATCATGCTTCAGTAGCCCTTATTTCTCGAAATGAATTTTTTTTGGTTGGGAAAATGTGATTCAACTGTTCAAGAGTCTCAAATCTATTGTGGAGAGTAGAATTTGATGTAGGTTTGGATATGGTTTTGGATTTCATTGGGTAGAATTTTGTAATGATTTTTGTAGGTTTCCTTGTGAGAGGTAAATGTATAGGTGGAGTCTGATAAATATGTTGGTCATGAAAAAAATATAGTCATCCATGGTTTTATATTTGACATTTTGAATTACAGTGTTCAATTATCATTGTCGTTTGTGGAAGGAAGGTCAAGGTCATGAGGGATACCATAGATGATTCAAATGGTAGAGAGTGTCACAATTAGTATGCATACCATTTGCATGGGAGTGTAGCTAGAAGCATGATTAACTGTGATGTTTAACCTATAGACCATGGAAACCATGGTACATTTTTTCTACTTGAAAAATATAAATCTTATTTAGTGAAGTACTATTTCTGAAATCAATTAAAAATTATTATTCAATTAAAATCCATGTTTGCTGAATTAATTTGAAATATTATAATAACTATCAATTGTGGATTAAAATTAATTTACATAATTAATTCATTTAATCCAATTAATTCTAGAATTGAAAAGTATGTATTTGTTTCTAGTTTTAAATAAATATAAAATATTATGGTTAAGACAATTAATTACAAAAAAATTGTATATATCAGTAGAATTAAAAAATTAGTCATTTTATCATTTGAGTCCCATATTCATTAAATTCCAAAAAATAAAAATTTTTCCCTAGAAATTAATTGAAAGAAGAAGTATTTTCAATTAATACAATATTAAATTATTTGAATTTATATCTTTCATAAAAAAGTAACACCTTATAAAAATTTTCAGATGTAAAATAGAGGGATGATCTATAATAAAATAAAAAATTTACACTTATTGCAAAGATGGGAAGTGTAACTTTCACCGCATCATTATTTTTACCCACTTAATCAACTTTTATGCCATGATTTTTTTTTTCTCCTTTCTATAAAGTTTTTTGAAACAAATTTATATCTTTATGCCTTTTAATATTTTTTCAGTGTTTAGCATAATATCCATACTCCATGTAATAATATAACTGGAGTTCTTGTGGCACATTTAGTTGATCATTTTAATAATTATATTCCTTGACTAGCCTGTTCACATTAGATTGAAATTATTTTATGCAATGGAATTATTTTCCTCAATTAACACATTTATTAAAACCTATATGTCATTTTATCTTATTCTTCCATCGACACATTTTGAAAGAAGCAATATTATTTTTTCCCTCTATGGGGTTTGTTTTTATAACATTCCTTGAAATTCTGTATTTCATTTTTGTTCACTAAATCTATATGAATACTACAATTCACCACTTTCTATCACAATATTTAGGGCACATAATTTGTTTTCGTATATATCATGGTATCGTATAGAAAGTAGATTTCATAAAAAATGTATCATTACACTATGTAATCGATTAACTTTTATTTTTTAGATTATTGATAAAACCAAAAGCGTATCATTTATATCTGGTGAAATTAATATTATATACACAAATTAATTATTTATATTTATAATTTTAATCAAATAATTTCACTTCTATTATCTTGTTAAACAGTTAGGAAATACACAATATGAAAATTAATTTCTTAATATCATCAGATGTTATGGATTTAATTATTACTTTTTGCAGCAAAATCTTGATAATTATCTACCATTTATAGTTCTTCTCCAAAATAATACCTATGAAAAATAAACATATCATGGGCTGTTCAATGATTAACACAGAATACAATTTCAATACAATTAGTTAATTTCACAAAAATAAGTGGTTTAGAGAAAACACTATAAGAAGGTTGACATTGGTACATAAATGACTCATTCATGAGTTATTCGTTCTTTTATACATTTTTATGTTCACTCATATTTATGTTATCATTAAAATATTAAGAGTGGTGTGTGAGAATAGTTTCTATATTTTATATCCCAGAACCTGTTTTATTTTGTTACTCATAAAAATGATAATTTCATTTCCCATCACATTCTGTATTAACATGATTTATCCCATGTCTGTTTATTAACTAAGACAAAAAAGTGTGAGAAACAATAATCATAGTAAGTAATCATGAAATCATGAAAAATAATTCTTATTATTTTGAAATTATGAGGATATATTCTCAATCTATGATAATTTAGGATTAACCTGTAACACCCCAGGTAAATAAAGAATATTAAATTTTTATATTTATCCATATTTTTGATAAAATATTAATATTACTTTAAAGGGGATGTTATGCTCGATGGCGTACCCAACACGCAAAAACGAGTTTCTTTGGAATCTTACGTTGCACTCTAATAATAAAATAATATTATTTTAAATAGTAGTTAACGCCTAGCCATTGTAATGGCGAGAATGAACAGAACTAACTACAAAATGATTATATATGTTTGTCAAATTTTTTTACTTTTTACAATACATGTTAGAGGATTAAAAATGCAAATGAATCCAATTTTAAGCGTAAACATTCTAATATTCTTTAAAAGGTCGATTAACCACCTTTTGATGGTGAAACTCTTTTAAATCCACTTTTTGAAAATTTTATGTGTTATATTGGACAAAATAAAATTCTTATTTAGAATAGGGACATCAAAATTTACTTTGTGTAATTTTTTGGTATTTTTCCGAAAAAGTTCAATTTTTAATGAATAGTGAAAAATGTTGTATTTTAATTCAAATCCTCTTTTAATATAATTTATTTATATGATTAGATTATCTTTTGAATTGGTTTTAAAATGAAATTAGAATATATTTTTACCATTTTATCCAATAGTGGTCGTTGGAATTAATTTCACTTTGAAATCGGACTTAAACTGGTGTCAATCTTTTGATACATTTTGTTTTATAAAAACGCGCTATTTGTTTTGAGAGCGGGAATTAATTATTAAATTAATTAATGCAACTTATATGTTTTTAATTTTTTAAAATAGACATCATTTTAGAATTTGGAATATCAAATATAGCTTAGGGTGAACTTTTGGTAATTTTCTGAAAAATATCAATTTTTGATGAATAGTGAAACCACTAAGTGGTACTTATAAAAACTAATTTTCCGTTTAAATGAAAATTTTTCCATCTTTGTGTTTTGAATTTCAAAAATCCAACATACATGGTTGTCATTAAGAAGTAAAATGTGGTTCAATGGGATTAAAATAATTTTTTGGTTAATAGTAACTTATTAAGTTTTTAATCGCGATTAGAGGTAATTAGTGTAGTTTAAGGTAAGAATAAAATTTTAATAAAATTAAATGACCTATAAACATGTCCTACCCTCATTGGATGCGTCATGGCCAACCAAGAAAATCCATGGGTCAACTTGGGGACCCCATGGAGCCACTTTGTTTGGAAAATAACATAAATATCTTTTTATTTAATGTTAAAGTAAAAATGACACAAACATGAGATGTTTTATTAAAAAATATTTTACATGGGGTAATATAAGTCCGATTTTTGACTATAAATAATCAATGGAAAGATAAAAAGATTTCCTACATCATAGTATTTTTTTATAATTTTTAGAAATTAAATAAATTAAATTATTTATGACATCATTATTATGCAGCGATGACCTCATTATTTAACGATTTAAATAAAATGGATAGATAATGTAAAATAGAAGACCTAAACATGTCCAAAACCTATTGGATGGGTGGATTTAGAACCCTTATCACCTTATACTTGAAACACATAAATTTGGGACCATTAAAATCTGAAACATATTCTAATATAATGTAACATTTCCTTACATTCCAAGAGTGCCCCTCCTCTCCTCTTATAAAAGGCCCCCACCTATACCTCCTTACCCACACTTCCAAAGCCTTGGTCTCATCCAAAACCTACCAATTTTGTCTCTCCACATCCCTATATAACTCCTTGAAGCCTCAATTTGGGCATAAGCCTTTCCACAGAAGCCTTTGATCTCAAACCAAAGGGCGTTACCCGATTTTAAGGTAATGTCTTCACTTGTGTCCTTTTGTTTTATTTTGCTTCTCCAACCCCCTAAACTCTTTTTATTCATTTCTTCTGTAACAACTACAGTATATTAAATATAATAGGATTTTGTTATAATAATTATTCGAGCTACACTTACACACACCTTCGTCTAATGGTTAAAGAACATATTGTTTCTGTGGTTGGCGATTTTCTGCCTCACGAAACGATGATTGTTCAATATTCTTTTAACACCTTTAAAGGTGGCCGTTATGATGTAAATGTATTTTATATATGATATATATGGTATTTATGTTTACTATATGCTTCTTTATTTTATATTTAAACCATACCATTATTCTTTTCATGTTTTGTAAATGCGATAATTTCATATGAGGAAGTGTGGACTACCGCCCCCTCAAGTGATGTGACTCGTACATGCAATACATGGAACGTATAAAGAATGAAATTAATGATAATATGTGACCTATATAACATATATATTATACTGTAATTATAATATATATATATATATATATCATTTATTTTTAATTCCGTTAATATGACAAATAAAAAATGAAAGTAGCGTTCATGCGTACGTACGGCCTACCGTCTCCATGAACGGTGATTTTCATCTTTATCTCCAAATGATATGGATTAGTATAAAATGAATATGTACTGGATATATATGATATTTTAATCATTAATACTATTCTGGAAATTATTTACTTATAACTACATGGACAATCATTTTTCAAACAAGTTCATTTGTGACTCATGTACCAAACATCGGAAAAAACGTCTGATATGAACTAACATTATTAAACAATTATTATAAAATTATAATATGTGATATGAACTGAATAATAATCTTTAAAGGAGGTCCTTTGGAAATTATAAATTGACCAAAGTTTATTATTCAGGAATATAAAGAAACAAACAAGACAGGTTGGACTTGAGGTAAGGGATCCTACTCCTCTCTTTCTTTTTAAGTACACTCTTTTATGTCATTCCTTTTTAAAGATAATATTTCTTATTATTGGGATATTATTTTATATTACTATTACTGTAATTTTTATGTTCATATGATGCGATACCCTATTCTCTCTCATAAATCCATTTTAGATGTTTTGAGTGGCGTCGTTAGGCTGCCGAATTTTCATAAGAGATCTAACCTCTTTTTTTTAAGTACTCTCTTTTATATCACTTATTTTAAGAACCTATTTTTTATGTTGGGGGATGTTCTTTTTATATTCCTCTTTCTATAAACTTTAAGTTAATATGATGAGATACTCTATTTGATCTCATCAATCCATTTTTGTAAGTTTTATGTGGCGTCATTAGGCTGCCGAGTTTTCGTAAGGGATTTTTCATCTCACTTTTATTCCCGTGAGATTTATGCTACATTTGACACAATTTACTTTGAGTGGTTTATGTAATTCCCATTATTTTACTAATTGTGTAATATACTTTCTTTTATGAGTATTTACATCAATGTTTTGTTGTCCTTCTTTCATGATGTGTATGTTTCGAAAGATACCCATGTCGGTAAGGGAACCTTTCACCCTCCTCTTTTTAAAAGACTTCTTTGTTGGGTCTTTTAATTTACATATTGTTATGTTGGGATATGTTATCATATATCCTTATTGATGTAAATTTTATGTCCATGTGATGAGATACCCTTTTCTTTTTCTCTCATCAACTCATTTTGATGTGACGCCGTTAGGCTGTCAAGGGAACTTCTTAACCCAATTTCGATTTCTTTGGGATCAACATGTAGTTATTGAATATTTCATCCTTTGAATATGTGTGAATGAAATTTGATTATTTTACACTTAATATCCACTTATATTTGGTGTATTCGTTTGTCACACATAATTATGTAATTGATTTATCCTTAAACCAAGGATACCGTCTTTGTAAGGGACTTCGTCTCAATCTCCTTTCATTGAGGCATATTCTGTTTTATACACAACATTTTTTAAACGGTGTATAAACCCCTTTGAATTTTACGTTTATTCAAAAGGAATCTTTTTTATACGAAGTGTTTATTAAACGACAAAAGGGAATGTTTTTGTCGTACGTATGCGGTGACAACGACTTCTCCGCCGTCGTGACCATTATTTGAGTTTCAGCTTCCTCTACAAGTCATACCTTCTTTTTAAAATAAAAATAAAAACCTTGTTTTACTTTTCATTTATTTTCGTATTGAAAATGGTTTTCATAATTTTTTTATATCAATGTGTTGTATTGATATCTTGTGATTGAAAGGTGGAAATGTTATGTTTCCTTTATGAAAGTTTTATGTGATTCGATTATGTTGAGGTTCTTGGGCATTATTATGAAGACGGGTGGTTCCGTGATAAACTAAGGGCGAGTGAGCCCGATATAGCTCTCCAATGCATTGGGTAACGCGAAGGAGTGAAACGTTAAGGTTTCTCCGAAGAGATTTAGGGAATATACTGTGGTGGGTATTCCAAACATAACCAAGAGGGTTACTCCCTACGTAAGAATGTTATGAATGCCTTAAGTTACCTTTTATGTCTTATGATTTCTTTGATTTATTCATGATTTGATGAGGTATGTTAATGTGCCTATGTTTTATGGGTAAAGTGTGATTTCATTCTTATGTATATATGAACTCATGTTTCTTTTCCATATTTTTTTTACCCTTACTGAGCTTTTTATGCTCATCCCAAGTTTTTGAAATGTTTTTCACAGGTCAAGGGAAAGGTACATGATGTGATGATAGTGTCAAGTATGTGTCAAGAAAGAGTCAATGTTTTATTTTAAATATGTTTCCGTTGATGGGAAAAATGAATACTGTCTTTTATGTAACAACTTTGCTTAAATTTGGAATGTAATGAAAGTTTCATGATATAATTCTCTAAAACTCTAAACCTGAAAAGATCATCAATGTGTAATCTTGTAATAACTCAAGATTAAGTAAGGTTTAAGGCTGGGGCCTTATAGTTGGTATCATAGGTCGGTTTAGATAACTTTAGAGGTTATGATATTCTCTAAGCATAAGTGACAGTACCATAATGGATAGGAGTTCATAAAGAGTCCTAGTTTTAGATAAAGTGAATGAGTAAGTATATCTTAGTGTTTACCTTCCTCATTAGTACATGATGGTTTTGTTGATATAATCACACTGAAATATCTGTTTTTAGTGAATGGATGGATCTAGCAGGCACCAAAGTGACAATAGGTTTGAAGGAAACTGTGGTGGTTCTCTGATTAAGAGACTGGATGAAATGGGGTATTCAATGAGGAAACTTGTGGTTGTTCTAAACCAACTATCAAGGAGTCATGATCAACCACTTGAACCTTGGTATGTTTTGTAATGCATCATGTACGATATGACCAATCGATGTGAAAGTTTAGGTAATAATTATAAAGGTAACCATTAGGGTTTATATGATCCTTACTTTTGAGGTAATTATGGGTTATTATATGTTATGATGGAAAATGAAAGGCATGAGATAAACTTGAGGTTAAAATATGTTATGATCATTTTTGAAGATTTTATCTCATTTTGGGGAATGTTTTAAGAATTATGTAGTTTTGGAAAAGGGACAACACGCAGACCGTGTGACAACCCGTCCCGTCGGACAAAGCTGCGGGAATCGAACCCACAACCAAAGTGTGACTGGTATTTATCGCATACCACTGTACTACGTTAAGTCCCTAGTTAGTTTGACTGATTCTTTTTTAGTTAGATGATTTTATTAATTAAGAGTAATTTTATTTTGGGTTATCTATGGAAATTTATTAACCTATCATGTAGGATATGTTATTAGGTTAATTACTTTTCAATACGAGACTTTAGGAGCAACTGATGTTGTTTGGAGATAAATGTTACGATTTAACTTGGAAGACTATGTGACTAAATCCTTCAACTATTTGGGTTTCAATAATAGTTTGGTTTACTTTGAAGAATTTTATGGACAAATTGTTTATCGAGTGGTCCTCGTTTATCTTTGGGTTTTGTTGGACAAATTTTGGAGATTAAGAATAGATTTTCTTTTTATAAAGGGTTATCCTTTTCTGGATTATTTGATCTTGTACTAACCTTTTTGGTTTTGGTTTTGGTTAAAGTCTAAAGACATGGGAAGTATATAGTTATCTTTTGTGTATTAGGTGATTCTCTAGAAGTTGATTATAGTACTCTTAATGTGAACAAGTCTTCCTAAATACTCATCTTTTGGAGAAAATATGAGTTCGTGTAAGGAATCTAATAAAAGTTGAAAGTCAACATGATAAGTGATTATGTTTCCTTATGAATAAATTCCTCAATAAAAAGTAACTTAAAACAAAAATGTTGTCTATTCACTTTTCCTACTGGGGAATCGAATACCGTTTAACCCATCATAAGTTTGTGATTTTCTTGTGGTTATCTTTCTCCAAAACATGTTTTCTATCACTCTCCATCGGATCATGACCCTATGTTTTCTCCTCCATGTCCATGTTTTCCTACATTGAATCCTAGTATGGGTTAACTCAGGTGACCTATGTACGTCTCTTTCTTTATTTTAAAGTGATTGTTTTACCGACTCTTGTTCCGATGTGGGACTTTCAAGGATGTTTCCAAGCTCGATTTTAAAATTGTGAGGACGTAATTCCCAAAATGGGGAAGGATGTAACACCCCAGGTAAATAAATAATATGAAATTTTTATATTTAACCATATTTGTGAATAAAATATTAATATTACTTTAAAGGGGGTGCTATGCTCGATGGCATACCCAACACGCAACAACGAGTTTCTTGGAAATCTTACGTTGAACTCTAATAATAAAATAATATTATTTTAAATAGTAGTTAACGCCTAGCCATTGTAATGGCAGGAATGAACAGAACTAACTAAAAAATGATTATATATGTTTTTAAAATATTTTTACTTTTTACAATACATATTAGAGGATTAAAAATGCAAATGAATCCAATTTTAAGCGCAAACATTCTAATATTCTTTAAAAGGTCGATTAGCCGCCTTTTGATGACGAACCTCTTTTAAATCCACTTTTGACAATTTTATGTGTTATATTTGACAAAATAAAATTCCTCTTTAGAATCGGGACATCAAAATTTACTTTGTGTAAATTTTTGGTATTTTTCCAAAAAAGTTCAATTTTTAATGAATAGTGAAAAATGTTGTATTTTAATTCAAATCCTCTTTTAATCTAATTTATTTATATGATTAGATTATCTTTTGAATTGGTTTTAAAGTGAAATTAGAATATATTTTTACCATTTAATCCAATAGTGGTCGTTGGAATTAATTTCACTTTGAAATCAGACTTAAACTAGTGTCAATCTTTTGATACATTTTGTTTCATAAAAACACGCTATTTATTTTTACAGCGGGAATTAATTATTAAATTAATTAATGCAACTTATATGTTTTGAATTTTTTAAAATAGACATCATTTTTGAATTCGGAATATCAAATATAGCTTAGGGTGATCTTTTGGTAATTTTATGAAAAACTTCAATTTTTGATGAATAGTGAAACCATTAAGTGGTACTTATAAAAACTAATTTTCCATTTAAATGAAATTTTGCCATCTTTGTGTTTTGAATTTCAAAAATCCGACATAAATGGTTGTCATTAAGAAGTAAAATGTGGTTCAATGGGATTAAAATAATTTTTTGGTGAATAGTAACTTATTATGTTTTTAATTGCGATTAGAGGCAATTAGTGTAGTTTAAGGTAAGAATAGTGTTTTAATAAAATGAAATTACCTATACAAATGTCCTAACCTCATTGGATGTGTCATGTCTGAACAACACAATCCATGGGTCAACTTGGGGACCCCATGGAGCCACTTTGTTTGGAAAATGACATAAATATCTTTTTTGTTTAATGTTAAAGTAAAAATGACACAAACATGATATTTTTTACTAAAACAATTTTTACATGGGGTTATATAAGTCCGATTTTTGACTATAAATAATAAATGGAAAGATAAAAATATTTCCTACATCATAGTAGTTTTTTTATAATTTTTATACATTACATAAATTAAATTATTTATGACATTATGATGATGCAGTGATGACCTCATTATTTAACGATTTAAATAAAATGGAAAGATAATGTAAAATCTAAGACCTAAACATGTCCAAATCCTATTGGATGGGTGGATTTAGAACCCTTATCACCTTATCCTAGAAACACATCAATGTGGGACCATTAAAATCCGAATCCTATTCTAAAATAATGTAACATTTTCTTACTTTCCAAGAGTGCCCCTCCTCTCCTCTTATAAAAAGCCCCCAACTCTACCTCCTTACCCACACTTCCAAAGCCTTTGGCTTGGCCAAACCCTAACCATTTTGTCTCTCCACATCCTTCTCTAACTCCTTGAAGCCTCACTTTGGGAAGAAGCCTTCCCAAGGAAGCCTTTGATCTCAAACCAAAGGGAGTTACCCGATTTTAAGGTAGTGTCTTCACTTGTGTCCTTTTGTTTTATTTTGCTTCTCCAACACCATAAAATCTTTTTATTAATTTATTTTGTAACAACTCCGGTATCTTCAATATAATAGGATGTTTTTATAAGAAGGATTCGAGCTACACTTACACACACCTTCGTCTAATGGTTAAAGAACATACTATTTCTGTGGTTGGCGATTTTCTGCCTCACGAAACGATGATTGTTCAATATTCTTTTAACACCTTTAAAGGTGGACATTATGATGTCACTTTATTTTATATATGATATATATGGTATTTATTTTTACTATATGCTTATGTATTTTATATTTAAACCATACCTTTATTCTTTTCATGTTGTGTAAATGCGATAATTTCATATGAGAAAGTGTGGACTACCGCCCCTCAAGTGATGTGACTCGTACATGCAATACATGCAACGTATAAAGAATGAAATTAATGATCATATGTGAACTATATAACATATATATTATACTTTAATTATAATATATATATATATATATATATCATTCATTTTTAATTTCGTTAATATGACAAATATAAAATGAAAGTAGCGTTCATGCGTACGTACGGCCTACCGTCTCAATGAACGGTGCTTTTCGTTTTTATCTCCAAATGATATGGAATAGTATAAAATTAATATGTACTGGATATATATGATATTTTAATCATTAATACTATTCTGGAAATTATTTACTTATAACTACATGGACAATCATTTTTCAAACAAGTTGATTTTTGACTAATGTACCAAACATCGGGGAAAACGTCTGATATGAACTAACATTATTAAACAATTATTATAACATTATAATATGTGATATGAACTGAATAATAATATTTAAAGGAGGTCCTTAGGCAATTATAAATTGACCAAAGTTTATTATTCAGAAATATAAAGAAACAAACAAGACAGGTTGGACTTGAGGTAAGGGATCCTACTCCTCTCTTTCTTTTTAAGTACACTCTTTTATGTCATTCCTTTTAAAGATCATATTTCTTGTTATTGGGATGTTCTTTTATATTAATCTTACTATAATTTTTATGTTCATATGATGATAGACCCTATTATCTCTCATCAGTCCATTTTGGAAGTTTTGAGTGGCGCCGTAAGGCTGCCGAATTTTCGTAAGAGATCTAACCTCTCTCTTTCTTTTTAAGTACTCTCCTTTCTGTCACTTCTTTTAAGAAACTCTTTTTTATGTTGGAGGATTTTCATTTATATTAATCTTTCTATAAAATTTAAGTTAATATGATGAGATACCCTATTTTATCTCATCAATCCATTTTTGTAAGTTTTATGTGGCTTCGTTAGGCTGTTAAGTTTTCCTAAGGGATTTTTCATCTCACTTTTATTCCCGTGAGATTTATGCTACATTTGCCACAATTTCCTTTGAGTGGTGTATGTAATTCCCATTATTTTACTCATTGTGTAATATAATTTCTTTTATGAGTATTTACATCAATGTTGTATTGTCCTTCTTTCACGAGGTGTATGTTTCAAAAGATACCCATGTCGGTAAGGGAACCTTTCACCCTCCTATTTTTAAAATACTTCTTTGTTGGGTCTTTTAATTTACATATTGTAATGTTGGGATATGTTCTCATATATCATTATTGATGTAAATTTTATGTCCAAGTGATGAGATACCCGTTTCTTTATCTCTCATCAACTCAGTTTGATATGACGCCGTTAGGCTGTCAAGGGAACTTCTTAACCCAATTTCGATTTCTTTGGGATCAACATGTAGTTATTGAATATGTCATCCTTTGAATATGTGTGAATGACCTTTGATTATTTTACACTTAATATCCACTTATATTTGGTGTATTCGTTTGTCACACATAATTATGTAATTGATTTATCCTTAAACCAAGGATACCGTCTTTGTAAGGGACTTCGTCTCAATCTCCTTTCATTGAAGCATATTCTGTTTTATACACAACCTTCTTTTATACGATGTATAAACCCCTTTGACATTTATGTTTATTAAAAAGGAATCTTTTTTATATGAAGTGTTTATTAAACGAAAAAAGGGAATGTTTTTGTCATACATATGCGGCGACAATGACTTCTCCACCATCGTGACCATTATTTGAGTTTCGGCTTCCTCTACAAGCCATACCTTCTTTTTAAAAGAAAAATAAATACCATGTTTTAATTTTCATTTATTTTGGTATTGAAAATGGTTTTCATAATGTTTTTATATCAATGTGTTGTATTGATATCTTGTGATTGAAAGGTGGAAATGTTATGTTTCTTTTATGCATGTTTTATGTGATACGATTATGTTGAGGTTCTTGGGCATTATTATGAAGATGGGTGGTTCCGTGATAAACTAAGGGCGGGTGAGCCCGATATCGCTCTCCAATGCATTGGGTAACGTGAAGGAATGAAATGTTAAGGTTTCTCCGAAGAGATTTAGGGAATATACTGTGGTGGGTATTCCAAACGTAACCAAGAGGGTTACTCCCTACCTAAGAATGTTATGAATGACTCAAGTTACCTTTTATGTCTTCTGATTTCTATGATTTATTCATGATTTGATGAGGTATGTTAAAGTGCCTATGTTTTATGGGTAAAGTATGATTTCATTCTTTTGTATATATGAACTCATGTTTCTTTTCCATATTTTTTTTAACCCTTACTGAGCTTTTTATGCTCATCCCAAGTTTTTGAAATGTTTTTCATAGGTCAAGGGAATGGTACATGATGTGATGATAGTGTCAAGGATGTGTCAAGAAAGAGTCCATGTTTTATTTTAAATATGTTTCCGTTGATGGGAAAAATGAATACTGTCTTTTATGTAAAAACTTTGCTTAAATGTGGAATGTAATGCAAGTTTCATGATCTAATTCTCTAAAACTCTAAACCTGAAAATATCCTCAATGTGTAATCTTGTAATAACTCAAGATTAAGTAAGGTTTAAGGCTGGGGACTTATAAACCAAGGTAATTTATATACTTTATATATTCAAATACATTATAAAGGTTTATAAGTTAATGTGAATTAAACCATGAATATAAACTAGGAGTATATATATCTAGGGGTGAAATCATATTCCCAATAATAATGTAGTAATTTTGATTGAGTTAATACACAATCACCCATTCATAATTATACTCCTAGGTGCATTTGTTTCACAAAAACATCGACATTCCACTATCTTCAAATAGAACAACATTATAAAAAACCCACATAATATCTACTTTTCCAATTCATCAGGTTGATTTCTTACACTTATACTTATCCATATGGTTGTCAATAAATTTCTCAAATACTTATCTTTAAAAAAACGTAAACATACTCTGATACAAAATAATTAAACCTATGCATTTTAAAAATAAATATTTCATCCATAGAGATGAATATAAAATACATTTGATATTAATACATGTCATAGGAATATAATGGTTTTATATCATTTGATACATGTTATAGAATCATATTTTTTCATTAAATATATTTATCATCGTGCATAATGTTCTTTTAACACAAGAAAATTCATAATCAAGGCATACTTAAAACTATTCCACATAACATTGGTAGTGAAAACATAAGAAATGGGGAGCTTAAATGATTAGTAAGGGTAATTATAAGAGGTATCAGCCAATGATAAAAAGTGAGAATAAGATAAGTATAAGTTTTGGATAACCTAAACATAAAATACAGAAATAATTCCCAATTAGTTAATGATAATTAATCACAAATCCATAAATAAGTATTTATCAAAATAAAATGAATTAGTCAAAATTATGTAGAATCATAAATAATAAATCAGTATCCATGAGAACGTGATAATAATACATATATTTGTGTCATACACATAATCAAAGACAATAATTTAATTAGTTATGGGTGAAATCCATGACATTCATAGTGGACTTGGTTCCCTCTTCATTCCACCATTTCCTTAGTTATGGTTCACTCTAAAGACTATATTATTATACAGAGTCCCCAATTGAATTATGTTTACACTCTACTCCAATCCTTATTATATCTTGATCTCAATCATTACTCAATGAATTAGAGTGATATATAATTCTTAGTGAAATTATTACATATTGAGAACAAAAAATATTTGTACCACAAAATCATAAAAAAATTTATTTTAAAATAACAACATAACCCATATAAAGGAATTTATTAACCTTAACATTTCAAAAATTTCACCACAAATTAACAAATGTAAGAGAAACAAGTTCAACAATGGTTTAATTAAAAGGTAACTAACATGGGGGGGGGGGAAAGGTTTCAAAGAATCTCCATTAAATCATCACCATAATAAGTTATCTAGGAAAAAATGTAGATGGTATCGTATTGTAATATCCATATGGAATCATAATAATAATTAAAATATAATTTATTAAATGAAAAAATATTTTAAAATATCCATCAATCTTATCTTTGAAAACATTAGTAAATTTCAGTTTCTATTTGAAAACAATTTAAAAGAAGAATTACCAAAATATTTAGAAACTAATTTTCATTGAAATAACCATAGAATTTTGTTAAGTAATATTCAAATAGTATAATTATCATGAAGTTACGAAAATCAATTCATACCATACACATTATAATAAAACATTATTTTCACTCATTTTTAAAAAGGTAAAGAATAACTTATACAATTTTTTTAAACATTCCTCTTAGAAATATTTATGTAAATTAAATGGTACTAAAAATTTCTTTATTAAAAAAATAAATTTTAATGGTAATCAATTTCAATAAACTAATTTAAAAATAATTTACATGAAAGAAAATGTTCTTCGACGAGAATGGAAATAACACCATTTTTTCTTCAAAAACAAATTTTTAGAAAATTTTAACTACCATGTAACGAAAAGTGGTAATAATAAATGAAAATTAAAATAATAAAAACAGTGAAATATAAAACATGTGGTTTAGCTGTTAAGTTTAAAAAATTATTTCAATGAAAATTTAGTAAAGAAAATCCTCAAAATAAATGAAATTATTACATAAATACCTTACCACAATCCCCATCATGCTTCATATATATTCAAATATCCTGAATAATAAATATAGATATATTATTATTTTATTATAGAACCATATTCATATATAACATACTATGTATCGTTAATTTTTAATTTATAATTTCCAATTACTTATTATTTAATCATTAAAATGAACATTTGGGTGAAAATTAGATTATTTTTCATGAATGTTTGCGTTTGACGGTTCCATCACATGCACATTGGTTATGTATTCATCAACTAAAAAATATTAATATTTAAATATATAACAAATTTATTCTTTATATACACTTTTATAATTATTAATTTAACGGGATGATGAAAAATAAATTTCATTCTTTTAGGGAGATAATAGTATGTACGTACACACACATGATTTTTCACGTATTGTTATATATAAGAAAATAAATGTAAAAAATAATCACCAATTTATTATAATTATAATATTATAAATATAATATATAATTATTAAATATAGTCTTGTTACCATCCTTGTAATGAATAAATAAATAATGAATCATGTCATTTCATGGAGGTTGTAGTCCACACATAAACATTAGCACCGTTATCATTTACAAACAGATGGGAAGTTAAGAAAGTAGATAATATACTATAATTATTGAAGAATAATTATTTCAAAAATATTATATATAATAATTAATTAAATTATATATATTAGAAAAGAAATATGGGGATGGAGAATGAATTATATCACTATGTCGATGTGGTAGTTCAGATGAATGCACTAGTAATACAATCATTCCCAATTTGATGAAAAATAGGTGGAAAATAGTTATTCTATAAAAAATATAAATTAATTTATAATATTTTAGTAATAATTTTACTGTGGATATATTATGTTAGGTAAGGATTCATAATAAATAAATTTGAATGATATTGATTATGAGTTATACCTCATCTTTGATAATACCATTTTTTCTTATATTTTTTGGATATAAATGGTGGAATTTTGATCAAAATAAGATCGTCATGATGTAGTGAATGATTTTATAAAAGTATATGGGTAGTTTTTTTTCTGATAAAATAGGCTCTTATGTTTGAGGAATATATTTATAGTGTAATCCTTTTGTATGGGAGAGTAGTTACTCACTTTTAATTATTTATAATTTTAAAATATAATAATGTCACTCTAATGATAAGGTGGAACTAAAATGGATAGATTAGTTATATATGATGATATTGAATATAAATATATTCATAAAATAAGATATAGATATGTTTTTAGGACATTTAAACCCTTTTCTCTATAGTTTAACTCATTATTATTCCCTTATAACCATTGCAGCTATAATGAATTTTAAACTTACTTACTAACAACAATGAGTGGAAAATATATTTTACTTAATATAAATTTAAATTATAATTATTAGAAATAATCAATTTTCCCAATTTCATTATCTATATGTTGTCAAAATTAAATTTTAAATAAACCAATAAATATGATGAAAAGGTTTTTCTAGGATAATTAATTTAGATATATAAAAGATTTATTTTTAAAAAATTAATAATAATTTAAAATCAAATAAAAATATTGTCTATATTTTTATTTAATAGGAACAATTTAAATATTCAAATTAGTTATAATATAAATCTATCTTTTTAAACAGTTTTTCATAGAAGAAAATTTCTTATAAAATCAGTATTTTATCAATATTTTCTGATACATTAATCTTTTTAGAAATATAATAAATTTTTCATCAAAATAATTTTTAAATGACAATTTATAAAAGTAATTACTTTTTATAATATACAATTTAACAAATCAAAAGAAATTAGTTATAACTTTTTTTCACAAAAAATCATTTAATACATTTCTGAAGAGATTATATTTCTGAAGCCTAAAATGACTTTTTTCATTTCATTTGTAGTATCTATAATTAAATATATAATGAAATATTAAATTTAATTTACAATAAATATATATTATTATAACTATTTATCAATATTTATTTATTTATTTTATTATAAAAAAATTTCAACATTAAAATATTTTTTCTATAAAAACATCTATATTTAACTCAAAAATATTTTATTTTAATTTCAATATAATTAAAAACTAATTAAATGATATTATATATTTGAAATAAATAATTTCTCAAAATTTGGTTAGTCCTCTTCACACAAAATAATCTAATTATTAGTTAATAACTATCATATTAAGGAACAGTTATTAAATAATATATCACATCCCTTTTAAACTCAATGTTGTGTCTAAATAAAGATGTCAAGGAAATTAAATTTATATAATCGAAAATATATCATACAATAATGGGATTTTATAATAATGGATTATTATCTATTGATTATAACTATATCCCATCTTATCCAAATGCGGGCTAGGTTTTTGTTACACATCTTGAAACATAACAAGTTATTATATAGAGAACAAGAATTATTAACCACTGTATAATCAGGTATATTATGATGAAAACATATATAATAATAAACTTAAAAAAATATGGTTGAATATTTATAAAATTTAACCATTACTCATAATTATATCATCAATCAAATACAATCTCATATATTTCATGTGAATCCTAGATGGAAAATATAATTTATGAATATAATAATCTTACAACATCAAGCCAATAGGGAAAACAATAAATCAATAAATTGCAACACAATACATAGAAAACCAAAACAACCATGAAATTCCAAAAAAATAACTAAAATTTATATCCTGAGAATGATAAGCTATAGCTCATACAAGAAAAATCATGGCATATAAATAACATCAATTCTATTTTTTGAGTAGTCATATCTATAACTACTATATCCAAAATTTGATAGAAGATAAAAAATGTTTTAATACCACTTTTAAATTTCAATAAATCAATTTCACCTAATTACTTTGAGCTGAAGGAATCTATGTAACCATAAGAACACATAACAATATTTTTTTTGCCTTTTTATTCTCATTTATGGTCTGATAAACATTGGTGGGAGACAATATCCTCTAGTATCATCATAATATTAATAATCAATAAAAAAATTATCCATATTATATATCATATAAATGTGGAGATTTAAAAATTAAAAGGTACAGAAGAGTAAATAATTATTATAACGATTCTATAATATAATTTATCTCATTAAATTCATATAAGTATACAACTGATTTAAGATCACCCATTGAGGAAACATAATTAATACCTGAAAAATAGATATAAAAGGCAAACATAATTGACCACTATCCATGGAATTGAATTAGTTATATCTTTACACCATCATATTTCACTACCAAAACATAAACCTATACTCGTACATCATTAATACCTATATGCCAAATATATTTTCATTACATTAAACCATATTCCCATACTAGGAGATAGAATAAAACATAATATATCACCACCAAGGGTTTCACTAATAAACATTAGTATATATATACATATGATTTGATGTACTAAACAATATGTTTTCAATAAACCTCACATGTATACGCCTATCACATTATAAATTAATCAAGCTTCCACCCTAAAAATCATATCTTTCTTATTTCATATAACAATAGAATGGGAAAATGATTTAATAGGCTAAACAAAGAGAGGGTGAAAAAATGATGTATAATCTGGGATAATCTTATAATCATTCAAAATGGGAAACACCAAAATATTTTACCATAGATTTAGCAATAATAAAACATTAGCATGTAAAAATATAATAGTGTTTCTTAAGTTTAAAAAATAATATTCCTTATTCCTTCTCCAATGAAGAAATATATATTAAGATGATGATGAAGTAGAAAAAATCCTCATACCTCTTACTATATAACAATGGATAATGGATCCATTTTCATAACATGAGGATTACCACAATATTGTAAGGGGTCATAAAGCCTTTATTAGAATATGATGAACAAGTATCTAGAGAAGATATTTCTATTTAGAAATCATTTTATGAAACTAATGACCATTTAACACACAAATCTTCAGGGATAACATCACTTTATATATCCTACCTCAATTATATACATTTAATGAAAGGTGTTATCTATATAAAATATATTGGGTGCCTAATTTTTTTTCCATTAGTTGAAAAAATTAATAATATAAGATATATATGAAATATATAATATATCCATTCATAATTTATAAGTAACTAAAATAAATAATAATAGTTTAAGGTGGTAGATTCAGCACTCAACCTGTGAGGTGGAAGATACATACACTCAATCTAGGAGGGTGAAGATGCATGCTCTCATCCTTTATTAAATTTGGTGAAATATTTTAATTCTTATGTATCATATACATAGGTATTTATTACATAACAAAATATATTCATTGTTCAATAAAATCAATAATGAATTCATGAAAAAATATAAATAACTTTTTGAATCCATCCAAAACTCATTTTGGATAAGTCTTCATCAATATCTCTTTATTTTGGATCAAACACTCTATCCAAAACATAATACTTTTCAAAATGAATTTTTTAATTGACCAATAAAGATTAATTTCATTGAAAACATAAATGAAATACATATTTATTATATTTATGAAAATAAAATCCTCTATAAAATCAATAGTGTTAATCATTATACTAATGGTCCTAGATTGATCTCTATATAACATACCGAAGATAATAAGCGGTTTAGTGTGATCTCTATAAAATATAGTCATATCTCTATAAAAAAAATTCTATAAAATGATTTGTTATAAAAATAAAATCAATACATTTTTAATAATTTTTTATAAGATACTAAGTTACCATAAGTCAAGGTACATTTAAATTAGGTGTAAGAAAACTCATCTTATCTTGATTTATTGAAATAAATTTGCAATTTAAAAAATTACATCACTTTCCATTTATCTAACAATAAAGGGCATCACATTCCCTAATCTAAATAGATAAGAACATATTATGTAACCTAAAAATGTATGGATAGGAATTTACTTAATCTAATTCAATGAAGTGGAAAATGTAATTACCCTTCTAATAAGTGGATAAATCAGGTATTTTTTGAAATAAAACTGATAACATGATTGACAAAATACCAAACCATCACCTAATTATTTAATTCAATTTTTTTCATTAATAAGAATGGTATCAAATTATGAATATTTCATTCTAGGTATACCAGTAACCTAATGTAATGTGTAATGATTATTAGCACATACTCCTTTGTATATTGATATAGGGACAATAATCCATGAGATATACAATGGAAGGTTAATCGATGTAATAATTTTTTATTTTTTACCACATTATTCTATTATCTGTATCCTATATAATACCCCTCTCAACCAGTATAATACTTTTTTCATGATATTCTTTACTTATCTCCGTAATACATAATACTCTATGATGATCATCGATTCTGTAAAATAAAAAGTTATTAATAGAGTATATATATCATTTATATAGTTTATGAAAAAACATTTAACAAAAAATGAATTAATGTTATATGAAGATTTACCATATTATAAAGTCATGATAAATTATATATCCATTTCATTAATCTCTCATGTATTGAATTCCTAGATTCTTAACACTACCATAATAGTGTTCCCATAAGGAAGTAGCTAACACACAGTTAGTGTATTATTTTTTTTACCATGCAATTTAACCATGAACAACATCAAAATTAGATCCCAAGAAATATGATCTCGGTAATTTTTCCTCTAAATCCATCATTTTTTTCTCCTTAGCAGCCTTAAATCAATATTATTCTATATAGAAGGTATCAGATCCTATTCTATGTGATTTGAAATCAATCTAGGGCCCTCGGTTGTCGTTTCAATCCCAATTTTTATAGAGATGATATCTAATGTGGTTTTTTGGAGAATCCACACAGTTTTCTTGATATTTCTTCTTCTATTTTCGGTTATCATCAAAATGATTAGGGTTGGTGGATTCAACTCCCATCTCCTACTTCTAAAACAAATTGGAATGCTTTCAAATTTATTTCATTATGAAATATTTACTATGATTATCTTGTTATGAATTATTGGAGACCCTCTTTTTATGGTTTCTTAAATTGTGGAAATCATTAAAATTGGTGTTCTTGAAAATGTGCTTTGGTTATTGATTTTTAAAATGAGGATTTTAAAATGGGGAATTTATAGAATTGTGGTATTTGGATTTAAATAACATTTTTTCAATAAAATTAAAGGTTTTATTGAAATTTAATGGTTTTTTGAAACTGGTTTCATTAATGGTTTTCAAAAAAAGAATAGTTTTATTGAAATAGATGAAATGTTTGTTTTATCATTTGTTATTGAATAATGGTCATGTGTGTTCATATTTAATTTTTTGAGTCTTGGTTGAAATATTTACTTGTGTTCAGTACCAATGGTGTAATGTAATAATGGTTGTGTATGTTCATATGGAATTTTGGATGGATAAGGATCAAATGTCCCCTCATCACTGCTGGGATGAATAAAGGTTAGGGATATCCCCCATCAAATATTAATGTGCATTTGGGTAGGATAAGGGTATGTAATCTCCCACATAATTGTCGGTATGGATAAGGGTCATGTATTCCCCCTCTTATATGTTTCATGCATGGTATGTTGTGTGGATATATGGAATAGTTATAGAAAATAGAATGATATATAATTTAAATGATTGTTTATGTTCTTTACATGAAAAATTGTTTACTATAGATTTAGATTATATTTTTATATAAGATATTTGTTGAAATTGTTTTATAGAAACTATTCTATTTAAATGTGGATAAAATTTCAATACTAGTGATGTGAGTATGGATGTCATTATGAAAAACCTTCTATATTTTATTCCCACCCATTCTTTAGAAATTTGTTTCTTTTGAAGACACTACATTCTATGACATGGGAAAAGGTAAAGTTTCATACAAATTTACCACTACATCATGATACTTGGAAATTTTGGTGCGGATTCAATACAGAGCTTGTTGGGCATGGATTTTTGTTGTCCTCTTGGAATTAAGTAGTTTTATTTCCACTGTTTACTTTGATAATCTCATTTTAATATATTGTAGTACAATTTGGGGTGGTTTTGTTATACTGTTGATTATTATATTGCATTGTTTTTATCATCAATCATACAATGTTTGTTTCATTATTGGTTCATTTCTTAAAGGGTAAGTCACCCCCACTTTCTTTTGAAACCCTTCAATATTTATTTCCATCCTTTGGTATCGTGGGGTGTATCTCAAGGCGTAGTAATTATTTATTGTGTTTTCAAGACAACGAGAATAAGTTGTTAATTAAAATATAATTTTGACATATAGATTTGAAATATGATTTTTTATTTTTTAAAATTAATTTTGTAAATGTATTTAAAATTAATATTAGAAATTTTTACCAAAATGAAATGAAAATAATTTTTTGAGTAATTTTTTTAAAAACATAAAAATACGCTACCAAAAAATATGTTCATTTTATAAGTAATTTTTATTTTTATAAAAATTAAACTTAATTAAAAAGACGGGGTTATACTTATTCATACCACAACGTTTAATGGCTCAATTATAGTGGTCATGTTTAAATAATAATTTTAAAAGTGTATCATGTTTCACTATATCACGTTTTCATGTTTATCACTTGAAATCAAAGATATTTAGTTGAAAAAAATATTTCAAAAAATATTCAGGTGTTATATAGTGAATCAGTTTAGGTATTTGGATTAGCGTTAATCTTTAATGGTTTGTGAAAAGTTATTTTTATAGTGTCCACATTATGATTCCAGTAGTAATATTATTTCATAAAAGTACCTCATAATTACATCATTCAATATTCACTAAAATTCCTCTCAAAGTTCTACCTAATAATTTCTAAAACTATTATTGGATTACTAATGTTCATCATTTTTAAAATGTTTTCATTATTTTGAGTATTTTAGGGGATTAATATGATCCAAATTGTCATATTTTTTTAATTTAATATTTATCCAATCCATTGTAATATTTTGAATTACCATAGATATATTTATTATGTGAACACAATGTCCTAATTGAATGAAATAAATCATAATGTTTTTCTTGTGTGTTAAATATATTATATTACTAATTATAAAACTAATTATTTATGAATAATGAAAATTAAATATATATATATATATAAACGTATGTTATATCCCACTAGGAGAGTAATATGAATACCATTATTGAGTATAAAACTAGCTTTTTTCATTTTAAGTGAAAAAGTTTCGAAGAACCTTATTAAACATCATACTTATTAGAATTTAAAATAGGTCAATACCCAAACACTAAACAACCATGGAATTTTATCAAGACTAATATTCATAATCAACTCAATGGGATGTGATTTTGGAACCCATATATCCTATATTCACCCTTGATTGTGTTTAGATGAGGTGAAACGTAATTTAATTCATACTTATGTGATGATTGAAATAAATATGGTGTGGTAAATGTTTTAAATAATTTGTGTATTAAAGATTTAGAATGAATTGAATGTACCTAATAGATATTTTTTAGAATAATGTTTCTAAAGAGGCACGATAGGACACAGTACCATGATATTGAATTTGGTGACTGTAATTGGATTGTGTTTTAAATTTTACTTTGGTAATACTTTTTAAGCTTACTTGGCTAGGAGTCTATATATTAAAAAAATGGGAATTTAAATTTATCACATTGTTATCACATTCACTTCATATTTTAATGGTTAAATACATGCTACTTTATTATTATATGATGAAAATATTTTATTTTTAGGAAAATTTTATAAATTATTCTGAAAAAAGAACAATTATCTATTTTTAGGGATTTTTATTTATTCTGTGAAAAAGTTTAATAAACAATACATTATCTATTAATTTATTTACTTTTTTAGAATAGAGTAATATTAAAATTGACTAATTTTTTTTGGACAATATCTTCATACATATGATGTTTACCAAAGAGGAAAATGGATATGCCTTGAAACATGTAAAATGTGTTAAAGATTCATGATTATATATTATATTTTTTGAAGAATTTTTTAATTCAATATAATTATATATTCTTTGGTATTACCAGGTAAAAATTAAATACCTTGTATGATGTAAATATTCTTATATATCGATTAGAAAAAATATTAAATATTCCTTAAAATGAAAATTTGGGAAATTTTTTACCTCTTACGTATTCCAAATCACCTAATTCATGAATAAAATTGTGAAATTTAGATAAGTAAAACAAACTAAAAATTGTATATGATACTTATCCTTTGAAACATGCAGTGAACATGTTACATATCATTCCCTCAAAAAATATTCCAAATTAAAATTAATTATATATCACATAATATTTGTATCTTTTTTTGTAAGGATATTTGAATGTTAAGTGGAATTAAAATAAGTTGTTACACATTTTGAAATGAAAACTGAGCTTCTCATAATAAATTTTATCATTTTTTTAATATAATTATATATAAGGTCATGGTGAGACTAGTAACACTTCAACAAGATTAATAAAATTGGAAATAATGACCAACCATTCCACAAGAGATTTTATTGTGTTAAAATATCATTGGGGAATTTGATGGCCACATCCCGATCAAAGGTTACTTCCCTATGATGTGTGATATTTACAATATATGTTGGTGATGAATGTAATAATCGTCACCAATGATCTAGTTAGTTAAAATTTGTTTAATCAAGAGTTTAATTCCATAGATAGATTTTATGAAATATAAAACCTAGAATATTTATATCAATTATTAATTATATAAATTTGATGCATGTGAAGAATAATACAATCACTTTTTAGAGGATAATCATGGAGTTTTTTCATTTGTGTGAAGGTTAATTAGGAGATACATAATGTATATTACAATTTTGAATTTATTTTTTCCCCATATTGGGGAATGCACCTACACGACTATACAACCAGGATCTGACCTTAAAAAATATATAATCATGAGATAAATGAAAAAATTTATTTCCATACAATTTGAGGATTTTTATTGTTAATATGTTTATTGAATTAAACCACAAATCATATATAATAGAAACACACATTACAATGTCAAGATATGAACTATGTATTTTTCATTTCCCATAAAATATAAATGTGAAATTATTAAATTTTTATTTTCATGAAAAATATCAATAATTATAAACATTCCTTCACTATTGATCATAATAACCCATTAAACCATTGAATATTTTATTAATAAGTTTCATGAGGAAAAAATCACGATAGGTTCATTTAAAAATATGAAAATAAACTCGTTTTAACATCTGAAAACCCTCAAATGATATATGAAATTTTTTTATGTAAAAATCATTGTTATAAATTAATCATTTTTATACATGTAAAATATAAATTATTTCTTATATATTTTAATAAAACAGTTAATTTAAAATATAAAAGGAAAATCATAACCATTGGAGTTTCATAAAAAACATGACAACCCATTAAAACATTTTCTTAAGAAAATATCTTTTTAGAAATAAAGTGCATAATCATTAAATTAAACAGACGATCATTATCACACTATATTAAATAAAAAAATTCCTTTAAAACTAATTAATAATCTTATAATATTCATATGGGTTCATTGAGACATCATATTTATAGTACCATTATAAAATGTGTTACATTAACCCTTACTAATGGAAAACATAATCACTTATTTTTGACATAATTTTAAAAAGAAAAACATAATCATTAACTAATTCATTAGAAATATATATCAATCTTACCCATAATTATAAAAAAAATCCTTGTACCATGAAATAAATTTAACACATTAAATCATTCATTTCTATCACCAAACTTCTGAAAATATGCTTTTGAACCCATAAGATATCCATTTTTTGTTAGTGGCATATCATTTTCGATTAAAAACAAAATTTATATAACAAAATAACCTAAAACAAAGGGAAGGAATGTTTTAATTAAAGTAAACATGACAGGTTATAAGATAAGAATTAGATTAAATAATATTTTGGATGAGGTAAAAACAATTGATATCTTATACGTTGAAATAGAAAATTTATATTGCTTTTGTAAATAAATTCAAAACATCACATATTAAATACATAAGTAGATTATTTTTTAAATCCATTAAATTAATGTAACAATAGATATAAATTATAATTTAACATTTTATTTTCTAAATATATTTTTATCAAAAATATATTTTAAATAAAATTTAAATATAAAAAAAATATTTAGAAATAAAATCATTAAAACATTTATAAAGTGATTTTTTGTTATAGTCTATCTTACGATCTGATATCATTTGCTCCAATGAAGCATCTAAGAAAATAAATTTTAATGTATTTTTAAGAAACTAAATTTATTAAAGGAATGATAAAATAAATCCTTAAGGTAGTTTATACAAAATAAAAATAAAATGTATAGTAGATGAATCTATTTAATAAAAAAGTTAATTGAGAGTAGAAATTTTTTCCTCGTCTCCTAAAATTACTCAAACATTATTTATCTTCTATATAATTAACTTATTTTAATTAATTTAATAGTTATTAAAATATTATTTTTAACCCCTTATCATTAAATCATTCATTTCATTTATTTAAATGACATATTTTATTACATAATCATTTTTGTCCAAATCATGTATTTTGAGGCCGATAGATTCAAAACCTCAAAACCGTTTTGGTTTTTTGAATATGGTAAAAGAGATAACTATTATAAATTATAAATATTAATAATATTTAGTTAATAATAATGTTAATATATCAAATAAAACATTAAAATCAACAATGAAATGGGTATGAGAAAAATGGATCACATAACTCAATTCAGGTGGTATTCAATACATTCACATGAGTGACATTATCATTTTGTAATGAGTGGGGAGAAATTACGGTAAGTAATATATTATATTTACATAATAATAATTATATAATTAATATCATATATATTTAATTATTCCATCATTATAACCATCCATATAATTTAGTGATGAAAAGAAAAACACATTTATTCTTCGAGGTGGTCATTCACACATACTCAATTTTATTCATTCCACATATGATAGAAAAATAGATGAATAATGTTATAATAATAAATTAATTACACACACACATATATATATATATATATATATATATATATATCTCTGTGTGTGTGTGTTATTCATTTTTTATTATACATTAATAGTTAGGTAATTATTTAATCTTTTAGAAGATGAAGTAAAATGAAACCACTCATATGAGGTGATTACCTCCTCTCGAAAGAACATAAATTGAACATATCCGTAAAGACCCTAGGGATGATCATTTAACATTAATACAATCTCTAAAACCTATTTCAAGATGTTTATAAAAGGGTTTTTAGAGTTTTATTGAGAAACGTGTCTTAATTGGATCTGAAGAATCAAGGATTAGTGATTCCCTTTTATTGTTAAGGAAATGAACTACTTAGAATTACATAAAATATGTAAATATAATATATTTTTTCATGTTAAAGTGGGAAATTTTTTCCAAAATATAAATGTTTTGATGATCTAATTTTGATATATTTTTTTAAAATAAAATATTTTATATGTTTATCATACATATCAATCCTTATATTTGTGATTATCTCATTCATTAAATAGTTTTAACCTTAAATGTAGTAAAAAAATTACAACTAAATTGTTATAAATTTGATTATGAAGTAAAAATTAGATAAAAAAGTGTCAAAGGATAGAATTTTGGAACATATACCATAAAAATGGTTCTATTAATATATATTTTTATTTATAAATCATTTAATAATATATTACTAAACATAAAATAAAATTAATGTCTTTTTAAAAAAAATTCAAATATTTTTGCATCTAAATAAAAAAATATAGGAACATAATTCAAATATAAATTATCTCACAAATAATAATAAAAATTTTCTGAATGTGAAGTTCATTTCACACTATAATTCATATAATATATATCACATGTTATGTTTTTAGTATCATTTACTTTGAATTTCCTTTTTCTTGCACAAGCACCGTGTTAGCATTGTGTATGAACATAAGGTAATTATGCAATTAATTAAAAATAAAAATAAATAAAAATGATGAAAATAATTTAATTTACAAAAAATGATATTTTATATTAATTCATACAATATTTATATCCGTCTGTGAACATATAATATATATTTAAAACAATAGTGTTGTATTTTGAATTTTTCCTTTACTTAAAATAATATAATTGTTTTGTCAAAGAAAAATGGTAATAAAATACCTTATTTTAGTGTAAATGAAGGTATGTTTATAACTAAACTCAACTGATACAAAAAATTTAGGAGTTAAATATATTATCAAATCATTATAAAATTATTTGTAAACACAATCAATGGATTTACCTTTACCATGGTGAATTTTTTTTCCAAAGTCACTATTTATTGGGAAATTAAAAAATTGAGGTATTTATAAAATATGAAGATCAGGATTCTAAATGTGGAATCCATTTTTCATATTCATTTTTTATGTGTTATAAATTCCATTTAAAAAAATATTCAAAAAATAATGAAAAACATTTTTTCATGAAAAATGATTTTTGAGTATAAAAATGTTTTTATATAAAAATAATGAATAATATCGATTATAATGGAATTACTTATATTATCTTTAAAAAATTAAAATAATGAAATTTTAAAATTAATTAAAAAATGGTTCTTTTGAAACAAACTAATGGAATGTAAAGGTTTCTATGAAATAAAATTTTCTCTCTATTAACTAAAATATGAATCTTTCATGAAAAATACCAATGTTTCACCATATGATAATTATGATATAATGATTTAGAAATGATATCATTATTATGAAACAAAATTATTAATAGGTTCAAAATTTAAATATAATATTCAATGAAAATTGAAATAAAAATTATTTTTTTATAAAAATGTATTTTCGAAGTATAAACTACCTTTACTAAAAATTGATTACAAATGAAAAAATAAATAAATTTAAAAATACATTATAATGATTTAATATAATTTGGATTTTAATATTCTTAATTATAATTTAACATCTAGAGTATAAGAATCACTTTTAAGCTACAATATTTTTTTTAGTATAATGGATTTCTCTTAATGAAAAAATGTGTGATAGGGATGTTATCGAGAATAATATTCCTTTAAACTAAAATTTTAGGTGTGTTATATTCTACCCCATCAAAGAACATGTGTTACCAAAGCATTTAATAATTTTTTTTATAAAATGGAATTAATAAATTTCTATGTTGTGAAAGATAAAACATATAATCATGAAAGGGAATAATATTTTAATATTTTAAAATACCTTTATATGAGAAAACACATTAGAAAAATATGTAATAAATTTTTTTTTAGGAAATATTAAAACTAATATTGGAATGACATCTAGAATAACACATAATAGGGTTCCGAGGTAAGGAGAACATTAGTGGTAATTGAAAATTTAGACATATAGAATAAAATAATTGTCTAATAAATAAAAGAGAGTGATAGAGAATATGGTAATGAGAAAGTTAATGACCAAAAAACCTTAAATAAGCGGGGGATAAATAAAACTATCAATTAAATTCAAATTAAGGTAATAAGATAATATTTTTAATTCAGGATCCTTTAACAAGAGATGCATGATTATTTTACGATAAAAATTTAGAACATGAGAAATAATACATGATTTATTTCTATTAAAAAGAAAAATTTCTTCATTTGAATGTTCTTTGTGAAGGGTTTTCCCTTCCATCTAGTATGTTACTCTATGAAAAATATATTAAATATTATTTTTTAATACCCAATTAACTAAAACTATTTTTTAAATGAACATAAGATATAAAAATTTATAATGAGATATTCATTCTATCTATATACAATAATAAAAATCAAAATGGTAATTATAAGAAAATATTATTTCCAAAAAATATAAAACTTTTTTGAGAAATAATTAATCTAAAATGCATCAATAATTACAGTGAAAGTTCAATAAAATCATTTCATAAATATATAACTTTAAGAATCCTCAAAATATTCTACACCAAGATAGATACCCAATGTTTATAATGATTTGATCTCATATTCTTCCAGGATCAATTTAACAAATATCCCTAAATAACTTATAAATCCATATTTAAAAATGTAAATAACCTAATCGTATAAACTCTAAAATATTATAACCATTTCAATGTAAAAAAATCAGCATAAATCCAAAATAAAAATATATATTCTTGAAAAATATATTCTATATATATTTTTAAAATAAAGAACCATATTCTACAAATTCATTTGTATTTACCTTAATTATAAAATGTATTAAATATTTTATACTTATTTACGTATAAATTTAAAAACATAAACATATGAATATATTTCAGTGCAATGGTTATCCATAAGAAAACATATATTTTCCTAAAATGAAATAACCATTTTATTCTAATTATCAACAACAAACACAACATCAAAGATTGTACAAACCCGAAGTATATTAATCTCTTTAAACATACATAAAACTATATAAAATTATTTATCCTCAAATAACATTTTACATGATAAACATAAGTGGTAAAGATACATTAAACATGTATTAAATTAAATTAATATATTTTAAAGTACACCAAATATATTAATACTCAAAATTTGTATATATTATTAAACTTATGATCAATATTAGGCATATAAATTGATGATACTTGTGGTATATCTTATATTATTATGACTTATCATAAATTTCCACAAGACATATCCTTTATTTTTCATAATTTTATAGAAAGATAATGTGAATAAAATAAATAATTATCCCCCATGAGTTTCTAGAAATGTGTAATGTAATAGGCCAAGTAATCATTAGATGATAAAGATAATGTTAATTCTAAATACATCCATTATAGAGTTGTTAACCCAAGGTTTATATCGATGCAACTATATCCACTAACCTGTACATATAATGGATTTCATTTATAGAAAACCAAAAAATCTATATATTACCAAAATAATAGGATGTTATCATTATTATTGACTCATACCCAATGTTTTCACTATTTTTTTCTAAATCTAATATATAAATATATATAAAAAATCATTTCATATCAAATACAGGGGCATGAAGTGAAAAAATTATATAATTCAAGGATTTAAATCATGAATTAATTTTAATAAATTTATATGATATTTATTGATTATAGAAATATACAATTATGGCCTAACTCTTAAATTATAAACCTATAAATTAAAAAGTGAAAAATTCCACTATGCATCAGTTTTCATGAAAAATCAATACATTTAAAATGAAACCTGATTTATTTTCATTAAAATTATTCATGATTTTAAAATTTACATTAAAATTTTTCCCAGTCATCATTATTCCATTGAAAATTATTCGAAAATATGGGTTGAGCATAAAAATTCAAGGGATATATAATAAAAGGAAAAAAACTCAATAGTCCATTTAAATTCTAAGAGATCATATAAAATGTTATTACTTAAATATAATAATCATTGAACTCAAATAATCATTTACTTACATGTGATATTATATTCATTTATTATATTTTTTCATGAATAAATTTTTAATAAAACATGATTTAAAAATCTTAATCACGAGGGTTTCATAAAAAACATGATAACAAATGAATTTTTTTAAAAGATATATATTTAAAACCTTAAAAGTATTAATCATTCGTTAAAAAAGATCATTAACATACATTATGAAATTAAAATATTTCTTTAAATTACAATGAGATTGAATTGAAAATTTATATAGCTTACATGGTAAATCACATTCATAGATCCCTTACAAGAATGATTACAACAAACATTATAAATTGAATAAACTACTCATTTAATTACAAAGTAATTCTCCAAAGAACATAATAATTATGAAACATATTGGAGACCTATATAATGATAAAAATAATCATATAAAATTAAAATGGAAAATAAAACAGTTTTGGATACTGATGCTTCTATTTCCATTAAATCCCAATTTTCAAACACAAAAATACCTAGATGAATTTAAGATAGGATTTTTGTTGAAGGGAAAATTGGATTATATAAATTAATCCAAATATAATTTTTATATAGTAATTAAAACAATTAGATCTCCTATACATTAAAATAGAAAATTCCATTTTCCCTTCTACAAAATAGAAAAAATGTACCGCATAAAATACATAAAAAATAAATTTTTTATTTTTTTGAAATAAATTAAAAAGAGATATAAAATTTATTTTAGGCTTGTTTATTTCATTATGAATACAATTATTTCAATTTAATATACATTGTGGAAAAATATTTATAAATTAAATCATTAAAATATTTAAAATCTTATTTTAGTTAAAGTGTCCCTTATAACAGAAAAACATTTATGATAAAAAAATTGAATTCTGGAACACATAATGAATTTTAAAATTAATAAATTTAATAATGGAATGATAAAATAAATCAATAATGTTGTTTTTAAACCATATAAATAAAACATGTGGTGGAAATAACATACGTCTCAATGAAATGAAATTAGGACGGAAATCCCCTATCTAATCTTACAACATTACTAGAACATTTATAACTCATATATAACGATTAATTATAAATTATTTAACATATTAATAAGAATTTCATGGTTTAATACCATGTCTATAATCTTTTTATTTCATTTATTTTAAATTCATAAAAAATTATTTTATATGTTAAATCCACATATGGTCCTTTATGGACTATCAGTTCATAATTAAAAAAAACATCATTGTTTTGATAATAGTAAAATGGTTTATTATAAGATCATATGTTGAATACTAAAAAGGAAATAAATATCATTTTTATACATGAAATAAAATTTTAGATTCACCCCTAAAAGGAAAACATGAAAAATAATTCACATTGCTTCATGGAGGTAGTATTCCCCACTTATGCATGAATGTCGTTATTAGTTTTTACCACATGTAACTGTAAGAAGGTAATTAATATAATATATTTCAAATATAATAATTATTTATGAATATCAAATATAATTATTTAATATTTCATAATATCTATACTTTTTTGGTGATGATGAAAAATTAAACATGTCCTTTCAGGGAGGTGATTGTCCACCTATACAAATGGATGATGTTTTCAATCCCCATAGGATATAAAATATAATGGAAAATGTTATTAAATTATAATAATAACTTCTTATTATATGGGATATACTAATTATATTATATTTTACTTTTTAGGAAAAAAATAATCGAGGTAAAAGAATAAATAAAATTAGAATTCTTGGTTGAGACGATTACATCAACTTTTTAGAACCTCATTTGGATACAACCTTAAAGAACCTATTAATTGTATTTTTAGGAGTCCATATCAACTATAAACTTCCCAATGTTGTTTATAATAGGTTTTTGTTGGGGTTGTTTTTCATAAGTGACTCAAGGTGGTGTGAATAATATATTTGTGGTGGTGTCCTTTTTTATGAAGGAGATGACACACATTGAATTGCATACTATATTTGAATATAAAAATAATTTTTTATTTAATATTGGAACCATGTGTCATGAACCGTACCATTGGGGATGATTATGTGACTCTCCAATATTGAATTTGATTTTCCAAGGGCCTGTGACTAGCACTGGGTAGTCATATCACTAACAAGGGAGGAATTTTGTTAGTACTTGTATGAATGCACACATCCCCAATGTAACACCCCAGGTAAATAAAGAATATGACATTTTTAAATTTATCCCATTTTTTGAATAAAATTTTAATATTAATTTAAAGGGAACGCTATGCTTGATGGCTTACCCAATACGCAACAACGAGTTCCTTTGAAATCTTACGTTGCACTCTAATAATAAAATAAAATTATTTTAAATGTCAGTTAACACGTAGCCGTTGTATTGGCGAGAATGAATAGAAATAACTAAAATATGATTATATATGTTTGTTAAATGTTTTTACATTTATCCAATAAAGGATAAAGGCTTAAAATATGAAAAGAATTCAATTTTAGGCATATATACTCTAATTTTCACTAAAGGTCCACTTATCAACATACGATGGCGAACAATCATTAAATATAGTTTTGTTCAGTCTTATAAATTCTATTGGACCAAATAAAACTCTTCTTTAGAATCGGGACATCAAAATTCACTTTGTGTAAATTTTAGGTATTTTTCCGATAAAGATCATTTTTTAATGAATAGTGAAAATGTTGTATTTTAATTAAAAACCTATTTTTAATTTAATTTATTTATATGATTATATTATCTTTTGAATTGGTTTCAAAGTGAAATTAGAATATATTTTTACCATTTAATCCAATAGTGGTTTTTGTAATTAATTTCATCTTGAAATTAGACTTAAACTAGTGTCAATCTTTTGATACTTATTGTTTCATAAAAACACACTATTTGCTATGACAGCGGGAATTAATTATTAAATTAACTAATGTAACTTATATGTTTTTAATTTTTTAAAATATAAATAATTTTTGAATTTGGAATATCAAATATATCCTGGGGTAAATTTTTGGTAATTTTCTGAAAAGCTTCAATTTTTTATAAATAGTGAAACCACTAAGTGGTAGTTAAAGAAACTGATTTTTCGTTTAAATGAAACTTTACCACTTCTGTGATTTTAATTTCAAAAATCCGACATACATGGTTTTCATTAATAAGTAAAATGTGGTTCAATGGGATTAAAATAATATTTTGGTGAATAGTAACTTTTAAGTTTATTAATCGCGATTAGAGGTAATTAGTGAAATTTAAGGTAAAAATAATGTTTTAATAATATGAAATGACCTAGACAAATGTCATACCCTCATTGGATGTGTCATGGACGATCAAGACAATCCATGGGTCAACTTGGGGACCCCATGGAGCCACTTTGGTAGGAAAATGACGTTAATACCTTTTTATTTAATGTTAAAATTAAAATGTCACCAACATGTGTTGTTTTACTAAAACAATTTTTATATGGGGTTATAAACGTCATATTTTTGACTATAAATATTCATTGGAAAGATAAAATGATTTCCTACATCATAGTATTTTTTTTATAATTTTTTGACATTAAATAAATTAAATTATTTATGACACCATGATGATATAACGATTATCTCATTATTTAACGATTTAAATAAAATGGAAAGATAATGTAACATCTAAGACCTAAACATGTACAAAACCTATTGTATGAGTTTATTTTGAACCCTTATCAACTTATCCTCGAAACACATCAACGTGGGACCTTTAAAATCCAAAACTCATTCTAAAATAAAGTAACATTTCCTTACTTTCCAAAAGTGCCCCTCCTCTCCTCTTATAAAAGGCCCCCACCTCTACCTCCATACCCACACCTCTCAAGCCTTTGGATCAGCCAAACCCTGCCCATTTTGTCTCTCCACATCCCTATATTACTCCTAGAATCCTCACATTGTGCAGAAGTTTTCCCAAGGAAGGCTTTGAGCTCAAATCAAAAAGAGTTACCCGATGTAAAGGTAGTGTCTTCTCTTATGTTCTTTTGTTTTATTTTGATTCTCCAACCCCCTAAACTCTTTTTATTATTTTCTTTTGTAACAACTCCAATATCTTAAATATACTAGGATGTTTTTATAAGAATCTTTCGAGCTACACTTGCACACACCTACATCTAATGGTTAAAGAACATACTGTTTCTGTGGATGGAAAATTTCTGCCTCACGAAATGATGATTATTCAACACTCATATAACACCTTCAAAGATGGCCATTAAGATGTCACTATATTTATATATGATATATAATATGTTTATGTTTTACTTATGCTTCTGAATTTTTCTTTTTTGGCATATCTTTATGGTTTCCATTGTGGGTAAAACACGATAATTTCATTTTAGGAAGTGCGGACTACCGCCCCCTCAAAGTGATTTGATTCATTAATGCCATATGTGGGATGTATAAAGGATGGATTTAAAGTTATTATATATGATGTATGTTACATATTAATGATGAATATATTTCTGGAATTAAAATATACACACCTCTCATTTGGTTTTAATTCCATTAATATGATATAGAAATGAAAGTTGCGTTCATGCGTATGTACAACTTACCGTCTCCATGAACAGTGCATTTCATTTCTTACCTCTAAATGATTATGTAATATTATAAATACTTGTATATTCTGGATATATATGATATATATGATATCCAAATCATGAATATCCTTCTAGATATAATGAACCTTTGACCACACGAACAACATGTAATTGTATGAAGTCCACTTTCGACTTAAGAACCAAATATCGACAAAACAAACATTATTAACTTAAATGATTACATAATGATTATAACATGGAAATAAGTGATATAAAAGGAATAATGAAGTTAAAAAAGGTTCTTAAGAAAGTGTAAATTAACTCAAGTTTATTATTCAGGACGTTAATGAACGATCGAGTCAAGTCGGACCCGAGGTAAGGGATCCATCCTCTCTCTTTCTTTTTATATACTCTCTTTTATGTCATTTCTTTTAAGCCCATATTTATTATTTTTGGTGATGTTATTTTATATTCTTCATACTTTAATTTTTATGTTCATATTATGGGAGACTCTATTTTATCTCATAAATCCATTTTTGGATGTTTTAAGTGGCGCTGTTAGGCTACCGAGTTTTCGTAAGGGATTTTTCATCTCACTTTTATTCCCGTGACATTTATGCTACGTTTTCCACTATTTACATTGAGTGGTGTATGTACTTCACATTATTATACACTTTGTGTAGTATAATTTCATTTATGGGTATTTACATCTTCATTGTATGACCCTTATTTCATGGGGTGTACTTTTCGAAAGTTACCCAACTCGGTAAGGGGACCTTTCACCCTCTTATTTTTAAAAGACTTCTTTTGTTATGTCTTTTAATTCACATACTATTATGTTGGGATATGTTCTTATATATCCTTATTTATGTAAATTTTATTTCCATGTGATGATATCCCCTTTATCTCTCTCATCAACCCTTTTTGTAAAATTTTATGTGATGCCATTAGGCTGTCGAATTTTACCAAGAGAACTTCTTAACCCAATTTCGATTTCTTTGGGTTCAAAATGTAGTTATTGAATATGTCATCCTTTGAATATGTTTGAATTACCATTGATTGTTTTACACTTAATATCCACTTATATTGGGTTTATTTATATTTTTCACACATAATTATGAGATTGATTTATCCTTAATATAAGGATACATTCTTTATAATGGATTTCATCTCATTTTACATTTCTTTTGAGACTTCATTGTTGTTATGCACCAATTCACTCTTATATGGTGTGTATACTATCCTTTGAAATATTATATAATGAATCCCTTTATTCTCATGATATTATAATGTTCAGATTAAATGTTATTCCACATTTATTTGTATTCAAGAGTCTCTCATTTTGTTAAAAACTCTTTAACAAAAATATCGTTTTAAATGTTTTAAAGATTTATTATTCTAAATATTTATCTTTATTGTCCATGTTTTGAAAATGGTTTTCAGTATTTATTTATATGGACATTAATGTTTTAAAATTATAATTCCAATAAAAGCTTCAAAGTGGTATGGGACACTTTGATTCAAAAATATCTTTTAAATGATTTTTGAAAATGGATTGATTAATTAAATATCTTGGAATTACTTATTTTTATTGAAAATGAAATGTTGTTATTGAAATGTTTATATTTTCAATATTTTATGTGTAATGATGGTACTTGGACATTTTATGGGTGGTTACATGATAAACCATATGATGGGTGGTGCCGTGAATACCAGGATGGGTGGTTTTGTTATAACCTCCAATGCATTGGGTATGAAAGTCAGCCGTATGGCTATTCCATTAAGTATGTGTGGAAGTCGACCATATGATTATTCCATTTAAGTATGTTTATGTCCCAAGTTACCTTTATATGTTATGTGTTCTTTATATGGGTTTTATGGTAATCTTTTTGTTACAAATGGGTAAGTAATGATATTTTATTCAGTGAAGAGTTTTTACTACTTCCTAAAGGTGAAAGGTATTACTTTTATAAAGTATACATGGTTTACTTGTTGCTTTGAAAAACTAACAATTTTCATTCCTTGTGTATCCCTTGAAGAGATTTTTATACTCACCCAACGTTTTTTTGAAATGTTTTTCACATGACTTAATGTGGAATAGGGTAAAGGATGGGATCAAGGGAAAGTCATGCTATCTAATACATGGAACTAGACATGTTTCTTTTTGAGAGTTTTTATTTTATGGAAATTTAGTAGAAGTGACTGCTTTGTAATCTTTTGAGATGTAATAGTTATGTCCTAATTCTCTAAAACTCTAAACATGAAAAGATCCTCAATGTGAATTATTAATTTAATTCAATATTAAGTAAGGTTTAAGGCCGGGGCCTTATTGTTGGTATCAAAGATCGGTTTAGATAACTTTAGAGGTTAGGTTATTCTCTAAGCATAAGTGACATTAACATAATGGTTAGGATTTTAGAAAGAGTCCTAGTTTTAGATAAAGTGAATGAGTAATTATATCTTAGTTTTTATCTTCCTCATTAGTACATGATGGTTTTTTTGATATACTCACACTGACCTTTTTGGTTTTAGTAAATGGCTGGATCTAGCAGGCACCAATTTAACAGTGGATGTGAAGGAAACTGTGATAGTTTTCTGAGCGAGAAACTGAATGATATGGGAGATGTAATGAGAACTCTTGTGTTTATCCTCAACCAACTATCTGGAGTCATGATTGACCACCTAAACCTTGGTGATTTCTATAATGCATCATATATGCGAGAAAAAAATCCCTACGGAACTACAGGTAATAATCATAAAGGTAAGTGTGTTCAAAAACCTATGTGTCAAAGATGTGGAAAGAAACACCTAGGAAAATGTTTCAAAGGGACAGAAATATGCTATAGATGTGGAAATGAAGGTCATAAAGCAATAACCTGCCATGAAAAAAGGAAGCATCCAGTTGTCTCGAGGAAAGGGAATAAAGTTCTTTATGAGGAATAAATTAAATGTTTTAAATGTGGTGTGCATGGTCATTATGAAAACACATGTCCTATGAAGAAGTTTCGGGAATGGGATCACCAAGATCGTACAAATATTCGTTTACCAATACCTAATTCCATTCCGATTGAGGATGAAGAAACTGACAATGACCAGTCAAAGGTATGGATTATTTCCTAACATTTGTTTTCCTATTTTGGAATCTTAGAATATGATTCATGATTTTGTTTGTAGGAAAGGAGTATTTCATAATAAGTTGGAAAGGAATGGTTAATGGATCATGAAGAATATTGAATGAGTAAGAAGTCAACATATAAGGGATTCAAGAGTTATGGTGAAATTATTAAGAGTATTAAGTCTCTTTTGATGATGAGGTTACATTAGAAGACTTTTTATAGTATGTGTAACCCTAATGTTTGATATATGAAAATTCTATTCAAGGAATAGTTATCTGTTCTTTTGTGGACATAATTATAAAGAACCATTTGGGTTTATATGATCCTTACTCTTGAGGTAATTATGCTATACTATATGTTATGATGGAAAGTGAAAGGCATGAGATAAAATTGAGGTTAAATTATTTTATGGTTATTTTGATGATTTTATCTCTTTTTGGGGAATTATTTGAGAATTATATAGTTTGGAAAAAGGGAAAACACGCAGACCGTGTGACAACCCGTCGCGTCGGACAAAGCTGCGAGAATCGAACCCACAACCAAAGTGCGACTGGTATTTATCGCCTACCACTGGACTACGTGAAGTCCCTGGTTAGTTTGATTGACTCTTTTTAGATAGATGATTTTATGAATTAAGAGTAAGTTGATTTTGGGTTATCTATGGAAATTTATTAACCTATCATGGAGGATATGTGATTAGGTTAATTACTTTTCAATACGATACTTTAAGAGCAACTAATGTTGTTTGGAGATAAATGTTACGATTTAACTTGGAAGACTATGTGACTAAATCCTTCAAATATTTGGGTTTCAATCTTAGTTTGGTTTACTTTGAATAATTTTATGTACAAATTGTTTATGGAATGGTCCTCTTTGAACTTTGGGTTTTGTTGGACAAATTTTGGATATTAAGAATATATTTTCTTTTTATAAAGGGTTATCCTTTTCTGGATTATCTGATCTTGTACTAAACTTTTTGGTTTTGGTTTTTGTTAAAGTCTAAAGACATGGGAAGTATATAGTTCTCTTTTGTGGATTAGGTGATTCTCTAGAAGTTGATTACTGTATTCTTAATGTGAACAAGTCTTCCTAAATACTCATCTTTTGGAGAAAATATGAGTTTGTGTAAGAAATATAAAAAAATTTGAAAGTCAACATGATAAGTGATTATGATTCCTTATGAATAAATACCTCAATAAAAAGTAACTTAAAACAAAAATGTTGTCTATTAACTTTTCCTACTGGGGAATCGAATACCGTTTAACTCGTCACAAGTTTGTGATTTTCTTGTGGTTAACTTTCTCCTAAGCATGTTTTCTATCACTCTCCATCAGAACATGACCCTATGTTTTCTCCTCCATGTCCATGTTTTCCTACATGGAATCCTAGTGTGGGTTCACTCGGGTGACTTTTGTACTTCTCTTTCTTTCTTTTAAAGTGATTGTTTTACCGACTCTTGTTTCGATGTGGGACTTTCAATGGAGTTTCCAAGCCCAATTTTAAAATTGCGAGGACGCAATTCCCAAAAGGGGGGAAGGATGTAACACCCCAGGTAAATAAAGAATATGTCATATTTATATTTAACCATTTTTTTGAATAAAATGTTAATATTAATTTAAAGGAAAATCTATGCTTGATGGCTTAACCAATACACAACAATGAGTTCCTTTGAAATCTTACGTTGTACTCTAATAATAAAATAAAATTATTTTAAAAGTTAGTTAACACGTAGCCATTGTATTGGCAAGAATGAATAGAAATAAATAAAATATGATTATATATGTTTGTTAAATGTTTTTACATTTATCCAATAAAGGATAAAGGCATAAAATACGAAAAGAATTCAATTTTCGGCATATATACTCTATTTTTCATAAAAGGTCCACTTATCAACATTTGATGGAGAACCGTCATTAAATATAGTTTTGGTCACTCTTATACATTCTATTGGACCAAATAAAACTTATCTTTAGAATTGGGACATCAAAATTCACTTTGTGTAAATTTTTGGTATTTTTCCGATAAAGATCATTTTTTAATGAATAGTGAAAAATGTTGTATTTTAATTCAAAACCTCTTTTTAATCTAATTTATTTATATGATTATATTATCTTTTGAATTTGTTTAAAAGAGAAATTAGAATATATTTTTACCATTTTATCCAATAGTGTTCGTTGGAATTAATTTCATCTTGAAATTGGACTTAAACTAGTGTCAATCTTTTGATACTTATTGTTTCATAAAAACAAGCTATTTACTATGACAGTGGAAATTAATTATTAAATTAATTAATGTAACTTATATGTTTTAAATTTTTTAAAATAGAAATAATTTTTCAATTCGGAATATCAAATATATCATAGGGTAAATGTTTGGTAATTTTCTGAAAAACTTAAATTTTTGATGAATAGTGAAACCACTAAGTGGTAGTTAAAGAAACTAATTTTTCGTTTAAATGAAACTTTACCACTTCTATGATTTTAATTTCAAAAATCCAACATACATGGTTGTCATTAAGAAGTAAAATGTGGTTCAATGGGATTAAAATAATTTTTTTGGTGAATAGTAACTTTTAAGTTTGTTAATCGCGATTAGAGGTAATTAGTGAAATTTAAGGTAAAAATAATGTTTTAATAATATGATATGACCTAGAAAAATGTCCTACCCTCATTGGATCTGTCATGGCCGACCAAGACAATCCATGGGTCAACTTGGGGACCCCATGGAGCCACTTTGGTACGAAAATGACATTAATACCTTTTTATTTAATGTTAAAATTAAAATGTCACAAACATGTGTTGTTTTACTAAAATAATTTTTATATGGGGTTATACAAGTCAGATTTTTGACTATAAATATTAATTGGAAAGATAAAAATATTTCCTACATCATAGTATTTTTTTTAATAAATTTTAGACATTATATAAATTAAATTATTTATGACACCATGATAATGCAGCGACTACCTCATTATTTAACGATTTAAATAAAATGGAAAGATAATGTCAAATCTAAGACATAAAAATGTCCAAAACCTATTTTATGAGTTTATTTTTAACCCTTATCACCTTATCCTTGAAACACATCAATGTGGGACCTTTAAAATCTGAAACTCATTCTAAAATAAAGTAACATTTCCTTACATTCCAAAAGTGCCCCTCCTCTCCTCTTATAAAAGGCTCCCACCTCTACCTCCTTACCCACACCTCTCAAGCCTTTTGATCGGCCAAAACCTGCCCATTTCATCTCTCCACATCCCTCTATTACTCCTAGAAGCCTAACATTGGGCAGAAGTCTTCCCAAGGAAGCCTTTGGTCTCAAATCAAAAAGAGTTACCCGATGTAAAGGTAGTGTCTTCTCTTGTGTTCTTTTGTTTTATTTTTCTTATCAAACCCCCTAAACTCTTTTTATTATTTTATTTTGTAAAAACTCCAGTATCTTCAATATACTAGGATTTTGTTATAAGAATCATTTGAGCTACACTTACACACACCTACATCTAATGGTTAAAGAACACACTGTTTCTGTGGATGGCGAATTTCTACCTCACGAAACGATGATTGTTCAACACTCATATAACACATTCAAAGGTGTCCATTAAGATATCACTATATTTATATATGATATATAATATGTTTATGTTTTACTTAAGCTTCTGTATTTTTCTTTTGTGGCATATTTTTATGGTTTCCATTGTGGGTAAAACACGACAATTTCATTTTAGGAAATGCGGACTACCGCCCCCTCAAAGTGATTTGATTCGTTAATTCCATATGTGGGATGTATAAAGGATGAATTTAAAGTTATTATATATGATGTATGTTACATATAAATGATTAATATAATTATGGAATTAAAATATACACACCTCTCATTTGGTTTGAATTCCATTAATATGACATAGAAATGAAAGTTGCGTTCATGCGTATGTACGGCTTACCGTCTCCATGAACAGTGCATTTCATTTCTTACCTCTAAATGATTATGTAATATTATAAATAGTTGTATATTATGGATATATATGATATATATGATATCCAAATCATGAATATAATTCTGGATATAATGAACCTTTGACCACACGAACCACATGTAATTGTAAGAAGTCCACTTTTGACTTAAGAACCAAATATCGACAAAACAAACATTATTAACTTAAATGATTACATAATGCTTATAACATGGAAATAAGTGATATAAAAGGAATAATGAACTTGAAAAAAGTTCTTAATCATGTGTAAATTAACTCAACTTTATTATTCGGGATGTTAAAGAACGATCGAGTCAAGTCGGACTCGAGGTAAGGGATCCATCCTCTCTCTTTCTTTTTATGTACTCTATTTTATGTAATTTCTTTTAAGCCCATATTTATTATGTTTGGGGATGTTATTTTATATTCTTCATACTTTAATTTTTATGTTCATATTATGGGAGACCCTATTTGATCTCATAAATCCATTTTTGGAAGTTTTAAGTGGCGTTGTTAGGCTGCTGAGTTTTCGTAAGAGTTTTTCATCTCACTTTTATTCCCGTGACATTTATGCTACGTTTGCCACTATTTCCATTGAGTGGTGTATGTACTGCAAATTATTATACAATTTTTTTAGTATAATTTCATTTATGGTTATTTATATCTTCATTGTATGACCCTTCTTCCATGGGGTGTACTTTTCGAAAGTTACCCAACTCGGTAAGGGGACCTTTCACCCTCTTTTTTTTAAAAGACTTATTTTGTTATGTCTTTTAATTCACATACTATTATGTTGGGATATGTTCTTATATATCCTTATTTATGTAAATTTTTTTTCCAAGTGATGAGATCCCCTTTATCTCTCTCATAAACCCTTTTTGTAAAATTTTATGTGACGCCGTTAGGCTGTCGAATTTTACCAAGGGAACTTCTTAACCCAATTTCGATTTCTTTGGGTTCAAAATGTAGTTATTGAATATGTCATCCTTTGAATATGTGTGAATGACCTTTGATTGTTTTACACTTAATATCCACTTATATTGGGTGTATTTATATTTTTCACACATAATTATGAGATTGATTTATCCTTAATATAAGGATACCTTCTTTATAATTGATTTCATCTCATTTTACATTTCTTTTGAGACTTCATTGTTGTTATGAACCAATTCACTCTTATATGGTGTGTATACTGTACTTTAAAATATTATATCATGAATCCCTTTATTCTCATGATATTATAATGTTCGGATTAAATGTTATTCCACATTTATTTTTATTCAAGAGTCTATCATTTTGTTAAAAACTCTTTAAAAAAATATCGTTTTAAATGTTTTAATGATTTATTATTCTAAGTCTTTATCATTAATGTCCATGTTTTCAAAAGGTTTTTTTAATATTTATTTATATGGACATTAATGTTTTAAAATTATAATTCCAATAAAATATTCAAAGTGGTATGTGACACTTTGATTCAAAAATATATTTTAAATGATTTTTGAAAATGGATTGATTAATTAAATATCTTGGAATTACTTATTTTGATTGAAAATGAAATGTTGTTATTGAAATGTTTATATTTTCAATATTTTATGTGTAATGATGGTACTTGGAAATTTTACGGGTGGTTACGTGATAAACCATATGAAGGGTGGTGCCGTGAATACCAGGACGGGTGGTTACGTTATAACCTCCAATGTATTGGGTATGGAAGTCGGCTGTATGGCTATTCCATTAAGTATGTGTGGATGTCAACCGTATGGTTATTCCATTTAAGTATGTTTATGTCCCAAGTTACCTTTATATGTTATGTGTTCATTATATGGGTTTTATGGTAATCTTTTTTTTACCAAAGGGTTAGTAATGATATTTTATTTAGTGAAGAGTTTTTACTACTTCCTAAAGGTGAAAGGTATTACTTTTATAAAGTATACATGGTTTATTTGTTACTTTGAAAAACTAACAGTTTTCATTCGTTGTGTATCCCTTGAAGATATTTTTATGCTCACCCCAAGTTTTTTTTAAATGTTTTTCACAGGACTTAATGTGGAATAGGGTCAAGGATGAGATCAAGGGAAAGTCATGCTATCTAATACATGGAACTAAACTTGTTTCTTTTTAAGAGTTTTTATTTTATGGAAATTTAGTATAAGTGACTACTTTGTAATCTTTTGATATGTAATAGTTATGTCCTAATTCTCTAAAACTCTAAACCTAAAAATATCCTCAATGTGAATTATTAATTATTTCAATATTAAGTAAGGTTTAAGGCCGGGGACTTATACCCAAGACCACAATGAAAAAATATAAAAACATCTATGATACAAATGAATTCAAACCACTAAAACCCCACCAAAGTATGATATAAAATTAATGTATAGTATGGAAAACTGGGCAAGAATATAAGACCACCAAAAGAATGACTGCCAATAGGTTCCAAATACTCATCCACAGAAAACAATACCAGATCTAACCAAAAGGAAAGGTGTTGAAATTGATATCTCAAAAAAAAAAAAACACCTCAGGCTGCTGGATCTCACAACGCATTGTCTGATCCTAGTCCGCCTTGGTCCCTTTAAAAATTCCTCTCATCTTCACTAGTAAAGAAACATGTAGTAAAATCATGTTTATAGGTGATTGTAACAAAACTCAGTATGGCAACTCAAAAAAATAAATAAATACACAAAGTAAAGATTCATGGAGCTCTAAATAATTATATATCTATAAAATATAACCAGAATATCTAGAAATACTCATATTATACCTAAAATTCTTGGGTATGTCAAAAACACAACATACCACCATTAGGGATTTAGTATGATGATCCCACAAGGAATTCCATCAGGAGAACACACTCTTGAGTCTGATATCACTAACGATGATTTTCCCAGATGTTCTATTTATCAATAACCTTCTTGAGAGAGAGGTACACTAAATTATATAAAGTGTGATATGATAAATTAGATGATGACCACATTCATGACCATTGAGGGATAAAAATAACTCAATCTAGATTAACTCTCTCTATAGAGGATGGATTTCTAATGAAGTTGTTCATGTTAATAACGAAGAATCTACCAATAACATGAATATGGATAGAGGATCCCACACTGGGCCTCTCTTGGGATTGAAATGAATCTATCCAAGGAAGTCTTTCTAAAGTTATAATACTCTTCTGGGTAGAAAATGATACCAAAAAACAATAGGGGAACAATAAAGGAAATGAACCCTCTAAAAAACAGAAGTATGATTTGGTGGATGAGGTGATGAATTCAAATAGAAAAAGAGGGTGCATAGTGATTAGTAGCCATACCTTCCATTCCCCTGACCATGGGTACTTTCCATGTAAATTTCCCACATCATTGTAAATATGTTCAATATAAAACCCATCATTGGATTATTAAGGACAATATCATCATAAGGGTTCCAATGCTGCTTATGGGGCATCAAATGGATGATCCATTTAAATTTTATGATTTTTAGTAAAAAGATCTAACCTGGGTCTGGTACAGATCAAAATGACCCAATCCATTCTGAGTTTCTAGGGCCATCCTAGCTCGGCCCATTGGTCCTATTCAGTCCTAGCCAACTAGGCCGCCTAGCCCAACCCTCTAGGTCTACGTGGTAGAGCCCAACACCCCTGATCCTAGCAGCACACACGTGGGAAAGTTTGTCTGCCACACACAGAACACCCTAAGCATGTTCCCCTAGTCCATGTGGGGTTGTTTTATGTCCCACATTGTGTTGTGTCATGTCCCACATAGCTATATGGCACGTTCACGTGCACCACATGCACTTAACATGCCCATGCTGTATCCATCATCGCAGGCTCCCTTGTGGCCCCCATCATGTTGCATTTTTCCACCTCCAGCCTCCCTAAAATTAGCTTGCCATTTTCCAGGACCATGCCCCTTTAACAACACCTCCACTCTAATGGAAATAATGATGCTGACACCCTATCCATCACCATGATCTTCCTCTTATGCCGATGTGCACCACTGTTCTAACCAAAACACATCGTTCCATTACCATCGCACCTCTTCTGCATCATAACGAGTTCAGATATTCAATATCGGTTTTTTTGTGCCATGAATCAAGGCCACAATAATCATTCATTCATAACTAATGAAGAATGATATCATGAATAATGTCAGGGGATAAAAGAACAATGAACAACTCAAGGAACAAACCTTGGGTATTTTTCTTTTCAAAATTGATCTATTCTTTATGAATGATAAAGAAAACAAAAGTAAATATCCTCATAAAAACCCAAATAATAATCTTGAAATCAAAACCCACACCCAAAATACAATTGAAACACATTTCAACCTCTTCATGGGTTGATCCACGTATTTGATTGATTCTAAAAATAGGGAAAGAATGATCTACAAATTATAATGCCCTACATGGGAATGAATCATTCGATGTTGAGGATATATAGTCGATGAAAATCAATAAAGAACAATCTCGATCCACCTTTCCATCAGTTCTCATTAATATATTTCTCCAATGTTCACTCTATTTCCCTTAGGGAATTCCAAGGTTATGATCCTAACCCAATATCTCTACATAGAAGGATGAAAAGTAATAATTAACAAATTATCATCAAATAAAAATATTTTTTATTTAACGAACATTATTCATGATATGTCCAAAAACATTCTTTCATAGGTGACTCACATCATCCGACTTTAGGCCTAATAGGATTTAATTTTTCAACTCAAAAGGAAAAGTATACCTATGTTTTCTGATGTAGGAACCTGTTTATAAGTCATTCCATTTTTTCAAGAAACCATTCATGCGTGCTAATTAATGTTTAATATTTTCTTATAATTGTTCAAGGTTTATTGAGCCTCATAATCACACACTGTCACAACACCTTTCTCTAAATAATTATATATAATATTTATAAATAATACATGGTAAAATCAATGACATTACATTCACACCACCTATGGACATTATGTCCCCGAAAATCAAAAAGCAAGACTACTCAAAATGATATGGGTAGTATGAACGAATTTGAGCCTCCCACACCCACATACCCTCATTGATATTATCATGTTGTCACTAGAAAAAAGGCATGGGAATCACTATCCCATGATGAATTCTCTCTTACCGATCCTAGACCTCTATCTTGTACTCACCAAAAGTTATCTCACCCTCAATATGTTGCTCACCCCAGTAGATGGCATGCAATGGTTCAGGCATGTACCTCCTTATCTGTGACACGTGGAATACATCATTTATCAATTGCAACTTTAGGTGTAGATCTATATAGTATTTCACCATTACAACTTTACATAGTATCTGAAAAGGGGTGATGAACCTCATAGATAACTTGTATCCCCGACCAAATCTCCACTACACATGTCAAGGTGAGACCCAAATGGAAAAAGTGGTCTCACTCCATGAACTCTAGAGGTATTTGTCTCCTATAATCATATGACATTTACTAGCTATGAACAGTATTTTTCCACTTCTACATGATCTACTACTTCATAATATTAACTCACATGAACTATGGGACCATGAGTGCTGACTCGTTTGGGTTAATCCAGTGAAGTTGTGACCTGTAGAGACAACATTAGAGAACCATTAATGGGGACATACCAATGAAGAAGTTTTAGTTTTTGTTTTATGAAAACTCGCCTTTGGGTAGGTGATCCTTCTTGCTAAAACTAAATTCCATGATGAATTCCTGCAACATGTCCTCTAAAACCTAAATAGTTATCTCCTTATGCCAATCCATCTGGGGATGAAACTATACTCTCAAGTTCCACTAAGACCCAAAATACTTCTTCAATAACTTCCAGAAACAAGATATTAAATTATTATAATTATATGAAACAATAAAGAATGGCACTATGCAATGCTAAACTATCTCATGCATGTGGAAGCATCCTGATCTCTATAATGAACCCTATTTCTAGATTGGTAATATGTGGTCTGACTTGGTGAGTTGGTCAATGATCACCCATATGGTATCATTTATGATAGACATACATGGAAAAAACATCTTTTATTAAATCTATATCCCATACCAATTCCACTTTGGCACCTTAAGGGATTGAGCCAAACCTGATGGATCCTAGTGTTCCGCCTTCTCTTAATGACAATTGTTGCACCAAGAAATGAAATATGAAACTACCTTCTTCATTCAGGTCCCCCCAAAACTGAAATTTAAGATCTTGGACCATCTTATCTAAAATAGGATTCACCACTAAAGGGGATATATGAAACTCCCTCAAAACCAACTCCTACAATGCCACTAGTACAAATATGTGTCCTCTGAAAATAATGAAATTCTCCCCACCTATCAAATATCCATCCTGAGAATGTCCTATATATAATTGTGCTCATAGTGTATCATAGTTGGTATCACCATGTTTTGCCTCCCTAAGTAAATATAACAGTGTATGGTTAACATCTATTGACTAGAAGTAAGATCCACCATCTCTATCCATAATGGATAACTGCAATGAGGTCAACTGCTCCGACACATCATCCAGAAATTGTTTACTGCATCTTAGGAAGACAGTATCTACCACCACATTTCATTTCCCAGGATTATAAATGATCTCAAAGTCATAATCAAGTAGGAACTATATCCACCAAATCTTTCTCAAGTTTAGATCCTTCTGAGAAAATATATACTTGAGACTCTTATGATTAGAGTAGACTATAAACATCTCGCCTATCAGGTAGTATCATCACACCTTTAATGCGAAATCTACTGTAGTCAAATCAAGATCAAGGGTCATGTAGTTATTATCATGTAGTCTCAAAAAGCGTGAACCATAGAAAATTTACACTTTCCTCTGAATCAGGATGCAACCAATCCTCATTCCTCATGAATCACATAACAATATATACTCAACTCCCTCCCCTAGAATCCTCTAGATCGAGGCACTCGTCAAACTATACCTCAAATGCTGAAAATCCTTCTGGAAAATCTCTATACACACAAAAGGATTTCCTTTTTCAATAAATTCTATTTTAGGTGATGATATACTAGAGAAATCATGGATGAATCCTTGTTAATTACATCCATCCCAAGCACGCTCTTCACCTCTGTCACGCTCCTGGGCGGCTCTCATGCTAACACTACCTTGGACATGGCTGGTTCCACTACGACTCCATCTACCAAGAAAACATGTCCCATGAAATAGAATATCTGAATCTAGAATTGGAACATTATTATATTACATAAATATTTTTCTCTTCGATTATATCATGAACCATCCTTACAGTTCTTGTGTGCTCCTCTTTAGACACAACGATATTGTTTATAAAGAACACCATGAACAATTCTAATTACGGATAAAATATATATTTCACCAGTCTCATGAATACTATGTGGACATTATTCATTCCAAAGGATATCACCAAGTACTCATAATGACTATCATGACATCTAATAGTTGTCATTGTTACATCCTCATCCTATATTCGAAGCTGCTGATAACATGATCTGAGATAAAACATAAAGAACCATAATGACCCAATGAAATGATCAAAGAGGTCATTGATCATTGGTATTGGAAAACTGTTTTTTATAACGACCTAGTTTTGGCATCGGTAATCCAAATACAATGTCATCCTCTCATCTTTCTTTTAATGAAAAAACAGCAGGGCCTCCCTCGGTGAAACAATGGGTCTCACAATGACCATCCTCTAAAAACCTCAAACTACACTCCCTTTTTATTATGAACGTTAGGGGACATATGGTATGCTAGTGAGGATATAGGTTCCATCCCAAGGTGTAAGTCCATTCATAATTCTATCTTCCTACAAGGATGTAGTCCTAGAGCATCTTCAGGGAAGATTTCCTCACTCTCTAGCATTACTATTGGGAATAATAAAATCATAACATATAAATCACTGAGATTCAGGATATCCAGGTTATGAGGGATTAATTGTACACTCCTATGAATGAGTCCATCCTATGCTCCTATAGTTTCTTTTTCACTGAAAAACAAAAATCACATTCCATCATTGCATATACACATCACTATTCTCCTAGTACAATCAATTTGGTCATTGAACTAAGATAACCTTACATACCATGATTGACGTCATAAGGCCTCGACGCTTCCAAAAAAATTCCCCAACTGAAACTCTACCCTTTAAGGGTATGTTCACACCATCATCATAAATATATGATAATCAGGTATCCTCCATTCAGTGTCTCCAACAAAGAGGGTTGAGTGAATGGATTTATGAGAATCTGATGGTCTCATACATGATATTTGGAGAGGACGGAATGACCAGTACATATGTCAATTTGTATGAAATCTATAGTAGAAAAGAATCATATCAAACCTCAAATCATCCTAGGAGTCCCTGGGTCATAAGCCTTGACCAAATTCTATTATCCCCATCCATTTCCTCCAGCTCCATGAGCCTGGCGTAGACTATCTAGGGGTGGTGGTGTTAGAAAGTCAAAATGAGGACCACCTCCCATAACTCTCCAAGGTCCTATGCTATTTATTCATCCATTCTAATCTGCCTACTCCTGCATCTGCCTCTACCTAAGTGGTCTATCCACTATCTCCTGATCAGAAACATGAGGAGTAAGTGATTCTTAAGAGATTATCCCCTTATATCATGTGAGAATAATCTATTCTCACTAGGATGACTAGATCCACACTATAGACCCTAAACTGCATATCGTCTATCTTGGGACCTCCTCATGAAACGTCTCCCATGTTAGAATCCCTATGACAGATGTCAGCACCCTGCTGCCGAAGCCTATGCCCCTTACTATCCTCTGATGATGATCACCACCTATCTCTACTCATCTATGAATCTATCCACTACCAAGCCCCCCCCACGTACCCAAATAAATGGAGGAATGATCAGAGGAATAATACTATCTTAGATGTATCTACATATCCCTTGTTCGAAGCATCGATCCCAGATGTACTAATCTATGATCATATCCATCGAGTACCAGAAAAGGATAGTAAACTAGGATGAATAATCAGATAATCTCATATAGCCCTGATAGGGGTGAAGAAGATTCAATATATGAAGAGCTCTAACAGTAACTAGTGAGAACTCACCTCTGAATATGTCCTCAATCATGGACCACAAGAGAGTCACCTCGTCATGAGTCTAAATATCTAGACTCCACCATTGCACTACTAATCCCTGTAGAAGGCTCGCTACAAGGACCACCATCTGATCAGTTAGTGTACTAAATAGAAAAAAAACATGGGTCACCACCTTAATACAATCCTCAAACTCCTAAGAGTCGTGTACGCCTCAAAACACGAGGGGTATCTGTCACTAAAACACGTGAAATGTTCTCAACATACTCACTTCATATGATGGTACAAAAGTTTCCATGGGTAGCTCCACAAGAGGTGGAACAACTAGTTCACCACATGGAGTTAACATATAGGAAACTAGTCCTTGTACTAAAGCCTCTTAATGTAGGGAGTAATTATATTGATCAAGATACTAAACCATAGCCGGTATATGTCATAGAGACATCATTTATGAAAACAATATGTTCTACATTCAATGAGTTTATATGGATATCTAACTCAAGAAGGACATGGAACCACACACCATTCTTATATGATGCATGTACTGGTTTTTTCTTTGCATCCAGTGTCCTCATGTATCAAGTTAAAAAATAGGTTATCAGTTACCCGATGTACGGATACATCAGCCTCCATAAAAACATTGGAGTCCCTATCCTGAAAGCCAAAATAGAAATACTTAGAATTGTATCCCCAAAAAAATATCATAGACTCTCAATCCCATTTTATAACTGACCACCTCTAATACCACTCTTTCACAGCACATCCTAGTGGGGACTCGACCATGACTCCCTAAGACCTACTCTGGTAGGCCAGTGGCTAGTTACTAGAACAGACTGGGCATATCACTAACATGGGAGGCATTTTCTTTGTACTCATACACACACATATCTAGTACCACAATTTTGAAAAGTTAAAAAACAATAAGAATCATATGCATGATTACCATTATAACCCAAATAAATTATGATAGAAATGCAGGGTATATTAATGTAAATCGGGCTAGAATACAACCCCATTAATGATAGTTTGAAAATAGGTTCTTATTACACATCGATATAACACCCTACATGAACAAACCAGAAGGAAATGTACTAAAACTTTTTTCTATAGTAGTTGAAACACCTTAGCCTACCTCATATCAAAAGGCTCAGTCCAGTCCTTATATACCATGGACTCTGTCAAAAGGCCACTCGTCTTTATAGGACACAACAGATACAAGAAAATACCATGAAAGGGAGAGTATAAAAATACTTAGTATGAAACCCTAAAACCACAAATTAATACACAATTGAAAGGTATATTTAGATGTACAATGGTATATGTATACATAATATAATAAGAATATAAAAATATACTCAAACCATACTACACAGTCTTGGGTAAGTCATAACCACTTCATACCAATACTATGGATTTAGTCTGAACATAAAATGAAGCATTAAACTAGGAGAAAACACTCTTGAGGATTTTGCACTGATGAAATCCTTCTGAGAAGTAATGTTCATCAGGAACTGTCATTAGAGGGAGATACACAGAATGATCTAAATAGTGATATGATAAAGGAGATTAGGATCTTAGCTTGTATAGTGGGGGTCATAGTAATGAATAAATATAGATTAAAATGATAAGTAGAGGTTCAATGATCGGCGACGTTGATCATGTGAATAAAAATAAAAAAACATAGAGCACAAAGATGAATAGAGGACCCTATTCCAGGAATCATAAGGGATTCCAACAACTCTATCCAAGGAAGACCTGCTGAAGGGATCATACACCTATTAGTAAGACAAGATAAAAACAATCATTCAGTAGAATGATAAAGTGAAAAAACCTCTCTAAACTTAGCTAAGATATAGTGGACGAGGGAATCACCTAACGTAGAAAAGAGAGGGTGCATGGTGAGTAGTAGTCACCCCTACCATGACCCTTGAACTCGTGTACTACTCATGTAAAAGGCTTGAATCACTATAAATATTATTGATTTAAAATGAACGATTATTATAAAAATTACAATTTCATCACAAGGGTCCACAATCTACAAATGCTAAATCAAAAAATGGTCTATTTGAATGTTATGAAAATTTTAGTAAAATGATCTGACTCAGGTCCGATTTGGGTCTGACTTGATCCGTTGGCCGACACATCTGGGTCCGATTAACCCGACTCAACCCGATTCGGCCTACTATGCCCTTTCTAGTCCATCCTATTGGGCCACCTGGTCCAAGTCACTGGGTCCGCTAAGCTAGCCCGAATCCCTAGGTATAGGACTCACACATGCGGTCCAATTTATCCACTGCATGTATTCTTCCATGACTGTGTACCACAAGGTCTATGCAGTGTGATGTCGCGTTTTCATGCGCACTACGTACTCCAACTTTCTATGACCTCACAAACACATTAGGTTCCCACACCGCCCCTATCGTGCCTCATTCTACATCTACCGACCACCCTACCAGTGGCTTATCATCCGCCCTACAGTCGGCCTAGACCAACCCCTTGGACCTGCATTGCCACTTACCTAGAACAACCAGATACATCGCCTTGGCCACTGTTGTGCATGACCTTACCAGCCGCATCTTTTCATGCATTTGACATCAAACCTCTATTGTATCATCATAAGGTGGGATCTTAAATCTCATTTCATTATTCCAAGAATCAAAGGAAAATGAACATTTATTCATTAAGCATGAGGAACACAAATAACAAGAAGAATGTTGCCAGAGAAAAATGAAATGAATAGCCAAAGGAATTAACCGCGACAATTGTTTGTTCTGGCCTCGATCCATTCCATAATAATGGTAAAAAAAAACAAAATCAAATCTCTATAATAAAATCCATGATAATAAAACAGAAATAAAAAACCATCCCATAAAATAAATCGAACCACGAGTCATCCTATTAATGGGTTGATCCGAATTCATCATTGAATCTACGAACAATGAAATAATGAACTAAAAATCTCAATTCTCTACCAGGGAAATAATCCTTCATTGTCAATAATTTTGTGTTTAATGAGATCTATCATGAACAATCTCAATCCACCTTCCTGTTGGGGTTCATCGAGAGATTTCTCCATTGTTCTCTCTAAAGAATTATAGGAATTCCTTAGTTATGAGGCTAACCCTAGATACATAATTAAATGAAAGAAAATAAAAAAGATTTTTTGTTGTGTCAAATAATTGTTTTTTATTAAATTAATTTTATTCTCGATAGGTCAAAAATAGTTCATTCATAGCTGACCCATGCTGGTCGATGTTAGGCATCATCTAAGGTAAAGTCACTACTATGAATGAAATGGTACCCTCAGATTTCCGATCTGTGCACCCATTTAGTTATTACATGTTTTTAGGAAAAATTCTCACATGTGATATTTAATGATTAATATTTTTCAAAAAAAAATTTCCAAGCACATCATACCTCAAAATCACATGTTGTCTCTGTACTTGTTCTAGAAATGAATCCATATAATATTTAAAAATAATATATGAAAAAAATCTGGGACATTACAACCAGATTCAAAATAATAGAAGCTAATATATATTATGGTTGGAATTATTTTGACTCATAAAATTTGGAAATGTTTATGTGACATTTTAAAAAATAATTTTTGATTTAAATCTTTTACATATTAATTTTAACATTAACCATGGAAATAAAATTGGCAATACTAAAAGGTTTAAATTTAATTATAATCTAAAAAACTACTCAAAAATTGAGTAAGGATGAAATTTTTGACCATATAAAATACTCATTGTCCTCGAAAAATATTTTTATGAATTTTAAATCAATTAAAAATATATTGATTAAAATATAATACCACTAAAGCATTCATAAAACCATAAATATATTTTGACATTAAATACATCATGAAATCTATGAAATTTGAATATAAAATATTTTACAAAAAAAATTAATTATTTTTAACCATAAAATGTTTAAAACACAATAATCAATCCAAAATATATTATAATTTTTTAAATAATTTACTTTTATTTTTATATGTTTTTAATAATCACTTATTTAAAATTATGTAATAATTTAATGTAATTATACTATAATTAATTTTTTTAAAAAAACTACCATCACAATTAAACATTAATTAATTTAAAAATAAAATTATATATTAATTTATAAAATCTTTTTATCCCTATTTGAATATATAAGAAAAATTAAAATTAAGATAGTAATATTTTAGAATTAACCATTACATAAATTAATACAAAAGTATTGTTAACAGAAAAATGACACAAAAATTCCAAACTTTAAAAAAATAACGCGAGAGGTCAAAATACAATCACCTAATAGATATAATCAAGGTTGATTATACATTTTTGAATCCTTATCATGTTATTTCTAATCCTAATTATAAAATTTACTCTTACCGAGGTGACACATATTTACCATGGTTTCTATTAAATAATACCAAATGTATATTTTGTTTTATTATTTTCAAAATATTAATCTCAAAATTCCTAATAAATAATAAATTTTATCAAATTAATTTTTTACATAGTTTGAAACTAATTTTTTAATAATCATTAAAAGCATGGGGGAAAGGAGTTCTTAAAAAAATACATTATCACTAAAAATTTGTATTTAAAACTAAATGAATTCTAATGTTGATAATAATGAAATTTATTAGATTATGTTTCATAAAATAATTTATAATTAAATTTTAAAATTAAAAAATAATTATGGGACATTGTTAAAATTTTAATAAAATATGCAATTTTTTATAAAATTATTATTTCTAATATTTATTTAAAAAAAATTCAAAAAGTTAAAAAAATTTCACTATATGATAATCCTAATATAATAATTTCAAAAAACTAAATATTTTTTAAGAAATAAAATTTATATAATTTGATGATATTAATCATAATATTCAAACACGATTTATAATCAAACAAAATTTTGAAGTCTAAAATGACTTTACTAAAATTGGAGGAAAAATTCATTAATTAATAAATTATATAAAACATTAATATACATACATACATACATATATATATATATATTATAATTAATTATATTTTTGAAATGAATTTAATAGCTAGTTTATAATGATCACATTTTAATACTAATATTTCTATAGTATATCTCAATTCGTTTAATGATTGGTGTGTTGTGGTCGGTATGTTATTGTAAAAAGAAATCTTATAAACTAAATTTCCAAGGGGTTACATGGAATTATATATAAATAATCAATGGAAGATAAAAATAGTGATCAAGAAGAAATTAGATCATGCACTATTCCCACTAAGAAATGAATATTATGTAATGGAGTTTATTACTAATTTACCTATGTTTGGATAAACTCTGACAACATCTATAAGTGGTTGTTACCAGTAGATACCCTCTTCTGAGTGTTGAAAATTATTTATTTTATCAGGATTAATTATACATTAAATATTATAGTTAAATTTGATTGTTTTTTCCTATATATTTAAATTCATCTTCAAATTTTAATTTGTATATTTATTAAATCTGTTAGTGTAAAGTAGTAAAAATTTTTGGTTTAAATTTATTAATAAAGGCCATGTTTATGAGAAAAAAATAATTTATTAGGTATAATTTATTTTTTGGTCTCTAAGTAATTAAATCCAACTAAATGGATAAATTAATACCAAACATTGGTCATGGTATCATTTTAAAAACAAATATAGGGTAAATTTTGAGGTTCTGAAGCATGCATTGAGTCATTTATATATGAGAGATTGAATTAAAATGAATAAGTGTGTGTTTAATGTTTCAATCCTATTCAATGATACTATTTTTAAAATAAGAATTCACCTATATTTTCCACCTAATATATTTTTGAAATAACAAATTTATCTAATTATCCTTTTAATTATTTTTCATTGGGTTTTTTGAAAATTTATCAAAAATTTATCAAATGTGTAAATTTTCATCTCTATTTTAGAATCCTAAAAAAATAATTTTTTGGACATATCCTTTATCCTTTTATGTAGAAAAAATTGGGGCTAATATAATAAATTCATTATAGATTAAATTGTTTTACTGTGTGGGGGTTCGTTAAAAATGTTTTACTTATTTATCATGTATAATCTATTTTTGGGACAATTAGATCACCCAAATCCAACTATTTTTCCCAGATAAACTCATATGATGTAATATAATATTAGATATATTTATGAACATAATATAGATATTTCAACTAATGTAAATTATTTTATTTTATAATAGATTTTTTATACCTATAATCTCACAAATATAGAAGAGTGTTATATTTCAATGTTTTTTTGTGGATTTATTTATGAAAATCATGTAATAATATTTATATGATACATTGGTAATTTAAGTCACTAAGATAGCATCATATATTAATTTTTAGGGATTATATTAGAGAACAAATATCAAATAGACTATTAATAACATCTATTTAAATATATAAACTCATGGTTTCGAAAATGAATGCCATTTTTGAGTCATTACATTAAGTTAATAGTTTCACCTTTTATATTATTATTAATTTGAGTATTCTCAATAATGTGTTTCCTTTTCATCAGTAAATGGATCAAAATAGGATAAATTGTCTCAATAAACAATGTTTTAGTCAATGATGTGATTTATTTAAGAAGTCCCTTAGTTTGATTATATCAATATTTGAGTACCATATGGGGGCACATGAACATCTGACTCGTGTTATGTATAATAAAATGAATCACATTAAACGCCCTATTTCTCCCTTTAGAAACCAATTTATAGTTTAGTCATTCATGTGGAAAGGCCTCCCAGAGTTTGTAGATATTTTGACTACCTCTTTATAAAAAAATATATTATTTTCAATGAAAATATATTAACTATCTATTAAATAATTGAATAAGATAATTTCATATTTCCCGTATACCTCATAGAGGAATGTGATCATTATTGATATACCTTAATAATTAATAAAAATAATATGAAATAATTCCAAATAATGGTTTTATATTAAATAAAAAAATTTATAAATATTTTACACACACAATCTATTAAAATATAGAGAAGGATATTATTATAATGATCTAAATGAAGGATAAACAGATTTGGATTTATAAAGAAATCATCCAAAGGCTTGATAATTATTCCTTTAATTTTTTAATTACTCTAATCCTTAGGTTTACCACTTAATTCGTAGACTAAATCAAATTATTCAAAAAAAAATTCACTATCCAAGACCTTTTATAGCTAAGAGTAAATAATATAATGTTTTGTTAATATTTATAAAGAGATTATTTAATTTAAATACACATTATTAGATGTATATAAAAGTGGAGAATATAGTTTATAATTGGAGGACTGATGAGAAAATCTCAAGTAGAGAAACAAATCAAACTTCTCAAATGTCATATGTGTGAGAGGGAGAATACAAGAAACCTTCTCAAGGAAAATAAGAAATGTTTCATGTCTATAAAAAGGGAATCAATATAATGAATATTGACAAGATAAGATTAATCCAATAACTATGAAAAAATAAAGGATCTATGTGATCCTTCACCCATGTTATACTTTTTAATCTAGGTGGAACACGAACACATTGTATGTTATTAACAATCCTAATGGTCATCAATGATTACAAAAGAAAATAACCTCCATGACCAAGAGAGAAGATAAAATATTATTATATATATATAGTTGAAGAGGATCATGAAAATAATGTAGTGATATGTATAATGGTTATTAATTTTGAGAATAATTATTTTTCTATTTGATTTTGGTGCTATGTATTGTTTCATAAATACAATTTTTGTATTAATATTAAAACATTATCTAAATAAATATACGGTGAGTTATTAGTGAAAACACTCACTGATATAATTTTTTCATATGAAGTATAAAACTCTTAAATAATTAATGGTTTTTTGAATAATCACTTAGAAAACGTTTTTATACTCCCCTTTATGGGAATAAATATTATATTTTTCATGAGTTATGTATATTTAAATAGAGACAACACTAACTAAAGGGTGACACAATTCAATTTACATATCCCAAATCATCATCTAATTCTATTAATGTGTTAGGAGAATGATGAAACTAATTTTCAAAAGTCCTCGTCAAGAATGGATATTTTTAACATATACCCACTAAAAATTAAACTCTATTTATTTTTGGATTGGACCTATTTTAAATTTGTCCATAAGATACCCTTACATATCTTAAAGGATAGAAATACCTAGACTAAAGGCTTAGAATCAGAAATACCTTAAAAATTTTACTTCAATTAAATGAAACCACCCCTCCCTGCATTTCTTTAATATATATCCCTTAGTACTACCAAATGATGCATTCATATATCCCTTTCTATGGTTGAGCTACATGGGTCCAAAACCATGTACTGTGTAAAAATTGTAACTCCTTATCTTACATTATGTTTGATCTTCCTTGTGACTATTAATATTATGATCCATCATCTCGAGGCTACTCTAATATAGTTGAACCTCATTGTATTGGTGTCCTAGATGAAAATTAACATTGAATCCTAATAAATGACCAAAAAATTTCAATTTGAGTGGATAGTCCCTATTCAACCTTACCCCTCTATAGTTTCTACTATAGTACCTACACTACTATAGGATTACAATACTATTATAGTACATTATAAATTCACACAGGTCTGGTTTTGAGCATTAATATCATAGAGGATTATTATTATAATTTACCACTTGTGTAAGAACCAAACTAACTATTACCTTCTGAAAAAGCATATATAGTTGAAATGATTGAGAAATAGGGGAGGATCATCTTATGCGACATTCTAATTATAATTGTATATATTTATGTGTTCCATTAAATGTTTCCTATACTTCCATCGAATTGAGAGGCAATACAAAAAAATTCATATTTTCTTTTATTTTCCACTATCAAAATTAATTAATTTTTTTAAGGTAATTAGAAATGTTTTTAGATATATAGTTAAATGAGTTGTCTAAATTTTTTTCCATCTTTCTAGTTCCATTTATACATTCCATGGATAAATTTGAGTAAATGGGTATATATACCATCATGTTTCATAAAATTGGGTAAAAATGTTTTTATATTTTTTCAAATTAAATTATGGATTATTTTTCAATAGCTAACTTTGAGAGTTATTGGATTTTTTATTTTTAATTACCTTAATCACCAGTTCCCTCTGGTCCCATGATGCCAATTCCTCTCACTCACTAGTATTGTAATTAATCAACATATACCTCCTTCTTTTCCCCAAGATGCAGACCTCGCTCCTCCCCTATACATTCAACCATATCTGTCTCCACAATCATTGAAATACGTGCCCAAGAAAATCCCTTACACCCTTGATTCATATGACCATAACCTATCTTTAAGCCATTATAAAAACACATTGGTTGTGGGAATAAAACCCTAGACCTTTGAGTTCATAGTTATAGAACATGCCAATGTGCATGTCCATTTGTTCTATTTAAAATATTTACCATATTATATTTATTTATATGTCTATATATTTTTATATAAACTAATATTAATTGATTTTTATATTTAAATTTATAATTACATATATTTACATATATACATAATATATATAAATATAATTATACTTATAAAATTATATATATTTATAAACATATATAATATATATATGTCAATATATTAGCATTTTCATGTTCATTTATAAATATAAATTTATTTATTTATTTATTTACTTATATTTATTTATAATTTAATATATAAATTAGTATATTTTTAAATATTTATATTTCAATTAATAAAAATGAAAATATATATTAAAATATTTTTTAATATATGTTATTATCTATATATGGTAGTGTAAATTAATATATATTATGTTATATATTAATATATAAATTGATAGATGTGACATTTTATGTTGTGAATACATGTTATTATGCATCATTATTTAATAATATACATGATATATATTAATATATATATATATATATTAATATGTGTATATATTTATATTTAAATTAATATAACTTTACATATATAGATAGTAATAATTATTCAATTAGTTATTATTATTGAGTTATAAATAATCTTTTACTTTTTGTGATTATGTGTTTATATGTATGTTGGTGTATATGAATTTTATAACAATAAAATCGATTTTTATTTATATATAATAAAGTTATATATAAAATATTATAATAATAATCATTTATTAAGTCATTATAATTAATTATAACAACAGTATGTGTGTTTAATTGAATGTTTTTATACATATATCTATATTTATATGAATTTATTGGTTTGTTTTTGTGTATAAATTCAAAATAAATACCATTTAACTTCTTATTTAATTTATCCAGGTTTTAAAAATGTTGTTAAATGTAAATTAGTGATTTTTTAAAATATGGCTAAAAATGCAGTTAAATTATCAACATTTTAAAACATGGATAAAAGAACATAGTTAAATTATCCAAGTTTTTTTGAATTTGTGGCTAAATTAAAAAAAATTAACGGTTTTAAAAAAGGATAAAAAATTCAACCTAACCATGTGTTCTTAATAAAATGTATAAATGAATAATTATTCAAATTTTAAAATGTAGATAAAAAGAATGGATAATTTTTTTTAGGAAATTAAAGAAAATTTAAAAAAAATATCCAGTTTTTAATTAAATGATTCTAAAAAACATGTCTAAGTGGTTTTTTGTAGTGATTTTGAGTTCTAAATGAGACCTATACCGATATCTCTACTCATATCAAGGATTATTAATATACTATCCCCCATTTGGAATAATTTTAGAGGAAACTCTAAGATAATCAGGACGAGGGTTTTATATGAACAAGTGCTACACGTTGGAGTGTATTGATTGTATTTTTGAAGTGGAATGATGTGTATGTATGACCGTACATTTATTATGATAAACAAAAAAGGTCATGTTTAATAAAACAACATCGTGTATGTATTTAAAACTTTTTTAATTAACTAAGAGGGTCTATGAAATCTACAAATGATTATCTTTAGTTGGGAAATCATCATTTAAATGTTAAGAAGGATGATATTCTAAAACATTCCTTTAATATATTATATAGAAATGAAGTGTTGATAGGGATTCCATCCAGATTAATAAAATTTCCACCAATTTTCATGGTCTTGACGATTAGAGTATTTATAGATTATTTTGAAAAGGTAGTAGTGGCCTTTATAAATAAAGTTCTCATATACTCCAAAAACAAAGAGGAATATTCAGATTATTTTTTACTCGGTTAAAGATATTGATAAATGAATGTTATATGAAATGTATATTAAATATGAAATTAGTATGGATAAAGTAACACTCATGGTGTGTGTTATCACATAAAAGAAGATATCTGTTGATCTATCATTGGAAAAACAGATTGAGGAATGGACCATACAAACATCTATAGACCAGATACATAGTATTATCAATTTATATAGAATCTATAAATAATATATGATGAAATTATAATGATTATTATCACAACTATTCATTTTATCATACAAAAGAAATAAATTTTTTATGCACTGATTAATTTGAGGATATATTCAAAAAGTTGAATATGATTCTAGTCGCTACACTTATACTCAAACTACCATCATGAAAGGAATGATTTTTATATAAATTTATGCATAAAATAAGGGAATTGGGTTTTTACACAGTAATAATGATAAATTAATATTATATTCCTCATGAAATATTAATTTTCTTTCATAAAATTATGCAGTGAATGATCTGTAGTTGGATGTAGTAATATTTTCATTGAAGCTTTTGATGTATTATCTATATGGGGTGAAGTATTTCACATATATATATATATGAAGAACGTGAAGTATATGTTCACATATAAGGAGATGATAATGAATGAATGATTTTGTTTATAGATGATCAAGGACTATGATTTCTAAATCCATTAATATCTTAGAAAGGAGGATAAAGTGGTTGATGATCTATGTAGAAATTATCTTGAAAAATTATTTATGATATGGTTTAAATACCTCTATCCATTTAATATATTTAGTTATACTATATGGTCAAATAAGTTACTTTATTATAAAGAAATATTTATAAAAACATATCACACATTAAATAAACTAATTATGATTAAACATAAAACACTAGGAATAATATATAATCATTTTGAAAATTCTTCTTAGATAAAATCATCAAATAGACTTTAACAATAAAAAATTGACATTATGATTTCTTTTCATTAATATAAATATTTTATATAATATATTTAAGAATAAATTTGAAACAATAAATAAATTATTAAAATATAATGTATTAACAAAAAACTGTTAAAGAAACAAAATAATATTTCATGATTCCATTTAAACAAAACAATTTAAAAAACAAAACAAAACCAAATAAATTACCCTAATAATCAACTAAAATTAAGATATATCTTATATAATCAATAATTTAAAAATTTATTGAAAGAATGAAAATATACTACAATGATATATCTCTAAATCCCCAATTTGAAATAAAATAAAAACTTTATTGGCGAAAAATTTGAATCATTAAATCTCTAACTCAATAGACATTTTGGTAACTCACAAAGCTAACACAAATTATAGAATAATTAATAATATATAAGAGATTACCTTCAAGATAATAACAATGTACCTAGAAATAAACACAGAGAAGGTGAATAATTTCACATAATAAATGAAAAATATAGTAAAATATTATGAATATGGTTAAATTATTGTAATGAATAAGAACAGGAGTTCAGGAAAAATAAGGGGGTTCAAAGGAATAATAAAAAAGGATGTACATTTATCAAAGGGGTATGAAAAAAATAGATAAATTTAAATTGAGGAATGGACAAGGGATTTAGTTCGACAGGGATTTGGGTGACATATTAAATAATTTTAAAAGTGATTTAATTGAAAAAATATGGTTTAAATTGTACATTTTAAAATAAAAACCACTTAAAATCATTATTAGCTACTAAGTTTATCTTGTGTGTTAATTAAAAATTCTTTCAAAAAAAACATCGCTAAAAAATTGATGAAAAGCATGTTTTTATTATAGTATTTATTAACCCCTTTCTCATTAAAATTTCATCACTTAATTACAATAATAATTAAATATACTTACTTATTCACATGTGAGAATCATAATATACATAATACGTTATTTTCTAGGGAATCATCATTGTATATATTTGTTATTTTTTAGGACATGATTATTTAATATATTTCCCTCTCATTAGTTATTTATATTCAATGATTTATGTTTTATTTTCTTGTGGTCCACATATATGCATGAATTATTATATGTTATGGTTTTGACTTGAAAACAACATTTATCTAATTCATAGGGTAATGTTTTTAGCTCTGGAAATTACATGAATGGTTCATGGTAATGGATCCAAACACACTTTGTTATGTTGTCATAGAAGTGAGACATGACATAGGCTTCTGATGTCATGTTTTATGTTATTTCCCATATTGTTATGATTTGTTGATCTAACATATCATATTCATTAATCCAAGATTTCCTATTATTATATATTATTTTCGTCTTCTATGAAATTTGTTATCACTAATCTCATATGTTTTTACTTTATTCATAGATTTTCTATATTTATAGGCCTATTAGGTTACATTTTTTGGTTATAAATGTCCCTAGGGTATTATATAAAATTATAAAAGTATAATGGCATTTGTGATAAAATCTTTTTTATTGAAATAAATATGATATAGTTTACTTATTATAATGATTTATTATGTAACACCCTTATATTCTATGAATTTTTTCAAATAAATTTTTTTCTCCTCTATCATGTGTTACATGCAACAAAATGCTTTAACGATTCACAACATATTGTAAATATTATTATTTAAAAAATAGAATAATAATTTAGTTCTTATATATAGTGGAATGAATAGAAATAACTATTATAATAAAATTATATTTTATGGTTTTAAATTAATGAAATAAACTTATAAATAAGTACTTAATTACTCGTATTGATTTCTTATGATTTAAAAAATAATTATTTATAAAACTAAATTTGTTTTTGTTTTTTTGAAGAAATAATAAAATTAAATTTTTTAACTTTTAGAAAAAAAAATTATTTCGGTAATCTACACATCAAAATTTACATGATGTGATTTTTTATAATTATCTCATTAAATTTTAATATTTTGATGATTTGTAAATAGATAAATTGTTTTATCAAAAACTACCTTTTAATACAAATAAATTATAAGATAACTTTTATTTTTATATAGCTTTAAATGTAAAATTACTTCATTTATATATCAATTAATACTATATTAGTAAATGGAATCAATTTCATATTGTGTTATGATAATAATAGATATTATACTAGTGAAAATTTTCCCATTGGGAAACCAATAATTCAACCTGTTTGCAGGTTTAATTTTTCATCAAATTAGTCTACATCTATTAATGGAATTTTAAAATTTTATTCCATTTTTTTAATAACCATAAAAAATATTCTATAAATATTTTTGTGAATTTTTTTTAAAATTAATATTAAAAATATTAAATTTTAATTTCTATAGATATGGTTAAAACATGTTTACTTGGGGGTAAACTAAAAATAAATGGGTTAAAATGGCTTAAAAATCCATCAAGATATAATTTTATGGGAATATTTTGTCTTTATCACATCTAATGATTTATAATTATCCATATTTTACACTTTTACATGTGAAAAACTATTTTATACCATTTTATTTTCAAAAAATACTTGTGTGTCATCTACCCCACATATAAGAGGCCATCCCTTTCACTACCTCTTAACACTTTAGAAACCATTTGGTTCAAACATGTCATATCATAGTTTCATAATTAATTCCCTCCTAATATAATAACTTCTTTAGTTTTATTTTGAAACCCTCCCTTTAAGGATTTCTGTATAAACCTAATGAGGTTATGTAAAGAATATATAAAATGAATAACCTTTTGTTTTGTTTTATTCTATATTCAACATCCCTAAAATCCTATTAAACTATGTTTCATTAATAAAATAGTTTCTCACATATAACAATGTGATATTAATTTTATAGAAAAACATATATATGTAACCACTTCCTTCCAATGGGAAACCAAATTGGTGATCATGTGTACGATGAACTACCACCTCGGGAAACGATGTAATTAAATTACTATCACCACATATCAAGGATGGGTATAATCACAAATTTAATGTTTATATATGATATTAATTATATTACTATACTTATGGAATTATAATATCACATGTATCTTATGGATTTTCATTATGTTTGAATATCATAATGTCTTTCGTGTGTACGGTGGACTGTCACCTCACGAAACATTATGATTCTCTAAAATTAATTTTATATGTATAACAATAATGGATTACAATAAATTAAAATATAATTAATATACCTGATTTTAATATCATGTTTAAAATTATTCATATCATGGAACCATGATCAATTTAAATGGAATAGAAATTCTAAATCAAAACAGAAAAGAATAACCATAATGTTATTACCAAATATGTGATTTTAACAATGAATTGTTAATAAAAGGATATTAAGATGTCATAACGAAAATAATATAACGTCTGATATATATAGATGGTTCAGTAATAGATTTATAATAAACATAAATTTATTATACATGAGGTAGTTATGTCTATGATGGAATTCAATTCACAATTTAACGAATTTCTAGATTCTCTTTTGTTTCATGGAGACATATTAAATATTCACTAGTAATTTATTTTGCATGTTTTATATACAACTGTTAGATGTGTTTTATTGTTAATATTATTATATTTATTGATATTTACACACACACAGATATATATATATATATTTATATATATATATTATTTTTTGATGAGTGTTAAAATTCAAAATATTCTAATGTTGTAAAGATCTTATGTTACAATTTCATCATTTATCGGGGTTGTTAATGATAAATCTTATAATGATGAAATATTATGAATGATATCTCCTGAAAGTAAGGAATTTTATTAAACTTATGTTATTTAATGATAGTATATACATTTATGTATTTTTCAATTTTAGAAACTAAATTGTCTAAAATGATTATTTTTACGGAATCTTATTTTATTTACCACATTGATTGAAAACCCTTTTTCATCAATATCTAAGTTATTTTAAAAAATTAAAGAATATTTTAAAACCCCTATATGTTTTTAATGAAATTATTTCTATTTTAAGGATATTTTAATTTTTTTAAATAAATTATATTATTATGTTATGAACAAGGAACTATTGATTACTTTACTAAATACATGGAAGGAGTCTTCATTTTATAGTTTTTTGCATGATCAGAATTTTCCACATTTATGAAAATTCAATCTTTTAGAGGATCCATTATATATTTACAAGGTTAATTTAAATTAAAATTATTTCCAAAATTTTTTGTTAATTTTTAAATTTAAAAACGTTCTTTTTATTTTCAATAAGTGTTTTCCTTCTTGCAATGTTCGAAGCGATTTTTCAAATATGATTTTCTGATTAAGATAAAACCATTTCAGGTTACATATCATTCAATATGAATATGATCCAATGATTCCTTATTTATTTTTTCTCTATATGGTATAGGTATACGATGGAAATATGTTTGTGAGACACAGTTCATTTCATACGTAATGATATAATGAATGTGATATAATCTAGTGGAAAACATATGTATAGTTTTCTTTATGTGATGGAGGTAATGTTATAACAATGGGTGATATTAATGTTATAAAAAAGGATGGTGGCTATGTCATTACCTAGGATGGTGGATACATTATAATGAAGGATGGTGGTCAGGTTATAATAAATGATGTTTTACTTGTTATAACCAAAGGCTGGTGGACAAATATTCCCATCCAAAGAAATGAGTAATAATTTATTTTCAATGAGATCAAAGGTTACATGTGAGTTTATATCTATCTATATAGAGGGTACATTAGTGGTTATCCAATGCTCGAATGAGGGTACACATGAAGTTATCCCAACCCTAAAAGAGGGAACGTAGGAGGTACTCCTAAGCATGAATTGGGTACATGGGTGGTTATCCTAAAACTAAAATTTTATGAATTTCAGGGAAGATATCATTGAATAATAGTATCTATGTTTATTTCTATTCCCTAAATCAATGTTTTATTCTAATTTTATGATCTCATGGCTCATGTTATTTGATTCAACTATGATTTATATGTTATGAAAATTTATAATTCATTCCATTAATCATGATATTGATCTATGTTATGAAAGGAATTGTTTTCAAATGTTATCCTCATTTCTCATACCCTTTTTATCATTTAATATTCATATCCCAATTTTTTATCCTTAATGAACTAATGAAATTACCCAATATTATGTTTTTTTAATGTCTTTGAAGTAATTTATTATGTATGATATGTCTATGAATGGTGTTATATATTAATAATATAGTGGTATATGATGTAGTTCACTTATGATTTGGTTTTTTACTTATCCATGTTTCTTATGGAAATGGACAAAAATGAATAATGCATGGATCATTATATTATGTAATAAATATTCATATATTAGGATGTGATATCTATGAATGAAATTATTGGGGAACAATATATAAAGAATCTAATGTTAAAAATATAATATACATAAATATTTATTTGTCTTGTTATTTGGGATTTTATGTTAAAAACAATTAATAATTTTTTTATCAGTCTAGACTTTTTATAACTCCTTCTATTATAGAAAGAAAAAAGATCTACGCAGTTTTGGGAACACAGTTCACCATTATTGGCCACCTATCCCTATATTGGATATGTGGTTCTATGAATCAAACAAATCATGGCCCCATCAAGGAGGTATTCACTCATAGAATCCTCAATAGGTACTCAATGAACCATGATTGGGTACTTTGCTCCCACTGTTGTTATCAAATTGAATTTTTATAAACAGCTAATAATAATTTTGTTCCTCCACCATGGAAATTACCAACTAAAAAATGATCATTTTAAAATTTTAAAATGATTCAACAAATAAAAAAGTTTAATATAAATAAAAAATTTAAAATAGTCCACATTTAACCCTCCTTTTAGACCATTCTTTATCAATGTACACTAACACACTTTAGTGTGAGATGTTACAACATCCCAACGATAACAATTATCACCCCCATGATGTTTCTAGGGGTATATCTCAAGAATTACGTCATTCAAAAATATCAAATACATTCCCCAACTCTCAATATCACACTGAAAATGGACATAATGATACAATAATTGATCCAATAAACATCCTAAACACAGGAAACCTCAAGAAATAATCCATCAAACATATCAATAATTTCATGAATGAATTTTTAAAATAAACTCATATGTTATCGCAGTCAATCATGTTTGAAATTAGAATACTAGTCCCCCATTATAATGACTAATTTTAAAAAATTTATCATGGAATGTTATGCCCACTATCTCAACCTAGTTACTAACACATACTCAATCATCGAACTATTCATGAATTATAAATTAACCAATGATACAAATAATATATTTATTTCACTAATCAAAACTAGACTATATCCCAATCAATGATATACCTAGAAACCATCATGACCCCATACTTTAAACCCTCATCCTCACTCCAAAGATTAATTGAAACTATTGAATGTTCACAATATTATATTTAACACTATACATTCCTAACAGAATAATTGATTCATAGTTTCAATCATCCTACTAGTATGTTTCAAAAAATCTAAACACAGTTTTTTCACAAGTCCATAACCTTCAATTCATAATAATTCATTAAAAAGTGCACTTTCATTACGAAATCCTCACTAATAAATAACCATATATTCGAACATCTATTTAACAATCCTTTCCAGTATACTCATATCCATTCACTAGAATAAAATAAAAATATCCCTTTTCTTGGGTATACCATCATACCACCCCTAAAATAATTCAAAAATCATCCAAAACTATATACACATGATTAAAATACAAATTTAATGATTAAAACCATATGCATTTATTTATTCTTGATCAAAGAACATGATCCTTTGCAACACCTACCACCTTACACATGTTTTTTTACTGACAACCCATTCCCATTATATCGTGATAGAGATATTCCAGTAGCCACACTCTAGGGTATATGACATAATGGTGCCCCATGTAACCACTATCCATATTAATCAATGAACCAATTCTAGAACACTTGGTCTCAACCGACTCACCATCATGTGACCCTTTTATGAAAATTCCCTATATTGTACACACCAACCACACTAGAAATTAATAACATCACCAGGGCCCATCCCATAATTGTTAATGTACCATTCCAATTAAATATCTATGACATTGGTATATTTGGACCCTTAGTATCTCACTTGATCGAATATTCCCTATATCACACCTATCATTTTGAAAGTAGTTTTGTCTTACCTTTCATATTAGCTGACTACCATGAGTACCAATGATCAATATGGGTAGTCAGTCCTCGAATAACCATTTAATAAAGGCCCTCGGTCACTCATCCCACCATTATCCACCATTTTCATAAGTAAATCAAAATTTTACCCTTAATAGAGAAATACATGGCCTCCCATTAATAAATTCAGTAATATCATAATGGATAACTTCCATATACATTTTGAACACAATCAAGGTGTGTTTAACTTTTTTTTTATGGATTTTCACTTTCTTAATCAACTCATGTGTTTGATCCTTAAATGAGTCACAAAAAACCAAATAACACACACGTAGTAGTTATAGAAAAAAGGATTCATAGACCCCATCACGAAAAGTCACGTCTCATGGTCCTATACCCCACAAAACTCTCAGATGTTAAATACAGGTCCTAGTTTAGTTGAAATATTGAACCTACTGGGAAGGAAATCTCTTAGAGTAATTATTTTAACAAATTTAACTTTGAATTATCCCCCTATGTCATGTGAAATAAACGAGCATAATATTTACACCTAATAGGTTTTACAAATATTCTCATACCTTATGATTAAAATGATATCAAAGGCTGACAAGACAAACTAACAACTATGATAACACACATTGTAGATATTTTATCATACTACTCATCCTACCAAGAAGACATTAGGAATTTTACTCTATTTTCCCCAAGGAAACATTGAATAAAATGAACCAACATTATTACAGTGTATAATTACTAACAATTGTGTAAATAACCAATGTTTCTATACATAGATATTACATTTTTTTAGATTAATATTCATAACATTACATAAAAACACACTCAATGATCATAAAGGTATAGTTCTTTTAGAAATGCCAAAACATAATGATCTGGTCCATAAGGGAGCTATGCAATATCCATATATGTTCTCCATATCTAGAACCCTGCTTAAACATATCATTCATAATAACATTAATCATACCATAAGAAAATTAATCATAATAATTATTGATCTTAAATTATTAGTAATGGTAAAAAAATAGATATATAAATATATAATGAGTATAGAGGTATCAGAACCAGGGAATTATATTTTAAAACCATACCCATTATATCAAAGATCATAAATATGAGTCATGGAATAAATAATGACAGTTCATAAAATACAAATCATAATGGAATCAGATAACATGAACCATGAGAGTATACACATTCCATATTACGTAGATTTTTGGAATAAAAATTGGTATATAAATCATTTACTTAGTTGTTCAATGCAAATTTTCTTGAATATCATATTAGTGGGTTAACTACTCAAAGCATTGTTGTAGTTATGGTTCACTCCAAGGTCAAACATAGTATTCATATTCCCTTACTGAAATGGGATCACTCACCATTTCTGTATTGTTTCTATCATAATATATAAATATTTACCTGATAAATTTGAGGGAGGTATAGGTCCCAACCACAATATAATGAAAATCATACATATTTGTTTTAAAAGATATAAAAATATCATCGTATCAAAACCAATGAAATGAAATGGGATTGATAAAAATTTTATCAAAACATTACATGTTGAAAAGAAGCGGGTTGAAAAAATTATTTCATCATTTCCTAAATTATAACCCATTTCAATATGACTGGGTTTCATAAGAATTTTATCATGGTATATACCAAGGAAGTGAAATACGATTCATAAAAATCTTGTTATAATTAATATAAAAATTTAAAAAAATGATTAATAATCTTATACTGGGATAATAACCCCATTAAACCATAATTAACATCCAAGGATGTCATCTTAGATAGAAAATGATTGTTAATTAAAAGTCAATTTGAATTCTTCATGAATAAAATATACTATCTTTTAAAGAACCATTTATTTAAAAAAATTATAGAAATCAATTTATTTCAGAATAAAAATTTCAAAATATCAATTAATATTTAAATAAAATTACAGTCCTGACGTCAAGAAATTTTCAATCATGCGCTTGACATTAAAATAGATATTTATATAAATATAAAAGTTTTAATAAAATAAAAATGGAACTTATATAGAAAATGATAGGAATATTTATTTCGATTTTCTTATAAAAATTTATTAAATGGGTTAAAATTTATTTAATAAATCATTTGGATAACGTTAAAAACGAATTTTTAGAAATAACTATTTTGGACAAAAAAGGACTTCAAACAAAGAGATAAATATAAATTTGTTTTCATAAAAAGATAATTCTAAACTCTTAATTAAATATAAAGAATAAAATTAAGGTAAATATGTATTCTCCAAAAATAACAATAGAAGTAGAAAATAAATTAGTTTATTAAGATATATATAATGATATTTCATTATTGGAAGCTTAATTATGAATAATCTTGATAAACTAATTAACTATAATGTTAATCTCTAACCACTATGGGGACTTTGAATTTTAATTCCCACGAAAGAATAACATTAAATGAAATATATAAGAGAATGATAATAAATAATTTTTTTATATTACATATCTATGTTATTGTATTTACCCATCATAAAATAATATAGGTGCATATATAAAATATCATATGTCTTAAAGAAAGTAAATTGTGACAAAAAATTCTACCATAAGTCTCAAATTGCTTCGTACATATTAAAACCTCAAGTATAATAAATATAATTTTATTATAAATCTATTACATTAATTATATATATAAATATCATACCATATATTATTTTAGTAGGAGCCTTTATTACCCCTTTACTAAAAATAAATGTTAATGTCACGGTTTTGGAAATAACTATATTGCTTTTCAGGGATGCTTTGATCTGTTAATTTTTTGTCCTCTTACTTTTATCATGGTTCCATAAAATCAATAATTTAAAATATGTTATAAATACTGTATATATTACGTATATATGAATTTATATTAATCTAATGAAGATAGAAATAGAAAATGAAATACATCGTTTTTGTAGACGATAGGCCATACGTACAAATAAATATTGATTCCATTTAATCAATGGTTTGAAAGAAAATTAGGTAAATAATATACAACCACTATATAATTATTTTTATGTTATATTTTTCACATATGGTCATTATATAAATCACTATTATCTTCCTTATAAATCATGAATTAATCACATCGATTCGTGAGGTGGTAGTATGTCGTACACATGAGCAATATTATCATGTTTACAATGAAGGGAATGTAAGAAACTAAATAGGATATAATAAATTAATAAAGTATAATAATATAATAAATATGAAATAGAAATATTTAATTCATAATTATATCATTCAATGATAGGTGGTGATTTAAAACAAATAACATCTATTCATGAGGTTGTAGTCTTCCGTACACATAAATGATTATTTCATATTCCATTTGATGAAAGTGGATATGGATATAGTTTGTTACCTTAAAAAATCCTAGAATGTATATGTTACCATGTATATTATATAATCATGGTTTAATAAAAATATAAAGAATCATGGAAATAAATCAAATGAAAATTCTCATTGAAAAAGTTACCTCATCATTGGGAAACCAACTTATGTTTACCCGAAAAAACTAACTCTGATGTATTTCCAAAAACAATAATCCATCTAGGATGATAGGATGGAAGTATGTAATATATTTTTCTAGTGATTGGCTGAACGAAATGGTTATTTATGCGTGTAGAGGAGAGAAGAATTTGTTTCGTTCATTATGTTAGGTGAGTGGTATAATTGTAATTTTTAGAATGATAATTTCATATGCACGTTTTTCACATTGAAAATGAATAAAAACTTACTACTTTTAATCATAAGGCATAATAAGATATAAATATAGAACTAAAATGGGTTTTTGAAATGTTTTGGGTAATTTGTAACCGTTATTTATTTGTTTGAACCTAAAAACCTCTTTTTTTACATTATCCATGGTAAATAAATTTTTGCATTTTTATTAATGATTTTAAATAATTTAGTATAATATTTCAAGATAGTATAAATTATTGTTAATACAAATATTTAATCCTTTTTTTATAAATTCCTCTCACATAAGTGAAAAATTTTAATTTAAAATTAAACATGCAGACATGATGAAAAAGCAATGTACATGAAAATAAACCTATACCCATGAATTAGAATTATCTTTATTACCCTTAAAAATGTTGGTATAGGCTATACACATGGATTAGAGAACCCATCAAACATAATGAGTTGATAGATCTCTTATTTTTACACACAGATTGAAAGATGATATACCGTGGTTATGATCCATTGGATTACATGTATGGGAAATTAGCCACAATGTAAGTATCCATATACCCACAGTCCACAAACAATGGCTATTGGATTTAAAAAAAATACCACATATAGATTTAAAAACTCAACTACATCTTCCTTACTAATATGACTAACCACTACCCAAAATATAATTATTTTTATATAAATATATATTTATATGTATAAATTTTTATAAAATGTTGCTATAGGTACAAAATTGGGGTTATAGGTTTTCCTGGAGAATTTTTTTTGTTCCCACAAAAACATTTTTATCGCTCTTATATGGGAAATATAAATCCACGATTATTAAAAATTATGGTTATTGGTTTTTACCCAAAATATAAAACCATGTTTTTTCTAAGAACCATGGTTATTGGTATTTATCCAAACCCTATACCCACAGTTTTCCGAAACCTAGGGGTATAGGCCCCAATGTAACCCCGATTCTTGAAAAAATGTGGGTATAGGTTGGAATTTTCAACTTATACCCTAATATTACCATAACATTGGGTATAGGTTAAAATAAAATGACTATAAAAATGTCTATTGGAATCCAATGGGTATAAGTATTCCCTATACCAATGGTTTTATCCAATACCAAGGGAATATGGCTATTTCACAATAATGGTTATTTTCCAAAGAGGAAATGTTCAAAAGCATAAATCAGTTTTTATCATCATTCAAAATCAAAATAATTTTAATGAACTAAAGTAGATTTATTTATATAAAATTTAACTATTTATACTTTAAACCCCATTTGAAATTAAATATTAACATTATAAATTCATTAAATGAAAAATAAGTTTTCAGTAAAAACCAATATGTTTTATTATTCATCGGAAATTTTATATTTGGAAAAAACTTCCAAAAATTCATTCTAAGATAATATTGAAATAAATAATTCAATTTTATTTAATGTTAATTTTACTAATGTATAAAAACTAATTTTATTATTTTTTTAAAAAATTAATAAAAAAACATTTCTTTGGAAAATAGTATTTTGGAAACATGTACATTTTTTTAAAAAATTAATATTTCGATCAATATGTTTTCATTATAAAACATGATTATAATTAATCATTAAAATGTGTTTTTCCTATTTATTTTGTGATTTTTAATATCTGGGTAATAATAGTGTTGTTTAAATAATAATATTCGTAGTTTTTTTGATTTGTTAAAACTTGATGTTGGGTGAAAGACGTGCTATCACACAAATTTATTTTATTTGGAAAATATATTACAAAAAAACAATGTGTTTAACATTATAAACTCCTAAAAAAAAAATTTCCCTTAAAATTATATAACTCTATTATAAATATAAGATGATACTTCCATCTCACCACATCCTTATTTTCCCACATAGAACCCTAAAACTGGTTATTTCACTGAAAGACTCTGACTAGGTGAGTGGTATTATCTTCAATAACTTTTTCTATAGAGTCTATAATCTCCACTTGTTTTTACATCATAATAATGATATTATTCCATTAGTACTTCCTTTTATTTCATTACATTTTAATGATATAATATTTACTTCCTTCAGATATATTCATTTAAGACATTAATAACATGAGAGGGGTTGGGTGGATGCACCATCTGATAGGCTATCATAGTGATACAATAAATATTTGGAAGTAAATTATATATTTATGTCTTAGTTTTAACTTATATAAACATTTCATTACCTTATTTTATGGATAAATTCATAGAAAACCCCTATCAATAATATCAAATGTAAAACCCATTGACAGTTATCAACATTACATTTCTATTGACTTTTTGCTACTTTTAAGTGTTATTGAATTAATCTAACAATATCATCAAAATATTCAGCTACTTTAGGTCCCATTAGATATCTTTATCCATCTTCACTCTATCACATTAGGTCAATACACTTCCTTTATTTGAGGGGTTAAATGCTTAAATGAAAGATATTTTTGTAAGGAAACTAAACTAGAGGAAGGTGTTGATTCTAACCACCATTAAAATATAGAGTATAGGATCTCATTATATTATATAGGGATAAAATTATTCTCTAAAAATGGACATGTAATTGGGGATTATATGATGTTCTGAAACTCCACTCTATATCAAGATCTTGTTGAATAATTCTCTAGAACATTGATGTAAACCTCATATATCGATCAAAACCAATTAAATGTGGTACTACAAGAAAAAATAAGACATTAATAATTTATATAATATAATGAAAATCTATAGGGAAATATTCTCTAATATAAATTAAGTGTTATTACTTTATTGGTGTTTTAACTACAAACCATATTGCATTATGCTGTTATGCCATTTTAGGGTGTCTAATGAGAAATTACATGCTATTGTTTTCCCATTTACATTCTGCTATGGGTAATTGATGTAACACACCCTTATATATTTTCCACAGAGCCTTACTTTTGTGGGAATATAAATAGAAGACACCAAAGAAATATGACATCTCTCTTCATTACATCCCACCAACAATAATATTTTAAATCTATTTGCATTTTAGTACTCCCAAAACAAATAGAGAATAATGAACTATGAGTTTCCTCAAACAAATCTATCATTAAATATATTATGTAAGGAACACATACATGATTATTATACATTTTCATTATATAATGACAATGGTTAAACTCAAGAACATTTACAACTGTCTTTTTTATCTCTACATCTTCCTTCTATGACACTTTAATATTCACTTGAATAGATTTTTTATCATTTAATTATGAAGGATTAAGCTTCTCCCTTTAATTTAAAATTAAACAATATTTGAATTTTAAGTCAAAAAATATTGGATCATTTATGATGCCCATCAAGGATAAGGTAACATGATCTTTTGGACATAAAGAATCAACCACCTTCTTCTCATTCCCATGGTGGTAATGTATTGTGGATTCATTATCTGTAAGTATCACTAACCATATTCTCTAAATCATATTAAACTCCATCTATGTGAATAAATTCATTAAACATATATGATTAGAATAAATATATAACATTTCTCTATAAAGAAAATTCCTCTACATCTTTAATACATAAATAATTACTTTTAACTTCAAATCATGTGTTGGGTAATTTTATTAAAACCATAAATTTTCTTGTGGAATGATAAATAACAATTTTCTTCTATATAATAACACACCTAAATCCATTTTTAAAGCATCAATATCGATTAAAAAAGCTTTTCTACTATAGGTTAATGTAAGAATCGGTGCACTAACTACTTTTCCATTTATATTTTTGAATTTTTCCTCACACTCATCTTTAGAGAGGAACATGGCTTGCTTCCGAATGAAATTGGGGAGTGTATTAGATGGTTTTTTATAAATTCTAGAAAAACCATCGATAATATCAAGATAAACATAGAAAACTACAGATCTCAATCACCGTGGTTTGTTTGGGTAAACATAAAATATCTTCATTCTTCGATCTATTTACTGATATACCCTCTCATGAGATTATATATCCCAAAAATGAAACTGTATTCTGTCAAATGTCACATTTTTAAATTTTTCAATATTTTATATCCTTTATTACGGAATACAGTAAAATAATCATGTGATATTCATACACTCCCATGATTTTTTAATAGATAAAAATATCAAAAATAAATACTATAATAAACTGATCAAGGTAATGTTTAAGGACTCTATTCATTTAATCAATGAATATAGAGATGGTATAGGTAAGACTGAATGGAATAACTATATATTCATAGTGTCTATAACTTATATCATATGTAGTCTAGGTTATAGAATACCTCATGAAAATCAATTGATGATATCCAAAACAAAGTTAAATCTTTGAAAAGTAAGGATATCCACATAGTTTATCAAATATTTCATAAATATGGGGTTGAGGATAATTATTCATGATTGTGATCTTGTTCATCTTCCGATAATCAATTCAGAGTTTCAGGGAACCATCATTCTTTTTCTAAAAAATTAATTGGTTAACCAAGTGGTGACACAATTAGCTGAATAAATCCCTTTTCAAGGTTCTCATGGAGTTTCTTCTTTAGTTACAAAATCCTAATTTGGAATATTCCATTGGGATCCATCAAAATTTGTGTGGCACCAGGTATTAATTCTATTGGATAAATAAACATCACGATTCAATGGGAGAGTATGAAACTCTTTCATAATGGTATTAAATATCACCTAAAAATAGGTATATAATTGATGTAATGTTTATAAGATAAAAAAAATTCTTAATTGGATTCTAGAACCATAAAATGGATTCGATCTCCATCAGAATTCCCTACTTATTGTTACACTGATAGAAGAACATAGTTTAGTGTAGAATATAAAATTTTTCATTCCTTCCTTAATTATTTATGTATAATTTTTTAATATAATTTCAATCCATTACTGATATAACATCATGATTAATTAGAGGAGGAATGAAAAGATTTTGTTGGAATCAAATTCCCAAAAAACAAAAACTAGAGAGGAATGAAATACTTGAAATAAAATCATCATACCATTAGTGTTTTCACAGATAATTATTTACCTAATAAATTGGTTGTAATCCTGATACCCTTAGACACGTTTTTAGATATATAATTATCGTTACATCTTGATTCAAATAAGACATGAGTATTTCTTGTTTGAATGGTAAGTGTACCTTCTACCACATCATCATCACAACTATAATAAAAAAGGCGATCACATGGTATTCCCTTTTTCCCCTACTTATGATATTACTGATGTCAGTCATCATCCTTAACCATTTCATTTTGGATCTTGTTCAAAAAATGCCAATACACATTTCATTTGAAACACTAGATTATGGGTGAATTATACGGGGAATCATTCTCTCTATTAACATTGTAATCAAACTTCTTCCAATTTTATTGGAAATCAATTGTTTTATGTCATTTCTTCCCAAACATATTAAATTTCATAGACCCCTTAATATAATTTTCTACATGTTTGAATCCACACATTGAGAATATTATAAGGTTTAACTTATTCTCATCATGTTTTTATAGTTTCATTTAATCTCTATTTTCCTTTTCTTATCAAACCCATGATATTGATTGAAAATATTGATCATTATTTCCACATTGAGACAACATAGAATTTTTTATTAATAGCTACTGAACTCTCTTATGGATAAAGGACTTTGGATACATGGTTATTGGATACATTATAATTAAAAAACATTACTTTTTGGTTTGATGATAATTCCATATGGGTATCTCACATGTCTTGTAAAATTTTCATCAAAGGAACCAAAATATTAATCATCCTTCTTTTTCATCACATGGAATTTAATCTCCATTTTTGTACATGTAATAATAGAGATTTACTTAATGAAAAATAATCTCAAAACGAATACAACTTCATGTAGTCAATATCATCATGTTACTTTGTATTTTTGAAGATAGTCAAACATTTAGATGATTCACCTTAAAAATTATCGACAACTAAAAATAACTTTTATTGTTTCGAGAAACAGATATTGAAAATATATTTTTATGGTACTGGAAGATTTTTCAACCATTAGTAGAGTAGTGGAACTACTGAAATAAGTTCATGTTTATCATTAAGTAATCAATTGAACATTTTTCTGACCATTTACCTTTTAAAAGATTACCATGATTTATATATTGAGAAATTTTTGTGAGAATAAAAATGATATTTTAGATTCTAGATCCCAAAAAAATTTATTTCTCTGGAGAAAAAGAATTTAATTAACTATCACACCAAATATTAGCCCAATTAATTTTTGTTTCATCCACTGAAAAAACAAAAAAATCATAACCTACGAAATAATAATCAAACAGGAAAGCACATAATAAAAAAATATCTTAAAAGATGTATAAATCATGACACCTTATTTTTATTTTCTTAAACCATGGATTTATCCTTATTCATTCATTGTCATCATATATTAAAATTCATCATGATGGTTCATAAATAGTTTTTTAATTTAGTAAGTATATCCCTTGGGAGTGTCAATCCAAGTGTGTTGTAAGGCCCAATATCATGCACCAGGTGATCATCGAGTCTAGTTCAATGTTCTATTTTTTAGTTATTACCATTATGTACCTATGTTCTTGAGTGACATTTACTCATAGAATCCAAACATGGATGTAATTTATGCGAATCCAATAACTATATCTTTAAAAAAAATCCAATACATTTTCATACACATTGAATCATCCTTATACTTATCCTCGTACATATACTTATAAATAACCAGTGAGTTCTTGGTAAATATTTCATATCCTAAGGTAAAAAGTATAAATAAACCTATCATTCAATAAAAATTGTAATAACCAAAACTTCTCATGTATATATATATATATAAAATATTTTTATAATATGAATCAATACATTAAACAAACACATGCTGGTTAATTATAAAGGATGAATGAATTTGGATACATAGATCCATTAAAAATGGTCTATAAGTGAGTTATTTCATCTCTAACTATGATAATTGTAAGTTGAATCATTCTGATAAATATCATACATAATACCTTTCATTATAACCTTGAAAAAGTAAACATAAGAAATGTTTATATCAGAAGCCCCGGAAGGTTAAACAAGGGATATATAAATATATCACGAGCATATGTGCATGTTTACAAGAAAATAACATTTAAAAACAATAATCTGTAGATCATATATAATAAAAATGAGTCTTTAAATAAATATAAACAGCTTATAAAACATAATAATAATTGAATCAATGAAAATAACAAATAAGGATATAACATTGGGATAACACATATATTTTTATAATACACAAAATCATTGAAAATAATTTACGTAGCAGTTCATGACTTATTAACCACAATGTCATAGTGGATTGGGTTCACTCCTAGAACTATTATATTAATCAATCTTCAATCACAAACTATCATAGTTGATAGAGTCCTTTTCTAAATTTGATTCACTACCCATGATAGTCATGATTACCTAATCAGATATCAATATTTACCCAATGCATTGGTCTATGATATAGGCCCCACCTATCACTTATTGAAAAACACACATATATGTTTCACAATATTATAAAATATTCCTTATATCAGGACCTATGAAATGAAATGGGTTTCATAAACATTTCATCATTGCATAAATTATGGAAAATATATTGGATTTGTAATCATTTCATAATTTCATTTATGAATATTCTGTGAAAAAAACAAGATTCAAAAACATTTTATCATGGTATAACACATGGATGAAAACATGTATATTAATCATCTTTTAATAATAAACCTAAAAATTTAGAGATAGAATAATAATGGTATCCTTGAATATCATCCCAAGAAAATATTAATTAATATCAAATCATGTCACCTTATATGGAATATTATTTTGGTATAGAATGAACATTGAATATTTTAAAGGAAAATTATAATTTAATATAAAATAACCTTTTATAAAATAAAAATTTATAAAATAATATGAAAATAAATTTATTTAAAAAAACATTGAAAATCTATAGAGGTGTAATCATATTATCAGTGGTCTATGATGTTGGGAAATTTCAATTATTGATGTACAAATTAAAATATGGATTCATTTAAAATTTCAGGTAAAATCCAAAAGGGTTTTGTTTGGAAAATGACATGAAGATTTATTTTAAATAATTTTGTAAAAATATTTTCTTGGATAAAAATTACACCAATAAATAATATTTATATTATTAAAAACATGTTTTTAAATTTTATATAAAACATTATTTTAGAATAAAAATGGGTTTTGGCTGAAGAGATATATATAAGAAAATTGTCATAAAAATTAATTTTATATATTGAGTACATAAATAGAGGAAATTTAATGATAAATTCGTTGTCTATTAATACCCATATTTTAATAAAATACTTGAGTTTTGTTAGGGCTATAATATAATATTTCATCATTCGAATCCAAATCATTAGATGTCTCAATAGATGATGTTATTATATCATTAAAACCATATCACTGTTAATAATGAATCATAGGCCCTATGATAGAATAAAAGTAATTAAAAAGTTTAATTTCAAGATAAAAAATAATTATTCATAATAAATTTCAACAAGGTTGTATATATAATTCATTAAAGAATATAGGTGCACAATATATCATTTTCTCAAAAAAGGAAAATCGAGACAAAAATCTTTTACCAAAAGTATTGAATTCCATCAAACACATAAAAATAGCTTGTATAATAAATAAATTCTTATTATAAATATATTAAATAACAATAAATTTTTATTTCACACCATATGAAATTTACTTATGGCATTATTTATACTTTTATTGACAATTACTTGTTAACGTCAATTTTCACTCAATAACATCATTGTTTTTCATGTATGTTTTGATTTTTTATTTATTGTTTCTCTTACATTGATCATGGTTATATGATATCAAGAAATTTAACCATGGCATAGACTATTTATTAATTTATAATATATGAATTTATAGTAATCAATAAAATCTAGTGGCTGAAAATGATATATACCATTCATGGAGATGCTAAGTCATACATACATATGAACATTGTTTTAATTATTAGGAATGATGGAAATAATTAATGTGAAATATAATATTAGCATTTTAGAATAATTTTTATTTTATATTAATAATATATTTTCATTAAAAAAAATAATTATTTCCTTTCATGAAAAAGAAGAATGAACCACATCACATCGTGTGATTCTAGTCCTCCATACACATGGGTGGCATTATCCTTTTCCAAAAAAATATAATGTAATGATATATATGTGATATAATAATTAAATTATTATAATAATTTAATAAATGTAATATATAAATATTTAATTCATCATTATATCTAGTCAAGATAGGTTGTGATAGAAAATAAATGTCATTAGTTCGTGAGGTGGCAGTCTTTTATACAAACGAATTATGATTTCATATCTCATTTGATAGAATTGGAAATTTCTATAAGTAATTAACGTAAATAAAAACATATAAATACATTTAACATTATATTGATATAATAAAATCATTTTATTATAATAATATAAGGTTTTGGAGGATGAAATAAAATAAAAATGCTAATTGAGGAACGTTAACGCTTCTTGAGGATACAACCTTATGTTTCCACCAAAAGCTTTATTTGGATAGATTTATGAAAAATAAGGATTTTATGTTGAGAATTATGAATTGGTGAATATATTTAGTTATGGGTTTGATAAACCAAATTATTTTTTATTTGTGAAGAGGAGAGTATAAGTAGTGTTCCTTATAAGTGGGTTTAGTATCGAGACTGTAATATAAGAAAATAAAATAGTGTACCCATGTTTATCATATGAAAAAAGGATCCAAAATAGACACTTACTGATAATTAATCATTATATTGAAAGTATATGTATATATATTTTGGTTTTTGTAAATGTATTATTATCATTTTTAACCCATATATTTTGAGTTAACTCCTTAATAAACCCATTTTTACATTATCTATTATTATTATTATTATTTTGGTAAAAAATATTGATTAAATTTTTACATAATATAATTAAGTATGATTCCAAGTATTTAATATATTTTTAGAAATTAAAATCAATAAATTGTAAAATTTAAATTAAAAATTTAAAGTAGTGACCCGATTAAAACCTGGCTTTCCAAAGGGAAAATGTTCAACTTTTATAAATATTATCAATAAAAATTCATTAAAAAAATAATGAAAATGAAAAATAATTCATCAATATGTATATAATTTAACTAATTTTACATTAAAAACATTTTTCTTATAAAATTAATATATAAATTCCTTACATAAAAAGTCATATTTGGATAAATACTATTACTTTCACTATTCATCAAAAAATTAATCTTTTCAATTGAATAATAAAAATTAACCATAAAAATAATTTAACATAATGATTTAAAAATAAATAAATTTTATAAAACTAAATTTATAAATTTATTAAAAATTTAATTAATTTATTTTATCAAGAAATGAATATAGAGAGAATTTATTTATAAAATATATTTTTGGGAACATGTAATGTGTTTTTCAGAAATAAATAAATTTTTTATCCATATTTTTTCATTATATTGAATCATTATAATTAATATTTAAAATTGTATTATTCATATTAATTAAAAATACTATAGTTTGTGATGGCCTTACCTAAATAATAATATTAATTGGTTGTTACTGTTTATTAAAATATCACTTTTGTTTTACAAAAACCTTAATAGATAATTAATTTTTTTGAAAAAAATATTTCATAAAATATTAGGGTGTTAAAAGTTTTGACCAAATTTTATGACCAATAAGCCGTAGACCATACTTCTACAAAACTATTTCAATTAACTCGTTCTAAAATAAGTCACATGGTATCAAACCATGTATCACATTACCAATAAATTAACTATGCATTTTAAGTATGTCAATCACCATTAGGATAGAGTACATTCCATGTTTTCCAATATAAAATCATAAAAGTAATCCTCCTTCATATGTTAAAAAATTCATACCTAACCCTTATGTAATTGGCATTACACAATGATAAATTTCATGATCTCTTTATTTATGGAATCCTTGATCTTGGGATTAGATAACCTCATAAAAATAAATCCCATATAGAGCATTAAAAGGAAACAAAAATTCTAACTCCATACTGACCTTATAGTATAATTGAGGGGACCCGATCATTTCACACATAAATATTTCATCACTAAAGATGAATATTCAACATATTTTTTAATAAAAAATCCTTTATACTATAAAGGATTAGTGTATTTGGAGAAAATAAATATTATTATACAATTTAAGGAAATATATTCAACATATCCCATAAATTTCTTCTTATATAGTAAAATTCTTAAACACACCCAAAATAAAAACATTTGTCATAACCTTGGGAATGGAGAAATTAGAAAGGGTGATCATAGATTCACAGAAAGAGTAAATAGGAGAGATAACTATAAATTATCTTATGTTAGTATATAAACCTCTTAAGGGTATGAAAACATGATTGTATCTTATGATAATCACAACCAATCATAAAATGATGATTAATCATAAATCAGGGAATTTTCCTTTTATATAACTAAATACATAACTCACAAGTGTTATAAATCACCAATAATCAATTATGAGGTGTGAGAAAATATCATAAGCTCTACAAATAAGTTTGTGACACACATAATTATTGAAAATCATTTCCTTAGATAAGGATAACGAGAAAGACTACCATAGTGGATTTGGATCACTATATATTCTAAAATTTTCATAGCCATAGTTTACACCCAAAAATAACATTTTAGATAGAGTCCCTTCATAAACATGGATCACACAGTATTGAAGTCCAAATTATCTTACAAGATATCAATCAATATTTAATTCATTAGAGGTACCTAATATTATGGTCCCACCAATCACAAAATAAAATTCATTCAATGTGTGAAAATATATAATAAAAAATTCATTATATCAACATATTATAACCAATGTAAATGAAAATGTGTTTATAAACATATCATCATTTAATTTTATCATAACTCTATTAAATGATAGTGTTCTTATAAATTTTTCATACAATTTAAATACTTATAAAAATAAAAATTGTTATTGAATCATTCATAAATCATAATCATTATAAACCACATTGATAAATAAATTGTCTGGTATCAAAAGAATATATCCCTAATGAATCGTATGAATCCTAAAATCATGATTACATAAATGAGAAATGCCATTAAATTATCATTTGAACATATCTTTGAATACATGATAAAATATATGTTTCCATTAATAATATTTTAAATAAAAATATTTATAATATTGAAAAAAAAACTATCCTTGAAAATAATCAGGTATAGTTGTAAAGAAACCATAAAATAATATAATAATTAACCTAACCAGAAAATAAGATATTTCCATATATGTTAAAAGAAAACATTATTTTCAAATTTTATAAAAATGAAAATTTAAATTTGTTTGGATGTATTTTTTTAATTCAATTTAAATTTAGTAATGGTTCTATGATACTAGATTTCTCTGTAAGGTACCTTCATGATTATGTTTTTATTTAAGTCCCCATTATTGGTAAATTATGTGATATCCCAAGTCCTTTAGAAGGCTCGGGGGGTGTTTTGGGGGTTCAGGACATGATGAAAGGGGAACAAGGGGATTTCAAGGTAAGCAGCACGGTTTGTGCATGGTATGAAAAACCATATGAGGGCACACCGTGCATGCCATAACAATCTGAACTATTTTCACACAGTCTAACAAATTGTGTATGAGTCGGTGGTGCGGGAAGTATTATCATCATAGTTTGGGCACAGATTTGAAAACTATGTTCGTAAACTGTGTAGCTTGGAAACATTTAAAAAATCAAAAAAATTACATTACGGAATTTTCATACCCTACTCCTTATTATGGTCTTCCTCCTCTCTTACAACACAATGAATGAACTAAATTTTCCAATAGATTTTAAGGATCTATCTCCCTCATATTAGCGCCTCATGGAGTATCTTTTGAGGCAGATTGAAGATCCGGGTAAGGTTAATCTCCCTTATTCTTCTCTTTTTGGTTTGGGTTCCCATTCTTCTTATATATTATTCTGACTCTTTCAAACCCTGTTTTTCAGTGATATTTAGGTTGAGGCTTCAAGGGTGCGTTGAATCGGGTTCTATGTCTTTGGTTGATAATTTTTTCAGCATTGGATTCAAGGAAGGTGTTCTACAAGTTGTATCCCATGGGTCTCAAGTGGATTTGTACCTATAAGGTTATGTTCTTAATTTTAAATTATTTTATTATAGGTTTTCATTCCTAAATTTAGAATATTGGGTTCCTAAATGGTTAATTGAACTCCTAATGATCTAGTGGGATGCATGGAGGATAACCAAATGAGATTTAGGCCACCAATGTTATGTGATAATATTTCCCAAAATCAAAATTTAGGTAAATAAGTATATGGCCATTGTCTAGGAATATACAGCCCATGATGAATATTTTAATATGCTTGAACGATGATTAATTTGTACTTAGTAATTCATTTATGTTGGGTAACCACCTAAGTGGTTATTTTGGTTGGCATAAAAATGTGTTAAATGGAAAATTGGGAAAATTCATGGGGATTAGATTTTTACATAAATATTCTTAGTGATATAGGCATGTGAAATGGGAAATTGAGATTAAGGGGTTATGTAATATAAATGTGTAATGTTTTAATAGATTGAAGAAAAATGTTGATTTCAAATTTATTAATATTGTTGTGATATGGTTAATTGTGGTGAGTGATAAATAAAAATGTGCACATGGCATGGTTGAGTGGGGTCTCGACATGTGTTTCTATGCCCAGGGGTTGAGTTGGGCTCAGGTTCTAGATCCCCTTATAAATGCACGAGTTAGGGAAGGGGACATAGGATTATTCCCCAAATGGTTTCATTCCACCGAGACCGAGGTTTTTAGGTAAGGATTAAGGGTTTTTTTATAATGTGATTCTTTGTAGCATAGGACTTGATTTTTTCCCATATTCTAGAGAACATTTAATATGCTTAATCCATTTAATTCAGAAAAAATGGTAGATTAATCCATGAAGTTTCTATGCAGTGAACCTTGATTCAATTGTAGTATAAATTAAATGAGCTTAGTCTAGAGTGTCCTATAGAACATTTTAACATTATTTTGTCATTATTACTATTTGAATACACTATCTACTTTTCTGGATATTTTTTAGACACCGATTTGGTGGCCCACTGAGTTACACTCACACCCCGATTGAGACACTATTGGGTACATGAGAAGATTTCATGCATGATGGTAAGGACAAGGATGAGGAACCCATGCTTGATAATTGAGTTGGACATGGAAATTGATTGGGTGAGGTTCTAGACTTGGTGTTCTGGCCATTTTGGGGATCCATCCATTTTTATTTCTTTGGGTTTTGTTTACATGGCACTTTAACATGGCATGACATATTTATTATTTCATTTGGTTGTACTATGTTTTGTGATTTAGTTATTTAAAAATGATATTTATTGTTGAGATTTATTTCCATTATTTAAATTATTATCTATAGTGGATTGCTCTTATCAAGAGGGTATAGTCTCCCCACATGACTTATTAAACCTCTCTACAAGTTGGAAACCTCTGGAAAATAGGGATACGCTCTTGAGGTCATCTGAAAACCCATCTTGGGGAACCAATTTAGTTGATTCACGGTCAGGGACATTACAATGTGGTATTAAAAGAGGTTTATTTTCTTTCATACTATATGGGGAAGGTAGACATGAAGTTTTGAATTATTATGGTATTGGTAATGAGCTCATGCTTGGGAGTAGCTAACCCATGTATGAGGGGAAACCAAAGATTCCCTGGGAGTGGATTCTTGTTATTGTTTTGTGTTGTTATATTTGATTTTATTTTACCAATAGGTGATGCTAATGATGTGTGATTTGACGGTTTTGTGATATTTCTCTCGTGGACAGAAAGGTACAAGGTTGTGTATTCAAACATCATTCTTGTAAACTATGTTGGCAACTGACATGAATTATGATAAGAGCACATAAATGATGGGTGTGCATGATATAATGGTTAAAAAGCATATATTTTCATAGAATTAGTGAAATTGTGCTTAATGAGATGGTATGAATGGGTAAAGAGGAATGTCAAAGGAGTGAGTATCAAATTAGAAAAGGTGGATTAACAAATAAGAAAAGTTGATTAACCTGTCCTAAGGGTAAATGGGGATATTGAAATGGTGTTGAATAGGTGTTAATGATAATACATGTAACCATATAAATTAGATCATGTGTTAGACATGGCGAATGGAGAGATATCTAATGGTAGTTATCTAATTGTAACTAGGCTCTTTTGGGTAGTGTATGCTAACTAGTTTTGTTTTGTCAAGTGATGATAATACTTATATATTGTCTTCCATTCATTAAATTGAGAGAGTTGCATTCTAAATATCATGTTTGAAATTATAGAGAAATTCCACCTTGAAAACATGTTCCGTTTGGGTGTCATGAGGATGTTGCGGAGAATGATCTTCTAGTTGTGGATCAAGAGAATGTGGTGATCCAAGAAATTATGGAAGATCCATTCTGTGAGAAAATTTCTCATTTTATGCATATAATGGAACGATATCCAGGGTGGGTTGCACCAAGTAAGTTTGAGCTGACATGGTAGTTTCAGCTACAACACCCTCTGACATTTACCAATGAGGGTGGTCTATAAGAAGAAGAGTCCTGGATAGAGTCCATCTAATCTATTAATGATCATTTAGATACACCTCTTGAGAAGTGTGTCATGTTAGAGACCTATATGCTTCGAGGTCATGGAATGCATTGGTGGGACATCATGGTTTATACAGAGTAGGATGAGGGAATAATGGTGAAGAATTTTCAGAAGAAGTTCCATCAAAATGTCTACCCAAAAACCATGATGCATGAGAAGGATATGTATTTCATGAGGATTACTAAGGGGAAAATTTTGATGATGGACTATTCTAGTCGTTTCACCGATTTGAGGTGCTTCATTCCCACATTGAAAGGAGATGAGGCAGCAAAAGAAAAATTCTTCTAGGATGGGATGAGACAAAAGATCTAATCTCAGGTGAATATATTTCATTTGAAAATATTTTTTTAAGTGGTTGAACAAGACCTTATCTCAGAGGGGAAGATGAACGGTGTTTGAGGTAGGTAACTTTTGGCACCATTAGGGCAAGAAAGTGGTCTAGATTTTGATAGTAAGAAGCAAAATTTTGGGATCTTCAAGCAAGTTGGAAGCACACCATGTAGTCAGAAAAAGGGCGCCATATTCTCATAGTGGCGACCAGGTCTTCTATTATCAGTGTGACAATTAGGGTCACAAGTATGACCATTTTACCCTCCCACTGGTCTAGTTTTGAAATTACGATAGGTTAGGCCATATTAATATGTTCTGTATGAACCCATCATAGTCAGGGAAAAATTGAAGTGACAGGTAGTTGTCATGTGTAGTCAGGGAGCGGTTACTCTATATTTGGAAGAAATTGGGATCTCCACAGGCTTTAATAGTAGAGGTAGTATATGAGGAACATTGGGACAAGATCATTTTTACCAAAAGAGCAGTGCAGTGTAGGGTACTCTGGTTGGAGACTGGGGTAATCGGGCAGGTCGCCTCTATACAGTTCATGCTACACCTAAAGGTGGTGAGACATGACCATATACTCTTCTAGCAAAGATTCTTATAACTTCCACAGTAGCTAGATCTTTGTTTGATATAGGTATTATGCACTACTTTATTTCAACCTAGTTTTTAGTTGTCATGGGCCTAATCAAAGAGATTGCATGTGGGGTAATGTCGCCTGATAATCCACTTGGGGTATGAGTTGATGACATCCGGTAGTTTAAGGGTTGTGCTCTAGACATTTGTTTTATATCATTTTCCATAGGATATGTTTTTCCTTGAGATTTCAGGTTTTTACCTAATCATGTTAGTGGACTTGTTGGTGTTATATCAAGCTCATATTGATTGTTACTAGCATTAGATAATGTTCACATCTCTCGATGGATGAACTTATATACTTCTTGGTTAGTGGGATACTCTAAAGGGATGCATAGGGTCACTATGCCAATAGTTGGTGGAACTTAAAGCCCAAGTGGCATGACCTATGTTAGATGATGGAGAAAATGGGCATCCAATATTCCCTTATGTTGTGAACCAGTTTTAGTATGTGTTTCTTGTGGACTTATAAGGGTTACCACCAGAGATAGATGTTGAGTTTATGAAGAAATTATTTCCTAGGGGGAGCCACTCACCATTCCTACATGTCAAATGGCACCAGTATAGCTACATGAAATGAATGTTCTGTCGGAAGAATTGGAGTGTAAAAGTTTTACACATCCTATTACATCACATTGGGGATCTCCAATGTTGTTTTATAAGAAGGATGATGGATCACTAAGGCTATGTGTTGATTATAGGATGCTGAACTAGATGATAATTAAGAACTGATACCCTCTTAAAAAAATCAATGAAAAGTTTGATCAACTCAAATGTGCCTTGGTGATTTATAAGATCTATTTTAGATCGGGATACCATTTGTTGAGGGTGATACCTTATGACATACCCTAGATAGATTTTCGAAGGATGTATGGGTTGTATGAATTTCAAGTGATGTCTTTTGGATTTACCAATGCACTAGTTGTGTTCATGGATGTGATGAACCAGATATTTCACCCATATCTATATTAGTTTGTTGTTTCCTTTTAGGATGAAAACATGGGGTACTATATAACTCATGATAATCATGTAAGAAATCTTAAAATCATCATGAGTACACTTAGAGATCATGGGATTTACATCAGGCTATCAAAATGTTAGTTCATGATCGATGAGGTGCACTCTTTGGGAAGCATCATTTCATAGTTAGGTGTGTTGTTAGAACTAGAAAATGTGTAGGTAGTGGTGTCTTGGGAGTTTCTCAAAAACTTCTTTGATATTCATATTTTTCTGGGCTTAACAGGTTATTACTGATGATTTATTAGTGATTCCATCGTTTGTAATTGCCACTCACTACCCTAACGATTAATGGAATTATGTTTTATTGGTCAGAGGTTTGTGAGAATTCTTTATAGGAGATGAAAAGGTGGTTGACTACTGCAACACTTTTGATCTTACCCAAACCATGTAAGAGGAATAAGATGTTCTTTTATGCATATGGGGTTGGACATGTGGCAGTGCTGATGTAAGGTGATGGGGTTGTAGCTTATTGGTCAACACTATGTACCACATGAATTAAATTATCTTACACATGACCTAGAGCTAGCTGTTGTGGTTCGTGCATTAAATTTCTTGAGGCATTACTTGTTGGGAGAACCCTTTTTGGTCTTTAGAGACCATAAAAGTGTCAAATACTTCCAACCTTAGCCAGATTTTAATAGTCCACAATGATGGTGGACTGAGTACCTGTATTTTTTTGATTTTATGTTGGTGTATACACAAGGAAAGGCGAATAGTGTCTCCAATGCTCTGAGACACAAGACTCAGAATCATGTAGTTCAAGAATGTTGTTCAGAGTTGGTGATGATGTCTTTGTTTACGGAGATGCATTTGGAGGTACATGATTGGAATGGGTAGATGACCCTTGAATCTAATGAATTTGAGACTGTTATTTTGATAAATGTTAAAGAGAGTCATCTGGTAGACCCAAAGTGTTTGGATATAAAATAAATTTCTTAGTGGTATGGAGTCATATTCTGTTTGTTCATTCAATGCTGACAGAGTTTCTTATCATCGGGGTCATATTGTGTTGTCAAAAGATGCACAAGAAGAGTTGATGCACGTATTTCAAACATCAAAGTGTGAAGTCCATTCGAGCTTGACTAAGAGGTATTGTGATCTTCTAAGGCATTTTTTGGCTAAGAATGAAGAAATATGACAGGAGTTTTGTGGCATGATGCCTTATCTATCAGTAAAGGAAGGATTAACATCTGTTTCTAGGTGGTTTGTGGCAGTAATTTTCTATTCTAGAGTTGATTTTGAATGATGTCATGATGGACATTGTACTGGGTCTTCAAAGGACTCCTCAGAAGAATGATGTGATTTTGGTGTTGGTAGATCGACCAATGAAAGTGGATCATTTCTGGCCGATCCAAGATAAATATACAGTCTACCACATAGTGGAATTGTATGTTTGAGAAATAGTATAGTTGTTTGGTAGGACAAGAACCATAGTTTTGGATTGTGATCCATGATTAACCTCTAGATTCATGATGCAACTATAGAAGAAACTTGGTACCTAGGTGTTTTTTAGTATGTCTTACCACCCATAGACTAACAAGTAGTAATATCATATAATTCAGGTATTAAAAGACATGTTGAAATCATGTTTTCTATATTTCAATGGTTCATGGGAGAAGCACTTTTCGCTTGTTGAATTTTCATAAAATAATAGTTTTTAGGTTACAGTTCAGATGGAAACATTAGAGGCACTTTATGGGAGGCTAGGTAGATCACTATTTCACTGGTTAGAGACTGGGGAGTCTCAGTTTTTAGGATTTAGTCTTCTATAGGAGACGTTTTAGTATCATTGTTTAATTCAAAAGTATATGGAAACAGCTCAGAGTATAAAGAATTATTATGTGTATCGGCGTCTTAAACCTCTTGAGATCATGTTGGGTGATAGTTGGTTTCTTCTTCTATTACCAAGGTTGGGTCACCACCGAATTTGGAAGCAGGGCATGTTTGAACCTATATATGTTGGGTTATTTGAGATTATGGAAAAGATCACATTAGTGGTTTACCAATTTGTTCTTCCACAACATTATAGTGGAATTTATGTTGTTTTCCATGTTTCAAAACTAAGATAGTATAATCCTAATCCATCTCATGTGATAAATGTTGAGGAAGTCGATCATGAGGCTGATGTGTCCTTTTAGGATCACCTGGTTCGTATTGTGGATCATAGTGAAAATGTTTTGCAGGGAAAGGTTCTGCCATTTTTTCACGTTCAGTGGAAACATGGAAAAATTTAGGAAGAAGAATTGGAGAGGGAATCAGATATGTGGGCCCAGTGGCCCAATATTTTTTATTTGGGAACTCAATGATGCTCAGGATGTGCAGCTCCAGGACGAGCCATTATAAGGTGGGGAGGATTTAAGATCCCAGATTTAACTGTAATGTATTTCCTTGTTTATGGTTCAGATTAATTCCCCATTATTGAATAATTAAGATTTTCTCAAGTCCATGATATGGTTTAGGGTGTTCTAGGGGTTCGAGATATGAAAAAGGGACAAGGGGTGCTTTCTGGGTAAGCCTCACAGTTTTCACACAGTTTGGTAAACTGTGCGAGGGGACAACATGCAAGAATTAGCAATAAACAGAGTTTGGGCATGGCCAAGAAAACCATGTGATACAGGGGAATGTGGGAAGAATCATCTATATGGTTTTTATATGGATTGGAAAACCGTCTGGGTAAACTGTGCAACCTGTAAACCTTTAGAAAATTATAAAAAAATGCCAATATAATATTTTTATACCCAACTCGGGATCCCCCCCCCCCTCTACCGTTGCAACTCATGCAATGAACCAAAGCTCCCAAGAGATTACATGGATCTATCTCTCTCATCATAGGGATATTTGGAGTGCTTCTAGTTGCATATTGATGATCCAATTATGGCTAATCTCCCACATTCTTCTATTTTTAGTTTAGGGTACCCATTCTTCTTATATCTTCTTTAGAAGATCTCAAACCAATTTTTTCTATGAGATTTTGGTTGAGGTTTCAAGGGTTTATTGAATCATTTTTAAAGGATTTGTTTGAGAGTGTGTTCTCCAACAGATTCATAGTAGGTTTTCTATAAGTTTTATCCCTTGGGTTTCAACTGGATATGTGCATGTTGGGTTATGTTCTTAATTTTAAATTATTGTGTTATTAATTCCCTTTGATATATACTGATATAGTGTGTGTCTAATTGGTTAATTGAACTCTTCATGATCCCAGTGGAATACACGGAGGATGGTCAAATGAGATTAGGGCTACCCATTGGGTGTGCCTATATTCCCCAGAATTCGATTTTAGCTAAGAAATTGTAAAGCCATTTTGGAATAACATAGATACCATGATGAATATGATAATATTCATGATGGATGTGTAATTGGTATTTACTAATAAACAGAGATTAAGTAATTCTCTAAGAAGTTTTTTGGTTTCCATGAAAAAGGGTTAAATGGTGAAATGGGAAAATACTAGGGGATTAGCTTATTACTTGAATATGAATAGTGATATAGTCATGTGAAAAGGGAAATGAAGATATATGGGTAATATAATATTAATGATGAATGTTTTAATAGATTTAGATAAAATTTTAATTTTCCATTTATTGATATTTATGTGATTTGGTTTATTGTGGTGAATGATAAATAATCTTGTGCACATGTCTTAGCTGAGTGGGGTATCAACATGACATTTTATCCCCATAGGTCAAGTTGGACTGAGGTTCTGGTTCCAACCCTAAATGCATGGGTTAGGGAAGCGGTCATAGTTCTCTTTAGCTAATAGTCCCATTTCACCCAGACTGAGCCATTGAGGTGGGGATAATGGGTTTTTTTAATGTGTTTCCTATTAAGATATAACTTGATTTTGTTCCCATTTTCATGATAACATTTTATATGCCTAATCACTTAAACACATGAAAAGGGTTGATTAAACAATAAAATTTCTAAGTAGTGAACATGGATTCAATAGGAGTATAAATTAAATGACCATAGTCTTGAGTGACATATTGAAATATTTACCTTTATTTTTACATTATTATCATTTTCATGCTCTATATACTTTGCTGGATATTTTTTAGACATAGTTGGTTGTGTCCTACTCAAATACCCACACAACTTTCTCAAGCCGCCATTGGGTACCCGAGAAGATTTTAGGCTTGATGGGTTGGACAAGGGAATGGGCTCTATACCAGGGAGTTGGGTTGGACATGGGACGTGGGACATTTTCTGGTGAGGATCTAGACTAGGATTTACATCCATTTTGGGGATCCTTCTATTTTCATTTCTTTCAGGTTCTATTCACTTGGCACTTTAGCATGGCATGGAATATTTACTATTTCATACGGTGGTATTGGATTTGGTTATTTATTCACGTTATTGAATTTTTACGATTGTTTCTATTATTTAAAATATTATCTACTTCTATTTCTCTAAAAAGAATGGTATAGTCTCCCGATATGACTTATTAGACCCTCACTGGTAGTTAGAATCATATGGCATATGAGGAGGCGTGCTTGAGGTCATGTGATGACCGAGATGGGGACACCAATTTAGTGGATTCAGGGTTGGGTACATTATAATGGTAGTGAAAATTAACTATTTAGAAAAATTTATGTATGGGTAAATACATTCATTAAATATTTTTGATGATTATAGACATGGAAGACAAATTTCATTGAACATCGTGGATATAATGCCCGCTTCTCTTTAAAACATTTTATCAATAAATTTATGTAAAAAATAAAGAAAAATGTAACTAATACAAAGAAATTATTTGAATATCAAGAGGAGGAAAAAAATTTAAGACGCTTAAAATATAATATAAATATGACTTCCTTTAATTGAAATTTAGTGTTGGCACTCTCTAAAAGAAATGAAATTATAAAATTAATCCCATATATTAAGTTCTACATTGCATAATATGTGTTCAAATAACCTATATAATAAATATATAACTACTATTATTATAGTATAAAGATATATTCACATAAAAGATATAATTTATCATTCCTTTATAATATAAAATTATTTGTTTATTAACAATTTTTTCATTTAAATGAACAATTGGGTGAAAGTGGCCAACTTTCTATGTTTGTTTCTGTTATATGGGTCTAAAAATTTCATGTTGGTAATGGTATATAATTTATGAAATAATAATAATTATACAATTAGAATATTTCATCATTATTAAGGATTTTATTGTTACTTTTTTAAGACATTGATGTATAATTAAATAACGTACATTGTGTAGATGGTAGTGTGTATATATGTGAGAGTGATGTTTACACTATTTGATGGATGGAATGATTGAAAGGTAAAAAATAATTCACCATTAAAGAAATTTTAATATATAATAAATATTATATATAATCATAAATATATCCTCATTACAATCCATATAATGAATAAATTAAAAAAACTCATCATTTCGAAGAGTTGGTAGTCCACATGTATGCACGAGTGACGATGTCATTTCACAATAGAAAGGTAGGTGAAAAGGTAAATAAGATTACTTAATTATATAATAAAAATTACATAATAAATAAAATATATAAACATTAATTATATAATAATAACAATCCATGAAATATTATTATGGTTAATGAATCATATCGGTACAAAGAGGTGGTAGTCCACACAGAGAAACTATTGATACTTTTATTTCCCATTTGATGGAGCGGATGTGGAAGATGGTTTTAAATAATAAAAATAGAATATCTGTATATTTTTGATAAACTAATAATTATATTATTATTGATTAAATGGTTTTAGATTTTGTGAAATGATAAATAAATTTGATAGAGCATAGTTAACAGTTATACCTATTCATTGAGAAACCTCCTCATCATTAAACCATAATATTTAACAGAATGGGATTATAATAAAAAATACATATAAGACACGGAAATCGATTTTTTGAAATAATTTTTTTTGTATTGTATGAGATAAGAGGTGTTTGAAGTGTGAGTAATGAAATGTGGTGTAATTTTACAAGAGAGGGAAGTAGCAGACATAAAGTTATTAATAATGTTAAAATATAATACTCACAGTCATGCGAATGTGGCTCAAAAGTTTCTATATTTAAAATGTGTATTGATATATAATATAAATATATTAATATAATTTCATTTAAAATTGTTTTTTTTCTCATTTAAATCTTATCTATTTAGTTGATCCCCTCCTTAACCCCTTTTAACCTCTACGTAATAATAAATGTTTACATCGGTTACTATAAATAAAAAAAAATTAATGATGAATTAATTATAAAATTTTATTAATTTGTGTATAAAATAGGTATTTAATTTTACATAATATAATCAATATAAATGGAATAATTTAATTTAAAATAATCCCACAAAATGTGGAAGAAACAATTTTCCATAAGAATGCATTTTTGATTATAAATTTTTTTTAATGAAAAATTATTTATAATATAAATTTAAATTAAATCTATTGGATTATGTTGAATAATAAAAATGAAAATTTTAAATATTTTCAAAAAAGTGGGAAGTTAGAAATATTTTAATTGAAAAGACGTATTTTTATAAAACAAGACTTTTTTTTACTAATCATTATGAAAGTAATATTTTTTGAAAAATACTAGAATTTAACCATTAGATAGTTTTGATATGGTGATTTAAAAATGATAAAAATATTATAAATTAAAATTTATAAATGTGGTAGAAAATATTTATTAAATTTGGGCATAAATTTCGATATATAACATCTTTTAAAAAAATTTAATTTTGAAAAATAAAGTGACCGTATTCTTATTTTTTTCCAAGTAGCCATTATTATGATAATATAAAAATTATTCACTAAGTATATAATCTGTAATTTTTTTAAAAAAAAGTAATAATAAAATTAATAAATTAATAAATTATTATAAACACAAATTTCTAAAAAAATAATGCATTTTAGAAAATACCCTCTTTTAAAATTAACGTGCACTAAATTTAATTCTAATATAATTGAAAACAAATGAGTTAATTTTATAAATATTTTAAATATACATTCTCATAGTTTAGTACGTCATATTCATACATTCCAATATAGTGCCAAGTTGATAATTGTTACATTAATGAATAATTATAGTATAGTATATCCCTACTTGTTTGAACTAGATGTTTCATGGGAAAAATCTATTAACGATTTAACATACATATAAAAAGAAATATATCATAATATATTATGGGATGAAATTATTACCCTATTATAATAATTTATTCCTCAAAATTAAATCACTCTGAAATGAATAGCTAATGACATTTTTCCCCATCACATCTTTTGGTTCCCACATTGCTTCCATAAATTTATCGTTTCTCTACAAAACACTAACGATATGAGTGGGATTGTTTCGAAATAGTTTCTATATTCAATAAAAAAATTCAACCAATTGTTCATTATTATAAATAACATTATTTATTGGTATTACCATGTATTTTAGTACTTATTAAGGATAAAAAAATATACTTATTCAGGATAGATTCATGGAATGTATTTTTATCAGGATAGAAGTTTATTGAGAGGGCCAAATGACAAGAAACCATTCCAATATGATCATAAATATCAAATGTTCCAATAAAAATATGTATAGAATTTAACATTATTAAAATATCATAACCTTCTTCTAATAAGGTATTTATAGGACTAATTATTCATGTAAAATGAAATCAAGATCTCACTGATGATTAAATGAATTATTATTTTTGTTGACACTATGTAACATTTATGAACTTCTAAATGGTTCAAAAATTATCATAAATTTCTTCATCTATATTAATTTACAATATATTATTTTTCTCTATCATTATCCCAGAAAGTAAGATTTATTCTATTCATATCATGGAGAACATCATTAGTAGCCCTCTAAATATTCGATTGAAAGCTATTACTATAATAATTTTTTACCAAATGAATGCGTTGACCCCAAGAACCATTGAAATATAGAGAATTTTTTTATATTATCCTATAGTGTTTGAATGATCCTATTAAACTTAACATCTTCTTCAAGATGATATAATTTACAAAATAACAAATCTATACATGAATCTTCTTGAAGGATTCTCTAAAATATTTAGGTAAATATTAGATCGAAATCATATACTATAGAATTTGGTACTCCATGAAACCTCACAACTTCCCCAATTTATATAATGAGAATATTATTAGGATATATATATTCATTAATGGAAATAAAAATTGATTATCTTATATAGTGATTGACGACACCCCAATAAATAGTGTAACCATTAAATGGTTTGTGGAGTATGATGATGAAATCCATGGTGATGTTTTAACCGGTACATTCTAGTAATGGTAATGGTTTTAACATCCCCTTAGTAATTTTTTTTCATAAAAATAAATTAATGAAATATTAAGCATCCCGATACATAGTCGTTAATATTCCTTTTCATGTTGTCTCGCAAGAAACACAGTTCTAAATATAAACAAATCATTATGATTCAATGATTAATTGAGAATGAAAAAATATGATATCTAACCAAATGATAATTCATTAAGAATAGTATTTAGGGGACACAAATTCTATTCTTCAACCATATCATTCCATCAAAATCATGTCTTAACTCAATACCATTGTCACCTTCTTTTATAGTTTCACAACCTTCATATATAAATCTTTAATCCTCACATGGATGAATGATTAAAAATTCAACTAGTAAATATATGGCCTATTAAATTTCCTATTGATTTCATAATAATAATATATTAAATTGAAAAAATTAGATTTATTTTCAATACTCAGCCTGGAAAAACTAGAATAATTTTATTAATTAAACAATTAGTATCCTTTTCCCCTTCCATGGGTATTACTACATTGAGTAGTCATAATATTTAATCAATTACAACCATATTATTTGTTATATATTAAACAAATTCAATTTTAATATATACTTCAAGATATTAGTATTAGTGTATACATCACATATTTCACAACATATATTATTCCACTATATTTTCAATGAAAATATAATTATTTCAAACTTGAAATCATGATACATGTAATTTTTCTCATTAATTTTCACACAGCACAATGAATTAGCTTTCTCAATATAATATTCCATGAGGAAAAAAGCAATAAATTATTTGATGTATCATTACAGGTCCCAAAACCATCTCCATTGTATAATAGTATAATATTAGGTTCTTTAACCAACCTATATTTCAGTTACTTGAAATTTTCATCACATTCATTTATCTAAATAAACATATTAATATTTTGAGTAAACATGTATATTTGATTATAAAATAGTGTGATATTCCTCAAAAAAGAAAATTAATTATCCATAAACCCAATGAAAAATATGAATTAGGGTTAACATGGTCATTTTTTCCATTCCTAAATAACTTATGAATTTTAAGGATCAACCCATATAAATTTTTATGATAATTTTTTACCCAATGTTTATATTATTATTGTAAAAAATAAGAGTTTCTTAATTTTTCTTAAAAATCATCATTACTTTATATATTAAATAAAATGATCAAATAATATTTATTATCTTCATTTCTCATAGAGTATATAACAGTGTCATCTATAAATCCTACCAAATATTGATTAAGGTAATCTGTAATGTCTCTATTAATTAAATCAATGAGAATAATAGGGTAATTTGTTAGTCTAAATAAAATAATTAAAAATTCAAAGTGAAAACACCATATATGAAAGATTTTATTTATAATAACATCACTATTGACATTAAATTGATGAAAAAATACAATATAATAAAATTACTGAGCTTTAAATAATTAACAAAACAAGATATCAATATGGGGAAGTGGATACATGTTTTTGATTATTATATTATAGTGTTATCAATAGTCAATGAAAAGATGCATTGAATCATATTTTTCATTAAAAAATAATTGGTGAAACACATATTGATGCACTAGGGAATACGAATCAAATACCAATATTCTATTTTATTTGATTAATTAATTTCAAAAAATTAATAAGCTCCATTTTATAAAGATATATTACAAAAGGGCAGGACCATGTATAATTTCTTTTGAATACTAAATATTCACGATTAAATGGAATAATATGAAATAATTCATGAAATATATCAGTATAATCCCAATATATAAGAATAAATAATATTTTGTGTTTTTTCCAAATTATTTGAGACAAATAAAACTCATGAATATATAGAAACAAACATATAATGAAAGTTAAATCTACTATAATTTCATATTAATCCTATCAGCAAAGGATTTTCATAGGTTTATTTGAGATATAAAATATGAATTCACTTCACTAAAAATTCAAATGGGTATTATATATTGAGATCCAATCCATGCCAAAAATCACATAAAATTTAATTAGAGGAAGTATTATATTATTTAACATAATCATATTCACATAAAATTATATTAGATAGGAGATATAAATATGATACGAGATCATCAAATTATTTTGACTTTTTTTTATAACTCAATATATTATTATTTATGTCATAAAAAGTAGTCATATTATTATCCCAGTTTTCGGTCAAAAAGGGTATCGACTCCTACTGCATCTTAGTGGCTGACAAGGGTCACCAATCAAGGTTAAATAGTAGGTAGTCTCACTATCTTACACCATATTTAATTTTTATTTTCTATTTAATAATTTTCAATGTATCCAATCACTAGTTGTTTAGTTTTTGATTAAATTGAAAATGAAAACGAAAATGTGAATGAAAAAATAATGTATTGAAGAAATGAAAATTGACCTATGAATGAATTATAGGGTGATCAATAGCTACCTAATTTCATTATAAAAAATAAAATTCCATAATTATCTTCAATATCATAGACCCAATCACCCTACACTATTTCCTTTGGTATGAAATCACTAATCTACTAAAAATATCCATTAACAGACTGGTCATTCCATGTATTCACCTAGGCGTATAGTACAAAATCATCCTACAATCAAGTGAATGAACTCTTTTATACACCTGGAATAAATCACATTCCATTATTTTAGTCAAACCAAAAAACTCAGCTAGTATAATGTTTTATATTAAATGGATAGAGGCTTTTAATTGTTATAGTTAGAAGAGTGTGATGCTTTTAATGGATTTAAAATTGTAAATATCCATATCATAATTCTTCTTTCAATATTGAACTATAATTAGAGAGGTGATAAATTAATAATTAAATGAATAAATTCATGATAATCACTATGATTTGCCTTTCGTACACCCTGATGGGGTTAGCTCGCCATGTTATTTGAGATATAAGTCACTAGGAAATCACGGGGGTGATAAACAAAGAGAAATGTTTGGGGTAAAAATATCACAATGATTGAATAAATGACATAATTAAAAAATTTATTAAAAATAATGAATTTTTAGAAAGGAAAAATAACCTAATTGTAGAAGGACTAATATGGTAAAAATAAGATAAATATTTACAACTAGAGACGGTGACAGATATTTATAGAGTATACGAGACATCAACTTCCTCCTTACAGTTAGTTTGGAGGTGAGATAATTGCATTCATCTGGATGGATGTTGGGTGTTGTGGAAAATAGTTGAGAGTCATTATGTCGAAAAATATATTCATTAATAAAACACACACATTAATAATTAACCCAGCTCATTGTGGTGGTAATTGCATGTGTTGAAAGTTTAGGCTTTTCTTGGACTTCTAATGATATGATTTAAACATAGGGTCTTTGTCCGAGGTTACTAAAAGCATGGAAAATAATCATTTTCAAATAGTAACTATTGTAGATATGTTTATATACAGTTATATATAATTTAATATATAATTACATATTTTATTAAAAATACACATTGAAATATATTATATATTCATTAAATTATATAATTCTATATAGATATTAATTTTATTTTTATATATTTATTTTTATCATTTTCTTTCCACATATATTTATATATATTTAAATATATATATATATATATATATATTATTTTATTTATATTTATATTTTTTATATTTACTTTTTTTAGTTTAATATGGGGGAACGAGGGGTTCAAGTGGAATATTTTCGATGTGTCTTCATCGATAATCACCAATTCTTATACTTACTAACTATGGTTATGAATAGCTAACATTCATCATCTTGTACTCACAAGGCTCATGGTTGGGATGTGTTTTAGGATATGTAGAGTAGTGATGCAGATTGAACTTCAACAGAATGCATTGGTATTGGGAGTCATGCTTCGGTAATCTTGATTTCATTAATCTATATTTGTATTGGTTTGGATTATGTGATTTAATGGTTCAGGAGTCTTGAATAATTGGCGGTGAATAGATTTTGTAGTAGGTTTGGGTATGGTGTGGATTTTCATTTGATAGAATTTGGTTTGGATTTCTATAGGTCGTTATGGGAGATTTGACGGTTAGGGTGTATGTGTAGAAAGTAGGGTGTCAATTGAATGCATAGAGTTGGATGTTAGTTGATTTTTCAGAATGGTTCAAGACCATGAGTATACCTAATAGTTAGATAATGATGGAAAGGAACAGTAATTAGGGTTACAATAGATTATAATTATAGAAGAGTTCCCCATGGTTAGTAGATTGACCATGAGTTGTAGACTGATGTATGATACAAAGTTATCTTTGAATGTTTATTATACTAACATCACATTCCATAGTACATTATTTTCTACCTAAAATTGAAAAATTTATTCAGTGATATTCCCCAAAATAAATTTAATATTATTATTCAATTAAATTCAATGTCTTCATAATTAATTTTAAATGATAAAAATATATAATTTTTGTGAAATAAATAAATAATAAAATTAAACTCTTTAATAAATTTATGAATTTTTTCTATAATAGATTTCGTTCTATTTATTTCAAATACTAAATAAAAAAAATTCTGAAATTATAAAATTAATTCTAAACAGAACCAATATATAAATAGAATTTAGTAGTTGTCCATTTTAACATTTTAGTTTTAAATTCATTAATGTGAAATGAATTATAGTTTTTCTCAATAATTAAATAAAAATAAGAGGTATTTTCTATTAATAAAATTTATAAATATGTGAATTTGTATCTCTCATCACTCCCATGAAATTATTATATTTCCATCCGAGAAAATTTATCATGGAAATAATTTTATTTCTATTATAATATAATGATAAATTATCTTGGATAGATAAATTTAATAAATATTGAAAATAAAACACAACACATCGTTGAGTGTTCAACTTATAATGGCTCATTTATAAATCAAGTCACTATATCACTTTAATTTACTCAATGTTTCAGATCTAGCATTTATCTGATTAGGATTAAGTGGAAGCAGAATTTTATCAAAAGTCACATCCATTCATACCTATTTCTTGAGTTTTCTAAAACCATTATTTAATTTTCAAAAAATTTGTACAACATAAATGATTTATTTATAAGTAAATTTATGTATTTGCTATGTCTTCCATATTCACCTCCCCAAAATAGAATCATTTTTTACAAGTACATTTTTAATTTATTTGTCCATCCATAATTATGTGCAATGATTCGCACAGAGAACAGTTTGATATGATATTATTTAACTGTAGAAATAAAATAATTTATATTATTTTGAAGTTCCATTGTGGGTTCCAAATTTCCCATATTAATCCAGGTTTAATGGACTTATAAAAGATTCATTTAAGATGGATATCTAAGGTATTTTATCTCATAGAGGTTGTGTTAGTTTGATTTAGTTCAAAATTATATTAATAATGTTATAAAATTCATTCCACAAAAATATTTTCACTAAAACACCATCAATTAATTATATGACCGACATTTATAAATTTATTTAAAAAATCATTGAGCAATGTTTTAAATTCATATACTTTAAGAACCTATTAATTCCCTTAACTATAGCATGATATTTTTAAACTAGGAAGGGTAGACATAATGTCCATAAATGAAAGGAGAAACGAAAGCTACAAAAAGTTATGCACAAAACTAGAATTATAGGAATAACATTTTTAAAAAGTAAATAATAAAACAACCTCAAGATTTTTTTCATATTACTATATTCTTAATATTATTATTTTTTTTCTTTTTTTATATTTATAAAGAAAATAAATATAATTAGAAAATATACATGAAGAAAAATATTTTTTTTTATTTTATATTTATCAAATAAAATAAGAAAAAAATTAATATTCTTTGTATAATTAAATATTTTAAAACAATAAATAAAAAATAATTAAATAATATTCTAAATAGGTGTCAATATCCTCCACTAAACATATTTATGACTATTCATTACAATTCCAAAAAAATATAAAAAATTGTAGTGAATAAATAATGAAAAAAATGGGATATGACATAGAATTCATTAGCTAGTACATTCAAGGTAATGTATTCATTTTTTTATTTTTTTGGATAGTAGAGTCGGCCTTATATGTACTATAAACATGGGGAAAACTATAGAAATATAATATGAACACATTAAAAAATTATCAAATGTTAAAAAAAATAATGGAAATGTGAATGAAAAGGAGGGAACGTGATTCTTAGGTTAATACCCCCTAGGAGGTGTTGTATCTCATGCTGGTCAAAGCTAGATAGTGTGTTGAATATACCCAGTAATTCTGAGGATGAGTTTTATGTGATTGAAACCAACCCATTATGTTCCTTTCAAATATATGAAACCTCACTTCTTGGAGGTCCCCTAGGACGGGGTGCTTCATGTACACCCTTTGAGCTGTGTGCTGTATCTCAAATAACATGGGTGGTAAGACCAAGATAGATTCATCCTCAGGTTGTTCCTAGATGATCGTTTCTTTGTCATTATCTAGTAGAAACTACAATATCGATGCTTCATAATATTTAAAAAAAGTTGAGTTAATAAAAAATTTCAAATTGAATATAATTAATATAATTTGAGTTTAAATCAGAATTATCCCTTAAATATGTTGATTCTAGTGCCTCTTTATCTGCCTGAAAGTCTATTGGATGTTTCATTTTTTTAGTGTGTCTCACTTTTTTGAGTTCTGTTAATGTTAAGGAAGTATTTTCTCCACCACTAGTCTTAGAGAATCTTTATCTGGAGCCACTTCTTGTGTGGGGTCTATGATTTCATTATCAATATAATTAATTATATTATATTAAAGTGATTCCAGAATATATGAGAATATTGTAAAATTATACCTTATATATATCTTCCTGGTATGGTTCATCATCATTTTTTTAGCTCCAGTTCCAATTTTATTATATTGAGATCTACATTTTCATCAAGGGGAGCTGTGGAAGGTATGTTATCTTTATCATCCTCGGAGGAAAATAGTGGTACTATATCTAAAAATTTATAACATGGGATATTATTTGATAAATAATTTTGAAAAAACTCATAATTAAATGAGTCATGCATAGAGGTAGCTCCCTCATTGGATTTATTATTTAGAACAATCTCATGGTGCAATGCCTTAATAAAATTGTCTTATATCAATGGCGACAGTAGTGGGAATTACACCTTCTCATTAAAAGTAATATAATCCATTTATTCATTCTCATCACCCTCTAAGGCTTGTAATAGTTCATATAGTTATGTTATTTCATTAAAATATTTTGTATATCAATTAAAAATATATTTTCAACAAAAATCTAAAAATAATTATTTAGAAGATAATATTCCTTTAGTGTTTCAATGTTATGTTTCTTTTCCTGATACACCAATTTTGGGAAGATGTGATCAACGGTGAATAAAGGAATATCTCTTGATTCTAATGAATAACCTCTTGTTCTTGGATATCTTATTTGGAAAATATTAATTGGTTCCCTCTTTAACTACATGTTTCTTCTTTTTCATCACATGTTCATGAAGTGAGCTTTATATTGTATATTTTATAAATTTAAATTCATTAGTCATAACTATATTTTCTTTTAGTTTTTTAATCACTTGAAACACCATCAACATTGCTAGATAATAGTAAATTTCTTTTGGTGCTTGAAATTATTTATTCTGATAATGTAGGTGATTTTTTTATGGATGTCGGGTTCATTAATGAATCAAATTCCTTCCTACCACCCATTGGGGGTATACCATAGGTTTTTGGTAATGTTGTATTTGAATTTTTATATCCTAGTAATCCTTTTGGAATATGATATGGGTAAAATATTGGTTAACCACTAGATTATGGTCGAATTATGTTGCATATACAAGTTTGATAAAAATAGAAAGTATAAAAAAATTAAATTATGAAAAACCTAATTAAGAAAGTGTCTAGATTATGGGAAATTGATACGTATCCATTGAAATGAAGACAAGTCGATTGAATAATTATTTAGGATCTCATTAAAATTTAATTTATACTCTTAATGATGTTTACTATCCGAACATGGTCATCTCCCAAGGAAAAACGATTGGGGTGTCTCACTATTCTAGCAGAGATTTATTATTTTCAAAAAAAATTATGCAATTAGACAATCTTTGTTTGGGTTTTGATTGAATAAATATTTTTAAGGGTATTTTAAATGTAGACCTAATCAATTAAGGAAATGAATATTGACTTATATATGAATTCAATAGAGATCAATCATCATTTACTTTTTTCTTAACAAATAAAAATCAATGTGTTGGTCTATATAATTTACCAATTCACCCTATATAATTCCCTTGGTTATGAAATCACAAATCATATCAAGAGATCCATAATTAAAATACCCATTCCATGTGTTATCTTGGGTTATGGGAAAGAATAATTCTTTAATTGAGTGAAAAAACTCTGTTACACACATAGAATCAATCCCATATTACTCTTCTAGTGGAACCACAAAACTCCACTAGTATGTAGTGTGATTAAAAATAGAGGGAGTCAGTGAAGTGTTATAGTTGGAAGAATGTGGTGGTTTTAATGGATTACAATGTTGAGGTCACCTGCTCCAAATTCATGTTTTATTATTCTAATAGAATTAGAGAGGAGTTATATTAACAATTAAAAAAATCATTATTATCACTATTATTCCTCATTGGACCACCTAAAATGGGATAGCTCTCCATGATCATGGAGATCAACGTCACAGGACATTATAAATGTGAAGAGAAAAATAAAATAAATGGGGAAAAGAATATAATAGTGAATGAAAAAAATAGTGAATTAACAATGAAAATAATAAATCATTATATGAAAAATATATAAATTATAAAATGAAAAAAAACAAAACCAAATCAGTGAAGGCCAAATATAGATGGAAGATATTGAATATTTATAATTAAAGAGGGTGAGATATATTTATAGATATGGTCAGATATGATCTTCTTCCTCGTAGTCGGTATTGAGTTGAGATATTTGACTTCAGAAAGATGGATTCCAGTTGCTGCAATAAATACTTGATATTCATTATTCTGACACATCATCTCCAAAGTATTTCTTATGCATTAAGAATACTTCCCATGCATTACAGTGGCCATTTCATGTGCTAGATTTTTGGCCCCATGATAGACTTCAAATGATGGGCATCAAATTCTTGTCCTAAGTCTAAAGTTACTTCAACTAGAAAATTTAATCTATTTCATACTTAAATTTTTATAGGTATTAGTATTTATATATATTGAGATATATAATTACATATATATAATTTTATATTATAAATAAATATTGATATATATTATATATATAACATATTATATATATATATATATAATTATTATATATATATGTTTATTCTTCCAAATATTTATATATATGTGCATATATATATATATATTATTTATTTATTTTTAAATTGTTTTTATGTTATATTTTTTTGATTTAAGTAGGGGGAGTGGGATATAGTTGTAGAGAAATATTTTTGATTATTTGATTGTCCGTGTTTCTTACGATTCATGACCATAGTCTCATATGGATATCCTTCATTGACTATGGATTGCGAGTCACATGATTGGATGGTGCATCTAGATCTGATGAGAGATAGTGAAGTTAGAGCATCTATAGAAGGTTTTTGGTATTTTACATCACTATTTCTTAGCCCTGATTTATCGAATTGATATTTTTGTTGGTTGGGATAAAGTGAATCAACTTTTCAAGTGTCCCAAATCTGGAGTAGAGAGTTGAATTTGATATATGTATGGGTATGGTTCTGGTTTTCTTTGGTTAGATTCTTGTATTGATGTTTATACGTCGCCTTTAGAGAGGTGAATGTAATGGTAGATGTATGATATTTATGTTGGTCGTGCATCAAACATTGTTATCCCTAGTTTTATTTTTGACAGGGTGATTGACAGTGTCAAATGATCATTGACATTTGATGAAGGAAGGGCATGATCACCAGGGATACCGTGGATGATTCTTCTAACAGGGTGTCTCAAAATTAGTATACTTACCATATATGGGGGATTGTAGTTAGAAACAAGATTAGCTATGCATGTTTATTATACAGACCATTGAATCCATGGTACATTTTTTCTACTTGATAAATATAGAATTTATTTAGTCCAGTATAATTTCCAAAATCAATTAAAAATTATAAATCAATTAATAAGAATGACACCTCAATTAATTTGAAATATTATAAAAACTATCATGTGTGGATTAAAATTAATTTACATATTTAATTCATTTAATCAATTTAATTCTATGATTGAAAAGTATATATATTTGTTTCTAGTTCTAAAAAAATAAAAAATTGTATGGCTATAACAATTAATTCTAAAAAATGTATATATCAATCGAATTTCGAAATTGGTCATTTTAACATTCAATTCCCAAATTCATAAAATTATCAAAAATTATAAACCCGAAATTGAATTGATAGAGGCGGTATTTTAAATAATTTATAAATACGATTATGGGAATTTTTAGATCTTATAAAAAATATCAACTTAATTTTTTTTTCAGATGTAAAATAAAGGGATGATCAAGTTTCAAATAAAACATTTACATTTCCAGAGTGGATGGAATGTGTAACTTAGACCACATCATTATTTTGACCCATTTTATCAATTTCATGACCATAAATATTCCAATTTTATTCTTACTAAGGAGTTTTCTGACACAAATTTCCATCATTACTATTTTTTACAGAAATTAGCATAATATCCACATTCCATGTAATTATATCATTAGAATTAACGTGGAACATTTAGTCAAAAATATTAGTAATTATATTCATTTACCAGAGTATTCACATTAGATTGAAATTATTTTACATAATAGGCTTGTTTTCAACAATTAAAACATTTACTAAAAACTATATGTAATTTTAACATATTCTTCCTTCCACACTTTTCAAAAAATGAATATTTTTCCCTTCTATGGGTTATATTATTATAAATATCATTCAAATTACAAATTTAAATTTTCCACAAATCCAAAAAATACAGGAAGTCTCCAATTTTTATTTTTATATTTAAGTCACATAATTTTTTTCAATGGTATTATGGTATTTATTAGACAATGGATTTTATATAAGAGGTATCATTCAACTAAGTAATACATTTTCATTAATTGTTTATATTATTGATAATACCAGAAGCATACCTTTTATATCTGGTGAAATTATCATTATATGCACAAATGAATTATTCATATTTATAATGTAAATACATTAATACTGTTTCCATTTTCATGTTAATTGGTTACGAAAAAACATTTTGAAATGTACCTTATTAATATTATCTAATATTATGGATTTAATTTTCACATTTTGTATCATAATGTTATTCATTGTCTACCATTAAAAATTCTACTTCAAAATGGTAAATGTTAAAAATATCCATTTCATGGTATGATCATTGATTAACATAGAAAAAAATTTCAATAGAATTAGTCAATTTCTCAGAAATATGTGGTTTAGAGAAAACACTGTAGTAACATTGACATTGCTTCATAAAAGACTCATTAATTGGTTATTCATTAATTTTCCCATTTTTATGTTCATTCATATCCATATATTCATTAAAATATTGATCGTGATGGGTTAGAATATTTTCTAGATTTAATATCCCAGAGTTTGTTTAATTTTGTTACTCATAAAAATGATAATTTCACTTCCCATCACATACAGAATCAGAATGATTCCTCTTGGGTTTGTAAATTGACAAAAACAAAAAAGGAAAGTTTATGAAACAATAATCCTGGTAATTAATAAGGAAATCATAAAAAATCATTCATATTTTTTGAAAATCATGAGGAAATATTCTCAATATATGACAATTTAGAATTAACCAAGGTAATTTATGGACTTTATATATTCAAATCATTTATAATGGTTTATAAGTAAATATGATTTCAAAAAATAATGTAACCTATATGTATATATATCTAGGTGTGAAATCATACTCCCACTAATCATGAAGTAATTTAAATTGAGTTAATACCCAATAACCTATTTCATATTTATATTCCTAGGTGTATTTTTTCACAACAACATCCAAATTCCACTATCTAGAAATAGATAGACTTTATAGAAAAAAACATAATATCTATTTTACCAGGTTATCATGATGATATATTTTACATATAATTATCCATATGGTTGTCAATAAATTTTTTAAATACTAATCTCTCAAAAAACTAAGACTTTCTCTAATACAAAACTATGGAACTTGATAATTTCATAAATAAATATTGAATCCATGGTGATGAATATTGAATATATTTTATAATAATACATGTTAGAGTAATATATCGCTTTTATGACATTAGAGGCTAGGTATAGTATCATATTATTAAATTAAATAAATTTATCATCTCCCATAATGTTATTCTCCTATAGTTCTATTTTTAATAAAACCCTACAAAAAACCATTCCACATAACATTGAGAGAGAAAACATAAGAAATGGTGATCTCAAATGATCAGTAAGTGTAAAAATAATAGATATCAGTCAATGATCAAAATGAGAATAAGATATGTATAATGCTTTGATAACTTGAACATAATATATGAAAATAATTCCTAATTAGTTAATGTCCATTAATAAAAAATCCATGAGTATGGATTTATCAATAAAAATGAATATGTCAAAATTGTGCAGAATCATCAATAATCAATCAGGATCCATGAGAACATGATAAAATGACATATTATTGTGTTATACACATAATAAAAGAAAATTATTTTGTTAGTCATGGGTGAAATCCTATACATTCATAGTGGACTTGGTTCACTCTGCGTTCCAACATTTCATTAGTAATGGTTCACTCTAAATACTATATTATAGGATATAGTCCCAATTTTAATTAGGGTTACTCCCTATTCTAGTTCTTATTTTGTCTTGATCTCTATCTTTACTCAATGAATTATAAGGATATATAATTCTTGGTAATATAATTAAATAATGAAAACCAAACATATTTATACAAAAAAATCATAAAATATTATGTTAAAATCACACCATAACCCATATAAAATAAATGATTATCATACACATTTCAAAATTTCACCGTAAAATAATATGTTCAAATGAAACTAGTTCCATCGTTGTTTCTTTATAACATAATTAACATGGGGGGAATGAAAAAAGATTCATAGAATCTTCCTTAAATCATCACCATAATAATCTATCTAGAAAAATAATGTAGATGGTATCATATTATAATATCCTTTTTAATTTATAATAATCATTAAAATATAAAGTATTAGATGTAAAATTTATTTGAAATATCTGTCAAACATATCTTTGAAAACATTAGTGAATTTAATTTTCCATTTGACAACAATTTAAATGAAAAATTTCCAAAATATTTAGAAAATAATATTAATTTAAATAACCCTAGAATGTTGTAATGTAAGATTCAAAGAGTATAATTATCATGAAGGTAATAAAATCCATTCATACCATACACATTATATAAAAACACTATTTTCACATCATTTAAAAAAGTAACAAATGACTTATACATTTTTTTTGAAACATTCCTCTTAGAACAACTAAAGTAATTTCAAAGGTACTGAAAATTTCATTTTTAAAAAATTTCTTATATAGGTAATGAATTTCTAGAAACTATTTTCAATGTCATTGACATGGAAGAATATTCTCATTGTTGAGCAAGTAAATAAGGCCATGTTTTCTTCAAAAACATATTTTTGGACAATTTTAACTACAATGTAAAGAAAAATGGTAGTAATAAATGAAAAATAAAATAATAAAAATAATAAAATAAAATAGTAGTTTTTTAAATTTTATGTTAAATTAAATTTATTTCAATATAAATTTACTGTATACAATCATCAAAATAATTGATATTATAACATAAATACCTTACCCCAATCCCCATTCTGCATTATATATATTCCAATATCTGGAATAATAAATATAGTTTTATTTTAATTTTTTTATAGAACCATATTTATATATAATATAATATGTAGCATTCATTTATAATTTATTATTTCAATTTACTTATTATTTCTACATTAAAATGAACATTTGGGTGAAAACTATTTTTTTCATGAATGTTTCAGTTCGACGGTTCCTTCACACGGACATTGGTTAGGGATTCATCATCTAAATAATATAAATAATTAAATATTTATCATATTTATTTTTTATATACACTTTAATAATTATTCATTTAGAAGGCTGATGAAAAATTATTTACATCTCTTTTGGGAGATAATAGTTATTACGTACTCACATGTGATGTTTCCACATTTTGATAGATGGAATAAGAGAATGGTTAAAAATAATATCATTTTTAAAATAATTATAATATTATAAATATAATATATAATTAGTAAATATAATCTTATTACAATCCATTTAAAGAAGAAATGAAATATGAATCACCTAATTTCTAGTAGGTGGTAGTCCACACATACACATCAAAACAATTTTCATATCCCAAAAAATATGAAGTTACTATGGTATATAATATTAAATAATTATTGAATAATAAATATTTCATAAATATTATATATCATAATTAAATACATCATATTTACTACAAAATAAATATAGGGATTGAGAATGAATTATATCACTATGTAGATGTGGTAGTCCACATGAATGCGTGATCGATATAGTCATTCCTCATTTGAAGAAAAAGAGGTGGAAATAGTTATTCCAAAAAAAATATATAAATTAATTTAGTATATTTTACTAAAAAAATTATTGTTGATATATTATGGTTTTTTAGGAATTAAGAAGAAATAAATTTGGAAGATCTCGAATAGGAGTTATACCTCTTTATTTATAATCCTATTTTTTTATAAATGTTTTGGATATAGAGGGTGGTATTTTGTTCAAAATAAGATTTGGTGATGTGGTGAATGATTTTAGAAAAGGATTTGTGTAGTTTTTGTCTTATAAACTAGGCTTTTTATGTTTGAAAAAGATAGTTATGGTGGAATCCTTTTATATGGGAGAGTAGTGACAAACTATTAATTATAAATAATTTTAAAATATAATATTTACACCATAATAGTGGTGTGGTGAAAAAATGGATAAATTCTTTATATAATATGATATTGAATATAAATATATTCATATAATAAGATATAGATATGTTTTTAGGTCTTTTAAATAGTTTTCCATATAGTTTAACTCCTTATTAATCCCTTATAACCATTACTGCTATAATGAATATCAAACATTTTTACTAATAGCAATGAGGGAAAAAAGATTAACTCAATATAAATATAAATTATAATGATTCAAAATATGATTTTTTTCCAATTTAATTATCTATATGTTGTCAAAGTACATTTTAAAATTATCCCATAAAATATGATGAAATTTTTTTTCAAGGAAAATTAATTTATAAGAATAAAATAATTGTGTAAAAAAAATTATATAAATTAAAATTAAAATATTTTAATTTTTTATATTTAATATGAAATATTTAAATTTTAAAATTACTTAAAATATAAATGGAACTTTTAAATATTTTATGTTAAAATATTATTTCATATAAAATCATTATTTTGTCAATATTCACTGAAATATTAATCTTTTGAGAAAATTATGAAATTCTACATCAATATAATTTTGATATGATGATTTAAAAAATGAAGTACATTTTATAAAATAAATTTTTTCAAAATTAAAAAAAATAGTTGTAATATTTTTTCACAAATATTCATAATTTTTTTTGAAGAGAATATATTTTTGATGCCTAAAATGAATTTTTTCTCATTTCATTTGTAATATCCATTATTAAATGCATATTGAGAAATTAATTTGATTTTATAATAAAAATGTATCATTAAAACCATTAATCAATATTTTTTTATTTATTTTATTTTGAAAAAACACATTTTCTATATAAAATTATATTTTTTGAAAAACATCTCTATTTACATTAAAAAGATTTTGTTTTTATTTTAAACCAATTAAAAACTAATGAAATGATTTTTAATATATGATTAAATTAATTTACCAAAATTCAATTAGTCCAATTCTTACATAATAATCTAATTATTAGTCAATACTTATTATATTATAGAACAATTATTAAATAACATATCACATCCAATTTAAACTAAATGTTGTGTCTAAATAAATCTATCAAGGAAATTAAATTTATATGAAGGAAAAGATATCATACAATCAAAATAATGTTATAATAATGGTTTATTATCTGTTGGATATAACTATATCTCATGTTATCCACATGTGGGCGAGGTTTCTGATAAATATTGTCCAACATCAGTAGTTATTATATAAGGAACATGAATTAATAACCATGGTATAGTCAAGTAGATTATAATGAAAAACATATATAAGAAAACAATTATGAAAATTTTGTTGAATATTTATATAATATAAACCTTACTCATAACTAGATCATCAATAAAAACAATTTCATAGATTTCATGTGAATCCAACATGAAAAATATGATTTATTAATTCAAACCTCATATAACATTAATCCCAGTGGAAAAAAATAAATCAATAAATTGTAACATAATACATAGAAAACCAAAAAAACCAAAACATTCCAAAAAAATAACAAAAATTTAAATCCATAAAATGATAGTCTACAGCTAATACAATATCATTCTTGAAACAATCATAACATCTTTTCTATTTTATGAATAGTCATAACTATAACTATTATTTCACAAATTTTTAAAAAGATAATTTTTTTATTAAAACCACATTGTAATTTCCATAAATCTATTGGAACTTATAGATTTGAGCAAAATGAATATATATAACCTTAAGCACACATACCTATATTTTTTAGGATTCTTACAAGAATTGATGGTCTGATATGCTTTGAGAGGATAAAAAATTATCTAGTATCACCATAATTATAATAACGAATTAAAAAATTATCCATAATATATATCTTATCAATGTGAGGATAATAAAATTAAAAGGTGTATAAGAGTAAATAAATATTATAATGTTGCTATAATTGATTTTTTCTCTTTGAATTCATATAAGTATTGAACTAATTCAAGATCACCCAATGAAGAAAAATTATTAATACCTAATAAAATAGATATAAAATGCATACATAATTGACCACTATCCTTGGAACTAAATCAGTGCTATCGTTACACTATCAATTTTATCTCCCAACACATAATCATATAATAGATAATTATAAATACCTATATGCCAAATATATTGTCTTCAAATGAAACAATGATCCCATATTAGGTGATAGAATAAAACATAATACATCTCCACTAATAGTTTCCCAAATAATTTGCAGCATATATACTTATTATTTGATGTACTTAACAATATTTTTTCAATAAACCTCCTAGGAATACGCCTATCACATTATGAATTAATCAAGATTCCACCCAAAAAATTAACTCCATTCACCTTTTTCTAATGCTAGAAAGGTGAAATGATTCAATAGAATAAAAAAGAGGGTGGAAAATGATGTGTTTTTTCGGATAATCTTATAATCATAAACAATGTAAAAACCAAAAATATTTTAACATCAATTCAATAATAATAAAACATGCATATGTAAATATAAAATAGTGTTCATTAAATTTAAAAAAGAATCATCAATATTACATATTCAATAGAGAAATATGGATGAAGATGATGATGAAGTTAAACTAATCCTCTTACCTCTAACTATATTACAATGGGTAATGGATCCATCTTCATATCACGTTGATTACCACAATATTGGATGGGGTCATAAAGCCTTAATTGGAATATGATGAAAAAGTCTCTAGAGAATATATATTTATTTTGAAATAATATTTTTAATCTAATGACCATATACTGCACACAACTTATGGGATCACATCACATTATAGTCTTACCTCGATGCTATCAATTTAATGAATGATGTTATCTATATACAATATATTGGGTGCCTATTTTTTTTTCAATTAATTGAATAAATTAATATTATTATATATACATGAAATATATAATGTATCCATTCATAATGTATTAGTGAATAAAATACACCATTTAGTGGGAGGTGGTAGATTCATTCACCTAACCTGTGAAGTCGAATATGCATACACTCATTCTAAGAGGGGAAGATGTGTGATCTAATCCTTTATTCTATCAGGTGAAACATATTATTTTTCATGTATCATATACATATATATTTATTAAATAAAAAATATTCAATGTTCACTAAAATCCATAAGTAATTCATGAAAATCACCAAACCTCATTTCGAATCCATTCAATACTCATTTTGGATATGTTTTCCTCAATCTCTCTTTATTTTGGATCAAACACTATGTCCAAAACATAATACATTTTAAAATTCCTTATTTTATGGTCTAAAAATTATTGATTTCATTGAAAATATATATGAAATCCTTATTAAATATATTTATGGAAATATTAAACTCTATAAAATCAATATTTTTATTAAATCTACTAATGCCCCTTTATTGATATCCATAAATCATACCAAAGATACAAGAGGTTTAGTTTTATCTCCATCAAATATACTCATATCTCAATTCAACAATGTATACTAGATGATTTATTATAATAATTAAATTACTACATGAATAATATTTTTGTACAAGATACTATGTTTCCACTAGACATGGGACATTTCAATCATGTATAAGAAAACACTTCTTATCCTGATTCATTAAAATAACTTGACAATTTCAATAAATAAGACACATGTAATTTATCTAACAACCAAGAACATCATATTCCATAATTGAAATAGATAATAACATATTATGTAACCTAAAATTTTTGGATATGAAGTTAATTAATCTAATTAAATTAAGGGCCAAATGTCATTACTCTTCACATAAGTTGATAAATCCTTTATTTCTTGAAATACACTCGATTAAATGATTAACAACATACCCAACCATAATTTAATAATATATTTTATGTTTTTTCATTCATAGGTATGATATCCAATTATGAATATTTAATTCTAGTTATATTAGTATCCTCAGTTAATGTGGAATGACTATTAGCATAACCTCTATGTATATTGACTTAGGGACAATATTCCATGAGATATATAATGGAAGTTTAATCCATGTAATAATTCTCTATTCGGTACCACATTATTCGACTATTCGTTTATCATAAAAAACCCTTTTCAACTAGCATAATAATCTGTTCATCAAATTCCTAATAAATCAATATAATCCATAATACTCCACGATGATAAAAGATTATATAAAACTAAAATTTATACATTTAGGATATTTAGTAATTATATAGTTTATGTTAAATAAATTTAACAAGAAAAGAATGAATGATATTCGAAGATTTTATTTACTATAAAATCATGATACATTATATATTTATTTTATCAATCTCTCAAGTATTGAATTCTTAGATGCCTATCAAGACCCCCATAGTGTTTCCATAATAATGGATTTTCGAATTCGTCTAATACAATGTCTTCTATATCCACCCAAAAAACTCTTTTATAGCCCATCTAAATAATATAACAAATGAGTTGATATTTTTAAATGATGTTTATGGTCATTTGGTGAGATTGGGGTTCCATATCTAGAGATATATACATTTTTTTATAGTATAAATCAATTAATCATTTATTTCTTAGAACAACATCATATTTCGAGATGATCAAAATGATTCAAAGAAAATCCTTCAAAACATATGATGAAATGATGTACTCTATAGTTATTATCAAGTTAGAAACAATGTATTTTTTGGATCTATTTTGGGAAATTGTTCCAACATTCTGGTAAAACATGAAACTATATTGATATTTTCATAATCTCTATGGGACTAGAAACTAGAATAAAAAACATTCAGACATATTTCATCTGAACATCTAAATATTAGAGACATTTCAATAGTCCATACCATGTTCCTATGAATGTTTTCACATTAATATAGTGAATCTCACTATGATTGGATTACTATATTTGGGATATTCTAAAATCATATGTGACATTAGGTCTAATAAGCCATATGAAATACATAATATAACATATATGTATGTATAGGTAATTATATCTATCCTTTATAAATAATTATAATTATCCAATACCATTATAATTTTCATTCCATGTAATATTGGTAAGGATCCCCTTTTAGAGTACCCTATGTAAAAACCATTTGCCACATTAGAAATATAAGTGTAAAAATTGAGTCTGAAAATCCACTTATAAGAATCTTTATAGATCCTCAAACCTTTCATTTTTACTAGTTCACCCACGAAATTCATAAAAAATAATTTTTCCATAGATTAATGAGTTAGGATATCATTTTTTATAAGTACTATTTAATCCACATAAAATATAAGAGAAAATATTATACTCACACTAATCAACTTATATACATTTGAATCACTTATTTTCATGACAAAAAAACACTTTTAGTGCATCATCAAACTATAAAATCAGCCTCAAATAAGATTACATATATAGATCAATGGACCATGTTAGTTTTCAACCCATATAACTATCATATTTATCTTTAAAAAAATTGGGATATATCTTATAAAAATACATGTATAATTTCTCATCAAGGAAATAGCTTTTATCATCAAATTTATATATCTCATAACAAAAGTGATATATTTTTTCGAGAAACATCCAAATTGAAATTATCATTATAATATGTGATAATGCTTCTTTATATTCAACACCATGAATTTTTTGTAACCTTTTAAAACTAGGAATTATTTATACATATAAAATATTCCATAAATATATATATATTGATATATAAATCCCATTAAAACTTTGGAATTCAACCATTTTAGTACATCCACCGAGTTCCACACTTTGTCTATGTACGTAGAGTCCATTTATGATTCCATGTATTTTAACAATTTCTTAAAATTTTAACACTAAATGGTATATTAGTCTGTTTTAGAATAATCTTTTCTATGTGTTGCTTTATCATAATTTTACATGATAAATCAATATCACTCAAGTTTTATAATTATCCTTCCATAACTATGAGTTTCTTTGGTAACATGGGTCATATTATCTCTTAAAACTCATTATGGAAAAAGATCTACCTATACCATACAAAATTTCTCATGTGTGGGTACCGAATTTCACAATGTTAAAAATTCCTCCCAATAAATCCATGTCCAATAAATTTTTTCTCATGGAATATATAAAATCATCACCCAAACACTCTAATAGCCAATTATTTAAAAATGGAAACTCTGATTTTGAATGAATAAATTCCTTTTTATGTAATGTAGTTATAGAAAACAAATGAAGTATTTTTGTTATTTTAGACCAATTATCTGTTTTATCCTAATATATTTAAGATGAAAATTAATTATCTTAATCATGGATAATATAGACATTGTATAGTGACTGTTTGGATTAATATATAACAAGGGTTTTGATACAGTATATTTTTACAGACATAAGAATTAATGAACTCAAATAGTATGATCATAACTGATAAATCCCATTTATTATTGATTTTGAGGGATATGCAATCACTGGTCTTTTACATTGACTATTCCAAAGAAAAAATTAACAAACTAAACAACGAATAAAACTATAAATAGGTAGGTTCTAGTTTATCAAGATAGATACACAATCCATGTTTCTTGAACCACCTCATGATTACCCTACCATTTCACACCATTCCCTTATGTCATACAATGTTGTAATAAGGGTTCATTTATCTATACCCTAGTTGTATGAATTTATATATTTTTACCTTTTAAAAAAAAAAATATATTATATTTTACCATTTTATTATTATTATTATATATGAGTTAATAAAAATTATATTTAGATATAAATAATCCAAAATTCAATTTTCTAAAAATAAAGAGTTTAAATAACAACACACAATTTCATTAATATAATAATTTTATAACAAACATTAATTTCATATAATATAGTTATTAGATAATTATTATATAAATATTATAATATTATATTATAGTGTCTAATATTATATTTTTAAGTATAGTAAAACATTATTTTCATAAAAACTTGTATTTTTCAATAAATGATGTTTTTTATTTGTATGTTTAAATTATCATATTTAGAAAATTATATTAATGAAATAAACATTTTTTCAAATAATATGACATTATTCAATGTTTATTTTTTATTTATTTTTTGAGAAATTGGAATTTTTGTGTAACAAGTAAATATGTTATTAATAATAAATTTATATTATCAAATCATAATATCCCACATATAATATAATAAATTGTATAAGTGGAACACATGAAAAAACATGTTTTTGAAAAAAAATATAATGTATTTTCAATATAATTTGATTAATTTTTTTAATCCTAATTGGATCATCCAAAAAAATATTATATTTTATGGTTGTGAAGTCAATTCATTAAAAACAAGAATCAATTCGATGTCACCATGGGTAATATTCTATGTAGTTTGGTTCATAGCCTTATAAAATATGGAAAACCTATATTATTTGGCGAGAATCCATTTTTTTTGTATTTTCAACTGACACATTTAATTGATAAGTGTGAACCCTAAGAACATCAACGAAATATAAATATTAAAGGAAAGTCAACCCATATAGAAACTACATGAACTTCCCCTCCCCAGAAACTACAACATTATGTCAAGCCTCTACCTTCAAATGACTTCTCATCTTGAACTCCTGTGGAGGGATGCAAGGCCTAATACCCATGAAAAATTCCACATCCTCTCAATATTCCATATGCAGATGGAAATTCTCTAGTGAAAACATCATTCCCTGACTCCTCATCTAGAACCATTACTTTTATATTGACTAGTTGATTTCACAAACCATAATAAAAAAACCATCGCACACCATCAATGTCATAATCCTCTAGGAACTGACAGTGACAGAACCATCACAAGATGAACGCGGTCAGTCGCCCTCAAATCTCAAAGCACCTTGAAGACCGCCACTGGGGCCTACCTTAGATGGAGTGGCATGGTCATGAAGTATGTGCAGAGAAACATGCAATAAATTCCTTTTACGGAGCTTTCCTACGTGGACCCCAACGTCGATGGACACCATCAATGAAAAAGACTAACAACATCACAAATTTTAGAAACTCAACACACCAAACCAGAATGATATTAATCAAACTATGAATAAAAAATTTCTATGAACTAGCACACACCTGAGAACAACACCAAACACTGAAAAATATCAATACAGCCACCGATCGAGAACTAGAATCAACCCAATTCCAACATCACTTAGTTATCCTTATTCCAATGGTCATTATATAAAAGAGAAAAATTTAACCCAACACCATCATAAGTATCCTAGAATACAAAAACGTCAAAAATGGTTCATCAAAATTGAATATTCAACTGCAACATAAGAACAAAACATCTAGAACTATGATCTTAACCTTCACCACTAAAAATTGAAGCCTAATGTGAACAACTAAAACCCTAGTCTTCGATAAAAACAACACCACAACTTGGAGAAAACAACATGCATAGATCGGACCGGGCACCACTCCAAACGGAAGATGAAAGATGAAATTGTCACTGATGTGAAGAAGATGAAGATTGACATGAAAGATACCATGCCTCCATCGCTCTAAGGGAACACATACTTCTATAGAAGAATATGGTGGAAGAATAACAAAGCCCACCACCACAATGAGATGAACCACCGAAGGAACAAAGCCCACCACAATATGATTCCACCCTCTTTTAAAATAAATATCTATCCATAATCCCACACATTTTTACTAAAACCCCAAACACCATTAAATTTATTTACATATCCCAACCAAAATAAATCTTGAGTTGTTCCTACACTCTTAAGAATACCCTCTCAATCAGTTAAATTAACCCTCTCACGGTATGAAAATTATTTACCCCCCTTTATTAGAAAACAATTAATTGTATTATGCCATTTGATTTGTAATTTTTCATATTATAATGATTTTAAAAATAATTATAACTGTAGTCTTAATTTATATGAAATGATATGACGCATTTCATGACCATTAAAACCTTCCATAAAACATTATGTACACCAATTATGCTACTGATATTGTACTGAAATTTTTCATAGAAAACATTTTTATAGATAATACACACCACCATTACCACTCGAGGGTTTTCACCCAGATAGTATTATACCTAGTTGATTGTGAAATTACTTTTTATAACCCTAAAACCATGTTATTTTGAATAAAAGTCATTAAAGGCATCATAAATACCATGACCCTAGTAGCCTAGAGAAGGTGGTTAATTTATTAAAATATCATAAGATAAAAAGAATATCATCTAAAAGTACAAAATAATTTATTAGTGTTGTTAAAATAGATACAAATATTAAATTACAATTACAATTGAAATAATAAAATAAACAAAGATTTTCCAATGAGAATTCCATTATTCCTCACAGTGTATCCCAACATAACAATCACCAAGCACTACCTTATATCTTGGGTAAAATAAAACATAAAAAAGGGGAGATATCATATTCTTATTAAAGGTAAAAGTACAATATAAGTTTTTAGGAATATATAATAAAAATCAATATTAAATGGTATATAACTGAAACACATTCATTTTAATCAATAAACTGTGGATAATGTGGCAGAAATAAATGATGATCAATTAAGTGTATATAAATAATCATATAAGATTAAAACATATCCATGGATATTATAAACAATTGAATAAGAAAATGTAAATCAATATGTATTCTCATAATAAAGTAATTTAAAATTAAGTACATCCGAATCATACTGTCATGAACATTCATAAGACAGTTCAAATATGTGGGTAAAAACCTATGTAACTTTGTCAGCAAATTTTTCTTATAAGACTTGTCTATACATAAAGGGTTTATCTATATCCATTAACCACCCATAACATACTAAATAAAATTAATTACTCTTATTAAATGGGTTAAAATTAATCAATATAAATGTTCAAATTGATAAACTAACAAACAGAATGTAAAGAAATATCCAAATTAAGTAAACATAATATTAAATCATCAAGACTAATATTGTGAATGGTAATAGAATTTATGATCCTTACTCTATCATTATATAAACTATTCTATGAAATATTAATAATGATATCAATATATCATATCCCTAGTGTATCATAAGTACAATGATGTTTTGAGGTTATTGATAAATAAAAATATGATAAAAATTTAAATAATTTTTTTTATAAAAATAACCAATTAAATTTGAAAATAGTTTTTAAACCAAAAATATCAAAAATACAATCTTCAAATAAACTTTTAAAAAATTTAAAATATGATTTAATTTTTATTCATGATTTTATGAATTATTTTATGTGATACACATAATAAATTTCCATTCAAAATTTTGGAAAAGTCCAAAAGGTCCTTGTTTGGAAAATGACATTAAGATTACTTTCATTTTTTTGTAAATTAAAAAAGTAGAAAAAATATATTTAATAAATCATTTTAAAATGTTTTAAATCATTTTTTGAAAACCAGGATTTTGTGGAAATTGTATTTTAAACTAAAGAGAGAAATAATGTTGGATTTTATGAAAAACGTTTTCTAAATAATTTAATGTAACAAAGAGTGAGAAAATGGTACTTTTACGTGTAAATATTAATGAATCACTAGAGGACAAGAATATAGATTTATTTTAGGAAATAAATATCCAAAAAACTCCCCCATGGGATATATAAACAAAAACAACCCTGAAAAATGATGAGATTATGAAATAAACCCTTACCACTTTGAAAACATTTGAATCGTAAGACCCATAAATGAAATACTCATAAATTAATCATTTTATAACATGAATATAAACATATTCATGATATAACATATAAATTGGGATTTATGTACACTAGTCAATGGAATAAGTAGGGAATATGACTTATATCTCAAGGAAGTAAATGTGACACAAAAAGCCCATAACTTAGGTTTTTTTTTATCTTAACAAATTATATTATAAATATATGAGTACTAGAAATAAATTAAATAATCATAATGATATATCTAATTCCTTATTTGAGTTATTTATTTTCTTTTATAACCCATTTTGAGATTTTTGTTTTTTTATAAAATCATTATTTTGGGTTATAATTTCATCATTTTTCATGTGTCTTCTAGTTCTGTACAATTAATTTGATCATGGATAAATCATGTCTATAATGTTCAGACACATATTAATATCACATAAATTATATATATATATATATAAATTATAATTTATAAATTTTATATGTAGAAAATGGATTACACCGTTAATGGAGATAGTAGGCTGCACGTACCTAAGAATGTTATTCCATTTTATTGACTGATGAAATGGAAAGAAAGAATATATTAATTAATTTGTATAGAAAAAAATTATATTATATAAATAATTTTTTATTAAGAAAATAAATCTTTATTAACATACACGTGATAATAAAATTATGAACATTTCACATCACTACATAGAGGATATAATCTACATGCACGCACAAGTGATGTGACTGTTTTCCAAAAGCATGAATGGAATGAAGTTAGATGTGATATTATATATCCAAAAGTATTTTTACAGTATTATTAAAATTTATATTAATTAAATTAATCATTAATATTATTAATTTATAAAATACGTAAAAGATGAATCAAATTTCTCACGAGGCGGTAGTCTGTTATACACATAAAAGATATTGTCGTATTCCCCATGGAGTGAAAATGAAGGAGGAATTGGTGATATAATAATTTAATAATTTTTATATTTTCATAAATTTAATCTGAATATTTAATATATATCATTATATCTATAAAAAAATAATGATGATGTAAATTATATTACACTGGTACACAATACGGTCATCTCCCATACACATAATCGACAATTTCATTTCAGGTTTGATTGAAGTGGTGACAAAAATGGTTTTTGAATTCAACATCATGGATTATAATTTTATAGTATATACTATATTTATTATATTAATATACTTGAATATGGATTTAATGAGGGGATAGAAGATATAAACCAATTTTGAATGTTTAATAATTTTACCTCCTCTTCAGAGACTATCTTTAGTATTATAACTTAATCTTTATTTGGAGGGATTTATAATAAATATAGGTATTATAGGATATTTTAGTGAATTTATGAAGGTATTTTGGATTTTTTTCTAATATAATGTTGTTTGTATATCTGATAAATAGTGAAATGTTGGATGGACAATTATAAGTGGCGGAGTGGACACACATGGAATTCTGAAAGAATTTAAGTGATACCCACATTTTTATCGTGCTAGAAGTTTAAAAAAAGTGTTATTTTTTAAATAAAGAGGATAAAAAGTCTAAATATATATATAATTGGTTTTTAACATATTTAATATAATATTTAACAGTTATCATTTTAGATTAACCCCCAGTAACTGTCTTATTACTAAACTATTGTAATTAATTTTTTTATTGTTTTCACAATTTATTTTGGTAAAAAAATTAAGTTGATATTATTATATAGTATATATTATAATAATTAAAAATATTTAATCAATAATTTAAAATTAAATTCAAATAATTGGTATAATTTAATTTAAATTTAAACCACATATGCGACCAAAGAGAGGTATTCCAACGAGAAAATTGTCTTATGTATGAATGGTTTTAACATCAAAATTTGAAATTAAATTTATTAAAATAAACTAAATTTGTTATTTTTTAATTTAATTTAAATAATTTAATTTTTAATCCAATTTAAAATATAAATATACATTGTAAATAATTTAAATTAAAAGGTAGTTTTTAATTAAAATTAGTATATTTCATTATTTTTTAAAACAATAACCTTTTTAGAAAATGGAAAAAAAAATGAAAAGATAAAATTGAATTTATTTTTTTTAAAAAATATTTACTAATTTAAATTTCATAAAATTTGTAAAACTTAATTTAAAATTATTTTCATAATGTGTGACTAATCTTCCATTCTGAAAAATATAGTTTTTTACAAACAATTTATTTCTCTTTCAAATGGTTCTTATTTGTTGTAATCATTGAATAACCATTCAATTTAAGTTATAGATCTGTAAAACATATAAATTTAATAATTTATTTATTAATCATCAGTCCCTACATCATAACAACTAGGCTAAAATGGTTATGTTTAAATAATAATATTTTAATAGACTATCATGTATCATTTAAACTCACTGTTACGTGCATTGCAAGATATCAAAGAGATTTAATTTATTTAAAATAACTATATCCTAATGTATCAAGGTGGTGGATTCCCATAAATTCTTGGTGTTGTGTAGAAAATATTATATCTAATATTACTTTAGTATTTTAAAATCTATGGGTGTCAAATTCAACCCCCGAAATAAATTTTATCAACCTATAATAAAATTGATATTAATGATTGGGGGTTTGTAATATTAAAAATACCCACATATAAATCTATAAGAGAGATAATGGTTAACATAATATCATCCTAATAAGAGATAAATGGATGTACAAAGTTAATCTATAATAAACACATAAATAAAACTATAAGTAGGAGAATGTTTGTGGGAAGTGAGAACATAGATACTAAAGAAATTCTAAATTTCAAAATAATGTAGTGTGATAGAGATAATTTACCAAAAAAAAATAGAATAATCATGGGAAAGTAAAAAACCATAAAACGATAAATATTTTATTATTTTAGGTATACAGTGATTTATTAGAAATTATGGTACTAGTATATCATTTTTGTATACAATTCTCATGGAGTTGAGGAATTCATTTTCCATCTAGATTAAAAACACATAAAAATATACATATTTGATTTCATTCTCTTTCATAGGCACACGTTAATCCTATTTTTCTTTGATGAATTAGTAAATCATCTCCTACTAAATGAAAGTAATATCAAATAAGATTTTTTATTCTTGAATAATTAAATTTCTACTTAATAGATTATTTGATTAATAAAATAATGGAAATTCCTATATCCTATATCAAAATATTTTCCAAAAAATAATTACAGTACATGTTAACCAATATAGTTATTTAATCTCAAATAACAATATTGTATCTTCAAATATTAAACACAATTCATTTCATTAATGATTAATATTAATACTTACCCAAAAAATGATAGACCAAATTCAATATCTAAAATTTTATTAGGGTGGTCATTAAATAAAAATTATATTCCCCCCAAAATATAATGTGGGTCTTAATGCCAAAAATATTATTTCAATAATTTATCACTATAAATCCATAATGAAAAAACACATTAGACTCTAGGAATGATCACACAAACCATAAATTAAATGACCAGTTCCATGGTCAGAAATTATATCCCATAAAAGGCCTTTATTATTATTTTCTCAACATTGATCACAAATAAATGGTAATCATTCCCCAAAAATTCGTTTTATAAGTAGAACAATATTCCACTAAATAATTTTTCTTGGTTATCGGTACCATTCAATAAATGATATTAAATCCTAAAATAAAAGTTGTCTGGTATAATCCTTATTCATTTCGTAATTCATATAACCAAAAATGAATGATAAAATAATCATATAATAAAATTAATTATTCCAAATACCCACTAACATTAATCATTTCACTTCAAAAATAGTAATATAATAATCTAGACCATGATCCCTGATATTGATCTGAGGTATATTCCTTATATGATAGGGGATATTGTTTTCATAGTCTCATATTAATACAATTGGATAAATAATCATAAATTGTTTCATTATTACCCAAAAATTTAAATAATTATGGCATTTATCTCCACATTTGAGGAAGGATCCAGTTCCATTCATGTATATACCTAGGATTTTTCTTCTAATGTTATCACATATGGTAACACCCTTCATTCCCATAATCCCCTAATCTATTTTTTTCTCTTTCAACCTCTTGTTATCTAACATCCCTTTAAGTCTATAATACATATAAAATTTATTATCTTGTTTGATAGAATGTGATAATATGTACTCACATAATTATAACTTTTAGGAGACTAGTTTAGTTAAAAGAAATTAGATTAATCGCATAAAATAAATGGTCATTATTAATCTTTTGAATACGTGGATTGATATCATTCACATTACATCATCTAGGTTCCATTTATAAATATTATATTATAGTATATTGGATCATAACATTGTGTATCATTATTTATCATATCAAAAATAACATAATAATTAACATAAATTGAAATATTTAAGCATGGATAATATCATAATCCTAAACATGGCTACAAATGGATATTTTCAAAATAATAAAAAATATATTCATATCCTTCATAATGGTTTCTAAATATTTTTAAATAACCAAATATTATCCCATAGTAGTGAAAAAATAGGTGAAATGTATTGCCCATTTTCATTTACCCAGTAAACCCAATACAAGACTGACACACCTTTTCTGTAGTCTGTACCTCTATGTACATCTATGAAAAAACCACATAAAATTTTATTATCTAGATAGAGTGTTTTCATTTTTAAAACCACAATTTAAATACCTTTAAATACCATTATAATGTTTTTTTCACATTTCATATATATTTTTTAATCTTGGTGTTATATTCCCTAATCTATTTTTTTTTCTAAATCTAGTTCCCAATATTTCATCTAAAATTATTATAATAAAACCTAATAAGTCTCATACCCTATTAGAGTAGATCTAGTTATTACATTAGTAATTTGACTTAATAATTAAGAAATCACATCTGAAAGGACTGGTTAGTTTTATATACCGGTAAAGTAGAAAGAAATAAAATTCACATTCCAATTGAAATAATGAGCTAAATTTTTTTTATTGACAACACTATTATTTATCATTGTGTATCCATACATATTAATCAAAAACAACTCTTGGAATTGGGAGAAACATAAAACATAAAAAAGGGGTGATATTAAATGATCATTGAGGGTATTTAGACATACGAATATATTATGAATAAATAAGAATAAAAAATAGGGAAATGCATATAACTAAAACACACTCCTTTTAATAAATAAAGTTATTATAATATTGGAGACATAAATGGTGATCAAATAGATCTATATGAAAAATCAGATAATGTCAACAAATATATAATGACATTATAAATAAATGAATAATCACATAGAAATCAATAATAGATCTTCTAATAGGGGAATTCCTAATATAGGATTTCAAAAACATGTTGTTAATACCTTTCATAAGGTAGTTTAAATATATACGTTGAAACCCTTATAATTTAGATAATTGTTTTCTCTCACGAGATATATCGATGCATTGAGAGATTATCATTAATCAGTTCCTACAAGTCACATAAATAGTATAATGTATTTATAATATGAGAGGGGTGATTATTAATAATTATAAACATTATTATTTGAAAACTAATATTAGAAATGATGATATATACCCTAAAAAAGAAACATAATAATAATCCACCGAGAGTAATATTGTTAATGGTAATAAAATTGTAAATAGAGATTTAAACGAACCATAAAAAACCATTGAAAGAATAAGGATGATTTAAATTCAAAATATCCCTAGTGGATCATATGTATAATTATTGGTAGATTTTATTGATGAATATAACACCCGTAAAAGTTTTAATAATTTTATTTGAGAAAATATACTTCTAACATTGATACAATTAAAAAAATGGCCAAAAAATATATTCAAAATAATTTTTTTTAAAATTAATCATTGAAAAAATAGAAAATATGATTTAAATAATTTACTTTTCATAAATCATTGAAAATTCCATTCCTATCATACATAATAAAGAAAAGAATCTTTCCACATTTTTTGTATAAGACAAAATTCCTTTTCTTAAAATAACTCAAAGATTCCATTAACGGTCTGAATATGTTTTAATTTTATATGTGATGGAAAGGGTAATTTTTCGATGTAACCCTAACATTATCAATAATGGGATGCTCTTATTCGATTTTAAATAGAAAAAATATAGAAAATGGAAGTTGAAAATTAATGTGTATAGAGAATAACCTCAAAAATATTAATTAGAAACAAAGATGGTTATTTTTGGGTTTTTAACTATTTTAATTTTAACCTAGTTTAAATTACCCTTGGTTATTAATTTCTAACCATAGTTAATAATTACGATTAAAATTGTTAAAATTAAATTTTTTTACTTAAATTTGACAGTTATAATTAATATTTTGAAAAATTATTTAATCAATTTAAATTTATAAGAATATTAAAAGTTCATTTTAATATAAATACACTTAATAACATAAATATATTTTTTATGGACACCCAATTGTAAAAAATAAATTTAAAATATAAGATATAATTATACCAAATAGTTATTTTATTGACATAAATTATTTATTTTTTTAAAATATTTAGTTTATGAGCCATTAAAGGCCCACCAAATATTGAAATTCATTAAAAATATGGGATTTTAATGATAACATAGTCAAAATAGTGTATATTTCAATATATAATTTTAATTAGATTTATAATCTATTTCAATATATTTTTTAATTTTAAAAAAATTTCAAATGAATAATGTTATTCCTAATACTAATATTTTATTCATTAATTGGTTTTAAAAATATCTAGCCCGTTATTATATAATTGAAAAGTTATACAAATTATATGTTTTTTGAAAATTGTTTTGTTCGACTAAAAACTAACCTATCTAGAAAATAATAAAACAATATTAATACTAAGTATATTTTGGTATGGGGAATTTAATAATTATGTTCATATAAATTTATTTCATATTCATATTTTTATAAATTTAGTTTTAGAATTTAAAAATAAAATAAAATTGAAATCCTATTTTAAATAGAAAATAAAGTGTTCACATATCAATTAATTTTATTCTTCTTCTTTAATATCATTTTACCAAAGAAATTTTTAATGAAATATTATTAATATTATGAATAATTTAACCTTAATCAAATGATTCATGGAATAAAAATTCATATTTCATGAAATAATGTTTTTATAAAAAACAATTTTAAAATAATACATGATGTTACTAGTTTTGTAAGGTAAAAGTATTTAATTTCATCATATAAAAATAAATTTATTTTTTATATTCATGTAATTCAAAATAATGTTTCCCAATTCATTCTTCCGAATTAAAAAGATGGATTTTTTATGGTTACACTTAGATATTTATATATTTTTCTCGATATATCATTGTTTATTTTATGCTTGGCGTTGTGTGAGGATGAAGCTATCAAAAATTTATTTTTTAAATTTAATCATATAATTTAATTCAATGATTTACAATATCCCACATTTAAATAAATTTTTTTCTCACTATTTTTCGCATATGAATAGTGTTATTTCTATATGAAATTCCTAATTATCCATACACAACTATATGATCCTATTTTTATTTAGGATATAGAATGAGATTTATCTATGTGAAGAATTATTATAAGCACATTAAAAAGGGTTATAAACTATTAATAAATTAACATTTAATTGAAATAAGGGATGTTGATCAACATCAATAGAGAATAACATCTCAAAAAACATAAAAATGATTTATATGATAATAATAACACATTGTGTTTTTATTTATAACACAATATTCAGTATTTGGTAAAAATATTTTTGAAATAGGTAACTATAAAATAATCAGTGGAAAATGACTATCTAATTCATTAGTATTAGGTGAATAATAATTTTCTAGATCACTTGTTTGTTAGAGAGTATATCTATTATTGGCCCTTGTATTGGGATAATGAGTCCTATATTTCCTAACTCTCTTGTAATTTATAAATCCATTTTTTATAGGTGCACAATATTCATTACAGTTACATGTTTGAAAACCTATACCTCATCACATGAAGAATTTACTCATCCCTAAAAGTTAATTTCTCCTAGTTATATTTCCAAAAAATCTACATTTAATAAATTAAATCATTTTTCTTCATTATATTCATCAATTGATATTTCAAGAGACTCTATCATCCAAATACATAGTGTCTTTCATACTTTTACTATATTAACATTTTTAATCATATTTAATGATTGTCAACTTTGAATAATCACATTGTTTCTCACTCTATCTCCTATTATGTTGGTTTTCTGTTGTGGTAATATTTTCATTTTCCTTATCACCCATGTTTTTTTATATTTAAAACAATTACTAAAACAAATATATTTAAAATGAGTGACAATTATTATAAAGGAATTAAAATAAATAACTAAAAGAAAATTTATGCTTAAAATATATCACTATATAAAAATATCATTTAACCTTGGAAACATTGAGTTGTGTTCTCCAATACTGATGAATATAATCCTTAAAATAATTATCTCAAACTATAATGGATTTTATTAAAATATTATAATCCAAAAAATCAATGAAATCTATAATCCAAAAATTTATCTTATCCATCAAAAAATAATATTAATAATTCCTAAAGTTATACACCCATGTATTCATGTACCGTAATCCTAAACATTAAAAAACATCCCATTCCCAAAACCTATTATAATATCCATGACATTATTCCTCAATATCATTATATATTCACCCCAAAACTAACTATATCATTAAAATAGTAATGGTATTAGCCACTATTTTATAATTTAATACACATGTCAATATATATCATAGTGCCAAAAATTATATAAATATTAACCATACTATCATGAATTATGATTAATTTTATGGATATTGACACTACTATGAGTAAATTTTTATAATCAAATTACCATTTATTACCTCTTTATATAGATTGTTTTAAAGATAATAGTTATCAATACCTCCACCATCTGTTCTCCAATAGTTATTCAATAAAATACAATATTATCATAAAATCATTTATCATGGTCAATGATATAATTTAGTATATGATTCCACACCATTAAAGTATAAATATGGAGAAATATTTATTTGATTGTCCAATGAATCCCCATAATTGATATGATATACAAGAATATCTCTTAAAACTAATACTCACTAATGTAAATGACTAAGAGTTTCATGATTTTTAAAATATCTTTCTAACTACAATGGTTAAGACAATTAAACACATTTTTCCCTGTCATTATACTCAAATCAAAAAATTATTAACCATTAAAGTATGATCCCTTATTCAATTATAACATATAATAATGTCTAGATATATACCACTCTCATATTCATATTTAAGATTCAAGTTGAACATAATATTGAAACAAAAATGGTTGTGTAGAAATAAAAAATAGAAATATGAAAACATACATCAAAATATGTCTTATTTAGTGAAACCTTCATTTCATCTTCTGACACTTCCAGTTCTATAATAATTTCTATATATTTGATTTTGTTGTAATTATTAACCTATAAATTTGAATTAATTTTGAAATGAATCATTTATAATGGTTTAGAAATATAATTTTATTAAGAAAATAATATCTATATGTAGTGACTCACCATGATTAAAGTATTAGGACAACTCATCACGCATCAGAGTGACGATTGAGTCAAAGCCTGTCAAACCCTTTTTGAGGTGATTAACCCCAGATGCATGTATACACAGGACATATACCAATTCCAGTATCCATATTGTGATGAATTTATAAGAAAGAGACATAGTAATTTTTTTAACAAAACATCATGATATCATCCTACTATTGTAATTATTCATTAGGTTTTCAAAAATGCTATCTTATACTAATCCATAGATAAAATGTGAATTATTTCCTTATCATTAAATCATATTATATTCTAAATGATTATATATACCTTATAAATTTTGACCCAATATAACTTAAAAATATTTAAACTATGCTCAACATACATTATAATCTCAAAATTTGTCTCAAATATTTTGAAACAATATGATGCCCAATACCCACACTATTGGATCATGTGGCATAAACAAACGTTACATAATAACTTTGATACCTTCTATAAAATCCTAGATATAACTTTACTTAATTAAAATATTGGAATTTATTATTACATTAGTGACATCAAAATAAATTTTTTAGGTTATGAGTTTTATTGAATTTGAAAAAATATAAACTAATTAATCAAATGTTCTTTATATCAAATTGATAGTTTTTTAATTATATGTGAAAATAATTATTTCAAGTAATGTCTTAATAATATTCTAGAAATTTTTTCACATGTTTTTTCCTTTTAAATAATTCATAATTAGAACTTTTATATATATCATAAGGAAATAGAAAAATAATAATAAAGGAACTTAGACACTAAGTAAGGTAAATATATAACTGGGTCAATTACAGAAGAAAATTAAAAAAAATATTCTGGGTGGAAATGGTAAACAACCTGAATAGATAATTAATATGAAATTTGGGTAACTATAAATCAAATAAAATTAATGAAAAACTGGATATTAATAATACTGATACCACATAGATGGAATGCATAATGTTGGACATCAAAAGCCCACTATCAAAGACTTTTGACAAGAAACATTATTTTTTGTCGAAACATAGTATATAAAACCTACAATCAAGGCCTTGTTCCAAAAAAATATCTATTTATTAGAATGAAAATTTACCAAAACCCAACCTTTTTTGTCTTATGACCCTCGTCTAATCATAAAGGGGATATATATTGTTTAGCCTCCTCATCTCTTTTCTAAGTCTAAAGTATGCACCATGATAGAAAATGAATAAACAATGCATATTAATGATATTTCAATAGTCATATATATTTATATTAGAACCTATATAACTCTGATACATTTCCTCGTGTTAATAAAGGTTAAAAAGTGCTCATAATCCATGTTGTGAATGATGGTGGATGGTAAACCATGTAATAATAATTATTTTTAATATAATTATTTATGGTACAAAAATTTCTTTTCCCATGTTAATGAAATAAAAAAATTATAGGTGAACATCATCCAATACGAGTTGTGTAAAATTTTATTTCACACCATATATAACAATGAGTATAAGGATATGTCAATATTAGAATAATATGGTCAAAATTTATCAAGAAACAATATGTTGATGGGTTGAAAATAATATAACCCACGAAGTGAAAAATATTTTCAAAGTGTGTATATGGTAGAAATTTATGTCTCAAAAAACGATATAATACCACAAAATAAAATCAATTTGTATATTTTATGAAAATTATATCATCTAATTTCAATAAATGGTTATAATTCTTGAAATGAAAATTGAGTTACCAAAAATCATCACTGGTGGGGAAAGAATTGAGTCACTAGAAACCTGAATATAGTAAAATGAATTGAATAAAAATTATCATAAAATAAAATGAATGTGATAAAAATATATCACTGGTATGTGAATACACAAAAATTATAGACATGGTTCACAATATTTATTATTTCTAAATAAATTATAATTGAGACCAAAAAACCCCCTACGATTTGAGTAAAAAGTTAATCAAAAGTTCCCAAAAATATAGGGATAATAAATGGATGTAAAATACCATGATTAAATGATAAATATTGAATTGATATCTTAAATAGGTGTTATATACACCACATTAATGAAATTATTATCATAACACCAAACATGTCTCAAAGAGTGTAATTTGAGATGGAAAACCCTTACCAATTCAGTGACTTTTGGATCAGAAAACATTGGGAGGTGAAATATAAAATTTATATTTATATATAATGTTATAAAAGGGATTAATGACATCGTATCTCAAATTTTATGTATTCAAACCTTCAAAATTAAAATATTTGTTTAAATACAATAATTGTCTCCATGAATGAAATATTGAGATTAAAACCCTTACAATCAATAGAACATTGGACCAAAATACCATTAGAATATCAATATGATATTGGGAATTGAATATCATGAAATATAATTTACTCATTAAATAAATGTTATAATGTGTTAGTATGTACATAATAAAGAACAAATAATTCTATATAATATAATCACGTCTCAATGAATAGATATTGGGACTAAAACACTTACATATTGTTAATTAATTAAAATAACATACTATAATATATTGAATCAAAAACATATATATCTTAATAACTTAATTTAAAACCATACTCATATCCTCTCTAATTAATACATTTCATAATTATTCATTCAAAAAATTAACTATTTTGATTTACTACATCAGGTATTTTTAGTTTTGATTGTTCGTACTAGTTTCATAATAGCAGCTTTCGTATTTTTTTCTCTTAATTATTTTATTACTATAAATCTATTAATGTAAAATATAGTGGTTTCTATAACAATTTAGTATGTTAAAAAATCAATTAATTGTATATTTAGTCATTATCCTAGAATTTGAAATAGATAATAAGAATGTTTTGAAAATTCATGATGATCAATGTGTGTTTATGTAATTAAGTAATTAATTAATAATTAATTGAAAATGTCAACAAAAATCACTATTTAAAAAATTTATAATTTTTCTTTCAATGATTATATTTTGATATATTCATGATATAAATTAGTATTAGTGTTTAATTTGTTTTTAAACCAACCCAAACAAGGAAATACATAGATTTAATGAATGATTATTAGGTTCATTGGTTGTAATTCCATTTTAATAGGAGAAGTATTATCTTATTTAGTGTTCATTAATATTATGATAAACAGTTATATAAATTTAAAATAAGAATTTATGGATATAAAAGTCATGCATTATTCAAATAAAATATTATGTTCTTAGTATCCTTATATTAAATGATTAGAATATTGATGATTTTTTTGATCATATCATTAATATGTTCTACCAATATTTAGATAAAAACCCAAATGATATCATAAAAATCATATTTATCTTATAAAACTAATTTATGATCCAACATTTCATAGTGGAAACATAAAACTAAACACATTATGTTGTTAATGCGGTAGTCCCTATAACACATGAAAAATAATTTTATTTTTCTTCATGGGTGGGGGTATATATATAAATAATGATAATTACCTTAATATAGTGACATTAAATTAAATAAATGATACTGATATCATTATATTAGTGTGAATAGGATAAATTTGAAAAATTATTTTAAGAATAATACAATGTAATTGATAATACACATGATGGGGACTTGATGTTTATATATAGGTTTCCATGAATTTCACTATAATAGGATAAATTTTAGTGACTATAGGATAATATTAATGGGAAAAGGTTATAGAGATAGTAATACATATGAAATTCTAGGAGAAATTCTAATTGTAGGTTAGTCTTCAAGTTGGGATTTTGTTTAACTCTATTATAACTGAATTATATAGTTGTTTTTTCTTTGACCAATAAATTTCTAATAATGGGATGTTACTATTCTATCAAAAAAGGGAAAAAAATTAACAATGTTGAGTGTAATATTATTATGGGTATATAAACCACTCAAGTAATCCTTTTTAATTTTTTTTGTTATTTTACGGAATTTTCTTTTATGTTTATTACTTTTACCCTCAATTACTTTTACCATTGAAATAAATTTATAACCTAAATAATAAATTAAAAAAACATTTATGATTTAGATGTTTACATAATTTTTTATTTATAATTTCATATCTGAATATAAATCAATCAAATAAAATATTTAATGTCATGAGATATTTATTTACAAATAAATACACTTATGAACGTAAAAAAAATTAGGCTATATGATTTTTACTATTTAAATTTATTTAGAAGATAAAATTACCTGGAATAAAAATTTTAATGAAAATTATTTATTTATTGTATAAAAAATAAATATTATGATGATTTTAATGAAATAAATAAACTAATCATCCTTAAAAAAGAAAATTTTTAAATAAAAAATAGCCAAATTTTTTTTTTATTAATATATCATTTTAAAAAGTTATAAAACAATTTTCCAAAGATTTTATAATTTCCATGATAAAATTAAAATTAATGAGGTTACTTCTGAAATTAATATTTTATTAGTTAAATACTTTTATAAATTTCTTTGTCATTCTATTATAAGGTTAGATTCATAAAAATTTAATGTTTCAGGAAGACCAAATGTTTCAACTAATAACCATCATTTTTCATAAAAAACTTAAAATTACTCAATTTTGATGTGATGAATTCAATAATGATTTTAATTTTTATTAATTTTAAATTTCGAAATATAGATGTTTAATTTTTTACTTAAACAATGTTTTATAATTGAAACCCCACATTAATTTGTAGTTTCTTTTTTCAAATATTAACAGAAGTTATGCTTCAATCATTTTAATTTAAAAAAAATCAGTGTTAATCAAAAATTTATGTCAAAAAATATATATAAATAATCATAAGTTTAATGTAATATAATTTAGTATCATGAATAAATTTAACTTTTTAATAAATTATATTCTTAATAATAAACATTTTTATTAATCATGTAAGGTAAAATAATTGAATTTCATTCATATTAAATGTAATCAATATTTTCTATATGATTTTAATTCATATAGTGTTTACACCAAATAATTTTTACTGATTAAAAAACAATTTATAACAGTTATACTAAAATCTTTATGTTCTATCTTGATAGATCATTCTTTAATTTTTTTCAATTGTTGTGTGTGGAGAAACATATTAATCAATTCGACTTATATATCAGTAATCATATAATTGATTATTTGGGTGTTACAAGTGGAATAAATTATAAACATTTAATGGTTATAAAATAAATAATGTAATAACTTGAATAAATTTAGGAATATTTAAAATCCATAGATTGATAAAAGATATTATACAAATATCCATCTCACAAGAGAAATTTCAAAATTATACTAATAAAAAAATATCTTAAATTCTAGCTCACCACCTAATGTAATCAAAACATAAATTATATAAAAATGAAATATTAACCACTTCCATTTTATGATCTCAACCTTTTATGTATCTATCTTGTTTTATGGTATTCGTTCTCCATTTTATGATTTTTTTTTGGGTTTTACCTTGGGTGAGTTTTTGGGGGAAATTGGGAAATTCTCAAAGGGTTTTGGTTAATGCACGGTAGGAGAATGGTTTGACGAAACCATACACCCTTACCTAGAAAAAAACGTAACCCAATACATGGAAGAAATTAATGGTTAGAACATGGTTTATAAAACCATGTTCCCTTTTTTTATGAACCATGCATCCCCCTAAGAAGAGACACATAGTTTGGAAATTTTTTTGGGGATTCTACACACCCTGAGAAGGAAACATTTCACACATGATTTTAAAACCATGAAAATTATTAAAAATTTAATGAACCCCTATCCTAAATCCCTCAACACCATAGTTATACCATAAACCACATTAAATAATTTTTTGATATTATCTGAAAAGTTTCAAGGCATTACAACCTCCTTTTTGGATGATTCAAATACAATATTGAATATCTTCACCTCGGTCTTCAAGAGATCCAAATCCCAACTAATGTCATCGGTCTCTCTCTTGTACTTATATTGTAACACCCTGAGATTTTATGAGATATATTATTTTTAATTTCTTTGATGTATTATATTATACACAACACTAATATTATCTTGTACTATATGCAACACTGTATTAGCTTGCAGTATACACAACACTATTCTTGGCTCGTGTTACACTCAATTTTAAGTACATTTTGTGGAAATTATTCTACGCAACATTAAGTATATATTTTTTTAATGTATAAATGAAATATGTTTTGATTATGTTATACGCAACACTAAATGGAGCTCTCACTCCACGCAGCCCTGACTTGGCTTGAATTACATATAATCAAGACCTTCCTCTATAGCGTGTGTAGTACGTAATACCGAGTTTCACTAAATGAGACATTATTATAATATTATTATGAACTAGCCATTATGAATAGTAATACCCACTTTTGGAAATTTTATAAATTTTATCATTCAAAATGCACTTCATTTTTTGATTTGGAATATTGAAATTATCCTAGGGTGAATTTTTGGTATTTTTCAGAAAATTTTCAATTTTTGATGAATAGTGAAAACACTGGGTTACTATTAAAAAACTGACTTTTTATTTAAATAATTATTTATTTTATTTAAATTTATTTTTGGTAAAAATTGATACATAATACCTATATATGTTCAATGTAATTCATTGGAGTTATTTTATAATAATTGTAGATATATAAAAATTTTATTGAACTTTTCACCGCCTTTTACCCACCTCCTAAGAAAATTTGAAAATTTACATAAACAATAATTTTACCCCTTCTATGAGTGAAATTTCGAAAATACTAGAGACACGGTTAATATCAAGGAGTAAATTGTTGTTCAATAGGATAAAAATAATTTTTGGTGAATAGTAACTTTTACTTTTATTTACCACGATTAAAAGTAAATAGGGCAATTAAGGTTAAAAATTATATTATTATTACCCTAACACATGTCTTAATTCAATTGGATAAGTTTAATTTGACCAAAAAAACCATAGGAATAAAATATTACCCTTTAGGTCCACTTGGATTACATTAGGAAATTTAGTATTATTTTATTTAAAGAATAGTTAAAATAGATAAAATCTATGTTTAATAACTAAAACATTTTTAATATAGGGATATAAATAAGATAAATTCGACTATATATATTAATTATAAATATAAAAATATTTCCAATAGAATGGAATTTTATTTATAATATTTAGACAATAAATAAATTTATTTATTTATGACACCATGATGATGTAGTAATTACCTTATTAATGAAATATTAACATAATTGATCTTATAAATACCCAAATAAATGTAATTTCAGACTTTTAATAAGTTCAAAAACGTTTTTAGGTTAATATTACATGTTAGTATTGTTTCAATTAACTTTTTTTGAACGAATAATTCTGTTATAATTTTAAAAAAAATCAATTACCAAATAGTTTCATAATTGACATAAAATAGTTTTTAAAACAAATATTATATTATTAATTGTTATTCTATTCCTAAAAATCTATGGCTCGGCCAAATGACCTATATAAGACTATATATATTAAAAATGAACCACTTTTGGTCCTTTTGGCTTGTTATAGTATGTTTATTAACCATATAGTTTAATCAAACAAGAAGACACGGTAAAAGTTAAATTATTTAACATAGAGTTAAATCTAAATGATAAGGTTAAAATAGTAACCCAAACATGTATAAAACCTATCAGTTGAGATTATTTCGACCCATACCCACTTTAGCTTCGAAATAAATCAATTTGGAGCTATTATAGACCGATTATGACTTTATTATAAAATAATATTTTAAGTTTTTCCTAAGGTCCCCCTCTCCTCCCTTATAAAAGGGCACCTCCTCCATCTTCTCTTTACACAATTTTGAGCTTTCATGCTTGGCCAAACCCTACCCATATCCGTTCTAAAATTTCCTAGAAACATTATAAAGGTTCTGGTCTCCTCAAAAGACCAACTCTAGTGCCTTAAGAGGAAGCTTAAAAGAGGTGGGTCGAAGAAGAGGTAATCTCTTCTACCGATTCCTTTAAGTTTCTTTCTTCTTCAACTACTTCTTCTTTAGTTTTTTCATTGTAAATTAATATCATAAGTATCAATAATATACTGATATGTTATTATAAATATGAAAAAACCACATTTCACCTTCTATCCATCCTATGGAAAAAGAAATCACCGCGCGTGCGTACGTACAGACTACCGTCTCCATGTCGTGGTGTAATATGTTTTTAAACCACCACATTATGGATGGGTATAATGGTGTAAAAGATATCTATATATATTTATTATAAAATCATAATAATTCTGAGATATAATATCATCCACTCCAATTCAATTCAATAATTATGGGAATGATATCATCGCTCATGCGTACGTACAGATTACCGTCTCCACAATGCGATGAAATTCATTCTCCATGTTAACCATTCAAAGAATGATTATAAAGTATATATAATGAATAATAATGAAATATATGACATGATAAAGCTACTGTATTTCTTTATATATATATATATTATCTACTTACATTCATTCATGTCAACAAGGAAAGGAAAACAGCGTTTATGCGTACGTACGACCTACCGTCTCCATGAACTGTGTATTTCAATTCATTTATATATAAATTATATATATACATATTGAATATATAGGTTATATAAATCATGATTTACATTCTGGAATTATTTAAATCATGATATAAGTAATAATAATGTCAAGAACAACAAGTTTAAACCCGTACGATAAGTAAAACGATGTTACCCAAAACACTACTTTAACATGGAATTTACATAAGAACGGGTAATATAAATTATTAAGTGAACCATATATGATATCATAACAATGAATATGATTGTTTTATAAGTCAATGACATTATTTAAATAATTATACAGGTGTTTCGGATACGTTATAATCATATCTGACCAAAGGTAAGGGATAATTATTCCAATATCGTTCTTATCTGAGATTGTTTATTCGTAAGTATTTACTTGGGTTATAGTTAGCATCCATGTCCATGTTTTCTAAAAGTGTTTTTATGTATGATTAAAGTCCTTTTTACCCATTTTAACTTTTACCACATGTTATGAAAGGAATATTTTTTTTGTTTACCATATGGGAAACTTTTTGACATTTCCGACAAAAGTACGAGGAGAATGTTTTTTTAACTTATACATCATGAATGGATTTTTACGGTTTCAAAACACCTTATTTCCATGAAGATTACACAATAATATTTCAGGAATATTTTCAAAAAATCCTTTTCATTTAAAAGTTCATGGCATTTTGTGAAAAGAAAATGATTTTGAATAAGGAAGAATATTTTTTTTCAAAAATTCATTTCAAGTGTTTTATCAAAACAATTTTCCATCTAAGATGACATTGTTTCATATTTCTATGTTTCCAGTATAATGTCTCTATTATTTACATGGATTAAATTTTCTTATGATTAAATGTTATCCATTTTTTTATATGGATTATGTTATAATGGGATGATGTTTATGAAACCCATTTTATTCTTTGGGTTATGATGAATGATTTATGTTTATTTTGAGAAACACGTAAGAATGATTTCATTATGAGATTTGTGGGACCTATATATCCCTCCAATTAATTGGGTAAAGATTTATAACTCATGATATATACATGGCTAGAATGGTATGTTAATCCGGTTCAGTGTTACAGTACTGGAACGAGGAGTAAACTCGATTCAGAAAGGGACTTTGTCCACTAAGATGGTCTAGGCAGCAGTACCTTCGCTACTATAGAAATCATATCATGTGGTTAATGGTTTTCTACAATTACATGTTTTATTACCATGCTATTTTATCATGATTTATGTTCCTTTATGATATATTCCTTATGTACTTCCAAGATTTATGTCTTTTCTCATGATTTTGATGTTTAGATTTTATGTTCATGTTTTTTGTATTCCAATTTTTATGGATTGTTTTATGTTCCCTATGTTTAACCTTACTGAGCATTTGAGCTCACCCCTTATGTGTTTTCTTTTCCCTAGGACATAAATAAAGAATTTAGGTAAGAAAAAAAAGGTAAAGATCTTTATGGGAGACATTGAATATCTTTCACCATGATTAGAATATTATGTTCCGAGTTTCCAAAGACACTAAACTATTATGATCCTTGAGTGTTGTTTTTTGTTATGTATTGATTATTCTTCAAAATTAATGTAATTTCCATGTAAGACATGCTTTGGGTATCTATAGTTAGTATCAAAGGAAATGTTAAGTTAACCTTTGAAAACTAGGATGTGAAATCTTTAGATAGATCCCAAGAGATATTTCTAAGGTATGTCTAGTGATGTCCCTAAGGTTAGGTATATGTATAGGTTATAGTGCCACAATTATGGTAATGATATTAGAATTAACCCTAATATGTTAGATATTGAAGTTACTCCCCCTTTATTATGTTGTTTTCCTATCATGATTTTGCCTCTCAAACTATTCTTTTTGGGTTTTAAATGATGGTTGTAACTTGAAGGAATCAGGTTGATCAATGTAATGGACAATGCAATGATTATCCTATTTAACAAACCAAAGTTATGGGATATGGAGTGAAAAATAATATTTCTATACTTACACAAGCTATGAATCATTCTGGACTTCCAAATGAGCATTGAAGGGAACAATATTCTATTGAGTCCTTCATGAGGCAACATCCACCATCATTCAGTGGGTCTTCTGATCCATTTGTTGCTGAAGAATGGATTAGTACAATTGAAAATATATTTTCAATAATTCATTATTTATAGAATGAAAAAGTCATTTTGGATGTTTACCAGTTTGAAGGTGAAGAAGACCAGTGGTGGACTCTAGTTAAAAATACCCGGCCCCAATATGAAATTTAATCCATAGAATGGAACGAGTTCAAGGACTTGTTTTCCAATATGTACTTACCTCGTATTATTCGAACAAAGATAGAAAAGTATCTCCTTGATCTTAATCAAAGGTTTGATGAATCTGTTGGTATATACGAAGCGAATTTTAAAAGGCTTGCAAGGTATGCATCTAGATTGATCATCCAACCAGAAAGTAAAGTTGATTGATTCTTCAATGGCTTAAAAGCAAGTCTTCGAAGGGAATTAGCTATAAGGGACTTCAATAGCTATGAAGAAATTGTGCGTTGTGCTATCAAGGTAGAACTGAAAGTTGGTGTCATATATCCATCTCATGTTTTTGACAAGAAACGAAAGATGGAGTTCAGGGAAAAATCTCAGAACAATGGTGAAGAGAATGTGAATGTTTCTTTATGCTCAATGTGAGGAAAGAAGCATGGTGGATATTGTCTTAAAGGGAATAGAAAATGTTTTAAGTGTGGAAAAGAAGGTCAACGAGCAACTGAGTGCCAAATTAAAAGGAAAAAGGTTTCTAATGACATGAATATAGAAAAGAATACAGAGAATGCTCCACCAACACTTCAATGGTTCAAGTGCAAGGAAATGGGGCATTATGCTAATCAATGCCCAAATACAAGGGTTAATGATGATCGACATGAGAAACTTCTTAAGGAAAAGGATAAAGGGAAGTCACATGCGATCACTATTTGTGATGTTGAGTATGAAAATGATATTTTGGAATGATTCAGTGTTTATGTAATGGGATTTCAAAATAGTATCATGGAATCTCATTTATTGTTTCCTGGAATTTTGGAATATCTATGTATTGGTTTTGAATAATTCTATGGTACCGATAACCATGAAAAGTGATTGAAATATTTTTGGACTGAAGATGATATGCGCATAATGAAGGGATAAAGAGAAAATGAAATGAGCTCATGACTGATATAAGGACAATGTTATATCATGGTTTGAGTATATATAAATTTTGTTATTTTGGTATGTGGAAAGAGTTAACTTTTTACAGCATTTATGTTTTCACTAAGGTTCAATGGGTATTCATTTTTCAAGAGAATACATAATTAAGGTATTCACATGTTTGGAATGTGACCAACAAGATATATCGAATGATATATGGGGGATAAATGATTGTATTCACATGCTCGGTAGATGAAATTTCTAGTAATTTTTTTCTTTATACTATGATCTTGGACAAAAGTATTTTAGATAAGCCTAAAGATGGGAATGAATTAAGTTAGACATAAGATAGTATTGTTTATCTCTAGAAATGTTTTCGATATTATTGCAGGAATGTTATAATAATGTAGTGTTCGAAAAAGTGACAACCTGCAAGACAAGCGACAACCCGTCGCGTCAGACAAGGTTGCAAGAATCAAACCCACAAATGAAGTGCGACATGCCTTTATCGCCTAGCACTGGCCTACATGAAGTCCCAGGTTAGTAGAAACTAGTTTTATTTTATCAAGAGGTATTATAGATGAAGTATATGTGCATTTTAAAAACCATATATGATTAATCTCACCATAGATGGACTTATGTATATAACTTTTTCTAACCTTATGTTTGAGACAGATGGAATGACCTATCATTCTATCGCATGATCTGCTAACAATTCACGTAAGACAAATTCAACTTCATTTCTTTAAGAGATGATGGAGAAATTGATGAAGACACAAACAACAGTGAGATTGTACCAAAATCAAATAAGTATTTATTTTAATTCAACAATTATTCATCTTTAGGGAAATGATCTTGAAAACAAAAAATTTTGTCATAGTGAAATCATATCCGATGAATCAGATGGTACCTTAAATAATCATAATTTTATGGCTTTGTGATTGTGGGTTTTTTTATACCCATGTCTTTTACCGCTCTCCATCAGAACTTGATGGTTAGATTTTTCTTCCAAATCCATATTTCCAGAAATTTTCTCCTATGTGGAAACCCAGTGATGAGTTAATCTGGGTAACTGTTACATCTCATTCTTTAATTTTTTAAAATTAAGTGTTAGTATGCCTTTTATGATATGGGTTTCTAAGAACAAAACTTTCTAGTAGTAAACGATTTATAACTCCGACGAATTTCTAGGGTGAAATTCATTTTAAGGGGGGTGGAATGTAACACCCCGAGATGTTATGAGATATATTATTTTTAATTTCCTTGATGTCTTCTATTATACACTACACCAATATTAGTTTGTACTATATGCAATACTGCATTAGCTTGCAGTATACGCAACACTATTCTTGGCTCGTGTTACACTCAATTTCAAGTTTGTTTTGTGGAAATTATTCTACGCAACATTAATAATATATTTTGTTTAATATATAAATGAAATAAGTTTTGATTATGTTAAACGCAACACCAAACGGAGCATTCACTACATGCAGCTCGAACTTGGCTTTCATTACACATAATAAATACCTTCTTCAATAGTGCGTGTAGTACGCAATAACAAGATTCACTAAACAAGATATTATTATAATATTATTATGAATTAGCCATTATGAATAATAATACCCACTTTTTGAAATTTTAAAAAAAATTTCATTGAAAATAGAATTCATTTTTGGATTCGAGAAATCGAAATTAACCTAGGGTGAATTTTTGGTATTTTTCTGGAAACTTTCAATTTTTGATGAATAGTGAAAACACTGGGTTACTATTTAAAAAGCGACTTTTTATTTAAATAATTATTTATTTTATTTAAATTTATTTTAGGTAAAAATTGGTACATAATACCTATATAAGTTCAATATAATTCATTGAAGTCATTTTATAATAATCTTAGATATATAAAAATTTTATCGAACTTTTCACCGTTTTTTGCCGACCTCCTAGGAGAATTTGAAAATTTACATAAAACATAATTTTATCGCTTCGATGAGTGGAATTTAGAAAATCCAAGAGACGTGGTTAATATCAAGGAGTATAATGTGGTTCAATAAGATAAAAATATTTTTTGATGAACAATAACTTTTTTCTTTTATTTACCACGGTTAAAAGTAAATAGGGTAATTAAGGGTAAAAAGGATATTATTATTACCCTAAAACCTATCCTAATTCAATTGGATAAGTGTAATTCGACCAAAAAAACATCAGGAATAAAATATTACCCAATAAGACCACTTGGATTAGATTAGAACATTTAATATTATTTTATTTAAAGAAAAGTTAAAATTGTTAAAATAAATGTTTAATAAATAAAACATTTTTAATATTAGGTTATATATAAGATAAATTCGATTATAAATATTCATTAGAAAGATAAACTTATTTCCTACATAATGGTATTTTCTTAATAATTTTTAGACATTAAATATATTAATTTAGTTATGACACAATGATGATGCAATAATTATCTTATTAATGAAATATTAACATAATAGATGTTATAAATACCCAAATAAATGTAATTTGAGAGTTTTAAAAAGTTAAACTAATTTTTTAGGTTACTATGACATGTTAGTATTGATTAAATTATCTTTTTTTGAACTAATCATGCTGTTATAAGTTTCCAAAAAAATCAATTACCAAATAGTGTCAAAATTGACATAAAATAGTTTTGAAAACAAATATTATATTATTAATTGTTATTCTATTACTAAAAATCTATGGTTTGTCCAAATGACCAAGATAAGGCTATATATATTAATAATGAACCACTTGGGGTCCTTTTGTCTTGTTATAGTAAGTTTATTGACCATATAGTGTAAGAAAAGAAGACGACACGTTAGAAGTTAAATTATTTAACTTAATGTTAAATCTAAATGATAAGGTTAACATATTAACGAAAACTTCTCTAAAACGTATTAGTTGAGAGGATTTCAACATATCCGCACTTCAGCTTCTAAATTAATCAATTTGGAGCTATTATATACCGAATATGACCTTATTATGTAATAATATTTTATGTTTTTTCTAAGGTTCCCCTCTCCTCCCATATAAAAGGGAACCTCCCCCCTCTTCTCTTTACACAATTTTGAGCTTTCAAGTTCAGAAAACCCCTAACCATATCCCTTATAAACTTTACTAGAAACATTATAGAGGTCCTGGTCTCCTAAAGAGACCAAATCTAGTTCCTTAAGAGGATGCTTAAAAGAGGTGGGTCGAAGAAGAGGTTATCTCTTTTACTGATTCTTTCAAGTTTCTTTCCTCTTCAACGTATACTTATTTAGTTGTTTCATTATAATGTAATAACATCAGTATCAATAATATACTGATATGTTATTATAAATATGAACCAAACCCATTTCACCTTCTATCCATCCAATGGAAAATGAAATCACCGTGCATACATACGTACGGAATACCGTCTTCACGACGTGGTGTAATCAGTTATTCCACCACCACCTTACTTGGATGGGTATAATGGTGTAAATAATAACTATATACAGTTATTATAACATAATACTAAATCTGAGATATTATATCATCCACTCCAATTCAATTCAATAACTTTGGGAAAGATATCATCGCTCGTGTGTACGTACGGATTACCATCTCCATGACTCGATGAGATTCATTCTCCATGTTAACCATTCAAGAATGATTATAAGGTATATATAATAAATAATAATGAAATATATGACATGATAAAGCTACTAGATTTATGTATATATATATATATATATATTACATCTACTTACATACATTCAAGTGAACCGGAAAACAACATTCATGTGTACGTACGACCTACCGTCTCCATGAACGGTGTATTTCATTTCATTTATCTATCTGATATATATATATATATATACTGAATATATAAGTTATATAAAGCATGATGTACATTCTGGAAGTAAGTAAATCATGATATAAGTAATAATAATATCAAGAACAACAAGTCCAAACACGTATGATAAGTAAAACAATTTTACCTAAAACGATGCTTTAACATGGAATTTATAAAAGAACAAGTAATATAAATTAAAAAGTGAACCATATATGATATCATAACAATGAATATGATTCTGTAACAAGTTAATGACATTATTTAAATCATTATACATGAGGTTCAGATATGTATGAAGCATATCATACCTATGGTAAGGGATAATTATTCCAATCTCGTTCTTATCTGAAATTGTTTATTTGTAAGTATTTACTGGGCTTATTATTATCATCCATGTACATATTTTAAAATAGTGTTTTTATATATGTTTAAAGTCATTTTTACCAATTTTTTACTTTTACCACATGTTATGAAAGGAATATTTCTTTTGTTTACCATACGAGGAACTTTCTGACTTTTCTGAAAAAAGTATGAGGAGAATGTTTTTTTAACTTATACGACATGAACATACTTTTACGGTTTCAAAACACCTTATTTTCATGAATCTTACTCTACAATATTTCATTACTATTTAAAAAATACTTTTCATTGAAAATTTCATGGCATTTTGTGAAAAGAATATAATTTTGAAGAAGAAATGATATTTTCCTCAAGAATTCATTTTAAGTGTTTTATCAAAACAATTTTCCATCTAAGATGATATTATTTAATATCTGTATGATTCAAGTATAATGTATCTATGATTTACATGGTTTCACTTTTCTTATGATTAAATTATATCCATTTGTTTTATATGGATTATGTTATGAAGGGCTGATGTTTATGAAACCCATTTTATTCTTTGGGTAATGGTGAATGATTTATGTTTATATTGTGGCACACGTAAGAATGATTTCATTATGAGATGGGTGGGACCTATATCTCCCTCCAATGAATTTGGTAAATATTTATATCTCATGAGATAGACATGGCTGGAATGGTAAGTTAATCTTGTTCAGTGTTACAGGACTGGAATGAGGAGTGAACACGATTCAGAAAGGGACTTTTTCCACTAAGATGGTCTTGGCAGGAATGCCTTGGCTACTATAGAAATAATATCATGTGGTTAATGTTTTTCAAATATTACATGTTTTATTCCAATGATATTTTATCATGATTGATGTTCATTTATGACATATTCCTTATGTACTTCCAAGAATTATGTCTTTTCCCACGATTTTGATATTTAGATTTTATGTTCATGTTTTTGTATTCAAATTTCTATGGATTGTTTCATGTTCTCTATGTTTACCCTTACTGATCATTTGAGCTCACCCTTTATATGTTTTCTTTTCGTAGGATATAAAGAAAGGTTTTGGGTAAGAAAACAAAAAGGGGAAGGATCTTTATGGGTGATGTTGAAGATCATTCACCATGATTAGATGATTATGTTTCGAGTTTCCAATGACACTAAACTATTATGATCCTTGAGTGTTGGTTTTTTTATGTATTAAGTAAACCGCAAAATTAATGTAATTTCCATGTACTCCATGCTTTGGGTCTCTACATATCTCATCTTTAATATGGAAGTTTTCCAGCGTTTCTCGTGGATATAGATATATTTAATAGATCTAATATGGTTTATATTATATCTATATTTCATATCAAGATTATGTTATTCTTCATGTTCTTGATCGTTAATCTTCAATTGAAGATATCTATTATGGGCATTCATCTCCAATGTAAATTATGTGGTCTAAATTCATAATACTATATTATTTATTTGATTATATTTTCTGTGATTCTGAAAATAGAAATTTCCCTTAATGGGAAATTACATTTATGATTTTATTTTATTTATTTTATTTATTTGTGATTAAGATTGGGTAAATCAGGGAAAATTGGAATGGATTTAATTGGATTAATTTATGGATAATTTCTTAATGGAATTTTATTATTTTCAAATTTATGGGAAATTCATTTTTTTAATATTTCAGTTAATGTGATATGAATTAATTGACGATGGTAATTATGAGATGGCTAACTAAACCATAATAGTTCAATGGATTATTTGTCTTGAATATTGAAAAATATTTTAATGATTAATTGCTAATATTATTTAATGTGATTAATGTATTTAATCATGATATTTTATGATAAACTCTAATAGTATATCATGATGTCAAATTATGATGAATAGATTAATGATGAATAACCATGATAAATTTGATATATGATATATATGTGTTTAATTGATCTATGTGTGATGGATAGAGACAAATACTTTATAATCTTACTTGTATGATTGATTTATAAATGTGTTTGGGATATGGACATCTTCTTCAAAAGACTGTAGTAATAATGAGTGTGGGACATAGAAAAGTGCTTCAAAAGACCACAATGATAATGTTTTTGGGACATAGACTATCATCATAATCCCACATGGTTGATACTTGTGAAAATGATTATAGAACACATACATCAACTTGAAATGACCACATAGTCTTAGCTATGGCATTCTATGCCACAAATTATGGAAATGAACTATGGTTGGAATTGGTTGGAATATGAATTGATATTACATTATAATTGAAAACCATGGTATTATGAAATGTGATATCCCTTAGGGATACTTCAAACTCAAGCATTGTCCATATTATGTATTGAGGTTTAGGTGTGCTAGATAAACCATGCCGTATATTTAGTTATGTAAATTATAATTGATTATGTGTCAAATATTTACATTATTTCTTGTATTTTAATATTAATGCAACTTCATACACTCTCATTGACTAGATATTATTTTAGAATTCATTGGTGATGGAATACTATGTTGTTCTCAAACCCTACTCCAGATTCTAATTTGGTACTCAATTAAACTTCATGTTTCAAGAAACTGATAATGAAATTTCCTATATTTTATGGACGAGTTTATATAGAGCATGAATGAGTGAACCATACGAGATTTAGGACCTTCTTGGGTGCCTTCAGTGAATTTATATATTTTGGTTTTTGTAAATTGACACTTGAAACATATTGGGAACGACACATTTACTGTATATTATTAAATTTTGTTTTTCCAATTTGGCCATCATGTTATATTGGGTTGGTTATTGTTTTATATATTTTTGATATTCTATTGTATTTATATTAATTTTTGTTAATTATAAATATGGTATATTCTCTCCATGTTTTAATATGAGAATCTCACTTCTATATAGAATCCTATAGAGTACAGGGAGACACTCTTGCGGTCATGTGACCAACCCACTAAGGGTGCCAGTGTGTGGAACCTAGGTCATTATGTTACAAAGTTGTATTATAGGGTATTAATTTTCTTTTAATTTGATTTACTATTTAGGAAATGTATAAAAGTGACTAGGTTGAGTTGGGACTTTGTTAAGAGATCATTCATGGCAGTATCTAACCTATGTACGAGGGTATAATAATTTTCTGAGGGTTGGATTGCTGTTATTGTTGTGTGTTTCTCCAGTTTGATGTTATTTCACCTCAGGTGATTGATTTGTTTTTTGATGTCAATATTGTTAATGAGGAACTAAGATATTTGAATCATGGCTTTATTTGAAACGAGAGTGGGAAATTAAAGCATAATTTTAGGAAGTCATGATGTATTGTGACATTCTTCATTTGAGGCTTGATCATAAAAAATTGGTTTTTTGGTAAGACGGTTGTTTGGATATATTTTCCTTTTCCTAAATAATTGAACTTAAAAAGAAACCTAATATAAAAATGGTTGTTGAATATGTTACAAAATGTGACGAAATTGGTGTCTAATGAGGAACATGAATTTTGATAATGTGATAACCCTATGTTAACCAGGACATAGATATAGGATGGTTAAGTGTAGTAATAACACATTAGTTTTGACCATGTTACGGGTTTTGGGGGAATGAAAGGATCAAGATTATTTTTTATCTATCTTATGCATATTTCCTAAAGAGATGTTATATATAATAATATTTGTGTTTGTAATTATATTTAAATGACTCCCTAAAATTATTATTTAGAGTCAGGAAAGAGTTTATGGATAGAAATTATACTCTAGTAGCTCAACCTGAAGCACTAAAAGTGTAGGGTAAAGAAGTCAGAGTGTAGTTCCCAAAGATCGTTTCTCACTTTATTTATGTCATGCTGAGATACCTAGGGAGTGTTCTAAAAATATTGTATGATCTGACATGGGAGTTTCAATTGTAGAACCCTCTGACATTTACTAGAGAGGGTGGAACTGAGGTAGATATGTTCTATAAGAATTATATCTAGAGCATACATGACTATTTGGAGACACCTATTGAGATTAGAGTAAAATTAGATACATATATGTTATATGGTCATGAAAATAATTGGTGGGATATCCAAACTCAAGATGGAAAACTGAATAATATGGAGTGGAAGGAAATTTATTATGTGTTATGGGAGATCATTTACCCTGAGATAATTAGGCATGATAGATTGTCTATGTTTATGAGGTTGACTCAAGAGTCCATTTTTATTAGAATATGCTAGACTCTTTACAAAATTTCAGTGCCTTATTCTAGCATTGGTGGGAGAAGGGGATACTATTAAAAAGTAGTATCATGATGGGATTAAATGTGAAATTATGTCCCATGTGAGTATCTAAAGGATAAAGATTTATTAGTAGTGGGGAATCATGATATTATTTTGGAGAGAAACCTGAAAGAGGCTTCTGGTGGTGGAAAAGTGGTTTTTACTGGACAGTCATGAGGTATAAATTCTGAGAGATGGGAAAATCATTTTGAAATTTTTTATCATGGAAATGGAAATTACAGTGTCCTTGGGTAAGGATATGTAACACACCAACTTACATGGGTGAACGTTCAATAGTGTGGAGGTCAGGTCACTATCATAGACATTTTCCTCATCCATCAGTATAGTGCTGAGGTTATAGCATGATGATACATTTGTAGTGATTCTACAAGAACTAGTTATAGAAGAGAAATTTCTTACCAGATATCAAGAATCATATTATGAAAAAGAGATAATATATATTGTAGAATTATGGAAAATTTGGTTCTACTGGCTGTGGTGGTTTAGGTATTAGATAAGGTGATTTTTGGAAAGATTGCCTATATTAAATTAGTGGTGCAGGTTAGTGGACTCAGATTGTAACACATGTAAGATAGGTAAAAACATTCATGTATTTTATCCTATATTGGGGATAGAAATGTTGGGTCACTAACTTTTTTATGTAAAATTATTATATATTATATACATAGAAGTTCCATATATTTTAAGTGTTCCTCTCAATATTTTATATTTTCTCAACCTCTGAATAGATTGATGATTAGTCACTGAAAGTGGATAATATTCATTGTTAATATATTTAAATTAATTTTTCAAAAGTCCATAAACATTTTTTTAGTGCATTACATAAATAGAACTTCATTTCTCATCTAAAATGCAATTCTTGTTTAAAATGAAAATCTGGGCCCAATCATTCATTTGTTTGTGTACAAAATTATATTCATTTTCTGAATTTGATATTTTTGGATATGATTGATAACTTTTTTTGGAACATTTTATCTTTTAGGTCATAAGGATTAATCCTAAGGGAAGATGGAGAATTTTGCACCCGAATGCAAAAATTCGCTGGAGAAAGCATAACGGGCCTAAGGCACATCAAACAAATGTGGGGCTCTAAAAACAATCCCAATGAAGCTCAAATTTATAGAGTAGAAATATAACATTATGAGGATCATTTTATTCAACTGTGGCCGGAGCTAATCCTGACGTTTTCATGATGATAAAGGGATCTAAATCTGAGATTTAAATGGTGGACCTGACATTAATGCACATAAAGTCGTCCCACCATTTCGACCATAACATCTAAACGACTGAGACGAATGTCCTGAAATTGTTACATCGGATATAGGACACATGGAAGAAGCTATGATTCTTCTATGACCCTCAAGATTCGGACTCTATCAATTAATGATTCGAACGTCAAAATGGTGGACGAATCTGGACAGTTTTCCGGGTTAACTTCGAAACGTCAATTTCCTTTTGATTATTCACCCTCGTTTTGACTCTATTAATTGTTGGGGGGTGAATTGATTATGAGGGGTGGACCTAAGGTTCTTAATATTCCTATATAAGGAGATGGTGGTGAAGGGAATTATCATCTAACATTTTTTTTTGAATCCATGTTTTTCTTTCATCCATTGTATTTCTTTCAATTGTAATTTCCTGCTTTCAATTTGCAATCGCATCGTCAAGTTTTCTCATCTAAGTTTTCCTTTCACGTTTATTATTTTAATAAAATTTATTATTCTTCTTCACTTATTCTTTTCCATTTCTTCACACGTTGATACCGCTGAATCAAGGTGTGAATTTATTCACACCAACACTTGTGAATTTTCACACAACGGTGGAGTGTTCATTTTTATTAATGTTTTTCTTCTTCTTCAATTCCACTTATTTAAGTCGAATTCTCACTTACATTGATAGAATAGCATCAACGGAGGGATAAAATTTTATGGGTTGAGTGCTTAGTAAAGTGATCTTCAAAGTGAATTGGTGGTTGGCCTTGGAATTGTGTAGGGATTAAATTGGTGAATGATTTGGGAGAATTATCTCGTTTTTTGGATATGTCTTCAATTAATGACATGAAATTTTTAAGAAAAGAAATGCACCCAATCAAAGAAAAAGCAACAACCTAGGATGAAACCATATTAATTAATTTTTTTAGATCAGTTAAATTTGTTTTTTTTAATTTTTATCTAAATTAAATAATTAGTTATCCAATCAATTCAAACCCAAGTTGGCCACTGCACAAACCAACCTCCATAAAATTCATGTTTATAAAGGTTACTTCTTCGGTCCCTATGGATTCTACCCCTACTTGTACTTCAACGACCATTTTTACCGGTAGGGTAAATTTGGGCGCAACCAAATTTTGGCGCCGTTTCCGGGGACCCAAGTAAGTTTTCTTAGACACTCATCTTCTTTTCTCACCCCAAATTCTCTATTTTCACCCTAATTTCTCTTCTATTTTCCCCTTTCTGTTTCTGTGTGTCCAATGAATCCCAAAAACAACTTTCAATCAACTCCAATGGATTATCTTCAACTATACTCATTAATCTACCAAGGCTATAATCCACTAGAAAATCAATATTTTGAATCACCTCTCCTAGGGAATTTCATTGACCAAACCTTAATTGAATACACCACACCAGTTGAGATGTACAATCAATGGGATGCTGAATGTTTAAAAGATCAATTTCCATACCTATCAAGAATGATTGAAAAGATAAATAATGAGGAATTCCATGATGTACAAACATATATCAACCCTAATCCTGAAAAAAATTCTTGAACAATTGTGTGAACAAATGGATAAAATAATTCAGAAGTTTCATCTTTCAGATTTGAATTACAAAGCTTTAAGACTTTTGAGGAACCCGTTCCCACTCAATATGTTCTTTCCTCATCATTGATAGATGAATCTTTTATCCTAAAAACCTCTCATGAATTGAAAAAAGAACTAACCTTTCGATATGGGATAACTAAACAAGATCAAGGAAATATTGAAAGGTTTTTAAATCTGGATGAAATTGATTTCATGAATTCACAAGAGGGAAATTTTTCTTCGTGGATTGAATGCCCTGAATATTTCTCCAATGATAATTTTTTAGAAACACCAATCATTGAAACATTAGGAGAAATCACAAACATAAAATCCCTACCCATTCATGAAACTCATCTAGAAAACTTTGGGGTTTAATCTTTAATTCAAATGGAACCAATTGTGTTGGTAAATAATGAAAATGAAATTGATTTTGATTCTAATTCATTATCAGTGTTTGAATGTACTATCCAACCCGAACTCAAAATCAATTTCCTTACTTCCCCACTGAGGCATCCTATCATAGGTGATAAACTAGACATTACAGTTGTCATTAATCCATATCATGAAATAAATAATGTAGAAATGATCCTTGGTGTCTTAGGAAAGACTATAGAAACAACTCGATCAACCATTTTAGATATTCCTTGGATTTTACCAATCATTGTAGAAAATATGATTTTAGACGATAAAAATTTCATAAAAACAATCAATCTCAATCTTGTTGAAGTGGAGAAAGATGGGTTCATTAAAATTTTGAAAGTTGGAATTGGATAAGTTGGGGGGTTCAATTAGAGCTAATGACGTTAAAAAAAGAACTGCATGGGAGGCAACCCATGGTTTTCATGTTTCTAATAATTTTGAAGCATTTTCTTTTTCATATAATAAATTACCATAGATCGTTGACCTTTTCTTATTTTTTGAGTAAGTATGGGTATGAAAGGGGAGCGCCATATTCATCCGTGTCACGTGGCATGATCTCTAAGTAATACCTTACCCAGAAAATATAAATAAGACAATGTATCATCAGTTTATTTTGTTTTGGTTTATTTTTTTTATAGGTTAAAAAAAATTAAAAGGGCATGTCGAAATCCATAAGGAAAATCCATTCACCACCATCCAAGCCGCTGAGACTCAAATCCAGGATTGAAGGGAGACTATGGCATGCGCTATCATCATCAAACACGAGGTGAATTCCTTCCATGATTTTCATTTTAAATTTATTCATTGAACTCCTCTCCTACCCCCTTCTAACTTTTCTTTTCTTTAAACACTGGGGAATGTGTTATTCTAAGTTGGGGGGGGGGGATAAAAAATATATTTTTTTCAATAAGAACATGCGTGGAAAGAAAAAATTCCATTAACCTTGAACATGATAACACACATTCCAAACTCTGAAATTGGATATCGAAAAATTTGGATTCTTTGATTCTGATTTTAATGCAAGTTTAAGTTCATGAGCATAGTTTTTGGAAAGTACGGTTGTCTAATGTGAATTTTCAAAGTTTACATTTTTATCCTCTTAATAAAAATGCCACAATGCACGTTTACTGGATCGTGGGTGTAAATTTGAGTTCTTGGGTCCCTTTTATTATAGAATAGGATTCTGGGGTCACCTTTAGTTTAATTTGAGTATCTAAAAAAACAACAACAACAAAAAATTGAAAAAAAAATAATGGCCACATAGAGAATTATTTTTTCGAAATGAGTGGAGTCTGGCACTTGGGGATCGTGACTCCATAGTTGTCTTGCCCAGAGTTAGGCTTTATATCTCTATTTTAGAGAATGGAATTGACAATATGTGTGGCGTCCAACACTTGGGGATCGCGAATCCATAGTTGTCTTGCCTAGAGTTAGTCTTTTCATATCTATTGTGGTTAAAAAAAATTGGATACTTATCTTAAGGTTTAATGTGATTCCCACCTAGAGATTCTATTTTTTCCCCTTGAACAATAAAATGGGCCCCATATCTTTTGTGATGCACAACACTTTATCATGCTTAACTGGAATTGGATGAAATGTGGAGATAAATTTGAAAAAAAGAATGGGCTTGGGCTTGGGATATGATTATGGACTTAACTTGTTTAAAATGATTTTTATGGGTTCCATAATTTTTTTTGGGTATGAGATATTTGGGTGAGCAATGTGTATTAAAATGTTTTTGGAAAAAGGGATTTGAATTTAATATTTTTAATTTATTTTTCTCGGGACTAGAAAAACTCAAGTTGGGGGGTGTGATTAGTCACTAAAAGTGGCTAATATTCATTGTTAATATCGTTAAATTAATTGTTCCAAAGTCCATAAACATTGTTTTTAGTGCATTACATAAATAGAACTTCATTTCTCATCTAAAATGCAATTCTTGTTTAAAATGAAAATTTGGGCCCAATCATTCATTTGTTTGTGTACAACATTATATTAAATTTATGAATTTTAAATTTTGGGATATGATTGATCACTTTTTTTGGAAATTTTTATCTTTTAGGTCCGATGGATGAAACCCAAGGGAAGATGGAGAATTTTGCGCCCGAATGCAGAAATTCGCTGGAGAAAGCATAATGGGCCTAAGGCCCGTCAAACAAATGTGGGGCTCACAAAACAAGACCAATGAAAATAAAATTTATACAGTATAAAGATAAAAATATTAGGATCCTTTTATTCAACTGCGGACAAAGCTAATTCTGATGTTTTCATGATGATAAATGGATCTAAATATGAGATTTAAATGGTGGACCCGACATTAATGCACATAGAGTCGTCCCACCATTTCGACCATAACTTCCAAACGGCTGAGCCAAATGTCCTGAAATTGTTACATATTATAGAGAACACATGGAAGAAGCTATGTTTCTTCTACGACCCCTCACGATTCGGCTTCCATCAATTAAATATTCGAACGTCAATATGGTGGAAGAATCTGGAGAGTTTTCCAGGTCAACTTCGAAACATCAATTTCCTTTTGATTATTCACCCTCGTTTTGACTCTATTAATTGTTGGGGGGTGAATTGATTGTGGGGGGTGGAACTAAGGCTCCTAATATGACTATATAATGAGATGGTGGTGAAGGTAATTATCATCTAACATTTTTCTTTCAATCCATGTTTTTCTTTCATCCATTGTATTTCATTCAATTGTAATTTCCTACTTTCAATTTGTAATCGCATCGTCAAGTTTTCTCATCTAAGTTTCTCTATCACATTTATTATTTTAATAAAATTTATTCTTCTTATTCACTTATTCTTTTCCATTTATTCACATGTTGATACCGCTGAATCAAGGTGTTAATTTATTCACACCAACACTTGTGAATTTCTCACACAACGGTGGAGTGTTCATTTTTATTAATGTTTTTCTTCTTCTTCAATTCCACTTACTTAAGTCTACTTCTCACTTACATTGATAGAATATAATATATGGAGGGCTAAAAATTTATGGTTTGGTCCTAGAGAGTTTCATGAGAAGGATTGGATGTTATTTCATGTACTTTAATTTTTAAATATGTTTGTTATTTTAAGATTTCCATTCGATGAGTTATGTTCTTCATCATCTTTTCCAAGTTTAACGATGACACGTTTTGAGTGCTAGTACGATCTATTTCCTTTGAGTGCTTAGTAAAGTGATCCTCAATGTGAATTGGTGATTGGCCTTATAATTGTGTAGGGATTAAATTGGTGAATCATTTGGGAGAATTATCTCGTTGTTTGGATATGTCTTCAATTAATGACATGAAATTTTTAAGAAAAGAAATGCATCCAATCTAAAAAGCAACAAACTAGGATCAAACCATATTAATTAATTGTTTTAGATCAATTAATTTTTTTAATTGTTCTTTAAATTAAATAATTAGTTATCCAATCAATTCAAACCCAAGTTGTCTACTTTACAACCCAACCTCCATAAAACGTGTCTTTCTAAAGGTTACTTCTTCGGTCCCTGTGTATTCGACCCGTATTTTTACTTCAACGACCGCTTTTATTGGTAGGGTAAATTTGGGCACAACCAATTGATCATAGATGTTATGTTCATGAGAAGGGTTATGATGATAGATACATCCTTGGGATAATGGTTGATAGACAAATTTTTGTTAAAGGTGTGTACTATTGACGTTTGACTTTATCGTTTTCCTTGGGATCCCAACATTCTAGATTTTTTAGGATTAGACCTAATTTTGGGTATGGATTTGTTAATAGAATACCAAGACCACATTGATTTCAACCGAAGTAGAATCACTTTTACTTCTTTCAAGGGTGACCATTATATTCAATGTGGATAGTGAGTTATCATGGATGGTCTTGTAGGACCAGTTTATAAAAAACTGGGGGAGAATACCACCCAGTATTTTAGTCTTTTTCTAGATGAAAGGGGTGAAAATAATGATTTATTTCCACATGAAGTGGACCGGTTTCAAGATGTGTTTCCAGAAGAATACTTATGGTTTCTACCTAAGAGAGATTTGGAATTTAGAATTGAGCTAATGATTGGGTCCGAGACTATTTATATTCCACCATATATAATGGAAATTATATATCTTTAATAACTCAACACATAACTAGATGGGTTTATAGATAAGGGGTTTATCCATACGAGTATGTCACCTTGTGGTCTTTGAGTCTTGTTTTCTATGAAGGTAGAAATAATTATAAACATATATTTTCATTACTATAATTTGAGCCATATAACATTGAAGAACCATTACCATCTTCCACATATCGAGATAGTTTTGACTAGTAAAGGGTATATATTTTTTCTCCAATATCGACTTTAGATCGGGGTATCATTAGTGGAAAGTTAAACCATCAAATATATCAAGAAATTTTTGCAAAAGTATGTATTCCATTTATGAGTTCTTTGTGATGTCATTTAGGTTAATGAATGTGCAATTAGTGTTTATGGCCATGATGAATAGTATCATCTACTCTTACATGGACCATTTTCTATTAGTATTTTAAGATCACATCTTCATGTATAGTAATACTCATGGAGACCATTCTCAATATTATTACATCATCCTATGTATAGTAAGAGATAATCGACTATATTCCACGCTATACAATTTTCTATTCTGGATTGATTAGGTACACTTCTTGGGTCACATCCTCCCCGAGGAAAGTTTTCATTGGACCCAGTGAAAGATCAGGCAGTTGTAAGTTGGGAGTACCCAAAAATATTTATTGATATATACAGTGTTCTAGAGTTTGAAAGTTATTATTAATGGTTCATCCATGACATTTTCAATTTAGAATCAGAAATATGTAGATTCAATAAGAAGGAAGTAGTGTTTTAATGGTTTGGATAATGTGATAATTCCTTCATGTATCTAAATAAACATCTAACAACATCACCAATATCAATCCCACCTAATGTAGGTGATTATTATATAGTGTTTTGGGACACATGTAGGATCAGTATTGTAGCAGTTTTGAAGAAGGAATATTGATTTGTGGTAGATGAATCATGATAATTGAGGCCACATGAATGACACTACCATAAAAATAAAATTGAACTAGATTTAGTGTTTTATGCATTGATGTGTTAGAATCATTCTCTATTAGGTGAAATTATTACTATGTATACTGGCCAAAATAGCCTAAATTATAAATTTTTGTAGTGAAATTTGAATCCATGGATCTATACATGCCTTGATTATTTGAGGTCATTTTATTTTGAGGGAGAATATATGACCAAAAATAGAGTAGTGTTTATAAAGATTTTAGAAGGAATGTTAACACTCTTGAAGTTCAAGAATATAGTCCATGGTGGAAAATGAATATTTTACTTTTTGAGATGCATGTTTTGATTCCCGAGGGCCATGAGAAGATGATTTTTTTATTAGTTTCAATTGAGTAAACACATTAGAGCCATATTAGGGGAATATATTATGGGGGACCAAAATTTGTTTCCTTAAGGGAATGCCTTGAATTTGTGGTTTCACCATCCATTAAGAAAATATACAAGGATGATATCATATTTATCTGAGGAATTTTTTTTTGTACCTATGAACATGAGGGAGGAGATGTTGGCTGAGTTTCATGCCTTAATGTGGGTAGTGAATCCATGTTTGACAATAATTTATTATGACATATGTTGATAGTATTGGTGGTTCGGATTAAAAAATGAGATTGAATGGTTCATTTCATGCTTCTACACCTGTTAATAAGTTAATCCTATCTATTGACAAACTTATGGTTCACTACAGCCATTTCCCAATCAAAAATGAATATGGGATGACATTACCATGAAATTTTTGGTGGGTATCCTAAGGATGCCTCTATATAATGATTCCATTTGGGTGCTTGTTGACCAGTATAATATTGTAGTACATTAATTTCCTATATGGGAGACTTTATTAGTGGATCAGTTATAGGGAATGTATGTTTGAGATATAGTACATATGGATGGAGTACCAAATAGTTTTATTTTGTACCAAGACCCTCACATTAATTCATGATTCTATCAGGGCTTACAGAACGTATTTGGTATAATGTTTTTACTATGTATGAAATTCCACAAACGTACATATGGGTTGTCGGAATTTACTCTACAGGTTCTAGAGGATATACAACGAACATGTGTCCTAGACATTAGTGGGTCCTGTTAGAAACACAATATTTTGTTCAATTTAAATAATAAGAAAAGTTATTAGGAATCTATTCAGATGACAACATACAATGGTTTTTGTTGTAGGAAATATATATCACCAACAATTTGGATGGATGCAAGTGTGGTAGAGTTGTTATGAAAAATTATCATGTTGGATACATTAGAGCTGAATCAATATATAGATAAAAATGAGGCTATGGATTGTAGTAAAAATATGGTGTATGTTGATCATCACTAATGACCCCTATAGTTTGAAGTTTTTGATCCTGTGTTCTATTGGCTGTCACCTATATTGGGTTATCATCAGATTTTGTGATAGTGGAAGCCGGTGTATAAGATTTTAGGGCCATTTTAGGTTGTGGAGAGAATTAGTCGTGTGGTATAGTGATTAAGTCTACCATATAGGGGCAATGATATGAATTATGTTTTTTCAATTTCATAACATTTTCAATATCACCCAGACCCAAATCATTTGATCAATGTGGATGACGGTGTTCTTGAGACTGATGATTCTTTTGAGGATAATCTGATATGTTTTTTAGATCGTAGTGACAATTTATTGAATGTAAATAGCATGAAGATAGTTAAATTATTGAGTAAACATGGCCTTGTGTATGAGTAAACATGGGATAGAGAAAGGATATGTGAGTTCAGTGTCCATATATTTTTACATTAAAGACAATGATATTCTTGGAGGTACATCTTGAGCAGGAGTGGTTATAAGTTGGGGTGACTGTAAGATCCCTAACTTTTCTAGACATGTATCATGATTTGTTTCAGGTATTATTCACAAATTTTTTATTATATTTCGTTTTTGTATAACCCTAGGGTAATTTTGGGTGATATTAGAAAAATATGGAAGGGTTTTCTATAGTGCATGACTGGCGAACTGTTTGACCAAATCCTGTGCCCCACCATAGAAATTCGTGCAACCGCATGAAGAGGAAACATTTCATATTAAGTACATTGATTGGAAAACTATATACACTTCTAGTAGTAACCACGAATCCCCATGGGAGGAGGAATACATATAGGAACATATGTAGAAGAAAACCTACACCCTGAGTAAGAAACCGTGTGAAAAAAATTTTAAATTCCAAAAATTATGAATAAAATTATCAAATCACCATATTATATCCTTAAACACCATACCTCGACCCTAAAACATATTCTCTAAATTTTGTTTATTTTTGGATGGATTCTAAGGCATGTTAACCATGATTATTGATTATTTGAAGCATGGATTGAAGATTCGTGCCTCCCTTAGTAAGAGATCCTAATATCGACTAGTTTCCTATCCCTCCATCCTTTCTTTATCTATTTTAAATGGGATGTTTTCCAATATTGTTAGTGTATCTTGATATAGAATTTGATATATCTTATATATTTGATCTTGGATATCATTTCCCAAGGTAGATCATGTTTTTGGTCATGTTCATAATCATTCTAATTCAATTGGTGATTTCTGTTTGGAGCATTATTCATCCATGATAAGGTAGGATTCCTAATTATTAAATCTGATAGTCTTGATATAATTTTATATTTTTAATTAAGAAATTATAAATTTCCATGATTGGAAAATTAGATTGACGGTTCAATATATTTTATTTAATTTCCTTGTAATGATGATTGGGTAAATCATGGGAAAATGATATTTGTGTAATTGGATTAATAATTTGGACAATTAATTAAGGGCATGTTATGATTGTAGAATTTATGGGAAATTGGGATTGTATAATTTCTTGATTAATGTGATATGAATTAGTTGATACTGGGATATATGAGTAGGTTGACATAACATTAAGGCGTTAATGGGTTCTATGAGTTGAATATTGAAATAAATAGTGATTAATTTGTAATACCATTTCATGTGATTAAATGATAGAATCGTGATATATTGTGAAACAATGTCACATTATATCATTATGTGAAATATTTATGAATGTGTTAAAGGAAACTAAAAAATATAAATGTGATATGTGGGATATATGTGCTTAATTTATATATGATTCTGGGATAGAAAATACTATTTCAAAATCACACATACGTGGTTATTTACAAACATGTGTTGCACATGGACTAGTGCTTCAATAAACCATTGTGAGAATGCATGTGGTACACAGACTACTTCTTTAAAAGACAAAAGTGATCATGATTGTTGGACACTAACTATTGATTGAAAAGGCCACTTATGAGATTCAAGTGATAATGAATGGGGGACATGAACTACTGCATCAAAATCTGACGAGTTTCTACCTATGGAATTTTAGGCCCAAAATTTTGGCATTGGACTATGGTTATAATTTTCTATAATATGAATTTAGATGAAATGATAATTGATAACCATGGTATTGTGATATGTGATATCCCATGAGGTTATTTCAAAAACACAGCATGGGACAGAGTTGTTATAGAGGTCTGGGTGTCCTCAAGAACCTAGGGGTATATGAGATTAAGTAAATAACAATTGAATATATGTAAAATGCATACAATATATCTTATATTTTATTATCTTTACAACTGATCACACTGTTATTGAGTGGATATTGTTGTAGAATCCATTGGTGGTGACTTGTTGATTTTTACTCACACCCTACTCAGGTTTCCTGATTGGTACCCAAATACAAATCATGTTTCAAGTAAAAGATAAGGTAAAGAGTCCTATATTATATGGATAATTTGGGATGAAGGCTATTTGAAGGAACTAGATGTGATTTGGGGACCACTTGGTATTTTTTGGTGTCTTTATTTATTCTTGGTTTTACATATTAACACATGACATATATTAGGAAAGACATATCTATTTTATAGTTTTGGGTATTTTATTTCTTGTCTAGTCATAATGTTATACTAGATTGGTTATTAGTTATATATTTTGTTTATTATAATTTATTTATGATATTAAGTTTCTTTGATAAAGACAGTATTTTCTCCATATGTTATTATATCGGAACCTCCCTACTAGTTGGATGGCTCTGGCATATGGGGAGGATGGATTCATGTCACGTGACCAATTGGGTCAAAAAATAGGTTTTTGGATCCTAGTTTGGGACATTACAACCATAAAAGGAACACAACATAATCCTGGGACTCAGAAACCTTTTAACATTTTCTTTCCTTATGAATTAATTCATTTTGTAACCTAGAATGACCACATATGACCTCATGGCTAACACATAAGATTTATATAACCTTTCATAATAAGTAAAACTCAAAATCATTAAACATCATAGGGAAGAAACTTATTTTGTTTCTTAAAATATCATCCCACATGCCAAGTTATTTCAATATCTTATAGCACCATTACTATTTCATCTCATTGGCTTACCCTTAGTTATCACTCTTGGAGAGGGACATGAATCTAGAATGAGACTTCCGTTGTTAACTTTAGAAAAATATCTATTGTGGAATCCCTCTTAGGATATATTGTATAATATCATACCCTTCAAATGGAAATCATAAGCATCATAACATTTGTGAAAATATATACTACAAGAAGAAGTTATATGACTTTTTAAAACATCCTAGTCAATACTACGAAGAGAGAAACCACTTATAGGTTCAATTTAATCCCTTCTCATATGATTACATGTGCCAATAATTAAAATGACATATGCATAACCGTGAAATATAAAAAATAGGAACAAAGTACCTCAGTTTAAGAGATAACTCTTTAATGATTCTTTCCCCGTCATTGGAAAAGATCTCATATGTCGATACTTACCATCAACCATTCATAAGGGGGCCAATAACAAAAAATTATTCACTTTAATTCATTATAATATAGCTTTAATTATTTAAATAAGTTATTCCACCTTAAATAAAATATTTAAAAATGAGGTTAAACATAATTAGTGATGTATTATCACATAAACCAAATCATATTGGGCCCAATCCACCATCAAGGTATCCTCAATCACATTACAATCAATATTTTCAATAACTAGAACTATAAATTTCTAATTTCAATCAATTTTTTTGAATTCTAAATAAATTATATGTAATAATATTAACTCTTTATAAAATCATGTAATTCCTTTTCATTCTTCATGATGTATCCCGCTCTATCTAGGCCATACCAAATTGTTATTATAATGATTTTTTTCTATTTAAAATTAGTGAACAAGATTAAATTAGTCAAGAGGATAAGAAGTTAAACATGACCTCACATTAAACATTAAATAACAATTATAATGAAAACCAAGGATTATTGGTTGAAAAGGGAGAGGAATTATAGGTGAAGAAGGAACCCCCTTTCCATTATTTGACTCACACAAAATAACCCCATAAGGGGTTTTAAAAGACAACTTTCAGAAGGAATAAAATTTCAGATATTTTAAAAAATTGATCTCACCCACATCAGGTACCCGATCCACATATCGTGGACAACTCATGATCCACTAAAGACATGATTTTTATAATTGACCACATGATTTACCCTGATTTATATGATATACAACAAACACAATCATTAAGTCCTCAATGAATGTAGGAAGTGTACCCAGTGGCCCTCTATTGCTACAAAACTACATTTTTTTCAACTCCCATACTCATGGAAATTTTTTAAAGCCTCTTTAAATCAAGATACCACATCAATAAATTCCATTTAAAATATTTAAAACATGTAAATAATTTTCATCAACAAACCCAAAATTTTAAAATTCAAAATAATCTAGGATTTCCCCTATATAGGACTAAACCACACTTTATCTCCACTGAAACACTTTCGTGTGTGTTTTAATAAGGATTTTATATTTGGTGAGATCATAGAAACTTATAATAGGGAGTTTATTTTATAATATAGCAATTTTACATTGGATATTTTATATTGGGGATTGTAACATCCCTTATCAATTACCATGAGAATACTCACCGGTATATCATTAATATTTTCAATAGACATTTTTTCCCATGGATCAATGTCTTCTTACTATGTGAAAGTCTAATGTGTTACCAAGGGAGAAATATACCCTCATATCAGAGTAAAATAAAAAATTAATATACAAAATTAATTCAAAATCATAATCAGAGTACACATTGAATTATACCAACCCAAATGACTATAAAACCAATAGATAGAATAGCCACCACATAGATATAATAGTGTATCCCCATATTCCGTAGGCTAATAACTAGTAGAAATTGTCTAATGGTGGTACAATGAGGTGACTATACCCTCATTATCAGAGTAGAATAGTGTTATAAGAATAAATAACCCACCTAAAATAGCATAAGTATTAATAATAAATGATATGTAGTGAGAGATAAATATAATAAGTGATAAAGACAATAAGTGGACAAATTTAAATATCCATCTATTCATGCTTTTCCAGATGATGCTATAAAATCCAAAATAGGGAACACTGCAACTGGAAATATAGAACTTTATAAATGAAGTAAAAATGAAAAAATCTACATGTGAAAAATCAAGGAGAATCATGATCTCTTACTTAGTATTGTAATCCTAACTCCCATGTACAACTCATTGAATAATCAACAATCTATATTCCTATGAAGATTAGGTCTAATAGGGTACAAAAGGCAGCCTATGTACGATTTGATATGTACTTAGTAATCCACCGCCAAATGATTCAATATCATAATATTGTCTATGTGGCTAAAATAAAACATTGTGAAGGAATAACAAATATAAACAATACTATTGAATAAATACTAGCTGGATTATAGTCCTATAATACACTTTTAGGGTTGTACATTCTTCATCATATGTCATAATGAGTCTGATAAATAACTATATATTTATAGTATTCACACACACATAGATATACATATATATATATATGAATACTTTTATGATCAAAATATATATGAGTACATTTAGATATGTATATATGTATAATAGGTGTAAGCTAGACACAAGGTGTATCTTAGGCATCCATGAATAGTATAATTGGCCAAAGTCTCCAAAGGTACAAGTCATTATCTCATATGAATTAGAAGAAACTTTTCCATCCCTAGTGATGGTGGGGTGAGTCCCCATTCCCAAAACCCAATATATAGGAATGTGTAATGCCATTCCCATCACCCAAATGGTAGTAAATAGTGTAGAAAATATTCCCAAAACCAATCATAAGGGCGCATAGAACGTCATTCTTAACAGGTCCCTTAATCATTATTCTGCAGCCACTAAAAATGTCTTACTAATAATAATCATACAATTTCTAAGGATGTATCCCTAAGAATTTAATATCATTCATCACAATCTAACAATTGGTAAAACTCTAAAGGATTCATAATCATAATTATGAAACACAAGGTGTGTCCTTTGAGCCCACATTATTTTTGAAAAATTATATCATTTAATTTAATTACCAAGACAAAAAAATTTATAAATAAAAAATATTTATTTACCATATCATGATATTTACATCCATCAAAATACCATGAAGTTCACAGAAAGCACCCATTCCATATTCCCTTGTATGATATAAAAAACTAATCATTTTAATTTTAGTTTATAATATAGTTCACATGAAATGCTGTGTTTCATAGAAAACAAAAAATTTATATGAAAAGTTTGGTTAACTAAATTATGTTATAACTTAATAAGTTTTGAATAAAACTATGTCAAATGGTAATTTTTTTATAGGGGGACTAATAAAACAATTATAAATTCAATGCATTAGAATAACACCGAAGGATAGTGGTTTAATCACCTATACACGACATGGGAAATAACCAACATGTGAGGTACACCATGGATATGGTTAGAGTCTAGGATATCAACTTATAAAGGTTCCAGTATATGAAACTAAATTATATATTTAAATGAATATGGTGTATATAATTGATTTCACATTTTATGGAAATCACATATATATTCTTGCATAAGAAACAACATCGTAATTTATAAAAAGAATGAAATTACAGAAAAAGGATTTAGATAACCAAGAAATTACAGCATATTACCCACAGATACAATATGTTGTCTTAATGTGGATTGGTTCTAGAGAAATAAAATGAATAATATGAATTCCCTTCAAATATGGAAATTAACTCCCACAAATATAGTGGGGATGATAAGAAGGGGAAAAAATAAAAGAGGAAAGTGAAGTCATATAATCACAGAAATAATTACAGTGTGATAAATTGAATTTTATATGGTTACTATATGATAGATATCTTCTTGTAATTGGAGGAGGATAAGGTGGGATCAATGACAGCTATTACATGTGGGTTATAGGAGATGAATGGGAGGAATAAAAGAAATACATATTTTGGGAAAATAGTACTTTACATCCCCTTAAATGAGTTTCATGGTTCATTTACATGGTTTTCCAAACCATCCTTAAAACATGATTTATCCTCTTCCAAGGAAAGGGCTCACATCGTTCATCTGCATGATATGGGAAACAATGTGCAAATAGCATAAAACAATAACATGATCATGAAAATCTTCTCACATGGTTATAAGAAACTGTGCAAGTACCCCAATTACATTGGTATAGCCATAATGTTTCTCCATAGGGGTGCATAGTTTTAAATAAAACTATTTTCCCCTTTCAAACTTCACAGACATTGAGTTTTTTGGTTCTACTTCTCCTGAAACTAAACAAAAAACAAGATAAACCTCTTGATTCGTTTTGTGTCCCAACATTCAAAATTTCATTATTAAGATTGATTTAAAATTAAACCCTTACACCATACAGAAAAATCATGTTTCTTCAGAAGATTTCATCCCAGTCCAAAACAAAGTACGCTACATCCTCTCCCCCATAAAACCTATCATCCCCATGAAACTATGGGGAAAAAAATAGAACCATTAAATAACTTAATTGAGACAAGAATTTTATTTTAAAAAAGTGTGTTGTTATTTTAGATCCCAACTAAATATTAACTAACAATCACTTTAGTATATGATACATAATCCATAGAAACCTGAGTCCATTCTTGTATTCCTCTTCCAATTTACTGAAGGCCTTTGTTTTTTATTGACTTTTGATAATCCACTTTTCAATGGGTGAGGTGGAACCCTTAAAAGGCCCGAAGGTGTAAGTATCCATTCTTGTATTCCAAAACTAAAATATGGAGACAACGCTTAACTAATCTCACCATAATAGAGTCATGAATATGGTGTCATCTCTTTCTTAACTAGACTATGGATCTCTCCAACACACATGATAACATTTAAAATCTAATTATGAGCCATGGTACCTACACCATTGGAATTTTCTAGAAAAATATTCCCTTACTAGTCTAACGACAATCTATCTTGAGCCTTAGATTTAAGGAACGATCAATCCCACATTCCTTGAATGCCATGAAAATATTCACTCAACTTTCCTTATCGTGGAGATGTTCTTGAAGAATTTTTTACTAATCACCCATAATTAAAATGTGCAAAACATGTTAATATGCCCTGACTAAATACTCTAAAAAATGAAAAAACATAAATGGTCTTTGTATCATAACATAGAACAATACACCTTCTCCATGGCATATTTCAGTTACATTGATCACATCATCTGAAACATGTAACCATCATATAGGGATGTATCATGTAAAATTATAATTTTTTTGTCATTCCACAACATGAATATATGGGGATTCCAAATCCCACATCTTTGAATCTATACAGTTTGAGCAAAACATTTGAGCCAGATCGCACATCTGGGATAAACTTAGAATCATGAACTAGAGCCCCAGAAGCCCATAATCTAGAATTTCACAAGTAATATACTGGTATAATGTAGAATATCCATGTATAAAAAATATTGAACATATCCAAGGAGACATTCATTGAGCAGTCATGTCAAAAGAAAATAATGTGTGTACTTATGTCTGTCTAAGACATTCATACTCAGGAATCATGTTATCACTCAAGACCAAACATTCCTCAATAATAACCATGATCAACGAATACTCCTCAAATGGTGTCTATTTATCAAAATAATATTTCTTTTTAATATTTTACTCTGTGTATAACTAATTCTTTCTTAGTTTATCATGGATGATATCATGCCATGGGAAAATATTGTCACTAAGACAAGGGTACAATGAGGGGATTTTTGAAATTACCTAAAAGGACCCAATACACTTTCTACACATTAAGGATGAAGGTATCCATAACATTTTAATCAAAATATTTCCAACAATTTTAAGAAAGGATAGTCAAACCACCCCATGATGAGTTTTCTAATGAATCATAGTTGAACTGACCGATGCAACATCATTAACCGTTCACAATTCTTTTACAAGAGTTCGTGCTCACATCCAACCATTTAATTATTTTGAAACCTTTTATTCACTGAAACATTATAAATATTACTAGCCTTATGGGAGATAAAAAATAGCTATGACCATTTTCCAAAGATACTTTTTGGGAACACTACTTATATTTTGAAGGAAACATATTTATCGGAATAGAAGAAATTATTCACTCCCTTGGAGTATATTTATTGACATATTTACTGAAAAGGGTTTTGATTCCTTGAAATATGCTCCATATTCCTATGATCATGACTTATAGATGTGGAAAACATAGTCTTAAAAGGAAAAAATATAAAAAGAGGCAAAATATAGTTTCTTAAAATAGAACATGATTGTATTTACTATTGACATACTCGTGACACTTCTCTATATTTATGTCCATGCATGACATAATGTATAATAGAATCTAAATCAACTGACCAGTGTGTCAAAACCCCTAATCCTCCATAAATCATCATTTTGAGTATTGGGTTGATCCAAGATTTCATTTATTTCTTATATCACATTACTGTAGTGATGTCTTATGATCACGATGTGACATCTATAGGATTTAACAATTACCACTGAACTCATATAGTTCATTGAACCATTTTAGAAGCTAGATGGTTACTATGTGTATCAACACATACTACCCCATGATTTTGACATGAACAAAATCTCATCATTTATATTATCCATAGGATTGTTATCCCTATAAATCTAATACCTAATGTACTATAAAAAATTGTATAGGGAAATTTCAAATTATCCCATATGACTATTACTGTAATTGACATCATTTCGAGTTGTCGATCACAAAAGAAGAGGAATAAGAAAATATGGGTCAGACAACCCACTAAATGACAACAAATTGCCCCCAAACATATATAAACTAATGAAACTAATTATTACATAATTATAGAGAATTTAATAGGTCTCATATTATCAAATGAACACCACTATCATGAGAAATGTTTCAATTTAATGATATGATTTCTACAAGAGAAAATAGAACCTAAATAGTACCACATGTCAAAAAGATCATTAGAGGGCTAAGAAATGATTTAATAATATAAGGGAACTACCTTTCTCTCTTTATCCGTTAGGGAATCCTAAATCAATCATTCTACTAATAATTCATTCCCAAATATGTCTCTATTCTTAAAGACCTATAATTTTGTTTGACCTATAAAAGAAGGGGGCTTATTGGTAACATGCATGTTCCCATTTCAATGTAATAATTAAACTTCCCTTAAAATGGGGTTATAATTCCAAGAATTATTAAGGATCCATTTTGAGACATTATAACAACTCACATTTAGCTCCCAAAACATTTCAAGGATCATTTTTAATGAAAATTAAATGCCATTCACATTGAAAATTTATTTGTTACCTTATTTAGATACATAATTAATGAACATAATCATGCTTTTAAATTGTAATTATTTAATATACATCCTTTCATAATATTCCAATTTATCACATAAATAACATTTTAAAGATAATTTTATTTATCAATTTTTATTTTCAAATTTTTTCTTAGTTAATGGATATTTGAATTCAAATATATATAGGAAAATACACATTAGTGAGTAATTAACATTATTAGAACTAATATCCCATATATGTACAACTCAAAACCAGATAAGTGTATTTTATTAATTAATGAGGCAACTGTTCATGTATGATTACACCATATTATTATTTGTAAAACTAATAAATGGTTGTAGGCATATTAGATAAAAAGGCCTATATAGTATAATCATACCCCCATGATGTTCTATACTATATAATATAAAGATAAGGTTCCATATGAGGGTCCTGATCATGAAAATGTAAGGGAGACCTATAAGGGCACCAAAAAAATTTATTGATAACATTTTTTATAATACCATGAATGTGATATCACATAAGAAACATGACCCAACTAACCTAATATGTTCTAGTTTTTCATTTATTAATTTTAATCTTACGGATACTCATTCCCCAATAAAAGAGTTAAAATCTTTTATAGAGGAACCATTTCTGATAGGGACAAATTTTTTATTTAAATAAATAAGGGCCATGGTTCCGTTAGAAAAATCACAATTCCCATGTTATAAAGGTATATTCCCCTAAAAATTAAAATTGGAATTTAAATAAATGAAACCATGTTTTTTTCATTGATTTTAGAATATCATACATTTTAATGTAATGGATTTATTTAATGGTCAACCCTTATCAATTCATAAGGTCCAACATAACACATAAATTTCTATTGGTTACCCATTTAATCACAACCATAATTGTATCCTCCCATGTGACCAATGGTCTATGGTTCAAACATGTCCAAATTGGTTGGTTATGGTGTCACTGGCATCTTAACTGGGGAAACACCATTTAAGTTGACACTGACACATTAATACTCAATTATATATCAAATTTATATCCATTAACGCTAAAATTTTCGATAAATATAGTTAATTATTTTAAATATATATAAAATCTTGTTTATAGGGAAAAATATTAAGAAAATCATGTGTCATGTTACACAGAAAATATTCAATTAAAAAAACATAGAAAGTATTTAAACATTTAATGTTACCATAATATCTAACATTATATATCATAAACATGATAATAACACACTAGTAACATCAATAAGTCTAAATAAATATAGAAATGAAACTTAAATGGAATGGAATATTCTTTGAATGTGAATATCTATGAACTGATGATGATGCATATAATTTTACATCCTTGTAATATAATGACAAGGGTAATTACATTAACCTCATAAATCTTAAATAAACAAAAATAACATCAATGACTCAAGGTAAAATCATAATTACCTATAATAATGAATACCATGAACAACAATACAATCCCGGGATACTTGGACTTTTCACCATGTGTGGTGTGATCATTCCCATATATGATTATTTAATATGTTATGAAACATTTCAAGTCTACTATCATCCAACCAAACATAATAAGATAATGTAAACAAAACACCACTAATAAAAAATTTAAATTCCTACCATGGGAGCCTATAAAACTACAAGCTGAACTGGTAACCAAATGGACTCAATCATACCTCATTGTACGCCATAGGCTACCTGATAGCAGTGAGGACCTTATTGTTGTATAGTAGGGAGACTATAGCCTCATTATTAGTGTAACAGAACTATATCTGAATAATGATTTAGTATAAAATAATGAAAGCATTAAAAATAAAGGCCCTAAAGTGGAAGATAAGTATTACAATTGATAATGACAAGAAGTGGCCAACACAAAATATTGATCAATACATGCATTTGTAGATGATGCTGTAAAATATAATGTATAGGGTAGTATAGACGGTAGTACAGAGCAGTATAATTGAAGTAAAAAAATGCTGAAATCCTCAAGGGTTAACTCCATGGGAATCCTTATTTCTTCTTAGTTCCATTCTCCTAACTCCCATGATCATTGAAAAACACAAGGAACAATCCATGGACCTGTAAACATGAGGTCTACCCATGTATTGAAGGCAAAACATGTATGTTGTGATATATACTCATTAAAAAACTAGTAATAGTGTAACAAGAAAAATTTTCTGTATGTGTATATAATACAATAGTGTTCAGTTAAAAAAATATAAAAAAATGACATATAATTAATGAAACACCCCAACCCTCGTTTCCCATAGTTAGTGAATTATTTTAATACATTGGCCTGATTACATGGAATCAATTCCCGAAATACCGATCAGTTATGAAGTCCTGGAAAATAGAGTACATATATGAACATTACATTACCCTTTTTAACATACAACACAAAAAATCCTTTTATAATGCCATTGTTCCCTAAGCATATCCTTGCATCTCAAATATAAAACACTTCTTAGGATCATGGGAAAATAAAACATAGGAAAGGGTTGATCTTAGATGCTCAATAAGGGTAAATAATTTAGCGGAAGCTATAAACATTTAAGGAAAGATTTGTAATAAAAACAATATCCTTTTAAACATAAACATGAACATAATATAGAAAAAATAAATCAAACAATACCATATAAACATGCCCATGGATATTCTACTAGTCTAATAATCACTTTTAATAACTAATTTCATAATGAGGGAATGTATAGTACCAGACTTTAATTTCTGTGTCAAGGCCTCATGCCCGGACCTAGGGGATAACTGTAACGAGACCCCAACCCAGAGAGCCTCTGTAACCGGACTCCAACACGGAGAACCTCTATAACCGGACTCCAACCCAGAGAGCCTTTGTAATCAGACACCAACTCGGAGGGGATTCTGTAACTAGACCCCAACCCAAAGGGATTACTTTTACCAGTCCCCAACCCGAAACATTCTAGTCCAAAACATTAATCTTAAGAAGATGTGGAAATATAACATAAACATTCAAATTAGAACTAGAATATGAAATGTCAATACTTTAACAATAAACCATGAATGGAATAAAAATAACTCATCCATAGTAAAACATATCACAAAACCTTAAATGAAATAGGGATAATTTGTATCATAATAAATCAACTTCAAACACGTGTAAAATTTATCAATGGATGTTGACATAGATGAAATCAAAAAAATTTGAGAGAAATATATATTTCTATTTTGAAATCATTTATAATTCACATAATTATAAAGTAATAATTTATTTTGAAAATATTCTTATAAGATTTTATGGGAAGCTTCGATGATGTTATAATTCCAGAAAATAGCCGCACCTGTCGTATAAGTTAAAAAACATTCTTACCATAATTTTGTCGAAAAGATTATAAAGTACCTTGTTTTGAAAATGAAGGAAAGATTCCTTTCAAAACAAATAAGATCAAATAAGGGTATAAAAGGCCTTAACAATTTTTCTAGTAAATAGTAAAAATGTTTTGAAATACATTTTTTTAGAAACATGGATGTGGATGATAAAGAGGTCCGAGTAGATACTTACGTAAAAACATGCTCGTATATTAACGAGATTGTAAAATTAACCCTTACCTTGTACTTTTCCTTGGACTAGAGTACGTTAAACTCCTGTATAATAGTTAAATAATTGTTATTAAATTATTCAAGATCCATATACATTATTATGATATCATATATGATATTCTAAAAATTCAATGTTAATGATATTTTAGTATTATCCAAGTTTCGGGTGATGACTGATTCGTTTTATTTTATATTCTTTATTATGTGAGTTATGTTTGTTATGGACGGGATTTTTATTATTAAAATACAGAATTTTATCAAATCATTAAACATTATTTTCAATCATCAAATGAAAATTAGTCTTTAATGGTTAATAAAGGAAAAAATCTCATCGCGTTCGTGGAGATGGTAATCCGTACGTACACACGAGCGACAATATCATTATTTTGATATTAAAATCATATATAATTTGATGATATATCATATATAAAGAATCATTATCATGGTATATTTATTATTTAAATCAATTATACTCATTATTATACCCATCCACATAGTGAATTGTTGAATTAAAAACTACACCATGACGTGGAGATGGTAAGCCGTACGTACGCACGTATAGTGACTTTGTCATTTATAAGATGGAGAGAATAATGAATATGGTTTTAAAATATTTATAATAACATCACAGAATTTATAGGGTACTTGAGTTGTTACTTTAGTATGGAATCAACAATGAAATATGAATTGGAAGAAGAAATGAACTCGAAAGAGGGTGGTTAAATTATTACCTCTTCTTTGGGTGTTTCCTTTCGAGTTGATCAAAAGGGATCCATAGGTTTGATTTTTGACCAAATTAAGGCCTATAGGTTTATGTTAGGGAACATTGGAGAATATTTGGGCAGGGGCTAGCCAAGACAAATAGATTTGGAGGTGTGAATTTGAGAGAAGGTTAAGATTCCTTTTATAAGAGGGGTGAGAGGCACCTTAGGGAAAACATAAAAATATTATTTTATTATAATAAAATTTTATGTTTATAATGGATCCAAAGTGATTAATTTCTAAGATAAGGTGGGGTTGGGTCGAAATAATCTCATCCAAAAGTTTTTAGACAAGTTTTGGTTACCATTTTAACCCTATCTTTTAGATTTAACTTTTAATTAAATTGTTTAACTTTTACCGTGTCTTCTTGAATTATTACATTATATGGTAAATAAAAATACTCTAAACTTCTTAAAGAACCTAAATTGGTTAATTAATGCCATATTTAATATTATTTAATCCCTTTGGCTGAACCTTAGAGTTTTAGGAATATTATATCAACCAATAACATTGTATTTGTTTTAAAAATTAATTAATGTCAATTTCGACACTATTTTATATTTTGTTTTTGTGAAAGTAATAACAACCTTTTCACTTGGAAAAAAATATACCTAATCACCCCAAAAATGTCATATTAACCTCGATAATTATTAGAATTCATCAAATGTCTCAAATTACATTTTTTTAATATTTGTATGATCAATTATTTTAATATTTCATTAGTATGGTAATTACTGCATCATCATTATGTAATTAAAAACATTAATTATTTAATGTTAAAGATTTATAAATAAAAAAACCAATATTTAGGAAATAATTTTTGATTTCTAATGAAAATTTATAGTAAAATTTATCTTTTTTATAAACATATATTAAAAATCTTTTAGTTGTGAAAACATGAATTTAACAATTTTAACTCTTCTTTAAATTAAATAATAATAAATGTCCAAATCTAATCCATGTGCACCTAAAGGATCATATTTTATTCCTAAGGTTGTTTTTGGTATAATTAAACGTATCCAATATAATTAGTACATGTGTTAAGATAATTATAATATCATTTTTACACTTAATTACCCTATTTAATTTTAACCGTGGTAAATTAAAGTCATAAGTTACTATTCTACAAAAATTATTTTCATCGTATTGAACCACATTTTACATACTGATATTAACCATGTCTCTTGTATTTTTTAAATTCAACTCATAGAAGTGTTAAAATTATGTTTTATGCAAATTTTCAAATGCTCTTAGAAGGTGGGTAAAAGACGGTAAAAAGTTGAATAAAATTATATGAATCTAAACATTTTGTAAAATGGCTCTAATGAATTGAATTGAAAATATATAGGTATTATTGATATATTTCGACCTAAAATAAATTTAAATAAAATAATTAATTATTTAAATAAAAAGTCGATTTTAAACAATAACACAGTGATTTAACTATTCATAAAAACTTTAGTGTTTTCAAAAAAATATCAAAAATTAACCCAAAGATAATTTTGATATTTTGAATTCCAAAATGAATTCTATTTTACCAAATTAAAAACAAATAAGTTTCATTAATTAATTTTAAATTAATTCTTGTTGTTAAAACCAAAAAGCGTATTTTTAAGAAATAGTATCTATCAAAAGATTGAAACTTGTTTATGTCCAATTTAAAAGTAAAATTAGTTCCATTTACCAAAATTGGATTAAATGGTAAAAATATAATCTAAATATACATCCAAATCATTAAAATGAATAATCTATCACAATAAATTATTTTGATTAAAAAATTTGTTTTCTCTTAAAATATAATATTTTTCACTATTAACCCAGATATGAATGTTTTTGGAAAACTACCAAAAATTTGTTGAAACAATATTTTTTATGTCTCAATTCTAAAGAAGTAGATTATTTTTTTAAATTGAATATATAAAAGTTTCAAATATTGAGTTTAAAATGGGATCACCAATAAAAGGTGGTAAACTTTCATTTTTTTAAAAATACATCTTTTATGAGAAAAAATGAATGTTTTCTTACATTATGTCTAAGAAACTCATAATATGGATTCTAAAATTATATGGATTATATAAAGGTCAAAATTCACTTAATAATATTCATAACCACTTTTTAGTGGATAGTTTGGTAAGTTGTGGTGTGCTTGAACTCGGTGTTGCGTGTAGTGCAAGTTATTGAATTTCTTTGAAGAAATAACATACTATGAAATATTTGGGTGTTACATTCATCACTCCTTCAATAAATTTTGTCCTAGAAATTTGAAATGTTTCATAAAAAATAAAAGGTTTAAAGTAGAAAATTCCTTTGTGGGAAAACCCACATCTGAAATTAGGTTAATAAAATTTAGTCCTAATAAGAGGAAAAGGAAAATGAAAGAGTCATCACCAAATAATGATATCGATAATGAGAAAATTGGTGGCAATTAGAGACAAATAATTGGAGGGAAAATTTAAAAATTTATAGAGAGTTATTGAGGTCATCAATCAGAAACATGTTTAAAATTGAGGGCCTCAAATCCAACAATCTATTATGATTTAAAATACCATTGGTTCAACAAAACATAAGGTGTTAAGATAACACATTTTTGGTTTCAAGGTCCCTTCCCTAAATGTTAAGAACTAATATACCCATAAAATAGGAGGGAAAATTTTATATATATATATATACTTGACATGTACAATTTGATCAATCATCTAATTCCTACCACAAACTCATCTTTCACTCCAAAAGATTTCAAAAAAATTATTATATTTATCCTAATTGGGTAGGGTTCCAAAAATAATGACTTTATAATTCACATATCAGACAACATAAAAAATAATATACATTATAAAATCCAAGATATCACGTAGTCCAGCGGTAGGTGATAAATCCCAATCACACTATGGTTGTGGGTTCAATTCCAGTAGCTTTTTCCGAAGCGATGATTTATCACATGGTCTGTATATTGTCCATTTTATAAAAATTCCAAAATAACATTAACAATATTATCCAATTTCTAAATTAATCGATTCAATCCTATAGACATATCCAAAATAATTTTCTCCAAACTCACAATTGAAAATTTATAAGAAATTTAATCAAAATAAAGATTCTTTTTTCCACGTAATAACTTGTGAACACCTTCATCATTTATTATTTTAAAATGTTGTGACACCCTGAATTACCATAAAATCTTATTGATTACATTCATGATCCCTTATGATTTATATAATACTTTATATATTCCTTATATCTAATTTTTTTGAATATTCCTATAATGATGAAATAAATAAACTATAATTTAGTTCCAAGGAAGTCAAGAATATCAAATATAATTTATCCAAATCAACAATCTCATATTACAATATCACTACCACATTATCAGAACCATATTGAGGATTACATTTCCTTAAACCATGTACTTTACAAAATGTGTAGAATACTATTATGTAATGTTTCTTAGAACCTGTTGGTCGGAGTGGATAATTAAGAGGGGGGGGGGGGTGAATTGAGTACAAAATAAAATTTCTGTTAAAATGATTTCTCTTAAAATCTCCCAATTTTAAAATCAAAGTTAAATTTTAGTGAATTTATATAGATTGTAAATGTTCAATTGGATTCTTAAAGATTGATTAGATCTTAGTTCATTTAATCACAAGATTAAATTAGCTTTTGAATCTAACCTACTAGTTCACAACAAGTATAAACACTTTCTAATTTAACTATCAAAGTAACATTAAAATAGATTTGTATTTCAAAGTAACAGCAGCGGAATATAAAATATTTATGTAGTATACTTTAGAATTATACTAAAAAGAACAGTAGATATAACCACGAGGTTCAGTCTCAAGAAGATACTTAGTCCTCTAAAATTTATATATAAATTTGATCCACACCCTGGATCAGTGTTAACAATAGTACAATATTGTCCAGGACCTAAGACCTCTACCACAGTTCTTTGTGGGAAAACAAAGACAACGGCACACAGGCTGTCCAGGTCACACTTGACCTCTACCACTATCCTTAGTGGGATACAATATGATGTATGAAGTTTGGAATGAGGATTTTGTATCCTCCATTTTAGCACAGGATACAGTGTGTGTGTAAAAGATATACAAAGTACACACACTGCTCAATAGTAAATAACAATTCACTTAGAGAGAGTATATGAAAGTTTAGAAAGCTCAAGTGATTGGCAGTGCAGCTCTGGACTCATTGGATTTATCAGAAATGCTTCTGATTCCTTCTGTGTTTTTTTTGAAAAACTGTGTATTGTGGTTCAGCTTGATGTCCTTCACAAGTGAGTTTGTTCTCTGATTTCTAGTGTTCTTCATTTGTTCATTAGGAGTGCTGTATTTCATGAATGAGAGTTATTTGAAGATCATTCAATGTCCTCTTTGAGTTCCTCGTGTGTTCTTATTTTCGTGTATGTATGTTCATGCATGGAAGAATTCTATCTCTGTGCCTTTTTCTGTGTATTCTTTTACTGCAACTCGATCTTCCTTTTTATTCCACGAGCTCCGACAATGGGAATGATTACCTTTTCATATGTATGAGGTACGGTTTCCTGACATGCCAACATCTAACATTAAATATCATTAATTGCATTAAAAATAAAAAATATGACTGTTGGAATTAAATATGAGTTTATAGAAATTCAAATAGTTTTCATGACTATCGGTGAGTCATGAGATCAGTGAGTCATTTTGAATCTGCATCGGTAACTCATTGATCATCGGTATCGGTTACTCATGATAATAGGTATCGGTATCATCAGCATTGACAACTCATTGATCATCTGTATCAGTGACTCATGATCATCAGAATCGGTAGCATCAGAATCAGAAACTCATTTATCATCGGTGCGACCATTGCTATCAGTGAGACCGTTGCTATCGATATGACCATTGCTATTAGTGCAACCGTTGCTATCGGTGCAACCGTTTCTATCGGTGTGACCATTTCTTATCGGTGACTTTATCTTCATTGGCGCGATCATTCCTCTTCGGTAGTCATCGGTGTGACTGTTCCTCATCGATGACTTTCTCTTTATCGGTGCGACCGTTCCACTTCAGTAGCCATCGCTGCGACCGCTCCTCTTTGGTATCCATCGGTGCGACCGAAAAATAACTAATGGTGATTCAAGACAAGAAATTCTCACAAAGTGTCTGTTCAGTCCATAATACTTTCAGGTCACGAGTAACACATAAAATAACATAGATAAACATATGTAAACATGAATTAAACAAATTCAACACATTTAGAACAATTTGAACAAAATACTAAATTGTCATAAATACAACAATGATTTGGTATTATTAAAATAACCATCTCAGAGAGAGTTCAACAATCTCCCCCTTTTTGATAATCAAAAATCAATGGTATAAATGAAGAGAGAAGATAGTGTTTCATTCAGTATTCTCCCCCTATATAAAAAGAATATATGCCAAAAGATAAATCAAGGTTAGAATAGAAAACCTAACTTATATAACTGATTCATTCACCCCATATAATATAATTCAGATAATACAAATCATTATCCCCTTTCATCATTATTCCCATGGAGATACAGAGGCATTATTTCTCCCCCTGTGTATGCATGCATGTAATAAATAGCTAGCATGGGCTCATATGCACATTCAGTTCACCCATTCATATGCGTGATCTCCTAGATTTCTCCCCCTTTTGGATTATCAAAAAGAAGAGAGACGGAAGATAAGAAAGAGGATTCCATATAAAAACATGGTTTGAAAATGAGGACAAAAATCCCCCACAAAAGTAAAACGTACATAAAATAGACACCCTATCAAAAATTGACAGATACAACTATTTCTCAGGGTGGAAGGGAGCTTTTACATTGGTTGTGGGAGAGATGGATGGTCCAGAAGGTGGCTGGGTTAAAGGTTGAACAGGATGGTTGGAGAAAGGAGGTAAGACGACTCGAGCTTGATGAATTGTGGTTTCCAAGGTCACCTACTATGGAGTAGAAGATATTTCTGACGAAGTCTGTTGAATGACTGGCCGAATACTAGAGAGATCTTGAGAGACATACATCTGACCGGGAGCAAAATCTGATGAATTAATAGGCTCAGCTGTAGGAAAAAATGGCCTTAGCTTGCACATGAAGGTAGGGTTTGAAAAAATTGATGAAGTCCTGAATTACTTCTCCATCGTACTTCATAGCCTTTTCAAAATCATTTTTATTCTACATGAAATTTTCCAAAGTAAGAGTAAAATCCTTCAACTGCTGAACTTGAGCCTTAAAATCTTGATTAATTGGAGGGAGTATCAAATTGTTAGCCATAACTTTAAAATGATTATTCAACTCATTCTTGGTGTAGATCTTAGAGAAATAATGATCCACTTTCTCCTTAATCTCTTTTTGAGCCTTAGTAGCTTCGCTTGATTACAGCTGCACCATTTTATGAATATGATCACTGTGTTATTTTATATTTTTCAAATAATCTAAATCGAAAATCTTTCCAAGAGCTACCAACTCTTGTCTAACAACATCCTGTAATGTATTAAGCTCATAACAAGAAATCTTGGTTACTTTTGAAGAACTAGCCTGAGCAACAACTTGGGTGATCTCAGCATTCAACTTCCTCAAATCTGCCTTCTTCAAAGGTTTTATCAGATTTCTTAAAACTCCCGTCATACCAGAGATGGTTTTTCTAAACTCTACTGACAGAGAAACTAGATTGCTGCCCAAATCCATGAACGTTTGATTCAAAGAGGTAATGTGCCTGCCAATCGACTCACTATAATTGCAAAGGTCTGGTTTGATAAGGATTACCACTCTTTGAGTCAAATCATCCATAGAAGCTTCAGATAAAGTCATAAGAGAAGGAGAAGGAACATGAGATAATAAATCTTTCATAGTCTCTATAATAGCTTGAATCAATTCAACCTTAAATCTAACAAAGTCAGATTTAGAAAGTGCAGGATCAGGTCTAGCTTGAGACATTGAAGAATCAGGTCTGACATCTGCTCTTTGCAAAAACTCTACATCTAATTGAGCCTCAACTGAATCACTTCCACCTGTAAGATCCAATTATGCACCTTCCTCTTCCCATGTGTAATCTAATCCCAGATCAGCAAGACTTGGATGTTCTTCCCATGGGACTTTTCATGAAGGATACACAGGTTTCCCAAATTGAGCTCGTCCAGAATTTTCAAGAAGGACTTCCTCATCCTCATCACTCTCCAAATGTTCTGTCCTCTCAACCTCAGGAACATTTTCATGCTCAATTGGTTGGGGATTAGGATCATCTTGGATCACATTATGACCTTCTATAGGTCGAGAATCATCATCATCAGCATCACCACTACCACTATCACTACTAATAATATCACCATCACCATCAGCATCACCATCATTTCCTTCATCATCATCATTAACTGATCTCTCACTTGAACTGTCTGTACTTCCGGATTCATACTCCTTAGAGGTTGATTCATCAGTATCACCTTCTTCTTTATCATCTAAAAGAGGTTCAATCTCTGATAACTTGGGAGTAGGGATTGCTGAACCAAATTCCATCCTTCTTTTCTTCAGGCTAACAGTATCAGGATCACTCCTTTCATCACGAGATGATTCAGCCTCCTCTTTAGCATAAAGATTATCACAAGCTTATTCTTCTTCTGTTCCCTTCTTACTGGATTCACCAGTTTCCTTAGGAACTATGACTTCCTCTTCTTCATCTGAATAAATCACTTCCTCACCAGGTTTTAGACTAGGATCTCTTATCTCCTTTGGTATCCTTGGATGATCAGTAGGATTGAATGACTCATATAACTTTTCTTCATCAGAAACCCAATATTTCTTCCATGTGTTCCAATTGATTTTCATCCTCTTATAAATAAATTTGTTGAAATAGAAGCTAATTGATGAGATACACTCATCTTTATCATCCACACAACCCAAGAATTTCAGCACGGAATAAATTTTCTTAGAATAAAACAAAGTATTAGATTTATTTGAATGTTTTATCATCTCAACAATATGCTCAACAAAATATCTACACATACTGATCTTTTCAATATTCAAAAAATGGAATAACAGAAAAACATCCTGATACATTACTGAAGCAATGTAACCTTTTCTAGAACATATTTGATGTTGAATAAATTTAAACAAGATTCTATTCTCAACATCTAACTCAGCAGCAGTTATCCTCCTCGATTCAGACATCCCAGTAAATAACTCCAGGGCTAGCTCATAAGAAATTTAATCAGTAGTAGGAGGGATATTACCAATTTAATCCTCATATCTTCCATTTTTAGGTTCTCCCAATCATTCAGCACACTGTTTCGATGAAAAAGTAATCTTTTTCCCTTTTACTATAGAAGATAATCTCACAGCCTCTACTCCATCCAATACCATATTCAAGTTTATATAGAACTCATGCACCAACTTTAGGTAAAATACCCGATTATTATCGCAGAACCAATTCTTCCAACCTCTCATTTCCAACACTTTCATGAGAACTGACTTGCTAGATAAAACACATTCTGAACATATTTCCTTTTCAGCTATAACTTCCCATTTTACTAGCTCTGGGTTCACAGACCTCTGCGTCGTACTGCTCGACTCCCCTCGAGCACACTTGACAGGTGAAGATCCTTTAGATTCTTTGCCCTGTCTCTTTTTATTGGCCATTCTGAGGTTTGATAAAATCGAGAGGCTTGGATATATTCAAAAGGCTCAGGTTACAAAAAAGGGAAGAGAGACTTCGGTGGTAAATGGAAGGTCAATAGTATCTTAGAAAAATAAATAGTAGTGGTTCATTATTTGTATCATTTAGGGTTGAAAAATAATAAAATATTGATTAATTAAAACAGCGTCATTTTAAATAGAAAAAAAAAGATTTTAAAAACAGTACAACCCAATCGGTAGCACTAATCAATTTGACATATTGGATTGAATGATCGGTTTCACTGATTGGTTTGACAGATTGGTTTCACAGTTTTACAGTTCGTTTTCACAGATCGGTTTAACATATCAGTTTGACAGATCGGTTTCACAGATCTATCATACCCAACTCTTGTTTAATCAAGTCTAACCTTTTAGAACATAAGGGCTTGGTGAAAATGTCAGCTAATTTATGTTCAGTACCTATAAACTCCAGAGTAATATCACCTTTTTGGTAGTGTTCTCTCAAAAAGTGGTGCCTTACATCAATGTGTTTGGTTCTAGAGTGAGTCAAAGGGTTCTTTGATATGTTAATTGCACTAGTGTTATCAAAGTTGATTTAAACATGCTTAAAATTATATACATAGTCTAAAAGAGTGTGTTTAATCCACAAAATCTGTGCACAACAACTACCAGCAACAATGTATTTCGCTTCAACAGTAGATAATGCAATATAGTTCTTTTTCTTACTACACCAAGATACCAGGGACATTCCCAAATGTTGAAATGTTCCCGATGTGCTCTTCCAATCTAGCTTGAAACCAGCAAAGTCAACATCTGAATAACTGATTAAATCAAAAGATTGTCTTTTTGGATAAAACAAACCTAATGTTTTAGTAGTTTTAAGATATTTGAAAATTCTTTTAATAGAAATTAAATGAGATTATTTTGGAATAGCTTGAAATCATGCACGCATGCACACAACAAACATAATATCTGGTCGACTACTAGTAAGGTAAAGTAAGCTTTTAATCATACCTCTGTAATTGGTTTGATCCACTGGTTTCCTAGTTTCATCTGCATCCAACTTACAAACTGTACTCATAAGAGTATCACTTTCCTTAATACTATCCAAACTAAAATGTTTTAAAAGATCATTGGAATATTTACATTGATTCAAAATAATACAATTTTCATTTTGGAATACTTGAAATCCAAGAAAATATTTGATTTCTCCCATTAAACTCATTTCAAATTCATTTTTCATACTCTATAAAAAATAGTACATAAAGAATGTTTAGAAGATGTAAAAAAATGTCATCAACATAGATTTGTACTATTAAAACAACTTTATAAATTCTTTTAATAAAAATAGTTGGATCATCAATCCCTTTTGTAAGACATTTTGAAATAATAAAACTACTAGGTCTATCATACCATGCTCTTGGAGCTTTTTTTAAACCATATAAAGCTTTAAAAAGTTTAAAAACTTGATTTGGAAAATGAGTATTAATAAATCCAGGTGGTTGTTCATCAAAAAAATCTTCAACAATAAAACCATTTAGAATGGAACTTTTAACATCTATTTGATATAACTTGAAATTAAGATGAACAACATAGGGAAGTAGAATCCTAATAGCTTCTAATCTAGCTATAGGTGAAAAGGTTTCCTCATAGTCTATACCTTCATCTTGACTATATCCTTGTGCACCTAATCTAGCTTTGTTTCTAACTATGTTTCCAGACTCATCAACTTTGTTTCCAAAAACCCATTTATTCCCTATTGTTAAAGTGTCATTGGGTCTGTCAACTAATTCCCAGACTTTGTATCTTTCAAATAGATTTTAATCTTCTTGCATAACCATTACCCAAAATTCATCATTGATTGCATCATTGACATTTTTAGGTTCTAGTTGTGAAAGAAAGGGTTGATGTTCAACCTTGTTTCTTAAAAAAGCTCTAGTCTATATCCCTCTATCAAGATTACCAACAACAGCATCCAAAGGATGATTATTTATAATCCTAGTTGATCTAGTAATGGTAGTACTAGAAATTTCAGGTTCAACAATAGGTTCAGGTTCAACAGAAAAATGATTTTGGCATATGTCTAGAACTGGATGTTTTTATAGCAGGTTCTTTAGTTTTATCATAAATGTCCAGAATACTCAAATCTTCTTCATGATTCTCAAGAAATGGTTTAGGTTCATGTGGATCAGTTTCATCAAACTTTATGTGAATAGATTCTTCCACACATTTGGTCATTTTATTAACGACTCTAAAAGATTTACTGGATATGTAATAACCTAGAAATATTCCCTCATCACATTTAGAAGCAAATTTATCTAGATTATCCTTTGTATTAAGAATAAAAACATTGCAGCCAAAGACTCTGAAGTAACTAAATTTAGGTTTCCAATTATTCCATAACTCATAAGGGGTCTTTTTAAGATCTGGTCTAATTAAGAGTCTATTGATAATATAAAAAGTTTTATTCACAGCTTCATCCCAAAAATAAATAGGTAGGTCATACTCATTAAGCATGGTTCTTGCTATTTCCTGAAGGGTTCTATTCCTTCTTTCTACTACACCATTATGCCGAGGTGTCCTAGGAGTAGAAAATTTGTGACTATAGCCCTTGTGTGAGAAATAAGATTCAAAGTCATGATTTTCAAACTCAAGACCATGATCACTTATCATGGTTTTAATATTGTGTTCACTAAGGCTTTCTAGGGACTTGGAGTATTTAATAAAGTAAGAACAAGCTTCAATTTTGTGAGCCAAGAATTATACCCAAGTATATCTAGAAAATTCATATACTAGGACATAGACATAGTTCTCCCCATTTAAACTAGAAACTCTAGAAGGTCCAAACAAGTCCATGTTAACCAACTCAAGAGGTTGAGAAGTTGAGACTTATTTCATTGATTTAAATGAAAGTTTATGTTGCTTTCCCTTTTGACAGGGATTACAAACTTTGTGATTTGGGAATTCATGTTTGGGTAGGTCTCTAACTAAGTTCTTCCTAATTATCTTTCTATGTGAATGTATATTACAGTGTATTAATATTCTGTTCCATAACCATGATTCTTTATGAAAATCATTTGTGCATGTAACATTTTGTTTGGCTAATGAATTTAAATGAACACCATAAACATTTTCATTTCTAAAGGCAGAGAATACGAAAACATTTTTAGAGTTAAAAACATTACAAGAATCATTTTCAAATTTCACATTAAATCCATCATCACATAATTGAGAAATACTTAACAGGTTATACTTAAGTCCATCAACAAATAAAACATTAGAAATCAAAACTGAATCAGTGTTAACAATCTGGCCCAAGCTGATGATTTTTCCTTTAGAATTATCACCAAATGTGACATGGCCTCCATCAACTTTGATTAAACTCTTGAAGCATGAGTAATATCCAGACATATGTATTGAACATCCACTATCCATGTACCATATCTTCTTGTGAGAACACTTCAAACATGTTTCCTACAAAATAGATTTAGATGGAAAATGATTTTGGTACCGAGATCTTCTTGGGTCTAGATGGGATAGAAATCAAAGCTTTAGGTATCCTAATTTTTCTTATTGGTCCCATATAATTAAAATATTCAATATATTTTGAAAGATAAACTCTATTATATCTATAACTGTGTGAATAACTAGTTGAGGCATATGAATTATCCGAACTAGAACAAGCACAATTTTTTCCAGATTTATGAATAAATCTAGTTTTAGTAAGTTGTCTCTATCCAGGTTTATAACCTATTACAGAAGCATAAATTGGTTCCACTTGTTATCCTAGAATTTGATTTAAAGTTTCTTTTCCATTTGTAAACTTTTCAAAGTCCTTTCTAAGTTTCTCATTAGACAATTTCAGTTCAGTATTTTTTTATCATTTGCGCATTCTTTTCCTTTTCTACATCAAGGGTAGATTTAACAATAGCAGTGAGATCATGTTGTTTCTTTAAGGCTTTATACTTGTCCTTAAGTCCATTAGAGGTTTCTTCTAGCATGTTAGAATATTCAAATAGTTCCTCCCCAGACATGTTTTCATATTCAGAATCAGTTCCTGAATAATAATCATTCAGCATAGGGGAAACAAGTAACTTAAAGGTATTGGTCATGAAGCACATGTTGGAACGATTCTTTTCAGAATCAGAAACTTTAGATTCACTTGTGATGTCTTCTGAAGCACTCCATGTAGCTTTCATGGTTTTTTTGTACTTATTGTCCTTGTAGTCATATTTATTTTTGAACATAAATTTTGGAAAGTCTGCTTTAATGTGACCTTTCCTTTTTCATTCATAGCAGACAAATTCATCATTCTTGTCATCATTTATCCAATACTTTTTCTAATGTCCTTTGTTGTCATACATTCCTTTGGAATTTGATTTTCTAAAAAATCTCTTCTTGCTATAAAACTTATTGAATCTTCTAGCTATTTGAGCCATCTCTGCATCACTGTCAGAGTCTGAATCTTCACTTGTTGATCTTTTAGTTTGTATTTGATCTTTGTCTTTGTCATTTCTCTTCGAAGCAATAGATTTAAAAGCTATTGTATTCCTTTTAGGTTCATCGTCTTCCTTTTTATTCACATTGAGTTCTTCCTCATACATCATAAGCTTACCAATGAGCTCCTTTACTGGTAGCTTGGTTATATCACATGATTCTCTAATTGAAATAGAAGTGCCTCTCCATCGATCTGGTAGACATATCAATATTCTCATGATTTGTTCCATAGCAGTGACATCTCTTCCAAGAGAGGTCATTGTATTGAAAATCTCATTGAACCTGAGATACATGTCAGAGATAGGTTCATCAGTCTTCATTTTAAAATTATCATATTTAATAGTATATGTGGTCAATCTCATTTCTTTAAAATTAGTTGTTTCTTCATGAGAAACACTCAAAGTATCCCATATTTCATAGGCAGTTTTACAAGAAGATATTCTCTTGAACACTTCATCTCCTACAGCACAATACAAAGCATTCATATCCTTACAATTATTATTGTAAATAGTTTTAGTAGCTTCATCCCAAGTAGTTCTAACAGTTTCTGGAGTCTTATATTAAGTTTTTATAGCAGTCCAGATATCAAATCCAAAACATTCTAAATGAATTCTCATTTTCAGTTTCCACTGGGCATAATTTGTACCATTTAATAAATGTGGCCTATTGGTAGGAGCACCATCTAGTCTATTATCCATGACTATAGTTTAGCAAATAAATTTAAATAGATAAAATTTAGAACAAACATAAATTTAAGATCTTTAAAATATAACTAAAATCATGGTTACAAAACACAGTATTAGAAAACATTTATAAACAAAAAAATCCTTTGAAAACAAATATTTGTCGGAGTGGATACTCAAGTGGGGGGGGGGGGGTGAATTGAGTACCAATTAAAATTTATGTTAAAATGATTTCTCTTAAAATCCCCCATGTAACGCCCCGACCCTAGTCAGCCAGAGTCGGTGAATTATTACATAACATTTGCATAATCACAAGAAAGATCAAATCTTGAAAGACCGATTGGTTTAGTAGCCTTCGAAACACTAGATATATTCATAAAGTTTTACATTACATAATAAAGTGAAAAACTACTACAACAACATAGTATCCATATTCCACACTCATATCCCCACATAAAATCTTTGTAGGTCATTCATAATTTACTTTTTCACTTCCTGGGAATAATAAAACATAGAAAAGGGGTGAGCTCAAATGCCCAGTAAGGATAACAATATAGCGGAAACTTTCATAAATAAGAATAAACATTTAAGGCAATGTATAACTAAAACAAAAGCCTTTTAAACTTGAAAATTCAACATAGTATGGCATAAATAAAATTAATTGATTCCATTTACTTATTCACACAGATATTCTACTAATCTAATAATCACATGAAAAATCAATATCCACTTTCATAATGATGGAATGCATAATGCCAGACTATCATAACCACATAGCCAAGGCCTCGTGCCAATACTACAAATAAGATTTTGTCAAGGCCTTGTGCCAAGACACTAGTTTGTCACATGAGACCTACAGATTCATCGAGTAGCTATAGCGGGCTCCACCAGTCACATATTAAGTCCAATGCATTCCCATATGAAAAGGTTTAAACATAACATAAACATTCGTATTAAAACTAGCATACGAAATGTCAATAATTTCACCATAAACCATGAATGGTATAAAAATAGAACATCCACAATCAAATATATCACAAAACCTTTAATACAATATAGAATTTTTGTATCATAATAAATCAACTTCAAATAAGCGTAAAATCCATCAAAGGATGTTAAAATAGATGAAATCAACACTCTTTTTAGAGAAATATCTCTTTCTATTTTTTAAATAATTTAAGAGCCATATAAAATAAAACATTTTCTTTGAAAATATTATTATAAGCTTGTAAGGGAAGCTTTGACGATTTTAGAATGGTGGAAAATAACCGCACCCACCGTATAAGTTTAAAAAAACATTCTTACCTTAATTCTGTCGAAAAGGTTAAAAAGCACCTTGTTTGGAAAACGACAGAAGGATTCCTTTATAAAACTCTTATAAAAAGTCAATCAAGGGTATAAATTACTTTAACCCATATTCTTTTAAATAGTAGAAATGTTTTGAAATACATTTTTAAGAAACATGGATGTGGATGATAAAGAGATCCCAGTAGATTATTACGTATAAACAACCTCGGATAATGAAGAGATTGTGAAATAACCCTTACCTTGTACTTTTCCTTGGTTGGGGTAGGTTAACCTCCTATATAATGGTGAAATAATTGTTATTAAATTATACAAGAATCATATATATTAATATGATATCATATATGATCTTTTAACATTCATTTGTTAATAATATCTTAGAATTATCGTCGTTTCAGGTGTTAACTTACTCATTTTCTTTTATATGTTTTGTTATGTAAGCCATGTTTGTAATGGAATGGATGTATCTTATTCATATCCAGAATGATATCATGTCCTTAAAAATCATTTTTAAATCATCAAATGATAATTATACTTGAATGGATACGATGGAGAATGAATCTCATCGCGTTCGTGGAGATGGTAGTCCGTACGTACGCACGAGCGACAATATCATTCTTTTGATATTAAAATAATATATAAATGTATGGTATATCATATATACAGAATCATTAACATGTTATATTTATTATTTAAATGAGTTACACATCATTATTATACCCATCCAAATAATAATATATTGAATAACAATTACACCACGACGTGGAGACGGTAAGTCGTACGTACACACGTATGGTGACATGTTATTCAAAGGGTGGATAGAATACTGAATATGGTTGTACCATATTTATAATAACATCACAGTATATATGTGATACTGGAGTTATTATTTTAGAATGGTAACAACAAAGGAAGAAGAAGTGGAAGAAGAAAGGAACTTGGAAAAGGGTGGTGAAATCATTACCTCTTCTTGGGTTTCTTCCTTTTGATTTGATCAAAACAGCTCCTTAGGTTGGCTTTATGATCAAAATAAGGCCTATAGGTTGTAGTGAGGGAAGTTGGGAGAGTATTTGGGCAGGTTTTGGCCGAACCAAAAGGCTTTTAAGGTGTGAAGAAAAGAGAAGGAGGAGTGCCCTTTTATAAGAGGGGTGAAGGGCACCTTTGGAAAAGCTAGAAATATTAATTTATAATAAATTCATATTCGGTTTCTAATTGCTCAAGAGTTTATTACATAAATTTTAAGGTGTGTATAGGTCGAAAACCACACAACCAATATAATTTAGATAGGTTTGGGTCATTATATTAACCTTATCTTTAGGTATTAACTCTAAGTTAATTAGTTTCACTTTTACAATGTCTCTTTGTATTTTTATATTATATGGTTAATAAAATTACTATATACATCCATGAGACCCCAAAGTGGTCCATTAATGATGAACCTATCATGATATAAGTCTCTTGGCAGAACCTTAGATTTTTAAGAATTTAATATCAATTAATAATATAATATTTGTTTTAAGAACTCTTTTATGTCAATTTTGACACTATTCAATAGTTGATTTTTTTTGAAACTCATAACAGATTGATTACTTCTAAAAAGTCGAATAAATCAATACTAATATATCATATTGTCCTAAATAATTAGTTTAATTAATTAAAAGTTTCATATTTATTTATTTGGGTATTTATAATATCAATTATTTTAATTTTTCACTATTATAATAATTACTTCATCATCATTGTGTCATAAATAAATTAAATTATTTAATGTCTAAAAATTATAAATAAAATATCATTGTGTAGGAAATATTTTTATATTTCTAATGAATATTTATAATCTAAAATAAAACATATATAACCCTATGTAAAAATTGTATTTCTAAAAGATATATGCTTGTGTCATTTTTGTATTCATTTTAACTTAATTAAAATAAAGTGTCCCTATCACCTACAAGTGGCACCATGGGGTCCCAAAATCGACCCAAAGATGCCTATGATCGAACATGTATCAACCGATAAGTCTAGGACACGTTTTAGGGTAATTTAGTATTATTATAATATTATTGTTAACCCTTATTTACCGGATTTACCCTTAACCATGGTAAATAAAATATTTACCGCAGTAATTATTCAAAATGTCTAAAAATAAAAGTTACCTATTTACAAAATTTAACCATCATGATTCCAAATATGGAATCCATTTTCCTAAATTCAAAACACAGAAGTGGAATAAATTAATTTAAAATTAATTTCTGCTGTCAAAACAAAAAGCGTGTTTTTAAGAGATAATAACTATCAAAAGATTGACACTTGTTTCTGTTTGGTTTAATTGTAAAATTATGTCCAATGACCAACATTATATTAAATGGTAAAACTATATTATAAATATACTTTAAAACCACTCAAATTCATAATTTATCACTATTAATTATTTTGAATAAAAAAGTTGTTTTTAATTAAAATTTAGTAATTTTCACTATTCATCAAAATATTAAAGTTATCCGAAAAGTACCAAAATTTCACCTTAGGCTAAATTCGATATTCCGAATCGAAAAATGAAGTCCATTTTGAAATATAAAATATATATAATTTCAAAAATTAGGTATTACTATTCATAACGGCTAGTTTGATTGGTTATGGTGTGTTAGAACTCGGTGTTGCGTACAACACACGCTATCACATTATTCAAAGAGAAGCGTACCGTAGAAGCTTGGGGTGTTACATTCTCCCCTCCTTCAAATAATTTCATCCTCGAAATTTCTAGAATACTTATCACATGAAAAGACTCGGGTGGTTCTTCATCATAAGTTCCTCAGGTTCCCACATTGCCTCTTCCATCTTATGGTTTCTCCACAAAACATTTACCAGATGTGTCATCCAGTTTCTCAGTACTTGTTCTCTCGTATCAAGAATCCTGATGGGCTCTTCGCAATAAGACAGATCGGGTTCCAGTTCTAATTCCTCATAGGTGAGTACATGCGTTGGGTCAGGCATGTATTTCCTCAACAGAGATACGTGGAACACATCATGAACTTTGGAGAGACTTGGCGGCATTTCCAATCGGTAAGCTACAACCCCAATTCGTTCTAGAATTTAGAAGGGTCCGATGTACCTGGGACTTAATTTACCTTTCTTACCAAAACGTATGACTCCCTTACATGGATATTCCTTCAGGAAAACATGATCACCGAATTGAAATTCCAAATCCTTCCTTCGATTATCAGCATAACTCTTCTGCCTACTTTGAGCTACTTTGATGTGATTTTGGATTACCTTCACCTTTTCCACCGTTTCCTCCACCAGTTCTGGGCCTACAAGTTTTCTTTCACCAACGTCATCCCAACAGGTTGGTGTACGACATCTCTTTTCGTATAACGCTTCATATGGTGCCATCTGAATACTCGAATGGAAGCTATTGTTATAGGAAAATTCTACCATAGGTAAATATTGATCCCACATACCCTGAAAGTCAAGTGAGCAAGATCTCAACATGTCTTCTAAGGTTTGAATAGTCCATTTTGATTGTCCGTCTGTCTGAGGGTGGTAAGCAGTGCTCAAATGAAGTTCAGTATCCAGGGATTTCTAAAGACTTTTCCAGAATATTGAAGTAAAACGGGGATCACGATCAGAAACAATCGATAGGGGTACTCCATGATGTCTCACAACTTCATTAATATATAGTCTTGCTAGACGTTCCAGTTGTAGATCTTCTCTTATAGAAAGAAAATGTGCTTTCTTAGTAAGACGATCAACAATAACCCATATTACATCGTTCCTTCTAGGAGTCTTTGGTAGCCCCATGACAAAGTCCATCGTAATATTGTCCCATTTCTACTCTGGTATGGGAAGAGGTTTCATGACTCCTCCAGGCTGTTGCCTTCCAGCTTTCACTTGTTGACAAACCATACATCTTGACACAAAATCAGCAATATCCCTCTTCATGTTGTCCCAACAAAAATTTTCATTCAAATCTCTATACATTTTGGTGCTCCCAGGGTGTATAGAGAAATTGGAACTATGAGCATCATCCAGCAATTCCCTTTTTAGATCAGGTATATCGGGAACACAAAGTTTCTTCCTGAATTTCAAAATTCCATCTTCATACACAATGTCTCTCAGTCTCCCATCATTCACAGCTTTAATCTTCTTTTGAAATTCTTCATCATCGGTCTGAGAACTCTTAATCCTTTCTAGTAAAGATAGTTTGGCAACCATTTGAAAAAGAATTGTTGTTTCACCTTCCCTAGTTATTCCCATGTCCATCTTCACTAGATCCATCAAAATTGGACCCCTTTCAATTCTCATCACGTTCAAAACTCCATGGCCTTTTCTGCTCAAAGCATCTGCCACCTTGTTTGCCTTCCTCGGGTGGTAGTGTATCGTGCAATCATAATACTTGAGTAATTCAAGACATCTCCTTTGCCTCATGTTGAGTTCTTTTTGTGAGAAAATATACTTCAAACTCTTGTGATCAGTATAAATCTCACATTTTTCACCATAGAGGTAGTGCCTCCATATCTTCAAATCAAATATCACAGCTGCTAACTCGAGATCATGAGTAGGATAGTTTTGTTAATGAATTTTCAACTGTCGTGAATCATATGCAATAACTCTATCATTCTGCATAAGGACACAACCAATTCCTTTCTTTGATGCATCACTATAAATAACGAACCCATCATTCCCCGATAGTAGAGTCAATATAGGAGCATTGACTAATCTTCTCTTCAATTATTCGAAAAATTCTTCACACTCTTTTGTCCAAACAAATTTAACCCCTTTACGTGTGAGCTTCGTTAACGGGTTAGTCAATCGGGAAAAATTCTGGACGAAACGTCGATAATAACCTGCCAAACCAATAAAACTACGTGCCTCAGTTATACTCGTAGGTGCTGGCCATTCGTGGATTGCCTTGGTCTTAGAAGGATCAACAGAGATTCCATCTTTAGAGACAATATGGCCAAGAAAAGAAATCTCTTGAAGCCAGAATTCACACTTGCTAAACTTCCCATATAATTCATGCCTCCTCAGAGTCTTCAAGATAATGCGCAAGTGATTTTCATGATCTTCATAGCTTTTGGAGTATCCCAAGATATCATCAATAAATACCACCACAAATTCATCAAGATACTCCTTGAAAACTCTATTCATCAGATCCATGAATACAGAGGGTGCATTAGTCAATCCAAAAGGCATTACAGTAAACTCGTAATGCCCGTACCTGGTTCGAAATGTTGTCTTCGGAATGTCTTCCTTCATCACACACAACTGATGGTATCCATATCGAAGGTCAATTTTTGAAAAGTATTGAGCTCCATGCAGCTGGTCAAATAAATCAACAATTTGAGGTAGAGGATACTTGTTCTTTATCGTTATATCATTTATCTCCCTGTAGTCGATACATAACCTTATAGATCCATCTTTCTTTTTAACAAAAAGAATAGGGGATCCCCATGGAGAAACACTAGGGCGAATAAATCCTTTATTACTCAATTCCTCTTGTTGTTTCTTTAGTTCAACTAATTCTATACTGGCCATTATATAATGGGTCTTCGATATAGGCCTTGATCCAGGAATTAAATCAATGGAAAACTCAACTTCTCATTCTCGAGGATGTCCAGGTAAATCTCCCTGAAATACATCTACAAATTCATTCACAATAGGTACATCCTCTATTTGAACATTCCTTTCCTCACCCACAGTTATTTCATTCTCTTCCTCCCCAATAATTGAATTTAGTTGAGCTACTGGGGGTGGATCTAAATAAGAATTAGGTGGTGACGATTCTGCTCTAAAGATAAGGTGTTCCTTATCATTATCATCAAGAATCGTAACCTCTTTCTTCTTACAATAAATATTCGCATCATAGTCTGAAAGCCAGTCCATACCGAGGATTATATCAAACTCAATCATAGGTATGACAACGAGATCAGCAGATAAATAACATTTATGTGCACTAATGGGGACTGATTCACAAAACTTTGTTGCAATGATACATCCCTTAGGAGTTTTAACTGACAACTCCCTTGTTAAATCAAATTGGAAATATCTAATTTTCATAGCAAACTGGGAAGATATGAAACAATGAAATGATCCAGAATCAAATAATGCATTTGCTAAACTTGAGGAAACCATTAAATTACCTGCCACCACGTCTTTCGGAGCTTCTACCTCAGCAGTAGTGATAGCCTAAGCTTGGCCTTGATCCCTTGGACTTTTCTGAGGTAAGTTCTCCTGACTCTTAGGACATTCATTTGCATAATTCCCCATCTCCCTGCAATTGTAGCACTGAACGTTGGTAGCTTCCTTCTTCCCCTTGCAATCACGTGCTTGGTGGCCTTTTTCCCCACACTTGTAAAAAACTCCCATTCCCTTCAAGCAAGTACCATGGTGTTTCTTCCCACATTTACCACATGATGAATATTCAACCTTTCCTTTATTCCCCTTATTTCCATTCCCAGATTGATCAGCAGGCCTCTTTTTCTCTTTCTTTGCTTTAAAGTCATAAGACTTAGAGAATTCCTTTTCGGTCTTGATAGCACATGAGACAATGTCTTCGTACGATGAAAAGGATTGTGAGACTAATGCTCGATGGAGAAATGGTTTTAACCAATCAAAGAAATGATCAATATTACTTCTTGGGTTACGTATATAATCACCGGCATACCTTTCTAACCTTGTAAAGTTAGCCTCATACTTTGTGACATTCTCATCCTCCTTCTGTCTCAGACTCAGAAATTGCCTTTCCATATCTGCTTGATGGTCGTGAGGAAAGTATTTTTCTAAAAACAGATCTTTGAACTCCCTCCATTCCATATTTGATACCTCATCATCTTCCTTCATATTTTGAATCAATGACCACCATTGATCAGAATCTCCAGTGAGGCGGTAAACTGCCATGATAACTTTTTCCCTTTAACTACTCCCCAAAGCCTTAAATATTTTCTCTAGGGAAAATATCCATTGCTCAGCTACTAAGGGATTTGTACTCCCATTGAATGTTGGTGGTTGTTTCCTCATGAATCGATCTAACATTGATCCTCCACGCTGCGGATCAGGGTGCTCCATACGGGTAAGGTTATTATTTATAACCTGAGTGAGTTGTCCCAGTATGGTGATTAGCTGATCGGCACCAGTTGCATCACCAGCTCCACTATAATTATCTTGAGCAGGAGGGAAATCCCTACATGGAGTGCGGGCATTGATACGGTTTCCATTTCTTCCACTAGGCGACATTTCTAAACAATGAAATAAACCAGATCAGTTTATGAATCAAAATACATAATTCCATACTTATAAAACACCTAACATAAATTGAACTATTTATGGATATAATCCATAATCATAAAAATGTTTTCTTAGAGGAAGTATATACTCATAAACCCTTCATAATGATTTGTAAAGAAAATGAGAGTCATCCTAAGAATATCCCTTGGGAGTGTCGTAACCAAGAGTGCAGCAAAGCCCGTTGTCGTGCACCAGTTCCCCTTCGAGTCTAGCTCAAAGTGGTGTTTTCGGGTTTTACCCCTAGCTACATCTGTTCCAGAGCCGCCTCTACCTGCTCGTATCCAGACAGGGATGTATTTCTTGGAAAACTCACAAAATCTTTACAATACCAAAATTCTAGGAAGTTCTTCTATACTAATCCTCAAAGTTCATCTTAGGTCTACGTGCTCTAATCAGAGTTTATCTAAATCTAGCTTCCAAGGTTTGTACTAAACTTCCTCTGATACCAACTGTAATGCCCCGACCCTAGTTACCCAGAGTCGGTTCATTATTACATAACATTGGCATGATCACAAGAATGATCAAATCTCGAAAGACCGATTGGTTTAGTAGCCTTGGAAAAACTAGATATATTCATAAAGTTTTACATTACATCATAAAGTGAAAAACTAATACAACAACATAGTCTCCATATTCCACACTCATATCCCCAAATAAAATCCCTACAGGTCATTCATAATTTACTTCTTCACTTCCTGGGAAAAATAAAACATAGAAAAGAGGTGATCTCAAATGCCCAGTAAGGATAACAATATAGCATAAACTTTCATAAATAAGAATAAACATTTAAGGCAATGTATAACTAAAACAAAAGCCTTTTATACTTGATCATTCAACATAGTATGGCATAAATAAAATGAAATAATTCCATTTACATATTCACATGGATATTCTACTAATCGAATAATCACATGCAAAATCAATATCCACTTTCATAATGATGGAATTCATAATGCCAGACTATCATAACCACATAGCCCAGGCCTCGTGCCAAGAATACAAATAAGATTTTGTCAAGGCCTTGTGCCAAGACACTAGTTTGTCTCATGAGACCTACCGATGCATCGAGGAGCTATAGCGGGCTCCACCCGTCACATATTAAGTCCAATGCATTCCCATATGAAAAGGTTTAAACATAACATAAACATTCGTATTAAAACTAGCATACGAAATGTCAATAATTTCACCATAAACTATGAATGGTATAAAAATAGCACATCCACAGTCAAATATATCACAAAACCTTCAATAAAATATAGAAGTTTTGTATCATAATAAATCAACTTCAAATAAGCGTAAAATCCATCAAAGGATGTTAAAATAGATGAAATCAAAACTCTTTTTAGAGAAATATATCTTTCTATTTTTGAAATCATTTAAGAGCCATATAAAATAAAAAAATTTCATTGAAAATATTCTTATAATCTTGTAAGGGAAGCTTCGATGATTTTAGAACGACGGAAAATAACCACACCCACCGTATAAGTTAAAAAAACATTCTTACCTTAATTTTGTCGAAAATGTTAAAAAGCACCTTGTTTGGAAAATGACGGAATGATTCCTTTATAAAACTCTTATAAAAAGTCAATCAAGGGTATAAATGACTTTAACCCATATTCTATTTAATATTATAAATGTTTTGAAATACATTTTTAAGAGACATGGATGTGGATGATAAAGAGATCCCAGTAGATTATTACGTATAAATAACCTCGGATAATGAAGAGATTGTGAAATAACCCTTACCTTGTACTTTTCCTTGGTTAGGGTAGGTTAACCTCCTATATAATGGTGAAATAATTGTTATTAAATTATACAATAATCATATATATTAATATGATATCATATATGATCTTTTAACATTGATTTGTTAATAATATCTTAGAATTATCGTTGTTTCGGATGTTAACATACTCATTTTTTTATATGTTTTGTTACGTAAGACATGTTTGTAATGGAAAGGTTGTATCTTATTCATATCCAGAATGATATCAAGTCATTAAACATCATTTTTAAATCATAAAATGATAATTATACTTGAATGGATACGATGAAGAATGAATCTCATCGCGTTCGTGGAGACGGTAGTCCGTACGTATGTACGAGCGACAATATCATTCTTTTGATATTAAAATAAAATATAAATGTATGGTATATCATATATAATGAATCATTAACATGTTATATTTATTATTTAAATGAGTTACACATCATTATTATAACCATCCAAATAATAATATATTGAATAACAATTACACCACGACGTGGAGACGGTAAGCCGTACGTACGCACGTATGGTGACATGTTATTCAAAGGGTGGATAGAATACTGAATACGGTTGTACCATATTTATAATAAAATCACAGTATATATATGATACTGGAGTTATTATTTTAGAATTGTAACAACAAAGGAAGAATAAGTGGAAGAAGAAAGGAACTTGGAAAAGGGTGGTGAAATCATTTCCTCTTCTTCAGTTTCTTCCTTTTGATTTGATCAAAAGGGCTCCTTAGGTTGGATTTCTGATCAAAATAAGGCCTCTAGGTTGTAGTTAGGGAAGTTGGGAGAGTATTGGGGCAGAGTTTGGCCGAACCAAAAGGCTTTGAAGGTGTGAAGAAAAGAGAAGGAGGAGTGCCCTTTTATAAGAGGGGTGAGGGGCACCTTTGGAAAAGCTAGAAATATTAATTTATAATAAATTTATATTCGGTTTATAATTGCTCCAAAGTTTGTTATTTAAATGTTAAGGTGTGGATAGGTCTAAAACCACTGAAACAATAGAATTTAGACAGGTTTGGGTCATTATATTAACCTTATCTTTAAGTATTAACTCTAAGTTAATTAGTTTCACTTTTACAATGTCTCTTTGTATTTTTATATTATATGGTTAATAAACTTACTATATACATCCAAGAAACCACAAAGTGGTCCATTAATGATGAACCTATCATGATATAAGTCGCTTGGCCGAACCTTATTTTTTTAAGAATTTAATATCAATTAATAATATAATATTTGTTTTCAGAACTCTTTTATATCAGTTTTGACACTATTCAATAGTTGATTTTTTTGAAACTCATAACTGATTGATTACTTCCAAAAAAGTCAAATAAATCAATTATAATATATCATATTATCCTATAAAGTTAATTTAATTTATTAAAAGGTTCATATTATATTTATTTGGGTATATATAATATCAATTATTTTAATTTTTCACTATTATTGTAATTACTTCATCATCATTGTGTCATAAGTAAATTAAATTATTTAATGTCTAAAAATTATAAATAAAATATCATTATGTAGGAAATCTTTTTATCTTTCTAATGAATACTTATAATTTAAAATACAACATATATATCCCTATGTAAAAATTGTTTTTCTAAAAGATATATGCTTGTGTCATTTTTGTATTCATTTTAACTTAATTAAAATAAAGTGTCCCTATCACCTACAAGTGGCAACATGGGGTCCCCAAATCGACCCAAAGATGCCTATGGTCGAACATGTATCAACCAATAAAGCTAGGACACGTTTTTGGGTAATTTAGTATTATTATAATATTATTTTTGAACCCTTATTTACCGGATTTACCCTTAACCATGGTAAATAAAATATTTACCGCAGTAATTATTCAAAATGTCTAAAAATAAAAGTTACCTATTTACACAATTTGAAAATCCTGATTCCAAATATGGAATCCATTTTTCTAAATTCAAAACACAGAAGTGGCAGAAATTAATTTAAAATTAATTCCCGCTGTCAAAACAAAAAACATGTTTTTATGAGATAATAACTATCAAAAGATTGACACTTGTTTATGTTTGGTTTAATTGTAAAATTATGTCCAATGACCAAAATTATATTAAACGGTAAAAATATATTCTAAATATACTTTAAAACCACTCAAATTCATAATTTATCACTATTAATTATTTTGAATAAAAAAGTTGTTTTTAATTAAAATTTAGTAATTTTCACTATTCATCAAAATATTAAAGTTATCCGAAAAGTACCAAAATTTCATCATAGGCTAAATTCAATATTCCAAATCCAAAAATGAAGTCCATTTTGAAATATAAAATATATATAATTTCAAAAAGTTGGTATTACTATTCATAATGGCTAGTTTGATTAGTTATGGTGTGTTAGAACTCGGTGTTGCGTACAACACACACTATCACATTATTCAAAGAGAAGCGTACCGTAGATGCTTGGGGTGTTACCCCCCAATTTTAAAAACAAAGTTAAACAATAATGAATTTATATAGATTGAAAATGTTCAATTAGCTTTGTAACGATTGATTAGATCTTAGTCAATTTAATCACATGATTAAATTAGCTTTTGAAGCTAACCTACTAGTTCACAACAAGTATAAACACTTGATAATTTAACTATTAAAGTAAAAATAAAATATATTTGTATTTCAAAGTTACAGAAAAAGAATATAAATGATATATGTAGTATACTTTAGACATATACTAAAAAGCACATTAGATATAACCAAGAGGTTCCGTCTCAAGCAGAGACTTAGTTATCTCAAATTTATATATAAATTTGATCCACACGCTGGATCGGTGTTAACAACAGTAAAATACTGTCCAGTTCCTAAGACATCTACCATAGTTCTTCATGGGTAAATAAATACAACAACACACAGGTTGTCCAGGTCACACTTGACCTCTACCACTATCTTTAGTGGGATACAGTATGATGTATGGAGTTTTGAATGAGGATTTAGTATCCTACAGTTCAGCACATGAGACAATATGTGTGTAAAAGATATACATAGTACACACACTTCTCAATAGTAAATAACAATTCACTTAGAGAGAGTATATGAAAGATTAGAGAGCTCTAGTGATTGGCAGTGCCGATCTGGACTTGTTGAATTTAGCAGAAATAATTCTGAGTCCTTCTGTGGTTTTTCTGTTGAATAACAGAGTATCGTGGATCAGATCGATGTCCTTCACAAGTGAGTGTGTTCTCTAATTTCTACTGTTCTTCGTGTGTTCTTCCGCATTGCTAGATTGCATGCATGAGAGTTCTTTGAAGATCTTGAAATGTCCTCTTTGAGTTCCTTGTGTGTTCTTATTTTCATGTATGTATGTGCGTGCATGGATGAATTCTATCTGTATGCCTTTTTGTGTATATTATTTTACTACAGCTCGATCATCCTTTTTATTCTACGAGCTCCGGAAATGGGAATGATTAACTTTTCATAGGTATTAGGTATGGTCCCCTGACATGACAACAACTAACATTAAATATCATTAATTGCATTAAAAACAAAAAATATGACCGTTTGAATTAAATAATATTTTATAGAAATTCAAACAGTTTTTATGACTATCAGTGAGTCATGAAATCGGTGAGTCATTTTGAATCTGCATCGGTAACTCATTGATCCTCAGTATTTGTGACTCATGATCATCGGTATCGGTAGCATCAGCATCAATAACTTATTGATCATCAATATCAGTTGCATCAGCATCGAAAACACATTGATCATCGGTGTGACCATTGCTATCGGTGCGACTGTTGCTATTGGTGCGACCGTTTCTATCGGTGCGACCGTTGCTATCGGTGCGACCGTTGCTCATCGGTGACTTGCCCTTCATCGGTGCGACCGTTCCTCTTTGGTATCCATCTGTGCGACCATTCCTCATTGGTTACTTTCTCTTCATCAGTGTGACCATTCCTCTTCGGTAGCCATCGATGTGATTGTCCCTCTTCGGTAGCCATCGGTGCGACCGAAAAATAACTAACGGTGAGTCAAGACTTGAAATTCTCACAGTGTGTCTGTTCAGTCCAAAATACTTCCAGGTCACCAGTAACACCTAAAATAACCTAGATAAAAATATGTAAACATGAATTAAACAAATTAAACAAATTTAGAACAATCTGAAGAAAATACTAAATTGTCATAAATACAAAAATTATTTGGGATTATTAAAATAACCATCTTAGAGAGAGTTCAATAGAACCATATAATCTCAAATCCTTAATAAAATAGTACTACAGTACAATCCTTCTTTATTTCCATAATTCATATAATTGGTACATCATCGATACAACACTGAAATGACAAAAGTTATTAATAACAACATAAGAATACTATTCATTCCTCTTCATCTATGGTAGTATCATAACATGATTATTATCCAATAGCATCATTTGCGGTATACTCCGATGACTGGGACATTGATTCACGTAGTATCCGAGCTCCTTGAAGATGAAGCATTTTACATTTGAAACATTTTTCTTACCCTTGAAATCACATACTTAGTGTCCTTTTTCTCCACACTTACAATAAAATCACATTTCCTTCAAGCATTTACCAAGGTGATTATTACCACAATTATCATATATGGGAAAATCATTCATTACCATCTTTCCTTTATCCATCATTCTCTCTACCATCCTTTTCTTATCTTGCTTCCCTTCAAATACATTGGACTCAGAGAATTCTTTACTTATCTTATTAAAACATGATATTATTTCTTCATAAGATGAGAATATGTGGGAGACTGTTTTCCTTCTAAATGTTTGCTTAATAACATGAAATATATGATCTTTCTTACTGATTAGATCAAATGTATTGTTGGAGTTCTAATTCCCTCTACTGGGCGCCATTTCCAAAAAATGGTACACACTGTGTAAGTTTATGAATCGCAATGCATAATTCCAAACTTGTAAAATACCTAACGTAAATTGAACAGTTTATAGATATAATCCATAATCATAAAAATATTTTCTTTGAGGAGGTATATACTCATAAATCATTCATAATGATTTGTAATGAAAATGAGAATCATCCTACGCATATCCCCCAGGAGTGTCGTAACCAAGAGTGCAGCAAGGCCTGTTGTCGTGCACTAGTTCCCGTTCGAGTCTTGCTCAAAGAGGTGTTTTTGGATTTACCCATAGGTACATCAATGCCAGAGCCACCTCTACCAACTAGTATCCAGACATGGATGTATTTTGCTAGGAAAACTCAAAAAATCTCTACATTACCAAAATTCTAGTATGTTCTTCTATACTAATCCTAAAAGTATATCTTAGGGTAATTTTCTCTAATCAAAGTTTATCTAAATCAAGTTTCCAAGTTTATTACTAAACTACCTCTGATACCAACTTTAACATCCCGAACCTAGATTCCCAGAGTCAGTGAATTATTTTCATACATTGGCACGATTATAAGAAATCATGTCCCAAAACACCGATCAGTTTAGCAGCCTTGGAAAATAGATTACATACATGAACGTTACATTACACTTTTTAATATACAACACAAAAAATTATTTGAGAATGAAATTGTTCCCTTAAAATTACCCTGAATATCAAACATAAAACAATTCATGGGATCCTAGGAAAATAAATCATAAGAAAGGGGTGAGCTCAGATGCTTAGTAAGGGTAAATAATTTAGCTAAAGCTATAAAAATTTAAGGAAAGATGTGTAAAAAAAACAATAGCCTTTTAATCATAAACATTAACATAATATAGAAAAAATAAATCAGATAATACCATATAAACATGAACATGGATATTCTACTAGTCAAATAATTACATTTAATAACTAATTTCATAATGAGGGAAATTATAGTGCCAGACATTAATTTCTGTGTCAAGGCCTCGTGCTAGGACCTAAGGGATAACTGTAATCGGACCCCAACCTCGAGAGCCTATGTAACCCGACTCTAACCCGAAGAGCCTCTATTACCGGACTCCAACCCAGAGAGTATTTGTAACCGGACTCCAACTTGGAGGGGATGCTGTAATCAGACCCCAAACTAGAGGTCTTACTTTTACCGTTCCCCAACCTGGAACATACTATTCCAAAACATTTATCTTAAAAATAGGTTGAAATATAACATAAAAATTAGTATTAAAACTAGCATATGAAATGTCAAAAATTTAACCATAAACCATGAATGGCATACAAATAACTCATCCATAGTCAAACATATCAGAAAACCTTAAATACAATTTGGAAGATTTGTATCATAATAAATGAATTTAAAAAAATTGTAAAATTTATCAAAAGATTTTAACATAGATGAATCAAAACTATTTGAGAGAAATATCTCTTTCGATTTTGAAATCATTTAATAGTCGCATAATTATAATGAAAATATATTTTTTAAAATATTCTTATAATCTTGTAAAAGAAGCTTCGACGATGTTATAATGGTTGGAAATAGCCGCACCTGTCGAATATGTTAAAAAACATTCATACCATAATTTTGTCGAAAAGGTCATAAAGTACCTTGTTTGGAAAACGACAGAAAGATTACCTTAAAAAAATATAAGGTAAAATAAGGGTATAAACAACATTAACCCATTGTCTAGTAAATAGTAAAAATGTTTGGAAATATATTTTTTAAGTAACATGGATGTGGATGATAAAGAGGTCCCAGTAGATACTTACGTAAAAACAATCTCGGATAATAAAGTGATTGTGAATTTAACCCTTACCTTCTAATTTTACTTGGTCAAGGGTATGATAACCTCTTTTATAATAGTTAAATAATTGTTATTAAATTATAAAAGATCCATATACATAATTATGATATCATATATGATCTTCTAATAATTCTTTTTTAATGATATTTTAGTATTATAGTCATTTCGGGTGATAATTGATTCGTTTTCCTTTATATCCATTGTTACGTGAGTATTTTTTTTATGGATGGGACGTTTCTTACTAATATACAAAATTTTATAAAGTCTTTAAATATTACTATTAATCATCAAATCAAAATTATTCTTGAATGTTTAAGATGGGGAATGAATCTTATCACGTTCATGGAGACGGTAATCCGTACGCACGCCCGAGGGACAATATCATTCTTTTGATATTAAAATGACATATAATTTGATGGTATATAATATATTAAGAATCGTTATCATGTTATATTTATTATTACATCAATTATACTCATTATTATTCCCATTCAAACAATGAATTGTTTATTGACAAACTATAGCACGACGTGGAGACGGTAAGCAGTATGTACACACGTATAGTGACATTGTCTTTTATAGGATGGAGAGAATATTGAATATGGTTATACTATATTTATAATAATATCACATTATATATAAGATATTTTAGTTATTACTTTAGTATTGAAACAACAATGAGATAATAACTAGAAGAAGAAAAGATCTTGAAAGAGGGTGGTGAAATTATTACCTCTTCTTTAGGTGTTTACTTTTGAGTTGATCAAAAGGGCTCCATAGGTCTAATTTATGAACCAAGGAAGGGCTATAGGTTGAATTGAGGGATGTTGGGAGGATATTTGGGCAAGGGATGGCCGACCCAAATCACTTTGGAGATGTTGAAGTTGTGAGAAGGGGAAGTGGCCTTTTATAAGAGGGGTGAGGGGCACCTTAGAAAAAACATAAAATATTATTATATTATAAAGACTTTTTCTATTTATAATAGATAAAAATTGATTAATTTCATAGATAAGGTGGGGATGGGTCGAAATTATCTTAGCCAATAGGTGTTAGAAATTTTTATGTTACGATTTTACCTATATCTTTTAGATTAAACTCTTAGTTAAACAGTTTAACTTTTACCGTGGCTTCTTGTATTCTTACACAATTTGTTTAATAAAAAAATTGTAAACTTCTAAAAGAAGCTAAATTGGTTCATTAATGAAATATATAATATTATTTAATCCTTTGGAAGAACCTTATATTTTTAGGAATATTATATCAACCAATAATATATTATTTTATTTAAAAATTAATTTATGTCAATTTTGACATTATTTACAATTTTGTTTTCATGAAAGTCGTAAAAACATTATAAATTTGAATTTTTTTTAATCATCCCTAAAAAGTCATATTAACCTAGAAAATTAGTTTCATTCATCAAAAGTCTAAAATTACATTTATTTGAATATTTATATGATCAGTTATTTTAATGTCTCATTAAGAAGGTAATTACTGCATCATCATTGTTTCTTAAATAATGTTAATTATTTAATTTATAATAATTATAAAAAAGATACCATTATATAGGAAATATTTTTAACTTTCTAATGAATATTTATAGTCGAATTTATATTTTTTGATAACATTATATTAAAAATGTTTTAGTTATGAAAACATGAATTTTAAACTTTTAACTCTTCTTTAAATTAAATATTAATAGATGTCCAAATCTAATCCAAGTGGACCTAAAGGATCAATTTTTATTCCTAAGGTTTTTTTGGTCGAATTTATCTTATCAAATAGAATTAGGACATGTTTTAGGGTAATTATAATATCATATTTACCCTTAATAACACTATTAACTTTTAACTGTGATAATAAAAGTCAAATGATTCTATTTAGAAATATTTATTTTCATTTCATTGAACCAAATTTTACTTATTGAGTTTAACCGTGTCTCTCGGGTTTTTGAAATTTAACTCACAAAAGCGGTAAAATTATGTTTTATTCAAATTTTGAAATGCTTCTTGAAGGTGGTTAAAAGATGGTAAAAAGTTCAATAAAATTTTATATATCTAAGATTATTATAAAATGACTCCAATTAATTAAATTGAAAATATATAGGTATAATGTATCTATTTTGACATAAAATAAATTTAAATAAAATAATTAATTATTTAAATAAAATGTTTGTTTTAAACAATAACGCAGTGTTTTCACTATTCATAAAAAATTAATGTTTTCAGAAAATACCAAAAAATCACCCTAAGATAATATTGTTATTCTAAATTCAAAAATGAATTATTTTTACCAATTTCAAATCATAGAAGTTGAATTAATTAATTTAAAATTATTTCATGTTGTAAAAATCAAAAAGCGTATATTTAAGAAATAATAACTATCAAACGATTAACACTTGTTTATGTCCAATTTTAAAATAAAATTACATTCAATGACCAACATTGGATTAAATGGTAAAAATATAATATAATTATACTTACAAACCACAAAAATGTATAATTTACCTCTAAAAATTATTTTGATTAAGAGTGTTATTTTCAGTTAAAATATAGTATTTTTCAATATTCGCCCAAATATTAAAGTTATTGGAAAAAAACAAAAAATCTATTAAAAACGAATTTTTATATCTCAATTCTAAAGAAGAATTTTATTTTATCAAATTGAATATATAAAAAATTCAAATATTGGATTTAAAAAGGCTTCTCCATTAAAAGGTGGTAAAATTGCATTTTTTGAAAAACACGTGTTTTATCTAAAAAATGAATTTGTTATTATATAAAGTATAAGAAAATCATAATATAGATTCTATAATTATAAGGATTATATAAAGTTCAAAATTCAGTTAATACTATTCATAACTACTTTTCTACAGCATGTTCGGTAAGTCATGGTGCGCTTGAACTTGGTGTTGCGTGTAGTGCATGTTATTGTATTACTATGAATAAATAACATACTTTTAATTCATGGGGTGTTACATTATTACCTCATTCAATAAATTGTATACTCTCAATTTTAAATTGTTCTTTTAAAATTAAAGGTTGAAAATAGTAAATGGATTTTTGGGAAAACCCACATCAAAAATTGGGTTAATAAAATTTAGTGTTTATAAGAGGAAAAGGGAAATGAAAGGGTCATCACTAAATTATGATGTCTATTAAGAGAAAATTGGTTGAAATTAGAGATACATAATTTGGGGGAAGACATAAATATTTATATGGTGTGATTGAATTCATCAATCATAAACAAGTTTGAAATTGAGGGCCTCTAATCCATCTATCTATGATGATTTAAAATAAATTCGGTTCAAAAAAACATAAGTTATTAGGATAACACATTTTGTTTTTAAGATCTCTTCCGTAAAGATTATGAATTAATCTACCCATATAATAATTGGAAAAAATTATATATATATATATATATATATATATACTTGACAAGTAGTGTTTTATCCTTCAACTAATTCATACCACAAACTCATCTTTCAATCCATAAGATTTAAAAAAAATTACTTTTCCAAATCATATAGAGTTCCATAAATAATAATTTTATAATTCATCTATCAAACATTTTAAAAAAGAAACGATGTTATAAAATTCCGGACATCACATAGTCTAGTGGTAGGAAATAAACCCTAATCGCACTATGGTTGTTGGTTCGATTCCCGTGGCTTTGACCTACGTGACGAGTTGTCACACGGTCTGCATGTTGTCCATTTTATAAGTTTCCAAAAATAACCTTAACAACAACATCCAATTTCCAACATAATCCATTCCAAACATTAGACTGATCCAAAATAATTCTATCCAAACTCACAATCCAAAAATAATAGGAAAGATAAATACAATGAAGATCCTTTTTTCTAAGTAATAACGTGTGAACACCTTCATCATGTATTATTTTAAAACATGGTAACACAGTGAATTTTCATAAAACCTTATTGATTACATTCATTCTCCCTTATTCTTTATATAATACTGGATATATTCCTTATATCCAATTTTTTTTGAATATTACAACAATGATGAAAACACACACTATTAATCAGTTCCTAAGAAGTCAAGAATATCTAATATAATTTATCCAAATCAACCATGTCTTATTCCAAAATCAGTACGTCATTATCAGGACCATATTGAGGATTACCTTTCCTTAAACCATGTATTTTACAGAAATTGTATCTTACTATTAAGTCACTTTTCATAGAACCATATAATCTCAAATTCTCAATAAAATAGTATTGCAGTACCATCCTTATTTATTTCCATAATTCGTATAACTAGAATATCATCGATACAACACTGAAATGATGTAATTATTTATTATCAACATAAGAACATTAGTCATTTCTCTTCATCTCTGGTAGTATCATAACTTTATTATTATCTAATAAAATCATTTTCGGCATACTTCGATGATTGGGACATTGATTCGCGTAGTGTCCGGACTCCACGTAGATGAATAATTTTACATTTGAAACACTTTTCTTACCCTTGCAATCACATAATTGGTGTCCTTTTTCTCCACACTTATAACAAACTAAAATTCCCTTCAAGCATTTACCAAGGTGATTCTTCCCATAGTTATTACATATAGGAAATTTCTTTTTTTCCTTCTTTCCATTATTGATCATTCTCTATAACTTCCTTTTCTTCTCCTACTTCCCTTCAAAGGAAGGAGACTTAGAGAAATATTTACTTATCTTATTAAAACATGATACTATTTCTACATATGATGAGAATATGTGGGAGACTATTTCTCTTATAAATTTTGGCTTAATATCATAAAAGATATGATCCTTCTTATTCTTTGGATCAAACGTATTGATGGAGTTATCATTCCTTCTAATATGCACCATTTTTAAACAATGGCATACACTAGGTCAGTTTTTGAATCATAATTCATAATTCCAAACATGTAATATACTAATGTAAATAGAAAAGTTTATGGATATAATCCATAATCATAAAAATATTTTCATTGTGAAGGTATATATTCATAAATCCATCATAATTATTTGAAAAGAAAATGAGAAATATCATAAGCATATCCCCCAGGAGTGTCGTAACCAAGAGTGAAGCATGACCCATTATCGTTCACTAGTTGACGTTCGTGTCTAGCTCAAAGAGATGTTTTCGTGTTTTACCCCAAGGTAAATTTGTGCCAGAACCACCTCTACCTTCTCATATCTAAATAAAGAAGTATTTTCCTGGAAAACTCACAAAATCTATACATTACCAAAATTCTAAAAAGTTCTTATATACTATTCCTCAATGTCTATCTTAGGGTAATGTGATCTAATAATAGTTTATCTAAATCTAGTTTCCAAGGTTATTACTAAACTTCTTCTGATACCAATTGTAACGCCCTAACCCTAGATTCCTGGAGTTGGTGCATTATTTTAATTCTTTGTCATGATTACAGGGAATACAGTCCTGAAAGACATATCAGTTTAACAGTCATGGAAAATATATTACATACATGAATGTTACATTACACATCTTAACATACTAAAAAATCATTTGATAATGCCATTGTCCTTTTAGCTTAACCCGGCATCTCAAAAATAAAACACATCTTTGGATCCTCAGAAAAATAAAACATAAGAATGGGGTGAGCTCAGATTCTCACTAAGGGTAAATAATTTAGCGGTTTCTAAATTTTTTTAAGGAAATATATGTAATAAAAACAATAGCCTTGTATAAATAAAAATGAAAATTATATGGAAAAAATAAATCAAACAATACCATATAACATACACATTGATATTCTACTAGTATAATACTCACATGTAATAACTAATTTCTTAATGAGGGGATGTATAGTACCAGACTTTAATTTTTGTGTCATGGCCTCATGCCAGAACCTAGGGGATAACTATAACTAGATACCTACCCAGAGACCTCCTTAACCAGACTCCAACCTAGAGGGCCTCTGTAATCAGACTCTATCCCTGTGAGCCTTTGTAACTGGACTCCATCCCGGAGGTCTTACTTTTACTGGTCCCCAACCTAGAGGGCTTACTTTTACCGTTCCCCACCCTAGAACATACTAGTCCAACACATTCATCCTAAGAAGAGGTTGAAATATAACATAAACATTCGTACTAAAACTAGTATACAAAATGTCAATAAATTTACCATAAAACCTTAATGGCATAAAAATAACTCATCTACAGTCAAATATATCACAAAACATTAAATACAATATAGAAGATTTGTATCATAATAAATCAACATCAAACAAGTGTAAAATTTATCAAAGGATGTTGACATAGATGAAATCAAAACTATTTCAGAGAAACATCTCATTCTATTTTGAAATCAATTAAGAGTTACATAATTATAAAGAAAAAATTTATTTTGAAAATATTCTTATATTCTTGTAAGGTATGCTTCTATTATGTTGTAACAATGTAAAATAGCTGCACCCACCGGATAAGTAAAAAAAACATTCTTACCCTAAATTTTTCGAAAAGTTCATAGAGTACCAAGTTTGGAAAACCACCGAAAGATTACTTTCAAAAAATATAATGTCAAATAAGGGTATAAATGAATTTACCCCATTTTCTAGTAAATAGTATTTTTTTTAAATATATTTTTTAAGAAACATGAGTATTGATGATAAAGAGGTCCCATTATATACTTAAGTAAAAACAACCTTGGATAATGAAGAGATTGTGAAATTAACCCTTACCTTGTACTTTTCCTTGGAAGAGGGTATGTTAAACCTCCTCTATAATAGTAAAATAATTGTTATTAAATTATAAAAGAACCATAAACATAATTATGATATTATATATGATCTTCTAATAATGCTTTGTTAATGATATTTTAGTATTATCGTCATTTCAGTTGATAACTGATTAGTTTTACTTTATATTATTTGTAACATGAGACATGTTTGTTATGGATGAGATGTTTATTATTTATATCCATAATTTTATCGTGTCTCTAAACATTATTTTTAATCATAAAATGAAAATTACTCTTGAATGGTTTCGATTGGGAATGAATCTCATCGCGTTCATGCAGACGGTAATCCGTACATACGCACGAACGTCAATATCATTATTTTGATACTAAAATATTATATAATTTATTGTTATATCATATATATATAATATTTATCATTTATATTTATTATTTACATCAATTATACTCATTATTATACCCATCCAAACTATGAATTGTTGGATGAAAAAATACACCACGACGTGGAGACAGTAAGCTATACGTACACATGTATGGAGACTTTGTCATTTTTAAGATAGAGAGAATAATGAATATGGTTGTACCATATTTATATTAAAATCATAGTATTTAATAGTTACTGGATTTATTACTTTATTACTGAAACAACAACAAAATAAGAAGTGGAAGAAGAAAAGAAACTGAAAGAGGGTGGTGAAATTATTACCTCTTATTCGGGTGTTTCTTTCTAAGTTGATCATAATAGCTCAGAGGTTGGATTTCAGACAAAATTAAAGCCACTAGGTTGAAGTGGGGTAAGTTAGGAGGATATTTGGGCTGGGGTTGGCAGAGGAAAATGGCTTTGGAGGTGTTAATTTGAGAGAAGGGGAAGTGCCCTTTTAAAAGAGGGGTGAGGGGCACCTTAGGAAAAAATAAAACATTATTTTATTATAAAATAATTTTCCATTTATAATGTATCAAAATTGATTAATTTTGAAGCTAAGGTGAGGATGGTCTGAAATTATCTCAACCAATATGTTTTATACAATATTAGGTTACCATTTTAACCTTATCTTTTAAATTTAACTCTTATTTAAATAGTTTAACTTTTACCATGTCTTCTTGTATTCATACATTATATGTTTAATAAACTTAATCTAAACATAAAAAAGAACCTCAAGTAGTTCATTAATAACATATATAATATTAATTATTCCCTTCCGGCCGAACCTTAGATTTTTAGGAATATTATATCCACCAATAAAATAGTATTTGGTTTAAAAATTAGTTTATGTCAATTTTGAAACTATTTAATATTTTGTTTTTTTATTCATAAAATCCTTATCACATCTAAAATATTTTTCTAATAAAATGTAAAAGTCATATTAACCCTGAAAATTAGTGGAATTCATCAAAAGTATCAAATTACATTTATTTGAATATTTATAATATCAATTATTTTAATATCTCATTAAGAAGGTAATTACTATATCATCATTGTGTCATAAATAACAGTAATTATTTAATGTATAAGAATTATACATAATATACCATTATGTATGAAATATTTTTAGATATAAAATGAATATTTATAGTCGAATTTACCTTTTGTATAACCCTATATTAAAAATGTTTTAGTTATGAAAATAAGAATTTAAAACTTTTAACTCTTCTTTAAATTAAATAATAATAACAGTCCTAATCTAATCCAATTGAACATAAAGGATCACATTTTATTCCTAGGGTTTTTTGTCTAACTACACATATCCAATAGAATTAGGACATGTGTTAGGGTAATTATAATATCATTTTTACCCTTAATTACCCTATTTACTTATAACAGTCGTAAATAAAATTCAAAAGATACTAATCACCAAAAATTATTTTCATCTTATTGAACAAAATTTTACTTACTGAGGTTAACCATGTGTCTCAAATTTTTGATATTCAACTCACTGAAGTGGTAAAATTATGTTTTATGCAAATTTTTAAATTCTCATAGAAGTTGGGTAAAAGACAGTAAAAAGTTCAATAAAATATTATATATCAAAACATATAATAAAATGACTCCAATGAATTAAATAGAACATATATAGGTATTATGTACCTATTTTGAACTAAAATATATTAAAATAAAATAATTAATTATTTAAATAAAAAGTCGGTTTTAAACAATAAAGTAGTGTTTTCACTATTCATCAAAAATTGAATGTTTTAAGAAAAAAACCAAAAAATCACCGTTAGATAATTTTGATATTCTGAATTAAAAATTGAATTATATTTTACCAATTTCAAAACATATAATTTTCAGTAATTAATTTAAAATTTAATCCCGTTGTCAAAACCAAAAAGCGTATTTTTATGAAATAATAACTATCAAAAGATTGACACTTGTTTTGTCCAATTTCAATGTGAAATTACTTTCAATGACCAACAATGAATTAAATAGTAAAAATATAATATTATTATATTTACAAACCATTAAAATTTATAATTGAACACTATTAATTATTTTGATTAAAAAAGTTGTTTTCAGATTATATATACAATTTTTCACTATTCACCCAAATATAAAAGTAATCCGAAAAATACCTAAAATTTATTAAAATTAAATATTTATATCCCTATTATAAATAGAAATTTTATTTTGTCTAATTAAAAATATAAAATTTTCAAATATTTTATTTAAAAAGGGTTCTCTATTAAAATGTAGTAAAATTTCATTTTTTGAAAAGTAATTATTTTATCTGAAAAAATGAACTTTTTCGTACATTATGTTAATGAAACTAATAATATGGATTCTAAAATTATAAGTAATATATAAAGGTAAAAATTCAGATAATACTATTCATAAATTCTTTTGAAAGGTTAATATGATAAGTCGTGGTGCTCTTGAACTAGGTGTTGCGTGTACTGCAAGTTATTGAATTAATTTGAAGAAATAACGTACTATGAAATCTTGGGGTGTTACAATTAATACCATCCGGATTAGGTTTCTATAGGACACCTGGCTGAATCTACCTACATCAGTATAGGCCACAATGAGTTTGATTAATAACCACTAATATATATACTCGTCACATGTATATATAATCAATTTATATTTATATGAACAATATATATGAGGATTCTTTGAGCCATATACATGGATTCAATGTTATAGTTGTACCAACTGCGTAACTCCGTCAACCATGACCTTTCTAACAATACAATGACTCCAGCAAGGTTACAAGACCATATCATCATATAAATTTGATACATCATGACTTTCAATCAAATATTGTGGCGTGAGCCTACATTCATAACACCTAAAACCAATGAATGTTTAACATCAAGCCCATATCCATGAAATTAGTAAATGATGATGAAAGTTATTCCCAACACCCAATATAAGGGAGCATGAAACGTCATACTGTAGAATTTTGTTAACAATTTTTCACCAACAACTATTAGTTGGTTAATCAAAATAATAATATTATTAAGGTATATCATCTAATAATTTAATATTATTCAACCCAATCTAACCATGGGTTTAAAAATAAATAATCATTTAAACATAATTATTAAACATTTGGTGTGTCATTTCCATGAAATTCATTTAAGTAAAATTAAATCATTTAACTAAATTAGAAACACAAACAATTTATAAATAAAATAGTGGTCATGAACATAGAATTCCATTTACCTCTATGAAATTAAAATAATATTCAACGAAAACATCCATGCAACAATTACAATTAATATATAAAATAATAGTCATTTCCTTTTTAGTTTAGAATATAGTGCACCCCAAACGGATGTTTTATTAGAAATCATGAAATATTCATGAAAAATTAATTTAATTAAATTAGGTCATTTCCTTCCTATGAAATGATGATACCAACCTCAAAATTTTGTTTTATCGGATTACTAAGAATGGAATTATAAATTCACATCATTTTAACAACACCAAAGAGGGTGTTTTAATCACATTGACAAGACAAGATCTATGACCCACAAGTGAGGCACCCCAGGGAGATGGTTCAATTCTAGGAGATAAAATTGTAGAAGTTCTATATTAAGCATATTGAGTATATAATTAATTGAACTTGGTATAAAAAATTGAATTCACGTTTTAGGTGAAGCACATGGAGATTACCGCATGCGATAGAATGACATACATTATAAATATTATATAATATTGGGAAAAATCTATAGACTGCCTCTTAATTTTTAGAATGGACAAACTATCTGCTATCGAGGCATGATTTGGTTGGGTTCTAGGGAAATCGAGGAAATGGATAAATTTTCTAGAAATAGGGAAAATTATTCCAATCCAAAATAGCTCATATGGAATGAAGATAAATGAAGAAAGGATAATTTTTGAGTCGACGACTCAACCATACTCATCCAATGTGATGAAAATATATATATTTTTTTATCATATGAGGGATATATCCTCATACCTATTGGTAGAGAAGGACACCTCCAAGGGATATGCTATATGTTGGTAAGAGGATGAGAAATGGAGTAGAAAAGATATAGTAAGGTATCAAAAATATTTTAATTTAAATCCCCTATAATGATGTGTGAGGTTTTGTCGCATAGATGGACTAAACGTGAAGAAAATGTGCTTGATCCTCTACTCATGAAATGTGTTGGTATGGTTCATGCACACAGTTTGGGAAACCCTACGCAAACCATGCACTTCCCATTTTCCAAAAATCCTACAATAACCGCACAACATTGATGATCCACTCACAAGGTTATAAAAAACCATGTGATACCTATATGTCCACTAGTTTATCCACACTATCTTTCATTTGGTTTATACAGATTTAGAAAAATCATGTGATCCTATCTGTATTTTTTGATCATAATGGATTCTAATTCGGATGCACCCAAAATTCAATGGAACAATCGAGACACCCCTCAAGCCATAAAAATATTATAAAAACAACACAATTATGAGTCTCAAATATCAAAATTCCATTTCAAATCCTTGTTTAAAATTCATATCATCCCCCAAACTATGAAATGATTTTTATTCAAAATATTTTAAACTAGTAAAAAATATGGGATGTTACACATATAATATATTAATAAGAATAACGTTTTATCAAAATTTAAAATAGTCATACAACAATATAGACCAAAAGACCACCCACAGGGCTTGTCACATATGAAAAATATAAAAATTAAATAAAATATAAAATATTCTCTACTACCACCCAATATTTAAATACTGATTGGGATGCCTCAACCAAATACACTACAGATACCATGCTCAACCTGGATAAATGAATATGGTCTATACATGCCCCATGGTGTCTTTGTGGAAAGCGAAATATCTTTTTTTTGCAGGAAACCCCAAATAGTCTGTAACATAACCAACATATACATTGTATCTATAAAAAAATCATCAAATAATAAATTAATGAAATGGATAATAGAAAAATCTTCTTCAAACCTTGTTTTATGATCTGAGATCAAAAATCAACCATACATACATCAGATAGTACTGAATGTTTCTATGTATATTGCATACCACTTAAGGAGAAACGTGTTCCACCTTAGAATCATAATATTTATACCAATGGGGACATATCTTTACCATAAAACCTATTTAAAAATTACTATGTAAAACTAAATACCACCATGAATCTTGTTATTAATCAATCCAAATAGGGGGTGTCATCCTTTTCCAAAAACAATTATATCATTAACTAGGGAGAATATCACTTGGGGAAAATAATCTACTTATAGAGAGATCAATTTCAATCCATATAACCATGATAATTATACCTAATGTGATCATAGTGTATCCCAATAAATATTCAAGAATACAGCCAGGGTGCCTCCCCCCTTACCTAAAAGAGTTAAAACTCCTTATTACCCATTGGTCATATCAGAACCTGAGTGGATAAAACCAAATTTCATATACACCATGGGAAACATCTCATTTATAGGTTAATAAATGTCATATATATATATATAAAAAATCACATATACATCATGGATCATCCTCGATATATCTTTTATTATACTAATTGAGTTGGTCACTCTCCAAAATCCGACAGATGTCACTAGGGATGTCCTCTTAATCCAACAAACTTGAATAATAACTCATGTTTTTTATCACTAAAAAATCATTTATATGCATCAATTTGGTCTTTAAAACTGTTCCCCTCATGAAAATCCTTGTGATAGAAACACATCATTCCAAACCCATCAACATTCTCATCATTCACACAAGGGAACCCACTAGGGTCCCTCTGACCCATAATAAGTATCTCATCAGAGGCACCAATGAATATACATCACCACATTTTGTTCCATATAATTATTGTCCTATTCAAGACTCTATCAATAAAATTTGGCCCAAATCCTCACCCCATTCTGCATCACGAAATTATCCCACCAACCAAGGAACTAACATGATATTTATCATATTATAGATCCTAGAAATACAATATAATTCCATTCAATAGTTTTTACAAATTTCATATTTGTCTCATTCCATGCCTCATTTTGGAGAGAAATCAATCCATCATATACATTATTCTCTCATATCAGACATAATGAATCCCCAAATAATGATTCCCATGGATTGTGACAGAAATAATTTCCCCCACTAGTGTACTTTACATGAATTGATATATAGGCTAGAATAATAACTTTTGAAGTTCAATATTTTAGGAATTAAGACACAAAAACAAAAATTTCTGTAATGTATATGGGGTGTACCCTATAAATGTTGTGTACCCCCAACACACCAATCTATATATGTATCTATACTACAATAATTGTGTATTTATACAATCCATGGAATGTATAATGACACATATGACACGTATGATATATGGGGTACTATGTATTGTAATCTAGATTAATATATTTCATGGAACACCATATATAATTTAATATTACATTAAAGTAAACTGGTAGAGGTCATATGAACACTTGCTACTACATTTCAGATAGATCACAAGGGGTTTCTAGCCATCTACAAGGTCACACAGAAAGTCATGTACAAAGGTCGTACATGGAGTGTCCAATTTTTATAACATATCATGTGGGCCTAATCATCCACCTTCTACACACTGAAAACATCATGGCATTAGTTCTGGAACAAAATTATAATTTAATTTGTTTTCTAGATGAAAAACACAGGTGAATTTCCTAAAACCACATTTTTACAGTAAATCACTGCACTATATGCCTTAAGACATACCCATAATATGGAATCTCACAATATAATTTTAAAATGAGAATTTAAAGTGTTTTGATTCTAAAATAATAATAATCAAAATCCACTCATATATGTTTCTGAAGAAGCAAGTTCACTTGTTGAAAATATATACTCTATAGCTGTAATGTTTCGATCTGGATTCCATTAGCTCCTAGGATGAATTCCTATGTGCCTACCTACCGTAATAACAATATACCATCTTGGTTATGGTTTCACCACTACTTGAAATGCATGTGAGGGAATCAATGTGTGTCGAAATTAAAATACAAAAAAAAGTAAAATAAAATAAAAACATATTTATAAACCCTCCCTGAGACCTAAAATCCAAATAGTGGTCATGCCATACAGAGGTAATACTAATAATTATAGAGTCAACTATGGTGTTGTAAATTAAATTAAAATCACTATATAGGTTATATAATAAATAAATCATGTGGGAGTAATTAATATTTTACTTAATAAATATTAAATATCAATAAAAATAAACCTATCTCATAATCCCACAAAATATCATCTGAATAATATATAACGTACGAGTAGAGGAAGAATTATAAAAACCACATAATATGTAAACAATGGGATATTGATATAAATAAAAAATACCAGAAGACATATCATATAAAAAATGATTATACATGTCTCATTTATCCAACAATTCAACAAACTTAGTTGCATAGTAGTATAATATAATACATTTATCAATATAAAAAAATGATAGCATGTTTCAAGCTAGAGTAGCGTTCCGTTGCTTGGTCCATGTTTCCCTAAACCCATATATAAATCATGAACCTCTAGTATGAGGCCTTCAAATATCTATATCTGTAATCATAATATCTTTTTGGGTCACTAAAGTTGGCCCAAACATGGTTTTAAATATAATTTCAGTTGTAAACTACCCACGGTCTATTCTAATCAGTTAGTAAATATATATTAAAAACAACGTCAAAGGAACTAATTAAATATGTAATGGAGTTTCTCAAAAGTGAACATCTTATAAATTCTATGTTCTCATTTATAATCAATTAAATTTAAAATATAAGCCTCCAATTAAAGAGTCAGCCATGTGTCATTTATAATCAAGTTCATTTAACAATCTGATCTCATTGAATGTATATGTCTCAAACCCTAGAATAATCCCAATGTACCCCTTATAATAATAAGAACAATATATGTCTAATAAGTTATTATAAAAGGTATTAGTAAAATACTAAATCCAATCTTGTGCTATGGCTTGGTAGAGGCATCATATATAATTAATTTAATTCATAAAAAAAATTTAAACTGACGATCGACCATGGTATTCCTTTGTTGGGATACAAGTATCACTTCAGATGTGATATGAACCAACACCCTACAAGCCCATCCATTGAGATCCTCAATAACCTAGGTATCACTCTAGGTGTGGTTTAAAGCCACTGCTACAAGAGTCTATCCTTGGATGTCCACCAAGGGATCCCATGTATCACCCATAGCAATATGATCGAATTCTATTTGAGTCCGTCCATGGAATTTTCATATGAAAACATGTATAACATGGCATGAAACAGTGAATCCACTCATGAGTACACCCTTTAAAAAACATATATCACTCGGGTGTTGTAGTCAGTAGCCAAATGAGTCAGTCCATTAGAGTGATAAATGAATCTACATGTCAAAGATGGAATATATGAATTTAACCAATTAAATCAATTTAATAAATTACATTTAACATTATCATTTAACTATTAAATGTCAAACCAAGAACATTGCAATTCCAACCTCACCACAAAAGGTAACACAAGAATTGGCCAAGCATAGAAGTATTTCCATTCCACTACTCACATGGAAAGACACTATAACTAGCCTCTAATGAATATGAATCCTATCACATAGAATATGATCTATAAAACTCACAGGGGTATATCAATAAAAATAGAAAAACATTATTACTTAAACATTTTCATAGAATGGCCTAAGGGCTATGGTCATCTATACCTTCCCATTATACAATTTGATATGAAATTCACTATTCTTATTGTAATTCAATTAAATATTAAATTTAAAAAAAAAATGCATCAATATGATTTACATTTCATTTTACACTTCCCAACAAAAGGAACGGGGTAAAAAATAACTCCCTAAGGTATCCATGTTCACGGACACCCATAGTTATCCATCTATATAACCAACACCCTCAAAGGGTTGGTTCCATTTAATTCAAGGTTCTCAATGGATAAACAAATATAAACAATCTTTTTAACTAAAAAATACATGACTATTAACATAAAGATTCAATTTCAAATCATGGGGATGACCAGAAAATCGGTGTGTGTTATAAAGTCATATTTGAAAAACTTGAATTTTAATTAAAATTATGATACCATTTTCCATTAGTCCATTGTTGATATCTCATATAGTATAATCTCTTGATTCACATCAAATTAGGAGCGATTAAATATTAAATGAATAAACTAATAATAGTGAAAATCAACTTTTACATAAGTAGAACAACTGATATATTGGAGAATTTCATAATATTAAAATGAAATTATGATCTTATTGGTGAAGATCCAGGGAGATAGTCAGGTCTTGGATCAGATAATAGATGAAGAAGGATGTTAAAATTCCTATAATATCCACAAAAGATGGATCCCAAATGTGATACCTGTTGGAAAGGAGGATGATGTGAAATTAGACATATTATTTAAAAAATATTAAGGGAAAAATTATTTTTTTTAATGAAAAAAATCAGGGATGTACAGTTTATGTGAACACTTTTCTATAAGGTTAGGGCGCCCACATAGTTTACCCTCACGAGTTGACTAACCATGATGAAACAATTAAAAACCATAAAATCAAAACAAAAGTGCTGATTGAACAACCGTGAAACCCAAATATCATGTCTTGATTTAATCATGCGGTATCCTCCTTCTCTTTACTGGAGATTCTCATGGTTTGTCAAACCATTCTCCTGCCTTATACGATTTGAAATAACCATGTGCCTAGAATTTTTATCCACATGAGTTGGGTTCTGGGGTTTGAACCATCCATAGAAACACCAAATTACATTATGATATCCAAGGGTATTCATAATTTTCCACATATGAACTAATAATTTATATTAAATAATTGATTAATTCCTCAAAGGAGAACCAGGTTCTTATTGAATTCATCGTTCATGCCTCGTTACCTCTGAGGTATCTGTTACTGATAGGATACCATCATGAATCAACCGAGAATAATGAAAATAATAATAAATAACAATGAAATATTACTATGTATACTAACCCATACATGTCCCTGCATTGATAAAATATTTAAACATACCTGATCCCCGACCTCAAACTTTAGAGGTCATCTACTCCGATTAGCATATGAGTTTTGCTGAAACTGTGCAGTAGCGATCAAAATATGAATAAACTAGACTTACTTAGATGTCTCCTACACAAAACATGATCCCATTAATGTTGAATCTCTTTCCTATAACCAACATATAGAAGATTAGCATGGCCATCAATAAAAATCCTCACACAGTTTCGTCTATATCATTTTCTGATAATAGTTTTTGTTGGAGAAATCAATAAGGGGTATATAATTCTCTCAAGAGCCCCCAAAATATAGGAATCATGCCCAAAACATGTCCTCAAAACAATATTATTTCATATGAATAGACATCAATATGAGGGTGTTATTCTATTCTTAGAAGCACCAATGTATGAAGCTCTGTCTATAAACTCTTCTAGAAATGAGAATTAAACCAGTAATCCTTTTCTGAAATGATAGTGTGTGGAACCCCGTAGAGAAATACTATTTCAAGGATATAAATCCTCCCAATATCATCAACACTAATGGTTTCCATGATCATAAATAAAGGATAAATATTTTCGATTCTATCAAAAGATAACCGACACAACATCATTACCTCAAAGCAACCTCGGTAGTCCGACCATGAAATCCATCACGATATCAAATCATTTTCTCTCAAGAATATGCTACTTTTGTAAAATCTTTGCAGGTCACTGGCGTTCCACCCTCACAACATGATAAGTGGAACATCTCATAACAAAAACAACTTTATCCCTTTTCATACGTAGCCACTACACTGGGGAACCTATTTCACTAAAGAAACAATCACAGTGTAGTCACAATAATCATCTAGCCAATGGTGCTTTGCGCTAAGTTTTTTTCTTCAAAAAAGGGGCCAATTTTGAACCATGGTACTATTAACATCCTATGTTGGTTACAAATAATGTAACAAATGATCCTAGAAATTATCCCAATACGTCATCTTTAACTGGGAAAACCCAACTACAACAGAGGTCATATCAGGGACCTCACCATATAGGAATATATGAATTATAATCCACCTATCTAAAAATATTCATGAAAAAGAACTACAAACCTTTTAGTATGAATTCCTTAACCTAGTAACACGTTTACACTGTTTTTTATTACTATAAACCTAATAAATTAAAGATAACATGTCAATCCACCATAATCAACTATTCATAAAACTCTAGTCTTAGATTGCTTCCATCTTAAAAACCAAAACACAACACCTTCTTGAAAGTAATATTTAATTTACCACGAACATGTCAACTAGAGTCCATACATAACTAAAAGTTATGTTCCTTGGTCAATACATCACCCAACCATTTTAAATTGTCATGACACATCAAGAATAATGCGGTACACTAGACCCATCCCACTTGAACCATTATGAGTCCGATGTAAACCAAAAATCATTTAACAAGAGTACATGGAGGCAACCCTAGAAATTTCATACTCCTTGATTACAAGATTGACATTGGTACTTATACAAGAAGTCCACTTCTAAACATTAACAAATACAAGAGTGGCATCTACATATCAATCACGTTCGAAGAAAATATGTAGTTTCCATGAGTCCACCTAAGTAGTTCCTACTGGGAACCCATTTATCACATGGGACTAGCCATACCTTTATGAGAACCACACATTAGTGTTAGACACTTTGATAAATACCCCGAAAATTCAAATGGATTTTAAAACATTAAATTTTCATAATACTAATGCCATATTATTGAATCAAGGTCATTGTCAAGATAGGAGACATGTTCATCGCTAAAAAAGGGCATGCTAAGAGGATATAATCATTTTCCAAAATTACCATTTAATCCATTCCTTATTAACTACTATTGAAAGAATCTCGACTTCCCCTTCAGAAATAATAATATTAAACAAACCCTGATGACTTCACAAACTATTGAATCATGTGATCATTCATTCATTACGATCAAATATCATCCTAGCATAGTTGTTTTCCTCAAGGGTTGCATACTCAAAAAATCGCATTAATGTCATGATTCAATGCAAGAAAAAACACCTAAAATAGTACAGATGTGATGCTCCCCACCATAGGAGTTTCATAGTCTTTGAATGAAGTGATTTAATAGACACTCATAATCTTGAAAGATCATACTAAACATAAACACACATGTTAAAATCCTCCATGTCACACTCAAAACATCATGGAATTTGTCATGAAAACCATAATAAACATGATTGGAATTTAGAAACACTTGAATCTCGTTGAATATATACAGAGCAATGGAACAAGATTTAATACCTAAATTTCTAGAAAAATGTAGTCCATATATGAACCATGTACATTTTTAACAGCTCAAGGATCAACGGTTTCACCAAACACCCCTGGTAAATTATAAAAATGAGAATCTCGATGAGTACTACATATATGAATGCACAAAACCCCATGTCTTCATAAATAAGACGACCACCCCTAATATTGTCCATAGGCTATCCACCCTATGAATCCACATATTAGGTATTCCATACAATATATTTAACATAGATTAATATTCCCTTATACGACCATTACCCTGGACGATGACATTCTATATCATCCACCACTACAAAAAATAAGAGTGTAACAAGAACTATTAAACATATAACAATTCCCTAGGAATTTCTAACATACTGAAACTAATCATTACTTGATGATCATGCCCAAAACGAGGGTCAATGTTACCATAACCACCCATCCCATCAAGGGCTTCATTACAAATTTAAGATCCCAATTAGGGACAATGACACCCAAACATTACCATATGGATGAGATCTCATGGATTTTAGAAACGAATTGATGATATATGGGTTATACCTACCATGGAATAGCCCCCTACAAGAACCTAAGTTTCCACCCCTAAATCAATTTCATTAAAATCATTATGTTATTATGCTCTAAGCCTATAATTTAATCCATTTCTAAAAAATAGGAAATCCTATGGAAAATGGTCACATTTCTATTCCTAGGAAAAATAAAGGAAACATTAAAATGACACATACATGAGGGTTTGTAATGAAGAAAAAAGGTAATATTCAATTTTTATAGTCATTATATTTTTTTAGCTTTAATAATAAACATATGAAAAATCTAAAATAGAAAATCAAACATCAACTATAAAACAAATGAATTTTGTACCCGATTTAACAACTACATCAATTGGAAAAATCCAATCTTATCAGACATTCTTTTTAAATAATTATATATTTTTTAATTTGAGTCATTATTTTTCTACTTATAAAAATTAAATCCCATCAAATAATTTTTTTATAGATACTCATGAGGGTCCCATTAAACTAACATGGGTTCATTAGAATGAAATCCAAAAGTAGATTAATTATAAAGGTCATAAACATCCATAATGGGTAATTTCAAAATGAACAATATCTAACTTACCTACAAGGGCCTATTATTAGTTTTTAAATCCAATCACACAACTCAGTTAAAGATAATTATTATATAAAAAAAGGAATATGAAAGCTAAAAATGCTCCTAAAACCATGTCATACTACACATCTTTCTCTTAATCCAATACTGAAATTGAAAATGATCACAAACGTTACTCGTGACACTACCCTTTTCTTAATCAAAATATTGGTCCATGAAATGTCTTTGTTTATCATTCCAATAGTCCATTTAAATTTATATTAATTCTATTCAAATTCATATATTCATTTAACATTTATAAATGAATATATTATATTTGGGATGAACCTAATGGCTCTCCAAATTCTGATCAATGAGGGAATATACAAATCATAAATAAAAGTGTGGCACCAATATAATTAAAACCATATCACATTCACAGTATATGTTTTTACCAAAATGTGTGTCACTTTCCAGTCCATAAGGGAACATAGTCTTTATGAACAGATATATGGTGTCGCATCTCCATCCACTTTACAAAAATATATCACAAAAGTAGATACAGCTATCACAACACGAATCACTACTACACAAAACAAGTAATGAATCCTAAATGGAATGACATAATTCATAGAATATGAATTCTAATAAGGTCCTACAATGATTCATGAGATGGAATACACTCATATAATCTAGTTGCAACAAAATAGAAACCATAATATATCAATAGTGAGGGAGTAAATATTTTGAAATACCAAATAGTTGAATCAAATATATTTTTTTAGTCAACATATAGGAAAATAATTCATTAATGGAAATTTTAAATTTTCCTATACATGGGTTATCTACGCCTGAGAAAAACTCCTTACCAAATTCCAATACCTTCCTATTCATGTCTATCATCACCAAATAGTAAATCTAAAAGGAAAAGAATGATTTGATACAACTTTTTCGCATCCCAAACCAAGATTCCACTCAATAGTTCCCCAATCCTAGTTGCCTATAATGCCTCAAGTGCATCTCTAGAAATACTAGTGAAGGCCAACTAGCATCAAGGGCCTAGATGTGTTAGTGGGGAGACTATGTCTTCATCACCATATCATATTCCAATTGAATATCAATATCATACATGTAAAATAATTATATATAACATTCATAAAACTAATACATAAATAATATCGTAGTGTATAACAAATGAAAAAGTGTATCATATATAATAATGATGATATATGTTTCTAAAAATAACCAAAATAGGCACAAAATAGTATTATAATGTAATAGTATCAAAACACCAAAACTTCTAAATGCACTATCTTTTGATTACATCACTAGCCTCAACTTGATTCGATGACCCCCATACTCTTAAGGATTGTAAAAAATCAAGCATTGTAATGAGGAATATTTAGAAAATCTCTACCAACATACAAATAGTCTACTTGGGTACCCAAAGACACCCTGAATGGGTTGTGAGATACAATCCTGCTTAGTAATTGCAGAAAGGTATATAAAATGCCGGATGTGCAATATAAATGGCTATGTAATGCTTAGGTAAATAAGTATGTAGAAATAAAGATGTAATGATTCCCATGGAATGGAAGTACTAAAATTGATACTAGAAATACCCATGAGGATCCCTGAAAAACAAGTCGTTGCTCGTATACCATGGAAGCTACATGTTGAGGAATAAAAACAAATGAAATCTCCTTAAATACCATAAAACCACATCATCTATGAACTCACCATACCACTTGAAGTTTCAGAACAACCATGACTGAGTTTCTAAACTAAACATTTCTTATTTCTCACCATTTTTATATATAATGATGTGTCATCCATCTAAGGGTTATATATAATGTGTATAAGACCAAGGTATCCCCATCGAGTCCCAAAAACAGCTTGACGGAAACTCAGAAAATTCACATGATGGAGTAGTAGGAGAATCTCAACTAAATATGTCTTATATTAGTCCATTCATGCTGTATCCATGGAGTAGCAAAGCCCAAGGCATCCATAGAATGAAGACCCATGTAGCATATAAAAACCCAAACAGTTATAAATAAAAACCGCCCTTTGATTTAATTAAATTTCTTAGTATGTAATATGGTTATCAAAAAAACATGCACTTATTATGTTTTATTATATAAAATTGATTTAAATGACCTATATATATCATTAACTTTTATAATTCAAATATTAGACATTGATCACATGATTTTTATAAATACAATGTTTTAATAAATCCAGTTGAAATAGACAAAGTGATGACCTCAACTAGTACGATCGTCCCCTATGAAGCCCATTTATCAGATATTCTGAGGGAGATATCATCACTGGGATTTTCCCTCAATGAATACCAAGCTGATATCCAACAAATTAAGAATAATAAAACCCATTTACGTGATATTCTCAAGCTCATCAAGATTACAACCCAAACAATTTTTTTCGAACCACCTCATGAATGCCCAACCATCGCACACCTTACCCATAGTGAATCTACTAGTGTATTAAATGGAAATTTATGAAGACCATATCAATTTGATTATGTACATTATTTTCATATTATTAATAATTTTATTTCATCCAATAATTGGTACATTATAAGTGGTTTTTAATTTTGATACAGTAAATCCCAAATATTATTTTTTGCAATTAATCAAATTAAATTAGGAAATTATTTTTGATAAGTCATGGATTTTTTTTGAAATAAACACCAATATTATAAAATATTTTCAATATATTTTTTATAATAAATTATCATATAATTTTTGTGATGTCAAATGTAATATACATAAGGGTTCGAAAACCATTGTTGTCAAAAATCCTATCATTTCTAAATAAATGTTAATTTTATTTTAAATGAATACATTCATGAATTAAGAAAATTATTTAGAAAAAATGATTATTATGACATAATAATTAACCTATAGTGATGTAATTAATAAAATAAAGGTTATCCAGGAACAAATATATGGTTTTGCTTTAATATAATCTGATTTTATTTATATAGGATTTATCTCAAAAATCCATTATAAATTTCTCTATGGATTTCAATATATTTTATGGTTTTAAAATTATTTCATTATGATTTTTAATCACCTCCTCATATGAAAGGAAGTTATTTTATTATTTTATTCCCTTGTCCTTATTAAATAATTTGAGCAATCCCATTTTTGGTAGAAACCATTGGATAAACCATGGGATTGTTTGTTGTTTTGTTTATTTCATTATGTGGATTACAAAACATAAATAATAAAGAAATTCCCCTTTTCCTATAAAAACCCATCCTATATCCCATTTATCATCACATAAAATACATTGATAACTTCCAAACTAATACACTGAGTCTCTAGAGTCCTCTTATAGATATCAAAATCTCTCAAGAATCCCCTCCCAAGCCTTTGGAGTGACACACTCTATTAGGGGATCTTACACCCTCCTCTTTTTGATTAGAACTTCTTCTTCTTATGTCACAAAATATCATTTTTATTATATTGAGATATGTTCATACATATTATAATTATTTTATATTTTATGTATAAATAGTTAGAGCTTCCCTTCACTCTTATTAATCATTCCATGATCCTTTATGTACCCCTATTACTATGCCTAAATTTTATAAGGATTTCATCTCTTCTCATTTCCAGTCAAGTTATTATTTTATGTTATTTAACATAAATTCCATTTTCTTATGTTTGGATATGTTCTTCCACATTTACGTTAACTTTTATTTAATTTATACATTATGAGAGCCCCCTTCAACACCCATTAACCATCCAATGATCCTTTATGTGCATTCGTTCCCATGCTAAAATATAGTTTCTATTATCTTATGTATTCATGTTTTTTATTTCCATATTATTTTTATTTATAATTTATAATGTTGGTATATATTTATCCTTGTAAATATTATTTAAAATTTGGTTTCTAAGTGATCATATAACCATTTCTATCTCAACAAGTAATTTTTTATTCTTTATGTGAAATTTTAATGCTATATAAATTTAACCATGATTTTCAGGAAAACCTAATTGTTTTGTGAATAATGTGCCCATTTAATTTTGTAATATCTATGTGCCACACTTATTCATGATATTGAAATGGATCTGATGGGTGCACCCAGAATTATATATATCTCTAATCCTTTGGTCATTTTTTATATCATGATACATCATGTTTGGATAGGGAGTGAGTCTGATTATATTATGGGACATTACCATCATGCTGTCATGGTGGATTTATCCTTGTGAGGTGTTTATGATGTAATTTTTGAAGTTTTTTCCCTCATTTAAAATGTTGTTATTTTCACGATTTATAATGAATTATTGTTCACATTCCTTTTATTCCTCATTGGTATGCATATTTATTAACATGTATTATCATGTTCATGTTACACCTTGTTTATTAAAGTACTATGATTTATATCCCCTGCCTTTAATATGAATATACCCAGTTTATCCTATGTAGTTTTAAAAAATACCAAAAAATTAAAATCATGTTAAGGATATTTTAGATAATGATGTCGTATCCCATGTTTAATATGTTATGATATGTACCTAATTCCCAAATATAGTATACATATGAATCATTTGGGTTGTATTAATTGTATTTTAATGTAATAAATCAAGTATTGATGTGAAATAAAGAATAGGGTTTTTATAGTTTGTATCAGATAAATGGTTTTTTTATTTTTAAGAAAGAGGAATAGAAAACTATTTAAATTCCATAGGGATAAGGCTAGGTATAAAAAACATCCCAAAATTTTGGTAAGTATACAGTAAGTGGATTATATTCCAAATACATCATAGTTTGTATACTAAAAGTGGAGGTGGTTCTAAGACAGAGGTACCTAGGTGTAACAACTCCGACAAGGTGTCTCTAGCATAACTAGGTGTAACTTGGTACACAAAAATCGGCATTACTGTGCACCTTTTTTGACACTCCTAGGGTAAATTCTTTTATAATGTCACAAGATTACTAAAAACCAATATTAAAGGTAAAACATTCCCATAAGAATATATGTTAGGAAGTAGATCATTGATTACATATATTGGAGAATAGAAATTATTAAGTGAAGAAATAAATATGATTTGTATGAAATCCCATTAATGTAATTGTATTTCCCATTTCTATGTTTAATAATTTAAAAAATAATCACACTTAATTTTTCATTTATTCAATCCAATATCTTTAAATCAGAGGAATTAATTAAAAAAATCCATGTGGCAGGCATTGTGATGATTGCACCCATTGATATTCCCAACCAATGGGAGCATGAATCAATAATATCATAACAATAATATTTTAGCTCAATCAGGATCTGAATAGAATCCTAGATCAAGAGGAGAATCCAAATTCCCATAAGAGAAAACATGCTATAATTTAGAGCTTCATGTGACAAAAGCCTACGACTGTAAATGGAACATTAAATTCCTTAATCACTAAACAATAGATCAACCCCCTTGAGAATATCATCTCCATCCATCAATTTTCTATGAATGAGAAGGTTCTACTAGCTGTTTATCATATAGAGGTAGAAACTGATCAGTGGTGGAAGTGATTAATAATGAAAATCCCGATGAATAGATTAAAGTGATGGATTTGAAGGAATTCCAAAAATTATTTTATCTAATCATGTCTCTCACACTATTTTCCAGAAATGGATAGTTATTTTTCCCCATTGAGAAGAAATATGAGTAATATTTTAGGGCATATAAGGAAAACATCACACGTCATGCATCATACACCTTTGGATTTTTCATTCCCCCTGAATGCATGGTTAACTAGTTATTTTGTGAGATAAAACCTAATATATGAAAATACCTAGAGATACTGAAAATTTATATCTATGAAGATATTATTTATGTTCCATCATAATTGAAATGGATATTGAAAAATATTGATGGTACCATATGGATTAGAAGATTTAATACGAGCTTTATTCTGGAGGTCTAATGATGAAATTGAATGGTTCTATGAAATTTCGACAACCCATGTGTTAATGGTGAAGAAAGGAGAACCAGAGAGAGAGCGTAAATGGAATGAAGAAATTCTTTAGGTGTGGAAATGAAGAAGAACATGATATTAATTTATCATAGGAAAAACTCACTAATGTGATATAAGAATTGAATGATCCAGTCAACTCTAGGTCCATTGTTCATTACTTCATCTTCAAGGTACTATGGATATTTTCAAGTAATAACATTAAACACATGCTTTTAGAAGACAACCATCATCATCCATGAAATTGAGGGAAATGTTTTTCCATCACAGCCACTAACAAGGACCTTGAAAATTAAGTGGTCACAATTGTTCTAGTTATTCATTAAAGAATAATGAACATGATTTTAATTTTGGTTCTTTGAATTACCTTATATCATTAATGCTTAAGAGAAGTATTCAAACAAAACCACAAATAATGTAAGTACAGTTATAGGTGAAATTTCAAAATGTTGGAAGTATTGCATAATATGTATATAACTCCTACCATGTAAATGTTTTTAGGCTGAATTTTCCAGTGATCCTTGTCTTACATCCCCTAGTGTAATCTGATGAAATATTTAGTAATGTTTGGATTTTCCTACTTAGTGCCTATATATATTTCTTCAAGAAGTAAACCACTCTCTATATTAAGAATCTACCCCTGATTATCTACATGTGATGGAGGAGGAAAGAAAATTCTTTATCACTATCATCACAAAAATTGATATTATTTTCCTACATGCAAGCATATCTAGAACATATGATAACATGTAATGAATGAAACATACTCAATGACATGATTAATATAAGAGAATATGCTGGCATTTATTCTAAGGAATTTCCTGGTCTTCCTCCTAGTTCAGTGGTTGAATATTTAATCGAGATTATATATGGCATGTTTCCATTATGCAAGAATCCATATTGAATGGATATCAAGGAACTCAAGAAACTGAAGAATCAACTATAGGATAATCTGGAGAAAGGGTTCAAATTCCCAAGTGCTTTACTATGGGATGCACCAGTCCTCTCCATCAAGAAGAAGAATGGTTCAATGAAACTATGAATTAATTATCTTGAGAGTAACACAATCTTGATAATGAATAAGTATCCTCTTCCTCATAATTATGAATTTCTCGATCAGCTACATGGATCACAATAATTCTCCATGTTAGATATTAGGTCAACTCATTATTATCTAATTGTGAAGAAGGTAGATCCCCCCTTCACCGGTTTTCGTTCTGGGTATGAGCATTATAAGTTCATACTAGTTCTATATAGACTCACTAATTCTCCAACAATACTTCTGGAAAAGATTAATTTATTATTTAATGATAACCTCTACATATTTGTGGTATTATTTATAATTGATAATATAATAGACTCTAAAAGTAAGGAGGATAATGAGGATAATCTAATAAGGGTGATAAAGAACCTATGAAAGGCGGTGCTATATTCCATGTACAATAAATTTGTGCTCTATTTGATGGATGTTTCTTTCTTGGGGTATATCATCACATGCAATGGGATATTTGTGGACCCTTCAATGATAGATGTAATTGATGGATACTTGATGCCAAAATATATTATTGATATCTATAGTTTCCATTTGTTAGATGTCTATTTTTTCTGATTTTTGAGAAATTTTTCATTATTTTCAAGTGCTCTTACCAATATAACTTTTGAAGGGAGTGATGTTTTTCTAGACACAAGAATTTATGTAATGATTTAAGGAGCTCAAAAACAGACATATCACAGCACAAGTGATAACACTATAGAAAATTGGGGAACTATTTGTGGTATAAAGTGAGGCTTTACATAATTTATTAGGCTTTATACTAATGAAAAATGATAAAGTGATAACATAAGTATTAAAGTAGTTGAATATTCATGGGAAAAGATATCTCATACATGATCAGGAGTTAGCAGCTAGGATATTTGTAGTGAAAATATGGAAACATTACCTCTATGGAAATAACTATGTAATATATACTAATTACTAGATTCTCAAATATATATTCACATAAAATGAGCTGAATATCTACTGGTTAATATGGTTAGGTCTCATCAAGGAATTTGGCTGCTCAATACAATACCATCATGGTAAAAAATACGGTGGAAAATCCTCAAAGTATAAATTATCATGAATATCTATCAATGAAGTGATTTAGGATGTATCTAATTTTCTTAGTTCATCCAAGGATGGAAATTGGAATAATTAATGAATTAATATCATCAGTCTATTCTTAAATTACTTGTCAACCATTATCCAATGAGAAAATAAGGGATGATTAAAGAAACGATGTGGAAATTCAGAAAAAATTTAAAGCCATAAAAAAGAGGAAATCCTATGAGTTCAAAATTTATGAAGAATATATAATGATATTTGGTCCAAGACTATGTGTTCCATCAAAATACTGAGTTAAATTTTGAAATGTTTGATGATACACAAATATCAACTTTGCCTATTAGCCTATAAATCCCAAAGACATATAATGATCTTCATGAGCGCTATTGATTGGAAAATTTGTAGAAAAAGATCATTGAATATACCTCTATGTTATGATTATGTCATAATGTGAAGGCTGTAAGGATGAGGTCGAAGGGTATGATGTAACCATTACACCTATAAACATGGAAATGGGAAAAATTATATGGACTTTGTCAATATACTTCTGAATAAATCCAATGTAAACAATGATATCTTGAATGTTTTGGATCATTATACAAAGACATCACACTTAGTTGTGATTATAGAATATTTACCACCGGATAAACATTCACAAATATACATAATAGAAGCTTTTGGGATTCATGGAGTTTCATTATCGAATGTATTTGATCAAAATCCAAGATTCACCTTTATGTTATGGAAAAGTCCCTAATATTATTTAAAAACTAAGCTAAATAACACTACATCTTATCATCCTCAATGTGATGTAAAATCTAAGAGAACTATTAAGAAACGTTATGTCTCGTTGAGAGCATGATCAACTATCTTCCAAGAAGGATGGGATTAACACCTTCCTTTAGTTGAGTTATCTTACAACAAAACTTTCCAATCATGAATCAAAATAGATCTCAATGAGGACCTTTATAATAAGAGATTCATAACTCCGACATATTTAGATTTTTTAGGGGAACAAAAACTTCTTGGTCCATAAATGGTTAAGGAAATGGTGGACATAGAAAAAAACATTAAACCACACATCAACACTGCTTAAAATTGAGGGAATATTTATAACATGATTTGTTGATGATACAATAATTCGTTTTTGGTGACAGGATATTCCACCTCATATCTCCAGGGAATAATGTGATGAGATTTTGGATGAAAGAAAATCTAAGTGAGAGATATAGTGGCACATTTAAGATCATTGATAACATCAAAGGGATGGCTTATCGACTATCACTCCCAAAAAAACCTATCTCAATCATAAAATGTATTCTATGTATACTTATTCATGTACTCAATCTGTTGGTGGTACCATTGGAGAATATACATTCTTATTTTGTGAAACTAGTTAAAATCATAGGTAATACAAAAAAATTTCTATGAAATAAGATAATGAACCTCGTCGGAATGTTGTAGAGAAACAAAAAATATGAAGAAGAAACAGGGGAAATAGAGGAGATGATTAATCAATGTAACCCTCATCTATTTTAGTGAATGAAATGAAAATGTTGAGTGTGAAATTTCTTAAGGATTTAATATTATATTAAAATGACCTGTTACCAATAAAATCCCCCCTCTGATTTAATTAAATATATTATTACGTATTATGGCTATAGAAAACACATGTACTTCTTATGTTTAATTATATAAAATTGGATTTAAATAAACATTATGTATCACTAATGTTGATAATATAGCCTTCCAAAAGTGATCACACTATTAGTATAAATACAGGTTCTTGAAAATCCAATTGAAATAGAAAAAGGATGTGATGGCCTCAACCAGTATGATCATAACTTATAAATCCCCTTTATTAGAGCTTCCAAAAGAGATAACATCATTTTGATTTTCCCTTGTAATATCCCAAGATAATATCCAACAACTTAATAATGAGAGAAATTGTTTACATGAGATTTCAATGAGCATCAATATAATGGATCAAACCATATTCACCGAACCACCCCATGAATATCTAACCATCATGTAGAATACCCTTAGGGAGTTTTGGGTGTATTAATGGGATATGTTTCAAGAACCATGCATTATGAGTTTCTAAAATATTTTTTATAGAACGATGAATATTATTTCCTCTTATTACTGTTACGTAATAAATTATTTTTTATTTTTATACTATAAAACAGAAATAGTATGTTTGGATAATGATCATATTTAATTAATGAAATTAATTTTATTAGATAGTGGAATTTTTAAATAAATACTATTTTATTTATTTCATAAAGACATTATGAATCCTCCAAGACATATAATATATTTTATGGTTTTAAAATATTTTCCTTAACCATGTGACTCAACTCCACATAAGTAAGGGATATATTTTATTCTGTTAGTACCATGACTTTATAAAATAATTAGCACCACTCTCATTCATAAGAAATCATGGGAAAAATAGTGGGATGGTTTTTGGTTTTGGTTGTCTTGTTATATAATGTCAGAAACATAAATTAAAAACCAATCCCCATATTTCCCTATATAAACCATCCCAAGTTCCCATTTCTCTTCACTAAAACATCATAAAAAACAAACATTATCATCCCCACACTTTATGGTCCTCCAAATACCCTCAATCTATCAATGATTTCTTTCTAAACCATTTGAGTCACACACCCATGTAAGGTATCCTACAATCTCTACTTTTTATCAAAAACATATTTTTATTATGTATATAAATTCACATTCTATTATGTTTTGATATGTTATTAAATATTACCATTAGTGTATATTTTATTTAAAAATAATTACATCATACATTTACTCTTTGTAAACCTTCCATGATCCTTTACAGACACCTGTTACTATTTTGAAATTTTGTAAGGATTTATCTCTTCACATTTCAATTCATGCAATTTTTTATGTTCTATATATTAAATTACATTTTCCTATGTTGGGATATGTTCTCCAATATTTTAATTAACATATAATTTAATTTACAAATTATTAGACCCCCTTTCACTCACATTAACCTACCCATTATCCTTTTTGTACACCCCTTACGATGGTAAAATATAGTTACAATTATCTTCTTTATTCAATTTTCTTCTTTACCTTTTGGCTTTTTTTCGACTTTCAAGGGTTTGGATATATTTTTCCATGTATCTATTAGTACCCATTTTATTTCTATGTTATGAGATACCCATTTATCTTTCATCATCCCATGTTATTACTATTTATGTGACACCATTACGCTGCAAAATTTCCTCATGGTTATTCATGCTAAACCAATTGTGTTGTGAATATCGTACTCATTTCCTATTATGAATGTTCACATTTTTGTAAATATACATTTTACTAAGGAATTAAATATATTCCTTCAACACTCTTTCAACATGGAATAAATTTAAATGATGAATGAATCAATGATGTATGATCAACGTGGCACACTTAATAGTGAGATTGATATGGATGTGATTGTGCACCCAAAATTATAAAGCTCTCAAAGGCATTGGTTAAATTTAGTTTTTTGATATTTCATGTTGGGATAGGGAGTGGACATTATTCCTTTACATGAAAATCTACACCATTAATTATTCGTGGACTTAACCATCACTTACGTGTGTGATGGAGTGTTTTATATTTTTTCTACATTTCCCTTGTTATGATTATCATGATAAATCAAACTTTATTTTTCAGGTTCTTTTTATTAATCATTGAAATGCCTATCTTATAACATTTATTATCTTATTAATCTTATGACATGTTTTTTTCCTTTATGTGATTTATATCTCACCCCATTCAAATGGTTTTTCCTAGGTTATCTAGTGTAGTTTTAAGAGGTCATTTAATTTTAGAAGCATGTTAATGAATTTTTAAATGATATTGTTGTATCCCCTGTTCAAGATGTTATTATATATATAAAATACCCTAAATACGCTATAATTATTAACATTTTTTGTTTCAATAAGAGTAATTATATGTAATAAATCATTAAATAATGTGAAATAGAAACCAGAGTTGTTATTGAGCATACTATATCAAAGGTCTCCAATACCACATTCATGATCTAAGGAACATAATCCAAGTAATGAAAGGAAACATTACCTATTCATACTAATTTATAATTCAAATCATATGATTCTATTCACTCATATAACCATTTACATCCAATTCCATATCCTGAGTATACCAACACAATTACGAAAATCCTAATTCCATGGAAACTGAAGAATATACCCACTAATTTATAAAATCTTAAAAAGAAAAATATGAGGAGTATACCCACTCATATATAAAATTTCTAAAAATTTCAGTTGTATAAACAAGTTATATATATATATATATAAAATTTTTACAATCAATAACTTATAAATGCAACAACCTATATCATATTCAACCAATTCATTTAAATTTAATTATATTTAATCTTCCACCATCTAGTAATTAATGATAACACATCCCATATATTATTTAACAATTCACTAACACGATTAATTAATATTTTTCACCCATGGGTAGCCTTTGGTTGAAGAATCCCCCCCAACTCAATTCAAAGACACCTAAGGGTATCCATAATAAGGACAATCCACTAAATTCAATTTATCAATTTTCATTTGGGGTGGCACTAGAATGTCCATTGGCCAGGACTATAAAATATAGCCCTATTAAAACCCCAAATCAATGGTAAATATATATAACACATATCATATCTCATCAATAGAGTTCTCATCAATTATAAAGTCATTATTCGACTAAGATTGAGAGAAATTTGAAGAATGGTTTATGAACCTGAAATTAACAATCTTTCACCTAATTCCATGGATCGATGAAAGTGCTTCACAACCGTATTTTAAACATAATATTTAAATATCACACATTCTTAAACGAATTATTAAATAAAAGTACATTAACAAGAACAAAAACAATATCTAATGTGTTATAACAATATTATTCAATGGAAACTTATAAAAATTTGACACTAAATTAATACTTGTTTAATACTAAATTAAAACCAATATTATAAAAAAAAAGGATAACAAAGTAGTACAATAAAATGTACATAGGAAAATTATTGATTACAATTATATAAAAAATATAAAGAAAAAAAATAATTTAATACAATTTCATATAAATAAATAATTAAAAACTAATCATTTTGATTAGGAGAAAAATTAAAAACTTTTATGGATAATTATACAATTAAATAAATATTTCTTTTTGATTAAAGTTATTTACAAAATACATTCAAATAAAAATACTAATTTATTTTAATTTCAAATTTGTGAAAATTGACGTGTAATTAATTATTTACTCCAATTTACCTAATAATTAGGATATGTTTTTGGGTTTCTATGAAAATGGAAATGAAATAAACCTATAGTAGTTTAAAAATTCATACCAACTTGAAAACCATTTATAGAATGTTTTACAAGACAAATATATTATTTAATTATTTTTTAGAAATATTTTAATATTCAAAAACATTAACTTAAAATATATTTAAAAAATTGAATCATTTATATTTTTTTTAAACCCAATAAAAAATGATAATAGTATGATAAGTGAATTGAACTAGTATTAAGTAAGTGAATAAAAATTACTATCATAAATTGTATTATTTTAATTATAATTTTCTTGAAACAATATCCTAAATAATACTCACACATGGGATCTAATTTCATACTCTATTTGAGACCAATTAAGATAAAATGACAAACAAAAATCTTTATAATTTGAAATAAACTCAAAGAATACAATAATAGATTGAAAAATAAATATGTAAAATCATAAAATATAAATTTACTCAGATAAATTTTAAAAATGATAGAAATATATTGAATAACATAAAAATAAAAATTGAGATGTCCTCTTTCAAATTGCTAGATTTGAAGGAAAATGGAGAATGAAAAATATATCAATGATTATTTAAAAAAATATTGAATGAGTAGAATTGGAAAAAAAATTAAATATATAAAATAAATTTTACTCACTAACACATTTAAATTTTTGATAACTTATAACAAATTAAATAGATAAAATATAGACCAATATGATTTCATTAATTATTTCAACATCCATTTAACCTATCACATAAAATAATAGTAGAAATATTTAGTGGTTAGTAGTTTGTCAAAAAAAGTAAAATTCAAATAATATTCCATTTATTAGAATAAAAAATTATTCTTTTTATACAAAATGAAAATAGTAATAGTATTTCTATATAATCATAAATTAAATATAAACTAAATTTAATTTATAGTGATGTGATTTACACCGTACTAGGCATATGCAATTCATTATAGAAATTTTGTTATTTTTTATTTTTAAATAAGTGAAAATATAAATTATTTTTAAAAAATAAGAATATAATAAAAAATAAAATAAATAATCTTACCATATATGTTTTTTAATCAAAAAATATTATAACTATATTCACCCTTGAAAAATAAATCTTTAATTGTATGGGGAGGTTGTGGGTCTTAAAAAGTGCACAAACAAATAATAGTTAATAAATGGAATGGGTTTTTATGAAAGGTGACCGAATGAATTGTTATGATTGACTCATAGTCCATGAATTTCCATATGAGATGATATGTCTGCATGTCTAGCCCAAAATATGATAAAATTGGATTTATTTTGTATTGAACACATGATGCCTCAAGAATGTGTTGTCTCTAACCTCTATATTCTCCAATGTATCTACCACATAGAGCCTCCATCTAGAATAATGTATATATTTCAATGATCACATAACTAAAGAAACACCATTAGAATCATTGATATAGTTCTATAAAAAAAAATTTATATCTTTTTGTAAACAAAAAATTTTGTTAAAACAAACCGTGTTATAATATTTAAATGTTATTATTTAATGTGATATTTTTCACCTATCCATTTAACTGGAATGTATGAGTATGAATAACTAAAATAGTATAATATTATGGTTTACAAATGTGTGAAATGAATTCAGGGGTTATATATTTATTGTAATTGAAATAAAAATGATTTGAATATAAAACCTTTGTTTTTAGGAAAATCAATTTTTACTTAGGAAACATGTTTTTTATATTAATTAATAAATTTAATAAATGTTAGTAAATGATATTATTGTAACATATAAGATATATTCCCATTAAAATTTTTTAAAATTCATTTAATGTTTGTCATTGCAATTATTTGAAAATAAACCATGGTTTATGCTTAATAAAGTACCTTTTGAGAAATAGTTTTCGTCTCTATTGAATATTTATTTTAAAATAAACTGACACAACATAAAAAAATTGAATGTTGAAAAAATGAATTCAATTTATTGAATCAAAATGATGTAATTGTGTAAATTTTACTCTTTTAATTTTTTATGGACAATACTCATGATAAATATTTTTCACCTCGTTAAGGGTAAAAATGGGAAATAAGGTTGAAATATTAGGATAAGGCTTTAAAATTTATATAATACATCACATTATAATATTTTAGGATGTTTTTTAATTTCCATCCCTATATCAAATTTATAGAAAGATATAGCCATTTATTTTAGAAATACCTCTATATTAATTTATGGAAAATCACAAAATATAACCATCGAAACTTTAATGATCGTCAATTTCTTTACATAAGTATATAAAATGATAAGTTCGGTTGGATATGATTATTTTAATTAAAAATTAATTTTTTTTCAATATTATTTATTTGTTATTTTTTTAGATTAGGTATTTAACATAAATTCTTATGCATAGCCAATATAGTATTAATTCAATTAATTGATAAAATGAAAGATATTATGTTTAACAATACTTAAATTAATGAAATTTGTTCCAATTATGTTTTTTTGACATTTTTTATTTATTATTATAACATATTTGTGATTTTATAAATTATAATATTGAAATTTCATCACTCCCATTTTTTTAGTTCCAAAATATGTGACTAGTTCTTAAAATGAAATTAATCTAATTTTTGAAAAAAAATATATTATTAAGATATTTAAAAATAATTAAAATTATTTATTGGGGAAGTAGGATGTGAATTGGTAAATAATTTCATTCCTTTGTAATTTATGATCCAATTATAATATTAAAATAAAAATTATTACCCTTCAATATTAAAATGTCACCACAATGATTGATATTTAATTTTTTTTACAAATGGGTTGGACCTAAATAAAAGGTTTATAATGAAACCAAATACTTGTTAAATTTTATTTTATGATCATATTTACGCATTATAATCTTTTTGATATAATATAATTCCATTTGGAAAAAAATTTCATGATAACGGAATAATTATATTTTAATATTTTAAGTAATTAAATGTGTATCCTCTTCCTAACTTATAAACAGAAAACCATTATCTATTTTAGTTACAACTACATGATCTATATAGATGAAAAAACTAGTAAAACCCTCTTATAAAAATCCATATTTCTTACATATATGTTCTTGTCTTCCTAAAAAAAATTATCTAATTGAGGCATATTGAAGAACTCTAAATCGTCTTAACCGACTTTTTTTAATTTACTTCTTGTTATACCTTACCTAAATCATTGGTATTACTATTAAATTAATTAATTAACTACCATTAATTTAATTCAATTTTATTATGATTATGTAACCACTAATATCCACCCTCAATACCATTAAATGTGGAGTGAATGTATCACTCGGGCAAACGTGTCAACTAGCACATCCACATAGGGATACAGTTCATTTTCGGTCACAATGTTTCAAAGATTGTTATTATTATTGGTATAATTATTATATATTTTATATATCTAAAATTAATATTATATATTTATAATATAATATATACCTTATTACCTTACCATATATTGAAAAATGATTATGTCTCTCTAGTTTACATGTGGACTTCCACCCCAAAAAAATGATGTGATTTTTTGTCGCTTACACCACTATTATCATAAAAAGGATATATTAAATAAAAATAAATGATATATATAGTATAATAATTATTCTATAGAGAATAATTATTATTTCAATTTCATCTATTCCATTTTTCAAAAAGATAAAACAACGTTCAAATGATTATTAATAAAAAATAAAAAATAAATATATGTTTATTCTGTAATTTATGGAACCATTATCAATGTATATTGACCAAAATTACCAAATGAAAAAAAACACGAAATATTATGCAGTTGGCATCTGAAACTGAGATAATAATAATAATGAAATTTTAATAAACAGGTGGTAAAAGGATATAAGTAAAGAATAAATTGTATTATATATTTTATCATTTATATATAATAGATTTATAATAAATATATATTTATTATACATGAGTATTGAACACATTCTAAAGAATTCATACATAATTTAATGGTTTATTTAATAATCTCATCATTATTCGGGATTATTTATGTTTAAGTCTATGATATGGGAATTATTTGATTTTTTTTCAAAAACCCAATATATTATATTATATTTTAATAATTTTTCGAAATATTAATTCTTCCCTTAATATATCTAATTTTATGTAATCAATTTACTAAAATTATTTGTTAATAGAAAACTAAATTTAATTTCTATTTACTTGGTAATCCTTCCTTCCATGTAAATATTTTCAATAAAAGGTTTTAAGAATGATTTTAAAATAACAATAAAATTTAATAAATTCAATTTTTCCTATGTTTTTATTTCAATATAAAATTTTCCAATGTAATCATTTTTATCTTTTCTGAATGAGGTACTTTTTAATTTTGTCAAAAAATGTGATATGAATTATTTTTTTAATAAACCTAACATGAAAAGAATTTCCCCATATCATGAAAAAATAATTAATTTAAGCTTCATTCAAAATGTTATATTATTATTTTGGAAGAATTTTTTTCCTAATGTCTTATATCTTTTAGTTTTTAAATTACAATTTCTAAAAGAAATGTTTATTTTTAAAGAGAATGTTATTAATGTTATTTTAATATATTCTATTAATAGATGAATACAACCCATTATATTAGTTATTCTCTAATAGGTATAATTTTAAATGAGTAATTCCTTATTCATTCTCTAGACTGTTAATGATCAGATTGATTGGGTTAGTAATGAAATTAAATATAATTGTTAATCCTATACAATCAATTGTTATGTATTAAATAATTTTGATTATGTTTTATTGTTAAATAATATGGAGACTAAATTGAAATTTTTAGGTGATGGGTATCGACCTAAATTCTATAGCCCCGAAATACATCAATAAGAATCTTGATAAAATGCATGTTGAGTATATGATGAAGGCCTTACAAATTTATGTAGATTTCATGGTATAAGGTCATCATTCAAATCTAATGGTGTCATGTGTTATTCATTACACCCTTAAAAACACATTTATTGATGTCCTTGTGATTAATTTAAGAGTTATGATATTCATATAATGTTTTCAAGCACATGTGATTATTTATGTAAAATTACTTGATCATCATTTTTCCATTCATTGTTATTCATTTATTATTTATTAAATATTATATTTTATAGATGTGTATCCTTACTAAGTATATATGGTATATCATTTCTTAGGCTACATTCCCTATTATTCCAATATGTTTATGATGATTGATATGAATGGATATTTTCGACAAGATAATAATTTTCTCAAATAAAATTACGTTTTATTATGTTTCGAAATATTATATAATATTTAATTGTGTATATTATTCCACAGTAATAACAAATTATTCGGTCATTTGGGATGATATCAATTATATCTAGTAAAAATGTAATAAATTAAAAACTTGATTTGGGATTCTATGTTTGAGGGATTTACAATTTATATAAGATAATATATAGTGGAATCATTGGGAACTATATTTAGGGAAACATAGAATTGAAACCAGAACCCTATGATTTAATTTGAGAATAATTCATTATATAAGATAATATCCTACTATTTCATTGATGTTTATATTATGTGGTTAAAAAAAATTAAATTCCCTCCTAAATAATTTTTTTGGACATAGCTTTGGTAAAAATGCATGTTGGAATAATAAACCGGAAAAGTATTGGTCAATTATATGTCAACCATAATTTTGGTTCAAATTGAGTGTCCCCTTATAGTTAATGTATCACCTCAATCTTCCACGGTACACTTGTCTTTGAATAATACAATAGCATGTGTTGTATGGAACATTGAGTTCTAACACACACCACCACCAATCAAAATAGCCATTATGAATAGTAATACCCACTTTTTAAAATTTTATAAATTTCATCATTCAAAATGGACTTCATTTTTGGATTCAAAATATCGAAATTATCTTAGGGTGAATTTTTAGTATTTTTTAAAAAACATTCAATTTTTGATGAATAATGAAAATACTAAACATTAATTATAAAATTATTTTTAATCCAAATAATTTATAGTAATAAATTATAATATTGAGTGGTTTTAAAGAATAATTATAAAATATTTTTACCATTTAATCCAATTTTAGTCATTGGACGTAATTTTACATTTAAACTAGACATAAACAAGTGTCAATCTTTTGATAGTTATTATTTCTTAAAAAACACGCTTTTTGTTTTGAAAATGGAAATTAAAATTAGATAAATTTTTGGCAGTTATATGTTTTGAATTTTGAAAAATGGATTCCATATTTAGAACCAGGAGGTCAATTTTTTTTAAAAAAGTGACTTTTATTTTTAGAGATAGTTATCAATTACTTCGGTAAATATTTTATTTAACTTGGTTAAAGAGTAAATCTCGTAATTAAGCATAACCAAATATTATTATAATAATCTTAAACTACCCTAACATGTGTACTAACCCTATTTTTTGATACATTTCTGTCCATGTTCATCTTTTGGTCGATTTTGGGACCCCATGGAGCAACTTGTATGTGATAATGACACTTTATATTAATTAAGTTAATGTAAATACCAATATGACATAGGCATATATCTTTTAAAAAATCAATTTTTTACATTGGGTTATACACGTTATCCTTTTAACTAAAAATATTAATTATAATGATAAAAATATTTCCTACATAATGGTATTTTATTTATAATTTTTAGACATTGATTAAATAAATATATTTATGACACAATAATGATGCAATATTTTCCTTATTAATGAAAGAATCAAATAAATTGTATTATAGATGCTACAATAAATGCAATTTGAATGTTTGGATACCATCCAGGAATTTTATTGGTTACTATTACATGTTAATATTGATTAAATGAATTTAGTTTTAATTGATATTGTTTATAAGATTTTAAAAAAAAATCAATTATTAAATTCTGTCAAAATTGACATAAAGGAATTTCTAAAAAAAATATGATATTATTAATTAATATAATATTCCTAAAAATATAAGGTTCAGAAAAGAGGCTTATATAATGATATTTTTATAATTAATGAACCACTTGGGGTTCCCATGGAGGTATATAGTATGTTTATTAACCATATAATATAAAAATACAAAGAGACATGGTATATGCCAAACTATTTAACTAAGAGTTAAATCTAAATGATAAGGTTAATATACTGACCCAAACCTATCTAAAACATATTGGTTGAGTGTTCATAACCCATACCAACCATATAATTTAAATAATCCATTTTTGAGCCATTATAAACTGAAAAATATTTTATTGTAAAATAAAAGTGTATGTTTTTTATAAGGTTACCCTCACCCTCTTATAAAAGGGCACTTCCCCTTCTCTCAAATTCACACCATCAAAGCCTTTTGACTTGGCCAAACCCTACCCAAATATTCTATCAACATAACTCACTTAATCCTATAGTCCCTCCTTTGGTTACAGATCCAACTTATGGAGCCCTTTTGATCAAATAAAAATGAAGAACCTGAAGAAGATGTAATAATTTAACCACCCTCCTTCAAGTTATTTTCTTCCTCAACATCTTATTTATTTGTTATTTCCATTATAAAATAAAAAATCCAGTGTATTATTTATAATTTGTTTTTATTATAAATATGGTACAGTCATCTTCAATATTCTATCCATCCTTTGAATGACATGTCACCATACGTGTGTACGTACGGATTACCATCTCCACGTCATGGTGTAATTGTTATTCAATACATTATTATTTGGATGGGTACAATAATGATGTGTAATTCATGTAAATAATAAATATAACATGATCATAATTCTTTATATATGATATACCATCCAATTATATATTATTTTAATATCAAAATAATGATATTATCGCTCGTGCGTACGTATGGATTACCGTCTCCACAAACGCGATGAGATTCATTCCCCATCATATCCATTCAAGACTAAATTTCATTTTATGATTAAAAATAATGTTTAGATACATGATATAATTTTTCATATGAATAAGATACATCACATCCATAACAAATATGGCTCACATAACAATGAATATAAAGGAAAATGAAACTGTTAACACCTGAAACAACGATAATACATAGATATTGTTAACAAATCAATGTTAAAAGATCATATATGATATCATATTAATGTATATGATTCATTTATAATTAAATAACAATTAGTTAACCATTATAGAGAACATTTACCTACCCTCAACTAAGGAAAAAATAAAATGTAATGGGTTTCCTATCTCACTTTTAATTCTGTGAGATTTCCAATGATCACCACTTATTTATTAAATACGGGGTATTGTGTATTGTCATTTGATATATATATTACCATTATTCTCTTTATATTCATGATATTATGTGATTCATTTGGTTTCTATTAAATTTTGTCCATATGACTCGATTGATTATAATGAACTAAGGGTTTTCATCTGAGTTGCTATTTCCATGAGATTCATGCCCTACCACCATTATTTCCTTTTGTGTGGTTTATGTACTACCCAATTATTATATTCTTTGTGTAATATAAATTAATTTTTGATTAATTTCATCTTCATTTTGTGATACATATTTCATGGGATGTATGTTTCATAAGTGACCAAATTGGTAATGGAATTTAAAATTTCAATTTCTACTCATTCGGCTTTACGCATACTTCATTGATTATTTTACTCCAAGATTATGTGTGGAATAACTATTCATTTTATTATTTCATAATTTCCACTTCCCATTCTATGGATATACTTTTTATACACACAATCACTCCATTGATAAATTCTCATGTCATCTATATGAACTTGATAATAGTAATTTTCACCCAATCTTTATTTGTTGAGTTCAATATCTAATTCATTGGTGTTGTATTTAAAAAAATATGTTATAATTTCATTTGATTGATTTAAAATGAACATCCAATTATATTGAGTGTATTTATATTTTTCACACATAATTATGTTGTAGATTTATCTTTAATCTAAGGATACGGTCTTTAGAATATATTTCATCTCAATTTACATTCTGTTGAGACTTGCTTGTTGTTATACACCAAATCACTTTTATATGGTGTATATAATGTACTTAGTCATAATATATCATGAATCCCTTTATTCTCATGATATTAAAATTTTTTGAATACCTAAATTATTTTTATTCATGTTTCTCATTTATTGGTTAGGAACTCTAAGTAAAATATCATTTTAAATTGTTTTAAAGATTTATTATTGTAAATCTTTCTCATTTATGTCCATGTATAAAAAATTGTTTTAAGGAATTATTTATATGGATATTAAAGTTTTAAAATTAAAATTCCTTTTAAAAGATTCAAAGTGGTTTGGGACACTTTGATTCAAAAATCTATTTTAAACCGGTTCTTGATAAATATTATGACATTTAAATGTTTTCAAGAAAAAGTGGATATTTATCTCAAATAGTTTTGATGATTATTTTCATCTATCTAAATATCCTTCATTATTCTCGATTGAGGTTAATATATTACAATACAATCTTCCATATTGTATTGAATGATTTATGTTTGACTGTGGTTGTGCTATATTTATACCATTCATGGTTTGTGAGAAATTATTGACATTTCATATGCTAGTTTTAATATGAATGTTTATGTTATTTTTCAAGCATTTCATTTTATGAATGCATTGGACTTAGTAAGTGACAGGTGGAGCCTTCTATAGCTCCTTGATGCATCGGTACGTCTCATCATACAAACTAGTGTCTTGGCACAAGGCCTTGAAAAAATCTTATTTGTAGTCTTGGCACAAGGCCTTGAATATGTGTTTATGATAGTCTGGAATTATGTATTCCATCATTATGAAAGTTGTTATTGATATTTCATTTGATTATTCGACTAGTAGAATATCCATGTGAATAATTAAATGGAATTATTTAATTTTATTTTTTCCATATTATGATGATGTTCATGTTTAAAAGGCTTTTGTTTTAGTTACACATTGCCTTAAATGTTTATTCTTATTTATGAAAGTTTCTGCTATATTTTTATCATTACTGAGCATCCAAACTCACCCCTTTCTATGTTTTATTTTTCCCAATATGTGACGAATTATTTTATGAATGACATGTAGGGACTGTCTTAGGGGATATGAGTGTGGACTATTAAGACTATGTTTTTGTTGTTTCTCACTTTATGATGGAATTCAAACCATATGAATGTATCTAGCACATCCATGACTACTAAACTAATTGGTTTTTCGAGACTTTATCTTTTGTGATCATGCCAATGATACATAATGATGCACCGTCTCTGGGCTTCTGGGGTCAGGGCGTTACAATTGGAATCAAAGGAATTTTAGTACGAACCTTAGAAACTAGATTTAGATAAACTCAAATATGATCACATGGCCCTAAGATAGACTTTGAGGATTAGTATATAGAATCTTCCTAAAATTTTGGTAGTTTAGTGATTTTGTGAGTTTTCCAAGCAATACATCCCTATTTGGATACGAGCAGGTAGAGGCGGCTCTGGCACAGATGTAGCTAGGGGTAAAACCTGAAAAAACTGCTTTGAGATAGACTCAAACGGGAACTGATGCATGAAAATGGGCCGTTCTTCATTCTTGGTTACGACACTCCCAGGGGATATTCATAGGATAATTTAAATTTTCTTTACAACCCGATTTGAAGTAATTTAATAAAAGATGAGAATAAATTACCTTGGTTAATCCTACTATGTTTCAAAATGAGAATATGGTGTCATGATATTCCTTAAATGATTTTATGACTACAATTACTCACACAATTCCTTCTGGTTTTAGTCAATGGCTGGATTCCAAGGAAGTCATAGTAACCTTGCGAATGATGGTCAATGTTCGAACGATGGTGGAAATGAGAAAAAATGGAATTTTGATAGGCATAAAAGATATCTTGTTAATGCCAAATCATCTTTTAAAAAATATGATCAAAAACATATATATTAACCAACTCCCAAACTCAACAGAGAAGTGAAAGGTGATGAATGATAAGAGCTCCTCCAGTGGAGACCATGGAGAAAAGAACCCTCAATTTTCATCTTGCATGAAATGTGGAAGGAGACGCCCAGGAAAGTGTCTCAATGGAACACATAAATTATTTACATGTGGGAAAGAATGACATTAAGTGAATAATTTCCAAGAAAGAATGAAGAGTACTGTGGAAAAAATAAAAATGGTCCCTAGAATCCATTTACAGTCATTTGTCGTATATGTAGGGGACCTGGACATTACCTGAGTGAATGCCCTATTCTATAGGATATTTTCCTGGTCAGAGAATAAGATATATGGAAATAAATGGTTTGATAAATGTATAAACGTATTAGTGCTCCTTATTGATGGGATTACTTTGGAATAATTTTCTATTGTATTTTTAACCCTCCAGTTTTCCATGTGAGAATGATATTGGAAGAATACTTATCTTTTCTCTTGTGGAAATAGTTATAAATAACCATTTGGTTTTATATGATCATTGGGTTTGAGGGAATTACAATTCATTATATTTTGGGAGGAAAATTCAACATATGAGATAAAATTTGTGGTTATATTATTTGGATGAATTTATGTAATTTTGGTACTGTTATAAAATATAGAATTTGAAAAATGAAAACATGCAGACCATGTGACAACCCGTTGTGTTGGAGAAAGCTATAGGAATGAAACCCATAACCAGAGTTCAATTGGGATTTATCTCCTACCACTGGACTACGTGAAGTCCCTAGTTAGTGTGACTAATTATTTATAGTTAAATTATTTTATTGATCAATAATAATTGGATTTGTGATCTTATGTCTTATAAAATTAATACCTGTAGTATAGTAAAATAATATGGTGATTAAGTGATAAATGTTATATTGGATGATGTTCGCTTTTTTGGGAACAATATATGCCCAAGAAAAATAGAATACTATGGGATTTCATTTGAGGAGTAATGGTGGACTTTTATCTATGTTTTTATTGTGGATTTATAGTGATTTGGGTTATTTATGGAAATGATTAACCTATAATATATAATATGTGATTAGGTTAATTACTTTTAAGTATATGACTTTATGAGAAGTTGATTTCATTTAGAGATACAATTTAATGTGGAAGACTACATAACAAATTATTCTATGTATTGGGTTTCAATATTAGTTTGGATTATATAGAAGTATTTTAATAGAAATTGTTTAATGAATGGTATTTATTTAACATCGTGGTATTGTTGGTTTAATTTTAGAAATTAAGATTAGTGTTTCTTTCTCTAAAGAAGTATCCTTTTGGGGGATCATAATATCTTGTAATAATCATTTTGGTTTTGATTAATCTCTAAAGACAAAGTAAATATATAGATTATCCTTTGTGTATCATGTCATTCTCTAGAAGTTTATTCTAGACCTTCAAGTGTGACCAAGTCTTCTTGAATACTCATCGTTTAAAAAAATTATTTTGTGTTATAAATTTATTAAAGAATAAAACTATACAAAAAAATTAAGTATATCTATTTATGTTTTTAGTCAGTCTCATAAATAAATTCCTCATCATTATGTAATGCAACTTAAAAAAATGTTGTCCGTTTACTTTTCCTACTGGGAAACTAATGATCATTTTTCCCATCATAGGATTGTATTTTTGTTGTTGTTGTTAACTTTATCCTGATCATGTTTTCTATCCCTCTCCATCATTATATGTCACCCAGTTTATCTTCCATATCTATGTTTTCCTACATGGAATCCTAGTATGAGTTATCTTGGGTGAACTTTGTACTTCTCTTTATTTCTTTTAAAATGATACATTTATTTACTCTTTTTCCGAATTGGGACATTCCATTATATTGCCAAGCCCAATTTTGAATATTTAAAGTATGAAATTATTTGAAGGAGGGGATAATGAAACACTCTAAGCTTCTATAGTACGCTTCTCATTGAATAATACATTAGTGTGTGTTGTATGCAAATTCGACTTCTAATACATACCACAACCAATCAAAGTAGCCGTTATGAATAGTAATACCAACTTTTTGAAATTTTATAAATTTTATCATTAAAAATGGAATTCATTTTTGGATTCAGAATATCAAAATTATCTTAGGGTATTCTTTTGGTATTATTTAGAAAAAATTCAATTTTTGATGAATAGTGAAAAATTCTAAACTTTAATTAAAAATAACTTTTTTAATACCAATAATTTATATTGATAAATTATACTATTGAGTGGTTTTAAATTATAATTAGAATAAATTTTTACCATTTAATCTAATTTTTCCCATTTAACGTAATTTCACATTTAAACTAGACATAAACAAGTGTCAATCTTTTGATAGTTATTATTTCATAAAAAACACACTTTTTGTTTTTTCAACGGGAATTAATTTTAAATTAATTTCTTCCACTCCGATGTTTTGAATTTATAAAAATGGATTCCATATTTAGAATCATGAATTAAAAATTGTGCATATAGGTGACTTTTATTTTTAGACATTTTGAATAATTACTTCGCTAAATATTTTATTTACCATGTTTAAAAGGTAAATCCGGTAATTAAGGGTAAACAAATAATATTTTAATAATATTAAATTAGCCTAACACGTGTCCTAACTCTATTTTCTGATACATTTATGTCCATGGGCATCTTTTGGTTGATTTTGGGATCCCATGGAGCCACTTTTATGTGATAATGACACTTTATATTAATTAAGATAATGTAAATACAAAAATGACATAAGCATATATCTTATAGAAAAACAATTTTTACATAGGGTTATATATGTTATCTTTTCGACTATAAATATTAATTAGACCAATAATTAAATTTCCTACATAATGGTATTTTACTTATAATTTTTAGAGATTGAATAATTAAATTTATTTATGACATAATAATGATGCAGTATTTTCTTAATTATTGAAAGAATAAAAAATGGTATTATAGATGTTACAATAAATACAATTTGAAAGTTTTAATTCCATAAAAGAATTTTATAGGTTAATATGAAATGTTAGGATTGATTAAATGAATTTAGTTCAAAATAATAATGTATTTATGACTTTAACAAATATCAATTATTAAATAGTGTCAAAATTGACATAATAGATTTCTTAAAAAAAATATTATATTATTAATTTATATAATATTCTTAAAACTATAAGGTTCAGCCAAAAAGCCTTATATAATTATAGGTGTATCATGAATTAACCACTTTGGGTTTTCTTGTCGGTATATATTATGTTTATTAACCATATAATATAATAATACAAAGAGACATGGTAAATGTCAAACTATTTAACTAAGAGTTAAATCATAATGTTAAGGTTAATAGAGTGGCAGAAACCTGTATAAAACCTATTGGTTTAGTGGTTTTAGAACCATATCCAACATAGCCTTTAAATAATAAATTTTGGGGCCATTAGAAACCGAAAATAATTCTATTATAAAATAATATTTTAAGTTTATCCTAAGGTGCCCATCACCCCTCTTATTAAAGGGCACTTCACCTTCTCTCAAATTGACACCTTCAATGCCTTTTGGCTCAACCAAAACCTGCAAAAATATCCTATAAACTTCCCCCACATCATCATAGAGGCCATAAATTGGTTATAGATCCATCTTAAGAAGCCCATTTGATCAAATCAAAAAGAAGAACCCGAATAAGATGTAACAATTTCACCAACCTCATTCAAGTTCTTTTCTTCTTACACTTATTCAATATTTGTTATTTACATTATAAAAAAATAACTCCAGTATATTCTATATACTGTGAGGTTCTTATAAATATGGTATATTCATCTTCATTATTCTGTCCATCCTTTGAATGACATGTCACCGAACGTGCGTAGGTACAGATTACTGTCTCCACGTCGTGGTGTAATTGTTATTCAATACACTGTTATTTGGATGGGTATAATAATGATGTGTAATTCATGAGAATAATAAATATAACATGATAATTATTCTGTATATATGATATACCATCCAATTATATATTATTTTAATATCAAAAGAATGATATTGTCGCTCGTGTGTACATACGGATTACCGTCTCCACAAACATGATGAGATTCAATCCCCATCGTATCCATTCAAGACTAAATTTCAATTGATGATAAAAAATAATGTTTATATACATGATATAATTCTGTATATTAATAAGATACATACCATCCATAACAAATATGTCCCACATAACAAAGAATATAAAGGAAAACGAATCCGTTAACACCCGAGACGACGAAAATACTAAGATATTATTAACAAATTAATGTTAAAAGATCATATATGATATCATATTAATGTATATGATTCTTTTATAGTTAAATAAAAATTATTTTATGATTATAAACTAGGTTAACCTACCTTCTACTAATAAAAATATACAAAGTAAGGGGTTTCCTTTCTCATTTTTAATTATGTGAGATTTTTTATTGTGCGCCACTTATTTATTAAATGTGGTGTATTGTGTACTCTCATATGATATATATATTTTCATGATTATCTTTATATTAATGATAGTATGTGATTCATTTGGTTGTTAAATTTTGTCCATACGACTCGATTGATTACAACAAAGTAAGTGTTTTCATCTCACTTCCTATTTCCGTGATATTCATGCCATACTGCCACTATTTCCTTTTGTGTGGTGTATGTACTGCCCAATGATTGTATTATTTGTGAAATATAATTTATTTTATGAGTAATTACATCTTCATTTTGTGATCCATCTTTTATGAGATGTATGTTTCTTAAGTTATCAAATTGGTAAGGGAATTTCACATGGGAATTTCCACTCATTCGGCTTTACGCAAAATTCATTGATTATTTTTCTCCAAAATTATGTGTGGAATCACAATTAATTTTATTATGTCATAATTTCCACTCCCATTTTAGTGTATATACTTTTGATACACATAATCACACCATTTTGAAAATTCTCAAGTCATCGATATGAACTTGATATGAGTAATTTTAACTCAATCTCTTTTTATTGAGTTAAATATCCAATTCATTGGTGTTGTTTTTACAAAAATATGTGTGAATGTCCTATGATTGATTTACATTTAATATTCAATCATATTGAGTGTATTTATATTTTTCTCACATAATTATGTCATTGATTTATCTTTAACCTAAGAATACGGTCTTTATAAGAGATTTCATCTCAATTTACGTTCTATTGAGACTTCTTTGTTGTTATAAACCCAATCACTTTTATATGGTGTATATAATGTACTTTGACATAGTATATAATTAATCCCTTTATTATAATTCTATTACAATGTTTTTATTCACTCAATTATTTGTATTCACGTGTCTCTTTTTTGGATAGCAACTCTAACTAAAACATCGTTTAAAAATGTTTTAAATAGTTATTATTCTAAATCGTTCTCATTAATGTCTATGTTTTAAAAATGGTTTTAAGGATTTATTTATATGGAAATTAATGTTTTAAAATTAAAATTCCTTTTAAAAGTTTCAAAGTGTTATGGGACACTTTTATTCAAAAATCTATTTTAAACGGCATCTTGATAAATAGTGTGACATTTAAATATTTTCAAGAAAAGGGGGATATTTCCCTCAAATATTTATTATGATTATTTTCATCTATGTCAATATCCTTCATTATTCTCGATTGAGGTAAATCTGTTACAATACATTAATCTATATAGTATTTAATGAGTTATGTTTGACTATTGATATGATATTTTTATACCATTCATGGTTTGAGGATAATGTATTGACATTTTGTATGCTCATTTTAATACGGATGTTTATGTTATGTTTCAAACATTTCACATGAATAACGCATTAGACTTAGTAAGTGACAGGTGGATCCCGCTATAGATCCTCGATGCATCGGTAGGTCTCATGAGACAAACTAGTGTCTTGACACAAGGCTTTGACAAGATCTTATTTGTAGTCTTGGCACAAGGCCTTGATTATGTGCATATTATTTTCTGGAATTATGCATTCCATCATTATTAAAGTGGTTATTGATATTTCATGTGATTATTCGACTAGTATAATATCCATTGAATTAGTAAATGGCATTATTTCATTTTATTTTTTCCATATTATGTTGAAGTTCGAGATTAAAAGGATTTTGTTTTAGTTATACATTGCCTTAAATGTTTATGCTTATTTATGAATGTTTCTGATCTATTGTTATCTTTACTAAGCATTTGAGCTCATCCCTTTATATGTTTTATTTTTCCCGGGATCTGAAGAAGTATTTTATGAAAGACCTACAGGGATAGTCTGATGGGATATGATGGTGGAATATGGAGACAATGTTGTTTTAGTTGTTCACTACATGATGTAATGTAAACCCTATGACTGTATGTAGCACTTCCAAGGATACTAAACTAATCGGTATTTCGAGACATGATCTGTTGTGATCATGCCAATGGTTCATAATAATGGACCGACTCTGGGCTTCTAGGGTCGGGGCATTATAATGAAAATGGTTGGAAATTCATTAGGGATATGATTATGTTGTTCCAATTAATATTGAAATATTTGAAAATATTTATTAGTTTTAAGAATACATTGAAAGAAACATTGTTTATGGTTATGAGTTTAGCTTTTCATAATTTTTTGATTTATGTTAATTGTTTCACTTGTTATAAAATTTATCTTTACAATTCATTACAATCTAATCTATGGTATTCCATTGTTTTGAAATGGGATATATCATAATTAATGAAAACCATATAATTGAATGTAATATAAATATAGATTATCATCCTGGGAATTTTTACAACTATGGAGCTATGGATGGGGATATAGCTCAAACAAAATAAATTACAATTATATTGGGTAAGGTAAATTAGTTTATAGCCAATAAAAATTCTGGAATGGAGAAGCATACTAATATGAAATGCATTGTAGAAATGTAAGACAACTTAATGTGAAAATAATCACAGACAATTAATGGAAACAAAAATACATTTGTAGCTGAGTAATGGATGAGTCATAAATGTATGATATTTCACATATTGGGATGTAATTAAATGGAGTTTTTTTGTTAGGGAATCATTTTTTCTCAAGGGGGATATGTATCATTGATGCAAATTTATTCAAATAACTATAGAATAGAAGGAAATAAAAATCATGGATTGGAATGATTCTATGACATTGTTGATTGTAAAATATTTTTATAATTAGAAATGTGATGATATGGTGTGGCATTTCTTATGTGCATGATAAAATGATTGGTAATATGTAGCTATGTATGGGTGAAATCCCACCTAATGAGCATAAAAATAATTTTACATACCAAAATAACCAAATGATATGTATTATAATCTCAAAAAAAGAAGAAAAAAGTAGCATCATGGATACATGGATATTATGATTTTTGTCCAGTAAATTCACATAACCCGAAAAAAGATGCATGATCAGATGACCCTAGAAATTCACACCAATGAATCATGTGCTTTGTGTGATCTTTTAATGATCATGTAAAGAAAGAATAAAAAGTTATAATACTTTGTAAAGGGATTTTATACAATAGATTATATTTATAAGGCCACAACCTTAAACATTACTTAATCTTGAGATATTTCAAGAATACACCTTGAAGATCTTTTCAGGTTTAGAGTTTTAGAGAATTAGATCATAAAACATTCATTACATCCCACATTTAAACAAAGTGGATACAATAAAAGATAGTATTCATTTTTTCCCATAAATGGAAACATATTTTAAACAAAACATGGATTATTTATTGACACTTCCTTGACACTATCATCATATCATGTACCCTTACCTTGACCTGTGAAAAACTTTTTGAAAACTTGGGATGAGCATAAAAAGCTCAGTAAGGGACATAAAAATATGGAAAGGAAACATGATTACATGTATACATAAGAATCAATGAAATCATAATCCATTAATAAAACATAAGCACTTTAACATACGTCATCAAATAATGAATAGATCATAGAAATCATAAGACATAAAGGTTACATGAGGCATTCATAACATTCTTACGTAGGGAGTAACCCTCTTGGTTACATTTGGAATACCCATCCCAGTATATTCCCTAAATCTCTTCGAAGAAACCTTAACGTTTAACTCCTTCGTGTTACCTAATGCATTGGAGAGCTATACCGGGCTCACCCACCCTTAGTTTATCACAGAACCACCCGTCTTCATAATATTTCCCAAGAACCATAACATAATCGTATCACATAAAACATGCATAAAGGAAATATAACATTTCCACTTTTCAATCACAAGATATCAATACAACACATTGATATAAAAACATTATTAAAACCATTTTCAATACCAAAATAAAATAAAATTAAAACAAGGTATTTATTTTTCTTTTAAAAAAAGGTATAGATTGTAGAGGAAGCCGAAAATAATATAATGGTCACGGTGGCGGAGAAGTCATTTTCGCCGAATACGTATGAAAAAAACATTCCATTTTGTCATTTAGTAAAACGCTTCGTATAAAAAAGATTATTTTTGGATAAAAATAAAAGTAAAAGGGGTTTATACACCATATAAAAGAAGGTTGTGTATAAAACAAAATATGCCTTAATGAAAGGAGATTGAGACGATGTCCCATACCTCGGGTCCGACTTGACTCGATCGTTCTTTAAATTCCTGAATAATAAACTTGAGTTATTTTATACCTTCTTAAGAAACTTTTTCAAGTTAATTATTCCTTTTATATCACTTATTACCATGTCATGAACACTATGTAATTATTTAAGTTAATAACGGTCGTTTTAACGATCATTGGTACTTGAGTCAAAAATAAACTCTTTTAAAATTACAAGTTGTTAATGTTTCCAATATATCCAGAGTGATACTCATGATGTAGATATATATATCATATATATACAGTATATACATTCATTTATAATATTACATAACGTTTAGAGGTAAGAAATGAAATGCACCATTCATGGAGATGGTAAGCCGTACGTACGCATAAACACTACTTTTATTTCTATTTCGTATTTTATGGAATGGAATCATAATTAAATAAAGGTATATTAAAATTCCATTATAATATCATATATAATATCATTAAATCCATCCTTTATACGTCCCACATATGGCATTAACGAATCAAATCACTTTGAGGGGGCGGTAGTCCATACTTCCAAAAATGAAGATATCGCGTTTACCCATAATGGAAACCATAATGGTATGACAAAAATGAAAAATACAGAAGCATAAGGAAAACATAAACATATTATATATCATATATAAATATAGTGACATCTTAATGGCCACCTTTTAAGGTGTTAGAAGAATATTGAACAATCATCGTTTCGTGAGGCAGAAATTCACCATCCACAGAAACGGTATGTTCTTTAACCATTAGATGTAGGTGTGTGTAAGTGTAGCTCGAAAGATTATTATAACAACATCCTAGTATATTTAAGATACTGTAGTTGTTACAAAAAATTAATAAAAAGTGTTTAGGGGGTTGGAGAAGCAAAATAAAACAAAAGAACACAAGAGAAGACAATACCTTTAAATCAGGTAACTCTTTTTTATTTGAGCTCAAAGGCTTCCTTGGGAAGAATTCTTCCCAACGTGAGGTCTCTAAGAATTATAGAGGGATGTGGAGAGACAAATTGGGCATGGGTTGGCCGAGCCAAAGGATTTGGAAGTGTGGGTAAGGTAGTAGAGGCGGGGGCCTTTTATAAGAGGAGAGGAGGGGCACTCTTGGAATGTTATAAAAGGTTACTTAATTTTCAAATGTGTTTCGGATTTTAAAGGTCCCACATTAATTTATTTTGAGGATAAGGTGATAAGGGTTCGAAATATTCTCATCCAATATGTTTTTGACATGTGTAGGTCTTAGATGTTACATAATCTTTTCATTTTATTTAAATCGTTACATAATGAGGTAATCGCTGCATCATCGTGGTGTCATAAATAATATAATTTATTTAATATCTAAAAATTATAAAAAAAATACAATGATGTAGGAAATTTTTTTAGATTTCTAATGAATATTTATTGCCAAAAAAATGACTTTTATAACCCCATTTAAAAATTGTATTGGTAAAACGACTCATGTTTGTGTCATTTTTACTTTTACTTTAAATAAAAGGAATTAATGTCTTTATCTTCACCTAGTGGCTCAATGGGGTCCGAAAAATCGACCCATGGGTTTTATTGGTCGGAAATGACACATAAAATAAGGGTAGGATGTGTGTCTATGTCATTTCATATTATTAAAACATTATTTTTACCTTAAATTATACTAATTACCTCTAATCGCGATTAAAAACTTAAAAGTTACTATTCACCAAAAAATTATTTTAATCCCATTGAAACAAATTTTACTTCTTAATGAAAACCATGTATGTCGGATTTTTGAACTTCAAAACATAGAGGTGGTAAAATTTCATTTAAATGAAAAATCAGTTTTTTAAATACCACTTAGTGGTTTCACTATTCATCAAAAATTGATGTTTTTCAGAAAAATACCAAAACATCACCCTAAGATATATTTGATATTCCGAATTCAAAAATGATTTCTATTTTTCAAAATTAATAACATATAAGTTACATTAATTAATTTAATAATTAATTCCCGCTGTCAGAGCAAATAGCGTGTTTTTATGAAACAATAATTATCAAAAGATTGACACTAGTTTAAGTCCAATTTCAATGTGAAATTAATTCCAACGACCACTATTGGATTAAATGGTAAAAATATATTCTAATTGAACTTTTAAACCAATTCAAAAGATAATTTAATCATATAAATAAATTAGATTCAAAATAGGTTTTGAATTAAAATACAACATTTTTCACTATTCATTAAAAACAGGAAACTTCATCGGAAAAATACAAAAAAATTACCCAAAGTAAATTTCAATTTCCCAATCATAAAGAATAATTTTATTTTGACCAAAAGAGATTATAAAATTGTCAAAAGTTTGATTTGAAAATGGTTTGCCATCAAAAGGCAGTAAAATAATGTTTTAAAAATATTAGTGTATTCCATGCTTAAGATTGGATTTATTCTCATTTTAAGACTCTAAAACACTATCCAATTCATTAATAGACATAGATAAAAATATCTATTATTCATTACTTACTTGGGATGTTACATCCTTCCCCCCTTTAGAAAATTTTGTCCCCACAATTTATTTACTTATCGAATAAGTGGGGGTATTTTTCCCTCATTGCATTATCAGATTCCCATGTTGCCTCTTCAATCATGTGGTTTTTACAAAAAACCTTTACCTGATAAATCAAATTATTCCATAAAAGTTTCTCCCTATGGTCAAGAATCTGGACCAATTATTCCTCATAAGATAGGTTCTCTTCCAGTTGAACTACCTCTGGACTCAAAACATGAGATGGATCTGGCATGTACATCCTTAACATTGAAACATGAAAAACATTGTGCACCTAAGATAAACTCAGAGGTAAATCCACTCAGTAAGAAATAGATCCAACTCTCTCCAGAATTTTATATGGTTTAATGAACCTTGGACTCAGCTTTCCTTTCTTACCAAATCGCATCACACTTTTCCTTGGTGAGACTTTGAGAAAAACATGATCACCTACCTCAAAAGAGAGATCCTTCCTCCTATTGTCCGCATAACTCTTCTGTCTGCTCTGAGCTGTTCTCAGGTGTTTCTATATCAGCTAAACTTTTTCTGCCAACTATTCTACAAATTCTGGTCTGATCAGCTTCCTTTCACCCACTTCATCCCAGAAAGCTATAGTTCGACACCGCTTCCCATATAACGCCTCAAATGGTGCCATCTGTATACTAGAATGAAAACTGTTATTATATGAAAATTTAACCGAAGAAATATGTTGGTCCCAACTTCCCGGATAATCCATCGAACAAGCACATAGCATATCTTCCAAAGACTGAATTGTTCGTTCTGACTGCCCATCTGATTGGGGATGAAAAGCTGTACTAAAATTTAATTCAGTACCCAATGACTTCTAAAGGCCTTTCCAAATGTTATAAGTAAACCTGGGATCACGATCAGATATAATGGAGAGAGGAACTCCATATAACCTGAATATTTCGTTAATATACAAACGGGAAAGTTGATCTAGGGAAAAAGTATCTCGTATAGCATGGAAATGAGCAGATTTAGTCAAGCGATCAACAATAACCCAGATTGCATTATTACCTCGAGGTGTCTTTGGCAATCCCACAACAAAGTCCATGGATATATTCTCCCATTTCCATTCTAGTACATGTAAAGGCTGAAGCCTCCCTTTTGGTAACAACCACTCTACTTTAACCTGTTGACATGTCAAACACTTCACAGTAAAATCTGCAATATCCCTTTTCATTCCGTCCCACCAGTAATACTCCCGAAGATCTCTATACATCTTAGTACTGCCAGGATGAACTGAAAATGGAGAACTATGAGATTCAAATAACAAATCTCTTTTCAACTATGAATCAAACAGCATACACAATCTCTTCCAAAATCTCAAAACACAATCATTATCAATATTGAATTTAGGCAACATACCCTTCTGAACCAGCTCTACCTTTTTCTGCAACTCACTGTCTTGCTTCTATGCTTGCTTAATTCTGTCTGATAGAGAAGATTTCACTAATACCTGAAACAAAACCGAAGGACATCCTACACCAACAACTTCTATGCCAAAGTTCATCAAATCCTTAACCAAAGGATCACATTCCAAACACAATATTGTTAATGAAGCATTACTTTTTCGACTCAAAGCATCAGCCACTTTATTTGCTTTTCCCGGATTATAATGAATTGTACAATCATAATCATTGATTTATTCTAGCCATCTACTCTGTCTCATGTTAAATTATTTCTGAGTGAATATATACTTTATTTTTTTTGATCGGTATATATTTCACACTTTAATCCATACAAAGGATGCCCCCAAATTTTTAAAGCAAAAACAACATCAGCTATTTCCAAATCATGTGTAGGGTAATTTACCTCATGAGTTTTCAAATTTTGTGAAGCATAAGCAATTATCTGATCATTCTGCATTAGGATGAAACCAAATTCTTTCAATGAAGCATCACTGTAGATAAAAACTCACCATTTCTGGAAGTTAGTGCCAAAACTAGAGCATTCACCAATTTTCTTTTCAATTCCTTAAAACAATCATCACATTCTTTTGTCCAGATAAACTTAACACCCTTCCGAGTTAGCTTAGTCATTGGACTAGATACCCATGAAAAATTTCTAACAAACCTTCAGTAATATCCTGCCAAACCATGGAAACTAGGAATCTCAGTTACATTTGTGTGTCTTGGCCATTCTTCAACAACCTTTGTTTTTGAAGGATCAGCAGTTATCCCATCTTCAGAAATAATGTGACCAGGGAAATAAATTTGTTGCAAACAAAACTCACACTTTCTGAATTTACCATACAATTTCTTTTCCTTTAAGGTTTAAAAAATAACCCTTAAATGTCATTCATGTTCCTATTTAATTTTAGAAAACACCAAAATATCATCAATGAAAACGACCACAAAATTATCCAAGAACTCATGGAAAATTCTATTCATTATGTCCATGAATACAGCAAGTGTATTGGTTTTCCCAAAAGGCATTAATACAAGTTTATAATGGCCATATCATGTAGGAAACACAGTCTTCGGAACATCTACTTCCTTTACCTTCAGCTGATGGTACCCCGATCTCAGGTCAATCTTTGAAAAATACTGAGCTCCCTCGAGATGATCAAATAAAACATCGATATGAGGCAAAGGATATTTGTTCTTAATAGTAATGTTATTCAAGGCTCTATAATCAATGAAAATTCTCATTGAACCATCTTTCTTTTCAACAAATAAAATAGGAGCACCCCATGGTGATGTGCTAGGTCGAATGAAACCTTTCTCTAATAAATCTTGAAATTTCTCCTTCAAATCTAAAAGTTCAATTTGAGCCATTTGATAAGGGGGTTTTGAAATTGCCTTATCATCAGGAACTAAGTCTATAGTAAACTCACCTTTCGGATTTGGTATTATTCCAGGCAACTCATCTGGAAAAACATCAGGATACTCATTTACCAATGGCACATCATTAATCTGAATAGTTCCTGTGTTTTCAACAATATGTGCAAGGTAACATTCATTTTCATCTTTTTCTTGTTTCTCAGCCTCTTGATACGTTATCAACAGTAAAGGTTCATTCTTGTACACAAACTGAAAGCCTTTCCTAAAAGAAACTTCTTTAGCTCTAAAGTCAATCATAGCATGGTAAATAGAGAGCCAATCCATACCCAGGATAAAATTAAACTCTACTAGAGGTAAAAAATAAGGATCGCAAGTAGGTTATTTCCAGGGATAAGGATAAGAAGATTCTTATACATTATTTTTGCCTCAACATTTAACCCAGGTGATTTTACCACAAGTTAAGGAGTCATTTCTTAAGATGGTATTCCCATTTTACTAGAAAGGTTTTCAGAGATGAAATAATGTGTAGAACCCGAATCAAACAACACACTGGAATAATATGAAAAAACAAACAAAGTACATGATACCACTTCATTTGATGGCCCAACATCTGCTGAAGTAGTTTGAAAGGATTTCACCACCCACTTCTGCTTGTAGTCTAACTGCTTCCCATCACTCGAGCTCTTTTTAGGACACTCATTTTCATAGTGACCCATATCATTGCACTTGAAACATTTCACTAACTGTAAATCAAATTTGGTCTTACCATCACCCTGATCTTTTTCAGTGAAATCATGAGCCTTATGTCCCATCTTACCACATCGTTAGAACATTCCAGAATTTAGAAGACATTCCCCATCATACCTTTTACCACATTTATTACAAACTAGTTTCTTAGTTTTCTTACCATCTGACCTTTTTGAAGAATTCTTCCCTTTCTCCTACCAACTTAGTCTCCTCTTCTGTTGGTTGTTATAGAACACATGATCACCAGCAAACTCCATTTCCACCTTCTCAGCACATCGAACAAGCTTTTCATAACTTTTGAACTCATAAGAAGCCAATTCCCTTCGATATTTTGGATTTAATCCTGAGTAAAAAAGATTGATTTTACTATCAAGGTCTCAGATAAAATTTGGAGCATACCTTTCCAATCGAGTTAACCTTTCTTCATAGGCAGCCACTGAGTCTTCCTCTTGCCTCAATTCCATGAATTGTTTTCCATCCTAAGTTGAACAGCCTTAGGAAAATACTTCTCAAAAACATACCTTTGAATTCATCCCAATTGAGATCATCAATCTCTTCAGCGTCCCTGATATTTTTAACCATCGACCACCCCTGATATGCTTCACCCTCAAAATGGTAAATATCAAGACTAACCTTTTGATTTTCTTAACACTCCATGACATCAAAAATCTTCTCCTGTGCTTTAATCCACCCTTCAACTAGTAAAGGGTCAGATGATCCTCTGAATGATAGGGGATGTTGCCTCATGAAATATTCCACCACTGACATGTTCCCTTGTGGTTGATCTAGCTGATCTCGTGCATGGATACCACCACCATTTATCGCTTGATTCAACTGCGCCATTACTACAACAAACTGTTCAGTTCCAATTCCGACCATCTCAGGATGCTGATTCGGAAGGTTATTTTCTTCTGTATGCCTTTCTAGAAATGCTTCCCTATTTCCTCTACAGAAAACCATTCTGAACAAACATGTCTTAGATGAAGAAACATGGTAATATTCAAATGCTATATCATTTTAATTTGACCATAAAAAAATATTTTTGGATAATCATTTAATAAAATTATAACTCCAAAAGTTATCTAAACTGACCTATGATACCAACTATAAGGACCCAACCTTAAACATTACTTAATGTTGAGATATTCCAAGTATACACCTTGAGGATCTTTTCAGGATTAGAGTTTTAGAGAATTAGATCATAAAACATGCATTACATCCCACATTTAAACAAAGTGGTTACAATAAAAGATATTAATCATTTTTTCCCATCAATGGAAACATATTTAAAACAAAATAGGGATTATTTATTGACACTTCCTTGAAACTATCATCATATCATGCACCCTTCCCTTGACCTGTGATAAACATTTCAAAAACATGGGATGAGCATAAATATTTCAGTAAGGGATATAAAAATATGGAGAAGAAACTTGAGTACATGTATACATAAGAATCAATGAAATCATACTTTACTCATAAAACATAAGAACATTAACATACCTCATCAAATCATGAATAAATCATAGAAATCATAAGACATAAAGGTAACTTGAGGCATTCATAACATTCTTACGTAGGGAGTAACCCTCTTGGTTATGTTTGGAATACTCATCATAGTATATTCCCTAAATCTCTTCAGAGAAACCTTAACGTTTAACTCCTTCGCATTACCCAATGCATTGGAGAGCTATATCCGACTCACCTGCCCTTAGTTTATCATGGAACTACCCGTTTTCATAATAATTCCCAAGAACCATAACATAATTGTGTCACATAAAACATGCATAAAGGAAACATAACATTTCCACTTTTCAATCACAAGATATCAATACAACACATTGATATAAAAACATTATGAAAACTATTTTCAATACCAAAATAAAATAAAAGTAAAATATGGTATTTATTTTTCTTTAAAAAAAGGTATGGCTTGTAGAGGAAGCCGAAACTCAAATAATGGTCACGGCGGCGGAGAAGTCGTTGTCGCCGCATACGTACGAAAAAAACATTCCCTTTTTTCATTTAGTAAAACGATTAATATAAAAAATATTCCTTTGATAAATGTAAAAGTCAAAGGGGTTTATACACCGTATAAAATAAGGTTGTGTATAAAAAAAATATGCCTCAATGAAAGGAGATTGAGATGAAGTCCCATACCTCAGGTCCAATTTGACTCGATCGTTCCTTAACCTCCTGAATAATAAACATGAGTTAATTTTTACTTGCTGAAGAACCTTTTTCAAGTTCATTATTCCTTTTATATCAATTCTTAAAATTTCATGAACACTATGTAATTATTTAAGTTAATAACGGTCGTTTTAACAATCATTGGTACTTGAGTCAAAAATAAACTCTTTTATAATTAAAAGTTGTTAATGTATCCATTATATCCAGAGTTATACTCATGATTTAGTTATATATGTCATATATATCTAGTATATACATGCATTTATAATATTACATAACTTTTAGAGGTAATAAATGAAATGCACCGTTCCTGGAGACGGTAAGCCGTACGTACGCTTGAACGCTACTTTCATTTCTATTTCATATTTTATGGAATGGTATCATAATTAAATAAAGGTATATTATAATTACATTATAATATAATATATAATATCATTAACTCCATCCTTTATACGTCCCAGATATGGAATTAATGAATCAAATCATTTTGAGGGGGCGGTAATCCGCACTTCCTAAAATGAAGATATCGCGTTTACCCATAATGGGAACCATATAGGTATGATACAAATGAAAAATACTCAAGAATAAGGAAAACAATAAACATATTAAATATCATATATAAATATAGTTACATCTTAATGGCCACCTTTGAAGTTGTTAGAAGAATATTGAACAATCATCGTTTCGTGAGGCAGAAATTCACCATCCACAGAAACGGTATGTTCTTTAACCATTAGATGTAGGTGTGTGTAAGTTTAGATATAAATATTCTTTTAAAAACATCCTAGTATATTTAAGATACTGGATTTGTTACAAAAAACGAATAAAAAGATTTTAGGTGGTTGGAGAAGCAAAATAAAAACAAAAGAACACAAGAGAAGACACTACCATTAAATCAGGTAACTCTTTTTGATTTGAGCTCAAAGGCTTCCTTGGGATGACTTCTACCCAAAGTGAAGCCTCTAAGAATTATAGAGGGATGTGGAGAGACAAAATGGGCCGGGTTTGGCCGAGCCAAAGGCTTTGGAAGTGTGGGTAAGGTGGTAAATGTGGGGGCCTTTTATAAGAGGAGAGGAGGGGCGCTCTTGGAATGTTATAAAAGGTTACTTAATTTTCAAATGAGTTTCGGATTTTAAAGGTCCCACATTGATGTAGTTCGAGGATAAGGTGATAAGGGTTCGAAATATACTCATCCAATAGGTTTTTTATATGTGTAGGACTTAGATGTTACATTATCTTTTCATTTTATTTAAATCGTTAAATAATGAGGTAATCGCTGCATCATCACGGTGTCATAAATAATATAATTTATTTAATATCTAAAAATTATAAAAAAATAATATGATGTAGGAAATATTTTTATCTTTATAATGAATATTTATAGTCAAAAATATGACTTGTATAACCCCATTTAAAAATTGTTTTAGTAAAACAACTAATGTTTGTGTCATTTTTACTTTTACTTTAAATAAAAGGCATTAATGTCTTTATCTTACCCAAGTGGCTCCATGGGGTCCCAAAAATAGACCCATGGGTTGTCTTGGTCGGCCATGCCACATAAAATAAGGGTAGGTCATGTTTCTAGGTTATTTCAAATTATTAAAACATTATTTTTATCTTAAATTACACTAATTACCTCTAATCGCGATTAAAAACTTAAAAGTTAGTATTGACCATTAAATTATTTTAATCCCATTGAACCACATTTTACTTCTTAATTACAACCATTTATGTTGGATTTTTTATATTCAAAACACAGAGGTGGTAAATTTTCATTTAAACGAAAAATCAGTTTTTTTATGTACCACTAAGTGGTTTCACTATTCATCAAAAGTTGATGTTTTTCAGAAAAATACCAAAACTACAACCTAATCTTTATTTGATATTCCAAATTCAAAAATTATGTATATTTTACAAAATTCAAAACATATAAGTTACATTAATTATTTTAATGATTAATTCCCACTGTCAGAGAAAATAGAGTGTTTTTATGATATAATAAGTATCAATAGATTGACACTATTTTAAGTCCGATTTCAAAGTGAAATTAATTAAAATGACTACTATTTGATTAAATGGTAAAAATATATTCTAATTTAACTTTAAAACCAATTAAAAAGATAATATAATCATATAAATCAATTAGATTAAAAATAGGTTATGAATTATAATACAACAATTTTCAGTACTCATTAAAAACAATGAACATTATCGAAAAAATACGAAAAATTTACCGAAATAAATTTCAATGTGACAATAATAAATAATATGTTTATTTCAACAAATAGAGATTATAAAATTGTCAATATATTGACTTAAAAATGGGTTGCCATCAAAAGGAAGTAAAATAATCTTTTAAAAATATTAGTGTATTCCATGCTTAAGATTGGATTTATTCTAATTTTAAGCCTCTAAAACACTATCTAATTCATTAATAGACATAGATAAAAATATCTATTATTCATTACTTATTTGGTATGTTACAATATTAATTCAAAGTATGTTAGATGAGTTCCTCTAATTGGGTGATGTGTCGATCAATAAAAGTCTAATAGTATCCCGAAGACTCTCATAAAATAGATACTGGGAAAGTAAAAAGATTCATGTAAAATGTAATTATTAATATTTTCATACAAAAATTTTGGGGCTCCCCCATGATCAATAAACATATTAAGTGAAATCCTGAGTGAAATTTCTTCCCCATCAAATGAATGCCACAGTCCATGCCACCTGCATCGTGGGAATGATCTCAGACATGTAAATTTGATAATGTGATTCCCTAATAAAACAACAATAGTTGAGAACAATAGGTTTTATAAAATATAATATATAAAGGGTAAAACTTAGGAAATTGAGGGTTATTTATTTCATCACACAAAGTGGTAATGTGCTTCCCTTAATCTATTTATTGATCATGAAAAACCCCTCACACAGGCAAGTACGATCTCGAAATAGGCTCAATATAAGTCTTCTCCAATCCTGAAAAATCTTTTTCAAAGGGAATATTTATTTAAATATCTCCTTGAAATGTCATTATGATCATTAAAAGGCCTTGTGATATACTAATTCTATTATGAGAAATCTCATTAGAAAGTGACATGTTTCGTAAATATGATAAAGGTAGAGTGAATATGTGCCAACTATTTATCATGTGACCGAAGGATGACTTCATGGATAATCCAGAGTGGGATCACATTATGTTTATAAGGCGAAGATCCTTCCGCTTACTAAATATTATATATTAAATTTAAGTTTTATTCAATGTGTCATAGATCTGGGGTGGCTATACGTATAAATCCCCTCCAGCAAAAAATAGTTATTGGACTTCATATGTGAGAGTGGACCTCCTTGAATGGAAATACATGAAATCACAAAGGCCTTCCACTAGTAAAACAGGTAAATGACATTAGTGATTATGTGGAATTTATATTCAAATTTTGTAACAAACATATTGATCACATGAAGGAATTCCAATAAATTAGCTAGTATTGAAAAGATGTTTTCATATTTAGAATTGGTCATGTGATGTCTCAATAAGAAAATTCATAGTGAATCTGGAGTCATTTATGTGTTAAATGATTAAACATAATTATTACCTGTGAAAATAATAATACCATTATTTTCAAGTAAATGGTCCCGGTATATCATGTTTCTTTTTCATTATATATGAAACAATACTAAGACATGTCAGCAGAATCATGCGACAACAGACAAAAATGTATGAATGATCTATGATTACACCGAGATCCATGAGATGAGTCAAGAGAATTACACTAGACAGGTTATCCAAGTCCTAAAATTTCATCTTGAAATATCATCCAATACCTAAATATTCCTCCAAACATTTCAGCAAGATCATATGGAAACCCTCTGACATATCAACCATGATCACAAAACAACATTAAATGTCTCTCAATCTATCTTCTGAAGAGTCCCCAGACAATTTAGCTACATCAAATTACCATCATCATAAATTTATTATAGACAACCAGGAACTATATAAACATCCCCATACATGTTAGGATGATGACCATAACATTTTCAGAAGTCTTTAAACATGTTAGGAAAAAAACCAAGACATATCTTATAGACATATTTGATTTTTCAACCGTTTTATGGATAGAACCTTAAACATGTAAAACATGTTATGTAAAAACCTTGAGAAATATAAACTTTGTCCTATAGAGGCAATTGAATAAAAAAGATGCATACCACCAATATTTAACCATTTTTAAAGAACCCCATTTATAAGGGAAGCACTTTAAATGGGTTTATTTTATAAGATAGTACAACTATATTCACAACATTCTCTCATATGGGTTGTTGTGTCATGTCAAACATATTCTATAGACCTTTCATAGTCATCATCTCACTTCATCCATAATAGGGTAGATAATTAATGACTAATATGGGATTATATCCTATTATAAGACCTTATCATTCCCAAAACCCTAGGGTTAATAATAATCCCTTCATGTGTAATCACCTATCCCAAAAAATCATCCCAGTAGGGACTAATAGAATTATGAGAACATTGATCCTTATCCAAATAAGATTTGTAGGATTCTTTCCTATGTCTGGAGATATATATAAAATACCTAATTTGGTCCAACCCAGTGCATAATCCCCATATGCATATGTAGTGATAATGATCGTGTTTTCCACCTATTTCTCACATCGATCATGAATTACATGGTCTTGATTTGGAACCACCGTTTCACTAGAATCATAGATCCCCTCAAATCAGGGAACATTAGTGTGTAATCACCATTCAACAACAGGATGAAAATTCTACCATTCAAGGGTGTCCACCTTGGTATATGTCTTATTGGTATTCTAAACTAACAAATCAAAGGTAAATAACCCTTAGAAGTACCAATATCTTTCCCCCACCCATCATAGGGATAATATAATAATATAACAATAAAGAATCTTATTGTTGTTATAAGTAATATACAAAGGGTTCCTTTATATTGATCTATCTCCATACCTTATTCCTAATTACATCATACGAATCCTTTCCACATGATATTAAATAGTATAGTTTTGTCCTAATAAAACTACATAGGTAGTGATTCATGTTATCATAAGATATGTATGACATCTTTTGGAGGTTCATTCCCATCCTCAAAATACAACCTTTCATCCTTCTTGTTTCTAAACTCTAGATATCTAAGTTATATGGATTATATATATATGTATCCACCCATTTCTAACAATAGTATGGAATATAAGTTGAAACACATATATATACATAGGGTATCATTAATATAACCCACTTTTTTAAATGATTCAATATCATATCATTTTCTATGGTAACCAGTCTGGTATCATGAATTTAAATAAATTCATGAGTGTATCATTAATCTATATATATTGTGTCAAATTTGGTATTAATTTACCCCAAAAGGGTGTGACATGCTCGACCACCCATCCTCTCAACCGATGTTAGATCATATATGTCATTAGATTAGAATCCCAATATGATTACATTGGTTTGGAATGATGGTCCATGAATCGTTATTGATGCGGGAGAGATTTGGAGTTTCTATGAGAGATGAAAATAGAAAACTCAGTGTAAGATATTTTACACCCATACATATACTCTCCACAATCAGTCATCATTCCCCAAAAATTAAAAGAATCATAAATTGTTAACTCTATGTGAATGTTTTTAATGATAGAATAACTAAATCATTATAAGAAACATGAATATTATCCTAGAATCATGGAACCATAACATTCCAAATATAAATATATTTAAACCTATTGTGATTCTATAAAATTAATAGACAATTGGTTGACCATGCATTGGTCTTTTTTGTTTATCTTACTCAAACTAAATAATGTACCCCTATGTAAAATCAATAAAAAAATTAATGAGGTTTACCATGAAAATTTCAATTATCTCTATGACAACTAAACATAAGAAAAAAAAATGTGGATAAGAAAAGAAAATTATGTTACCCATTAAAATATACATAAGTATGTTTCACACTTATGACGATGAAATAATTAGTTAACTTAATCATGGTTTCCTTTGTGACAACATATATTACTCTGAAAAAATTATTCTGATATGAGACCATTTTATCCATAAGATAATGTTTTGCAACCTCTCCTATAGAAGTAACTTCTATGTGTAGGAAGAAATAATCATCCCAATTATGCCTTCAAATTTGGGTGGAAAACATGATTGTCTAATAATAACACTGATACAGTATAAGCTTTACCCATGAGGTTATACCCAGAGGTATATGGATTACGATTCCATCAAGGTTGTCTATTTAGAAAAAGAAGAAAGAAAACTAGTGGCACATATTTCCACCACCAACCGCTTCAAAATTGTATCTATGGAGAATATAAATAAATTCATTACATACCTTATGATGCGGGGTCACGATGTCTGTTGTAGCTCCATACTAGTTCATGAGTTATCTATGATGTCTCCTATCAACCACCATAATATGTGTCATCTTTTTAGTGCCCCTTAGTTTACTAGTGAGTTCACTACAAAAGAAATTACAACTGTAAACACTCAACAATGGGTACCAAGGAGGTCTCACTGGGCACATAAAGATGTGCAGAATCATGGTCGCGCTCATATCCCGGCTTCCGCATATGAAGCACATCGGTATATTCCGATAATAACAAGTTAAGAGGATCACATACATGATCACTCATATCAAGTATGGACAAATATTCCTATAGATTCCATGGGGAGAAACATATCTATACCAACACACATGATACTCCTTAACATATTCTAATGTTACAAGGAGGGTAAAATGGTCTTATATCTAGAACTTAGTAGAATATATCTTCCAGAATATCTCTGGGACCAAGAACGTGCATTCCTATATTCTTGCGCATACATAGTTGAAGTGGAACTACAGTTTAGAAACAAAAAGTATTTTTTAAATATTTTACAACACTAGTATGGATACAAGGACATGAAAATATACCAATCCAAATATATATTATATAATTTTATAATGATAATTAGGAAAAAATATCTACTTTGAAGAAATTACCCATTCTTTCTTCAATATAGGTTGAATATTAACATGTTTTGGTAAATGATGAGTCATATGACTAGGATTATATCCCCATTCTGATAGGGACTCACTAACTTGGATTGAATATTTATATAGTAAATGTTAACATTGTGATATAAAAAGTCCCAAAAGAACTTTAGTGACACAACACTGTTCTCATTTCCTCGATTCAATTTTGGATCACCAACTCAGTTTTTCACAATGTTAAAAATAAGTGAACATTCCTTTAAAAATAGAATAGAATCATATTCCAAATTCATTAAACTTGTCCCTATATACCTTCTCCAATAATGGTTATTCATTTCAATATATAAATAATCTCATAGACAGATAATTTCTCTACCAATAGAGCTACTTGAAATATTCAATCATATAATGGAACCTAGGACCATATCCATAGTTCCTAAAATTAACAACTACCCAAAAATCCTTCTGAGGATATAATAGAGGATGAACATATCCTGTATTCCATTTTGTATGTCCAATGAATTCCTATTTAAACATAGATTATACCCCTAAATCTACAAGGATTGACTCGTATACACTGAAAACCTTCTACATAGAGGATCATATTACATTCGATGATGTAGAAGCTCAATAAAATAGTTCATTAGCTACTCATTATAAGCCTCATATATCTATAGTATTAGCCTATTATCAACATGTTTTCTAACCATTGTTCAGTAGGATCATACAAATATGAAACCCCAAAAGGATAGTGTAACGACCTAATGTTTTTCAATTAAAATTCCATTCTAAATATTATTTCATAAAATCACATGAATGAACAACATAATGAACTACTAACTGATATGTGACCTTTAAACATCAGTTTGTCACTTTTGTATTTGGAATTTTGATAATCCGACATACACGGAGGTGTTCAAGATGATTTTAGGAGTATGATAGAACAAACTTGTCTTTTTGGGAGAATAGTAACAAACCATTATTTAGAGTAAAAGGAATAGTAATACTACCATTATGAATATTAAATAATAATATTATTTTATTTTGTTAAGGAAATAAGATAATGAGATCTTAGTTAATTTTTCAATGATAAATAAAACTATGTGCACATTTAAGATTGTTATTTTTCAAATTAACTATGACTTTATTTAAAAATTAAATTAATAAATTTGAGAAAATTAATATTGAAAAATGTACTTCATTTTTGAATTCAAGACGTCGAAAAATCATTATGGTAAATATTTGGTATTTTTCTGAAAATCTCAAATTTTTGATGAATAGTAAAATACGGTAAAATGCCGTATATACAATTTAACAGTTAAATACACTATTCATGACATCAAAAGTTATTCAAGGACACATGGTTTGAACTCACATGAACTTATTACAATTATGGGTCACATGAAACAATACTATTGGTTGTCTTGGGGGAAATAATAAAATAATGAAATAAATATTCAAAATTTACCCCTCCCCTCCACTATAAAAACCACCCTTCACACCCTCATTCACTCACTCCTCTCAATCTCCAATACTTCTCTAAATTATACCCAAACATCCTACCTAGCCCCTCTCTCACGTCCAAGATCTTCTGGTCTCATCAAAAGACCAAGCCTAGCTTCCTTAAGGAGGATCTCAAGAGAAGGATTTAAGAGGTAATTTCTCTCCCTCTTCTCCTTTAATTTCCATTAATGTTCATGTTCATTTCTTGATCTCTACCCACCTATATTCAACCAAATGGTATTATAAATCCATTATTATACATATACTAAATTTTTGTGATGATAATGGGATATTATATCATCCAACTCTCCTTTCACTCTTTCATTTTTTATTAAAGAGACCTTTGTTCGTGAGGTGTTAATTTATCACCTTCAATAACGACATGTTTTCTTCATCCATTTATACCATCAGATATGGTCATGAAACCATTTGTATGGTTTAAATAGTATATGTTATATGTATTATTTCCTATTTAATGTTCTGGAACTGAATTATGCACATATTACTGTGTGATAAATTAAAACAAGTTCGTTGTGATCGAACAACCACCCAAATTAACCCAAACAATCATCATTTATTTATTATATAATTAATCATCCAAATTGATCTAATATAAATCATTATAAGATCATTAAAAATCCTATAATAGCATTAATAACTTGTATTATCAGTTCTGGATGTTTATCCATGTTCTACCCGAATATCAATTTAAGAATACAAGTGAACCACTCAAGAATACCATAAAAACAATCATTCCAGAATAATGTTTCTAAACTCTATAACTCATTCAAAGGCACAAAACATCACATTATGAAACCACAATTAACCCTATTATTGTATAAAAGGCTCTGTAATTTCTAATTAATTAATATAATTCCTTTATACTGGACATTAAAAATAAATAAGCATTCAGATACAAGGTAAGGGGAAATCTCAAACCCAATTTTCTTCCTTCGGGTTCTACCTCTTTCACTTAATTTTGATAAGGTTACTCCATAAAGATCATATATTCATAATTATATTACATTTTATGGGATATAAATTTGTTCTAATGAATTTTATGTCAAACCAAATGTTTACCAAAAGAACACTTCTTTTAAGAACTCTACTTTTAACTCTCATTCACAGTTGATGGTTCTTGTATCAAGTATGTTGTTCCCTCTTTCTTTTGGGAACTGATAGCTTATGAATGTATTCTTATGATAGGAAAAACATTACTTTAAAATGGTTAGTTTTGTTCAATTTTGGTATGTGTTCTATGTGGAAATCAGGATGATGATAATGTTATGATGTGACAGGTGTTCCCAGAATTATATAGTGCAATTTCAATGTTTCAAAGTAACGGGAGCGCCCAGAATTATACAGCGCCCCAATGGATTGGGAAAAGTGATTAATCTCATGAGTAAATTTGAAATGATGTGTGAAAAAGATTCGATCATGGTTCACAAGTATGGGTGGTAGTTAACCACTAAAACATGACATTTTATTTTTATGCATTTCCATATTTCAAGTCTTTTATTTTTGTTCCTATCATGTTCATGATTTCTTTACCTATGTCATGATTATACTCACCCCATTCTATATTATTCTTATCAATCCACTTACTGAGATATTAGCTCACCCCTTTTAATGTATATCCTTAGGTGGCTACATATACTAAGGAGAGGACATGTGACAATAAGAATCTAGAGAAGAAGAAATTAAATAAATGTTTATGCTTGATGTAGTAATTGTTATGTATGGTCATAGTTTTCCCAAGACACTAAACCATTGGATCCTCTTTGTATAATACTATTATGTTTTTTACCTTTTAAATGATTTAATAGTAATGTATGAAAAGGATGGGATGATATAGTTGGTATCAGATGAATGGTTTAGTAAATTTGGGAATTTGGATTAGTGAACCCTAGAGAAAACCACTAGCATGAGACTAAGTACAAGTAGGCACACCAGAAAATCTACATAGGTATACCATATGTTATGTTTTTGGTTTAAATTTTTTAAATTAATAATTTATTCATAACTTTTTTACTTATGTTTTTCTATCCTTTTTTAGTTTTGAAAATGGTGGGAACCAGGAGAAATTAGGCCAGCAACTCGTGCGAGGGCCAATGCAACGATTGCCTGAACGACATCCCCAATGATTTGGGAGGTGGAGTTAAAAACTTCATGGTGATGCTTAACTAATTATCTCAGGTTATTAAAAATAACCATAATAATGGGGAACTTCCTCCTTCACCAAAGAGGGAGAAACTGGCTATCGAATGTTATCTGCGGCAACGACCATAGACGTTTAGTGGATCTTTCGATCCACTTGTTGCAGAATAGTGGGTTAAGTCCATGGAGAAGATCTTTTCTATTGTTCAATATTTTGAGATAGAGAAGGTGACTCTAGCTATTTATCGTCAATATGGATAAACTGATCAATGGTAGTATTTGATTAAGAACACCATGAAAATGGAGGAAATTGAAGAGATGGAATGAGAAGACTTTAAGATAATTTTAATTAATAAAAATTTCTGATGAACTCTTCTTATGAATATGGAAAAAGAATTTATAGAGAACAAGAATAAATAAGGATAATCTATCACAACCTCTAAAGAAAATTTCACAATGCTTCCAAGGTAGGCTTCGGGTTTTGTTATCAAAAATGATAACAAAATTGACAGATTATTTAGTGGATTAAAACCACACCTTCTAAAGGATCTTGCAATTCGAGACTTTGGGAGGTATGAAGAAGTTGTTAGATGTGCTCTCAAAGTGGAGGTGGAGTTTGGAGAATGGTCCCATGGATATGATGATAAGAAAAAAAATATGGAGTTTCAAGCTGGTGGATCTAATGAAAAAGGTGGGAAGAAAAATCAACGACCCACATGCCAAAAATGTGGGAAGTTTCACTATGGGAACTGCCTCAAAAGGATGAGAAAATGATTCAAATGTGGGAAAGAAGGACACCATGCCCAAGAGTGTCGAAAAGACACAAAAAAGAAGAAGAATGTAGCTGATGAAAGGAAAGAACCACTCATGGTTCAATGCTACATCTGTATGGACCTAGGGTACTATGCAAACCAGTGCCCAAAACTCGAGTTCTTAAGGGTAATCAGCATCATCAACCACCAAAGGAAAAGGAATAAGGGAAGCCTTATGCCATCACTACTACAGAGGTGGAAAATGATAATCAAGTCATACAAGGTACACTTCCTATTCACTCAAGAATGGAAAAAGTCTTAATTGATTCGGGTTCTACACATTCCTTTATATCTTTCAAGTTTGATAAAACTATAGAATCGATGCCCTGAAACCTTGAAGTAGAGATATTTGTAAAAACACCAAGTGTGAAAACATTTCAACCCAAGTGTTTGAATCTTTTCTTTTTGGCGTATCTGGGACGATTATTCTGGAAAATCTAGTAATACTTCCCTTGGTAGAATTCAATGCTATAATGGGAATGGTTTGGATCTCGTTATATAGAGCACATATCAACTGTCGGGAAAAGAAAATATCTTTTCATATTGCGAAACATCCCAGGCTATTCTAAAAATTGAAGGAAGATCATGAATCTCATTTAAAAAATTATTCAATGGTTTGGGTTTAGATTCCCTAAGAAGAAGCATACCTCGCCCAAATGGATGAGTTGAAGTAATGTGACAACCGTGAGGAAATTCCCATCGAGAGGGAATACAGTGATGTATTTCCCGAAGAGTTACCCAGAATTTCCCCGGATTGTGAGGTAGACTTCTCAATTGAACTCATACCTGGAGCTACTCCTATCTCGAAGTATCCCTATAGGATGTCTCCTATCGAACTGGTGGAGTTTATGAAGCAGCTTCAAGAGAATCTGGACAAAGGGTTCATACTCCCTAGTGCATCACCTTAGGGTGCACCAGTACTATTTGTGAAAAAGAAGGATGTAACAATGCAGCTGTTTATTGATTATCGGGAACTCAACAAGATCACCATATAGAACAAGTATCCTCTTCCAAGGATTTATGACTTTCTCGATTAGTTAAGAGGAGCTAAATACTTCTCAAAGTTGGATCTTCGTTTTGTATATCATTAGGTAAAGGTGATGAAGGAAGAAATTCATAAGACTACCTTCCGTACAAGTTATGGGCACTATGAGTTTTTCGTGATTCTCTTCAGACTTACTATTGCCCCTACAATCATATTGGATTTGATGAATAGAGTCATTAGACATAACCTCGATAAATTTGTTGTATTGTTTATCAATGATATTCTCATATACTCTAAAAAAAAGGAGGAACCTGAAGAACATCTATGACTTGGGTTGGTGACATTGAGAAAGGAGAAGTTCTACGCCATGTTCAGAAAGTGTGACTTTTGGATGAATCAAGTCACATTATTTGGATATTTAATCACATGTGAGGGAATATCTTTGGATCCTTCAAAGACAAAGGCGATTGTGGAATGGCCTAGTCCCTTTAGTTTTACAGAAATCCATAGTTTTTTGGATTAGCTGGGTACTACCGATGTTTTGTGAGGAACTTCTCACGATTGTCATGCCTGCTTGTTAAGGTAACCAGGAAAGGGGTAAAGTATGTCTGGGCAGAAGAATTTTCTGGAAGCTTCAAGGAGCTAATGAGATGGATGATCACAACACCTGTTCTCACACTACCGAAAAGTTCAGAATGTTTTGTGATATACAGTGATGCTTCAAATAAAGGCTTGGGTTGTATACTCATGCAAAATGATAACGTGATAGCCTATGCCTCACGACAGTTGAAGATCCATGAGCTGAACTACCCGACACATGATCTAGAGCTGACAGCCATGATTTTTCCATTGAAAATCTGGTGGCACTACCTTTATGGTAAGAAGTGTGAGATATACACAGACCACAAGAGCCTAAATTATATATTCACACAAAAGGATCTCAACATGCATCAATGGAGATGGTTAAAGCTAATCAAGGATTATGATTGCTCTAGTCATTATCATCCTGGAAAGGTGAACAATGTAGCTGATGCTCTAAGAAGAAATAACCTTCTACTTTATCCATGCTTCGAACTGGGAAAGTCCTTATCTTCCTGGATATTCAAAGAATGTATTTGGAAATCAGAAGGGCAGGGGATGCATCCTACCTTGCCCAAATGAATGTGCAACCATCCATCTAGGAGAATATTATGGAAGCACAATGAGATTATGTGGAGATAGAAAAGAGGTAGAATGAAGTAAAGGAATGGAAGCTGCAAGAGTTCCATATCGACGATGATTGTGTGATTCCATTTGGAACGCAGCTTTATTTGCCTTCATCACCCAGGATAAAGAAGGATCTATTGGAAAATGCACATAGCTCTACTTTCTCTATCCATCCTGAGAGTACCAAGATATACCGTGATCTCCCGGAACACTTCTGTTGGAATAACATGAAGAAGGAGATTGAAGAATATATATCAAGGTTCATGGTATGTCAGCAAGTTAAAGATGAGCGATAAAAGTCCAAACGTATGATGCATCCATTTCCTATACCCATGTAGAAATGGGAAAATGATACTATGGACTTTGTCACGGGTCTCCCGAAGATGTCAATGGGAAATAATGCGATATGGGGTGTGGTAGACCGACTAACCCAAACTTCCCATTTTATCGTTATTCGGGAAGATCTCTCACTTGAACAACTTACAAAGATATATGTGAAGGAAGTGGTGAGACTTCACGGTGTTCCACTCTCAGTTGTCTCTAACCGTGATCTGAGGTTCACATCTAAATTCTAGAGGAGCCTTCAACATGCCTTGAGTATTGAATTAAATTTCCACACGGCCTATCACCCCCAAACTGATGGCCAATCTAAAAGGACTATTCAGATGCTTGAAGATATGCTTAGAGCCAGATCTCTAGAATTTAAAGGTGGATGGGATCAGCACCTCCCATTTGTTGAGTTCTCATACAACAATAGCTTCCAATTGAGTATTCAGATGGATCCATATGAAGCTCTGTATGGAAAGTGATGTAGAACTCCAACCTGTTGGGATGAAGTTGGAAAAAGTTAGCTACTTGGACCTGATCTTGTTCAAGAGATGACAGAGAGGGTTCAAGTCATCCAGAAACACATCAAAGCTGCTCAAAGTCAGCAAAAGAGCTATGTTGAAAACCGTCGAAGGGACATGGAGTTCAACTTTAGAGATAAAGTCTTCCTTAGAATATCTCCATGGAAGACAGTCATGTGATTTGGGAAGAAAGGGAAGCTAATCCCAAGGTACATTGGCCCCTTTGAGATCCTTGACAGCATTGGAGATATGACCTATCGTCTTCTACTTCCACCAAATATGGCTCATGTTCATGATGTGTTTCATGTATCACTATTGAGGAAGTACATACCAAACCCCTCACATGTACTAAACTCATAGGTGGTGCAGTTGGAAGGTGATATATCCTATTAAGAGCAGCCCGTAATGATTCTGGACTGAAGTGATAAGGGTCTACACAACAAGTCAACCCTACTTGTCTAAGTTTTTTTGAGGAACCATAAGTTTGAGGAAGCAACTTGGGAACCGGAAGAGGCGATAAAGGAGAATTACCCTCACCTGTTTATGTAAAATGAAATTTCGAGGGAAAAATTTCTTAAGGGGGGAAGAATGTAACAACCCAAATATTTTCAATTAAAATTCCGATCTTAAAGATATGTCATAAAATCACATGAATGCACAACATAATGAACTACTAAGTGATAAGTGACCTTTCAACATAATTTTTTCACTTCTGTGATTGGAATTTTAAAAATCTAACCAACACAGTTGTGTTCAAGATGAAATGAATAGTAAAATGAATAGTAATATGAAACATATGAATAGTATATAATAATATCACTTTATTTTCATAACGAAATAAGATAATGAGATCATAGTTAATTTTTCAATGAGAAATAAAACTATGTACACCTTTAAGATTGTTATTTTTCAAATTAACTATGCCTTTATTTAAAAATTAATTTAATAATATTTAGAAAATTAGTTTCGAAAAATGGACTTCATTTTTGAATTCTACACGTCGAAAAATCGTTAGGGTAATTTTTTGGTATATTTCTGAAAAACTCGAATTTTTGATGAATAGTGAAATACAGTAAAATACCGTATATACAAATTAACAGTTAAATACACTATTTATGACATCACAAGTTATATAAGGACACACTATTTGAAATCACATGAACTTATTACTATTAGGGGTTACATGAAACAATACTATTGGTTGTATTGAGGGAAATAATAAAATAATGAATTAAATATTCAAAATACCCCTCCCCTCCACTATAAAACCACCCTTCACACCCTCATTCCCTCACACCTCTCAATATCCAAGACTTCTCTAAACTATGCCCAAACATCCTCCCTATCCCCTATACCATGTCCAAGATCTTCTAGTCTCACCAAAATACCATGCCTAGCTTCCTTATGGAGGATCTCAAAAGAAGGATTTAAGAGGTAATTTCTCTCCCTCTTCTCCTTTAATTTCCTCTCATGTTGAAGTTCATTTCTTCATCTCTCCCAACCCATCTTCACCCAAATGGCATTGTAAATCAATTATTATACATATACTGAAATGTTATGATTATTATGGGATATTATATCATCCAACCCCCCTTTCCCTATTTCTTTTTTTATTAAAGAGAACGTTGTTCGTGAGGTGTTAATTTATCACCTTCAAGAACGACATGTTTTATTATACAATTTACACCTTCAGATCTGGTCATCAAAACCATTTTTATGGTTGAACCAGAATATTTTATATGTATTATTTCCTATTTAATGTTCTCGTACTAAATTATGTACATATTTTTATGTGATAAATTAAAACATGTTCGTTGTGATCGAACAACCTCCCAAATTAACCCAAACAATCATCATTTAATTCTTATCTAATGATTCATCCACATGGATATAATATAATTAATTATAAGATCATTAAAACTCCTGTAATTTCATTAATAACATGTAATATCAGTTATGAATGTTTATCCATGTTCTACCTGAACATCAATTTAAGAATACAAGTGAACCACTCAAGAAAACCATAAAAACAAACAATCCCAAATAATGTTTCTAAACTCTGTAACTCATTAAAAGGCACATAAAATCACATAATGAAACTATAATGAACCCTATTAATTTATAAAAGGTTCTATAATTTCTAATTAATTAATATATTGTCATTGTATAGGACATTATTGAGAAGGAAGCATTCAGATACAAGGTAAGGCGAAATCTCGAACCTAATTTCCTTCCTTCGGGTTCTCCCACTTTCAATACATTTTGATATGTTTACTCCTTAAAGTAAATGTATTCATTATTATCTTACCTTTTATGGGATATAAATTTTTTCTAATGATGTTTATGTCAAACCAATTTTTTTTTCAAAGGAACTCTTATTTTAAGAACTCAACTTTTACCTCTCATTCATGGTTACTGGTTCTTATATCAAGTATGTTGTTCCCTATTTCTTTTGAGAAACCAATTCTTATGAATGTATTCTTATGAGATGAAACCCATTATTTACATGGGTCAGTTATTTTCAATTTTTATATGTGTTCTATGTGGTAATAATGATAATGATAATGTTATGTTCTGACGGGTGCACCCAGAATTATACAGTGCTCTAATGCATTGGGTAATGTGATGAATCTCATGAGTAAATGTGAAATTATGTGTCAAAAAGATCCTAGCTTGGTTCACAAGTATGTGTTGTTGATAACCACTAAAACATGATGTTCTATTTTTATGCATTGCCGCATTTCATGTCTATTATTTATGTTCCTCTCATATTCATGATTTCTTTCCCTATGTCATGATAATACTCACCCCATGCTATATTATTCTTGTCTATCCTCTTACTGGGATTTTAGGTCACCCCTTTTAATGTATGTCCTCAGGTGGCTACATATACTAAAGAGAGTACAAGTTACAATAAGAATCTGGAGAAGAAGAAATTAAATAAATGTTTATGCTAGATGTTGTAATTTCTATGTATGGTCCTAGTTTTCCCAAGACAATAAACTGTTGGATCCTCTATGTGTAATACTATTATGTTGTTTACCTTTAAAATGATGTAATATTTATGTAAGAAAAGGCTGGGATGCTATAGTTCGTCTCAATATTAAGACAAAATTGTATAATGAGGCTCATTCCCCTGATAAGCACAAATCCATTTTCCTTGAGGCTAAACGAAACATACATGAAATACCTCATGGTAATGATGACTATTTAACCAAATCAGAAAAATATTAATAACATAATAGACCTCCTCATGGTACTATAATGTTAGATTGTAGTTACTCTACTAATGACATCCATCCTGGAAAAACTCTTCATGGTAAAATATATCCATGAAAAAGAAATCATACCCTTCACTATACAACTATGTATATAGAGGTTCTATAAAATGGGGTTAACCTTATATAGTTCCTCAAATATATGTAGGACCACTTCATGGTCTAATGGAAACCCAGAGAAGCAGTCCCTCTGGTTTGACTACGTAGAGGCATATAACCCTAATTAAGAAGTGGTATACATGGATATATATATATATATATATATATATCTCTGTGTGTGTGTAAGGATGTTTATATATATATATAAACATCCTTCCACCAATGTTCTAGTCTATCACCACTTCTAACTGTAAGATCCGAACTACGATAGATAAGGATTATGTGCCTTACTTGTGCATGAACATATTGGTAACTCATAAATAGATAAAGTCTAGGAACCTACCATATCAAGGATATGAGGGTAATTTCTAGAACATAAATACACTCTATTGTCAGTTTGATATGTAACCATCTTCTGTATCCTAGAACCCATGATTGGAAGAGCATGAAGAACACATAAAAATTATTTTCTTGTGTACACTAAAAACACAATGTTGACTACTTTTCCGAGCCCTAATATGAATACATATCTAGTAATGGGGAAAATATGGTGAATTTCTCTTCAATATGTTTCTAGAATATAAACACAAACCATATATTTCATCCTATAATGTAATATATTTTGGAGAAATTTGGGGACTTGGTAACTCATGTGACACCTAGTCAACAAATCTAGAATACTCTTCTTTGAGGATGCATAGACATTTTCAATAGCTATCTAGGGTCACTAGTAGTATCCTATGCTATGTATATCTACCAAAAGTTAAAACAACTCAATCACGAATGGATAAGTTGTAAATTAACCCATAATTCACATAAGAAGTGACTCCCAGTAGGCTATAATATTTCATTCAGATCATGCACAAGTAAAAATATTACAAATCAAATAGAAGACAATAGAAGCCATTATAGATGCAATCCTAGAGAGAACCCCTCTAATATGTTTGGGGGATTTTTTATTACTACCTCACTCTTTTGGGCAATTAATCCATTATTGGATCCCCACAAAAATGGAGGTCTTCACATACCAACCACATCCAACAAATAAGGGTGATGTTTTATCTCAATTACCACAACCATGTTCATAATAGCCCAATAGTGTCTTGGAGAATTGAATAGTAGTTCCAAATAAACCCCAACCCCTATGAATGGGGTGCATTGATATTGATATTCTTATACCAGTAGCAATCATATCCTCAACTGGAGTCCTTTTATCCATAGTAATATGATCATAAAGTTCCAATAATAGCATTATAGCATATATTGTCCCCAATGATAGGGGTATTATTATAATTATCTGAACACCAAAAGGCAGATTTTTTTTCTAGGTTGATAGGGACATATCAATGGCCTAAATACATGTTGGTCATGTTAGTATGAGACATAACTATTTCATTTAGGGCTTATTAAAAAATCAGGACTAGAAACCCCTATAAGGTCAATATTCATAGACCGAGACATTGAATCATATTGAAAATGTGGAAAAAAACATTAAGGGTTGTAAACTAAAATGGTCTAATATGACAAGTGGTCAAATGAATAACCTTGCAGCAACACTCTAAGGAGGAGTAAATTGTAAAGAACTTTCCTATTAAATGGAGATTAATAGGGAAACAATGATTTCCAAATACACATTAGTAAACATTATAACCATAAAAAAATTCATGTCTAGATGTAAGTGCAGAAGGATTTAATGCAGAAAACATACATCAAGTGGTAGGTGATCTAGATACAAAAAATAATGCTATATATACACATCTAAAAATGAAGTGGCCAGAACCAGGCTCCTCCAAATGATGAATGACTTCATACATAGTAGAACTATAATAAAGATAATGGGAATGGTATGGATACATCACAATAACCACAAAATTTAGATAAAACTACCTCTTTATAGTAATGACTCACACAATATGAGAATGAGATACGTAATCTCATATAGTTTAAAGAGGAACTACTCAGGAGAAACATTCTTAATGAGTATTGTATTCAAATAGAAATGAATATCCTTCCTCACATGAATTAGTGTAGAAAAAATCCACATTAATGAGTGTAATATTAGCATCAAACGAGATCTGGATCTAGGAATGTGGTTTCAATAAATGAGGAATTTGTGGACAATTGTGACATTCCTCCATTATGAATAAAACCTCTTCCATGATTGGGTGATAGTTCAATCCTAGAATAGATCATGAGAAAATGAGATATTAAATTGTGGAAACCACATAAATCATCACCCACAACCTATATATGGGATTTATTATAGACAATGATACCTCTACAACTCTATAACACCATCCAATCAATGTCTACTCGAATAGAACCCCTAGTATAGTGTGCCCCTGTGAATCCTGAAATGAAGCCATATCCCAAATCAATAGATGAAAATTTTCCCATTTTTCAATAATTAAAATCCATTATTCTAAAACCTTCATGGAATGAGATATCCATAACAGAATATTAGGCACTCACTATATATAAGGTTCCCAATGGTCGGATTTTGAGATTAGAATTAGATGGCCTAGATGATATATTTTGTGCCATCATTGGTTGTGCTATCCTTTTTTATAGAATAATTCATAAAGGATATATTGGGGGATGGTAAGTGATTCTCCATAAAGTACTATATTATTTCATTATCATATTAAATAAAATTACAATTGTTCACCTCATAGATTGAATTGAAAACCTGAAAATGAGAGGGGTTTTGAATTTATCAATAGATTTAATGGTTAACCAACTCAGTCAGTATCCCCATCTTGTAATATATATATATATATATATATATATATATATATATAACACTATGCATAAAATAAATAGTATGATATAAAAATTTCATTGATCCTAATGAATTATGAAGATAGATTACCTGAGTTTACTGAGATATAATAATGCCTATAAGATGTCTTTGGGTGGACCCGAGCTAAATTTTAGCTCAGACCTTCATCAGTATGGCAAAAAATGTAATTTAAAGACTCCAACTATGACCCTCAAACCATTAAAAGTACCAAATTATGATCCTAGGTATTCATAGAATCATCTAAAAGACCCATAAATTTGAAACAGTAAGAAAATCACCCTAATACAAAGGCAAAAAGAGATTAGGTTCACTAATAATTCATGGAATAGGTGAATAAATCTTATTCCATCTGAAATGAAAAAGATCCAAGATTATTTATTTAATCCCATGTAAAAATAACCGTCTTATAAAACTACAAACTATTAATCTCAACTTGTTAAATCTCACTAATCATATTAACCGCTCCCATTTTTTTGGATATTGAGTCACACTATATAGGACATATATTTATTTAGAGTCATCCTCTATATCATAGTTTATTTTTGGAAAATTTATAGTAATGAAATCCCATGCATATGTCACTTAGCCAACCACCCCTTTACTAGAAGATTATGTTTACTAGGATGATATTCTGGTCAGGCATAGAGGGAGGTACGATAAATGGATTACTCGAATGATAGTTGATCATTGTCATGAAACCCTAACCGAATGACTCCAAATTCTAGCTAAGATCCTGGTTCCAGGCATGTTTCATTGAATATTCCACTTGAATGAATATGTAGTCACTAGGCAATGTAAATGGTAAGAGAGAAAGAGTTACATCCAACTAACATAAGATCTGACTCTTGTAGATTTAGTTGCATCAACATTGGGTAATCAGACCCAACGGGCCTAGTAAAACCCTAATTTGAAGAATAAATCATTTGGAGTTTTACTACCATGGTTTACATAACATATTTTTTCTCAGATGAAAAAAACGACTCCATTTACATGTTTTTTACACTTGACTAGGGAGCTAGAAACTAAGGATACAAAATATGAGGATAAAGGGGATGGCGCTGGACTGGCCAAACCAAATATTCCTATCATATACCTATGGTTGGAATATATATTAGTGATAATTGAGGGAATACATATCAAAAATCCAAACATAAACATCTAGATTTCACATATCTCTCTAGTATTTATTCAAATCTAATAATTTTACTTGCCTATCTGGTGGGGGTGTGATTGTCTAATCATCCCAAATGAATTGGAATTACAACAAGACCTATGAAACATAAAAATGATACTCCATTATCCACCTATCATGAAATTGTCTAATACACCACAAACAACTTAGCTCTTGATCCACATAATAGGTAGAAACGCCATCTTAGGAAGAACATACATATAGATGATAAGTATGATATTATGAAATAGTTTGTCGTTTCCCCTACAAAATATCAATTCCTAATGCTCTGTATATTTCATAATAACTCATATATACACTCATCAAGGCCATATATATCCCACATCAATTTTATGATGATATTTATACATCCAAGTATAATCATTTGGTGACTCTTCGGTCAAATAACATACCACTTTTTAATTTATTGAACATGATTATGAAGAGTTTGTATAGGGATATATCATAATCCTATATTTTTTAGGAAAAAATGATCATATTGATATTTTACAAAATATTTTTATTGAGTGTTCCATCATCAACCTCATCAGGATCCTAAACTTCTACCCTTTGGGATATATAAATTTGTAAATATCATTAATGAAGATAACCATTCAATGGTAAAACAAGATAGAGAAAATGCCTATAAAGATAATCCATCTCACTGTTCAGTTTTGGGATCTCACATCCAATACTATGTTCATGGTTATCTATCATTACACAATATAGAATTTCATACTTGGAAGAGCATTAATTCATATATACATTCAGGTACCTTCAACATTTCATCGATACAAGAAATAATCCATCAATTGGAAGTTCAGAATACTACATGGTGAATGCAACCCCTTCAAGTATTTAGTGACTATATACAATGAGGATGGATTCAGAAGAAGGAAATGAAATAATTAATGTTGGATGAATTAATATTATTTTCATCCCCTATATATCAAAGGTCAAATTAATTAGTCATGAAATAAAACATGGATGTACATAAGAAATGTGTTTTAAAATAATAAAATAACACAATCCATGAGATCATAATATAAATATTTTAATATTAGTGAAAATATATAACATGACATAAAAATGAGTCAGCCTAACTACCAAGACTATATGAAATTGTGGAAAAGTTCATATAGTCGAATGTGGTTTAATCTCTATCTCAACATAATTTCATATGAGATTGAAAATTGCCCAATTAATTAGAGTGATATCTAGGAACACCCATTACAAAATGATCTTGAATATGTGTGCCACCTGAAGAATAAAAGATATGGAATAATCATAAGTATTTACCATGGAATGAAATGGGAATTTTAATACATTAATGAGGCTTGACAAATTAAAATAAATCAATTTAATCAAAATATTATTCAACTAATCTAATTATTCATAATCAATTTAATATTTTATGGAATATGGAATCATACGATATCATATGAATTAAATCATATTATTCAAAAAAGGATTTTGAAAAAGAAGAAAATACATTAAATGATATTATTAAAGACTTTTTTATGGAAATACTCTTTTACTTTCATAATTACATAGGTTTAAAATGTCATGAAATTATAAAATATAACATTTTCTATGAATATAACCTTTTAAACAAATAAATTTAGTTTCCAAACATTAATTTTTCATGATAGTGGAAAATGCTTTGCATATCGTATATGTTATAAAACATTACTTCCATATTTTGGTTAGGAATGTCTCAAAAATACCTTGTTTTGAAAATTATGAAATATTATTTTCAAAACATTGTGTAAAAATTAAAACATGAATAAAAATATATTTAAATTACTATGGGATAATATTAAAAACATTTTCAGAATAAATTTTAAAAATCATGGATAGGGAATAAATGTTAGTTTTAAGAGAAACATTCAAAAGATAATTTTTTAAAATGTAGTCCCTTATAAATTAGAGTGAAAATTAATAAAAAAGAAAAAATATGTGTACTCTATATAAATTCAAATATAAATATTTATAATATAATATAATATATTAAAAATTAAATTCTCAAATATTCATGGTACAAAATTATCACGGAAGAAGATGTTTAACCCATTGAATGGGAATTGTGTAATGAATTCAATTACAGCGTTTTAGTATATAAAATAATATTCCCCAAGACTGTAATAATTATCAAAATAGACAGTTTATACCATGATGATGATTATATTCATGCTAATCTATTTTAAAGGGTAGCATATTTCCTCCATACATAAAAATAGTGGTAAATAAGACATATATCTCATAGATGTAAAAAAGTGAGATGATAAACCCTTACATCCTGATTTACATTGGAGGTGAATACTTTGACCTCCTATAAAATGGTTAAAAAATTTCATTAACTCATTATTGTATAAATAAATACATTTTTTACCTTGTGTGATAAATTTATAACATCTTATTACTCATTCATTAATAATATTTTATTATTTTTGTGGTTTTGGTTGCATTAGTTTCGTGGTTTCATGATTGATTAATTTTTATAACATTATGGGTGTTCTGGAAAAATTGGATTAGAAATATAGAAGTAGAATTAAATAGTATTTAATAAATTTCATAGTTTTAAATGGTTTCATATATCATTATTATTTCTTATATGATTATAAATCTCTTGATTAAATGTTAATGAAAAATGATTGGATTAATTGGGATGTTTTTATGAACATCTCAATCTAAATTCATTTTATTTAATATTATGAGTTTATATTATACCCAAAACCCAAAATATGAAATAATATATCTATACAAATATTATTTAATGAAAATAATATCTTTATTACAAGCAGTGAATGCAGTAATGGGTGAAAAAAATTAATATTCATAGAGGTGAATAACAGACATAAATTTTAAAATCGATTCATTTCATTTAATAAGAGTAGAAAATAAATTAAATGGATAAGAGATATTTAATTTGAAACATAAAAATATATTATATTAATGATTTTGGATTTATCCATCATTATATTGATGAATTGGGTGAGTATAAAATAAAAAAAAATAAAGAGTGGTGTTTTTGGAGAATTACCTCTTAAATATCACCTCCTTGAGAGAGAGTTGAGGACCATGGGCTTTTTAATTTTGTTATACCAATATAAAATGTATCTTGGGAGAGTTAGGAGGAGAGGTCTGGGAAGATATTTCATCCTCATTGAGTCTTATTAGATGAAATGGAGAGGTGAGGGTGGTATTAAAACATGTGGAGAGTTGGGTTTAAATGATTAAAAAAATGATTATTTTATATTTAATGCCAACAACATTAATGTGGAATTAATTTTGAAGACATTTTTGGATACTTTATATCTTTATAATATTATTAGTGTTTATAAATACCTCAAACAACAATATTTTTTTATATTTTTTTTGAAATTTTAAGCCGTTACATTTTAACTCTAACTCATTTCATTTTTTACCAATAATACGACAAATAATTTTTTTAACATGGTAAATTTTAGTAAATAAAAATTATGTTGACCATAAATCCTAATTTTGACGTTATTATACCAAATATAGAATACAGTTTACAAAATTAAATTGAAATAATTTTAAAAATAAGATTTAAAATTAATTCTTCATATGTAATGGGAGAGTTTTTAAAGTGAAAAGTTCAAAAGCTTGAAATATTTTTATATCCTTTTTCAATATGAATTTGATTAAAACGATCATTTTTTTTAATTATTTATAATTTACTAATTATACCTTAAAAATTTTAATATATAATTTAACAATGTAAATAATTTAGATGAAAATTCAATTTCAAAATATAATGATATATTCTACACTTTTCACCAAAAAATGAAACTTATCTGAAAAATGAAAAATTCACCCTATGATAATTTTTATTATATGATTTAAAAAATTATTTTTTCAAAATAAATAAATATATGTCTCAAAATTTATATTTAGTATTGGTTCTCCATCAAGAGAAGATAAAATTATCTATTATAAAAATATAGCCTTTTTTCACTCGATATTTAATTTATGTTAATGGTATGAATATTAATAATATAGTACAAAAAATTTATTAAATTTATAACATAAAAATTATATTATGATATTTCACTAATATTAATTAATTTAATTTACTAAGATCAACTAACATTTTGGAAATATAAATATTTTTTTAAAAAAACAGTCCATTTATGTTCCATTGGTTTTTTTATTCTCATTTCTATGTAATTTGTAACCAATTTATCAATTTATAAACATGTGTATAATAGATTTTCATAATTTAGTAAATCCTATTCATTCATACCATTCCAATAGCTTGGTGGTAATAGTGGTGTTAAAAAAATAATATTTTAGTGTTCACTAGGGATCAGTGTTTTTTAGAAGTAAGTTATCGAAGTGATTAAATTAATTTTAAAGGAATATAGATATCAAAAAATAAATGTCTGTTACATTATAACCCCATAAAATTAATTTCCCAATGAAATTCATTAATAAGATATAAATTTATGAGGATACAAATGCATCAATACTTTCTCATATTCCCACATAGATTACACAAATATGGTGGGTTTTTTTTTTTGCAAAAACTTAACTAGGTGAGGGGTCTTGTTTCATAGGACCTTATCCATATAATATAGAATGCCTATATTTTTTTATTTATAATAATTATTTTTCTCTAGTGGTATGTACTCTTATTTTATAACATGTTAAATATTAGGTATGCAATTCCATAGGAGTGGTCCATGGAGCACATTAAGATCTTGAGAGAGATTTGATGGGAGAGTCAATCGATGATATACCATCCAGGTACTATCTAGAATTAAAAAAAGTTTACATATATTATCATTTGAAATTATACAATGAAAATCAAATTTTGATCATGGTAAATTATTATTTGGGAAACCCTCATCATAATAATTATTAGTAAAACATCCTCTTAATAATAGAGAAAAAGAAATGTGAAGGTCACCAAAAAATTAGGATTTAAAATTTCATAACATTAGTGTGAAGAGAAAACCGAAACATGGATGAGAAATAAAACTATTAGGTTTTGATGCAAAGGGATATAGAATATGGTCATCTAAAATTAAACCACAACAAAACATTAAATTTGTGATAGGTTAAAAATTCCATTGACTTCTCACTATAAAAATTAAATCAATAATGGAATTTTTTCTAGACCTTTTTCATAATGATGGTTAATTGAATTACCTCTATATTTATAAACAAGAGTAAATATACTTACTCATCATGTAGAGTTTCATCCATTAATAAATTTCCACTACAATTTCTTTTTTTTCTCTAAATTATCAGTATGATGTTTTTTTAATTTCTGATGATGTATAATAATCTTGTATTACGTAGTAAATATACAAATGAAAATAATATATTCCTCTCATATTCAGCCATTAGTCCAATCAAAATTTTTTTATAGGATATAATCTTATAAATATAATAACCCATTATATGATGAAAAAATAATTTTATCTAAATAATTATATAGAAATACTCAGTGATAAATATATATCATTCTCTAAATGAAAATAATTAAATTTCTTCATAACTATTCTAGACAACGATTGAAACAAAAAAAATTAGAAGTTATTGATCCCATAGTATTTTGATGTAAATTTTAATATTCACCCCCAAATAAAATCATTCCATAAAAATGTGTCATACCAAAAAATGTGATTTCCCAAATCACATAATCTCCAAAATATGATATCCATTTCCATAAATTACTCAAACCACAATAATGAAACAATGAAATAATTTATTCATCCAAAATAGAAATAAACCATTATTCATCAAATAAAATCTCATAATATTATATTCACCATAAACATATAGTTATAAATATTGTGAACAAATTCAAAAATAAGAAGAATAACTTAATCTCCATATAATTTCTAATTTCATGTTTATCTATAAAAAATATTTCTACCATACTAACAAAACCATATTTATTCAATTATTATAAATGAAATCCAATTATTATATAATAACCAGGACATCACATAGTCCAATAGTTGATGATGCACCCCTATCTCCCATCGGTTCTGGGTTCAATTCCCATGACCATGCCAAACATGACGGGTTTTCACCCATATTGAGGATTTAACTATTCCTAAAATTATATTATTATTATCCAAATAAAATTTAATAATTGAGAGGAAAATATTAAAAAATACCCTTAATATTTTTTAACCCAATATTAATCTCATATCTTCTAAATTTAATTCATAAATATAATAACACATAATTAAATATAAAATTAATGGCTACAAAAATATAATTATTCTCCATAAAAGTTCATAACTCAAATCCTAAAAAAAAGTTTCGAAGACATAAAAATTGCAATGAAGCTGAAAATTATAATCCCATGATGATATACATACAAATTCAAAATGCCACAAAATAAAACATCCTAATCTTAAAAGTTATCTAAATAAAGATATGATACCATCAATAATAGTCTATAAATCTGCACTTCTGGATCTGATGCTACACATATTAACATTAGCTTTATTGCATTTCAATTGATAAATGTGACCCAATTGTTTCTAAAAAACATACTATGTCAATAGAACATATTAGGTCATTACATACCCAAGGATATATTATTTTTATAATTTTATAGATTTAGAAACAAATCATAACAACACGGGTTCATAAAATAATCTCAAAAAGATCAATATTATCTCCCACTATACCTCAAATTCATAATAGTTAATCAAAATCAACCATGTGACATCCATCAAAATACTGTTCATTAAACAAGTTTCTTCAAAACCTAGTGAAAATAAATCACATGAAGGTAGATCTTAGATGCTTATTAGGGGAAAAAATATATTAATAAAACCCTGATATTTTGAAATCATATTACAAGAATAAGGGTATCTAATCATTCATATATTGTTTGATAATTATACCATGTATATCCATGGTTAAAATTAAGAGTCATGAAATAAAACATGGATGTTCATAAGACATGATTTTTAAAATAAATAAATAATATGATCCATGTTAGAGAAATACACAACATAAAATTGTGGAAATAAAATATAACATGATTCAATACTAACTTCAAAGTGTATATCACATGGTGGACAAGGTCCCATAAAAGAATTAGTTTTACTCCCTATCCTAACATTATGTCTCATGAGACTACAACATTTCCCAATACAATGGAGTGTTATCTAGGAACACCCTTTATAACATGATCATGAATATATGATCTACATGAAGAATCAAACATATAAAATAATCATAATGATTACACATTGAATGAAATATAAATTTTTTATTTTCATGAGGCATTAAAAAAGTAAATATAAAAATTGTATAAAAATAGTACACCCCCAATAAAACTAATACTAAACCATTTTATAAAATATAGAAGATGACCTCATAATAGATCAACCTAAATAAAGTGTAATACTCAACAATGGTTGTTGAAATAAATAAATATACTGTAAAATATATTATTGATAAATTATTTAGGAATATACATCTTTTATCTTTGAAAAACAAATAGGCATAAAAACTATGCAATTATATAAAATAACATTTTCTTTGAAAATAACCCTGTAAACATGTATGGTATGATTTAAAATACTAAGGTGTCATGATGTTGTGAAGCTACTCTCATGATGTATATGTTTAAAAACATTACTTCTATATATTTTTTTTCAGAAAAGTCTGAAAGATCCTCGTTTAGAAAATGAGGAAATATAATTTTTAAAATATTGTTTAAAATGTAAATCCCGAGTTAAAATTTATTTAAAAAAATTTATAACAGTAAAAACTTTTTTAGAAACAATTTTATGGAACATGGGAATTGATGAGAATAGAGTTTTAAGGGAATGTTTAAAAATAATTTTCTTAAAAAGAAAGTCCCATATAAATAAGAGATAGTTTTAATAAAAAGAATAGAATAATATTATGATTTATAAATACACATATAATCAGGGTAAATATTAGATAATATATAAAATATTCATATCAAAAATATTCTTTGTACAAAGTAATCATGGAAGTATAAAATTAAGAGATGGAATGGAAATTGGGTTTAAAGTTCTCCTACAACATTGTAATCTGTCGACTCATATTCCAAAAAAAATTATCAAATGAAATAGTTAATTCAATTAATAAAATAATATTCAATGTAACATTTATCAAAGGGTATTATATAAAAGCACTACATAATAAATACTGGTGATTAATACATATATCTCATAGAAATAAAAAATGTGATATGAGAAACCCTTACCACATGATTCCCTATAGTGGTGCATACATAACCTACTTTATATTGGTAAAATTGTTTTAACAGGTCATTAAATTAATATATTAACGTTTTTAATAACTTATGTGAGGATTTTATAATGTCTCCTAACCATATAATTTATAATATTTCATTATTTCCATGGTTTCAGGTGTCATTCTTTCATGGTTTCATCATAAGATCATATCTGTAAAAACAAGGATGTTATTGTAAAATAGGATATCAAATATATAAGTGTAATTAGAACGATTTTACACACACTAAGGGGTTAAAATGTTCCTGTATATCTTTTTATTTCATACTTGAGGATGATTCTTTTGAAAAAATGTTAATGATGAATGTTTGGTTTTTTTGCATCATTTTAAACATCACATACTAGTTTGATGTTATTTAACATTATGTGTATATATTAATTCCATAAAATGAAATAGGATATAATATACATATTATAATATTATTTAACCTGAATCATATTGTTATGACCATCTATAAAGGTTTTAATGGAAAAGGGAAAAAATTATTATTCACTGAGGTGATTAACCGATATAACATGGACAATATATTCATTAATTTTAATAAGAGAAGATAAAAAATGCATTGGATATGATATATTTTATTATAAAAGTATTATATAAGTATACATATTATTATTGTGTTATAATTAATTATATCGTTGAATGATGTAAGTAGATAGAGGAAAAATAGAATAAATTAAGAGAGGAACTTTGAGAAAATTACCTCTTGAATATAAAATGCATGAGAGACCCTTGAAACCCATGCGTTTTTACTTTCAGTGATTCTGGAAGAACTATGATGTGGATAGAGTTATTATGAGAGGCTATTTCAGATAGATGAGGAGATTTATGGATTTGCAGTTGAAAGGGGGTAGTAATTAAATGTGGGGACAGGTGGGTTTAAGTTATTAATATAATGAATATTTTATATTTTCATCCGACCACATTGATGTGGAATAATTTTTCAATAAATTGGATGATAAATAAAATTTTATATAATTTTTATTGTCAATAAATAAATCAAACAACCCTAAAATTTTATATTGTTTGTTTTTTTAAGCTTATACCTTTTTAACATTATCAAATTTCATTTTTAACTTATAAAAGGGTAAATAATTTCTATACCTTGGTCATTTTTTTATAAATTAAAATGAAATTGACCTACCATCGTAATTTTAAGCTTATCAATATAAATATTAAATCCATTTTAAAAAATTAATTTCTAATAATATTAAATATTATATTTAAAATTAATCCCTCAGGTGAAATAGGGAAATAAATTTTTAATGTGAAAAGTTAAAATGGTTGAAATAATATTATAGCCAATTTTAATGTGAAATTTATCATAATAACATTAATTAAATTTATTAATTTATAATTTAACAAATTATATTTTAAAACCAATAAAAATATAATATAAATATAAAAATATATTTGATGAAAATGTAGTTTTTAAATATAAATTTTTATTTTTAACTTTTAACCAAAAAATGAATTTTATCAAACAGGTTACTAAACATTCCATGTGAGATATAGTTTATATTAAAATTTCCAAAAAATTATTTTTTGATTACCAAATTAATTTATAAAATTTTCATAGTTTATATTTTAGATAGGTGAACAAAAAAAAACAGCAATATTTTCTTTTATAAAAATATAGTATTTTAGGCTAAAAATTAAATATATTCTTATCTTCTTAGTATAAAACATATTTTAAAACGTTTTATTGAGTATTTAAATTAATAAATTACATGAATAAGTTTAATAATAATTATTAATTTAATTTATTAAGATAAAATTTCATTTAGGTCATAAAATTATTTACCTATAAAAACAATCCCTTTTAGTTAAATTCATTTTTTTTATTTTAATTCTTAATTTATTTCTAACCAATGAATTTATTTTTTAGACAAGTGTAGAAAATATTTTAACATTTTACTAAATAAAATTCATAACATCCATTACAATGGTTAGATAGAAACAATTAGGATAAATTAATACTAATTTGGTCTTCATTTAAACTCGATGTTATATAAAAGGTACAATATCAATGTGATTAAATTTATTTTAAAATGGATATAACATAAAATGTTAGGGTGTTATATTCTACCCCTGAAAATTAATTTATACCTAATTTTTTTTATTGTAATATAAAAATAAGAGGATAAACCTACGTCATCAAATACATTGGCTCATAAATATCTTCCTCAAATTTTTTGTTTCATCACAAAACATTAACAAGATAAGAGTCATGTTCCATGGAAAATTATATTTATTATAAATAATTTCTATTGGTTATTCATAATATGAAATTTATTTCTCCCATAGTATGACCTATGAGTTCAGTACATGTGAAAGATTGTGTATATACATCCTCAAGTGAGATACATAAATCACATAATGACCTTGATATAGATTTGGTGGAAGAGTCAGTAAATGAGATACAATCCCAAAAAGATCTAGGGTTTCAAAAAAATTACATTAATTTTTCTTAATTTTTAAATTGAAAATATAATTTGGATCTTGATAAGTTCACTTTTGAAAAACCACATCATAAAAAGGGTCAATAAACATCCACTTAATAATATGGAAATAGATATGTGAAGGAACCAAAAAATTTAGGATTTAGAATAGATAACCTCACTGTGATGTGAAAACTAGGACATGGAAGAAAAATCAAACATGTATGTTTTAATAGAGGGTGATAGAAAACCTGGTCATTAAAAATTTTACCATCACAAAACTATAACTTTATTATTGGTTAAATATATCATATAATTATTAGAATTTAAATTAAAAAAATAAAATTATTGTTTCAAGATCCATCTCCTTGAGTTGACTAATTATATTAAATAACTATCAATGTACATGTGTAAATATAATTACTTGGCATGTAGAGCATCATCCAGTAGTAAATTTCAATTGAAAACCCATTTTCTTTTTCATATTATGTGTAGGAATCTTTGTACATCAGAAGAAATAGATTAAATTTCTACTGATTAATAGATATAAAACATATCACAATCTATTCGTCCTATCTTCTCACATTAACCCAAACCAAACTAGCCAGTACATGATATAATATCATGAATAGAGTGAAATATTATATGGTGAAAATTGACTTTAATCTCGGAAATACCGTTGTAATACCCAACGTTAAAAATATATCTTTCTCTAAATAACTAGCTTTAAATTTCCTCAAAACTATTCTGGATTAATATTGAAAACCAAAAATTAGAAGAATTTTATCACATAGTCTTCTGAGGTAAATTATATTAATTATCCCCAAATAAACTCAATCACTCTTAATGTATCATTTTAATAATTTAATTTTCTTGATCACATAATCTCAAATATATTCTAACCATTTCCATAAATAAACTAACTCACCGTAAATACATGATGAAATCATATATTCATTAAAAAAATAAATTAAACATTATTTGTCAAATAAAATACCATAGTATTCTATTTACGTTAATCATATAGGGTTAAATATATTTTGTACATCATATGAAATAAAATTTATTAATTAATCACCAAATCTATTCCAATTCCATAATTACCTATAAAACATATTTTCCCAAAATGAAGATAACCTTAATTCATTTGATATTATATATAATATAAAATAATTTTACATTAACCATGAAATCATGTAGACCAGTGTTTGGTGGCACACCCTTGTCTCCATTGCATTGTGTGATAAATTCATTCATCCCTTCCAGATGAAATGGGTTCTTAACCATATTACGAGTTGTCCTTTTCCAAAAATTATCTTCTTCTAATACTGATAAAATTCTATAAATTGGAGAATAATCCTAAAAATAACCATAATAATTTTCCACCGCAAGGTTTGTCTCATAACTAACTCTTTTTATCCAAAAATTAAATTACCCATAAATAAATCAAAAATCAATGTCTCTCAAAATATTGTTAATCATCTTTAAATATTATAACAGAAAACATAAAATGGAATTTCTATGACAATAGACATTATATCATCCTGAAAATTATATTCCCATAAGGAAATCTATAACTACTAAGAATCCCACAAATGAAATAATCATAATTCCTAAGGTTTTCTAATCAATAATTGATAGAAACCATAAAATTCAATAAATCAACACTTTTGGATCTTGTGTTCAAAACATAAAATTACATTCTGGCCATTAATATTGATAAATATGACCAAATGATTTGAAAAAAAGAATACTAAGTCAAAAGAAAATATTGGATAAAGTACATATCAATAGAAAAGTTTTGGTAATATATTTAGAGATTTAGGAAAACTATCAACAACTTGGTTTCATAAAAAATTTGATAATAAATATCAACATTATCTCCTATTATACCCTACCTTCACAATTGTTTTCAAAATCAACCATGTCAAATCCTTCTAAACAGAGTTCATTTTATATCATTCCTAATAACATAGTAAAAATAAAACAATAGAAGGGAGATTCACATTCTATATAAGGGTAAACATAATAGGAATAAAACCCTGATAATATAAAATACTTAGATGTGAATAAGAGTTTGTGACGATGAAGATAACATTTGAAAATTATGCCCTGTATTTAAAAGGTCAAAATCTTGAATTATGAAATAAATCGTCAATGTTTGTAATACATGAGTTATAAAATAATGAAATAATATAATCCATGAAATCATAAAATAGAACTTGAAATTGTGTAAATAACATATAACATGTCATAAATATGAGTTAACACTACTATCAAACACATTATCAAGTGGTGTAAATGGTCCCATAAAAGAAATTTTGGTTAGTTCTTATCCCAAAATTACATCTCATGAGAATAAAACATTAGAAAATGCATTGGTTCAATATCTATGAAACCAATTATAACATGATAATTCATAAGTGTTCTGTGGGAATAATAATACATATAAACTAATCATAAGGATTACTAATGTAATGTTATTTGATTATTAATATTGTCTTGAGGCATGACCAAAGGAAATATAAATATGATTTTGAAATATTACATCCCCAGTAGAATTGATCATAAACCATTCAATACAACATGTATGATCATTTCATAAGAAATAAAAAATAATGAAACTTATTATTCAACAATGGATGTTGATAATGATACAAATATGTCAAGTGATATTATTGAAAAATTATTTATGAAAATATCATTTATTGCATTGAAAATTTCATAGGATTAAAATGAAACTCAATTAGAAAATAAAAAAACTTCTTAGAGGATAAACTTGTATACTTGTAAATTAGTCTTCAAAAAATGATAGATTAATTATGGTAGAATGTTTTTCTCATGCACTATAATTTACAATATAATTATACATCCATATTGTTTTTAGAAAAGTCTTAATGACCCTTGATTAGAAAAGGAAGAAATATAATATTCAAATCTTTTGTAAAAATGTAACACATGAATAAAAATGCATTTAAATATCCCAGGAATAAATATTAAAACAATTCATATATATATTTTTAATGAAAGAAAACACGGAATAAAATGTAGTTTTAAGGGATACATTAAAAATATATATTTTTAATGATTTCCCCTCATAAATTGGAGTGAGCATTAATAAAATAAAATTTATATGTGTAATATCTATAAATCCACATAAAATGAGTGGTAATATTACATAATATAAGAAAAAGTTATATCAAAAATAATTTTTATGAAATAGTCAATGAAGTAGATGTTTAACGAAAGTAATAACAATTTTTTTACAAATTACCTATTTGCTTTAAAATCTATCAAATTGTATGCCACAAAAAATAATAATTATAAAATAAAACATCGAATACCATGAATATAATTTTTTTAATTTTAATATATGTAAATTTTAATTATATATAAATATTAAACAATAAATAGTGACTAAAAAAATATATATCTCAAAGAAGTGAAAAGGGGGATGAGAAACCCTTACCTCACGCTTTCGTTTAGTGGTTCATACATCAACATTTTTTATAATAGTTAAATAATATTTTGAAATCATTAATTGAGTAAATTAAAATTTATAATATTTTATTTGGATATTTTATAACCTCATATGACCAATTTATTAATAATATTTCATTATTTTCATGGTAATGATTTTGTTCGTTTCATGGGTTCATAATCAGTTCATTTTTTTAAAATTATAGGTATTGTTGTAAAAGGTGATTAAAACACCATAAGTGGAAGTAAATAGTTATGATTTACATCCATAGTTTTATATGGTCCAATATATCTTTTTTTTTCATGAGGATGAATCTTTTGATAGAATATTAATGATAAATATTTGGTTTATTTTTCGGGTTTTTTCAGAACATTAACAACTAGTTTTCATTATTTACTATTATGAGTATATATTAGTTTTGTAACATTAAATATGATATAGCATAAAAATTAAAATATATTTCAACCATTTTAACTTTTTTATGATCATCCATTAAGGAGGTAAAGTAGAAAACAAAATTATTATTCATAGAGGTGATTAACTGACATAAATTGCACATCAGTTTCATTTCATCTAATAAGAGGAGATGGGAAATGAAAAGGACAAGAGATAATATATTATCAAAATAAATCTACTATAAATAAATTATTTAGGAATTATAATTCATTATATGGATTAAAGATATTATGAGAAGGTAGAAGAATAAAATAAATTAATAGTGGTATTTTGAGAAAACTAGCTCTTGAATATCACCTCCTTAGTAGACCATTGATGACCATTAATTTGGCCTTTTCATGAAAAAAAACAAATAATTGGGTAGGTTTAAGAGGAATATTTTTGGAAGATATATTAGTCATTTCAATTGTCATGAGTCGAAATTGGGTAATGCGGGTGGTATTTATGCTTGAGGAGAGGTGGGTTTAAGTGATTTAAATAATAATGACTTTATGTTTAAATCCATCCACAAAGGAGTGAAATTAATTTACATCACTTTTTATGAAAAATAATATTTTATAGTATGTTTTTGGTAGAAAAATACCTTATCTAACAATTAAAATTTATAGTTTTTTGATATTTTAATATTCTACTTTTTATCTTTAACTCGTTTCATTTATTACATGTATCGCAATAAATAATTTTTTTATCAAGGTAAATTATTAATAGATAAAAATTATATTTAAATTTTAAAATAATTTGGGACTTATAATTCCATATATCTAATCAATTTTTTCAAATTCAAATCAAAAAATTAAGAAAAATTGGATTTGAAATTAATCATGCAGATATAATGGGAAATCAGGTTTATAAAGTGGGAAGTTCATGATCTTGGAATAATTATATATATATTTTCATTGTGAAACTGAATAAAATGACCTTGATTTTATTGATTTAATTACATTTTATCTAATTGTACATTAACATAAATTTAACATACAATTATCTTAATAAATTAATTAGATGAAAATGAAATTTTCAAATAAAATTTAGAATTTTCACCACTTCACCCAAAAATATGATTATAAGAAAAATACCTAAAATTTACCATAATAAAATTTAGACATCATTATTTGAAAACTAATGTTTAGTTTCTCCAAATATATTTTTAAAAATTCAAAAAAATTTGAGAGAGGTGCACCATCGAAAGACAACAAAATTGTCTTTTAGAAAATTATAGTTTTTATGCCCAAAATTGAATTTATTTTTATCTTAAGAATATAAAAATATTTTTTTTATTGAATATATAACATATAAATTAATTTAAAATATTTCACTAATATTGATGACATTAATTAGTTAATAAAAATTTCTATGGTGTGGAAAAATAGTTTTTTTTTAAAAACTCCCTTTATGATCAACTATGGTTTTAAAATTTTAGTTATAATTAATTTGAAAAATTTGATTTTATTTTATAAACATGTGTAAAATATATTTTCATAACATAGTGAATATCATTATGTAATTTCTTTCAGAAAACCATGTGGTTACAATTGTGATAAAATAATAATATTTTTGTGGTCATTTAACCTCAGTGTTTTGTGAAAGTTGAACTATCAAAGAGATTAAATTTATTTAAAAAGAGAAATAGAATAAAATATTGGAATGTTAAAATGAATTATTGAATTCGATTTATAAATTTTATAAAGGCATCTCCACCCCCATCAATGAGATTATATAGGTGAATTAGGTAACAAAATATGACAAACGGACTATATTGATCAGTGATGAAATGCCTTTTGAGGAGAATGATATGTGTATTTAATTTCAAAAGTAGCATAATTAACTGTTCTATTGGAATTATAAAAATACTCTTGGAATAATCTCTATACTATCCATGTATAAACTATTCTAATCTGATTTTTGTAGAACTATACAATATTAATCTTGGATAATGTACCTCTCTCATTCTACAAATATAGAATTATATGTTGAAAAGATGACCAAAGACAACCCTTACTAGGATGTGATATACCAAAATAGTATTTACAAAATCGTTATCCCCAAAAAAATAATTACGAATATAAGGTTATACATTGATTTTGGGTACAATAATCAATTCTCTCTTAATGATGATTTCCCATTGACAAACATTGAACTTTGTATCGAAAAAACCGTTGGATTTTATGCCCTTTTCATCATGGATGAGTATTTATGATATAATCATATAATTATTTCCCCTCAAGATGAGGAATCCACTTCCCTCATATAAAATTAGTGGATTTTTTTCAATCTATTCATTAAATTTATTTAAATAAATTTTAAACTACTTTATAATGAACCATGAATCATATCTTTAAAACCATCTTTTGTTAAATTGTGGAATGTTATGTCGATGACCTAGTGGTTATGTATTTATGGAAATACATTAACTTCAGAGATCATTAAATAACCATTATAATGTTGCATCAGTATAATTTGATGATGAATCATCAAAAAAATTCTTTTAGATAAACTGTTCTGATATTCCTTGGTTTTATGATATGCCACCATGATAGTGGTGTCAATGAGAAAAATACTCATGCAATCGTATCATTCTCTCCCGCTCAAAACATAAAGAATCATGGATGATCTACCAGTATATCCCTTATATTTTGTGTTTCATAGCCATCAAATATGTAAATCCCCCACCATAAAAAATTTATTGAAGATAAATGTTGTTTAATGATGGGATGAATACAACCGAGAATATTTTGAGGCCATCAAGAAATAATCAATAGAGGCCTCAGTTGTGATGATTCCAGTTGAAGGAAATCCCCTTAATATATATGTGGTTGTTTTTTATTTATATATTAGAGATCCCCTCACATATAATTATTAAATGGGAAATAAAAAAAACCTTTTACTATATCAATTTAATAATTATAGGTACTAAGACATTGAATTACATTATCGAGAAGAACTTCCTCACATGCAACTTTACTATGAAAAAATTGAGTAATTAATTATAGCATCCTAATGTCCAATTACTCTCTCATATTTACCCACCCAAGTCCATTTTTTTCCAAAATTTATTGATTGGGTATTTTCCCTGATCGGTGGTTATCCTATAAAATTATGAAATCTAGTTCAACTCCTAAAATGGTGTTAAATGGAAGGCCCAATCTAAATTCTATAATGCACATAACACCCCAAAATGAATGCCATTAGTAACCAATATTCTAGATGCGAAAGTATTATATTCCCATGAAACTCCCCAACTATGGGATATGTATTTTGATTGTTCCTCCAAGTTTACTATTGAAAAAATGTTTAAAAATAAAACATCGGTCTACTTGGTATAGGGATTGTATATTTTTCCATGAAAAATGTAATTTTTTCAAGCTATTTTCAATTTTTGAAAGCATAACTGATATGTTTTCAAAATACCATGCCCTCATTTCCAATACGGTGATATCCCTACAACTCAATGTAGGATATCTAAATAATATAGGGGACTCAAATATTATGATCAAACAAATCAAAAACTTATATGTAATAAAATAATATAGATTGGCCCCTATTAATTGTTACAAAAAATGATTGATGGTAGAATTAACTTTTGAACCAACATTATATAATATATATTGATTAAAAATGATCTTTATGATGAATTTTATAATAAAACTATATTAATTGAAATCCCTAGATAAGAAGATGCTTTTTCACATAACTCCCTAAAGGGTGGCCTCATCAGTCATTATTTGGACATAAAGAAAATTAATTAAGTCAAAACATCCCCAAGGCATGATGAATGGATATCCACCCCTTGTTGGAAGGAACCCATATTCAATTAACACCAAAATGTGACCCTCATAACATATCGTGCTAAAAGGGAATATAATCGATCCTAAGAAATAAATTATACCCTTTAGGAAATTGAAAATGAGTAGAAATCCTTCAATAATTTAAGATTTTATGGAATCCACTAATGAGGAAATATAGATGAATATATTCATGTCTTAATTAAACAAGTCCCTAGAGGATCCTATGGTTCCCATTTGTCTGGGAAAAGACTCTCCCAAAAAATAAGGCATCTTTGTTAATACTATGAAATAATGATGTATGAAAGTATATAATTCACCAAGAAATGTATTGCATTATGGTTTCATGAAAACATCATCTATAAACTTCCATTGTGTCTATATACAAAAATGTATTATTATCTGATATATGTTTGGTAAATGAACATTGTGGGGATATATCCTCATACTATAGCTAATTACTATAAGTACATCCTAGATGCAAAAAAATTATTTTAAAAATGGATAGTGGATAAAATCTTTTATGAAATTAGGATCAATAATATCATCCAAACTGTATATTTGAATATCATTACCATATTTGGTGTCCATCCCATGATATTGATGGAAAGTGACACCAAATTATATTCTTCTAAATTGATAAAATTGTAACATGATTTCTACATTATGTCTGACCATTCATCCTACTATCATGGATCAGAAAATTATAGAGAGAGAGCTTCAATAAGACTCATAAAAATATACTCCATAAAATGAGGGAAAATGAGAGCAATTCCATGTTGAACATGAAAATTTATGATTAATGTGCCTACCATACAACCACAAAAACATACATAAATTTGAATCTATATTACCTAGTCAACAGAACCAATGGAATTTTTCCCTTTGTGATCCATTTTACCACACACATAATATATATTGTCAGTAAACTCTCAAATGATGGGAAATCATAAAAGTGGTAGGAATAGTTGGAATGTCTCGATGAGAAATGGTGGTGTATAGTGAATATCATTGAAGTTCATCAAAATTGGATTGTATTATATTTATATAAAAATATACCTATACACTAATTGCTTGAGGGAGAACTGGTAATGGTTCTAAAATTTACTATTATTCTAGGAAATAAACCTCTAAATATATAATCTAATTTTGAAGGACATTAAATCATTTATAAGGTTTATTCCAATGGATCTTACTCATTGGACACAATGGACAGGGAATTCATTTCTCCGACCCACTAATTTAAGGTTTATCAAAAATAAATTCTCATAGATTATGTTAGGGATTACATTTTCAAACATGAACAATTTTAATTAATTGGAAGCCTATGACATTATTTAATCTACACTATAGAATTCATCACTGCATGATGGTAAACTGAATGGAAAGAGTCCTTACTAAAAGATGTTAAACTTCATGGAGAACAGTATATCATAATAAATTCATTCCACGTGATCTAGATTTATTAAAAATGAAAATTAAGCACTCTAGTACTAATGTTCCATTCATATCTACATGTGGAATTTTCCAGTTCAATAACTATATATTCCATGATTTTCACTATCACATGATACCTAGTGACTCCAAGATAAAAAATCATCGGTCCATCACAATATCAATAGAAGAATACCCCTTTCATAATTTTTTATCTCTGTGTGGAGTGTTTTTCATTCAAGAACTATGTCTGTTTTAAATCTTATAATCATAGGATTAGATGTGACACCTAGATATCAAATCATTGTTCGAACAATATAAAAAAAATATTCCCATATGAAAATGGTCATATATAAGTAGAGAGTTATCTATTCAGGAAATACATATGGCATAATTCCTTCTATAACATGTTTTTCAGTGACGACAATATATCAAATCTTGGGTCCAGGTACAATATAAATAGAAACAATTCCCCCTTTGTATATGGGTCCGACATGCATGATGAGTATTCTGATAAAGAAATATGTGTGGGTGGATTCCTACTATCAAATGACACGTTTTGGATCACATATCTAAAATCATGGGTACAACTACAATATATAAAGAAATAATCCCCCTTCCACATATAGGACATACATGAGATGAGATTTTTCCATTCAATAACTATGTGTGTATTGATTCATAATATTATGGGACATGCAGTGACACACAAATCTCAACTATTTAGTCCAAATGCAATATAAAAGTTAACAATAACCATATATGAATATGGTTTAAATAAGAGTCAAAAAAATTATTCTGAATAAATAGATGTGTATTTATTTCTACAATCATATGTTACCCATTGATGCCCATATCTCAACTATTTACTCCACCTACAATATAAAAATAAAACAAATAAACCCTATTAATATGGGTTGGACCTCAATGGAATTTTTTTCATTAATGAACTATTTTTTCCTTGATTCCTACTATCATAGGATGTGTAGTGATTCATAGATAGCACATATTAGGTCTAGCCACAATATAAACAATAAAAAATCCCCCTATTTCATTCATTCACACCTACAAACATAGTTTCCATAAAAGAACTATGTGTGGCCTAATTCATTCTATCATAGGATACATATTGACAACTATATCTCAAAAAAAGGCACATCCATAATAAAAAAATAAAAAACTACCCCATTTTGTATGGGTCAGTCCCAAATAGAGTTTTTTACAATCTAGAACTATTTATATCTTGATTCTTTCTACCATTGGATACATAGTGATTCCCAGATGTAAGATTGTGTATTTAGCGACAATGTAAGTGGAAAGAATATCCATCTACATAAGGGTGAGGAATTCATAGATAATTTTATATTAAAAAACTATGTTTTGATTCATTAATGAAATAAATAGAAGTATATTGATGCCTAGATCTCAAATATTTTGTCCATATTTAATATAACTAAATAAATTATTCTTCTATATATGGGAAATAATTGTGTGGAGAGATTCCCAATCAAGAACTACATGTGCCATGAATCATTATTTCAAAAGATTTTCAGTGGTCCCAAAATCTAAAATAAATGAACAACCATAATATATATAAAAATTCACCATCACTTTATATTAGTTGGACCAATATAGGAAACTATCAATGAACTATGTATGGATTGATTCATTCCAGACTAGGATATGTAGTGGTGCAGAGATCCTCCATTACAGGCCAACCAAAGATCTCCCATTATTTCAAATCATTTATATTATTGATGGTAAAATATATGTATATGATCCATTCAATAATAAATTTTGAGCAACACCACATAATCCCTATCACATGTTCTTATGTATCTTTATGGACCACCCATCTATCCCTTTTTTCTCACACAAAGTGTGACTCATGAGATCCCACAAAACAATGAGAAGCCTATTTGACTAGTGTGATCAAGATGGACTCAATCCTAATATAGAGAACCACATCCTAGGTCTATGGTGTTAGACTGCATGATGAAATCCTAGAAAGATGATGTAAAACTACACATCATGAGATCATCATAGACTGATTATACCTATTTATGATTGTGTACATGTGAATCATGTTTTTTATCCCTTCACCATGAAATTTTTTCAATAACCATTATCATAAATGATATAGTTTTCCAAAATATCCAACCTATTACGTTCTCCATGAAACATTATCATATCATTAATAACATAGTTGAAGAATATATTCATTGAATTGATATCCTTCTCTTGAACCCTCATGGACATTGTACTCCATTGATATTGAATCTCCCTGATATAAAACTATTAATGTGAATAGATTAAGCTAATGAAAACCCACAACAATTCAATGGGGGATAACAAAATGCCTATGATATTTTTCATAGTTTGTGTCTGGTCAAATAAAATAGGCCCTTATTAAACCTAAGAGCTATTATCTTAACTATGTGGTATGTGGGCTTCCACCACCATTAATGGTTGACATGTTCCAACTAGTTTACACACCTAGTTAACATATATATTTTTGTTTTATGATTTATACATCCCATAACCTAAATAATAATTCATAATTTGATGAATTAAATGCTACACATCTAAGAATAATAACATTTTCAATGTAATATTATGAAATTTCATTATTATAACCCTATATAGCAAGGGATATACCTCTATTTAAGACCTAATTTCTCAGAGATAATAACTACTCAAATAGATACATAATAAATGAATGAAATTGATCAATATGATGTCTCCCTAGTCATATGAAACTATAATTCAATAAAACATCATAGTCACACAATGGTAAACTACATGAAATATTGTCCATATTTCAGGACCTAAAATTTCATAAATAGGGGGCATGATGTCCCTATAATAAGGTTCTTCTTATCCTTGTGATCTATAACATCTTCATAGTGGATCTTGTCCCTATAGAGTGGTTCATGATCATATTTTGCATAGTTGTCCCATACAATTACTCATGACTTGAGAACCATGTTCCACGATTAACAATGTTTTCATATCATACTCCAAATGATTCTGGAGAACTATTAATCTTGAGAATTATAATTACATTTTCTTGAAACACGACTATTTTTTGGGTCCATGTATATCCTAAACATAAATTTAGTAACTTTGGCCAAAGCTATATGACCATAACAATTATTCATTGATAGTACAAGTCATAATACACTATATTTGAAGTGAAATACATATAAATCTTTTTTAGGATGAAAACCCACAATAGAAGGTATGAGAAAATGTAATCTCTCCATTATCAAATCTCTTCATATTGGGGGTTATTGAAAAATTTAGGTCATAAATAAAAAAAACACTAGAATCATTAGTTCATCCATATATAACTATTATAAGTCAATCCATGTTTTTTGGACTGTTGTCTTATAAAATGTTATATTAAGTAGTTATAACATCTCATTTAATTGATGACATGTTCACTATGTTGTAACCAAACTTTTATGGTACCCAACCCCTTCTTGAATATTATTCCTTCCATAACTCACCTTTATATATTTGATACATGAGTTGATAACAACCATTTCTCTTGTTTTTTATTATTCTCTTATAACCCCATGTTCATCAAGATCGACTTCTATATGATCTTCCAAATATAAAAATTGAAATATGGACCGGTTAATCCCAATGGATACAACTAGGGTTCCATTTTGAAAAATAAGATGCCATATAACATACACATAGTGGATCTTTTGGTCCTAGAGGAGAGGACTCCCAAATTCGAAGGAGCTATTTTCCTCATTCTGTTGAATATATAATTCCTCAATTATCAATTGTTGACCAATACCCACCAATATCTACCTTTATTGAACTCATATTTTGTTGGATCATTATTTACATTCCCAAAACTAGTCTATTCAATTGGATTTAAATCCTTGATGTTATGATACCATCTATTGTAATCATTTTCAAATTAGTAATGTGATATTATATTCGTTAAAATTTTATTACCCATGCCTCATGTCCTTAAGAAACATTGTTTAGGAAATGACTTTATCAAAAATGAAATAAACTCACTTGGTTTCCATAACCCTTATTGGATAGCTATGTTCCCCTTTCCCCACTTCATCATCAAAACTATTGAATCATCACAAAAAATTGACAACCCATGGAAAGGATTAGGGATGCCTCTGATTAGATATTCTTCTAAACCCTATGATATCATTCCCAAGGGATTATAACCCATTAATCGGTGTCTTATCCTCGTTGTTGGAAGGGACCTATAATCCATGTGATCCCCAACATCATTATAGTGGAATATATAACCTTAGGGTGTTTTGCGATTATCCTCAGAATGTATTTAACATTCCAATTACAGTAGTTTGATCTTTTGGATCATCATTCACATAACCCATATTCCAAAAAATCAATGTGTGATCGATATCCCTAAAAATTAACCATCTACCAATAACATTTAATTTAAGATTATAGGGTTTCAGAACACATCTTGAATTCCCATCCATTATTTTTTTTCATAAAAACCTTGTTTTTTTGAACCCTTCATGAGTATTTTTTCAACATAATATCAATTCATAATGTATGGTCTTATAAACCATAATGAAAAATAATTTTTCATATTCATATAATTTATATATAGTTCTCAAACCCTTCATAAAAACAAATCATTAAAAATGAAAATAAATGTCCTATCCTATTAGACCCTAATATATAGACACAAATGATATGAGATATGATACACTAAACTACACCAGATGATGGTCCAAGATAGAATAACCTAAACTACAATGAAAAATGGTATGATCTAGATGAACATAAACTATAGTAGCACATGGTTTAAGCTATAAGACCCTAAATTATAGCCATAGATGGCCCAATCTAGAAGACGATAAACTAAAATACAAGACAATTCAAGTAGAAAAACTATAAAATGTATCAAAAAATGGTCTGATATAGAACAACCTAAACCTTTTCTATAGATATTCAGAGCTAGAATTGCCTAAAATAATCCAATGTACTTGTTTAAATGTCCCTGAAAATATAATTAAAATAGACCAAATAATATACAAGATGAAATTGAGTCACGTGAATTATAGGAAAAGTATATTCTCTACACACTGAACACACACCTTTTGTGATCTATTAAATATTTAGTTGTTATGATGTTGAAAAAGGAAAAAAGATATAAGGTTAAACCCCATAATGGGAAGATAGAGAGAAATATGTGTCCAAAAAACTAGTATTTCCCCATATGAAGTATAGTAAATATTTAGGGGGATCTAAAATAAAGATACAAATCATAGGGGGACAATTATCAGTACCTAGAAGAAAATCTATTCTTTCTAAGTCTGTCAAAAGATGCTGAAATTTGATAAATTTTTCTATAGAGAATATTTATCCAAATTATATTTTTAAACTCGGGGATCCTCAGATGATTGGATAAGGAACATAAATGAGTATTATTAGGTAATTAGTAATCATTTAAGAATTCAAATTTTGGAATCTTTGTTTACATTGTATTAGACAATGGTATGATCTATTTTATATTATAAATGATATCAAGATAACGAAATTCAATTTACATCACGAGTGAAACAAATAATGGCAGGATCATATGATGTTTGGATGATTTGATTTGTTGATAATGTACAAAAGAGGGAAGAACTCACATAAAAAATATTATATCCCATAAAACCTCAATGAAATTGGGTGCTGGTAAAACCACATTACCAGTAAATAAATTTCTCAACAGATTTGGTGGAATCTAACAACTTCTTCTCTATAGAGGCCATTGATTTCCCCAATTTATTGATAGATTGTATTTTTTGATTATAATATAGAAAAATTATTCTACCACATCATCTATATCATATAGATCCCTATCTATCAGGTAAAAGAGAACTTTATTGCCAAATATAGATTTTCCAAGGATTACAATATGGAATATAACCAAGGAAACTCCTACTGAAGATGATAGATTTTATATTTAAATTTTATAATCTTATAATTCCTTGAATTGATCACATTTTTCATATTATTTCCTCCACCACAGATTAGATTGACTCTTTCAGGGCAATGTCTCATCTTCATTTGACTTAAAACGATGTCTACTCCCCAAATAACCTCAATTTGAGGTCCCTCATCTACTACATCATGGAAATAAATTACTCCACCTTATAATAAACATTTTTATAGTAAAATCATAAAATATTATTTGTATGGAAAACATATAATTGAGCTGAACTAGTTGGTCTATTAGTTCATTTAAAGGGACCTATGAGACAAATTTATCCACCCACACCATTCACAACTTTAGTTGATTTATTATCCCAGACTCCTAGCTTTGACTCAATCAAAATAAAGAGACAAGAATATATTCTCAGTCTACTTCAATAGTTAAGGGGATCATTCCCATATCATTAAAATATTTGGGTATAGTGATGGCCTTAATGTTTGTTGAGTCAGTTTGGAAAAATTATGAAGGTTAAGGGAGCAGTATTTCTAAGCTCGAAGGTAATGGTACTATAATGAGAGATATAATGGTTTATCATTATGTAGGTGAATAATATGATTCTTTTATATAATAAATATCCTTGATCAATATGGGAAGAATAATTTTCTCTATATCATCACTAGAAGCCTTTTTCACCACGATCCCATATTTAGGGGAAGAAGCAACATCCTGATCTGATGAGAATCTTGGTGGAACTGATGATGTTTTATTTATTGAAATATTCTACCCAACTCCACTATGGGTTTTATAAGAGATGAATTATATTTTAAAATAATAAAAATTTGATAATAAGGGTTTTCATTGAAATAGTGATAACATTTTCCCAGATACACATCGATCAATGACAAATTCATTGGAGAATAACTACCAGTATCAACCCCTCCAAGATTTTGTTTTCCATAAATGTGTTCAATAAAACTACCACCAGAGAATATACAGCATGCATTAGATCAAATGTTTCCTTCACCACTGAAATTTCAACTACTTGACAGACTAGGACCAGTGTTAGAATTTTTTCATTGTAGTGTAAATCACATTGATATTCACTTGAAAAGATGAATATTTATCCCCTTGGTTTAAGCATGGTCCATCACCAATTTAATGATTATATTAAGATTAAAAAATCTATTAGATATATGTACAAATAATTTGGGTTCTATAATTGATGATTAAAGTTGAGAATCCATAGAATACCAAAACAGATTTCTTTTTTTACCTCTCTGAGGAGGGGTATATAGAAGGATCTCATGATGTATCCACTCGTGATGGAATCAATTGTGGTATAGAATGTGAAACATAATGAATGGATACCACAACCCTACTAAGAACTATTTATCCTATGGATCGCTGATTATCTATCCTTTGGTCTTTATCCTTGTATGCTCTAGTATATGTACCCCTATGAGAATATACTCGATATTAATGGTGTGATGGGTCATCTTTATCCCCTTATTGAAACCAATAACATACTAGAAATTTCATAAATTGTTTTGAGTGTAATGTAGTGATTTAATGACGTCCATGAAATCATTATTAAAACTTATCCAAAGATAATATGGTTTCCCCCATCCATAAAAACTACAACCATTATAGTTACCATCATCTATTTCACTTAAATTGAATTGTGGGCCTAACCATTCACACTTTTTAATGAAAACATAAAAATTTGGAAGGAAGTAATTGACCTATTCTTGTTTTTATTTAATGTTGATGACCATTTGAACATTTATTTTTTCAAATCCCGTCAATTATATCATCACATTAATTAAAAACCCAATATTTTTGTAGATGAGTTATATTGCTATCTAGATTTCCAATTGCTGATATGCAGTGGAAAATGAAAACATGGATGAAACTTCAAATATATACAATATCTTTGTTGTACCTACTCAATCTGGTGGAAAACATTGTAAAAAATATTATTCAATATTCATGTGTTCACTATATGAAATATCTTAAGTGGTTATCGTACTGGAAGAAAGATATTTGTTGGGTCTCAAGTTGGTTCCGACCATCAAAGATATCATTGTCGTTTTACGTAACAATTTAGATAGTTTCCCATTTTGGTATGAGTGGATCCATATTAGTAAATAGAACTAGGATAGGCCAATATTAACATAAGTTGGTGGGAAGTATACTTCAGTTCCAGCCTCATCCATAGTTAACAATATCTCAAATTTTTGAGGAAATATATGGTTATTTATAGATCATAGATACAAAGAATCATGAAAATTTCAATGAATTTATAGAAATTGATTTTTGATGAAATATATCACACAACACTCCAAGAAAATATATCCTTCTATCCAAGTTGAGAGGGTGACTTAATGAATTGGTTTCATGTAAGCGCTATCATCATATCATACTTCTCAATTTTTTATTATACTACCAGTTGGTTCCACATGGGTAAGGAAAGAGAATTATTCATTGTGATTTAGGTGATCCAGGATATCCATTTCCATAAAAGTGGCATGATTCACCACACTAGTACACTAAAAAATGGAATAAAAATAACACTGAAGATATTTTGGGTTCTCGGAAACTCATATCCTACCTGGTGGTCCCCCATCCTATCCCAACACTTGGAAGGGTCTAGAGAATCTATATGGGGATCCTCCCCTATAAATATTGTGTTTTAGTAAATATAGTTTGTCTGGAACTGAGTTTTCCAATCTAAAGATCATTAATTCTTCCCTAGATGTTTCCATCATAAAAGTAGAAATAATGATACTACCATTTTTGTAGTATGGGTTAATATACCAACTCATATACATTGAATGAATGTCAACATGTTGAATAGGTTGATATAAATAGAGAACAAACTCCCTCCCCCCAGTTGTGGAATGATCCTTCTTCATCCAAGGTCTTAAATCACATTCATCACTATGATACTCATACAATGGGTAGGCCATCATATTCTTGACATTGGGAATGGAATGGTTCATCTTTAGAAATTATCTCAGACATTTTTTTAAAAGGATTTCATCCCATAAAAATTGTTCCTTCTTATGGGCCTACTCATCTAGAAGGATCATATCCATAAAAATTGGAGGTGTCTAGTCTATATCACACCTTGAAAACAAAATTGGTATAATCTAATCAAACATATCTCCAAATGTTGATATTCTATAAATTAACTTGACACCCCAGAGATTGAATCCCACCTCACCATATTTTGGGGAAAATATATTTGTCTTTGTACTCTATCTACATATTAATTAAACCATTTATACCTTTTTATAATAAGGGACTATTTACAAAATCCAAGTGAAATGATATATTAAAATTCAACTAAACTCATATGTGATTGATGTGGAAGTATGTTGTACGCAAAAATCCAAACCCCAATCCATACCAAAGCCCTTCCTAACTGAAGGTCACCATTGGGAAGTCATCCAATCATCTAATTCCTAGTATATTTGTGCATTATCGGTCATTAAAAATTAATATTAGGATCGGTTTCACAATGGACATCATCAAATACTATGGGAATAAATAATAATAAAAAACCATGAGAGCATTTTTATCGGATATTATGTCGCCATATAGAGTGAATTATCTTTTTAATGTGTTTTGAGTCTTTTAGAACTATGAAGAGGGCATGATCATTGACATTGGTTCCAGAATAGGATCATTGTTCTTGAGGAAAACCCAAAATAGTAGTAAATATTTTAAATAAGGTTAATCGAAGAGGATATTCTCAATAAGATTCAAATGCTTCTCTTTGGGTGACTCAATGAATATACATTGGTCGGTGTCTAAGTTTTTATACATGATATTCTAATAATCCATCTATAACATAACCTCCTTTATTTAAGAGAAATATACATGATAAATAAATTTAATCATAATGGTAATGTTTTTTTTTCAAAAGGGTAAAAATAAGGTCATTCCTTAGGGAAAATCATGCGAATTGCAGGACCCATAAAAGGGTTCTCAATTTTAGGATATGTTATAGGTCCCTTGAATATTTTGAAACTTGTAACATATTTAAATTTCATGTTCCATTTCATGATTTCTAATTGAATGACATATGATGGTCAAAAAAATCACATGAGGATTAGAAGATCAAAAAACAATCCCTGAGATCATGAGAATCATATAGTGTGACCCTATGTCTAATATTATGTTGATGATTCAATAGAAATACTATTTCATAGATGAATGAATATTTCATGATTCATAGGTTCAGGAATGTTACATGATTAGGTTTCATGTATTCTTATGGTGGTGAGCTCATGAAGAGATATCTTCTAAATTGTGCACACAAGAGGGGAAATAATGAAACAACTGGGAGTCTAAATCACCAGTGAAATAAATAACACATTTCTCCCTTATTTATATCTCACCTTTGAAAACTATAATAGTCACATTAAATACAAGAAGATTCATGGGAAAGTTAATAGTTGAATACAAATGGGAATAGGATGAAATTTTATTTCCTCAGAACTAATTCCTTGTCCCTACACACCTAATCACTATACGGGTGGGGAGGAATTTGATTCCCACCCAATGTGAATCGTAAATTGTGTTCTTTAACAAATTCCTGATGCATAAAAATTATTTTATCCAAAAAAAATTTAAAGGAGAATCAAAGGTACAAGTATATTGGGTGATTAGCTTTGAAAATCAAATGACTCTCTAAAAGACATGCAATCACATTTCCCATGGAACATCATGTGAACATATCATGTTCTTATTATGATCGATTAATTTCCATGTGATTCCCCTCATAAAAGTACACATTGTATTAAAATGTAATTTTCAAAATCATGTAATATCATGTGAATTCTACCTGTGTACTTACGCCAATCTTTTTACGTGATTTTAAAAAAATTCATTAATATCACCCATTTTTTTACATAAAATAACATTTGATAAAAGGAGGAAGCATTATACTCAAGGTATTGATGTTGATTTCCATGATATTTTATGAGGATGCATGTGTGATCAATCCATGGATCATAAAAAATCCATAGGTACATGTTTTCCAATTTAGATGAATTCAACTGAACTTTTCACCTCCATCTGGTGAAGGATCTCATACATTCCCACTACATCATGTGATTCCCATGTAGAAAACTAATAGGTGAGAACCACAGGTTGTATAATTTAAATTTTGATAAAATAAGTACTCATATGTAATGGATAATTATATTTTTTCCCATAAAATGGGGTATTTTGATTCATGATCAATTTTTCAATCATGTGAAATCCCTCTGACAAGTCCACACGATCTAAGAATAGGTCTCGGGTAAGTATTCTACAATCATAAGAAAGCCTATTCAATAGGTGTCTTGATTTTACAATGATTCCAAATCATGTTATAATTCTATTAATATGGAACTATGATATGTCAATGTAATTTTGATAAATCCATTTTACAAGACATGATTACAATAAATATTCCAAATATAGAGTGATTATGTAGTCACATTTTATCACATGTTAATGATGAAATTATGGTTGACTTGAGGTGGGTTCCAGAAAAAACATGATGTGACACTCAATCCACTGACTCCTAGAAATATATATGATATACATTCCTTAATATTAATCATAGTTCTTGGGTGGATAGTCTTATAAATTCCACCCACATATCATAATAAAAAAAGGGTTCTCAGAGGTGAAAGAAGACTTATTAGATATGAAATCCTAGAAATCAAAAGGGTATTCTATCAGAAAAATCCATGGAATGACTTAAGGGGTTACATGATGTGTATATATGATTCTATTAATCAACCTATTGATTAATATATGGAATTAAAGTGCACAAGATAGATTACTTAGAGGATATTATGAGTATCCACTTGGTCATAAAGGGTTGTAAAAGTCCAATTCCTGATGATGATTGTATCATTTATGTGATAATGTCCAAAAAATAATAAATCCTTATATAAATATAGAAATTCTAATTTTCATGCAAAGGTTTTAGGTAGTACACATGGTTTATTCATTATTTATATTATGAAGAATAAATATACCATCCAAATACTGTGATAATAGCCATACATGTCATCCTAATAATGAAACAACACCCATACATTTTATCCTAGTCATACAAAATCCATACGACATGGTATCCAAGTTAAAAAAAGTCTTCCCAACATATATTCCCACCATGAAAATTTCTCTACATATGTCAGATAGCCTGTGTAGAAGCCCTCTTCCTTGTTTTCTTAGATGATGCAACAAACTTATATGTGTCTGAATTGAACATGAAAAGAGCCCTCAGACAATTCAGTTGGATCACATGAGTGTCTATAGACATGTCAACCATACACCTATAATATAGATATACATCCTAAATCTAAATGAAATATTACCATGAAATTAATTGATAGCCTCGGTCACGTATTTAAAACAACATACACATATCTGGTAGAAATACCCTATATTTAAACCATGTAAGGAATAGCCCCTTTATTGTTTCAGCATTCTAAAAAGACAAACTGGGACATGTCAAAATTTTCAATAAGACACACATATACACACACTATTTAAACACTTAGTAGTTAAATAGTTCTCATGAACTCTATTTATAAGTGAAAAACTCATAATGGGTCATTTTTTATCAGTAATGAAACCCTATTAGTATCATGAACTAGGATGGGCCTTTGTTTCCTACAAAATATATTCAATAGGACATTTTTTGTTGGTATCATTCTTTATCTGTCAAAGAGTATAAAATAAATGTGTAACATTGAATTCTATCATGGTCTATGTACCTAACCATTCCAAACATTGGGTGTCATAATAATAATCCATTTGAGTGTAATCACATATCCCAACACATCCATGCGTAAAAAACTGATTAAACTAAAAAATTTATGATTCTTATACAAATAGGATACATAGAATGCCTTCGAGGGGCCTTATCACTATATAAAATAAACCATTTGGGCCTCATTAGTTCATAAGTCTCATATCTATATGGAGTGATTCTAATAAATGTATAAGTCATGTTTCTCACACATATCATAACTCATATGGGCTTATATATTGTCAATGATTATATCACTAGAATCATAAAATCCACCCAATTTGAGAAATATTACTGTTTGAGATCAATTTAATAACATGATGTAAATCCATCTATGATTAGGCATCCACCATGATGTATATCCTTATGGAATTACCATTTTTACAAACCCAATGGAAATAACCCTTACATTAACTAATCATCTTCCCCTTCCCATCAGTTGGTTAAGGGACTAACTAATCTTTCAGGACAATGGATCTTGTTATATGCTGGATAAGTAGGACTCCTTCCAATTGTTTGAGCTCCATACCAAATTACTATGTCCCCTCATATTATTCCATTCCAAATATTTTCAAATTCTATGATCTAAATGAAAATGATCTATGTAGGTTTCTGTTACTATTGTTACTGGAAACATATGATTCACATTGGAGAAAAAATCACATTCTCAAAATACTAATCACCAAACTAGATTGTAGTAAACTCTAGTGTTTAGGTAATATGATGTTAAGATACAGTCATCCATGAATTAAAAATGAACATCTATATACAGAAGGGGAAATTTTGATACATACAGATAGCCTCATTAATGAAACCTCATATTGGGAGGAATTCAACACCTAATCATTTTATTAGGGATACCTGTACCGAATCATTATTTGGAAGAAATTTAAAAACATATCATTAATATATAATATATTCCCAGAGTATGCAATAATTCTGTTTGAAGGGTGTGATGATTTCCACTTTCCATCCTCCCAACAAATGTGAGTTCCCAAGTGTCATTGTGTTTGAAACCCCAGGAGACCACCTACCTTTAGAAATTATTTCAGGGAATAATTCTATATGTTAGATATAATTAGTGTTTCCCTAAGAGATGAAAATGGTAAACACAATGTGAATGATTTTGTAACCATAATTGATCCCCCTGCCACCACAGTCAATCATATGTCCCCTACTGTTAAAAAAATTGTAAACCCTACATGAATGTATGAAATAATATAATATCAAAATTATTATTGTCTTTAGGAATATTTTATCCCAATATAAGAACCATAAAACATATTAATAGAAAATGCATGAATCTTGATTTATTATGTTAATACTTAATTCTAAAAAATACATAATCGAAAAAGAAATATTGACCATTTATTTAATGGGATTAAGAAAATACATCATAATGAATTCATCTCACATGTGATCAAATTATAAGAGGATATAATATCATGTATTTAAAATATAGATAATTAATTATCAATAACAAATGGATTCAACCGAATCCCATATAATAAGAGGGTGATAGAGTAAAAAATGGGTATAGTGAATAAGGGAAATGATAATTTTCCCACCTTTTAAAATTATGGATGGAATATGTGTAATTACTGAAAAATTAATTGAATGTTCTTGAGTTAAACCATGATCATGTGGGAATGTTATGTTTTTTTTAAATGAGTATGTGTCTTATCAATTTATGACTTGAATAAGGAGCTATTAAATAAAGATTACAATTCATAATTCTCCATTGATCTAGGATGTATGAATTTTTATAGATATCTGAATGAGTATTTATGAATGGATAATATTGAAATAGACATTGAAGAGTAGGTATCTCAATTCGTGGTATGTCATTAATTTAAGGTCTAGAGACTAAATTCTAAGGTTATGTTATAACTATTAAAAAAATAAAAATAAAATATGAAAAAAACATGATGTATTTTTTCATTGAACTCTGAAAACCCCTTAAAGGTTGTAATAGTATTTGGGTTGTAGTTGATCACATTATAAATTCAAGATATCTAAGTGGTATCAGTAAATATTGTTCCCTTGATATATTTTCTATAAATAAATTAATAAATTGGTAATATTACATGGGGTACCAATTTTTATTATTTCTAATTTGGTGAGGAGCTTTACCTTGAATATCAAGTGATGTCTTAAGTAGGCTCTTGATATAATGTGGAATTTAGTTGTTTCATATCATCCTAATATAGAGTTTTTTTAGAGAACCATTCATCCCCTAGAGGGTATACTGAGACATTTTTATTTGTATTTTAATGGGTTTTGGTATCAACATGATCCTTTGGTCAAGTTTTCATACAATAACAGATTTCACTCAGGAATTTACGTTTATCCTTATGACGACCTCTATTAAAATACGATTACAAAACATTATGTTTTGATTATGTTAGAGAAAAAATATATATTTACATTGATTATATCTATATAAATGGAAAATGATGTTATATCTAATCAACAACACATCATGGTATCACAAGGTTCGGAAAATTGTGATACTAACAATCATCGGTGAAATATGGAATTTCATGATGGTGAGTGAATATTCCTGATAATTTATAAATTGAAAAAGGATATGAGATTCAGAAAAAAGGGAATGAATATACTAAGGAATAATGTCCCATTTGAGATTCTTGATTGATAAGGGAGGGTATCATATCACATTGTGCATCCACCAAACATCTCTCAAGTTTATGATGTGTTCAATTTATTTCTCTTGAAGAAGTGCATTATTGATTCTTCACAAATAATGAAACAAATGTTTATATGACTATTACAAAATATTTCATTTAAATAATAACCATTATAAATCATTTATTAAATATATATTGTGATATGGAATAAGAGTAATCATAGGATTAATGTTCTTTTGAGGAAGCTAAACTTGGATGAAGCATCTTGGTAACCCAAGGAAGTGATGAAACAAAGATATCATCAATTTGTAATGTATTTGAGTGATATAATATCAAGGGGAAAATTAATTTTATGAGGGTTATAATGTAATACCCTATAAAATTAGGATATATTACATTATAAATAAATATAATTCTATTCATATCTTGTTTCACCAATAACATTGAGTTTGAATGAACCACATTACATGATTGAAATATTATTATTTAATTAGAAAATAATCACCAGGCCATTGGATTAGTGGTTATGATTAAGAATAACTAAATTATGAAACATTCATTATTTCAACATGTATGAAATGATTCGATTGTATATCTACTGATTATGAATTTAAATAAAAATCATTTGAATGTAAATTATTTTTTATTCTAAAAACAATTTTTATACGTGAAATTATTTTTATATTAATAAATTATGTTAATCACTATTGGGGAATAATTTTGAATATTTCTATATAATATATATTCAATAACTGTTTTTAAAATTCATCACATTTATTTATAGTTATTAGATATGAATAAATATAGTATTATATTTAAAAATTAATTCTTTTATAAAAACACATTTTTCATAGTTTTGTGCAATTATTTTAAAATGAACTTACACTACTAGAAAAGAAGGTTATACCAACAGATTTAAATCATTGGTATAAGGGAGAAAACTGTTGCTATAGACTATACCAACAGTTTTCTAAACTATAGTGTAGTAATTCATGAGGAAATCCCTATACCAATGGTTTGATCTAATCCATTAGTATAGCCCACTGTATTTATTGATATACAAATGGTTGTAGGCTAATCATTGGGATATGTTTGTATAACATTTTTTACCAACAATTTCATGAAACTGCTGACTTATATTGAATACAATACACTATACCAACGGTTTAAAACAGTTGGTATAGTTTTTAAATTTCTATCAAATTATACCAATGGTTTAATACTGTTGGTATTGTGTTTTTTAAGAACTGTTATACCAAAAGTTTAAAACCGTTGGTATTGTGTTTTTCCAGAATTACTGCACAACAGCCCTCCAGTAGCCCCTCCAGTATACAACTTCATAAAAAATATCACAAAAAACACATAAAGACTTAAAACATCATAAAAAACTCCTAAAATAGAAAAAAAATCATATAAAACCATCAAAATCTTACAACCTTGTCATATACTATAATTCCATATTTCAATCTTCATATGAAAACAATCATCTAGTATGGTTAATAACAGTTTCAATAACTGAAACATTATTTACACCCATTTCAATCTTCATATGACAACCACTCTTCGAGTATTAATTCACCTCACCCCTGCATAACCCCCCAACCAGCATAGCCCCCACCTCCCCATAAAATTCTAATAGGTAGAATAGTCTGAGAAATACTTATTAGAGTTGAATAATTGGTTGAAATAGGCTCAAACCCCAATTTTTTTTTCTTCTGATCCTAGATTTGGGTATGTAATGATTTGTGATGAATTTTTCATTGATCTTCTATTTTTAATAATATAGGGTGAAAAGTTATTTTCCTAGGAGTCTCTTCACTTATGACCCCATGAGTGAAACTAACCAACTCATGAAAAATATTTTGCAACTATCATTGATGAGTGTAAAGTTCAGCTGTTGTATTCACTTAAAATGATATCCTTTTGAAACAAAAGAGAGACATGTTTAGTGGTGTTGGCCACACCGCACCTCGGATAGAGGCATGGTTGACTTGTACACATCCAAAATTACCCATGGATCGTTTTCCTAAAGTATCAATCCAATCCAAATGCGTTTGGTCGGTCTTCAATATGCCAGTTGTTTTTACTTAAAAGCATATCCATTTCAAACAAAATAAAAACACTTTTAGTGGTACTGGGCACACCATGACTCAGATTGAGGCGAGGTTGACTCATACACGTCAAAAATGACCCATGGATCCTTGTCCTAATGTATCAACATAATCCACATGCGTTTGGTCCATTTTCCGTATGTAAGTTGTGGTTTTCACTAAAAATGTTGTCCAGTTCATAGAAAAGTGAGACACTTTGAGTGGTGCCAGCCACACTGCGCCTTGGATTGAGGCGGGGTTTACTCATAGATGTAAAAAATGACCCATGGATCATTTTACTAACGTTACTATAGAATTTGAATGCATTTTGTTAGTTTTACATATGTGACTTGTTGTTTTCACTTAAAATGATGTCCATTTTAAACAAAAGAGAGCCATTTTGAGCAGTTTCATCCACACCACGACTCAGATTGAGGCGGGGTTGACTCATAAAAGTTAATAAAGGATAGATGGGTTGTTTTCCTAAAATATCAACACAATCCGAATGCGTTTGGTCAATTTTAAGTATGCCAGTTGTTGTTTTCACATAAAATCATGTCCATTTCAAACAAAAGAGAAACACTTTTAGTTGTTCCAGCCACACCAACCCTCATATTTAGTCGGGGTTGACTCATACATGTCACATATGACCCATGAATTGTTGTCCGAATGTTTGAATAGAATCCAAATGCCTTTGGTCGGTTTTTGGTATGCCAGTTGTTGTATTCACATAAAATGATGTACTTTTGATACAAAAGAGAGACACTTTGAGTGGTGATGGACTCACCGTGCCTCGGATTGATGTGGGGTTGACTCGTACACGTCACAAGTTACTCATGGATCTTTTTCCTAAAGTATCAACATAATAAAAATGTGTTTTGATCAGTTTTCCATATGTCGGTTTTATTACATAAAAGTGTATCCATTTTAAACAATAGAAAGACACATTGAGTGGTACCGGCCACACCGTGCCTTGGATTGAGGCAAGGTTGACTGTTACACGTCACATATGACCCATGGATCTTTTTTTAATGTTTCAACAGAATCCAAATGCGTTTGGTTGGTTTTCCGTATGCCAGTTATTTTTTTCACTTAAAATCATGCCCATTTCAATTAAAAGTTATACACTTCATGTGATACCAGCCACACCATGCCTTAGATTGAGGCGGGGTTGACTCGTACACATCACCTATAACGCATGGATCTTTTTCCAAAAGTTTCAACAGAATTTAAATTCCTTTGGTCGGTTTTTCATATGTCAGTTATTCTTTTCACTCAAAATGATATCCTTTTGAATCAAAAGAGAGACACTTTGAGTGATGTCATCCACACCGCACCTCAGATTGAGGCGAGGTTGACTCATACATTTTAAAAATGAACCATGGATAATTTTCCTAAAATATCAACACAATCCAAATTCATTTGGTTGATTTTAAGTATGCGAGTTTTTGTTTTCACATAACATCTTGTCCATTACAAACAAAAGAGAAACACTTTGAGTGGTTCCGGCAAAACCGGCCCTCGTATTGATGTGGGGTTGACTCGTTAATGTCACATATGACCCATGTATCGTTTTCCTAATGATTCAATAGAATAAAAATGCCTTTGGTTGGTTTTCCGTATGTCAGTTGTTGTATACACATAAAATTATGTCCATTTGAAAGAAAAGAGAGACAATTTGAGTGGTGTTGGCCACACCGTGCCTCATATTGTGGAGGGGTTGACTCATACACGTCACAAATTACCCATGGATCGGTTTCCAACAGTATCAACACAATATGAATGCGTTTGGTCTGTTTTCCGTATGCCGATTGTTTTTACTTAAAAGCATATCCATTTTAAACAAAAGAAAGACACTTTAAGTGGTACCGGCCACACTTTTCCTCAGATTGAGGAAGTGTTAACTCTTACACATCAAAAATGACCCATGGATTCTTTTTCTAAAATATCAACATAATATTAATGAGTTATTTTGGTTTTATATATGTCAGTTGTTGTTTTCACATAATTTTTTTTCCATTTCAATGAAAAGTGAGACACTTTGAGTGGTGTTGGTGACACCGTGCCTCGTATTGAGGTGAGGTTGACTCGTACATGTCAAAAATGACCCATGGATCGTTTTTTTGCAGTATCAACAGAATAAGAATGCGTTTGGTCGGTTTTTCATCTGCCAGTTGTTTTTTTCACTTAAAATCCTATCAATTTCAAAGAAAAGTGATACATTTAGAGTGGTTTCGGCCACACCAGCCCTCTGATTGAGGTGGGGCTGGCCCGTAAACTTCAAATATGACCCATGGATCGTTTTCCTAATTTTTCAACAGAATCCAAATGTGTTTGGTCCATTTTCCCTATGTCGGTTGTTGTTTTCACTTAAAATATTGTCCATTTCAAATATACGTGAGTCACTTCGAGTGATACTAGCCACCCCATGACTCAAATTGGGGACGGTTTGACTCTTAATCTTCAAATATGACCCATGGATCCTTGTCCAAAAGTATCAACAGAATATGAATTCATTTGGTTTGTTTTCTGAATGTCAGTTGTTGTTTTCACAAAATATGATGTCCATTTCAAAGAAAAGTGAGACACTTTGAGTGGTATCGGCCACACTGTGCCTTGTATTGAGATGAGTTTGACTTTTACATGTGAAAAATGAGACATGGATCATTGTGACGCAGTATCAACACAATCTGAATTTGTTTGGTCAGTTTTCCGTATGCCAGTTGTTGTTTTCACTTAAAATCCTGTCCATTTCAAATAAATGTGAGACATTTCAAGTGGTGCCGGCCACACCAACCCTTGGATTGAGGTAGGGATGACTCGAAAACGTCACATATGACCCATGGATCATTTTCGTTAAGTATCAATAGAATCTGAATTTGTTTGGTCAGTTTTCCGTATGCCAGTTGTTGTTTTCACATAAAATCATGTCCATTTCAAATAAAAGTGAGACACTTCGAATGTTACTGGCCACACCATGTCTTGGATAGAGGAAGGGTTGACTCTTACACATCATATATGACCCATGTATCTTTTTCCTAATGTTTCAACAGAATTTGAATGCCTTTGGTCAGTTTTCCGTATGTCAGTTGTTGTATGCACATAAAATGATGTCCTTTTGAAACAAAAGAGAGACACTTTGAGTGGTGCCGGCCACACCATGCCTTGGATTGAGGCAAGGTTGTCTCGTACACATCACAAATGACCCATGTATTGTTGTACTAAAATATCAACATAATCAGAATGTGTTTGGTCGGTTTCTCGTATGCGAATTGTTTTTACTTAAAAGTGTATCCATTTTAAACAAAATAAAGACACTTTGAGTGGTATCGGCCACACTGTGCCTCAGTTTGAGGCGGTGTTGACTTGTACACATAAACAATGTCCCATAGATCCTTGTACTAAAGTATCAATAGAATATGAAGCCGTTTGGTCAATTTTCCGTATGTCAGTTTTTGTTTTCACTTAAAATGATGTCAATTTCAAAGAAAAGTGTGACACTTTGTGTGGCGGTGACCACAAGACTCCTCATATTGAGGCAGGGTTGACTCGTACACATCACTTGGGAGTTCAGAGTGCATTTATGTGTAGATTGATGATCTGGGTGAGTCTAATCCTCTCCTTGCTTCCACTTTTCGATCAGGGTTTTCACTATTCTCTTATCTTCTTCCGAAGCTCTAAAACCCTCTTTTCTGTTGGGATGTAGGGTGAATCTTGAAGATAGATTAGATTGTGATCTAGGGTCCCGGGAGGTGGGTTGGGGGGTGTCTTGGGCCTATCTAGGGGGGTTGTCCGGGGTCCATGGAGGAGGGTGGGTGGGCTGTCTGAGGTCCAGGGAGGAGGGCGGGGGGGCTATCCGGGGGGCTGTTCGGGGTCCAGGGAGGAGGGTGGGGGAGCTTTCTGGGGTCCAGGGAGGAGGGTGGGTAATGTATCTTAAACTATATCTAGGTATCATTCATAGAATTCCGATAGGACTGCAAACCGCCGCAAGGTGTCGTCCGGGAGTAGGGAAAAATCACGGCGTGACCACGACATGACCACGGACCACGACGTGACCGCGGAATGACCATGGCGTGACCGCGATGTGACTGCGGCATGACAGAGGCATGACCGCGGCATGACCGCAGCGTGACTGTGGCGTGACCACAGAATAATTGCGGTGTTACCGCGGCGTGACCGCAATGTGACCGTAGCATGACCGCGGCGTGACCATGGCGTGTTGGCCCAGTCCAGCGACATCCTCGAGGCAGCATCTGCCGTCCATGATTCGAAATAAATCCTATGTAGTTGTCCTTCACATTATAGAAACATATCTTATGTTTTAAAAAACAGACTATTGATTTGGGATTGTGTTATGATAAAGATATATATTATATATTCGTTGTTTTTAAAAGTGGTACTAGGTAGTTGAAACAACTGATTGAGGGTCAAATTATCACATCCTAAACTATAACTGTGAGGTTTCATAGACCGTGCACCTCCGTTAGAGGGGATTTATTATAAAAACATGATTTTATTTATAAAGTGAAACAATTATATTAAAGAAAAATTATTCAATATATGCAATTAAATATAATTAACTAGAATTAAGAAAAATTCTAAATTAAAATTAGAGAATTCATAAATTAATGAGGCTACGAGGGGTACTCTACCAGTGGATCATCTATCTCTCTCACCATGAGCCCTCATAGCACCAGCCTTAGTACAGGGACCACCAGCTGGCCATCTAACTCAAACACCACCCCCTCCTACCACTAGCCTCTATACTGGGAGCAATATTAGGCTCCTCGTCAGATATCTCTCATCTAGGGGGTGGATCCTAAAAATAAGTTTAACACAAAAGTAAACACATGATATTATAAGTTATTGAAATAAATATATTTTAAATAAAATACTCACAATAGGGATGAGTTGAGGAATTCCCATCTGTGTCATGCAACGATTATTTTCTGTCAACATTTTCCACTGCCTCTCTTAAATGGGTGTTATTTCCTGCAATGAAAACAAATATGGATGTAATTAGAAATAGATAACTAATGTGTAACACAAAAAACAAAATATAGAAAACCCATTCTGATAAAAAAACAAAATGAAACAGAATATTTTTGGTGGTTTGAAGGTATTTACTAGGATACACACTCTGAATGATGTAGGTGAACCATGTAGGTGAGAACACGACTATATGATTCTATATATTTCCCACCACAAGTTTGGGTTCATAATCAACTCTGAAAATTGATCTATTGGAGTCATTATAAGTAATAAACAGATTTCTTCCAAGTGTAGTAGGGATAGTGTCAACTTCATCATCACCATCATCAAAAACATGTCTGAGATTTACTTCAATAATTACACCAAGTTTTCGATGACGATGATCTTTGACATAAAAATATTGTTTGACCATTGATTCCACTACATATGGTTCATCGGTGGCATGATTACGAGTCATGTTAGTAAATCAAAATCCAAAATCATCATTAAAGGTTCCTTCCTCATCATTGAATCAAACCATTGACATTTCATCATCGTGACTCGACTATGCGAGTAATAATCCAAAATTATTATTTTCTCCATGACTCCATAATAAGCTACATTTTCATATCGAGGTCTATTATCCAATGAACTGGCATAATAGTCTATTGTGGATGTTTTCATAACACCATCATGTTGTGTTCTCATGTTTCTTGCTCGTTCAGTGATAATAAATTTGTATACATTGATCAGAAGTGATTTACAAGCACAAACCATTGTATTTGGACCAAAATCCAAAGCTCTTATTTCCTCAGAAACTGAGTCTGTAGGAAAACTCGATAACTAAAATATAAACAAATATTAAACTTAATTAAATATAATTTTTATTTAGTTATTACCAAAATATATTTACCTTCAATTTCAACCAACCTGAAATCCCATTGCTATGAAAAGTCACTTTTTTTCTCAAAGATAAAGAACAATTCTTTATATATATAAATTATTTATGTTCCCTATAGATAAAAATAATAATACTTTAACAAATATTTAAATATTACAAGAGAAAGGATAAGTGATACATGTACAATTTACTTATTTGATATACCCATCGAACAAATCACAATTGACCAAAACTGTGCGATGTGCCATCTCTCGCTCTTGAAGGATTAATGTCGTCAATTAATATGATCATGGAATTATTCCTATCTAAGGAAGTTATGGAATACTTGGTTCAATTTTCACATATTGTTCTTCTTCGTTTATCATTGGTCTGTTTATTCTCGTGGTAAGAGTAGACAAATACATTGAGAAGAAATCCATACATTCTTGAGCCAAGTAACCGTTCACAATAGAACCTTCTAGATAATTCATGTTATGAACATATGATTTTAATGTGTACATGTTTATTTCAGTTGGATACATCTAATGGAAAGCAACGGGTCCTCCAAATAGTATTTCTGTCAGAAGATGGAAAGTCAGATGCAATATGCATGTAAAAAATGATGGAGGGAATAATTTCTCCCACACACACAAAATTAATTTTGTATCTGCCAACAATTTTTGCAAGAAGGATTTGGACATCCTCTTAGCACAAAGATCTCTAAAAAAATAGCACAACCGAATAACAGAGACTCTAACATTATTGGACAATAGATGACAAATTTCTATAGGAATCATATCATGCAAAAGGACGTGATAATCATGAGTCTTCAAATAGTTCAACTTCAAATCCTTTCTATTGACCCATTAGAATATATTTCTTGAATATCCATAAAGAACTTTAATAGTCTCTAGCACTTCTAGAAATTTATTTTTTTCTCTATGTGTCATCACATAAGACGCACATGGAACTTTCCATTTATTTTCACTGATACAGACATGATGCAATTCTGGTATGATCCCCCAATGTGCCAAGTAACACCGAGATCATAAATCATCTTTTGTCTTCCCCTTTACATTTAGAAGAATCTAAAGCAACATTTCATATATATTATTTTCAATGTGCATTACGTCTAAGAAATGACGTAACAATTTGGTCGACCAATATGACAACTCAAAGAATATACTCTTTTTCTTCCAATTGTTACAAGTATCCTTGGAAAAAATTATCCTCCTTATAGATTTCATTACACCCTTCCCAAAATAATAATTTAAATATTTCAATTGATTATGCACATCAGTTCCAGACATAAACTAAGGTGGATCATCAGTCTCCATGGTATTGTCAAATCTTCGACGACTGTTTCTAAATGGATGGTTCATTGGCAGGAATCTTCGATGTCTCATAAAATTAAAACTATGACTATATTTCAGTCTTCTCAATCGAGTATTCTTTATACAAACAGGACATGCCAATTTTCATTTTTTGCTACATCCAGACATCATTGCATAAGCAGGAAAATAATTAATCATCCACATAAGCACAACACACATCTGAAATATGTCTTTTTAACATGCATCATATGTGGGAACACCCACATCACAATGAAGTTTAAACTCTTTTATTAAATGTTTCATGTATACATCTATATCATAGTCATGATCAGAAGGGTCAGATATTAGTGTACTCAAGAAAGTGTAAGGCTTTTTCGTACACAACCACGAGGGAAGGTTATAAAATGTGTATGAAAACTGTCCATGTGCTGTGCGATGTTAGAATCGTCCAAAATGGATTAAAATAGTCACCTGAAAGACCCAGTCTCACATTACTCACATCGATTGAAAATTCAAAATATCGAGTATAAAATCACTGCCACGAAAATACATCTGCAGGGTGAACCAACTCTTTATTATTCTTTTTTCTTTCGGTGTCATGCCATCGCATTTTTACTGATATTTCATCAGACATGAAAAGGTTATGTAATCTGGGGATCAATGGAATGTGCCACATTTCTTTTTGTGGCACATGAGATGGTGTTCCATCATCTTTTGGCTTCTATAGGAATGTTCCACATTTGATACAATCATTTCTTTCACTAGTTTCCTCCCAAAATAAGCTGTAATCATTTGGGCCAACATGATTTTTCTAAGAATCTATGTTCATCGACTATCTTCCATGGCATATAGTGGTTTGAAGGAATATCTACATCATCTAGATGTAAGTACTTATTGAAGGTAAGAATGTAATCAATTGCAGTATTTGAAATCCCTTACACAGTTTTCCCATGAAACAATCAAATTAGAAATTTGGCCATTTTCATTTTACCACATTGTCGATATACTGGATTCTTCACAGCATCATTCAATTTTTTCACCCTATCAACATCATAATTTTCATTGGATTCATCATGTGTGCTTCTATCGAAATCTTGTTGGCTATACATCCTTTCCTTCTCATGATGCCGAATAAATGGAAACTAATCATATATATAACTCTCTAATTCAGTCCTATCATGGGGATCATCAAAATTTTGAGATTCCATTTTCTCTCCATTGTGATACCACAGATAATAGTTTGTTTGGAAACCATATTTGGTTAGATGATCGATAACTACTTCACGACTCAACCAAGGTCATCTAACACAATTTGAACATGTGCAGGGTATGTGACCACTATCTGAAGCATTTTCAAATGAAAAATCAAGAATTTTGTTCAAATTATTTTAAAAATTGGTTGAAATCTGATCAGTTTTGTAAATCCAACTTCTATCCATTCTGTAAAAAATTTCAGTAAGTAATTTCAATGCACTTCAATAATATTGATGTTAAATCAAAAAAATATTTAGGAAAATTACAACTGTTTTCTTGAAATAAAATCATAACTGACACATTACTCTATATGAGAATCATATTAGAAAATACAACAAAATAAAGTGTATATACAAAAATAAGATACAAAATTTATAATGCTATATTCATGGATTTCCCAGTAAGATATTTGAAGTGGATATAGGAATACATAATCCTTAAGGGTCATGGTGAGAGTACATGAGTTTTATACTTTTTCTTCTTTAGGGTGATCAGGATGAGGAGTAGGATGAAGATCTGGGGAGTGGCGATGCTTTCCAAGGGGGGTACGGGGTGTCCAGGGGGTGGTGGGGACATCTAGGGGGGTCAGAGGTGTCCATGGGGTGGGGGGATGTCTAGGGGGTCGGGGTGTCCAGGTGGGAGGGCTGCCCATGGGGGTGGTCAGGCTATACAGGGGAGTAGGGGGAGTCCAGGGGGTGGGAGGGTTGTCCATGGTGGTGAGTGGGGTGTCCAGGGTGTGGGTGGGGCTATACAGGGTGGGGGGGGTGTCCAATGGGGTGGGTGGGCTGCCCATGGGGGTGGCGGGGCTGTTCAGGGGGTCTGAGGTCTCCAGGGGTGGGCGAGCTGTCCAGGGGGTGGGTGGGCTGTCCACGGGGGTGGTCGGGCTGTCCACAGGGGTGGCGACGCTGTATAGTGGGGTCGGGGTGTCAAGGGGGTGGGGGGGATTTCCAGGGGTGGAGAATCCGAGGGTTTGGTGGTGTCTGGGGGGTGGTGGGCGGGTGTCCGGGGGTGGGATGGGAAAGCTGTGAACAAGGGTGGGGGGGGGGGGTTGTACCAGGGGCACAGGCTGGCCAGGGCGATGGGCGGGCTGTCCAAGGGGGGTTCAGGGGTGTCCAGGGGGTGGGGGGGGGGGGGGGGCTATCCAGTGGGTGGGGGTTGTCCATGAGGGTACATGCTCTCCAAGGGGTGGGCGGGATGTCTAGGGGGTGTCGGGATGTCTAGGGGGTGGCGGGGCTATCCAGGGGGTATAGGGTGTCCAGGGGGTGAGTGGGTTGTCCCTAGGGGTGGGGGTAGTTCACAGGGGGAGGGGGTGTCTAGGGGGTGGGTGGGGCTGTCCAGGGGGCACTATAACTAGATCCAAATCATGCAATTGACAATACAAAAAAATTCCCCAATAGCAGCTTCTTTTTCTTTTTGAGTTTGCGGTAGTTTAAATCACTTCTATATGGTTCTACGACGATTTCCAAAAATCAAATCTAAAATTGGCATCAAAATCCAACTCATGTTAGTTCTATAAATTTACCACAAGCTTCAGGGAATCGTCACAGAATGTTTTTTAGTGGCGTTTTTTGTTTTCGGGAAGGTTTCACCTGCCAAAAAATGGAAAGTATATAGTATTTGTTTGAATCGACATTATATACTCGCCATTTTTTTTCATGGAAAACAAATTCTGAAACAAAAAACTGTGAACCAATATTGACCTTAAATAGTAGTTGATTAAACCTATAAGAACCCAGGGCTTCAGTTTCAGGTACAGATCTCTTTTACGGGATTTTTAAAGAAAAATGGAGAATCTGGAAATTTTTAGAGTACACACCCTGTACTTTATAAGGACACTCCGTGTACTCCTCGGCCACTCGAAGCCGTGTTTTAGCTGAGACTGGGCCACCCACAAGGTGTGTAGGGGTGACGTGGAGGCCGATTTTTGTGAAGTACGGAAAACCCACTACACACCGTGTACTTTAAGAGTACACTCCGTGTACTTTTTTTATTTCATTAATCAATCTCGGGTCGTGCCTAATGATGGGAAACATCTTCTTCTCTGCCTAATCCTGTCCAGAATGTCCAAGGATACCGTTTCTTCTCTGACCCACCGATCTGTCACCGGTTTTCTGAATCAAACTTTGACGATTGCAGAAGAATCGCAACAGTGAGTTCTTGGTTCTTCATTACCCACATTTTCTTATTCTTACTCTCATGTAAGTAATCTGAGGTTGATGTTTTTAGATGTTTTTTTACAGATCTACTCCGTTCTAGGTCGATTAATGGGTTGATGTTCAATTATATCTATCTGCGAGGATTGAGATAGGTGGTTTGTTTCCCTACGTTGATGTTCATTGAGTTTTGGTTGCAAAAGATCCGGATAACCATGTATCGGGTATCCCGGGGTTAGGATTTTGATCCCATTGCTTATCTACCCAAGATTTCTTATTAGCTTATGAGGAATTGCTGCTAATTTATGCTTGGTTTCATGATTGAGGATCACGCAATGGGTGTTTTCCTCCACTGTTTGACTGTTTATCTCTATTTGGCATCGTTTCATGTGAGACAACCCTATTGAAATTGTTAATTTACTTCTTATCAGTGATTTCATGTGTTTCCTGCTGTTTAAATGCTTTTGAAGTATGGTAGATATTAGCCAAGCAATTTTTTAACATACATAGGGCTGCTAAAAGTAGATTACGCACGACTGGAATGCTCAGGGTTGTGAGAACCTGGTGTAGGAGATTAAAGAAGGAATAGACGATTAAGTGCTTCCCTAGAGGGTCTGTTGGTTTTAGTTTCATACGTAGGTCCTACGGGAATAGGACTTTGTTCTTACAAAGAGTGTTCTTAGTTACCCATGCATCGAGACCACAAGAGGAATTAGATGTAAGTGCTTCTTAAGAGAGTCCGTAGCTATCGTTGCAAGACCATAGGGGAATTGACCTGAGAGCTTCCCAGAGTGTCTATGCCTTGTTTGATTTCTAAACTATAGTGGTCTACTATTTTAAGCCACCCATATAGTCAGTGTGAATTTTGATGGTTGGTTGTGACGAGTCCACCAAGCCAAAGAACAAGCTTGGGTTATGTACTTCTTGTGTTTAGCTAGTCTTTTTTTAGATACTTGTTGTGTTACTTGCTTATCATGGAATATAAAACATTGCTGGTTTTCCCTGGTTGTGTAATTAAATGAATGTAAATGGTAATTGGTAGAATTTTTTACTGCATTTATTTCCCCTTACTTTTTCTATATCACTCACTGACAGTAGGGCACAAATCTTGCGGTGGTTGCCTACTGGGATTATTCTCACACACTGTTTGGGTCCATGTTTTTGGCCCAAACGGATTATATGGCTGTAGGTATAGCTAGGGATTGTGGCCCTTCTACCTTTGGTACATGATTTCTAGTCGGAGCTGGAGAGCATAGGACATGGCCTTGGCCCGCGATGCTGCTGGAGTTGCTGTTTACATTTAGTACTTTGGATTCAGTTGTATTTCATCATGTTGTTTTTCTTACTTCTTTCTATAGATACATGTAAAATTCTGAATCATTATTATATCAGATATTTCTTTGACTTTCAGTACAGTAGTTGCATGCTATTTACTGCTTCCGCTATTGTTTATGATTATCCTTCTGCTGCATACATTACCAAATGAGGGCATAGTTTCCCCACTGACTCACCAAGTCCCTCGCTGCTAGTCGGAAGCCTCTGGCGTTCGAGGAAATGCGCTTGAGGTCATGTGGAAAACCGGGTACGGGGCACCAGTTATGTGGCTCTGGACTCGGGTCATTACAAAGTGGTATGAGAGGAGTTTTCTTTATTTACTATTGCTTACTATTTTGTGACAATATCCAGGTATAGGAAGAAGTGGGTAGTTAGTACTTAACTGTGCCTGGGAGTAATTAACTCGTGTATAGGGAAAAGCTATATTACCTCGTAATTGCAATTTTCAGTTTTTCAAGTGTTATAGTTTATTATATTTCACCGCTGCGTGATGCACATGTTGTGTGTTGTTACAGTTTATGTGATTATGGTTCTATGTGGTTGCAACCAGATGAGATGAGGGTGTGCCATCTCATGCATCATATAAGAACTGGGTAGGAAATCAATTGTCATTCATTTTACCATTCCATTTAGGGTGCATTATATTTTCATGCTATTGTGATAGATGTCGTGATATATTATGCATGTCATTGTGGTAGTTGCTGTGATTGAAATACTTGTTGCGCAGGTAGAGTATTACTTGTTTTACAACCTGTTTAGCATGGGCGCCAAGCTCTGGTCTTGGTGGTGTTATGGGCCCTTGAGGATTGTAATTTGGCGGATAATTCATTGTTATGTTGTTTACTTGTTGTATGCATTGTTATGATGACAAGCTTTGATTTGCGGTGAGTATGGGCCCCCACAGATCGGAATTTGGCACATTGCTGGTTGTTTTTCAGTGTTTCTGGAGTTCGGAGCAGTTTCAGAGCTACTGCCTGGAAAAACCCAGAATACACGGTGTGTACTATATTCATACACTCAGTTTAGTTTTTAAACCGTTTTACTGACTGTATGAACAAAAACACGGGGTGTCGAAGAGTCTTTGGGGACATGCCATGTACCTTAGGTACACGATGTGTGGTAGTCATCCATGTACCCGGCCGTGTCACTAACAACACAGGTCAGGGAAACTCGTGTAGCACACGCCGTGTGTTATAAAAACACGTCATGTAGGTTTCTTCTGGGTACAAGGCCGTGTCACGAACAACACGGGTCGGTGTTATCCATCCTTATAAACACCGTGTTTGTTCGGAACATGCTGTGTAGAGGTCAGCCGTGTAGCCGGCCATGTAACCAGCTACAGGGGCCGCCGAAGCCTGTCTAGTACACACCGTGTCCTTAGTGCACACACCATGTAGTTTAGAATTAGGAGGACTGTGTAGGTTAGCTATGCAAAGAGACTCGGGCATGAGAGTGGAGTTCAAGTACACACCATGTTTTGGGACAACATTTCGTGTAGTCTGGAACATTACACGACCAGTGGTGGCAGAATTACATGCCCATTTAAATTACTTTAACAAACACACCGTGTAGGTTAAATACACGCCGTGTAGTTCATTTTTTCAAATTTAAGAGTTTCTCTCTTCTATTCCCGTTTTGTACTCTTGTGTTTTCTGTCCTTGTCGATCCTAAATTGGAAGCATGTTTTTGATCTTTTAGGGTTATGGCACCAAGATGTCATCTCGTTGCACATCATGAACCAGGCGGTGACCGTACGCCTGATACGGCCGACCATGGACTACCAGTAGTTCCGTCGATTGTTACGGATATGGAACCTGCAGGGATTCTGAACACTAGTGAGGATGCTCAGTTTAGAGAGGGTTTCTTGAGGATCATGCAGAGCTTCCAGAGAGCTCACTATCCTGCCCCATCTATGGTAGAGCTGAAACGAATCTTCCAGCAGAAGCATCCTACCACTTTCACAAGGGATGGAGGACCTCAGGTTGCTGAGTCATGGCTAGAAACGATGTTTCCATCTTGGAGAATCTGGAGACACCCCCAGACAGAAGGGTGAATCTCACAACTTACATGCTACGAGATTTAGTCAAGAGATGGTGGGATGTAATCTCACAGGTAGGGCGCCAGCGGACTATGGCTTAGGAGGACTTCTAGCATATGTTCTACGACTACTTCTATCCAGCGATGCTGAGCACCAGTAAGGCCAGGGAGTTCATGAACCTACAGCAGGGTACTCTTTCGGTTATGGACTATTCCTCCTGCTTCACTGAGTTATAGTGTTTTTCTCCCGTTATAGGAAATGACGAGCTGTTTTTGGAAAGGAAGATTGTGGAAGGCCTCATGCAAGATATCAGATCATAGGTGATTGTTTTCCAGTTGACATTTATTACTCTGATAGTCAACCAGGCACTGATCACCAAAATAAATCTGAGGGAGACTGGAGCTGTTGACATGGGTGGTTCAGCATCCAAGGCTGATTCATTCCATAATGACAGAAGGAAGTGCCACTGAGAGTCTACTCGAGGTGACCTGAGGAGGCGAGGTATATCTTCTGGTAGACAGGATCCTCCTTTTGTTAACTCGGTGGTGTGATATCAGAGTGGAAAGAGTGGGAATAAGAAGCCTCAGTTCCCAAGATATCTGGTGGAGTGTTGAGCTTGTGGCAAGATGGGTAATCTGCAGAGTTTTTACAGGGTTATTCTTCCAACGGCTAGTGAATAATGATCCATTTATACCCCTCATTCAGGAGAAGGATTACTAGTCCCACAGCTGACTTGGGGCTGGAGTTATTCAGGTCGGGCAGGCCAATGTAGAGGACATTGACACGGTAGTCAGGCTCAAGGGGGATCAGCTTAGGGATATCAGGCTGCTACACAGGGCCCCGATACTGGCCAGACGTTTGCAGTAGAGCAGATCCATCGGGAGCAGGATCCTGGACCTTCCATAGTTCAAGGTACGATCTTAGTAGCCTCAGTTCAATTATCATCCTTTCTCGATGCTGGTGCTTCACATAGCTTTATCTTTGTTGCTATCGTGGAAAGTCTAGAGCTCTATGCCTTTTCGTCTGCTGACATGTTGAATCTCGACACACCCTTGGGAACGAGGACATCTAGCATACGTCAGTGCAAGGAGTTCCCTCTCGAGGTTGCAGTGTATCGTTTCATATGGGACCTCTATGTCCTGGAGATGATGGGATATGACGTCATTCTCGGTATGGACTCGTTGGTTCCCTTCCAGGCAGTCGTTTATTGCTATCGCCACAGGGAGAGTTTTGTATCACCAAAGGGTGAATCTTTCCTTCATAAGGGAGAGTGGGATGTTAAAGAGAGTCGAGCTGGACTCAAGCATCATGGTCTAGGAGGAGTTACGACCCAGATTTCTAGTCTTTATCTGGATGACCAGGGGACTTCACAGTTAGATTTTCCTCTAGTGGTTGATCGCTTTCTAGATGTCTTTCCAGATGACTTTTCAGGTTTTCCTTCGGAGCGTGAGGTAGACTTCTTGATTGAACTCATTCCAGGAGAAGCACCAGTGTCCATTCCTCCTTATAAGATGGCTACACCTGAGTTGCAGTATCTCAAGAAGTAGTTGGAGGAGTTGAAGAAAAAGGTTTTCATCCGACCCAGTACTTCTCCTTGGGGTTTTCCTATCCTGGACTCGAAGAAGGAAGACGGTACCCTTAGTCTTTGTGTGGATTATCGGAAGTTGAACCAGCTGATGGTCAAGAACCGATATCCCATGCCGAGGATTGATGATCTCTTCAATCATCTTCGAGGATCTCGGGTGTTCTCGATGATCGATTTGAGGTCCGGTTATCATCAGTTGTGGGTTAGGCCTTCAGACATACCTCTGACAGCCTTTAGGAGCAGGTATGGCCCCTATGAGTATACAGTGATGCGGTTTGGCCATACGAACACGACAAAAGTTTTCATGGCACTGATGAACCGAGTTTTCCATCCTTACTTGGATTCCATCATCGTGGTCTTCGAGGATGATATATTGGTTTACTCTTACACTCGACACGACCATTCTACCCATCTTGAGATTGTTTTGGGTACACTGAGTGAGCATCACCTTTATGCAAAACTCTCAAAGTGGCACTTTTGGATTGGCGAGATTCACTTCCTGGGTCATGTAATCTCAAGGAAAAGAGTATCAGTAGACCCAGAGAAGGTGAGAGAAGGAGTTACCTGGGAGCTTCCAAAGAACGTCTTCAAGGTACGTAGTTTCATGGGGTTGGCCAGTTACTACAGGTGGTTTATATAGGACTTCTCATCCATAGAAGCACTATTTACGGGCTTGAATAAGTAGGGGTGAAGTTTGTTTTCTCAGAAGCCTGTGACTCAGCCATACAAAAGCTGAAGGGGAGATTGACTTCAGCACTGATTCTAGTTCCGCCAGAGCTGGACAAGAGTTATACAGTTTTTTGTGATACATCTGGCATCGGGCTTGGAGCAGTTCTTATGCGGGAATATCTTGTTGTCGCGTATGAATCTTGGCAGTTGAGGCCACATGAGAAGAACTATCCTACACACGACCTGGAGTTGGCTGCTGTTGTTCATGCTTTGCGTTGTTGGAGGCACTATCTCATGGGATAGAATTTAGTTGTATATACTAACCACAAGAGCCTCAAGTTTATCTTCACGTAGTGTGAATTGAATCTGAGATAGTAGAGGTGGGTCGAGTACCTACAGTCTTTCGACTTCAAGCTTTCTTATAGGCCTGGGAAAGGCAATGCTGTGGCTGACGCACTGAGCAGGAGGACTCAGTTGCAGGTAGTTCAGGAGGCCAGTAGTGATTGGAACCTCATGGCTCTGTTCTCCAAGATGCATCTAGAGGTGCATAATAGACAGGGTCAAACGGTTATTTCTTTTATAGTTGTTACCTCTACCCTTTTTGATCGAGTTCGAATGAAGCGGATATTATAACCTAAATGCCTAGTCCTATGGGAGGGTGTATCAGATGGAGACCCTACTCTGGTGTGGACAGTGGGCGATGACGAGGTGCTATGTTTTCATGGCCATGTATGGGTTTCGTTGGACATATGGGAGGAGCTGATGCGGGAGTCCCACGCTTCAGCTTGGGTAGTTTATCCTGATGTCACCAAAATGTACCGAGACTTACGTCATCAATACTGGTGGCTAGGTATGAAAAGGATGTGTCTTTATTTGTTATGCGGTGTTCCACCTGTCATCATGTGAAGGCAGAGCATCAACGACCAGTAGGGTTTTTGCATCAATTAACCATTCCTGAGTGGAAGTGGAATGATGTCGTGATGGAATTCGTGACAGGTTTACAGAGATTGCCTTGAGGAAATGATGCGGTTTGGGTTGTAGTGGACAGGCTCAGAAAGGTTTCACACTTCTTGCCAATCAAGGAGACCTTCAGTGTTGATGATCTGGGACGGTTGTACATCCAAGAGATTGTACGTCTGCATGGAGTTCCACACTCCATTGTTTCAGACAGGGATATGCGTTTTACTTCACACTTCTGGAAGGGGCTATAGAGGGCGTTGGGTATACATGTACTTTTGAGTATAGTATACCATCCCCAGACTGATGTCTAGTCCGAGTGTACAATCCAGGTGCTTGAGGATATGCTTCGAGATTGCATTCTAGAATTTGGCGGTTCTTGGGAGAAGCATATTCCTATGGTGGAGTTCGCCTACAAAAACAGTTTTCAGGCAACTATTCAGATGTCACCTTATGAGGCTTTATACGGTAGGACATGCTGATCACCTTTATGATTGCTAGAGGCAGGAGAGGCAGCTTTTCTATGACCTCATCGTGTTCAGAAGACCTAAGAATAGATAGATTTGATTTGGAAGAGGATGGCAACAGCACAGTCTCGGCAGAAGTCTTATGCTGATCAGCGGAGATGACCTCTAGAGTTCGAGGTCGGGGATCAGTTTTTCATGCATGTCGCACCGAGGCTAGGACATAAGAGGATTCAGAGGTAGGGTAAGCTTTCACTGAGATACATTGGGCCGTTTGAGGTTCTAGAGAGAGTCGGGATGGTTGCTTATTGGTTTTAGTTAGCTCAGAAGTACCAGGCTATGCACAATGTCTTTCATATTTCTCAGCTTCGACGGTATTTCTCAGACCTGTCTTATGTTTTTTAACCCGAGGAGGTTGAGTTGGAGCAGGATGAATATTTCGAGGAGCATCCTATCAGGATTGTTGATTGTAGTGCAAAATTACATCGTGGCTGGTCAGTTCCTCTGGTACGGGTGCTATGGAAGCACAGCCGCATACAGGACGAGACTTGGGAATGGGAGGCTGATATGCGATCTCAGTGGCCAGAGTTGTTCGAGGTTTCTTCTTCTAAGCCTTCCTAGGGAAATTTGAGGACGAAATTCATTAGGGGGGGAATTTTTTAAGAACCCGGATCTTCGGTTTCAGGTACAGATCTCTTTTACGAGCTTTTTAAGGGAAAATGGAGAATTTGGAAATTTTCAGAGTACACGCAGTGTCCTTTATAAGTACACCTCGTGTACTCCTCAGCCACTCAAAGTTGTGTTTTATCCAAGACCGGTCTACATACACAGTGTGTAGGGGTGACATGGTGGCTGATTTTTGTAGAGTATGGAAAAACCCACTATACAACGTGTACTTTAAGAGTACATGTTTTGTACTTTTTTTATTTAATTAATCAACCTGGTGTAGTGCCTAATGTCGGGAAGCATCTTATTCTCCGCCTAATCCCATACAAAACATCTGAGGAGGCCGTTTCTTGTCTGAGCCACTGATCCGTCACCGGTTGTCTGAATTGAACTCTGTCAATTGCAGAAGAATCACAACAGTGAGTTCTTGGTTCTTCTCTAGCCTCATTTCCCGATTCTTCTTCTCGTGTATGTTATCTGAGATTGAATGTTTTAAACTTTTTTGCAGATCTACTCCATTATAGGACGATTAATGGGCTGGGGTTCAAGAATATCGACCTTCGAGGATCTAGGTAGGTGGTTTTTTTCCCTACGTTGAATTTCTTTGAGTTTTGGTTGCAAAAGTGCCGGATACCCATGGATCGGGTATCCCAGGTTTAGGATTTTGATCCTATTGCTTATCTACCCTAGATTTCATGTTAGATTACAATTAATTGCTGCTAATTTATGCATGGTTTCATGTTTGAGGATCACCCCATGGGTGTTTTCCTCCCCTGTTCAGCTTTTTATCCCTATTTGGCACTGTTGCCTGTGAGGCAACCCTATTGCAATTTTTAGTTTACTTGTTATCACTGATTGCATGTGTTTCCTGCTGTTTAAATTCTATTTAAGTATGGTTGATATTATCCAAGTAGTTGTTTAACTTACTTAGGGCTGCTAACAGTCGATTATACACGACTGGACTGCTCAGGGTTGTGAGAACCTGGTGCGGGAGATCAAAGAGGGAATAGACAATTATGTGATTCCCTAGAGGGTCTGTTGGTTTTAGTTTTGTATGTAGGACCAATGGTAATAGGACGTTGTGCTTCCCTAGAGTGTTCTTAGTTACCCATGTATCAAAACCACAAGAGGAATTGGACGTAAGTGCTTCCTCAGAGAGTCTATAGTTATCATTGCAAGACCATATGGAAATTGACGTGAGAGCTTCCCAGAGTGTTTGTGCCTTGTTTGATTATTGGACTATAGGGGTCTACTAGTTTAATCCTCCCAGAAAGTCAGTGTGGATTTTGATGGTTGGTTGTGATGAGTCACCAAGCCAATGAACAAGCTTGGGTTTCGTACTACTTGTGTTTAGGTAGTCTTTTTTTAGATACCTACTGTGTTACTTGCTTATCATGGAATAGAAAACCATGCTGGTTTTCCCAGGTTGTGTACTTAAATGAATGTGAATGGTAATGTGTAGAATTTTTTACTACATTTATTTACCTTTACTTTTTATATATCACTCACTGACAGTAGGGCACAAATATTATGGTGGTTGCCAACTGGGAGTATTCTCACACCCTATTTGGGTCCTGCTTTTCGGCCCAAACAGATTATATGGTTGCAGGTATAGGTAGGGATTGTGGCCATTCTACCATGGGTACTTGATTCCTAGTCAGATCTAGAGAGCATGGGATCGGTCCTTGGCCCTCGATGCTGCTAGAGTTGCTATTTTCATTTAGTACTTTGGTTTAAGTTGTATTTCCGAACGTTGTTTTGCTTACTGCTTTTCATAGATACATGTACCATTCTGCATCATTATTATATCAGATATTTCTTTGACTTTCAGTTCAGATGTTTCATGCTATTTACTGCTACTGCTATTGTTTATGCTTATCCTTCCACTGCATAAATTACCAAATGAAGGCATAGTTTCCCCACTGACTCACCAATGCCCTCGCTGCTAGTCGGCAGCCTCTGGCGTTCATGGAAATGCGCTTAAGGTAATGTGGCGAACCGGGTACGGGGCACCAGTTATGTGGATCCGGACTCCGGTCGTTATAAAACCCCTACTAAACAACCATTTGGAATATATAGTAGGGATTTAAAATGTTGCAATAAATCTCTTTAAAAAACACAATTGAGGAATTTGAAACCCCGGATGATAAAAACAAAATTCAATACATATGTTTAATATTATATCCATATTCAACAAACCCACCTTTGAGATCATATAATGATGAAGGTTATCAACATGGTTTACTAGAATGTAAAAATTAATTGAGAATTCCATGAATACATTATTTTATTTAAGCTAGGAAAAACATTCATGTGGCCATTACATTTCTAAGACATCTTTGGAAGACATTAATTAAGGAAGAAGTGAACTCATTATAAAATCTAATGAGTTGTTCACAATCTAAAAATGGTATTAAGCTATGGGATATTTGTGTTAATTCTCAAACATGGATCCAAACATATAAAGGATTCACTAAGTATAAATTTGTTTAATGAGATTTTAGAATACAATAAAAATGGGATCTGTCTTTATACAGTTCCAAATAAACCACATAGAAAACATTTTACCTATTTTATAAAAATATATTTACAAAATACCCATTTATATCATTAAAATATAAATAGGTTTCATTATTAATAAAATCGAACGTTGGCATCATAAAAACATAACCAAACAGTCACTCAGTGAGTCGACACCACCTATAAAAAAATTAGGCACACCTTCTGAATACATTGATCTTTATGAAGAACTTAAGAATAACTCACCCAAAATTCATGACCAATGGAACCCAAAACATAATCACTATAAATCCATAAGAAAATAAAATACATTAAAAACCAACACTACAAACTCTATAGAATAAAATAAGAGGAAGCTCCATGATCCTAGAAAACTTCCACCATTCTTAGGTGGAATCACCATATTAGTTGTAGTATGATGTATGTTTAGTTAAAAATGATATATGAAACCAAATTCAACCATAGTCACTATGAAAAACCTACTTTTTATTACAACTTAAACATGATTTATTACATAAAACATCACTTGATACAATAAAGAAGATAGATAGGTTTAGTGTATTTGGGGCTTAGGATGAATACATAAAAACTTGAAACATGAAATACAACATCATTATTTAAAACATCCTTTACATGACCACTACATTCCCTCATACTTAGCATTTCATGGGATAACCTGAGGATATGCATATGAAAATGGTGAGCTATAAAGCCCAGTAAGGGAATACACTTGGAATAACTTGAGAAATACAATACATGTTAGGAAATAGGCATGTCAATAGAGCATAAGAGGAACATGAACATAAATGCATGATAAAGCATGATAATCATAACATGGAAATGTGGCAACAACACTTAATATGGAATTAGCATGAGCCAAGGCTCATTGCACATGGAGCACGAGTACACCCTCATTGCCCATGAAGCACGGGTAAACCCTTGTTGCACTTGAATTAGCATGAGTCAACACTCATTTCACATCACGTATCATGATAATATACTTTACCCAATTAATTGGAGCACTATAAGGGCACACCCTTCTTAAACATTTCATTTCATACATAAGTGTGCCACATGGATCATAAAACATGGATTCATAAAACATTATCATTTATTCCATGATAAATGAAAGTGGAATTAAAACATGGATCTTTATAATCAATAATTAAATGTGCATAATGTTGAATACCCTTGATGGAGGAATGAGAATGGTATTCACTACACAATGGCATTGTCTTAGAAAATCGGTGCGATTTCGGCAGCGTAACAGCGTGACATAAGAATTCATAAAAATGGCTGATGAGAGAAAAAGGGGTTACTCATTATATTTACATGTAATGGACTGTAATGAGGTCCTATATATACATGTCCCACCAATTGTAGTGGAATTTAGATTCATGATACAAGAGTATTTCGTGAAAGTAAAAGAGGATAGATAAGTTCCTTTCGGAATTTCGGCATAGTAACGAGTGTACATCAGAGGCATTTAATGAGAGATAAAGGGGTCTGCCATCATTAAAACATGAAGAGGAAATTATGGGGGAGGTGTGAAACCATACCTCAACATTCATAATTTAAATTAAAAGGGAAAAAAAACTTAAAGAAAATTGGACAAAAATGAGAAAGGAAGAAAAAACCATTACTTGGAAGTGTGCATCCAAAGGCTTGAGGGAGTCTTGAGAGAGGGTTCTTGGGAGCTTGGGGAACCTTGGTAGGATTATATAGAGAGTAGGGTAGAGGTTGGACGAACTAAAAAGGCTTTGAGTGAGGATTAAGTGGGAGCTTGGGTGGGTTTATATAGGAATGGTGAGGGAATTGTTTATTATTTAGGTTTGGGACCCCTTATATTAAATTAATCCAAACCACACACCATCCCATGGTTTTTGCCCATGTTTTTTGAAAAAGGGAAGATAAAAACAATATTTTATAAGTCCAACTACCTAAATTCTTAAAATATTAGGGTTGCTTATGTGAAGGTGAGTCACACTCCCATGGAAATTAATTTAAAAAGACAACGTGTTTAATAAGTCTTGAGGGGTCCATTAATGCTTTTAAAGTTAAGTCAAACAAAACCAAAATCACATTATTTTAATGGTAAAACATATATTGGCCAAACATAAAGAATATAGTATTTTATTACATCACTATTGGGTAATTATTATGTCATAAAACACATTATATATTTAAACTGTATTTAGTTTTTACCCAAAAATTTGACTGTCTCAGAAAATTATGAAAAATTCATCGTTGGATAATTTCGACATCCTGATTATAGAAATAAAATTTATTTTTTCTAAATAATTTTATAAATATGTTAATTTCCACTTTTAAAATAAAAACAGACATTTATCGAAAATTCACGGGTTTTGACCGAAATAGCTTCCAAACCATAATAAAAAATTATAATTGCATTCATAAAATTATAAGATCATTTATATTTAATAAAAATTAATTTAATAATAATAATATTTTATCAAAATTTTATTTAATTCAAAAATCCCCTAATTTTAAAAAAAATAGAATTATTAATTAAATAATATCTAAAAACACTAATTGTACTTTTAAAACTATTTACAGTGTAACAAAAAAAATGACAATGAGGTATATTAATTATTATATACAAAAAATGATGTACATGAACATAGTACTATTTATGTTTTACATAACCCCTTAAAATAGCCACATAGGACCTAAGGGTAAGGTGTGCGATGATGGAAAACTCTTGGGGTGGCTCAGATAACATCGCATGGGTGGTAATTCCTATCAACTTCCACTTTTCCCATAGACGGTCACGTTCGAGCTTGACATGGTGAAGCTCAGCTTGATCTTGGTCAAGAGCGAAGCCTAAGGACGCCACCTCTTTTCCGATCTCCGAAAAATGGGCTTCGTATGGAGCAATTCTACTGGATGAGGCCATCACTTCTCTTGTCTGAGTAAATTGGATTTGTTAAAGCCCTATATTTATACTAATAATGTTATCAATGTTCAACTGCTATATTAGAAATGGTAAAAATTTATAACATAAAACTAAAGAAGTTGACATTTTATATAAAAATAAAGATACATTTAATTAAATCAAGAGGGATTTCCATTAATGAAACTTTCGGTCGTTACAATATTGACCCCCTTAAGAAATTTCTCCCTTGAAATTTTCCTTTTCCTACACTAAAACAGATGTGGGTAACTCAGTTTCATCATTTCCTCCAATTCCCAAGTCACTTCTTAAAACATGTAGTTTCTCCACAACACCTTGATAAGGGGCATTGTCTTATTTTGAAGAACTTTTTCTCTACGATCTAAGATCTTCACTGGTTGCTCCTCATAAGAAAGATCATCTTCCAATTGTACCACCTTAGAAGAGAGTACATGTGAAGGGTCTGGTATGTACTTCCTTAAAGGGGATACATGAAAGACATCATGTACATTGGCCATATTAGGTGGAAGTGCTAGACGATAGGACACATCCCTGACATGATCAAGAATCTCAAAGGGGTCGATGTACCTTGGACATAAATTCCCTTTCTTTCCAAACCTCATGACCTTCTTCTACGGAGATATGCGTAGAAAAACCATGTCTCCAAATTTAACTCAACGAATCGTTGACGATTATCTACATAACTCTTATGTTTACTATGGGCTGCCTCGATATGATACTGAATGGTTGTCAACTTCTCCACCATTTCCTCGACCATTTCTGGTCCAAGCAGCTTAAGTTCACCAACCTCATCCCAACATGCCGGTGTTCTGCACCTTTTCCCATATAGGGCTTCATATGGGGCCATTAAGATGATCGAGTAGAAACTGTTATTATAAGAGAACTCAACCAGAGGAAGATGTTGATGCCATCCTCCTTTAAAGTCCATTGAGCACGCTCTCAACATATCTTCAAGTGTTTGGACAGTCCGCTCAGATTGGCCATCAGTTTGAGGATGATAGGCCATACTGAAGTTTAGTTTAGTATTAAGATCATGTTGAAGACTCTACCAAAACATAGAGGTGAATCTTGGATCTTGTTCAAACGCAATACATAGTGGTACTCCATGTAACCTTACCACTTCCCTGATATATATCTGTGCTAGTTGATCTAATAAGAAATCATACCAATAAGAAATGAAGTGTGCAGTCTTTGTAATACGATCCACAACAACCCAAATTTCATTTTTGCCTTTGGATGTCCTCGGACGTTTGGTGACAATGTCCATGGTGATTTTTCCCATTTCCATTCTGGTATGGGCAATGGTTGCATCATCCCCTTAGACTTCTGCCTCTCTGCCTTCACTTGTTGGCACACCAGGCACTTTGATGTATACTCAGCGATCTCTTTCTTCATATTATCCCACCAAACGTTTTCTCAGAGATATCAATACATATTTGTGCTCCCTGGGTGAATAGAGAAATATTAACTATGTGCATCATTCAAAAGTTACTTCTTCATCTCTGGTCTTTATGGAACACATATTCTTTTCCCAAACCGTACAATTCCTTATTCATTAACATTAAACTATGAGGATTTACCTTTTTCGATAGCTTCCAATTTTTCTTGAATTCCCACATCATCCTTTTGAGCATCCTATAACCTTTCCAAAAGAGACGGTTGAGAAATCATTTGTGAACGGATTGATGATGTTCCCTTCTCTATGATTAACATGTCCATCTCCATCAAGTCTAAGAATATTGGATCCTTCTCAATTCTCATCATTGATAGAATCACTGGATCCTTTCTACTTAGGGAATCTGCCACCTTCTTCGCTTTCCCAGGGTGGTAATGGATTGAACAGTCATAATCAATGATGAGATCTATCCATATTCTCTGTATCATATGAAGCTCTTTCTGTGTGAATATATATTTAAGACTCTCGTGGTCAGTATATATCTCACATTTCTCTCTATAGATATAATGCCGCCAGATTTTCAATGAAAATATCACCGCCACCAACTCCAGATCATGCGTTGGATAGTTTATCTCATGAATATTCAACTGCCTTGAGGCATAGGATATAACTTTATCATTATGAATCAGCACACAACCCAAGCCCTTCATTGAAGCATCGCTGAAAACCACAAAATGTTCCCCACTTATGGGTAATTTGAGCACGGGCGTAGTGATAAGCCTCATTTTCAACTCCTTGAAGCATTATTCGCATTCATCACTCCCAGAAAACATTACTCCCTTTCGAGTTAGCTTGGTAAGAGGTTTGGATAATATTGAGAAATTTCTCACAAATCCTCAATAATATCTAGCTAACCCAAGAAGCTACGGATATCTGTTATCGATGTTGGCCTCGACCGTCCCTCAATTGCATCTGTTTTGGAGGTATCCATAGATATCCTATTTCTTGTGATGATATGGACCATGAATGAGAACTCCTTCAACCAAAACTCACACTTGGTGTACTTTGCATCGAGCTTATCCTTGTGCAAAGTCTCCAGTATAGTTCTTAAATGCACCTGATGATCCTCCTTGGTTTTGGAGTCTATTAGAATATCATCAATAAATACTACCATAAATTTTTCGAGGTAATATCTAAAGACTCTATTAGTCATGTCCATGAAGATTTATGGAGCATTAGTGAGTCTGAAAGGCATTACTATGAATTCATAGTGCCCATATCTGGTGCGAAAAGCAGTCTTGGGGTTATCTTCCTTCTTCACCCTGACGTGATAATATCTCGACCGCATGTTCACCTTGGAGAAGTATTGTGCTCCACATAGCTGATCGAACAAGTCATCAATTCTTGTAAGAGGATACTTGTTCTTTATCGTGATTTTGTTATGTTCACGATAATCGATGCAAAGCCGCATTGAACCATTCTTCTTCTTGTTGAAGAGGACTGGTGCACCCCATGGTGAAGCACTTGGGCATATAAACCCTTTATCCAGGTTATCCTGTAGTTGTTTCTTCAGTTGTTAAATCTCTACAACAACCATTCTATATGGATTCTTGGATATTGGTAATGCCCTGGGTATAAGTTCAATTGAGAATTCAACATCTCTTCTAGGTGGAATACTAGGCAGTTCCTCGGGAAACACTTCAGCGAATTCCCTCACAATAGGTATTTCTTAAAGGATGGTTTCTTCCATGGACTCAATCATCTGAGCCAGATATGAATGATCATAGGGAAGTAATATACATGCTTGAGATAATGGACCCAAACTATATTTATCTTCCTCCTTACACTTGTAATGAATAGGGGTCGATTTTCAATATGGAGTGTTATTTCCCCCTCCCGAAAATTTATGTTGGATCTATATAAGGAAAGGCAATCCATGCCAAGAATTGCATCAAATTCCACCAGAGGGTTTATGACGAGGTTTTCCGGGAAATTCAATCCAGAGATTATAATAGGGGGGGACTTATATTCATGGGATGCAATGATTTCTCCATTTACCCTACTCACTAACATCTTCACTTACATGATTTGTGGTGGTGCTGGGATTGTTCTACTAAACTTTCGAGATATAAAAGAATGCGTAGAACCAGAATCAAAAAGTACGTTTTCTGTTCTTGAATGAATAACTAGCGTACCTGTCACCACTTCGTTGTCGGGGTTCACTTTGGTAGAAGTGATGGAAAAACCTCTTCCTTGCTGCCTTGGAGGTTGTTGGTTGTCTCCGAAAACCCTTGTATTAGGGCACTAATTTGAAAAATGACCTCGTTCATTGCATTTGTTGCATTGAACAACGCGTTGAGGTTCGAACGGAGCGTTCCTCTCCCCTGTCGCAGCTACGGGTCTTTCTTGCAGACAGTTAACAGCTAGGTGCCCTTCTCTTCCACATCTGAAGCATTTCCTCGTCCCCTTAAGGCAATTTCAAGGGTGCTTCTTTCCACACTTTTGGAAAGTGGGGTTTTGGATCTTCATAGCACTATTGGAGTTATCCATCGGACCAAAAGAATTGAATTCCACCATATGATTATTATCCCCATGATACCCCTGTGATTATCTGATCTCCATTTTGACCATGAGGGAACATCGGACAATTTCCTCATAGCTATAAAAGTCACGGATCACTAATTATTTCCACAGGCTAGGCTTCAGACCACCAAAGAAGGGGTCAACTTTGCATTCTGGGGTAACGACAAAGCCGGAAGTGTATCGTGCAAGCCTTGTGAAGTTTTCCTTGTACACTCCAACAGATTCTTCGTCTTTTTTGCTTAAGGTAAAGGAAGTCCCTTTCCATATTAAGCTGGAGGGTGCACGGTAAATATTTATCGAAAAACATATTCCAGAATTATTTCCATTCCAACACCTCGATCTCATCCTCAGGCTTCGTATTTTTGATCAACATCCACCAATGATCAGCTTCACCCTCTATACGATAAGTCACCCGGAGTACCTTCTCTTATTCAGAACATTGAAGGATAGTGAATATCTTTTCAATGGAGTTTATCCATTGTTCAGCGATCATGGGATCGGATGATCCACTAAAAGTAGGAGGCCTTAGTCTAATGATGCTCCCGATAGTGACTTGTTCTTTCATAGGGGGGGGGGGGGTTGAACGTTCCTCTTGACCCATGTTTCTATTAAAAACGTGAGTTAGCTGAGAGAGAAGCATGACAAAGTTCGCGATTCCTGCTCCTATTGTATTGGACATTTCATTAGTACATACATCACACTAATCTTCACAACAGTTGTTAGCCCAAGTCCTCCTATTACCGGCCATTAGCTGGAATAAAAGGAAATTTAGTGGTAACACATAAAGGGTAATCCAAAGACAAATGTTGATGACTTATAAATATTCTTTAATTTCATTAAATCATGAGTCTATAGGCTTCAATCTAGGCATTTCATGATCTACCTTATAACATATATTCTTAGGGGAATTTTTTTTTAATTTCCCTTAATAAGGGTTCATACTAAGCTTGTGAATTTATGAAAACATATCCCCCGGGAGTGTTGTAACCAAGTGTGAAGAAAGTCCCATTGTCATGCAACAGTTCCCGTTCGAGTCTATCTCAAAGCGTTTTTTTGGGTTTTACCCCTAGGATACATCTGTGCCAGAGCCGCCTCTACCTGCTCATATCCAGACAGGGATGCATTTGTTTGATAACCCACTTTCTCAATACTCACCAAAATGTAGGGATGTTTTTATTATTCTTAGTCTTGTATCTAAGGCTTTAATAGGGTTTTCTAATCCTAATCCCAAAATAACTAAACAAATCTTTTGATACCAACTATGACAACCCTGTTTTTTATTACAACTTAAACATGATTTATTACATAAAATTTCACTTGATACAACAAATATGATCGAGTGGTTTAGTGTCTTTGGGGAATAGGATCATTACATACAAACTTGAAACATGAAATACAACATCATTTATTAAAACAACCTTTACATGACCACTACATTCCCTAGTACTTAGCATTGCATGGGATAACCTGAGGACATGCATAAGAAAAGGGTGAGTTATAAAGCCCAGTAAGGAATACACATGGAATAACATGAGGATTAAAATACATGATAGGCATTAGGAATGTCAATAGAGAATAATAGAAACATGAACCTAAAGGAATGATAAAGCATGATAATCATAACATGGATATGTGGAAACAACACTTAATATGGAATTAGCATGAGCCAATGCTCATTGCACATGGAGAATGAGTAAACCCTCGTTGCACATGAAGCATGAGTAAACCCTCATTGCACTTTAATTAGCATGAGTAAACACTCATTTCACATGACATATCATGATACTATACATTACCCAATGCATTGGAGCGCTATAAGGGCTCACCCTTCTTAAAAATTTCATTTCATGCATAATTGTGCCACATGGACTATAAAACATGGATTCATAAAACATAATCATTTATTCCATGATAAAGGAAAGTGGTATTCATACATGAAACCTTATAATCAATATTTAAATGTGAATAAATGTTAATACCCTTGATGGGGGAATGAGAATGGTATTCACAACACAATGGCATTGGCTTAGAAAATTGGTGTGATTTCGGCAGCGTAATGGCGTGACATAAGAATTCATAAAAAAGGTTAATGAGAAAAAAAGGGGTTCTTCATTATATTTACATGTAATGTACAGTAAATAGGTCATATAGATACATGTCCCAATAATTGTAATGGAATTTATATTCATGATACAAAAGTATTGCTTGAAAGTAAAAGAGGAGAGAGATGTTCCTTTCAGAATTTCGGCATAGTAACGGGTGTAAATGGGAGGAATTTTATGAGAGAGAAAGGGGTCTACCATCATTCAAACATGAAGAGGGAAGTATGAGGGAGGTGTGAAACCATACCCCAACATTCATAATTGAAACTAAATGCTCAAAACAACTTAAAGAAAATTGGACAAAATTGAGAAAGGAAGAAAAAACCCTTACTTGGAAGTGTGCTTCCAAAGGCTTGAGAGAGGCTTGAGAGAGGATTTCTGGGAGCTTGGGGCACCTTGGGAGGATTCTAGAGAGAGTAGGGAAGAGGTTGGACGAACTCCAAAGGAATTTAGTGAGGAGTAAGTGTGATCTCAGTTGGGTTTATATAGGAAAGGTGAGGGAATTCTTTGTTATTTAGGTTTGGGACCCCTTATATTAAATTAATCCAAACCACAAAGCATACCATGGTTTTTGCCCATGGTTTTTGGAAAAGGGAATAATAAAAAATTATTTTTTATGGAAAAATTCCTATCTTCATAAAATATTAGGGTTGCTTATGTGGAGATGAGTCACACTTCCATGGAAATTAATTTAAAAAGACAAGGTGTTTAACAAGTCTTGAGGGGTCCATTAATGATTTGAAAAGCAAGAAAAACAAACCCAAAATCACATTATTTTAATGGTAAAATATATATTGGCCGAACATAAATATTATAGTATTTTATTACAGCACTATTGGGTCATTATGATGTCATAAAACACATTATATATTTAAACAATGTTTAATTTTTACCCAAATATTTTACTGTCTCAGAAAATTATGAAAAATTCACCATTGGATAATTTCAATGTCCTGTTTCCATAAATAACATTTATTTTATCTATATAATATTCTAAATATTTTAATTTTCACTTTTAAAATAAAAACCGACATTTATCGAAAAATCACCTGTTTTGACAGAAATGGCATTCAAACCTTAATAAAAAATTATAATTGCATTCATAAAATTATTAGATCATTTATATTTAAGAACAATTAATTTAATAATAATAATAATATTATATTATAATATTATTTAATTCAAAAATACCATAATTTAAAAAAAAATCTTAATTAAATAATAACTAAAAACAATATTTGTACTTTAAAAACTATTTATAATGTAACAAAAAAATTACAAGGAGGTATACTCATTATTATATAAAAATAATAATGTACATGAACATAGTACTATTTATTTGTTACATAAACCCTTAAAACAGCCGTAGAAGACCTAATGGTAAGGTGTGCGATGGTGACAAACTCTTGGGGTGGCTCAGATAACATTGCTCGAGTGGTAATTTCTATCAACTTCCACTTTTCCCGTAGACGGTCACGTTCGAGCTAGACATGGTGAAGCTCAGCTTGGGCTTGGTCATGAGAAAATCCCAAGGACACCACCACTTTTTTTAGCTCCAATAAGTGGGCTTCATATGGAGCAATTATACTAGATGAGGCCATCACTTCTCCTGTCTGAGTAAATTGGATTTGTTAATGCCCTATATTTATACTAACCATGTGATCACTGTTCAACGGCTATATTAGCAACGGTCAAAATTCTTAACATAAAACCAAAGAAGTTTACATTTTATATAAACATAAATAGGCATTTAATTAGATCAATAGGTATTTCCATTAATAAATCTTTGGGTTGTTACAATCACAGACATCTTCCAATCATGTATTAATCATTGATTTAGTATCAAATAGTATGAATAATAAAATTTTCCAAAAAACCTAAAATAGGAAAAAATGATTTGATCTTTCTATATATTGAAATAAATGTAGAAATCGGTGGAAGAGGGCTTCTATGTTTGTATTTGGGAGGAGGTTTAATGAGTCTAACTTGGATTGGGAGTTGTAGCCGATCGGATGGAAGAACTAGGGTTAGGGTTCACCTACGCGCCAGGGTTTCTGGAAATTGGAGGAAATGATTTCTCTGGTATGTTGTGGGGGCTTCTAGAAATCAAGATTATTTCATGAGACCTTTCCCAACAGTTTGTAAAAACTATTGGGAAATCACGACTTTTCCCAATGGTATGTAAAAACTATTCGGAAAAAATGGCCTTTACCAATGGTTTGCTACAATCCATTGGTAAAGGGTGAAAACATTATGGATTTCCCAATGGTTTCATTAAAACGTTGGGAAAGCCTTCAGGCTACCAATATTAACCAACTTTTTTGACAAAATGTTGGTAAAAACAATTATACCAATCATTCTCGTGAACCTTTGGTATACAAGTGTTGGGAAACTCAACGTTCCAGTAGTGTTATCCCATGGATATAAATTTTATCATGAAAAAAGGATTAAATATTATTAATTAATGGAATCAAATTTATTAAAGAGGATTATTTTGTTTTTGGTAATTATGAATAGGATCCTTGGTAAAACAATAACCTAAGAAAAGGTAAAGAATCTAAAATATGGTTAAAATACTTGGATAAGGGTTTAAATTTATCTAATTCATTTATTTATCTAATTTTATGAGTTATGATCTTAATTTCCCATTCAGGAATCAAATATATGACCACATGGTTCCATTTTTCATTGATTGTGGCCTTTAAATTATTTTATGTATATGAAATACCTGAATATATTCCTCTAAAGGTTTATATAAGTAAATTTTTTACATAAGCATAAAAATTGAATAATTTAATTTTCAAATAATTATTATAAATATAAATTAATTCTTATCAGGGTAATTTATTAATATTTTTTAGGGAATTAACAATTTACTCATGTCTACAGAGAGGCAAATGCATTGGCATATGTGCTTGATAATATGGGTGGGAATGGTAATTATTATCTTTGGATGGATCATGTGCCAGTTGATCTCATTCCTCTATATAGGAAGGATCTTTGTAAATCATTATCTTTTAGACTTGTGTATGTTTTCCTTTATACTAATATAGGGGTCTTGATTTTCGTAGCAGGATATTAATTTGTTTAAAAAAAATAGAAAAAAAATGAAAAATTGTAAAAAATATTAACAGAAAAAAAAAATATTGTAAATTATTTTGTTACATTAGTTGTATTGATTATTAATTTTTTTATTATTTTTAAAAATATTATATTATATTCTCAATTCCATCATGTGGTTTTCAAAGTAGAATTATGTGAATAGTTCTTAAAATGATATTATTTCTATTTTAGTTTAAATTATTTTATTTTTTAAATAAAAAGAATTATAAATGAAACAATTTGGATGATAAATGGTTGAAAAATTTAACCATTTTTATTTATAAGAATACTATTTCCTTATAAATAGAATTAAAAACCATTATTCTCAAAATTATATTTCCACATTTAAGATTAAAATTGGTTAAACAAGGGGTTATGCCAAAAGATAATGTTTAAAATGAAACAAAAACATGTATAAATTTAAATGTATAATGATATTAAAGACCTATAATTTTTTCCTTAAATAGATAGATATATTGGAAATAATTTCTTGAGAATGAATTATTTATATTTTAATCATTTTTATAATTAATAGTATATCCCCTTCCTCCCTTATAAAAGGAAGAAACTTATATATTTTTCAAACACCTCACTTAGAAATATAGCTCAACTAAATCCATCCAAATTATCTTCCAAAAACTGAAACCATGAATTATAGGAGATATAATATTATTATACCATTATAATGGTCCTCATGAAATGATTTAAAGGAGGCCTATCGAAGAAGAGTAAATCCACTTACACGACCTCTTCCAATTTATTTATTCTTAGACATCCTATAAACATATGATATTTATAAAAAATATTAATTTCATTTAAAAATAGATAAACATTTTATTATGATTATATAACCAAGAATATCGACCCACTATTCCACCTAATGTGATGTGAAAGAATTAGTGGTTCATATATGTGGGATACTTCCTCAACACAACAATACAATTCATTTTACATCACCAATAATCATTTCTGGTAATTATGATGGGATTATGTTTTAAATAATATTAATGTAAATAAAGCAAACTTCTATAATTATAATATCATGTCTCCCTTTTTTTTCTCATCCGATAAAAAATGAAAATGATCATCTTTCATATATGTTGACCACCAACTCAATTCATAGATGTGATTCATATTTCATTTATGATTTACATTTACAGTTATAAGGATTCTCATAATAAACATATATTATATATATGTTATAATAATGATTCTATAAATTTAAATTTTTATTTCTATTTCTTTCATTCCATCTGTCCATAAGTGAAAACAATGTTCATGCGTAGGTTTGTCCCACTACCTCCATGAATGGTCTAATGAATTTTTTTATATACCTTTTTTAGATAATTATAAATATTTATATTATTTATATTATTCATTTTTAAAATTTTATAAATTTTGAAAACATGATAAAAATACATGGATCCAAACTACTGAACCAAAACATATAACAGAACAAAGCAGTTATCACCTAAAATAGTGATTTTAGTAAATAACTATTAGTAAACATTTGATAAAGTGTTATAAGTAAATAAAATATGGTATGATATATATTTTTCAAAATTTATAAATAAATAAATATATATATATTATACATGAGGTTCATACACATACAACATATATTATATGGGATATAAGGGTTTATATGACAATCTCATTATTATTCAGTATTATTTACGTTTATGTATCCACATGGAAAATTAATTCATCTTTATATCTCAAAAAAGTATATATTTTATTATCCTGAAGCGATTTATAAAAATTATTATTTTTCATTTCAATTAAATCTTGTAATTACTTGAGAGACCGAATGAATTTGTCTTATGGAAAACTGACATTGTTTTCTAGTTGGTAAAAAATCTTTTTCCACCATGGACATATTTTCATTAAAAAAAATTAAAAAATGTTTTAAATATTATAAAATTAATTTTTAATTAATTTTAAATCATTTTGATTTTATATATAACCTTTTTAAATTGAGTGTTTTTTAATATCTAAATGATGAACTTTTGACTATTTACAGAAAACGTGAATGGAATTTTAATTTTAATGTACTCCATATAAATGGAATTTTATACCATCATGACCAACCAATTATTTGAATATTATTTTAAAATGTTAAATGATTATATTAAATAAAAAACATTCCCTAAATTTTGTTACATATTAAATTTTTTAATGTGATGTTAATGGTGATGGGAGTTTGTTCTTTTTGAATGTTTATAATGATTTTTAATGATATTTATTTTCAAGAATGAAATAAATCCTTTAATTTTTTTCAATATAGGTAATCCAGAAATTTTATCAACCTTATTATATTATTAGATGGTTTTTAATTGTCTTACTAGGAAATTATTTACCTTCTATATACAAATTCATCATATATTTAAAATTTATGACTATTTAGGCACATTGATTAAGTTGTATTGTTCAATCATAAAATGATTTGATTGGAACTATTAATTTATTAGTGTTACTAGAATTATATAAAGACATTGGGACTCTATAGGTCTCTTGAAAAAAGATAAGAGTGGTATTTGGATGAGTCCTTACACATTTATATAGATGTCTAAGTATAATACCTTAGTTGAAAAGTTATGTTATTTGATATTATGAATTATATCATTTTAGAATCATTTATTGTTGTCCTTGTGATTATTTTTATAGAAATGGTTATCATGTATAATATTAAGGAACATTATGATTATTTATATTTCATTATTTGATCATTATTTATTCCTTATATATTATTCATGACTTATTTATTCCATATTATCATCAGTTTTATGACTACCCTTTCTGAGCATCTTCACTGACCCATTACCTATGATTTCATTCCCCTTTAATCCAAGAAGTGTATTATTATTGATATAAATGTATATTTTAGAGGTAATAATGAATATCCCAAGGAAAACACTATTTTTTTTATGTTTTCAAATAAAATGTTATATATAATCATGTATCTAGTTCTCCAAGACTACTAAACCATTCAGTCCTTTTTAATGTGATAAATTTTATATATTACTAATATAATAATGTTACCACAAGGCTCTAGGATACTATGTTCAGGTTATGTACAACTAACTTGTTGTGATTAGCTCTTTTATCTAATAAATACCCCTAAAACATCAATAATAAGTGAATGTTTTGCATCCCGTTGCTTCATAAATTATATAAAATAAAAAGGTGATATATTTAAGTTAAACTGGCCTCCTTAGAAAGACAAATATTTTAGTGTAACTATTTGGATCTGAAATATAGTTTATCATTATCAAACCCTCATGGACATGGATAATGAAATAATGATCAGCTAGTGCTCATTGTGCATCGGTTTATTCCTCAAGCTAAGAACTTCCTGAGTCTAACATAACAGTCTATTTTAACTACTATTTGAGTAAATTTTTATAAAGCAATACAAGAGAACTATCACACTATAAATGTATTAGATATAATTTTAAAATTGTTGTGCATGATACTTCTCTCAATTCACCGTACATTGATCTTATATCCCGAGATATCCCTCTTACACATAATGTTTCCAACATATATAATATCCATATTGACCTAAATTAAATAAAATATAATACCCTCATGGAAAATAACTAATTAATTATTTTATATATAACTCCTTGACCATAGTTAACCAGATTCAATGCATTATTACATAACATTGGCATGATCACAAGGGATCAATTCCCGAAAGACCGATCAGTTTAGTATTCTTAGAAGTACTTGATACATAAATAAGTTGTACACTATATTTTAAAATGAAATAAAAACTACATTATGGATCCATTAAGAACACTAATATCCTATAGACAATTTCTTTAGTTCAATAATAATATATTTATTCACATCTTGGGAAAAATAAAACATAAGAAAGGGGTGAGCACAGATTCCTGGTAAGGATAACAATATATACGAAACTATCATAAATAAGAATAAACATTTATGGAAATGTATAAGACTAAAACACAAGACTTGTAAACAAAAAATTCAGTATAATATATAAATGATAAATAAAATAATTCCATTTAATTACTCACATGGATAATATACTAGTAAAATAATCACATGTAATATCAACAGCTAATTTTCATAATGATGGAATGCATATTTCCGGACATCAAAAACACATAGTCATGGCCTCGCGCCAAGAATTAAAATAAGATTTTGTCAAGGCCTTGTGCCAAGACACTAGTTTCTCTTATGAGACGTTCCAATGCATCGAGGAGCTATAACGGGCTCCACACATCACTTACTATGACCAATGCTTTCCACATATGAAAAGGATGAAACATAACATACAAATTATTATTAAAACTAGAATAAAAAATGTTAATACCTTAACCATAAAACATGAATGGTATAAAAATAAAACATCCAAAATTAGACATATCAAGAAAACTTCAATAAAATATTGAAGATTTTATCATAATAAATCATCTTCAAACAAGTTTAAAATATATTAAAAGATGTTGACATAGATGAAATAAAAACTATTTGAGAGAAATATATTTTTATACTTTGAAATAATTTTAAAGACACATAATTATTAATGGAAACATTTATTTTGAAAATTTTCCTATATTTTTGTAAGAGAAGCATCGAAGTTGTTATAATGGCAGAAAATATCCACACCCGCAGTATACGTGAAAAAAAATACTTACCATAATTTGTCGAAAATGTCATAAAGTACATTGTTTGGAAAATAATGGAGAGATTCATATCAAACCATTTTATAAAAACTAAAAATGCTATATAAATGACTTTAACCCATAGTCTAATAAATATTAAAAAATTTTTGAAATAAATTTTTATGACACATAGATGAGGATGATAAGGACGTCCTAGTAGATACTTTCATATAAACAACCTTGGATAAATAAAGATATTGTAAAATTAACCCTTACCTTGTAATTTTCATTAGTCGACTGTATGTTAACCTCCTTTATAATGAATAGAACATTGTTATTAATATATATATGAACTATATTCATAAATATGATATCATATATGATAATTTTATATTTCATTTTTAATAATATTTCAGTAATATCATTATTTCTGGTGTTAACAAATTAATTTTCCTTTATATGTTTTGTTATGTTACTATTTTTTGTTATAGATAAGATGTAATTTATATATATCCAAAATGAAATTAAGTTCATAAACATTATTTTTAACCATAAAATGAAAATTATTCTTGAATGGTTATGTTGTGAAATGAATCTCATCGCAATTGTGGGGACGGTAATCCGAACGTACACACGAGTCACCACATCATACTATTGTTGGTGAAATATTTTGAAATTGGATGGTATATCATATATATAGAATCAATGAAATTTTATATTTATTATTTACATCAATAATACTCGTAATTGTACCCATCCAAATAATAATGTTTTGGAAAACAAACTTCATCACGACATAGAGATAGTAAGTCGTACGTATACATGTATGGTGACATTTTTTTTCATAGGATGGATAGTATAATAAATATTTTTGTATTATATTTATAAAAAAACAACAGTATTTAGAAGGTATAGGATATATTATATGGTTATAGAAACAACAATGAAAGATGAAGTGGATGATGAAAAGACCATTGAAAGAGGATATGAAATTATCACCTCTTCTTCGGGTGCTTCCTTTTGATTTGATCGAAAGGGATCATTAGGCTGGATTTATGATCAAAGGAAGGACACTATGATGAATTTTGGGTAGTTGGGAGGATTTTTGATCTGGGTCTGGCCAAGAAAAATGGATTTGGTGGTGGGATTTTGAGATATGGGGATGTTTAATTTTATAGTAGAGGTGGGGGTCACATTAAGAAAAGCGTGAAATATTATTTAATAACAAAATAATTTTTGATTTATAATGGTTTAAAAAAGATTTATTTCATGTATACGGTGTGGATGGGTCGAAAATATCTCTACCAATAGGTTTTAGACAGGATTAGGTCACCATATTAACTTTATCTCTTATATTTAAATCTTATTTAAATAGTTTAACTTTTGTCATGTCTTCATATATTATTATAATAAATGGTCAATAAAGTTACCATAAAAATATATGTAAACCCCAAGTGGTTTAATGATGACATATATATCATTATATAAGTCTTTTTTCAGAAAATTAAATTTTTAGGACAATTATATAATTTAATAAAATTGTATTTGTTTCAAAAACTCATTTATGTCGATTCTGACACTATTTAGTATTTAGATTTTGTGAAAGTCAAAAAAACTTTTCCACTTTGAAAAAAATTATTTAATCAACCCTAACATGTCATATTATCCTATCAAAATCGTGGAATTCATAAAAAATATTGATTTACTTTTATTATAATATTTATAATATCAATTATTTTAATCATTCATTAATAAGGTAATTACTACATCATCATTGTGTCATAAATAAATTATTTTATTTAATGAATAAAAATTAAAAATAAAAATATATTATATAGGAAATATATTTATATTTCTAATGAATATTTATAGTCTAAATTATTTTATGTATAACCCTATATTAATTTTTTTTATTAATTGTTGAACTTTAAACTTCTTACTCTTCCATAAATAATATCATAAAAAATTTCCTAATCTAATCCAATTGGATCAAAGGGGGTCATATTATATTCCTAAGGATGATTTTTGGTCGAAATACACTTATTCAATAGAATTAGGACATGTGTTTGGGTAATGATAATATCATGTTTTACGTTTAATTACCCTATTTTCTTTTAACCGTGGTAAATAAAATTCAAAAGTTACTATTCAAAAAAAATATTTTCATAATATTGAACCAAATTTTACAGAAAAACAACAACTATGACCCTTTCATTTTATAAATTCAATTCACAGAAGTGCTAAAATTACATTTTCTACAAATTTTCAAATGTTCCTAGAAGGTGGGTAAAAGGAGTTTAATAGTTTAATAAAATTGTATATAACGAATCTTATTGTAAAATGATTCCAATAAATTAAATTGATCTTATATAGTTATTATATATCTATTTTGAAATTAATAAATTTTTCAAAAAATAATTATATATATATAGTCAGATTTAAACAAAAACATAGTGTTTTCCACTATTAATCAAATATTGATTGTTTTCAGAAAAATACGAAAAATTCACACTAATATAATTTTTGATATTCTTAATCCCAAAATGAATTCCATTTTGAAAAATAATATTTTTAAAATTTCCAAAATTTTATATTACTATTTATATCACCTATTTTGATTATTCGTGGTGTGCTAAAACTCACTGTTTTGTACAACAAAAGCTATTATATTATCAAAGAGAAACGTACTGTGGAATCTTGGGGTTTTAACATCTCCCCTATTTCAAATAATTTCATTCCCCAAATTTCTATAATATTACTACATAAAATTATTCCAGTGGTTCTACATCATATGTTCCTCAGGTTCCCACATTACCTCATCAATTTTATTATTTCTCTATAGAACTTTTTACAGACGATTCATCTGATTTCTCAACACTTATTCTACGATATTTAGAATCTTGACAGGCACTTCACAATAAGATAGATCAGGTTACATTTATATTTCTTTATAGGTGAGTACATGTGTTGGGTCTGGAATGTATTTTCTCAATAGTGATAAAAAGAACACATCATGAACTTTGGAAAGACTTGGAGGCATTGCAAAATGGTAAGCTACAACTCCATTTCATTCTAGAATTTTGAAAGGTTTGACGTACATGGGACATAATTTTCCCCTATTATTGAATCATATAACACCCTTCCATAGAGATACCTTCAATTATAAATGATTATCTACCTAAAATTTCAAATCCTTCCTTCATTTATTGGCATATTTCAATTACCTAATTTGAGATGATTTGATGTGGGATTGGATAATCATCACCTTTTACATTGTTTACTTATCAAGTTATGGGATTACGAGTTTTTTTCACCAACATCATACAAACAAGTTGGTGTGACACATCTCTTTCCATATAACACTTCATATGGTGTCATCAGCTTAATTGAATGGAAGTTATTGTTATAGAAAAATTAAACCAGAGGTAAATACTAATAACATATACATTGAATGTCATGTGAGAAAGATCTCACCATGTCTTCGAAGGATTGAATAGTTCTTTTTGATTATCCATCCGTTTGAGGGTGGTGGGCAGTGCTTAAATGAGGTTCAGTATCCAGGGATTTCTGAAGACATATCCATATTTTTGCTATAAAATGGGGATCATGATCAAAATCAATTGACATGGGTACACCACAAAGTCTTAAAACTTCATTAATATATAGTCATTCTAAATGTTTAATGGGTAAATAATCTCTTAAATCTAGGAAATTTGCTGACTTGTTATGACAATCCACAATGACCCATATTGAATTATTCATTCTAGTATTTTTTTGGTATCCCCACGACAATGAACATCTAAATATCATCCATTTCAACTTAGGTATGGGATGTGATTTCTTGAATCCTCTATAATGTTTTCTTCCACCCTTCACATGTTAAAAAACTATAAATCTTGACACATAATCAGCAATATCTCTCTTTATGTTGTCCTCCAAAAAATGTTCTTTCAATTCACTATACATCTTCGTGCTACCTCAGTGTATAGTTGAATTGGTGCTACGAGAATCATCTAAAAATTCTCTTTTTAGATTAGGTATATCGGGAACACAAAGACTCTTCCCAAATTTGAAAATTCCATGTTCATATACAAAGTCAATCATTCTCTCATTATTCCCTTCTTTAATCATCTTTTGAAACACCTCATCATTAGTATGAAAACTTTTTATCCTCTCCTATAAAGATGGTTTGGAAAAAATTTGAAAAAGTATTGATGTTTCACCTTCCATGATTATTCGCATATCCATCTTCTATAGATCTATGAACAAAGGATCCCTTTCAACTCTCATCTGGTTCAGAACTCAATGATCCATTCTTCTCAAAGAATATTCCACCTTATTTTCCTTCCCTTGGTGGTAGTGTATAGTTCTGTTATAATCCATGAAAAGTTTGGGCCATATATTTTGCCTCCGGTTGAGTTCTTTTTTTGAGAAAATATACTTCAATATCTTTTGATCAGTTTAAATATCACAATTTTCATCATAGATATAGTGTCTCCGTATATTTAGATCATAGATTATAGCTATTCTCTCAAGATCATGAATTTTATAGTTTTGTTCATGACTTATTAGATTCCATGATAAATAGGCAATAACTCAATCATTTTTCATAAGGACACAACCATGTCATTTCTTTAAATCATCACTATAAATGAAAAACCCATCATTCCCCAATGATAGATTCAAGATAAGAGCATTGAATAATCTTCTCTTCAATTATTCAAAACATTCTTCACACTCTCTTTTCCAAACAACTATAACCCATTTACGTGTGGGATTGGGTAATGGGTTTTCCAATAAAAAAAATCAGGACAAAGCATTGATAATCACTTGCTAAACTAATAAAATTTCATACCTCAGTTACACTCGTCGGTACTGGCCATTATTTTATAGGTATTTTCATATAAGGATCATTATAGAATCCATACTAACAGATAATATGGACAGAAAAATAAATCTCCCAAATCCTGAATTCACAGATGATAAAATTCCCTTATAATTGATTTCTTCTAAGAGTTTTAAGAATAGTGTATAAGTGATTTTCTTGATCTTCATAGATTTTGGAGTATACGAAGATATCATAAATAAACACCACTACAATTTCATCAAGATATTCTTTGAAAACTCTATTCAATTGATCCATGATGACAGAGGGTGCATTAGTTATTCCAAAAGGCATTAATGTAAACTCGTAATACACATACCTCATATGAAATTATTTCATTGGAATTTCGTACTTCTTCATGCACAAATGATGATTTCTAGATCGAAGGTCAATATTTGATAATTATTGAGCTCCATGAATTTGGTCAAATAAATCATCAACTCAATGTATGGGATACTTGTTCTTTATTGTTATAACATTGTTCTCCATGTAGTCAATGTACAACCTCATAGATCCATCTTTCCTCTTAACAAAAAGAACAGAGACTCACCATAAAGAATCACTTTTGTAAATAAATACTTTATTACATAACTCCTATAGTAATTTATTTAGTTCCACTAATTCCACATGGTCCATTCTATAAGGGTATTCGATATGGGCCTTGAAGAAAGAATTAAAATAATGGAAAAATTAATTCATCATTATAGAGGATATCTGGTAAATCCTCAAAAAACACATCAACATATTCTTGAACAAAAGACACATCCTCTATTTCAACCTTCCTTTACTAGGACATAGTTTTTTCATTCTCTTCCTCCCCAATAATTTAATTTGGTTGAGCTACTAGAGGTGGATCTAGATAAGAAATAGTTGGTGACATTTCTGCTCTAAATATAAGGTATTTCTTATCATCATCAAAAATTGTAACCTCCTTTTTCTTTTAATAAATTTTTGCATCATGTTCTGAAATCCAATCCATATTAAAGATTATATAAAATTCAATCATGGGTATGACAATAAGATCAGAAGATAAAGCACATTTATATGAATTAATGGGAGATTGAAAATATTTGTTGCGATGATACTTCCCATAGAAGTTTTGACTAGAAACTCCCTTGTTAAATAAATTTGAAATATCTAGTTTTTGTAAAAAAACTGGGAAGATATGAAACAATGTGATGATCCAATATCAAATAAAGTATTGTAAAATTTTGATGAAACCATTAAATTTCCTGCCACCATGTCATTTGGAGCTTCAACATCAGTAGTAGTGATCGCATAAGCTTGGAATTGCTCCCTTGACCTTTTCTGAGGTATGTATTCCTTGTCACATAGGACATTCATTTTCATAAATCCCCATTTCTCAAATATTGTAGAATTAAACATTGACCGCCTATTTCATTCCCTTGAAATCATGATCTTGGTGCCCTTTTTAACCAAACTTGTAACAAACCCTCATTCCCTTCAGGAAAGTACCGAGGTGTTTCTTCCCAAATTTATTACAGGAAAAAAATTAAATGTTTCCCTTCATCCACTTATTTCCATTTCCAGAGTGTTTAGAAGATCTCTTCTTCTCTTTCTTTTATTTAAAGTCATAAGACATAGAGAATTACATTTATATCTTGATAACACATGAGACAATATCATTGTTCATTGAGAAGGATTGGGAGACTAATGCTCGATGGAGAAATGGTTTTAACTGATCAAAGAATCAATCAATCTTACTCCTTCAGTTTTTATATAATCTACTTCATGCCCTGATAACCTTTTAATGTTAGCTTCATACTTTGGAACATTCTCATTCTCCCTTTGCCTTAGAATAAGAAATTGTCTTTCAATACCTTCTTGATGATCACAAGGAAAGTATTTTTCTAAGATAATCTCTTTAAACTCCCTACATTCTATATTTGATACATATTCATCCTCTATTGTGTTTTGAATCAATGACCACAATTGATCTACATCTCTTGTGTGGCAATAAACTATCATGATTATTTTTTTTCGCTACTCCCCAAATCAAGAAATATTTTCTCTAAGGAACAAATCCATTGCTTAGCTACAAATGGATTTGTAGTCAAATTGATTGTTGATGGTTGTTTCCACATGAATCATTATGACATTGATCCTCCACATTGTGGATCGGGGTGCTCCATATAGGTAAGGTTATTATTCATAACCTAATTGAGTTATCCCAGTATAGTTAAAAGCGGATCATCACAAGTTACATCATTAGCTCAACTATAATTATCCTAATTAAGAGATAAATCCATTCATGGATTACGTACGTTGATATGTTTCCATTCCTTACACTAGGCTCCATTTTTAAACAATTACATACACTATATTAGTTTATGAATCACAATAAATAACTCCAAAGTAGTAAAATACATTACATAAATCAAACAATTTATGCATATAATCCATAATCCAAAAAAAAAATCGTTGAGGATGTATTAACTCATAAATCCATCATAATGGTTTATAAAGAAAATTTGAATTGTCCTAAGGATATCCCCCAAGAGTTTCGTAACCAAGGGTGCAGTATGGCCGGTTGTCGTGTACCCGGATACCCCAGGTCAAGCCTGAAACACCATGGTTGAGTTTTCACACATTGGTACATCTCTACCATATCCACCTCATCCAGATCTCTTGGAGACTAGGATTTATTTTTCTGGAAAACAGACAAAATCTCCACATTACTAAAATTATAAGAAGTTCTTATATACTATTCCTCAAAGTTTATCATCGAGTAATGCTCTCTAATCATAGTTTATCTAAATATAGTTTCCATGGTTTCTAATAAAACTTTTATGATACAAACTATAATGCCCCGACCCTATTTACCATGAGTCAGTGCATTATTACATAACATTGGCATGGTCACAAGGGATCAAATCCCGAAATACCAATCGATTTAGTTTCCATGGAAGTACTGGATACATACATAAGTTTTACATTACATTATGAAATGAAAAACACCAAAATTATATTTCTTTTAAACACACTCAAATCCTATATACTATCTCTGATGGTCAATCACAATATATTTCATCACATCCTTGAAAAAAAAAGACAATAAATGGGTGATCTCAGATGCTCAGTAAGGATAACAATATAGCGAAAACTACCATAAATAAGCATAAACATTTAAGGCAATGTATAAAAATAAAACAAAAGCCATTAAAACATAAACATAAGCATACAATGGAAAATATAAATTAAATAATTCCATTTACTTATTAACATGTATATTCTACTTGTCAAATAATCACATGTAATATCAATATTTAATATTTATAATGATGGAATGCATAATGTCAGGGATCATATCTACATAGTCAATGCCTCGTGCCAAGACTACAAATAATATTTTGTAATGGCCTTGTGCAAAGGAACTAGTTTGTCTCATGAGACCTACTAATGCATCAAAGATCTGTAATGGGCTTCACCAATAACATACTATGTACAATGCATTCCTTATATGAAAATGTTGTAACAAAAAAAAATCATTCATATTAGAACTAGCATACGAAATATTAGTATTTTAACAATAAACCAAGAATGGTATAAAAATAACACATCCATAGTAAAACATATTCCAAACCCATCAAGACAATATACAAGATTATATCATAATAAATCATCTTTAAACATGTTTAAAATCCATTAAATGTTGTTGGCATAGATTAAATAAATACTATTTGAGAGAAATATTACATTCTATTTTTAGTTTAATTAAATGTCACATAATTATAAAAGAAAACCTTTATTTTGAAAATATTCATATATGATTGTAATGTAAGATTAGATGATGTTATAAGAGTGGAAAATAATCTCACCCTCCATATACATTGAAAAACATTCTTACTATAATTTGTAGAATAGGTCATAAAGTACCCTGTTTGAAAAATAATGGAAGGATTCCTTTCAAACCATTTTATAAGAATTCAAACAAGAGTATAAATGAATTTAATGCATAGTATAGTAAATAGAAAAAATGTTTTGAAATAAATTTTTATGAATCACATATGTGGATGATAATGATGTCCAAATAGATACTTACATATAAACGACCTCAGATAAATAATGTGATTGTAAAATTGACCCTTAACTTGTACATTTCCTTAGTTGATGGAATGTTAAACTCCTGTATAAAGGATAAAAAATTGTTATAAAATTACACATGAACTATATAAAAAATATGATATCAAATATGATCTTCTAATATTTCATTGTTAATAATATTTCACTAGTAACATTGTTTCTGGTGAAAACATATTCATTTTCCTTTATATGTCTTGTTACGTAATTAATGTTTTTTATTGATAGGTTGTGCTATATTCATATACGGAATGATATTAATTTCTTAAAAATTATTTTTATTCATTAAATAAAAATTATTCTTGAATGGTAACTATGGGGAATTAATCTCATCATGTTTGTGGAGACGATAATCCGCACATAATCACGAGCGATAATATCATTCTATTGATGGTGAAATCGTATGTAATTAGATGTTATATCATATATAAAGAATCATTTACATGTTATATTTATTATATACATCTATTATACTCATTATTATATGCATCCTAATAATTATGTGTTGAATAAAAAACTACCCCATGACGTGGAGACAGTAAGCCATATGTACGCACATATGTTGGCTTTGTTATTCATAGGATTGATTGAATACTGAATATGGTTGTAAAATATTTATAATAACATAAATGTATATATATGGTACTAGATTTATTTTTTTTGTATAAGAAAACAATGAAATAGGAAGTGGAAGATGAAGAGAGCTTTGAAAAATTTTATGAAATTATTACCACTTCTTTGTGTGCTGCCTTTTAATTTGATCAAAAGGGACCCTTAGTATGGAATTAATATCAATGGAAGGTCTATAAGATTAATTTATAGTAGTTGGGGGGATATTTGAGCGGGTTTTGGCCGCACCAAATGGATTTGAAGATGTGATTTTCAGAGAAGGGGAAGTACCCTTTTATAAGATAGGTAAGGGTCACATTAGATAAATCTTGAAATATTATTTTATAATAAAATCATTTTCTGGTTTTCAAGGCTCCAAATAGATTTATATAGAGGATATGGTGGGGATGGTCCGAAAACCTCTCAACCAATAGGTTTTAAATAGCTCTAGGTCACCATATTAACCTTGTCTTTTATATTTAATTCTTAGTTAAATAGTTTAACCTTTACCATTTATTCTTATATTATTATAATAAATTGTTAATAAAAATACTATAAAATTACAAGAGAACCCCAAGTGATTCATTAATGACATATCTAATATTATATAAGTATTTTTGAAAAAACATATATTTTTAGGACTATTAAATAATTTAATAAAATAGTATTTGGTTTAAAAACTCATTTTTTCGTTTTTGACAATATTTAGTATTTTGTTTTTTAATTCATAAAAAAATTATCCATTATAAAAAAACATTATTTAATAATCCCTAACACGTCATATTGATCTAAAAAATTCGTCTAATTCATCATAAGTATAAATTTAATAATATTTAATATTTATAATATCAATTCTTTTAATCATTCATTAATAAAATAATTATTGTGTCATCATTGTGTCTTATATAAATTTAATTATATAATGTCTAAAAATTATAAATAAAATACCATGATGTAGGAATTTTTTTATATTTATATTTAATATTTATCATCAGAATTATCTTATGTATATCCCCATATTAAAAATATTTTAGTTATTAAAAGTTGAATTTAAAACTTTTAACTATTATTTAAATAAAATAATAATAAATATCTTAGTTTAATCCATGGTGATCAATGAGGATAATATTGTATTCATAAGGATGATTTTGGTCAAAATACACTTATCCAGAAAAATTAGGACATGTGTTAGTGTAATTATAATATCACTTTTATCTTTCATTAACCTATTTACTTTTAACCTTGGTAAATAAAATTCAAAAGTTTTTATTCACCAAAAATTATTTTCATCCTATTGAACCACATTTTACTTATTGGCATAAATCGTGTCTCTTTGGTTTTTGAAATTCAATTCACAAAAGTGGTAAAATTACATTTTATGAAAATTTGAAAATTTTTTCTAGAAGGTGGGTAAAAAGCATTAAATTGCTCAATAAAGTTTTATAAAACTAATCTTATTTTAAAATCACTCAAATAAATTAGATTAATATTATATAATTATTATTTATTTATTTATAATTTAAAATTAATTTAATTAAAATAAATAAATATTTATATAAAAAGTTGGTTTTAAACAATAATGAAGTGTTTTTCACTATTAATCAAAAATTTAATGTTTTCGAAAAAATACCAAAAAATCACCCCAAGATAATTTTGATATTCCGAATCCAAAAATGAATTCCATTTTGAAAAATTAAATTTATAAAATTTCAATGAGTGGTTATTACTATTCATAATGGCTAGTTTTATTGGTCGTGGTGTGCTAGAACTCGAAGTTGTGTACAACACAATCTATTGTATTATTGAAAAATAAATGTAACATGGAAGCATGGTGTCTTACATTATAGAGATGTCGACCAATGAACTAAAATTAATTCACCATTACCAAATGGATTCTAAAATGTTTGCCTCAGTCACTATTTATTCTCTGAGGAGTTTTCTAACTAAATTTGATGTATGTTACCAATATTTCCATAGTAAAATTGGAAGGTTAGGAATTTAGAAACCCTACATAAAAATTATTCTTCAATAAGACCAATATATGTTTAATTAATAAAACTTTATCTAGTTCATAAACCTACCATGTTGGTACCCTTTAAATTGGTAAGACCTTGAAAAAATAATATCACCCATGCTAACTCTCAGAACACTAAATTGACCTAAATATGTAAATATAAACACTCATGTACCGCTTTAAATAATGTATTTCATTGATAATAAATGTTTGGAATCCAATAAAAGATATTATAATTTTTTTATCCCAAAAATATATGATTCCAACAACATATAAAATCAAGTATTCCATTTTTATTAAGGATCCTTATCTATAGGTGGCTAGAATAACTTTTCTCAACCATACTCTCCAGCACCATGTGAGTCTGACTTGTCTATATAATATGTTATATAAATCATTAGGCCATTAAATTTATAAAAAATTTCTATGAAAATTATCTATTTATAATGTATAATTACTCTTATACACCTACTAGTTCACAGAACTGATGAATCAAATTATCCATTCATATCTACTTAATAATATATATGACATAAAAACAAACGTGATACTGATCTAATGTAAGAAAAAATATAAAATGGCCTATAATGTGTATACATTTTAAAAATAATTTCTAGTTAACAATCTCTTATTAGTCCATAAAAATTTAATTTAATATAATTTTAAGTGGACTAAGCCATATGACCTTAATGTGTAAGAAAAATAGTCATAGTTGTATGAAATTTATAGGAAATACACTTATCCATGTCAATTTAAATTAAAAGTTACAACATTAATTATTAAATTTCACTCAAATCCATTAATTTTGATTCCATTTATAGATATAATATGGAATCCCACATATTAGGGCCAATCCAATATTCAGTATAACCACAAAATCTATTATGTGATGATGCAATTGACACATATACTTGCGATAATTTCACAAAATATATTTAATTAACTTATCGTATGTTGATGATTTCTTTGAGATAAACACGTGATATGATAGATACATCAATCCATCCATTAGTGGATGGACACAAAAATACATCCACTAGTTGCTGATAGGCTGATGAAATCCATATATACAATGATTATGTGTTGGATCCATCCACCAAATACCTCATTGAATAACTGAGGTCATGGACCCATCTATTGGTGACAATCAGATGGTATCCATCCATCCATTGGAGACATTTCAGTGGAATATATCTAAACACTACTATAAAATTAGTAAAATACTTCCATTATATAGTTATAGGATATAGTAATCCTCCTAATACACAAGTGAACATATATAGGTATAACCATTTACTATTTAATAGATGGAGAAATCAATCAACCCCTAGTGATATGCTGGATATATATATATATATATATCCATAAATTGGTGATAGTATAGAAATATAATTCAATCCATTAGGGATGGGATAGTAAATTAAAAAAGATAAAAATATTTTTTTAATGAGCATATTCATATGTCACATCCCGGGATAAATTTAAAATCATGGGTGGCCCTCTCACATGGCTTCAAGATATAGATTCTTTACCCAAATGACCATAAAACAATTTAACTTACTTGAAACACATATTAATATTTTCAATCGATTAAACCCATATAAATGTTTAATCATTCAGTTAATATGGTAAGTAATATTAAATGATGTCGTATTATACTGGGAAGTATTTGATGAAAATTTATTAAATACATAACATAGAATCATACTAGAAAATAAACTTCCTATGAGATAATTTTACATCTCATACTCTCAGTTTTATGGATCATATATGAAGCATAATTATGACCCATTTAAAATATATCTTCCTTTGTGTATATAACCCATGATTTAATACATTGAAAAAATATTAGAAATAAAAAATGGTAAACTGCCCTCAAAATCATTCTCCTATAAAAGGGATTGATTGATCTTGTTTTACTTTTTTAAGATATATTTTAGGTGTATTTTATTATTTTTATTTTTCACTCTATCGACACCATAATATTTAATTTAGTGAGAACCAATCTTCTAAAACCCCTCACACCAATGCCAATGGTTTTACTGACAGTATTTCAGGATCACCCAAAACAACTAGCACTACTAAAACATAATCTATTAGAGTTTATTTCTAAAATTTTTACATCATATTAAAAAAATTTAATTTTATCTAAGAATAAAAGATTACATAATATTATTGATTCTTTAAATTGATGAATAAATTTCATTTAAAATGACTTATAGAGGGGAATCCAATGTCTCTTGTTATGAATATTGATATCCATGTTCTTCACCTATAACTTTGAACATCAATTACCATAAAATATAATGTTTTTACTCTCATTAAATATTGCGTTTAATGGGAAACAATTTTGAAAAATACATTAAAATTACTTATGGGAAGGATTTCAACATTGTATATTAAAATCATATTTGGATCACTCTGTAAAAATTATATATTTTAATGAAAACAATGATATAATATTTCAAAATTGGTTTTAATAAAAATAAATCCTAAAATTAAATTAGTTTTTAATAATATAATTAAATAAATTTAACATATAAATGTAAGATTAATTTCATTAACAAAAAAACTATGAAATATATTATTATAAAAAAGAAAAATCAATGAATATTTATTTATAAAATATTTTTAAATTAATATAGACATAAATAAAACTACGTCAATAAATTATTAAAAGAAAAAACAGTTTATTAAAAAAAAGATTGAATGTGATTTGGTTTCTTATGTTTATGGTGATTCATAATAAAAAGTATCATAATTACTGTGTTATGATATTAACATAATAACATATAAGTTCATATTATAATTGTTATAATGGAACTGTTCATGTGAAAAATTAATATAATTTTAATTGTGGTGATATCAAAAATGAAACATAAGGAATAATAACTACTTTCATTACCTTATCTTTTATTATGACACTAAATTTATGAAACAATATGTTTCAAATATAAAGACAATAAATGTTTGATAAATTAATTATTAAATAATAAACATGTCTTTTTCCAAAAATTTCATTTATTCAATATTTTCTTATCTATAATTGATAAGTGATTCTTGTTGTACTAATCCTATGACATATACAAAATTTTTATATCAATTATCAAAACATATGTAAAAGAAAATATACATATTAAAGAAACAGTAAATTCATGTGATAAGAATTTTGAACTTATCAATTCGTTATAAACTTTTTGAACACCACCTGCTAACAAGAATAACAAATATTCTATTCATTCATATGGGAAAAATATGTATAAAATAAAATTTTCATTAAAATTTAAATAAATTAGAATTAATAATAGTATAATTAATAATGGAACTTATTTTTTTATATTTTCTAATTGGCCCTGGAATGGAAGAAACAAACAAGAAATCTGTTTTTTATTAAATAAATCATATATATATGGAAACATTAGTATGTTGGATTAGTTATAACACAACCAATAAAATATATATTAGATCCATTAAACTATATAGTGAAGGATTATCATATTATTTGAAAATAATATGATGATTTTTTGTTATAAAATCAATAAATAATGTCAACATATTATTTTTTAACATAGAGTAATAATATTTTTAATTTGAAATTAATAAAATAAAAAAACATTATGGGCTCCTAGATCTCCCCATCATTTACAACATCTATGAATTATTTTCTAAAATTATATAACATATTATATATCATTCATATTTCAGGATACATCATAAATGAATAATAATTATTCAATATAGATTAAATTCATGTTAATAATGTTTTACCATCATAAACTTGAGGTGTATTAGAATTTAATTTTTTTTGGAAATTTTGTTTCTTTTGAAAATATTATTTTTTACTAAGTTAATATTATATAATGTAAATGTATGAATATAGTAAATATAATTTAAAATTAATGGTAAATTAAAATAATAAATATATACCTAATAGGTTAACTGAACACAATGTATAATTATGAAAAGTAAAAAAATAAATATTACTATACGCAACTATGGAAACATACTTTACATGATGTGACACTAACTGATACTTTAAATTTTTTTTTACTTATAATATATTGATATAAATAATACACTAGATAGTTTCTTTTATTTTAGTCTATAATATGTTTATAGGGATATGCTATATTAAACACACCATACACAACATGGTGTGAATGATGAGATTAAGGATATTGGGTGGTAGGATCAACAGTCTATATTTTTATAAAAATATAATCTAACCATTAAATTATTTTAAAACTTTTATATTATTCAAAACAATAAATTTCATAAATAATAATATCAAAAGTACTTATCAGTTTTTTGTCCTTTTAAAATAGTTACGAAATAATCATTTGTTATAGAACTCATGATCATTTCTCCTTAACGAAACTATAATATACCATCTTCTATAAGTATCCTTCATTATACCGATCCTCATAACCATTATAATGAAAAAATAATAAAATTTTTATATCTTATAGTCAATAAGGGGTTAATAATAATTTATTCATGGATATGTATATAATAATATGTAAAACCATGAGAATAATATAACAGTCATAATATTATGAGTTACGACCCTAAATCTTAAGTGATCCTCAATGTACATGGAATAAAACATAAAGATAAAACATATCAACATGGAATCATAACCTCAATATCATGGCTAAGATTAATGTTATATAATTAAAGAATTATTATTTAATAATACCATAATTAATGACATCCTTTAACTATGGAACATAATTCATCTTTTCGAAAATTTATATTTATGATCCACACAATAATAACATAAGATATAAATGTAGAACATATTTTAAATATCTCACATGAATTAATATATGGAAAATTAATTACATTATCTACACCAGTAGTTTGCATGGTTAGTAGAAATTAAAATATACTCTCAAATGCGTTTCTAGTGAAATATAAACTTTTAACTAATTCATTAGAGGGAGATATATGACCTTATCCATCATAATCTATACATATGACAACCACAAGAAATCAATCCATTATAAAATCACAAATCAAAAAATAAAATAAAATGGGATTCATAAAACATTCAAATGAAAATTATTCAATTTTCATAAATAAATTAATTACAAAATATGGTTTTTATAAAATATCTAGTTGGAAAATATTATATTTTCTTAAAATAAATCCAATGAAAATTTGTTTTAGAAAACATCCAGATTTTATAAAATAACATCATTCGTTCAATGGTTTGGTACTTAAAAATTTATCAACCAAATAATAACCTAATATATTAAAATATATGGAAAAACATGACAAAAAACATTATTGGTGATAAATCATTTGTTGAAAATTAAAACCAAATCATTATAATATCACTTTCAAAAATGTTTTTATTCATCATTATAAATGTCAAAGATTCGTGTATATTTTCAAAACAACATTTTTATTAAAAATTAAAAGAATAAAATTAATAAAAATGTAATTGGTTGAAAATTAATTTCCCCTATAAAAAAGGTAGAAAATCCATTAAAATTTAATGTCTTGGAAAAATAGTGTTCAATTAGAAATTATAAAACACAAAAAAATAGACTTATTTATTAAGTCATATACTATTTCCCTTGATTTCTATTAAATTCCTCTAAAATACTATACAATTAATAGAAACATATTAATTTAATATTTCATAACCTTATTAATACTCACATCCATTTATACACTTAATTATTCAAATGTCACATTATATACTATATTTTTATTGTTTACTCAACATTGTGTGTTAATAATCAAACCAGTTTTGAATTAGTTCCTAAAAGAGGTTTCAGACAGTTTTTTTATCTAAAATATCATCATTTGAAACCCATTAATGTTACTAGAGTTTATTTTTTTATAATTATAAACAATGTTATAATTCAATTACATAGAAGTTTTTTTGACTTTCATGAAGATGAAAATGATGTTGGACCGGTTTTTTTACTAATATGTATTGATTACAATATAAAAACATTAATTTTTATTTTACACATAACTAAAAATATAGATGATATATATATTTACTATAAATATAATATATTATCATCAAATACGAACTGAAATCCACCAATATAATAGCAGTGAAAACCAAAACATGTTTATTTTTTGTGGTGGTAATCTGTACACATGCATCATTTTTTTTATTTTTAATAAAAAAATTAATTATTGTTAATGATTTTACCATATTAATAATCTAACATTATAATATTTATACTTATGTAACAAATTTTATAATATAAATATAATTTTTTGAAATACAAAAATTATATATTGAAAAAAAAATAGAATGAAACAGTTAGAAATATACACCTTTCTATAAGAAATTCTCCTTTGTAAGGGGAGAAAATTATTTAGTGATAGTATTTTGGGAATAAAATAATAAAATTATGGATTAATTGAGGGTTTAGGATAGGGGTGATTAGTGTTAGGTGTTACATAAGGGTCTTTGGTTTTTATAATAAGTGAGGAAATGAGTTCCATTTAATAAGAAGAACAGACCATCATTTTGTTACTACCAATCCATTTTTCAATAGTGGAATGTCATTTAATTGGAATATGGCTTGAGAATTGTTAAATAAAATATCAGATAACATATAAGGTCAATTCACATTTCAAACACTAAATTTTAATATGTTTTTAACATTTATATCCCATTACATATTTGAATAATCATTTTATGTTTTTGGTTTTCACCACATGAACTCTTTTTTTATCAATGGTAATTTAATCTTTGTGAATAGAAATAAAATTTTCATATTATATCATTTGTACCTAATTATTAAAAAATTTAAATGTTATTATTTTTTCTAAAATTTTAAAAGCGATGTAAATTTATATTAAAATACCTAAATGTATAATGAATTAAAAACAATTTTTTAAAAAATATACATAAAAAATGATCAAATATGAAATATGCATTGAATTTTTTTTTTAAAAAAAATTAAAATTATAAATTCACATATAAAATATTTTTTTTTGTATTAGAAAGTGTTTTCATAAATTTAAAATTCATTATTATAAACTAATAGTGTCAAATTATTCATGTAATTTATAATAATTGTATTATTCACTATTTACCTAATTATTTGAAATAAAAAAGATACAAAATTAATATAATGATAATATTTTCATGACCAATGGAATGATGATGTCAATTTTTCTAAAAATCACATTTTTAACAATATTAATATTATTTTTAATTAAATAAAATGAAAAAATTTATAAGAAAATATAATTTGATATAATAATAATTCATTTTCCTTTTAATTGTTAATAAATATTTTTTGATCCATTATTTATATAAATAATATATTATAATTGAAAAATATTAAATTTTGGGATAATGATTTTGGTATTTTTATTTCCTCACTTGTTGAGTAGTTCTTTAAAATAAACATTATTTTGATTTTTCTTATATATATATATATATCATAATTCTTTTATCACTAATTATTCCTGTGAATTATATGACTATAATACAATGGTATATATATTATTATCATTATTTATGTTTGTGGAGAATAAGATCAATCATTGTTTTTATTTAAGTAGGTAAAACTCTTGTCATTACATTATTCCCTCTTAAGATTATCATATTCAAAATTTTATTTCCTATAAGAAACACGGCAAGGGTGATTTACTATCTTCACATCCTTAGGTTACCATTTACCATATTCAAAATTATTATTTATACAAATATATTTTACTATATGAGTAGTATTTTTATAATAACTGTTATCTCTTAGGTCCATAATTTCCACAGGTTACTGCACATATTAAATATCATCTTATAGTTTCATGAAATATTAGTTCAGTACATCTGAAGGATCTTGTGTGTACTTCTACAAAAGAGATACATATAACACATCATGTAATTAGGATAGACTAGGAAAAAGATCAACGTGTTAAGACAAATCCCCAACATCATCAAAAAAATTAATGGACTCATATATATTTTCTTCAATATCCTCTTCATATCAAATATCATAACTCTATTCGACAAATATATTTGAAGGGAAACACTGTAACAAAATTCAAACCATAATTCTCATTGATGGTTATATACTAATATTTTTATTTATTTTTTTCTATTTTTAATATCAATAAATTTTTTGAACATTTTTCATAATTTATTAGACAATGTTAGGACATATCAATATCCTCTCTCCAACTACATAATTATATGTTGGATTCTAACAACTCTTCCAATAAATAATAAAATATAATTTCATCTAAAATCTATAACAGAAACTAAAACAATGATTATATCTAATTACATATTTTAATGTAATACATGACCCTTTTTTGATCATTAAAGGGTTAGATATTGTTTTGGGATAAATTTAGAGATTTTTTGGGGCCTTTGGTTTCGTGAGAAGTTGGCATATGCCCAGGAAAAACCATGAGGTGTAGCCTATCAATCCATGTTCCCATTGGTGGTGCTCTTAAGGGGGTATACAGTCTATCCTAACCATGTATCTAAACCCTCTAGACTATGAATCCAAAGACAAAGGTTCTTTTCATGGTTGGATCATATTTAATCATTTTTTTCAAAATTAAAGGAGAAACCATTATCCCAAGATAATATTGGAGTATGAATAGTGTGAATGGGTTGATTAACCATGATTCCATTCCTATAAAACTATGTGCATGTGTTTTTAATTCCCGAAAATTTCATTTAAAAATCCGTAATCCCCTTTTTACGACCCTTATTCACTCTATTTTGACTAAGAATATTTTTTTGGCTTTAGAGACTCTCGTGAATGGGGTTTTACACTTCAAACCCATATCTCATTGGATCAAGGTCTGGTTGATATCATTTAATCTCTTCTAGGATAGTGGATCTCCTATCATATAGTTTATCCAATTAACACCTTCACTCATACCCAGAGGTTGATATATCATCATGTAATTTATGGATCCAAACTCTATTTTATTGGATCAGTAATTTTGGTTATTATTATATATCTTTAGTGGATTTATTTATCATTGGAAAGTCTCCTTGTGATGGCTGTTTTTTGGATCTTTTATTTAAACGTAGGTTATTCCATAATTATTTTTCCTATCATTGAAACTTTGAATTTATTAATTAACTCTAAATTAGTTTTTATTTTATTTATTTTAGATGGAACTATAATGACTTATTCAATTAATTGAGATGAGTATTGAAATACCTGAAACCCATGATTTCAATGGAATTAAAATTGGGGGATGAATATCAGGAAAATGATGGATCTATTTTTGGAATTCATTTTTATGAAACTTATTTTATATTAATATGGATAAAATGATTAAATTTAATTTTTTATTGAAATGGAATGAAATGAGGAAAACTTATTTTTTGGTTTTCAAATGACAAGGAATGTTGAAAACAGAATTTAGGAAATTATATTTTAATTTTTTTTAAAATGAATGACTACCAATTTGATTGTCATAATTTTCCATTAACTATGTGTGGATGTTATTAATTTTCCATTTAGTGGGAGTATATTATAGTAATTTTCCTTTAGGAGGGAGTAGATTTTATTTTACCTTCAGTGGTATTGTATGTAATATTTTTCATTAGAGGGAGTGCATGATATTAATTTTCTATTAAGTAAGGGTGCATTAGTTTGAATTGATATGCATTAAATAGATTTATAGAACTATTTTTTTCATGCCATCTCATTTATACTAATTTTTTAAAATGTTTTATTTTATCATGTTTTTATATTTTCTAATATATCTTCTGTCATTTGATTATGATATAGTGTCCTATTTCAGAATTTGAAAAATTAAATTAAAATGCGTTTTTTATATCATTTTATAGAATAAATTGTAAATTGAAATGCAATTGATTATGAAAAACATAGTGATACCTTAATAGGATTTATATCTCAAACACTTAATTATCCATTAGAAATTTTTATATATTATTGTTCTAGGTAAACGAAAAGGGAAATATCCTATTATAGGAGGCGGATGTTCTAAATACTTTTGGATTTGGGTGATGAAGGTGACCAGTGGAGACATTATACACTCATTTCATGGGATTTTTGAGCTTTTTCTGGATAGATTTTGAGTACATGATGGTTTACTAATTTGTTTTATGTTTTATATTATAGTTTTCTAGTACATTCACCCATATGGGTGCTTAGAATATTGACTTGTATCATTTATCTTTTGATGTTTTGTGGGAACATTTCTCCCTATTTATTATTTGATGATGTTATGAGATATTCGAATACCCTTGTGGATCAATAATCCCTTTTATAAATATCTATTCTAAATCATGTATTAGATAACTCAGGTAATAAGTATGGTTTATGAAAAATTGGCATGATAGGTGTAGGTTAAGCATCATCCCATGATGTGTGTTTGTAGGTTTTGAAGTAATGTTCTATCATAGGTGGTTGTTGTAAGCGAGTTCATAGAAAAATATCTGCATAATGAGACTCAAATCACCATGGGTGTATGGATAATAGTTTAATGAGGAAAAATTTAATTTGATTATACTATTATATCTACGTTTTATTTGGTATTATTGAAAAAAATCACGAAATCTTATTTGATGCGACTATTTTTTTCATTTTATCTTGTTCGAGTTGTTGATCTGAGTAATTTTCTAATGTCATCAATTTTTTATGTTATTTTTTTATAGAATCATGATCTTATAATATTTTTTAACTGGTAATTGGAGTAATATAGTTTTTAACCATAATAAATTGATCCTTCTGTAGACTCAAATCATATAGATATTTTTATGTGTATCGTCCAAGATTTGGGGAATGCACCAGCACTCATTTCCATTATTGATCTGTTTGAGGATCCCTAAAGGGATGAATCATTTAATTGATCTCATGAGTTCCATTTCTACAAAACCACTATCTTTACAAGGTTATAATGATCCTTAATAGGATGAGGTTTACTTGATAAATATAGAGAATATTTTTTATTTTTTGGAAACACGTCATTCGATTACGGTGAAATGTTCCACCTTCATGATATGGGGAAACTGTAAAAGATGTTGGGATTAGATGTAAATGGTAAAGAATCATGAGGGTTTTTAGTAGAAGGTCTTTTATAATATTTTCAATTTTTTTCTTTTCAATCTTTTTGGTGATGAATAATGATATGGATTTTTCCAATTCACATTAGGATGATAGGACCATAACAGAGTATGTAATCCGCTTTTATGAATATGTTCCATTTTAACATTAGATATTATATATAATGAGAATATAAAGAATAAATAGTTCAATATGGGTCACTATCCTAATATCTATCTATATAACTTTTATTTGTTCTTATATAGGGAAGTGGATGTGTGATGAGTCTCATGGTGGTTCTTGACAATAAGAATCCTTTAGAAATCATGTATTCCTTAGAATATACCCATTGAATTTATTCTTTAGTGGAAATTTATGGAATTCAAGACAAGTTTGTACTGAGGTGCCAATGATCTATAGATCCTGTGGTCACTTTGAGATCCTATAAAAAATCCTCCATTTTCTGAACCCTACAAACTGAAAAAACATCATCATCACCTAAATGTAATCTGATGTAGTCTAATTCTAGGATATCTAAGGGGTAAGTGAAACATGTATCAGGAAATAATATCCTTTATAGAGTGGAAGAGTTTCATGAGGAAGTTGATACTTGTACAATGAATATGGCAAGAACCATTGATATTGATTTATCTGTATTGGTTACTTTATTTGGAACTAGTAAATCTCGTTCATCTATATAATCTCATATTGGTAACTTCTTAAACATTCCAATGGATATTATGTTTTATGTGATAAATATTAATACACCCCTCAGAATGATGATATAAGAGGTTCTTCTTTTCCATACTTGTCATTTCTTATTATTAGATAATGAGATAATCTAGGACTTATTGATTCATCACATTAAAGACTCTAATGATATTTTAAAAAAATTTCAAATCCTTGATAATAATACCTGAATTAATTGTTATCTTTGATGTATCATCTTTACCATGATCGATGGGATGTGAAATATATTTCATCAATAATGAGACCAAAGGTGGAGTAGATATGGACCATTTTATCTATTTTTAAGTAACATAGTATTGGTGTTTTATTTTGATCTATAGTGGGTGTCTTTGTGTGAATATGTCCATCAATTTTCAATTTATTTTTTGGATGTGTTTCCTTCATATTTATCTAGTATTCTACCTTTAATAGTGGTCGATTTCTCTATAAAAATAGTACTTGTTAGTCAACTAGAATATATTACATATTAATATATAGAACCAACTAAATGGAATGAGTTGAAGACTTATATGGATGAATTTCCTAATAAATTATTTATAAACTAGAGTGTGTCAACTTGGGTGAAACCTATTTCTTTTGATAACAAATCTAATGGAACACATCAACATTGTGATTATTACCATCACCTCAATCGCGTTACAGTAAATAAAAAATATACATTTCAATAGATATATGATCTATTTAGCCACTTGAAAGGGGTAAAGTGGTTAGTGAAGAATGATTTTTTATTTGTATTCCATAAGTTGATATTAAAAGAATTTGACATTCATTATACATCCTTCCAGAAAATTAATGGCCATTATTAGTATCATTTCAATACATTTTGTCCAAAAAATTATCTTTTTGTCTTTATGGATTTGATGAAAAAGATATTCCATGAGTATCATATTAAATTCATGGTTGTATTAATGTATGTCATCATGGTCAACTTGATGTTCATGTATGATCATGTCTATCATCATATATCAATTATTTATATTTTGAGAAATCAAGGTCTTTATAAAAACAAATAAAAAAGTAACTTCGGGATTCAGAGGTGTTGTTCTTGGGACATGTGGACTCAGAACATATTATATCGGTTGACCCTGATATGGTAAAAACTATTATGAAATGGGAATAAATAACAAATACTTGTTTCAGTATTTTTATTTTCCTATGATTAATGAGGTATTATCACTAGTTTTTAAAAGATTTCTCAATGTTGTATTCTCTGAAGAACTACCTCATCTGAAAGGGGGAAATGTTTTCTTGGTATGATACAATTCGGAGTTATTTTGACTATTTAAATCTTTTTTGACTTCTATTCCACTATTGACTCTTCCAAAGGACAAGAAGCACCCTGTGTCTTTTTATGATGTATCATGTTTTGGTTTGGTATATGTACATATGAATGGTGATATTAATGTAGAATATGTCGATAAAAATTCTAGGCTAGTCAAGAGTAATTATTCAACTTATGATCGTGAACTCAAAGCCATAAGTCATATTCTTATGAGTTAGAAAGATAAAATCTTCCTAGATAGGTTCTCCGTATATTAAAAAAATCATCAGCTATATCTTCTTAGATTTGAATCTTCAGTAGAGGCTTTTGGAGGAGTATTTTCAATTTTTTTTATTTTTAAATCTTATATTACTTGAGGAATGGAAATATAATTTATAATGGTTTGAGTAGAAAACATCTAACATAAACCATGAAAGAGTCATAGAAATATCAGAACATCATTGATATTTTTTACATAGTTTCATTGGTGAGTTTGAGAAGATGTGGCCATGGTTTTCATGGAAAATGTTCAGTTGAACATCACTCTTATCTTGATGATTTTTTAGGAGAAGTTGCTTGATGATGAATTTCAATGAATTAGGTAATCTATTTAGGCTGGGAAGATCATTGTTGATTAGTTATTATATATGAATGGAATTATAGGATATTTGAATGTATTTGTTTTAAATTTTTCTAAAATGATACCTATATTGGGATATTTTGGTAATTCCCAATGGTCAATGGGCTGAAGAAAAAAATAAGACATTTTATGATATGTGGTGATAATTATAGTGTCCAGGTATTAGATTGTACATTTCTGATTTTGTTTTAGGATTTTATTCATGTCAGCAGGTTAAGTCCGAGAACCAAAGACCTTCAAGATTATAATAGACTCTTCCAATTATTAATGGGATGTGATATGAGTTTTCTACTAAAATATTTGTGGGATTTCCATGTATTCCTTTAAAGAATAATGTAATATGGGTTGTGATCAAAAGGCTGATGAAAATTTCTCACTTTATACCAATTCAGGGAACAACCATTGCTAGCGATTTTGAAAAGCTCTATGTTTTTCATTTACATGGATTTCTACGTAATATAGTCTTTGATTTAGATCCTATATTTTCCTCTCAATTTTGGTGAGGACTTTTGGAGGATATTAGATATCATGTTCATTTGTGTAGTACATACCATTAACAGATCTATTTCCAGAAAAAGAGGGCTAAACAGATTCATGAGGTCATGCTTCATGCCTTCCTCCTTGAAATTGGTTGTGCTCTGGATAACCATTTAGGACATATTGAGTATTATTATAACATTAGTTAAAAATCCAGAAATAGAATGGGTGCTTTTTAGGACATGTACGATAGTCTATGCCAATATAAATTGTATTGGTTGAAGATTAGTGAAATTTATTTTGTTGGACCAAATTTGGTCTATAAGATGGTAGTAAATATTCAATTGATACATCCAATAATATTTAAATCATATATATGATTCAAATCACATGAGTATTTTTGTCATTTACCACTGTATTTCATTATTAGTGGCCATTTGTTATTCATATTTCAACTTATTCTGGTCACCAATAGCATGAGAGGAAATTGAAGATGTCTCCTCATTTTATGAGACCATTATAGGTTGTTGATAATGTTGTAAAAGTGGGATATAATTTATAAATTTTATAACTATTGAAATTGAAAAATAATATTCTTCATGTATCACAATATCAGAAGTATATTTTTTACCCTTATCATATATTGATTTGGTAGGATCTTGATGTTGATCCAAATTTATCAATGACTGAGACTCCATTAAGGATAAATCATTATGAGATGAAGATACACCATGGGAGGATGATAACAATTGTTCAGTGTTATGGTAGTATGTTTATGATTCTAATTAGACATGGGAATGTGTGGCACTGATGGAAGGTATGTGACCTCATCTCTGTGAGATGTAAATATCTTAATATGATTCATGGGGTAATTATATTGTCGTGAGGATTTTTTAATATCAAATTACATGTTTTAAGAAAATCAAAATTCATTTTTCCATTATTTTGTTAGTTCATATTTTGGGTGATTTTTTTAGAAATTTAGATATTTTTGGAGGCTTATTTGTTGTGCACAATAGGCGATGGTTAGAGAAAACGAAACATGATGGACCAAAAAAATATATACCTATTGTTTGTACAGTGGAGGGGGTGCACATTTTGTCCCAGACATATGGATGGAACCCCCAAAACATACTTTATTGGATAGGAGGAATTTTCATATTTGGTGAATAGTTAATCAAACCATTTTCCCAATATGGAGAAACAATTTATCCTAGATTTTAGGGGGAGCATGGATAGGTTGCACGGTTTGATTAACCATGCGACCCGACCCAGAAAACCATGAATAGAGGTTTCCAATGCCATGGAATTCGAATTGAAAATCCATAAATCTCTATTTAAGACTCAAATCCTTCAATTTGGATATAAAAATATTTAATTTTCTTTCAAGGCATTGAAGAAGCATTTTTGGATACTAAAACCCTTCAGTTGGATGATTGAATTATGGTTGACCTCATTTTAATTCATCTAGGTAAGTAGATATCATCTTCTATATTTTATATCTTGAAAATTTTCGATCCCCTTTTTTTTGATGAACTCTAAATTAATTTAGTGATTAAGATTAATTTGATTTGATATATATTTTAGGTTGTGTTCTTAGATATTTTATTCTATCATTCTTTATGGGTGAGTCTCATTGTGGTTGTGGATTTCTGAAAATTTGATTTCATTGTAGGTTTATCTGTATTTCATTTCACTATGATTAAATCCTTTAATTGGTTGGTTAAATTGAAATTAATTTTTTAATTTATTTTAATACATGGAATTATGATAATTTGATCCATGATTTGAGATGAGTTTTGAAATCATGAAAAAATCTAGTTTTAATGGATTTGAAATTGTGGTATTAATTTATAAAAATGATAGATTTTTTAGGAAATAATTTTTCCTAGAAAATAATTTGATGCTAGACTTGATAATAGTATTTAATTTAACTCTTTCTTGAAATCAAATGAAATAATGAAAACCGATATATATTTTTTTAAATGAGAAGACTTGTTGGTAACTGAAATTGGAAAATTATATTTTAAAATACTTTAAAATCACTAATTTTAAATATTGTACGATACCTTTATATTATTTGGGAGTGGATGATATTTATTTATCCTCACGTAGGAATGGATGTAATTTTTCCTTTATGTTTTAGTGGGTGTAATTTTCCCTTACATGGGAGTGGATTACTATAATTTTCCCTTATGAGGGGGTGAATTTGTTTGATTTTATATACATGTCATTGATTTATGGAACTGTCTTATTCATTCCAATTGATTAATATATACTATTTTATATAAAAGATTCATTTAATAATTTTTATGTCTGTTTTTATAAATATTTCATTATTTGATTTTCAATGATTGTTTCAGTGTAAAACCTAAAAACAATTAAACGCATGTCTTGTTCTCTATAAATTAATATCATATATTGTGAGTTTTCATAGAATTTTATATAGAACTTATGGTGAGGCCCTAATAGGATTTATATATCACATCATACCCTTTCTTTCGAGTGATTAGTGATTTTTTTATTCTATGCCCAAGAAAGTTGAAATAATCTATTGTAGGAGGAGGATGTTTATAAACCATTGGACTCAGAGTGACTAAGGTAACTTCTGGAGATGTAATCCACTCATTACATGGAATGTTTGTGATTTATATTATTAGATACCACACAATTTATGATTTACTACATTGGGTTTTTTATAATTGTTTTGTTTCTAGTAATTTCTCTAATTGGTGTTTTGATCACACTGACCTGAATTTTTTTCTGATGACTTTTGGAAACATTGTTCCCTCATTTTTCATTCATGATTAATGGTCCTTGTAACTAACAAAGTGAAAATTAAGAATTACCTTTAGGTGATGTCATTTTTAGCCTAGTATTGATGGATCCATGGTATACATGCTAGTTCATGAAAACACCATTTGATTTTAAAAGAATGAAATTCTGTTCAACAACAAATAATACACTAAACAAAAATATTAAATGAACCATGAAATATTATTATTTAATTATGATAGTTATAACCTATACAAGTAATTGTTTGGAATTTATAGGTATGATCACATTATAAAATATAGATAATGTTCATACTCAATAATAATGAGGTTTATAAATACTTAATAAATAAGAATTCAATTCTTGTGATGTCTATTTTTTGAAATATAAATTTCCATCGAAATATATTTTTATTTATTTTTTATGAGAAATTAATACACTTAATTTTATAAATTTTAGAAAATATATTTGTAAAAATAAATTTAAATTTTAAAATAAACATGTAAAAATTATATTAAAGTGAATTTTCTATAATGTATTGAAATCATTTAGTTTTATGAATAAAAAACAGTATTATTTATTTAAATTATATTTTTTATCAGGTATTTAAAAAGTTACATTAGCTTTTTTAATCATTTAAAAGTAAAATTATTTCAATTATATTATAAGTAATCCAATTAAAATCATTGGAATCAATTTCATGGTAAAATTTGGTATAATATTAGATTTTTAGTAAAAACGAATATATTTATACAACTTTTTTCAATTGGTTATATGATTTTTTAAAAAATAATTTAATAAAATTATATAAATATTATACAAAAAAATATATTAAAGATTTTGATTAATTTTTTTGAAATTAAGAAAGTAGGTCCTTTTTTTTTGAAAAAGTTTTGTAACCATTTTACATTTGTGTCACCTCCGTAATGGTAAAATAGGTAAACACTGTTAATGTTCTGGGAGAAGACATTAATATTTCAATAAAACATTACTTTATCGTATTGGTTAATTTTAGTTCATACATTTCCATCCATTTATTTTATATATGGCCACTTGATTGCATATTTCACATAATCTGACTATTATATTAATTTAAGTAAAAGATAAAGTAAAAAAGTACCACACTCTTGACATAAATAACTCTAAAATTTTATTAAGATATTAAAAAGATGCGATTTTCAGTTATAAATAAATATATGAAATAAAAATGAATTTTATTTATCATAAAATTTTATTTTTAATTTTTAGTGATTCAATAATTGCACTAAATGATTACACAACAAGGACATTGTATTTATCCAATTAAAAGAATAATGTGAAATAAATAAATTTAAAAATATTAAATGTATTATAATCTTGATTTATAATTTTGTTACAATTTTTTAGATAAATATTATATTTTAGAGATGTATAAATGTTTTTTATTTAAATTCCATTACTATCATGATTTCTTCATATTCAGATTATGTGAAAAGTATCCAAAAATGAATTAATAATAATTTATGAATAAAATAATTTATTAAATTAATAAATAACAATAAAAATATTTAAATAGAGACATAATTAGTTTAATGGTTTAAATTTTCATACCTTTTCATTTATGATCCATTTATCACCTTATAAGTAATATTTTATCCCTTTAATGGGTTAAAGCAAAACACATGGTTTAAAACACAATATAAAACTATCCAAAATTCAATGGATTATGGAATTAAAAAAATCATCCATATCTTAAAATATATGTACATTTGGGAATAGTTTTCCTTAAAATTATTTTATTATATTTAAATCTTCTAATAAATTCGCATAGTTCTCCTCTCCTCACTTATAACGAGAATTGCACCCTCCTTTATATACACCAAATGAAGCATTTTAGATTAATATAGTCATACAAAATAACATCCACAATAACAATTTCTATGTAATATAGGTTATGATATTATTAAAAGCTAATTATATGTGTCCATAATAAGGGATCTAATAGAGGCCAACTGAACAAGAGGTAATCCTTTTACTTGACCTCTTTTATTTTTATTATTCTTCTACCTCTTATAAATGTATGGTATTCCTTTAAAATAATAAATTATGTATCCTTACTATACTTATATAATATTATTAAAATTAAGACACCACTATTATGATATTTTCCATCAAATGGGAAGTAATATTAGAACTACTGTGTACATTTGTCAAACGGTCTACATATTGTGATAAAAATCATCCTTTATCTCCATATTTCATGGATTGTAATTAAGATTAGTTTAATTTTTATATATTTTATTTAAGATAATATTATTATTTTTATTATATTCAAACCTACCAACTTACCTTTTATTCTATTGGAAAATGATAACGTCACTCATGGGTACTTGTGGACTATCGCCCTTACAAAGTAATGTGATTAGTTTCTCAAGTCCATATTTCTTGGACCATGATAAGGGTATATTTAACTCATATATGTGATTGATTTTTCATAATAATTATTTTTGGCATATTATTTAATATTTACCATTATTTATTCCATCTTCTAAAATGTGAAAACAACATTAATGTATACATACTTCTTACCATAGACATAAAGGGTGTAATGAATTTATATATATATATATTATGGACGATTATATATATATAATATTTATATCATTATACAAATTCTATATATCATGGAATTTTGATCAATGTATATGGATTAGAAGTATTAAATAAAAATTATCATGAAAAATAAAATATTTAACACTATGAAATAATTATTTTAATATGTTATAATTAATAAATGAGTGTTGAATTTTTATAAGAGGATAGTATTTCATATGATATGTTTGTAATTTATTATTTTATATAATTATAATAAACCTATATTGATTCTATAAGAGTTTATAACTCTTTCTTTGAAAGTAGAACATCAGGTACAGATTTTAGGATAATGATTCATTATTTACGTGAATTATTTATACATAAGATTATCAGGATTAAATTTCTTTATCAAAAGAAACTTTATTTCATGAATTTTAGTCTCCTCATTTAATTTTCAGATATTTCTTATTTAATTATCATTTCATTCAAATCTAAATATCCTAAATAATACTTTTTAAGAGAACCCATATTTGATTATTTATTTGGTAGAAAAAACTATCTCCTTGATGTCCATGTTATAATTAAGTTGTTTTCATGAATGTTTATAGAAACTCTCACATGTTTAAATTAATTTTGAATAAGTATTTTTTATTAAATAAATATTTTTTTATATTTTAAAATTTATGTAATGTAAAATTTCATTAAAATATGTAAGTAATCATGGTTTTAATGTATCTAACATGAACATAATTTTATACCAACATTACAAATAATGTATTTTAAGTTTACATTAAATGTTTCAAAATATATTTTTAAATAAAACTATTTTAATAATATTTTGAAATTTTTTATATTTTAAATATGTAATTTATAAATGTAAAGGTCATATTCCTCATGAATTTTATTAATAACCATTCTATTTATCAACGACAACAACCTTTTATGTTTTTATTCTTCAATGAGAAATTTATTTATTCATACCATATTTATTCTTTATTTCTATGGTTTTTTATTATGATGATAAATTATTTATGAAAAAAATTTATTATCTATTAGTTTTTCAATGATAAAATGTTGAAATTTGTATGAAATGTGTTTCCTTTAGATTTCATTATGATACAATTTTTGTTTTATGATCATATAGAATAAATATAACATATTTCCATTATGTGAACAATTATACATCAATTATCTAGTCATCCAATTAATTGTGTAATGATGGATATCTCATAAGATAATAATGATTATAATAGGGATTCATCCCAATTTAGAAGGGGAATTTGTACACTATGATAGTCATTGGAGAAAATATTAACTAATATGTTGTAATAGAGTATTAATTAAATCAATTTTGATAGTTTTGAAATGTTCTATGACTACTAAAGAAATTATTTTTATACCCTTTGTATTAAGTAAATGCATTATTAAATATGTATTATGTTAAAAATCATGTTATTTGATTTTTTATGATTCATTTGTTCTGATTTTTTTTGTTTTCATCCATGACTCGATATTTGGATATAGAATATATTTTCCATTGTTTTCCAAAGTTATTATCTTATTATCAAACCCTGATGATCATGTAAGGATTAATTTATCAATGATATATTATATTTAACATTATTGAGAATATGATCTCATCCTTTTTATGCATCGTATCTCTAGGATATGAAAAATGTTATTTTGTATGATATTTCATAGTAGGGTGAAAGTTTTAAAAACATAGAGGTAGATGATGTATTTAACTTTTAATCCAACTGTTTGTTTATCCTTATGTTTACTGACACTATATCTATATTACTTTAGCAGGGATCATGTTGTTATGTTTTGAAAATTCATCTTTTATGATGTAATATCTATGTATGTAATACATTGGTCCTTATAAAAACTATTGTTTTTGGAGAACTCAAATTGTGAAATATTTCAATCCAAAAATGAATTTCAATCCATTTAACAATGTCTCATTATATCCTATAGTGTTTTAACTATCCTTTTACACTTCCCATATATATGTGGATGATAAGATGTTCTAAAACATAGATCTATCTATAATGATTTCCTATGAATTCTCAATAATCTCATGGTAAAAATTATTTCATTGTCATATATAATGGATTATAGGACTTCATACAACAATTTTTCTTTATTTATGTATATATTTTTGAGTTTGACATGGTAGAAATATTCTTTGATAGAAATCAAATTTGATGAATATATATCGTTATCAACTTCACCACAAATAAAATTATGTCCTTTAAATGTTGTAGGGAGTCCTAAAATGAAATTAATTATTATTTTTTCCAATCATTATTTTAGTATGGGTGATTGTTTCAATATAAAATTATTATTTTTTAATCCATAATTTACAAGAATATAAAGAATAGAAATAATTAATTAGAAATGTCTCTGTTCATAAAATCCCAATATATGTTTTTGTTTAAATATAAAAACATTTTTTGTGATTAAAATATGAATAGAGGATTATGATATATGAGAATATCATAAATTTTACCTCTTCAGTTTTACATTTTATAGGACATATATCCATCTTATAAACCATATAAATCATTATTTATCAATTTTCTATGGGAATATTCATTAACATTTTCAATCAATCTACATCATCTTTGTAAAATTATTAAATCATCCTATATTTGGATGGATGAGTATTCACATGGGGAATATTGGATTTATAATTTTCCCTTATGACTTAACCCTTTCTAAAATATAGGAATATTGGGCATATTTTCATCATAATCATATGTATGATGTCTTGATCATTCCTATGTAATGTATCGACCAGCTAGTTTTCATTAAGTGGGTGGAAACCTATTATGATTTCATAGTATTAGATTTTTTCCAACTATATTCTTTGGTATATATTTTTCTCCTTCTATATGAATATTTATTTCAGAATCATATGATGGGTCTAAATATAACACAACTCACTATAATGATAAATCTCCCAAAGTTTTAACTCAAATATCACCACTACTAGCTCGAAATCATACATCAATAAAATCCTCTCATGAGCTCTTAATTTTTGGAAGGCATAAGGAATTATAATTTCATTTTTTGGGGGGCATATTCCGAACTATTATTTCGATAATCCCTATATAATAAAACCCAACCCCCTATAGGTAATGTATTTATAGGTGTTTAAACCAATATTATACTCATTTCCTAAAAGAATTATTCACATTCATTCTTTTAAAGAAACATACCCCTTTACATGTAAAATTTCTAATATATTTTAAATCCATGTAAAATTTCTCACATATATTCTATAGTATACATATTAACTAACAAACAATGGATCTTAGTTAAAGTGGTTGGAATAGGGCATTGTTTAATAAATTCTAAATTTTATAGATTTATATACATTCTTATAATGGTTATTACATTACCCAATAATGGAACCTTTTATATACATAAATCACATTTTATAAATTTTAATTCATGTTTTTATTTGTTAATGCCCACCCTAAAATCCCAAAGTTATCATCATCATATTCCCTTCCCTTTTATAATATAATTGTATATTAGTTGAATAAAAAGAAAAACTAAACCCTGAATACTATAATGACCCAATAAATTTGATACATGATGATGGAAGGTGCATTAGTAATCCCAAATGGATTCACCATAATCTTTAATTTTTATATGGAATATGAAATTATATATCCATATACTAAAAATTTATATTTTATTTATTAAATAACAGACAATACATACAAAATATTATTTAAAAATCATCCATGCAAAGATGAATTAGATCCTTAAGATATATCACCCAATAAATTTCAATCAAATATGTTTTATATAAAACATATGTGAATATTTTGTCAGTAGAAGTTTTCATTGATATATCAATATCTATCTGTTGATGTGGTGAATCCATTTTGTTAAAAAATGTTTAGTATGAATGACTATGATAAAAAATAATCAAATAATGTACTTATTGATATATTATTAAGAGTATCTTTACCTCAAGTCTATTTGATAGCATGATCTATCTTAGAGGAAATTATTTATGATCCCCTTACCTGTTTCCTTTATTATTCAGGCTTCATGGGCTATTTTTCATTATTAGTATAAGGGTTGGGGAATTTATTATCACAGTTTCCAAACACCTTCCACCAAAAGCATTGTAGTGTAGGAAAATCCTTATATTAGTATATATTATTTGATTTTGTGTTAATATTACTCTTATCCTTACATGACATGTTGGGGGAACTATTTCCTATGTTACAACCCCTAAACCCCTTACCTGGTGTTTTTGGGAAATTACCAAAGTGATTCTTCCCATACCTTTGGCAAGTAGAGGATAGAAATTTATCTTCCTTATGAAACATACAATCAGGGTTCCCTTTATATTATATTTTAATTTTCACTGACTAGAGCATTGAGAATTCCTACACTACATCTCCAAAATTAGATCACTTCAAAAAAAATCCTTATAGGTTTCAATGTCTCTTATATAAAATGACTTTCAATTTCAATGTTTTATATCCATAATGAAATAATTGATTTTAAAATACAGATTAATGGAAAAACTAGTGGAATATAGTGAAAAATAAATGATGTTTACATCATATGTACTGATGTGAGATAACCTTAACATCTATTAAGAGAGAATATGGGGTATGATCTACCTTCACTCTATCCAGTAAATCTATTTTGTTTGTGTAGGATCTTGTGGGACCTTCCAATAGAACATATTAATCCAAAAAAAGCTTGTGCTCAAGAATTTGGTAAATAGATCCATCACAATGGAGTGATATCCAGACAAACTAATTATAATAATGGATCTTTTTATGTTTTTGGTGCTAGGTAAAGCATCATATGAAAATGAAATGAACCATTCATATTCTGAAATCTGGAGAACAAAATATCACACTAATGGGATTCATTAATATGGAGGGGCTCATTCCAATTGGCATAGGCTTCTTCCATTTCATTATGAGAAAACACGATGATCTAGATATGTTTTAGAGAGTTGAGAACTTTAGTCTCAATCCATGACTCTTTCTACTCTGAAATTGGGATGATAATTTAAACCCTTTTAAACAACAACATTCAATGGAATAGGTTTGGTATTGTATTAATGAACGTCTATGGGTCAATTAGCATCCCATAATTCTCAATGACCTAGAATCCAAAATCTGTACCCCCTTTAATATTGACCATCACAATATCAATAGATACCTAGGAATTTATGAGAGGGTTTTAATAGAAATCAATACAGAAATTTCACCTCTTGACATGTCTTATTGGCTATATATTATTCCCGAATAGATATTAACTTTTAATTTGAGAATCTATCTTAGTTTGGTGAAAAATATAATATGGTAGTTCATCTATTTGAAAACATTCTTGTGCATCAATATTTTGTTCATCTAGTTCTTTCTACCACATCATGGAAGGATGCCTCATGGGGAATTAGTTCAGCATGGTGGATTATGGGTAAAAAACCATAATCCAATCAATGAAGATAAATCCCACAAGCCTTATAATTCTTGATATTGATGTGATGTCCAATTTGGGGAAGACGAGAAGAAAACTAGTAATGTGGGGATCCCAATAAATCCATATATAAGTAACATACAGTGAAATTATTTAGAGGGACCCATAAATGAATTATTTCCATTATCATCAATTATTTTCTTCATTACTATTTCCAAGAATGCTAAAGTGTATCTACATGATATCATCTCATCTAACATAACGTCATTGCTAGATATTCCTCAGCCTAGTTTTGAGAAACTCCAAAAACATCTATATATGTGGAAGGGAAATGTGAAAGTCATGTCAATACCACATATGAAATACCATTTTAAGACACTCCTATTCAAAATTCTAAGAAATAAAAACCCATGACTTGCACTCAGATGCAATCTATTAATGCTCAAAATGGATAAAGATCTGTTGTAACTGACACAAATACTGGGACTACTAGAAAGACACAAATATAAATAGAGGTGAATGAAAAGGGTTTCCTTACCCCCCATATGAAAATCATAATAAGGATACTCTTTTATAACTATTAGGGAATATCCATCCATGAAACAAAAGGTTCCCTCAGGCTCATTACAGGAAGGTACAATCCTAAAATTATTTTAATCTCGGAGGCAAATAATAATTGATTAAATCAAGTCACTCTATTCAGTAGTATTGGATAGTCCATGATGTGAACTAATCGGGTTGTTTCCGTCACTAATAAGATCTAGATATTAACTCTCAACAGTTATGATAACCCATCAAGTTTACATGAGGGAAACCAGAATAGTACTTATAGCTTCAGGGAATCTTATTAGAAATTTTTATTCAAAATTGATTATTCCTACATCATCAATATTAATATAAGTTTATTATGGATTAAAATAAAGAATTTGACAAACATCGCCACATATAAATGGACCATCACAGTGTACTTAAACTAAATCCTCCATGAAGATGAAAATATTGGACCTGTGATAAACACTACCTCGATAAAAATATTAAGAAACTCTATTTATGAGTAAATATAGTCTAAAATTAATCACATTTGGCCCAAATTTACATTGTATATGAGGTGTCTAAATATAATTATGGCTAGAATAATTGGATCAAATTTTATAAAAGATGTCTCTTGTTGTATTTACAAATAAAATTTACATGTTACTCTGGATGAATACAACTCTAACTGTCACCCCATCTGGTTAATAATTCATAATAATGAAAGGAGGAAACCCGTCATTTTTATATTTAAAAAATTCTTGGGATTATCTCCTTAATTTTTCAAAACATGTCTAGGATTCTTGGGACTCATATTCATGGAGTGTCAATCCACTGGTTTGTGTCTCAATTCTCAAAATACTGAAAATATTGATAAAATAATATAGAAATGAAAATTTTAGCTCTATTGATGCAGAAATTTATGTTGTTGAATCATTTCTACATGACCTCCATGAATAAATTTCATAAAAAATATTCTAGAGACAATAACCAAGAAGCTAAAGTTTCCTCCATGCTTAAGAACCTCATCAAACTCAAAGTCAATATACGAAAAGACATCTTTAAAATCAGGTGCATCTCTGATGGGGACAGAGACACCATTAACATCAACGTCTTAAAAAGTGATTGAATGGAAAATATTCTACATTTATTGAACAAAGATGGAGATCAAATTCATGAGTAATGACATGGCCTTTTTAATCATATTGTCTCTTTTTATGTGAACCTCTTCAATTGGAAACCAAAAAATGAAATGCTACAATATCACAAAAATATTAATTTTATATCCAATGAGGAAAATAACTTTCTTACATGCATTTCGCATGACATTTAAATCAAGTAGGAAATATTTATCCTAAAAAAATGAATTCCTCTTGGAGTGATGGGTTCACTAATCACTACTTCTGAACCTATTGGTAGGTCATATATAATGTGGTATGTATGCTTATAAAGTAACTTTTCAATGGTGGTTCATTTACTCGAGGATTAAATTCTCAGTTCCTTTCCATAATTCATACAGTTTAGAATGCAAGTGTATTATGTCAATTCAGGATAGTTCCCCTTATCATTAAATTTCACAATGATATAATTTTTTTTTCAAACGGTCTTTCTCAGGTCAAATAGAAAACAATGTCGTGGAATAAATTTGGATTTTTGAAATATATGATCATTCATGATTTCATTCTCACTTACTCAGACTATGTTTTCCTCCATATAAAATCCTCTCAATGATGAAAAATCTCTCTGAAAAATGACATAAAAAATTCAATGATACCAAGGAATTGGACTTCATAAGAAAGGTGACATACAGATTTGGCTTCAACAGACGGTTCATTCACTGGATCAATGATCTGCATGAATCGACCACATCTCCATCATTATAAATGGGTCCCCAAAAGGATAATTCACATGCTCTAGGGGTGACGCATGTGGATACCATTTTAGACATTATCTTCAATCCATTATAGGATTATCTAAGCATGGTTATTCTTAATATGGCAGAAAAGAGTTAATTTTCAACCATTAGAGTAGCTAAATTTATCTCTACTCGATCCCATTTATTTTTTGTAGATGAAATTATTATATTTACTCAGGGGATAGGGGGAATAAAAACAATATCACGAATGAACTCATGTATTATGAATGTGTCTTAGGATATGAAATAAATAGGAAGAGGTCATTTATATACTACGGTATGAATATTTAATCTTCAAGGAAGAATCTTCTCATCAATAAAATGGGAATAATGTAGGGATCAATATCATTCTGTCACCTTGTTGTTATAATGCTATGGGGAAAACATTGTGCCTTACACTTCCTAAATACCTTGAGGAATATTATAAGAACACATTCCTCTGCTAAATTCAGGTCACTCTCATTGGTCGAATGTATTTTCCTTGTTATGAATGTGGTTATATTCAACATATTATTTCTATTCATGGGATATCTATTTACTATATATATTATTATTAAAATTAACTCTCCGATGACAAACTCAATCTTGAGTGAAAAAATATGAGAAAGGAAAATCATCTTATCTTCATAGAAATAGTGTTGCATGCCTTATATGAAATGGGTTTTAGATTCAAGGACTAGGAACTATTCAACCAGTATTTTAAATCCATATTCATGTGGTGATTAATTAACAAAAAATCAACCTCACTAATGATTCATAGATAAATATTTCTTGCACTGCTCATAGTAGAGAAAATGTGTTATCTCGAATCCTATATTATGAGAGTACTCCTAAATTATTTCAATAAAATCCTCAAACACTCTCATTTTATTTCCAATATGAACTCCTCCCTATGATTTTGGAATGAAAAATAGACTGGAGTCCCACTAATAGATTGAGTCAGCCATGAGGACCATGCTTTTGAGTACAACATCTCGATCAAGGATCAGCTGATAATGTGAACTCCCTACTCGATGATTTTACCTCTACAGTTTTCAACTATGACTTCATTAACCAAGATTATTTTCTTAATTGGGAGTAGTCTTAAAATTTTCTTCTCAACTCCAAAAACTTCTATAATCAAATTCTATATGGATATCAGCTATGGATTGGATATTTAAATAAAAAGTGGATTTTCTCTCAATGTTTACCTTGATATGGATACATTCAATTATCAAAGTTCTAGTGAATACTAATCTCAAACATATTAGAATTTCCATTTTCTCTAAATGTGTTTTATTCCTTCAACAATTTGACGATATGGGTAACCCATTCTTGTGTAGAAAACCAACTCATCATTGTTGAAATAATTCCTTGTAATTTTTGAGATACATCCCCATCAAATATATTATGTACAAAACTTCTTATCTACTCTTCATAACATTTATTTCCCAAAGATTCTCATATATCTCTTCAAGGTCGCATGTACTGTGACAATCTACACTATATGGGAAAGCTGAAACAGGTAAATCCACATCCATGCCCTCTTAAATGTCCATCTATCCATTGAATACATCATAGTGGAATTTTAGAATTCCAATACATTGCACATAAAGAGCTGCAACAACTTAGTGAGGGACCTCATGGTGTTAGGATAGTTGAACATTGTAAAACAATTTCCAAAATCTCATTGAACTATTGATGTTTTTTGGATACCCCCTTTTCATTCAGGATGCAATTCAACATATATGGGGATTTAATGGGTAACCAAGGACCATATGGATATGGATCCATCATTTGAGGCCATAATAGGGATGTTTTGGAATGCATTCATGTCCCTTGTGTCCATGGAACTACACTAGATATGGGAATTATTGTCCTAATCTGAGATATATATCTTTAATTTCAAAAGAATTTGGGAAACATCTTGTTGAAATGTGATTCCAATAATGATATTGAATCCATTTGGGTTTGATAGATTCACCTATCATTGAAACTAATATAAAAATGTGCCAATGGCCTTGATGGACAATATTCTATGAGCTATATTATCACTCACACCTTTTCAGATGCAATATATTTTGAGGATTGTTTTGAAAATAATGGGGTCACTAAAGAGGGGTGTATTCACTCATGTACTTTGCAAGCTGATGTTCCCCCATAATAACATCCAGAAAAATATAAAATACCATTATTATAAATCTTTTAACTTTTCTATGTGTTAATATAAGAGCATTAGAGATAATTTTTCTCAAATAATGCATTCTTAAACTATTCCTATTCTGTTGATATTACATCCTTTTTTCAATATATTCATAGTAAGAGTGCAGTATTGGTCGGAATTACCTTCCTACTTGTAATAAATTTGAAAGAATCTCTTTTTTTAGTACTATATATTGGAAAATATATTTTTTATGGAATTTAACCATTTTTTGTTGATAAATGGATTTGAAGATCAACTGAATAACAGTATATGTTCTCACGTGAAAGACTTTATGGTAAGGTATCACCCTTTTATTGACATAAGTTCTCAAAAATGTTCACATTAATATTTATAACATTATATATTAGAGTGAAAATTACTATGAGATCATTTAATCAGGTCCAATTACAATATTTTATTCATTGGGAAAACCCTAATATTATCCCTCACACCCATTCTTAACCAAGTTTCTTCTAGTTTAATCCATCCCTAAAAATAAAAATAAGTTTCAACCAATAATGAAAAATCGACTTCATAAGGGAAAAATGGCGTGAAAAGAACTCCATATTAAAGCTTAATATTATTTTTCACTATCATGATAATCAATAATTCATTTAGTTCAAGCAATAAAATTCATTATTAAACATGTTATTTAGTTTCCTTTAATTATTTACATAATTCCACAATCTAACATAAAAAATCATTTTAAATTTTATATAAGGATTATGATATCAACATAAAATATATCCCATATGTGTGTATTGCTAGTTTTGTATGAATTCCAATTTTTGGTACCCTGGGTCAGGGTTGAGTTAATACCTAGGACACCTTCTATGGGGCTATTAACCAATGAGAAAACTATCCCCGAGATGGAATCTATAATCAATTTTCTAGGAATGAATTTATTTGTAGGAAAACTGGTATATTATGTGTTTAACAATATTTTTGGATGTAATCCATTATATAGACTCATATTTAGGGTTCCCAATATGGTTTTATGGCCATAATTCTCATTATCAATTCCCTACTCCTAAAAAAATAATTAAACCTTCCTCTGATACCAACTATAGGAACCGATGCTAAAAATGTGTTCAATTTACATATATTATATGATATGAAAATTTAATTTCACTAATAAGGAAATACCAAGGGCCGATATGGGTTGTTTCATTGAGTCTATATATATTATATGATTATTTTATTAAACTTTGGATCATTTAACCTTAAATTCACAACACTATACCATTTTCTAGAAATACCATTCGAACGTAAAATCCTTATTACCATTGAAAAAAACATAAGAAATAGGTGTTCCCAAATGAATTTTAATGGTAGAATCAAATTTTATCACTTATAATTTCATTTGACTTTGTAAAAATGTGATCATAATATAAATTTCATAACATCATGAGTGATAACAGTAAAATTTATGTTATCCTTGAAGTATTCATCATAGAACATTATAACCATTGAAGAAAAACATGGAAACATAACCAGTATAACATTGGAAAAGAGCATTTAAAATTAACACGGAATCATGATAACTTATTATTATTAAGAGTAACAACCATAATATGTGGCACAAACATTAACCAAGTGAACCTAAGCATCAGGGTCAACAACATGAAATCATAAAATAATAGTGCAAAAAATTATTTCAAATATAAAACACACATTAGTATAATTAGTGTAGTGACCTCGACATAAGTATCCCAAATATGGTGGTTTCTTTATTACATTTTAATGTGATACATGAATTTAATCCCAAGGTCCAAATATTATATTAGAATTAGTAATATAGATACAAAAATAAAATTTAATGTCTATTTTAAAACATAAAATACACAATGAATTTTCTTTTATAATTCCATTATTCCCTTTAGCGTATCCTTGCAAGTCATTCAAAAATCACATCCTTTTATCGAAGAGGAAATAATAATTAAGAAAATGGAATGATCATATCCTCAGTAAGGGTAAGAGTATATTGGAAGATATAAATAAATAAATAATATTCAATATAGAGAGGTAAATAACTGAATAAAGTTTCATTTAATCAAATACATGGTCATATTATGGAATAGATAAATGATGAGAAATTAATTCAACATAAATAATCACATGAGCATGAATTTTAAACATGGATACTATAACTAATATAACAATAAAATGAAATATAAATAATTGAAATTATAATTATTGATTTCATAATGTTGTATATCGAAATCATTCCATTATGGCTATGTTCTAGGAAATCGAATATCATCATGGCCTTATGCCACGACATAATCATAAATGGTCAAGGAATCAGCCAAAACCCAATCTATAATGTCTCATGAGACCAACTGACACATCAATGGGATATTGTGGGACATTTTTATCAATGACTAAGTATAATTGAATCATAATATGATAAGAGAGAAAAATAATCAACTTAAACATTATTATCCTATTCACTTAATAAGAGGGAAAGAGGGATTACAAAGGTCTTAGAGAATAGCACATAAATAATTGTTTATATTGGAGAACATTAATGGAGTGTGAAGATATATACATGGATAAAAATCATAAAAAAATATAGAGAGTAATAGATCCAATTGATCACTATGCCGTTAATGATCAATGGAATGTTAAATACCCCATAACCATAAATCTATGATGATAAAAAAGTCTATTAGTTATTTATAAATATATGTTTTAGGATAAAATTTGATTTCAATATCATTTTTCTGGAGTCCAAGAATTTCATTACCATCTAGAGTTAGAATATATGAAAATATACATAGATAATATATTCATATTTTATAGTAATAAGTTAATTATTTTTATTATTCATTGATCAATTTTAAATTCAATGATTACTCTAATAAATTAATATATAAAATTAATTTTTTTATGTCTGAAGAACTAAAATTTAAATTTAATGTATCTTAAGTACATAATAGTATGGTAAGTCATTCCATCAATATCTATTTTTTATTAAAAAAATGGATTGTATATGTTATAAAATATATATAAATATTTGTATCATGAATTAAAAAATTAATCTATAAAACCTCACAAAATATTCAAAATAACAGTTTCCATACATGGATAACATTAAGACCCTAAAAAATAGATTAATATCTAAAACATTAGTAAGTAGTTCACTATATATTAAAAATTAACCTATAATTAATCCCCAAAAAACAAAATTATATCCTAATTATTACATCCCAAAACATTGAATACCTTCATCATGTATTCTCGTAAAACATGTTAATGAACTATGTTACCAAAAAAATTATTAAAAAATCTAATTCATCATTATTTCATAAATAAAACATAGATTACTTGATATATTCCTTATATATGAAAAGGTTGTTAACTCCAAAAATGATTGTATACTATACTTTATCAAAAAATCATTAACCAGTTATAAGGTAGTTTGTACTATCCACTTTACATTATCCTTATGAATTTTCCCTTTATAACAACATTATTATCCCAAAATTAGGATTATATTAAGGGATAAATTTTAATTAATAATTTGTTTTTAATGATGTACAAATTTCCACTGAATCATCCTTATTGGTTATCGATACTATTCAACACACATTTTCAAATTCATATTGAAATTGTAATGAAGTATAGTACTTATAGAATTCATAATTCATACAATCATAATATCATTGATAAAATACTCAAATTAAATAATTCATTAATCTGAACATATGAAAATTAATTATTACACATCATCATTTTTTATATCATAAGTTTGACCATGATCCATTATCTTCTTTTTAAAATTATTCATTTGATTCTTGTTGAACACAATTTCTTAGTTACCCATCTTCACATAGTTTAACCACTTCACATTATAATTATCTTTCATACCTATTCAGTCACATGAATGATGGAATTTTTTCCCCCTAATTGAAACAAACTCTACCCTTTTATGCAAATTCCAAGGTGTTTTCTTTACAAGTATCACATGATGAATAATATTTCTATCCTCTTTTCCCAAAAAATTTCATTTTCTATTCCATACTCTTACTATATTGTATATCTTATAATCCATAACACATATAGTATTATTTAAATATCTTTTTATCAAATGATGTTATTTCCTATTATGATGAGAATATTTGGGAGACTAGTTCACTTTGATATATTAGCTTAATCCCATTAAAGAAACAATTATTTGTACTCATTTGATTATGTAAATTTATTTGGTTCCAATTCATTCTACTAGGAACCATTTCTAAATTATGTACTAAACCATATTAGATTATATCATTATAAATGATAATATATAATTACCATACTGGTTAAATAAATACCACTAAATTAAAAAATTATCCATAGTTAATTTCATAATTATAAAGATAGTTAATTTGGGGATATCGTTATTTTCGACGCTCTCATAACGGTTTGTGAATAAAATATGATTTATCATTATAATATCCCATTATTGTGTCAAAATATTTTCATAGTAACTAATTTTTTCTTACACAAGTTTATGACTAGGTAAATCCTAATCCACAATTTTTGGATTCATTTCCACTAGGTACATCTATTTAAAAACCATGTCCTCTTTTAGTATCCAAACATGGATTTTTTTCGAGTAAAAACCATATAATCTATTTCATAACATTTATTATTGTTGTTATTATATATATTTCCATTAATTCAATAATAGGGTTATGTTCCCTAATATATTTTCTTTTAAATATAGTTCCCATAGATTCTACTAATCTGAATTTGATAAAAATTGAAGGGACCCCAACCACTGTATTGCAGATACAATGATTTTTATTACATTGGTATAAGATAAAATTATCCATATCCTAATAGACCAAATACATTAGTAGTATTAGTAAACCAGACAGATACATGAAATTTACACTACATTTTAAGTCCTGAATTATACAATGAAGTTTTTGTGAGAACGTCGTTACTCCCCATAGTGCATCCCTCTATATCAATCACTATAAACATCATCATATCCCATTTAAAATAAATTATATGAAATGGGTGAAATAAGATTCCTTGTAAGTGTAAGAATATATTAGAATATAATAAAAAATGAGTCATAACCAATATGGCATGTTAACTAAGTGAAACACATTCCATTTAATCAATAAATATAGAATAATATACTAGGAATAAAAGATGATGAAATAACTCTAAATAAATAATCACATGAGGATGAAACATAACCATGGATATTTTAAATAATTCAACATTGATTTGGAATATAAATAATTTAATTCATAATGGTGAAATTCCTAAGGATGGATATATAATAAAAAATTAATTCCATGTTACAATACACTTAAAAAATAGAGTCATTATACAAAGACAAGTATAAAAATGGTTGTATCCTTCACAATAAACTAATATATATTATATCATGAGTCCTGAATATACTTTTAGGGGATATATCAGCCCCCAGCTGAGACATACTATGTGAAATTTATTCCTAAAATGAAATGGGTTAAAAATAATCAATATAATAATTCATCATTAAAAATAGCATAAAAATGTTAAAAATTACCCCAATACATAATTAAAATCATAATCCATCCAGAGTAATATTAATGGTACTGAACATGTACATCCCAAGTAAAAATTATCATAAACAATCAAAATAATTAATAAGGATAATATAAATATAACATATCCCTAGTGGATTATAATTAAATAATATGGTTAATTTCTTTGATAGAATGAAATAATATAATATATTATTGAAATATTTTTTTGGGGAAAACAATTTTTTTCTTTTTAAAAATAACATTTTAAAAAAATTGTTCAGAAAATTAAATGAAAATTGTTTTCCATTAAAATAACTATAAATCATTGTTAAATAATTTTCAAAATATTGAGTGGCCCTAATATTATGAATTTACATTTATTTCAAACATGTTAAAAAAATATTTTTATGTTATTGGTTATAGACAAACATGAATTAATTTTAAAATATAATGAATATTACATTATTTTTTTAAATAAAATGTCAAAATAAGTAAAATATATTTAAAAAACAAATTTTAAAATGTGAAAATAATTTATTAAAACATTTTTCAAAACATATTAATTGATGGAAAAGTATTTCTAACTGATGTGAAAATTAATATCATATTTTAAAAAAACATTATATTAATCATTTAATATCCCAAAGAGAGGGAAAATTGGACTATTAAATGAAAAATAAAATAACAAATAATATAGATAAAAAATATTAATATTATGATATAATTATCAAGTAATTCACCCTTGGGTTACATAAAGAAAAATAATCTTGAATAATGATGTGATAATGACATAATCCCTTACACCTTTGGTAACATTGGTATCATGATTTCCATAAAAGAAATAACCTATAATGAAATATTAAATACCATGATGATAAATTAAATCACAATATAACATAAAAATTCTAAAATATGAACCACAAAAAAGTGGTGAATATGGAGTATGTCTCACAAAATAAAATTTGATATGGTAAACCCTTTTTTTGAATCTTATTTTTCATGTACGTTTTTTTATTTTCCTTAATTATAACTTTATATTAAATATATTCTATATTAATAAATCATTTAATGATTATTATTTAGTTTAATTTTCTTATTACCTCTTTATATTTGAAAATGTTATTAATTTAGTTTACATTGGATGTATAAATGATAATTAGATTATGTATAAAAATTAACATCGGTTGGTTTACTATAGTGAAATAGTTTATTATGTAAAATTTAATTGAATAATAAAAACGAAACAATTATCATATTTTTCTGTTAATTATTATTTGAAAACTAATCCTTTAATATGATTATGATAAATGACTATGTAACAATCATAGAGACATTATGTCATATTTAGGCATGAGTAACATTTCCATTATTCAATTATCATTATGTAAATATGTTATATAATATTTAATCATTCCAAAATTATAATAATATAATTTATACAATTTAATTTATTGAATTATATATATATATATATCAACCATGTGGTGTGGTGATGAAAATATATTCACATCTCTTCATGAATTCAGTAGTCTAGATATACAAGAAAGAAATTATCACTTTTTAGTGTAAGAAATAAAGTGATATATTATATTCTCTAACTAGTAATTAAAAATTTCATATAATTTTTATTACAATTATATTAGATCTATTAATTAACATTTTTCATATTAAATTCCATGTAAAGAGTTTGTGAATCATAAATCACATTATTTCACGGGGCGGTAATTTTTCATACAATGATGTGATGTTATCATATATACTATGGAATAATACGTAAAAAATTTATATAATATAAAAGGAATAAATATGTATAAATATGTTTTAAATATCATATATATCATTTAGATCCTTCATCATCAAAACATTGATAGCTGTTAATGGGAAATTGAATGACATCAGTTCGAGAGGCAGTAGTCCGCCACACACATGAATGATGATTTCATAACACATTTTTTAATGTGGGGATTGTATTTCTTCACATTAATAAACAATTAACATCCTTATATATGTAATATAATTAGGATATTATATTACCATGATTTATTATGAATTTATATAGGAGTAGTATGAAATAAAACAAAAATCCTCGTTGAATAAGGTTACCTCTTCTTTAGGAAACCTAGTTGTGTTTGCACCAAAATACTTTCTAGGTTGTATATATGTCCAAAATAATGATTATTGGATTATGGGGAGGATTTGAGGAATTTACTATTTTAGGTAGTAGAAAAACATAAATATTTTTATGGTGTGAAGAATAAAGTATTTTTTGTGGCCTTTTATAGATGGAGTGAGTGGTCGACTGGTTTTTTTAAAGGAAAATGTTATAGTAATATTTTACATGGCACTAGGCTAAAAAATGGAATATTATATATAATTAAACATTATAAGGTCAAAATACGACAACATATTATATTTTAACAATACTTTTATTCAATTTTAACTGTTATCATTTTAGGTTAACACTAAGTAAATCCTTATTAATCATAACCAAAATTAACATTTTTATTATTTTTTGTATTCATTATGGTAAAACATTTAGTTGAAATTATTAGATAATATAAATTCTTATGCCTAAAAATATTGAATCCATTTTTTCAAATTCCATTCTAAGAAGTGGAAATTTTATTTTTATATTAATACCATAGACGTGATGAGAAAGAAGGGTTTTAATGAAAAATTATTAAAAATTTATAAATGTATATATATATCAAAATTTGAAATAAAATTTTTTAAAAGGTACCAAATTGAATTTTTTATATATAATATATATTCTTCGATTAATACCAATTTAATATATAAATGAATTTTATTAATAAATTTTAAAAATATTTGTTTTTCAATTAAAATGAATTAATTTCCATTATCCGTCCAAAAATGATTTTGTTTAAAAAATTTAAAATATATATAACTATTATAATGTTTACATAAATATTTATAAATTATGTTTATTTATTAAAAAAATATCATAATTTTTTAATAATTATTTGTAAATTACTTCTGAAATGATAGACTAAATAAATTTCTATAAGAGATACAATGTTTTTAGAAAATTATAATCTATAGTTAAAATTTTATAAATTTATCTATAATTAAGGGATAGACATTAAATATAGTTTATACTCTTCTAAACTATGTAACTTTTATATTTCATTTATTAATTCACATACCCTTCAATTTAGTAAATATTTTATATTAGTAAGGTTTAAATAATTATATTTAAATAGAGTATGAGGTTTCATTCAAATCGGGAGTTGAATTCATTGTAATCCATCAAAGTCAATGAAATTAATTAGGCGATATATAATGTTATGTCATAGGATTTTATTTTTCCTTCTAATATTTTTTTTATGTTTATACATGATATCTAATATTATGTTCATATTTTAAAATCTCAAGGATTGGCGTTGAGTATTATTTAATATACCACACTGTCATTTCCCATTCTTGAAATCAACTAAACATTACTCATGGATAAATTTATCATGAGACATAAACATTTTAAAAGTGTATTACATTGAAATATTGGACCCCATATTTAATCATCCACACATATGGGTGCCATATGAAATCTGCCACCTAACACATCATAACAAACCCGTGGAAATTAAATTAGTTTCATAAAAAATATATATGATAATCATTAAATTATCATAAATAACCTATGTAAATAATAATAGTTTTCATAATAAATACATATGAATATCATTAAATTTTAATAACTAACTAATACAAATAATTTAATGTTTCATAAAATATATAATGGTATAAAATAATTTCAAGAATAAAATTGTTCTAAATTTAAAACATGACATCCAAAATAATAACATAATTAGTGAAAATAAACGGTGAAATAGGAATAATCACCCTAATAGAGCCAAGATTTTTTATTATAATGAAACCCAATTAATAAAAAGTAATTTTTTTTAAAATAACCTTTTTAAAATTTATAGTTACAATTCCCTTTTCAAAAGCCTCTTTTTATTTTAATGGAAATAAAAAATAAAACCTTCCATTAAATAGTTTTAGTTTTAAAAAAAAAATTCCATGAAAACAAGGATATAAAATCACTCAAAATTTAAATTCTTGTAAAAATGATGTTATGTAACAAATTGTATGACTCGATGATTACAGTTTTTGTAACCAAGTAACATAACATTATGCATTATTTTCAATGATGTTATTTAACCTCCACTATTATAATAGAAAAAAAATATTAATAGTATACATTTTAAAGATATTACAATATATTAATATTTAAATCATTAAATAGTAATCATTCTCTTTATGTATTGTATTGTAGTAATTTTTGTCAGCATCGAGTGTTAATAATACTGACTGTTTTGTTCTAGGTGTATAAACTTGAAAAAAGTATTCATTTTCCCCCCAAATATTTTCATTTATAAAGAATAAAAACACTATAATTTATGATTTATAAGTACATATAATTTTATAATTCTATTATATGGAAGTGGTAGTCATACCTTATGAAGTATAAAGTTTTGATGGTCCATTTTTGGGTTATTTACTGATATTGAAGATTTACTCATAGTTCTCATTCATTTTTATGGTATCCATAAAGAACCATATTAATGATATATATTACATATAAATAAGTAATTTACTAATAAAATATAAACTAATACTGTCCATGAAGATGGTAGTGAAAAATTAAAACATTTATTCATGGTTGTGATAGTCCACAAACATGAAAAACTAATTATTTAGTTTTTCTTATAAGAAGAGGAAAAATTATGTTATTCAATTAATATTGTAATCAATAATTAACATTATACTAAGGAAAATGGATTTATTATTTTGTATGGAATTTGTTTAGAATGTATACATGTATAACATGTAAATGAAAAGAGGATGAATCATTTAGAAATCTATACCTCACTACTCAGATTATCATCATTGTGAAGGGGACTAAATATTTATGTTGTGGTCTTATAATAATAAAGGAACCTCTATATGGTTTCTATGAATTTATTTTAGAGTTTTGGGAATATTTTTTGATAATAATATATGGTATGTGTGTGAGGATAAGTGAGGATACGAGTTCCACCTTTAATAGATAAAATAAGTGACATTTTTTAAAATAACTAATCATTTTCAACAATAAAAAGTGTCATAAAAAATAAAAAGTAATAAAATGTGAGGAGTAATATATTGGATACGAAATAAGGTTGAAGAAAACCTCAAACACTCAATTATGTGATGTTTTCAACATTTTTTTCATTTTACCTCTAAGGATACTCATATTTACAAAATTGGGTTTTATAGTGATATATTTTTTTCACAAACATAATTTATCCTTACATAAAAAAATCTAATGTGTACTTATTATATAATTATTACATAATGATTAAAATTTATAAATACAATTCTATTTTGAATTTCTAAATCAATTTAGGATACTATTGAAATACCTACATGTGTAATTTATTAATATAATATTGAAAAACTGTAACATATAATCATAAACATTAAATACAGGTTTATAAATAAAATCCATAATTTATAAAATTATAAATTCATATATAAAATATTTATTTTTCTAAGAAATATAATTCATAAATTCATAAATTTTAAATACATGTTTATAAATTAAAACCATAATTTATAAAAATATAAATTAATATATATAATATTTATTTTTCTAGGAAATATGATTCATAAATTTAAAATTCTCATTGACGTACTTATAATTACATAAAATTCATGTAACTTTTAAAAACAATACATGGAAATATTTACCTAAAAATAATTTCCTATCAAAAAACATAAAAAGGGACTTATTTTAATATTTTTATGATTAATCCAAAAAATATGTCAATATTTTCAATTCCATATTCTAAAAATTCAAAATATTATTTTTTAATTAAAAATAGAAAAACACTATTTTTATAGGAAAGTGATTTTTTGGTATATTTATTTATTCTAATTAAAATATATTATTCATAAATATAGTTTCAATTAATTATTAATATAGAAATATACTATACATAAAAATAAGTAAACTTTAGAAAAAATATATCATTAGTTTCTTAGATTAGTTAGTTGAGTTTCCATTTGTAGTTATGTTTATTTTGTTTTATTCTTATTATATATATATATATTGCATGATATTGTAATCCTTATTTATACATTACCATTATATAGATACTATATATTGGTATATATTTATTGAGTTATTTTATTTGGTGCGGTTTAATATTTCAAACATAGTTTTCATTTGAGAAGGAAAACACATTTCCTTTGTTTTTTCTCATCATTTCTACAAATATATAATATATTGAAAATTTAAAAAGATCATGTAATATCTGAAAAATTATCTACTATGTCTTATAAATGACTATAATTACACTAACATTAATTTAATCTCATCAAAAAAATTGTATTTCATGAAATTACTAGTCTCTGAGACACTATTAGGGGACTATTTACACTCATATACCACACAACCTATAGTAAAAGATGTCATGGATAGTGATAAAATGAATCATTAAAAATAAAAAGAAACTACTATAAAAATTAATATTTGATAATAAGAGATATAATGTTAAAAATTACAACCAAAATTTTATAATGATTAGAAGTCAACAAATAAAACTCCAGTGTTAAATTTGGAACAAACCCATCCACTATACAATAAAAAATTCAAAGATACAACCTCTAACATCCATAACTACCACATCAAGGTGATCCATTAGTTAAGTATGACACATTTCCCAGAAAATTATAACGAAAAATATATTAATTACATATAATAATGTTTATATAAAGTTGGTGATTACAAATGTTTGTAGGTAATCCATATAGTCTACACACACATGCAACTCAGAACATTACAATTTATCTAAAAATAAACATAAATAAAACAAGTAATAATCATTATGTCCCATGTAAAATACATATATAAAGATAAATATGTAGTGAATAAACTCCATAATATAAAAAATTATATATAGTACATGACATGTTCCAAATAAATCCCATTATACAGAGGACTCTGTGAATGAACTAACTAAAAGATAATTTTTCCATAGGTCAAAGCCATAAATTGGTTATACAAATCCAAGCATTCATGAATTCATCACCAAAAGACAAGAAAAAAACAACATGGAAATTCATATTTATTTCATCAATTACCACAAAAAACCATTATCTAAAGAACTAGTTTGAATGAAAAATATCTAACAAAATAATTGGCAAAATATTTTTTTAAAGACAATAGTACTTATTCTAAAACCATACGATAGAAATTTATTGTATAAATTTAATGTAAGAGATGAAACCTACCTCTAACACATTTTTCTAGAGGAATAAATGATAAATAGTTTCTAATTAAATAAATTCTCAAAAATCACATATAGAAAACATCCAGTTCATGTCATATAGAAAGGATATAAATTATAAGGGTAGTTTTTTTGAAGAAAATGTCAATATTGAATTTATAATCTCAATAAAAACAACATATTGTTTCACCTTCAAAAGTGTATATCATCCAAAAAACATAGATGAAAAATTATGATTTTAAAAACTAAGTGGACCAACACATTAAAATTGACCATTATGTGGTGGATCTTCTCATTAAATTCAAAACCCATTGTTTATTTTACAATAACAAGGGAAATTCTCCGATGGTTTCTCTAAAATCTATAAATTGGGATGAACCCATGTTTACATGGCCACTATGCCCATAAAAATGGGTTTTGGTCACTCTCATTTCATACATATACACCCACACCTTAAATAAACCTAGAAAACTGTTGTCCATATGGAATATTGGAATCTTCTCTTACAGAAGCTCACAATACCCCCATTTTTGTAATACATTAATCCAAATATTGGATGATGGTCAACACCATGGTTTATGTATAGACATATATTATAAATTTCATTTCATAAAATATCTACTCTCATAATTTACCTAAGCCCCAAACTAATCCTCATCATCTCTTAAGAAAATTGAGTTGTATCATACCTCATATTAGTGGTGTCAAATTACCCCACCATTCAAATTTCCAACTCTATAAATATAATGATTACGAGTGTTTAAAAATATATCTATCCATTGATCATTCACATAATACTCATTCACCCATGCTTCCCCAATCTCTTATATATTCTATAGTAATACACACACTAAAATCATGAATCCTCCTTATAAGAGAATCTCTTCACTATCATAAATACAATTCATATTTCGAATAAATATAGAATCTAGAAAAAGTGTAATGTGATCTAATATATTTAGATGATCTATATTTTACTATCACATATTTAGATATAATATTTGGAAAAGACAGTGGTATGAACTGGATATTTATTGTAAATCCATCCACCAATATACTTCACCAATGTGCTAAAGAATTTCAAAATTTCCCACAAATAATGAAAATAAAGTTATATTCTTACCCAAACGATAGTACCTGAACCATTGATATTATTTCTAGAAACTATAGTCACCCCCATCAAATTATAGTGGATTATGATGTGCTCTGCAGAATATTTTTGAAGGATTTATTTCGTTTCCAGATTTTCTTCAAATTATTTATATATTCTTCAATGATTCATGGATAAGACTATGTTAAATAATTTATGTTTTTTATGTTTTCACCTAATTTTTTTAAAATTGATATGGTCATCTATAAAATAATTAAAATGGATTTCTATGTATCAACACATTAAAATTGTAATTAAATGGATATAATATAAATGGTAAATGATCAAGTCATAAACGATCAATGTCCACTACACAATTCTTGATCATACCATCCAGATTCTAAATAGTTCTCTTAAATTTACCAATACTATTTTGGTTTACATTTTTCTCATTGTAAATTCTATTCCAAATAATTATTTCAATATATTTCAAATTTTTGAGGGAAACTAAGAGTCACAAAAATATACAATTGAACCCATCATTCATTAAAAATCACTACCTCCCATATATTAAAATTTTTCAACTCATAAAATATATTCAAATAACTAATTGGAATTAAATGGGATAAATTTATAAGATACATTATAATTGTGTGAATAATATTTTGATTTAAAATAATCATCATTAACCTATTGAAAAATTATATTGAGAAATATATACCAAAATTAATATTGGATTGAGTAGAAATTACACAATAAAAGTTTGGCCACTGATATTTATCCATTACATAATGATCGATGAGGTATAAACCCACATAGTTAGGTAAATTAAAATTCATACCCAATAATAATAAGTGGTCATTCTTTGTGTTATTCAACATTTAAATACATTGGTGGAAACCCCACTTTGAATGATTATATGAATAAGGGAACATTTTTTAGAAGGATTGTGGACTAAATATTATCTTGAATGAATAACACATAATTATTATCCAAAATTCATCCATTACGGTTCAACCTAATATTTATTTTCGGCCGAATGGTAATATAGTTAGGGTTTATCATCCAAATATATATATTTCCTTTGAAATAAACTTGAAGAATTTTAAAGTTTTCATTTCACAAAACACTTAGTATATATGGAACACAATATTATCCTGCATTATAACATAGTAGTTAAAGAAAATGGTATGAATTATAATATATAAATTATCAAATATATGTATTAAGTTTTTAATAATTATAATTTATTGGTTAATTCATAATAAATAAATACATGATTTTTTGTAAAGGCATGTTATGATTAAATACAATGTTTTCATCAAAAAATAATTCATTGGAATTTGTGAATAGAAATTATAAATAATTTTTACAATTTTATGTTATTTAATTTATGGATTTAATAAAAAATTTCAGATAATAATTTTAGAATTACCTTATTTTGAATATTTATTATTTTTGATAAAAAATTCCATCGAAGCTAAAAACAAACAGAATTTTGTAAAAATGTAATTTATCTTCATTAAATGAAGGAATTTAAAGGCCCCATTATGTAATATATTTTATATTAATATGATTTAATAATCATTTAATTAAAAAAAGCTAAAAATTTTGTAGTAATTATCATTGTACCTGATTTTTTTATATATTCAATTTTGGGTTTAAAAACAAATTTTGTGAACTATTTTAATGAGTTAAATACGTTTTTATCTTAAAAAATTGAAATAATTTATATTGATTGATATTTTTTCTCATATTTATAGATTTTATATCCATTAAAATACATTAGCATTAATTTTATCATTCTTGTAAGGAAAGTAATATAAGTAAATTATATTTTATGAATCAAAATACATTTTTCAAAAAACTGGTTCTCGTAGAATTTTGCGTGATTATTTTGAATTACATTATGCCAAATATAGAAATTGAATATAGTAAAATTTATTCAATATGTGTAATCATAATAATTAATATAATTTAATATATTCATATTTACTTTTGTTCATAATAAATATAAAAAATAGTAAAATTTGGTAATGATGGTTATGGTAAAAACATGTTTGTTAGGGGGGATAAAAAATTATATAAGGTTATAAATACCACATTATATTATGAGGTTATTATTTTTTAAAAACATAATTAAAACATATATAATGTTATATTATATTTATTGTCCATTATTTTCCATTATCACATTAAATTTTCATTATATCATTTTAATATTTTATATAATTAAATGTGTTTCCATCCCCTCACTTATAAAATGGAATGCATTCTCCTCACTACTTCATAAAATTTTAGACTTATATCATGGAAAATAACTAACCTAGGAAATTAGAATATTCCATACCATTATATTTGATACTTGTTATTGTGTTAACAGTAATATTTCAATGCATAATGGTGTAACCCAAAGATGATCTCACAAACAAGAGGTATAAATCATAACTGAATTATTTAAATTTTGAATCATATCATATTAAGTTTTTTACCTACAAATAAATGATTATTACAATATAAAAAATATTATAACATGTAATTTTGAATATATAATTACTATTTACCACCTTCTTTAATTATAATTGGAAATGAAAGTATCGCTCGTGCGTACATGTTGACTACCACCTCTAGACATCGATGCAAATCCTTTTCCATAACCATGTAACATGGTTTCTTATTATGTAGATTAAATATATATGCCTATGATATTTATGATATTATAATAAATTTTTAATGGAAACTATAATTTTTATTTCATAATTCCATCCAATGAAAAGTAAAAAATATCACTCGTGCACAAATGAAGTCTACCATCCCCACGAAGTGATACAAATCATTTCCATTAGAGATTTATACGCTCAATTATAATTCTACATGTACTGATAATTATTATAATTATTAAATTACTAATATTATGAAGATAATAGTACCCTGATAAATGTTCAATGAGCATTTCTATTGATATGAAATACACACGAAAAAGAAGCAGTTAACACTTGAAAATATTGATTTAAAAAATAATTATTAATAAATGGGTGTTATAATGCTATATGTGAACCATATATGATTTAATATGTGTTAGTAATGATCAATATTTTAATTAAAATAAATTTAAATATATTATATGGTTATATATAGTTCCAAGTATGAAATTTATACTTGAGTTTAGGGTTTTACAATATAATATAACTATTTAACAGGATTGTTTATGGTAAAAAATATAAGAACAAATTATTTGATGTGTATGTACAAAATATTATTTATTTTATTATAATATAGTAATTTGTGAATGTTAAATGTTTTATTTTTCAATTTATAATCTTTATCTAATCAAGATTCTAATCAAATGTCTTATGGAAAACATACATTATTTAACTCTTTTTTTAGAACATTTTTCGTACATATTTATATCTTATTTTAAAAAAAATTCTAAAATTTTCTAAAAATTAAATAATTATTATAATTATATCATTTTTACCATTTTTTTTAAATTTCATAAAATGAATTTTATTTTCATTTTTATAATGAGTTACTTTTGACATTTTTTGATAAGGGGAAATTATTTTCGGTTTTGACATAAAATAAATGAATGAATTTTATTGCCACCATGTATACAATTTTTGTTGAATCTATAATTATATAGTTCCATGGTACCTATTAAATAAAACAATTTCCTTAATATTTTGGAATGTTTTATATTGGAAATAATTTATTTCAATATGAGAATGGAATTTTCCGTAATCTTGATTTTTGGATATTATTATAACCTAATTTTATGTTTTATTTGGTTTAGAATGTATGTGATATAATTATTCCATAGTTATTATTTTAATTAATGACTTATTATTATGTTGATGAAGTATTTATGATGTAATTTCTATTTTTTTTGGAATTTAATTGATGTAATAAAAATTAATATATGATGTTATGAAATATATATAAATGGATAATGATTGTGTGATAAGATGGTCCAATACATCCCTCCAATTTATTTAGTAACAAGTATTGTTTTATGAGTAATAAGTGTACAAAATTTTTTATCCCACATAAAAATGATTGTAAATTTTATGTTATCATAATCCCAAAAGAGGGTACATAGTGGGTTATCCCATGTCAAAAGTAGGTACACTGGTGGTTGGTCCAAGCATATCATGTAATGAATATCTTAGCGGGTAGTCATGAAATACGATTACTATAATTAATATTATTCACCTAATGTTTTATATGATATTAATGAAATGTTATGATCTCATAGATCATTTTCATTGATTCCTTTATTATTGATATATTATGAATGGTAATGTTTTTTCAAGGAATCATGATTGTGATCTATGAATATTTTTTACTAAATTAATATGTTAATATAATATTATGATATTCTTATTCAAATGTTAATTATAAATATGGATAATAGTATTCTATATGATATGTCTACAAGGGTAATAGTTGTGAAGAGAGTAATGGTAGATGATATAGATCTTGTATATACCTAAATTTTAAGTATCCATTTTTTCCATGACACTAAATCATTATAATTATGAAATGGATCATAATGATTTGTAATGAATATTCATATAATTGGATGTAATATATATATATATACATTGGAAATATATTCTCTAAAAGATTGTTTTATTTTTTTTAATGTTTGAGAGACAAATTATTTGAGAATCCATAAGTTAATCTTATATATTGAAGAAATTTCATTGTAATGATAATGTAAAATGTTTGGTATTATTAGAAAATACATTCCCATAAAGATACTAGTATATGGATGTGGTTACTATACATATTCATTTAGGGGTAACAACTCTAAATAGATTGGTTATTAATTTGATTTTCCCTAATAAATTATGAGTTTACATAAGACATCACACCTCACTAAACACTCCTAGAGGAAATAATTGGGTCAATTCAAAATTTTCATTACAAAACATTATGAAGTATTTTGATAGATAATTACAATGGGTAACCTAGGTTAAATCTAAAGAATCACATATAAAATTAATGTTTAAATTATTTTCACATATCTAATTTATATTTATTATTATATCATCTCCCACTATGATTATTATTTCACATAATATTATTTATTGTTCTAGTCAATGGATGGAACCAAAATTAACCTTCCTAAGACGGAATTTGTTAGGAAATTAAAATATTATCCTTTTGAGAAACTCACTGTTATGGTAGCTGGAATATAGAATACTGTTTCAATTATTACACATGTTTCTCAATACACAAATCCTATTGATCTTCAATATTTGGAAATTAGGTAATGACATAATATTTATTCCCTCATGAGTTAGAATCCTTCTTTTTGGTGGGCGTTTTAATCCACAAAATTAAATGAAATAGATCGATACCAATTAAAAGATATTATATAATGATTAGTAAATAGAAAAAATTATATTATATTTTTATTATTTGGAAGATGAATTAGAAAAATACATAACAATTATCAATAATTATTTTCCATGATATGAAATATAATCAAAAGATTAGGGTGACTTTAAGTGGTTATTTTGTAAAAATAATTTAACTGTATCCTTTTTATGACAATATTTAAATAATTACTTCTATTAAATCATAATGATAGTAAATTATTCAATACATAAGAGAAAAATTTGAAATGATTTCTGATATATGAATCTAAAATTATAATTTAATTAGAAATTTATATTTGTTAATTCATTAGTGGATTAAAACCAAGTATACTAATGGAATTATCCAAAAGAAACTCTATTAGCTACCAAAAAATTATTCGATGTTCTATTATGGAAGAAATATAGATTGTATTCATACATTAATATCATGGTTTTGACATGAAATGATGTATGAAATTCATTTTATATTATTAAACCCATGGAGGGAAGAATATGAGTGTTATATTATTCCAAAATAGTTTGAAAATATATAGAACAAATATTCTATAGTATATTATTAGATGAATTATGTTTTTAAGGGAAGTTCATTTGGAAATTGAATGATGGTGTAATTGGAATTAGTTTTAAAATTATTTTAAGTAATAGAAATCTCCACAAAATTATCCACAAAAACACGAGTTACCAAATATGATGAATAATGATATTGATTAATGTGAGAAACATATTAACCATAGAGAAAATGGGACATATCATGCGATTAATATTACAAATGTGGGTTAAGAATTTTTCTTAAAGGTAAACTTACCATACACTATTTAAATTATAATTTGTATATGATTATTTTCATTCCCAAATTTTAATACCAAAAGCATTTAATATAGGACCTTACCACCTCAATTGTAAAATTTTAATTTTTTTTTAAAATCACATAATACTATGATGGTAGAATCTAAATTATATGATTATCCACCAATTTAATTTTGTGGGATTTTTCATCCTATAAATCTTGTTTTTCAAAATATAAATGAATTTCAAATGATATAGAGAATTAATTAATATTGTGTTTTCAGAGATCTTATATTAATTTCAGACTAATGGAAGTCATAATTGACATGATAATCCAATAAATTGCTGGTTATCGGTGTGAGGATAAATATAAATGAATAACGGAAATTACATCCATTGTATTTTTCATGAATCATATTAAAATGGGGTATTTATCTCAAATGGCTATACGGAAACTCAACATCGATTATATTATAATTTTAGTGAAGTTTTATGGATGTGTTATTTAATAATTTCAATATTCATCCATTGAATCATGATGTTGGGTTATTAATTGAATTATACCTTATGTAAACAAATATTTTAATAACTACATCTATAATAGACCATATTTATTAGATAAAATTGAATATACAACATTATGATACTTTTGAAAAGGGATTTATTTGTAATAGTATTTCACCATAGGGTGAACCTATTCTTTTTATATATACAAATATGGATTAAAAAATCTATATTAATTATTTTGAATGTAACAGGATTTTAATTAAGAAAAAGTGTCATCTAACCCATATTGATGACCTTTAAAATCTTTTATAAGGAGGTGAATATTTTTTAAGGATTTATATTAAATATAAATACTACCAGTTTAGGTTAAAAATAAGATAAATACCCATAAAAACCCTTCTTTTAAAGTATGGACATAAAGAATTTATTTTTATTCCATTTCATCATACTAATTCACCCATTTTCTTCATGGATTTAACTGACAGAGAATTCAATGATTACCTTTATTTTATGGTTATATTTATAGAAAATATTCTTATATATTTAATGAGAAATAATGAGAATTAAAATCATATATGGATTGTGCTGAATACTCAATGGATGGATAAGTTATATGAAAAAATACCAAGGGTAAATTTTACAAATGGAATATTTCATTTTTTGATCATAAAATGTCATGAAGGGGTATATCGGTGGATCCATGTAAGTCAATAGTTATTGGATGTTGGAAAAAACTCACAATAGTGATATAAAACCATAGTTTTCTTGTATTAACATGATATTATAAATGATTTATAAATTTTTTTATGTATATATAATTCATTTACCATGTTACCCTGAAAGGGAGTTTTGTTCCTTTGGATTCATTAATATCAAAAATAATCACAGAATGAAATAAGTGGTTGGTCAATGTGCAGATGTTCATGATACCACAACTTGGAGAAAGTTTTTTAATTTATGACGATGAATCAACTAATAGTCTTTTTTGTACATATTTCACAATAAGGTGATAGATTATTGCTCATTGAAATTGATTGTTCATGGGAAAAAATACTTGACTCATGATTTATTAGTAGAAGAAGAAATCATTGTATTGAATATATGGAGGAATTATCTTTATGGAGAAAAGTGAGACATATATAATGCTAATAGTTATTTAATATATACATCCAAACAAAAAAAGTTTAATAAGCGGAAGAAAAGGATGATGTAGTAAAATAATGAATATTATGGGTGAATACATTACCACATTGGGAAATTGAACAAGGCGGATATTTCTTTGAGTTGAAAGAATCATGATACATTATCAAAAATGAGCATAAAAATGATCCAAAATTTATATATTTTCAAAGGATAAACTATAAAATAATAAAATAAGTGGTGAAATTGTATCATTATAATGTGAGTATTCATCTATATATTCATGATTCAATTAATGTGGAATATAAAAGTAGATATATAGCTGTAAAATAAAGTGAGAAATATTCATGATTGAAACATTGATTCTGATGAAATGATATGTTTCAAGAGTGTTTTATGTCTACCTTCAAATTTAGACATGAAGAATTATATTTTTGATGATTCACATAGATCATCATTCTATATTAACTGTTGAGTATGACAATGTATAAATATATAAATGTGTATTTATATTGTGAAATCATAAAGGGAGGTATTATATTTTATATATCTCATTTCATGGTATGCAGAAAGTTAATATTAAAACACAAATGTATAAGCGGTTGTCACAACCATTCACCATACCAATTTGGGCATTTGAAAAAAAAGTATGGATTTCAGAGTTAGAATACCAAATATGTTGTAAGTCCCTAACTCTATTTAGGTAATAGTCGATCATCTTACCAATTATACACAATTCATTTATATTATATATTGTTCCCCTCCTAATCACCTTTCCATTACATATATTATAGAAGTAGAAAGGTTTATTGTGGAATCATACTATATTTAATCTATAAAATATCTGATTTTTATATTGATGTTAGGATGATGCCTTTTGAATGATATTGATATATAGCTGTGTCACCATACTGGTTGCTACGCCATGTGATTAAAACTGGGAAATCATATTTTATATCGCATATAGCACAATAATAATAGAATATGTTCATATAATGTAACTCATAAATACTTTATGATATCATTATTTTTAATTAAATTCAATATCTTTGATATCTTTCAATGTCTGAGCTTATGGATTGAACGAAACATGATACTCTTTAAAATAATATTATTTAAACATAACAATTATAACATTTAATGTATGTCTGTGGGTATGAGTAGTAATAAACAAATTATTTAAATTATATGGTTTATACATGTATAAATTAAATGAAATTAAATCTATTTATTATTAATTAATTAAGAATCATTTTAAATAAAAAAATGTTTTTAGACAAAGAACATTTTTCTAAAAGATTGTATATTCTCTCCTTACACACATAATTTAAATTTATTTTTTTCCAAATAAAATAATTTATTTTAAAATATAATATTTTTTTGAAATATATTTTTCAAAATTATCATTGGGTGAATTTTTTATATTTTTCTAAAAAATTAAAATTTCTGATTAATTGTGAAGCATATTAATAGTTAATGAAAATTTAATATTTTTTTAAAATTATTTAAAAACTAAAATAATGTTTTAAAATAGTTTTAGAGGGAAATTGGTTCAATTATATTAAAATTTTTATAATTTTTTTCATTTTAATCATCTTGATATTTATCTGTGAAAGAAAAACATTTTGGACATTTGTATGTTTCTGTTTGGGAAACTATTTTTTCAATGCCTCTAGGGTTTTAATTTAAAATGTAATTATGCATATTCAATGAATTGAATTTGGAAAAATGGATTCCATATTTGGAATCATAATATTTAATATTATAAAAAAATTTATCCATAATTTTTTTACCACAATAAATAGTACAAATAGTAAGAAACAAATACAGGGGATGATGTAAAAATAGGTTTACTGGGGTCAAACTAATAATATAAGGGTAAAAATTTACATAAAACTTGTCCAAAATACATTTTGTAGAAATAATTTTACCTTATAGCACATATGACTAGAGAATGAACCATTTTGGTGGATTTTTGAATGATAAAAACATCTCTATCAATTTTTATTTTCTAAAATTAAAAGTGTTTCTTCTCCCCCTCTTATAAAAGGCCACCCCCATTGCTCCCCTCTCCACACATCCAAACCAATTTTCAAATAAGAATAACTAAAATAAACTTCTTACATACCAACCCACATACTAGGGTATTATTTTTATTATTAATCCACACTATGATGGATTTAAATTTAATCCTCAAAATGTTGTATAAAGAAGAGATTAAATTATTATGTTTGTGTATTTGTTTTATTTCTTATTCCACCTAATTAAAACAATCATAAACTATTATAATAAAACAACATAAGTATCCTCAATTATATTATATGATATTATGTAAATGTAAAAATGTAACACCCCAAGGATTTATAAATAATTTTAATATTAAAATCATGAAACATTGATTCTTTGAAAACACATTATTATAACCTAGCCGGTAAACATATTTTCCCTCCTCTATAATTTGAATTTCAAAAGACTTTAATACACGGTTGTGATCGGTTATAGAATTTTGGTCTGGTGGGATCAACATAAATTTTTAGTGAATAGTAACGAAACATTATGAATAGTTACATACCCTAAAATATAGTAATATGACCAATGGAGTAGTAACCTCACCTACTAAGGTATACAAATAGTTTTTGTTCCGTTATTTCTATTGTTGAGTTTATTTTTTGGTAGAAATCTGATGAATTTGAGAATTTCATTTTTTTCAGGTAAAAATTTTAAATTTTGGAAAGATTTAAATTATTATATCAAACTAAGGTTTTATTAATATTTATAATAGTGAAATTGTCTTTACAAAACACTCATTTTTAATTACAAATGATAATATATTTTTATTTTTGAAATTGTTGAATATTTTACAATACATTTTATGTACGCTATTTTTTTTGATAAATATGTATTTTTTTAGATAAAAGATAAATTTTTAATATAGAATTTTTTTTATTTAGATAAATGCCATTTTTAATTCATAACATATAGAATATGTTATAATGAATTTAGGATTATTTTATAAATACTTTAGTTTTTCATAAATAGAAAAAATACAGTTTTAAGTTTTTAGTATGTTTAATGATATCATTAATGATGTAATCATGAGGTAATACTTCTGGTAGAATATTGAGTAATAAAATATGATATGAGGTTTCCCAAGTGGTGGAAACCATGGGCACATACCATGGGAAATCCCATGGTTTTGCGAAAACAACTAATGCGGTGTCATTATAAATTAATAAAAAACTCCCACTCTTTTTCTATAAATAACCACCCATTTCATTATTTTCATTCATTCCAAATCCATTATCCATGAATATATATTGTAGTTTTACTTACATTCTTATCCTTTTAATTATTTCTTAATCCCCCAAGGTCCCAACAATAACGTTTTAGGAGTTACTCTATAGGGTAAGGGATGATATCACCCTTTTATTTTTCAAGAACTCTTTTTATGTTATTCTATTTTAATTTCATTTGAATTATATAAGGATGTGTCATTATATATCCACCTTACTACCCATATTATTTATGAATTATGAGATACCAATTTTTTTCTCTTAAATATATTTTATGATTTTATGTGACATCATTAGGTTGCTGAAATTGTTTAAGGGATTTTTCAACTTCTCTGTTTTATTTAGAGTTCCTTTCTTTAATTTTATTTCCTCACCTCCATTCATCCAAATTTTAATGTTAAATCCAGTACCTTACATGTAATATAATTTTATTATGATAATGTAATAAATCATCACCATATCTTCTTTCCTATACTTTTATAGAAGAAATGAAAACACCATCCAAGATGTGTTAGTTTATCACATTCAAGGATATGAGGTTTTCAGTTTCTCTTATCGTCGTCAATTCTGGTCATTAAATAATTTTTATGGTTCATATATAATATAAAATATGTATTATTACATTTTTATGGGTTTTCAATCATTTTTATTATAATATATTAATTTAAAAATAAAAATCTGTTCACTGTGATAAAACATCGTCAGTTAAACCAAAAAATTATCATTAATATTTTATATAATGACTCATCTTCAAACCAGATAACCAAATAGTTTTTATAACCATGTAATATTCAGGATGTAAAAAATAAAATAAATCATGTATTATTGGCAACCTTTCTCATCTCATATGATTATACTTACATGTATATATGTAAACCAGTCATGAATGCCAATGAAGAAACGCTCCCAAACAATAAAATTGATCCTCTTAAACCCATCATAAAGGACATTAGTACATATAATAAGGCTATAATTAAAATAATTACATAAATTAATGGTCATATAAATATTAATTAGGGAATTTAATTTGTTTATACACAACACTACGATCATGTGAAGAACACTATCCGAATTAAGGTAATGGTTTACTCATCTCACTTCTATTTTTGTGAGACATTCATTATTCACTAATATTAAATGTGTATGGTGTATAAATACATTCGATTGATGTATAATATAAAAAATATAATTATTTTAATGGTATTAAATTTATCATTTGAGAAATATTATTTTTGGGGCATATGATACGATTGATTACAAAGTGTTAAGGGATTTCTACATGAACATTCATTTTCATTTGGGTTACACTTATTCTACAATTACCACAATTAAATTAGTACTTATTCATATTTAGTAATCATAAATAAGGTGATAATGTTCTATATATATGTACCAACCATAATCCTAGCTTCTTTTATTGGTATTATTATTTTTTAAAACTCTTTCAAAAATTCTTCTCGATAAATAAACCTCTTTAGAGGGAACTTCTCCAATTATTTCCTTTTACAAGTACACTATGTAAACTATTTTAATACGTTATTACTTTTGTAAACTAACAAATTTTATCATGATAAACATTATTGGTTCATTTATGATTTTATTAAAGCAAAAACATCTTTCTGTTTTGAAATCTCTTTATTTTTTTCCTAAAATCACACTAAAATGTTTTATTTCAAATGTTTTCATAAAAACTATGTTTACATGGTTCCACATCAGTGGGAAAACATTTCTACCTCAAATTAAATTACAATTTTCATCCATATTCTATTATGCGATATAAATTTCAATAAATATGATTTTATTATACATACAAAATTACCCTTCTTTCCAAAGTAAAAAATAAATTTCTCATCTCTCTTTAACTTTTATGAGACATACGCCTTGTTCACCACTAATTCCTTTCATGTTGCCTATTTAATTAGCTGTTATATATCATATCAAAATTCATCTTATTATCAATATATTCTAATGTATTATTATATGAATTATTCAAGGGGTATTGGGAAAATTGGAATGTTTAAGTATTATTTCCCCATGAAATATTCTTTGGTATTATTTAAAATTATCTTATCAATGTCAACATACTTGTGGAATCTTGTACTTCATTGAGGTATATCTATTATGATATCATCTACAATATTTTTTATGGGTTTCTAATTATTTTTATTATGGATGTGCTATCTTGAAAACATTTACCACATTACTCTGAATGGTTAGTGTTTATGTTTAACGATTAGGGAATGTATTTATATTCCATATGTTATTTTCAATATTAATATATATGTTGATTATGATCAACCCATTGATATGAGAAATGAATTTGAATTAGTATATAATTTTGGGTTACCTGAGAGATCCTCAATTCATTGGTTGGTCTCATGAGACAAACTACAGTTTTTCCACGATGTATTGGAAAAATGGTTATTTATGGTCTTGGTATGAGGACATAACGACTTGGTTATGATGGCCTGCATTATGCATTTTCTCATTATGAAAATATTAATTGAATATTCATGTGGTTATTTGATTCATTGAATATAAATCATAATTTTTTATTATGGAATTATTTATTCATCTATTATCCCTCCCATAATTTGTTCAAGTTTATTTTTAAAGTCATGTGTTTTTAGTTATTCACTCTACCTAATACATAAGTTTATGATAACATACACTTTATCATTTTCCCTTTATAAGAATTTATGTTCACCCCTTTCACTTGTTTTATTTTTTCCTAAGTTATGAAGAAGTTTGTTATGAATTAATACAGTGATAAACTCAAATTTATGGATGTTGTCAAAGGAGTTAAATATTGATTTCCCTTTAGAGTTGTAATGATGAACTCATGTATATTTCTAGTTTTCCACAACTAATATTGTTTTCATTCCTTCAAGATCTGATTCCTTATAATCTATACAATTAAAGAAAATTATTTCATCCAATCTGTGAATCTTGGTTCGGGGTGTTAAAAAAACCCATATCTATATACACTTCCATCAAATGAGAAATTAGACCATCGATCTTGTGTATGGCGGACAACCACCTCACAGAGTGATGCAATTGTTTTCCATAACCTTATTTCATGAATGGATATAATGACATATTTAATATATTATTTTTATAAATATGATGTTATTATACTATTTTAATTTTAATATAACATATAAGTTCTAACATTCCATTCTGTGGGGGGTATGAAAACGTCGCTCTTGTGAACGGTGGACAACCACCTCATGAAAAGATGTCATTAATATTTTAATTAATCTAAAAATGAAATGTATTATAGATAAAATTAAATAATATACTTTTTATTTATGATGTAGAAATATATATTGAAATATCATATCACAGATAAATTCTTATATTACAATCCATTGGAAACAATAACATCACTCGTGTATACAAGGGACTATCACCTTCACATAATGACATGAAATGTTTTTAATTTTTAAATGGATGTTAATAAGGATATAAGTTATTATTACAATATATATATATAACATATTAAATATTATATAATGTTAAATTAATATTTATTTTCCATTTATTTCATCTATTGAGAAAAATGGTAACAACGTTCCCCCATATATACAGACTACCATCTCCATGAATGTTGAATTCCATTTTATATCTACAAATTTTATTGAATAATATAAATAAATACATAATGAATATATATTATATTTGTATCAGGGATAAAATTAGGGTGATTAGTTATCAATGATCAATTTAAAATTACTGAAATTACCAACAAAAAACATACATGAAAAATAAAGTAATTATCACCCAAAAAAGGGATATTATGAATAAACTATTAACAAATGTGTCATCAAAGAGGATAATTAAATCATATGTGGTATGATATATATGATTATAATTCTTTAATATATTTATAATAAACCTGTATTTATTATAGATGATATTCTGAAACATATGAATGAATTCAGACCTAAGTTAAGGGTCTGTCGCCTCACATTCACTTCTATATTACTTAAACAATATTCATAATTTATTCCTCTATGTGAAGTATATAATTACCCATATTGATTGGATATATCATAAATAATTTGATATTTATGTTATTTATTGTTTGAAATTGTGTTTCTTCTTTCATGGGTATTATGATTCAAATTTCACCAGTGTGGTAAGGGATTTATATATCAATCACATTTTAATAAGAATTTGTTTATACACAAATTCCAATTGAAGGAAAGTACATGATCATTGTATAATAAAAAATTTTAGTTGTGTTAATATATGTTATTAATAATGTCTTCAATTAATATTACAATATTAATCTTTTTTACTTAAAAGTAATGAAGAAATGTTTACAGAAAAATACAACTTCATTTCTAACATAAGTCAAAAATTCTTTTTCCACCAAATAAATAGATCCTAAAAATATTTTCATAAATATTTGTAACATTATCCATACTATATATTAAATAAATATTTAAACAGTTTTTAATTTTTATAATATGTTTCAAAGGAATCTTTATTTCGTCATTTCAACATGTCCTTTTTGGCTTTTAATTAAAATGTGATTGGAATCATCATTTCATCTTGTATGAAATGAGTGAATATTTACCAAATCATAATGAATAAATGTTTCAAAGACACATTTATATGTTTCAAGGATTATTTTCAAGGTAACTGAGTTTATAAGAAAATTGTGTACTTTTATTTTGAATAAATATTCTCAAAGAGAAATGTTTATTTTCAAGAAAAAAATAATGTCATTATCTGGTTATTTTTATTTGTCATTAAAATAGAACCCCTATTATATATATGATACAATAGTGATGTATATTATTTATTTCATCTATATTATTCATCTGAATTTTTTATGATCAGTTTAACTGGTTATGTAAAATTTTATTACCATATTCCATTTTCTCTATATAGTTTATGACCATGTTTATTGATTTTCGTATGTATTATAATTTCATATGTTATATTTTCAATAATAATTTTCCTATGGTTTAACGTTCATTACTTTCATATAAGGAATTAAATGCACTTATTATGTGATGGGAATGTACCATAATTACATAACCCCTCGAAGCATTGACATGTCTCATGAGTTAAATTATTTGTCCCAATTATATTGCTTTCTCGTCACATATTTAAAATATCATGGGATTTTTATTGAAAGTATATTTCAAATTTATGGAATTATAAATTCTATCATTATGATATTAGTTATTATTTTCCATTTTATTAAACGATTTTTTATAATATCCATGAATTTTTTCAATCTAATGTGATTTTGTATATGAATTATTTGATCATTATTTATTCTTGTATAATTATAATAATGTAATATATTAAATAGAATTGGTTTAAATTATCTCCATTCTATAATAATTATGATATATTCATTCATATATTCTATTGTACTCATAAATTATTGATTATTTTAGCTCACACGTTTCTTATTTTTCTTTCCCAAGGATCTCATAAATAGTTTTTTATAGATTTTATTGGTTATAATAGAAAAAATAATGATACAATTGAATAAAATAGTACGTTCTATCTTATGTTTTCAGTGTAATGTCATATTCAAGTATGTATATAATTTTTCCAAGGAAAAAAAATATAGTCTATTGGGATTTGATTCCTTATATTTTTTCTACTATAATAATGTAACAAAATATTCAGAGAAATAATTGTTGTGGTCTTTAAAGTTGGAATTTCAAAAATTTTAGTATAAACCTTGTGAATAAGATTCAGAAAATCATAAATTAGAATATATAACTTTATTACTTAATTAAAGGGTAATTCTTAGTAATGAACAAAATCATAAGGTTTTGTTAAGAAATATATTATGTTTGTTTCCTAGAAATACATCATTTTAATCTTATTATAGTGGTATTGTTCTAGATCAGATGTACATAATGGGAATAACTCGAAAAGTTATATATTGGGGCTGACTCAATCATTAATTGGTATATAAAAAGGGGCCTTAATTCGCTGCTTAGTTTAGCCTCCTATATGATATTCTTTAGTTAATTCACAATTTCATCACAACCCATTATGAGGTTTTTGAATTTTTTTTATTATACGAAACATATCCAAAGAAACCATGTTTATATTAAATTGATTAACCACGATGTTTTTTAAAGATAATGTTAACTATTTAAGTATTTTTCAGATTATACCTTATGATACATAATGTTATGATCTAAACTATTTTATTATTTTTTTATGGAAATGGTTCACATTGAATGTAATGAAAACCCTATGAATTCATGCACTCTATGAAGGGATTTCCATCCAGGGAAGATTAATGACCCCTGAAATAGATATGAAACTGTAACTGACCAAATGATAGCCATATTGCGGTAGTTGACTTAGTATTTCAGTATTAAACATTACCATATGTAATAACCTACAAATCCACCAAACAATGTAACAATGTTAGAACACTTCATTAATCGAAAACCTCCATCATTAAATGGAAAAAAAATTCATTCTTAAGTGATAAATGTATATGTTATATATGGAAGATATTTATAGATTTGGTATGTAATAAAATAGATATGGTTTTCAAGGTATTATAAAATCTCTCATGACATTTAAATCAATGGTGGTCATTGATTAAAAACACAATGGATGAAAAACAAATAAGAAACAGAGAATGGAAGGATTATAAGGTAATACTTTTTGATAAATATTTTACTCAGGAGATATTTGTGAATATTGCATTGGAATATAATATTAAAGTTCCATTAAAACGTATCAAAATATAAATACAACATTTTATATCTATGATACAAAGCTACAATCTATATTCGTTATCCAAAGTGCAATATTGATCATTAATTTGATTAGTTAAAGAGAATAATTAAAAGTGAATAAGTCTCCATTAAATTCTTATCACATGAGGACATAGTACCCCACACTATCAAGATAGAGTAAAAATTATCAATGTCTTATGGATTCGCAGGGAAGAAAAAGAATAAGTAAATGTCATAGAAAATGACGCATGAATAGAAGATGGAAAATAATGATTTCCCCATATGCGATCATTATGGAAAGAAACTCCCTTATACTTACATGAAGAAAATGGGATGTAACTATAAATGTAGTGATAAGGGACTGAATTCTCATGAATGAAATGGAATTAAATATTTTTCTAATATTTAATTCTTCAACTGTAAAGGCACCAGGAACTAAACCAATAAATTCCTCAAGCGTCAATGGAACATATCTCAAATAAAGATATGAGATCATGGTCAATATTATTATATTAATATAAAAGAAGTGGAATGATTAATATTCTTATCAAATAGAATGATATAATATATTTATAATTCTATATACTCTTTTATTGTAAAATAATTGATCTTCATTGGAAAAGAGATATTTAAAAAAATTTATTCATGCACGTTTATTTATATAGAATAAAATTGTCCCTAAAATCATTATATATTCTTGGATTTTTCTTCATTAATTTTTTAGGTCCTTCAGTTTCTTATGATTAATTATTTCTATCACTCTTACTAATTATTTACTCTTTTCATCCATGTCCATTTCATTATTTAAAACCAATTGTATCTTACTTTGAAACCACTTAATGTGTCATTATGGATAATCATTGTACATCCCATTATCTATTTTCAAGAGGATGTTTTAGTAACCAATTATGAAATATGGATTTTGAACCAAGGTATTCTCAAATTTCATACCAATTACGATAGAGATCAATATCAATGAGTTAGGCCATACTCTATTTAAGGAGGCATAATATTACAAACCATGATTTTAAAAGAAGAAACAAATATTTGGTATTATATATGGCACAAAACATGAATAAAAAAAGATAATTTAACACCCTAAGATATTATTAAATTGTTCATTTTAAATAAATTAAATCTCTATGATAGATTTCAATGCACATAACACTGGGTTTGAATGAAAAATGACACTCTATTAAAATATTATTATTTAAACATGAGCACTATAACACTGTCGGTAAGTTCACTAGTATGAATAATAATAAATAAATTATGAAAATTAAATGTTTTAAACATATATATAAGAATTAAAATAAATATCAAATGATTATAAATAAATTAAGTACAATTTGAATGAAAAATAAATGTATTCTGAAAAACATTTTTTTTCTAAAAGATGGTTTAGTTTCCATTTTCACACATAATTAATGAATAATTTTTTAAACTTATAGCACAGTAAATTTAAAAAATAAACTTTACTATTTAAATCTACATTTCCAATATATCATTGGGTGATTATTTTTACTATTTTCAAAAAATATTACATTTTTTATTAATAATGAAAATAATTCTTTTTAATGAAAACATTGTTTCTGTTTAAATTATTTAAAAAGAATCATTATATTTTAAAATTTTGTAAAGTGATTTTATTTCAATTATATTAAATTATACATAAGTGTTTTAAATTTGAATTATTATTATATATAATTTTGATACAAAAACATTTTGGGCTTTTGAAGTTTTTCTTTAGAAAATCATTTTTTCGACACATCTGTTGGTTTAATTTTAAATTTAATTCCACCAAATGTAATAATTGAACATCTATAAATGGATTCAATATTTTTTAAAATATTTATTGACATTATAAAATATGTTCATAATAATTTTTCACCATATTTAATAATAAAATTAGAAAAAATAAATTATAGTGGCTGATGTAAAAAATTCAATTTGTTGGGTGACAATCTAAGAAGACAAGATTTACAAATTAGCTAAATCATTTTAAAAATAAATTTTATGAAATTATGTAGACCATATTACCTATAATTGTGGATAAGGAACATTTTTTGAGGATTTATGATGGAAAAAAATATGGGAATCACTATTTATTCTCAAATAAGTCAAGTGTATCCTTTCACCAACTTATATAAGGAAACCCAATCAAATCCCATATTCAGACATCCAAAAGTATTTGGTTAAAAAATTACATTACCAAATATCTTCATATAATTCATACACACATTTTATAGGAGTTATTTTTATTAGGATATACCTTTATTAATTCTTTAGGTATAAACCTATACATCCTCTCTAAATAATTTTTAATATTAGTAAATGTGTGTATTTGTTTTATTTCATCTTCTAACTCCTTAAAATAATCTTCAAATATGATAATATAATAACAATAGTATACCATATATAATTATATTTTATTAATTAAATTTCATAATCTAAATCCTTCTCCACTTTTATAAAATGGGAAATTAAATTACTGATCATGTGTATAGAGGACAACCACCTGGCAAACTAATGTAATTGATTTACACCAACACATTTTAAAGATGGATCTAATTATGTATTTAAAATATTTATAGAAAAATTATGAAATTAATATACCTCATGAATTATCATATCACATAACAATTCTTAATTTAAATTCAGTGGGTGATATGGTGTCATTGCTCTTGTGTAAGGCATAATTCCACCTAACCAAGAATTGTGTATTATTTATTTCATACGCATTACATGGAAGGTGGTAAGGATTGATTTAATTAATTGATGTTATTGTTTTAATATAAAAATAATTATGGAAATTTAATACCATATATCAACTATAACCTTCTATTCCATTGGAAAACAATTATGTCACTCATGCGTACGTGTTGTCCGTTGCCTCCAAATAGCGATGGGAAATGTTTTCTACATTATATTTACTCGGAAAGTAATAAGAACTTATTTTAATAGTATAAATTAAATATATAACATAAATAAATTATATATAAATTTTCATTAATATTTAATTTCCTTTCATTCATTCCATTGGGAAAAATGGAAACAATCTTCACGTGTACGTCAAGACAACATTCACCATGAACAGTGTAATCCACTATCTATATCTAACATTTATAAATTTATATAAATACATATGTAATAAAATTAAAAAATATATATATATATCCTGAATAACATTATTTATATTACTAAAAAATTATAATATAAAATTAGTGAAATGACGGATCTAAAAAACCATGATTAATGAAGCAATTGTCACACAAACTATTGATTTTAAGAAAAAAATATTCATACATTGGTAATAAAATACTATAGTTAAATAATATAGGATATTCTATATATTGGTATTATTATTTAATATATTTATTATAGACCTATATTTATTATACAATATGATCAGACACATATTAATAATTTTTATCATGAGGCATGAGTTTCACATATCCCTTTTACTATTGTGAAACACATGCAAAATTCACCAATTATTTTTTGTGTTGTGAATATAAATCTCATTTTGATATGTAATACCTTGAATATATTACTATTAATGGTAATAAATGTTTCAATTGATTTTATTTCCTTTATGGGGATTATGATTCAAAATTTACCAATGTGGTAAGAAATTTATGTTTCAATCTCATTTTAATCTTGATTGTTTATACATGGATTTCCATTGACATAAATTATATGATAATTTTACAATAAAAAAAACATAATTTTATTATCCTTTGGTTATTAATTATTATTAATTCTACTATAACCATATCAATATCATTGGTTCTTAAAATGATTGATGAAATGTTTTCAATTAAATATAACTTCCTTTTTTTCTTCAGTCAAAAATCAGTTTTTTCCCAAATGATTTTTACCAAAAATGTATCCCAAAATTATTTTAACATTATAAAAATAGTTTTTTTAAATAAATTTCTAAACATGTTCACTTTTTACACAAAAAATAGGATGGAATCTTTATTTTTTATTCCAAACAATTTCCATTGAGGTTTTACAAAAACAGTGAAAGGAATCATTTTTTTAATGTTTACAAAATGTATGAAATCTACTCCATAATTACCAATAATTATTTTAAGAATTATTTTATATATTATATATGTTATTTTCAATTAATATTATTTTCAAATTACTTTGGGAATAAATAGATTAAAAAAATTGAAGTGAAAATAATACTTTCCTCATAAATGTTTTTAATGTAATATAGTTTTATTTATATTCATCAAAGATATATATCCATAATTGTATATATAATAAACATGGTATATGTTTTATGTATATAATAATTAGTAATTATTTTGATGGTTTATTATTATATTTAATTTCAATGTAAAATTTTATTACTTTTCACCATTTTTAAAGGGATAGTTTATGATTTTGTTTATTGGTTAATATAATTATTATCATTTTTATGTTAGTTATTTTTTCAATGTGAATATTTATGTTTATTATGATTCTACCATTTAATATGATTTATTCATTATAATTGTTATGTGATTGTTGGATACCTAAATAACATTTCCCCTTATTGCATCGATATGTCTCATTGGAGAAATCAGTTGTACATATTAGGTGGGCTCTTACCCACATATTTAAACACCCATGTTAACGGTTGTTGACAACAAACATATGACCATTAGTAAATATAAAAGGAAATAAATAAACAATGAATTAGTATTTTTTCTCTAAAAAATGATGATTAGGTGGAAATATCACATGTATCATGTAAACTCTTAAAGGACACGCGATAACATGTGCTTTATAAGGTAATACGAACGATACATATGCAACAAACGATCTACGGTATATAATAAAACTTATTTGACAAGACTCCTTGTTATAGATATGGATAACCATACATTTAATTATCATATAGAAGTGTCAAAATGAGTTCTCCCAATTAAGCCAACCTTTCATCTTATAAGTGCCTGGAAAATCATTAAAATGACTATAAAATAAATGAAACTTTTTGAAAAATTCAAAATAATTGTTAGGTCATTTATATTTATGTGATGTTCCCATATAGTTCTCAATACAGCATGAAATCTATGGTTATATGTCATCCTTTTTCTGTAATATCTTAATAGCATTACCCCTCCATCATGCAATGGGTTTTGAACATTCCATGTTGATCAACTGTCTCTCCTTTTTCCCCACATCCAAAAAAATGTGATTCCTAGTAAAAATTACTCCATATCACCAGAAGAAAAATTATTGGTCATGCAATATCTTAATTATGGGTAGAGTGATTGTTTTATAAAACAATCACACAAACTCTTGAGATCCATGATCCTTGTAAAATATTGATGTAAATAAAAGGAGAATTAGTTAATCATTTTATTAGAGAGATTATATAAAAATAATAACATGAAAGGGGTTATCCACCCAAAAAAATCATCACTAATCTCATGAAGGACCCCCTCAACATGTTCACATGATCCTAATAAATCCCTCTACACAAAAATCCAAATCCCATAAGGGACCTTGGAAATACACCATTTGCTTGATGAAATCCCCAATCATGTTAGATTTAATGACCTGAAACCCTATACATAGGCATTCTGATCACATGATGGCCCATAGAGGGGTCTTCCTGACCTTCTAAAGTCCCCTTGACATGACCACATGGTCCAAAAAAGTTTATTTGATCTTCTTAGGTCCAATAAAATTGGAAAGGGATGATCATTCACATTGTCATTGATCAGTATGTGGGGACCCTGAATGGTCCATGACAGGATCATGCAACATGAATAACACAAAATACCTCTACAATATAAAAACTAATTTAAATTATATTCCCCACATAGTGTGGAATATAATTTGTGTGATGAGGACAATAAATTATCTATATAATAAAAAAATGTCACATTCAAGATTGGTCGCACACTAGATCACATGAAAAGACTTCTTAGAGGATTTAATCATGCGATTATAATGGTTTTCTACATGATAAAATCTGGGGAACAACCCAAAAGTTCACAATTAATGCATCAGAACATTGAGGGATCAATTGAGATCATGTGAAGGACTTCAGGGGTATCTTGAAGATTATGTGAAGGAGCTCTTACTTGTCAGCTATTTAATTTGAAATATAATTAATAATAAATCATCTGAATCACCTAAGACACATATGCGATAATGTGTGGAATAAATTTTAAATCTTTGATGAGTTATGCAAAAAAGATATATTTGGATCCTTGTGACCTTCACATGACATACCTAGATCATGAAATTTCATCAAGACATTTCTCTCAAATCTTGATACATTACCTCGACACACTATTAGGAAAATTATATATCTTTTAGACAAGTCAATAATTTCATATTATGTACTCAATGGATTTAATGTGAGTCTTCAGTAGCCCAACGGCTTTTTAGCCAATAAAATTTGTTTTCCCCCATATATAACACCCATATTATGTGGAGACACTAGGACATGTCAACATTGTCTCACATAGACAACCATAAAAGTCCTCCATCACATGGGAAATCCTCTATTAATATCATCTGTGACCATGATACATCCTCGATACACATTTTAGTTGATCTTGTGATGTCCTATAAAAATTTCATTCATGGCATGCATCAACCTCTAGACACGTCGTCCTAGATTTCTCAATGTATTTTGGATATTTAAACATTGATCAGTAAATGGTCAATAAACCTTTAATTAAGGTTTCTTGTATAATTATGAAAGATCAACTTGATCTTGTTATTTTCCATGAAAATTTCCTCTATAAAACCAAGACATGTTCATATATCCTCTTATATTTCATTAACACAATCAAAATAAGTTAGGCAGACATTGATAACATTTCATTTCGACATCTTGGGACATGATAACACTGTCTAGTGGATATAAAAGGGAAACATAAGTGTTTAATACATGATCAATAGAATAATATTATTTGTCACTACATTAGGGAAACATTAGTGTGTAATACCCAATTAGTGAAAGAGTATGATATTTAACTATATTAGAAAAATAGTAGTGTGTATGTATCGATTGGAAGTATAATATGATAGGTCCCTATAAAGGGAAACATCGGTGTGTAATCCACAATCAGTGAAATAATATGATAAATCCCCACAATAGGGTGAACTCGATGTGTATACATTGATTATAAGAATATATTATAAGGAAAAAGTAGGAAGCACCTCTTTTATTAAAAACATGTAATGAAAAGGAATCATAGAGAGTACATGAATCAAAAGGAGAAAACCGACATGAAATAGTTTCCTACATATCTTTTTCATCATTCTTTCTATGAGTTTTCTTTCCTTATCTTAAAGAACAATATGTACCACCCTTTCGATACCCACACCCCAACCACTTGATCTCCCCTGCTCGAGGGTAGAGATTGAATCATTTACAATAATGTTTTGGAATCAATTCAATCATCAAAGCTATCTTAATACTACTCCTTTTTTATGATAGAATAGTCTTACAAAAATATTCACATCCTCTTTAGATTCCTCTTATTTCATCAATTCATCAGGAATTCTATGGATGCTGACCTATGACTTGTTGCCACCACTGATAATTTGGATAGGGAGTGGAAAATTACATGAAGGAGCTTGGTCGGTCACCATTGGGGGAGAAACCAGATGATTTTTATTTTTATAGGGAAAAATATTAAATCATTCATCATCCAAAAACGTCTTCGAGGATGCATGGTGATTATTGAAAATGACCATATAGTCAGATTATATTTTTTTTACTCTTTTAGTTACCTGAAGTAACCATCCCATGATGTGAAAACTGATAATCAACCACTTTTTGAATGTTATCTTCCACCATTTGATTAGTCATCATTTCATCACCATTTTTTGATTTATGCTTTTCATTTCAAGAATTAATTTCTACATATAAGATAGAATCTTCATTTTAGGTATAAATAAATATATCCCCAAATTAGGGAAACCTTAGTGTGTAAGCCCAGATCAGTGGAATAATATGGAATTTCCCCATATGTGGGAACCTTCATTGTTTAATCCTTAATTGGTCGGATAATATGATATGTACCTATATTATAGAATCCTTGTAATGTATTCAAAAATCAATGCCCTAATATATGAAACCTTATTACTACATCCTCAGTGTCTAATCCCCAATTAGTTACAATCATTGATATTCCCCCATATTATTCCTTCCTATGTGTGTAAGATCCAATCAAATTGAACAATAATGACTCTGATTCATTTCATAACCATGATACAGAGGAAGCCTTCCTAAGTCTCAAGCTTAGGTGGGAATCCAGTTCAGTGTATTTTCCTCCATGTCTCTGATATTCCAACCATCATGACGAAATAACCCCCATGGGATAATCATTTAGCCTCTTTCACTAGTAGATCAATAAGGAAACTAAACAATGAAGACATTGATTCCTACTATAACCAGGATATGTATGATGATTTCTTAACACACAATAACTATATAACATATCAAAATGTATGTCCCAACAAATAGGACTCGTATCCATGTGTAGTGAGAGTGATTATTTTCAATTTTTTTTCTCGTACTAATCATGTCTTACATTATATTAGGAAGTGGAACAGATCATATCATTCTCAAAAATAATCTTTACTAGCTATAGAAAAGATTGTATGTAAGCCTATATAAGTTGCATGATATATCATCCCCCATTCATGGGAACCTACCTAGGGGAATATCCTAAGGGTGCGACTGAACTATGGTGGATCTGATTCATTACATAACAATGATATATAAGATTCTTACCTAAGGGTATAGCTCAACATATGGGGCATAAGTTCCAACATATAGTTCTTTCTGCATGACATTAAAATACATTTGTTTAAGATACAACATGGGTTTTGATTCATATTATATATGAGACACATATGACACCTCAAAATGTTACGTCTCATTCTAGAGATATTAAATTCATCCCTGAGTAGAAGTAAAATGTGTTGTTCCTTATGATATGGATTAAAAATATATGAAGATACCCATCAAATGGAAATTTATTAATAACATCAAATATATATAGATGGATTCATTAATATTTCCTTCTTTAAGAATATAATGTTCAAACACTTTATCACTTACTTTGGGAAAGTGGTCATGTATCATGAATAAGAAGTGATTATAAAACATATCATAAATAGATAATAGAGTCATGGTGTAGGAAAAATGTCCCCCCAAAAGGGTGTGATGATCTTTATATCCCATCCTCTTGACCAATTTGTGTTACAAAGTTCCACTAGTTCTAAAACTTTAGTTGACTACCAAACTTTTAAAAGTATGTCTATATCCACCTATTGATGTGTGACCCATTGAGAGTTTCTATGATAGATAAATATTAATGGTTATCCATATATGAATTACTAAAAATACATAAAATACCACACAATAAAATAAACGAAAAATAAATCCACACTCATTCTCTACAAAAAAAAAAGTTGAACCCATTGTGATATTTTTTTAATTGGGGAATATTATTTAGAAAATAAAAATTCTAGAATTTCGGGTTCACGTCTATCCATTTCTTCTGGTAGATGGGTGTTCCAATTAACTTTTCATGAATAAAAAAAAGGGGAACCTGACATGAATCTCCCATATAGAGAAATTATCATTTTACCTTGCATTAACCCATTTTTTCTAATACTATGAAAAAACTAATGGACTAAACATGAATCTTATAAATCATAAAAAATGACCAGTTGATCCTCTATAGTTTGGGTTCTCATGAAATACATCAATCATTTTTTTGAAAAATCCACATGAGGAGAATGGACAGACCCGAAATAAGAATGATCATTGTGTTACCCATCCATAAACGACTGAGAATTTAAAATTCCTAGGATAAATCACTGATCAGTGACATTGTTTATTTTTTGTATTCATGAATATAGTTACTTCCCTCACAAAAAACACCAAACCTAAGATATTTACTTCATTTTTTCACCATTATTGAATGGCATCTATGGCTGCAATCCCCTTAGTTATTAGAATGTCCTCACACTCTCAACACCATCAGGGTTTTTTGGAAAATGAGATGGTTTGGGAGTACCCTCGACATGGTATGATACCAACCCTTAAGGCTACCCGTAAGGGTATCCAAATGCTAAAATTAAGGAGCCTATATTTTCCAAAGAAATAGACAGTAAATATAGAGGTTCTCAATTCCATTTACATGTATCTAAGAATCATATCCCCAGAACCTGACAATCACATCCTCTAGTATATGGTGAATTTTGATCAATGAGTATTTTATAGATCCCTTCAAATTTACAGGCCAACAAGAAGGAATCCTGTCAATATTCATCACCAACATCATCATGATGGTTCCCTTTAGTCTTCTTCCAAGGATACCCCAAACATCCTACCACCTTTGACACCCATGCACTAGTAGTAAGGGAAAAAATTGATCACTGAAATATCTAGATATCAAAAATTTGGATCTTATCCCCATCGTTGCTAAAAACACCAACAAAAATAATTCAATGATAGCTAGTGAATAGAATCATATACATTCCTACTCAGAACAAGTCCATATGTATTTTCCTATAGTATACATGGGTGAGGTTCATATCTGTAATCTAGTGCAAAAAACACATCAACATATTCTGATGGAACACGGAGGAAGGAAGAATGATTATATCCCCACATAAGTTGAGGATATCTACCAATATATAGTTGAGATAGATATTGTAAAGGATTACATTCCTACAAACATTTTTATAAAGTTTCACACCATCATAAAAATAGTTAAAAACTATAATGAAAATATATTGTCACTAATACATATACAAGAACATTCACATATTATAATCCCACCTACCAGGGTAGTAAATAACTCTAATCAGTATGAACAACTGGTTTCTCTAAGGAAAGAACACATTCATGATCCCATCAAGGCAGATTATTGGAATTTTATGGTAATGGAAGAGGCACAAAATTGATCGCATACTCCCGTTACAAATAGAATCAACATTGGAGAGTGTAACATGCCTTAGGACTAGGGGAAAACCCTTATAAAAATACTAGAGGCATATTAAAAAGGCCCTTGATTAGGCTCATATCCATGTTATGACATGTGATAGTACAAATATCCTTCGGATATTCTCATATTCCTCTCAAAAAAAGAATTGGAAGACTCTGAAGGCTTAGTATTAGGATCATTTCCATATTCTAACTAAATCACAGTATGTGTATGAAATACACGGCTAATGATAATCTCATATTCCTATCAGGGATGGTAATTGTAATATTCAAGTAGTTAATTAATGGTAGTCTAATATTACTACTTCCATCAACGAATGACCGCACAAACATTCTTCACATCCTATAGAAGAGGATCATTATATTCATTCACCTATTTCGAGGGTCCATAATAATATTTTGAGAGGCAAAGAATATTTATACTAGGCTCGTGTTCTCATTCAAACTAAATCTCACCATGTTATAGAAGAAAACTCCTTAGTATAGGCTCTTATTCATGTCAAAAAACACTGGCAAGATATTCCGAAGGCTCAGGATCATGATCATATCCCCATTCTGACTGAGTATCACTATCTGAGAGTAATAGGTGATTTATAAAAGTCTCATATTTCTATTTTCTATGAAAATTTAAAAAATCTAGAAACTTTTTTGTACCATGATCATATTCTCATAACACAATATGTTTATATTCATTCACAAATCCCTCATAAAACTGGATCACATCCATCTATAATCTCATATAGTAGGTCGACATAAACAAACCATCACATAGAATGGGCCTCGTATTCTTAATTTTGTCCATTATAATGTCCTTTTGGATGTTTGAGACATATTAACAACTACATAAGGGTCCATCGATTCTTCAGCCAAAGTATAAAGTAATCATTATTATGATAACCCTCTTCATGGTATTGTGAAGATGGATAGTAGTTACTATACTCTTGAAATCTATTATTGTTAACCTCGTCATGGTTTTATCTCCTTAAAGCATGGATATCCTACATTTTATCAGAAAATGGTTTATAGAGAGGTTCTCAAAACCCAAACTCCGTCTTATAGTGATGTGATCAAAATAATAGGTTCAACTATATTTAGTTCCCCATCAACTGCTAGTAATAATCAATTATAATAAAAAAACATCCCTGAGATAATACTTTTTTTGTATGACTAGATAATGGAATGTAAGTATAATGATGAGGAACCTAACATTTACAGATGGGGAGAGTTATATGGAAACATCCTACCCACCACGTCTTCACCCCTTTCTACTTCTAACTATGAGATCCTAGAAGAGATAATGAATGAGATAATTCCTTATATACACAATAAATTTGAGGGAATATAATTAGATATTCAAGGATATACACATCCATTATTTAGTATAAAATTGTAACATATAGAACAATAAGATACTCTATTTTCAGTTATACATGGTTGTTATCTCCATGCCATATGATGAGAAACTGGAAATTGACATTAGAAATCTACAATTTACTTGCCTCCATTTTATCATGATTCATTGGAATCAAATAACCAAAGCCTCATTGTGTATTTGTATTTTATGATTGATAATTTTTATCTTGTTACAAACCACCACGTCACAAAAACAACATAACTCTCCAATCTTGATGTCCTATAATTTCATAGCCTTATACAAATTTAGGGGACTGGGTAATGATTAAGCTAGTTGTTCACTACAATGGAATTCCCCAACTTCAGTGGTTCCAATACATTATGAATGATGGATTTGAATATATAAAAAATCATTGAACAGGTCCCCTAAAAGTAATGATAATTCATTTAAGATACAGAATTCAATGTTATTATCAACTAGAAAACATTCCAAAATTATTGACACCTATCATGGGATTCCATTACACATTACTCATATATGATCACAACCAATCCATATCAGACATGTCGCAATTTAAATTTCTATAGTAGTAGTCTAGAAGAAAACCCAAACCCCAAGCCTTGGAAATATCTACCACCACCTCCAACCATTGGATCATTGATCCCAGAGGCGATCCAATAAATATCGACAGTAGAAGAAATAGAACCCCAATCCAGTAGGCTAGTGAAATTTATATCTCAATACCCATCACCATATTTATGAGGATTATATATGAACCAAAGGATGATGATGAAATATAAAATAAGGTGAGATATGTTTGTATTATCATCCCTGTTTATAATGGAATGACAACAATTAATAAAATAGCATGTGTCCTATTAAAAACAGATTCAAAGAATGAGGTATTGGATAAATTTCATCATTCGTAATTCTCTATTCATCCTGGAAGATTTAAGATGTATATATATTTGATGTAGTATTTTTATTAGATAATAAGAAAAAATTTATTGATGTGTATGTGCCATGATTCCTAGTGTATAATTATGTTATGTCTAATATGAATCAATTTAAGGTGTGGTTACAACCATTACCTGTGTAAAAATTAAAACGAGAAGTAATTACCAAGTATTTCATCATAAGACTCTCTGAAACATCTATATGGATTAAGGAAATTGGGATTCTAGAGGACCTCTTTACCAAATTTGAATTCCTTATTACAATTATAGGATGTTTCTATATTCATCATATTTACAGGCTATACATAAAGGAAATCTTAAGGTTACATGGAGTACCACATTCTATTATATATAAATAGTATATGATGTTTACCTGAAAGTTATAATGTTGTCTCTAGTATGATCTAGATACAATGTGTATATTTAGTATTTCATATCATAATAAGTTAGACAGTTTTTCATATATGTATATACAAAGAATAAAAGATTTGTTGAAATCACTCTATATATATTTCAATGTTTGATTTGATCAACACATTAATTTTTTTAAATTCTCTGAGAATAATTATTTTCACTTGATCATTTAGATGAAATCAAATAATGTTCCATATATAAGGAAGTGTGGAACAATAATTTTTAGATGATGTTAGAGAAATAAAAGAATTGGGACTTGATATTTATATGGAAATATTAGTGAAAGTAAGTTCCATTCTTTAATACATCATGTTATCCCAAAGTGGATAGAAAATTCATTCTAAAATTTCCAATAAGATCCCAATGTCAATAATGGTGAAATGGTATTCCTATGAATATATCTTTGGAATAAGGTTATGTGATTTGTGAAATTGTTCAAGCTAATCTGTAGATATATAGGTCTATTTAAAAATATTGGTCATGTTAGGATTGTTTTGTATCACATGTTTCTTCCACTGAATATCTATAATGTTCATAATGGGTTCTATGTATCTCTCCTATATATTTACATACATAATCATATAAATACATTAAACTCAATTGTTATAAAACTAGAGCATGATCTCTATTATGAGAAAAACTTTTGTATATTCTTTATTGAAGAATTATGTTCAAAAAAACACGACCATTCACCTAGTCAATGTTTTGTGGAAAACCCCTGAATTTTAGAATGCAATGTTCAAACCTAAGGATGTGAAGGGTTGAAATATCCTTTGTTATTTGTATGAAATATAATAAATGTAATGGGAGTAACTATTTTATGTTTCAAAGTGTATTAAAAATCATGATTATATATATATATATATATATATTTGAAATAATCATGAAGTATTTGATTACTTGTTTTAACTGCAACTGCAAGTCCAAATAAACAATGAAAGGGTATGGTATTTTATCTTAGAAATTAAATTTTATGTATGAATATTAATAATTAATTTAATAGATAAATATGTAAAAACGCTTATATATATTGAAAACCAGATAATTAATTCACCATATATAAATACCCCCATTTATGTAATTTCATTTTATGCTTGAAGAATATGTTTTGTTCTAGAATGGTTTTTATTATATGTTGTTACTGTATATATTAATTATTTTAAAAATAAATTTAGAAAATAAATTCTATAACAAAATTTATCATTTTTGAATCCACTAATCAGAATTAGCATAAGGTGAATTTTTTTCTGAAATTAATAATGTTTCAATAAAGAATAAAAAACACAGATTTTATATAATACATTCTTTTCACTAGAAGTATTTATGAAGTACGGTTTTTTTAATTAAATTTTAAATATCATTAGTTCATGTTGATTAAAATATTCCAATTAAAGTCATTAAAATCTACATTTTTATACCACTCGGAGATTTTAAAATATGATCATTGTTCTAGATAGGGTGTTTGACACACACCACCAAGCTTAAAAACCCGAGAAATATATAATCATTATAAAATATCCATTAAATTTGATAGTATGACTATTATTAAAACCCCTATGAAATATAAATACATAAAATACCAAATCAATATAATATTTTGAGATATTTATAGAAAATAATTATTTAATTTTTATGTAATTAAATTTTATTTTTAAAAAATATATTTTCTTCAAAAATGATTTTCATTGATTTTTATGAAAATATTTTAAAATTATTTTTGAAAATTTTATGAAATTAATTTGATAAAATTAACATGAATTTAAAATTATTAATATCATAACATACTTTTGCTGAATTGTTTGTATTAAAAAAACAGATTTTTTAGTGAATCGTGAAAAATATATATTTTTTATACAATCATTTATTATCATTAAATTAAGAAATATCAATCATAAAATATGTTTTTAAAATAATTTAAATTTAAATTCTATATTTTTATTTTTATTTTTTCCACTTAATTACCTTTTAATCATCTTCATTTTAGATTTTATTATAAGTTTATTTTTGGACTCCAAAGAGGATTTTTTATGAAAACAATTTTAAAGTGTATAGTGTTTCTAATTATTAACTAATTGTAACCACCACAAATATTTAATATTTAAATAAAATTTATAGGTTATATATCGTTAAATATTAATTATTATTCATAAAATAAAAATTCTAAATCATATAGTTTCTCTAAAAACATCTTCTGCTTTAAAAATACACTTCATGAAAACCTTCTTTTTCGTTGAGTCTTTAGGTTTAATTTAACTTTAAATTTTCAAAAAAAATGTTTATTTTATTTGTTAAAAATTATTCTATATTTATAATTACCATAATTGTTTATTTATTGAGGACAATTTAATTTTTTTTAATAATGGAAAGAGTTAATATTAATTTATGTGGTTAATGGGAAGATTAAATTACTATGGGTAAAATAAAATGATAAGTATTAAAATTATATAAGAAATTTTTATAATCTATCTTACTGTTTTATTAATACCTTAAAAATTATGAGGATTTAGTATCATAGTTAAGGAGATGTTCTGAAGATGAGATATTGTTCTTACCATGCATTTTTATTTTATATATTCTTTAACCTCATTATAATATTCATAGTTTATTATTATATAAAAAATCATATATCAATAAATTGGGATGTTATTATATTTTTTTAATAAAAAAATGCAATTATATATAATACATGTAAAATAATTATACATAAGGAGTTATAATATCACATATACATTCTTATATTCTATTCGTTGGGTGATAAAATAATTCCACTCATGTTTATGGTGGACTACCGCGTCACGTAGAGATATGATTCATTATTCACTATATCATTTCATGGAATATAATAATTATACTGTCAATGAATTAATTTGATATAAATTCAATTCTTATTATTATAACTGAATATTTTTCATTCTGAAAATACAATATATAATTTTGATTCTTTCAGAAAAAATGATAATGTTGTTTGTACATACGTGTGGACTATCGCCTCCACAAAGAAATATGAATCTTCTTCCCCACTAAATAACATGGTATATATATATATATATATATGTATATATAAGTATATTTAAATTATTTATGTTTTCTATATTATATTATTATTATTCAATAATAATACACTAATACATATCTTATTTAAATAACGATCCTTGAAAAATTAGAACAACACTCATTCTTACATGTGGCCAAACATCTTCGTGTTAGTAAGATAGTTCATTTTCAATAACCATATTAAATATTATGTTTTAAAAAACCTATAATTTATGTATGAATATGATTTTTTAAGTCTAAATAATGACCCCATTGTCCAAAATACAATACACCAATGGCGCTTTGAAACAATTAACCAAACAACCTCAAAAAAACCGACATGGACTTAAGTGATAGTGTGTTTAAATATATAATTAAAAAAATAAATTAAATTATTTAATTACATTTTATTATACATTAAAATGGTTCTTATGAAAGAAAATAATATATATAATATTATTATACATGACTTAAAGGATAGTGTAAAATTTGTTCAGTTGACATTAGAGTTTCTAATCACCCCATTTATTTATGTGACATATATTCCATATAAACCACTGTTTTTTATTGTGCGGTGTATATAATTCCCCTTTACATGTAATAACATGTTTCAAAAATATATTAAGTATGATTCTACTTTAATTTTTAATTCCAATGGAAATGAAATGAATGCTACCAATAGGTAAACAATTTCATTAACAAAATTACTTTTCATCATGTAATATTACTTCTTTATTGACATTAAAATATCATGATTTGGTCTGTAACTAAATTTTATTGAATTAGGTTTTATTTCCAATTATTTTATTTGATTATACCTTATATACATTTAATATAATCATTAATAAATTGATATATTTGATTGTCTGATTTTTTATGATGATTATTCATCCAAAATTCACCCACATGGATTTATACGTTTATGTTATGCCCATATATTCATTTTTAGGTCTATATAATGTTATTTGAAAATTAATATCATAAAAATAATTATTTTCATGATATTTTAAAATGAATTTCCATCATTCTTTCATCTGTGTATAATTATATAGTCACCAAAGTGACAAAGGATAAATGTTACAATCTCATTTCTATTAGGAATATTTATTTTCCAGTTTATTTTTAAGAAAATATAGAGATAATATTTTCAAAAACAAAATATATTTTATTCTCCTTTGGTTATGAATTTTTTTAACATGTTTAATTTTCATTTCCTGCATCATTTGTTAATGAACATCAAGATTTACATTTTTAGTGATAATAATGTCATATTTTTCTAGATCAGGAATATTTCTCATATATATACATGTTTTCCAAAAATAATTTAATACAGATTTTTAAATACATTTTTACCCATAATAGTATTAAAAAAAATTAAAAAGGGATCATACAATTTTTAGAATCAATTTACCTCTATTATTTTTATAAAAATGTGAATGCAATAATTTTTTTTAATTTATTCAACATGAACGAAACATTACACCATAATGACCACTCAATGTTTTAAATAATAATTTTTTATTTTAAAATTTATTTTCAAATAATATTTTAGATTTAATTTTTAATAATTTCTTATATTTTATCGGGTTTTTTCAAAATGAAAATAATATTTTCCTGATGAAATTTTATGTGTGATATTTCATAATGATTTTCTATCTATGAAGACATTATTTGATTCTACACAAGTGAAATGGTTATTTTGTTCAAGACCTTTGTTGATAATATCTTAATGATATTTACATTCATTAAAACAAGAACCTTTTATTTTAAATACACTCCACTAAGGATATGGTGTATTAAGACCATATTTATTATTTCTATAGAGGAATAATGATATTATGATGTGACATGTTTCATTTCCACTATAGAATAAAGAACTGAATGAACATTGATTATTATTATATTTAAAAGTGAAATATTTCACAAAAATTACTTGAACATTATTGATTACCATGCCAGATACTGATACCGATTATATAATTTGAGAGCATATATAGAACCACGTTATCTGGATATAGCTTATATGATGGGTACACCAAGATAGTGTCAGGTGAACTGAATATATCTTATAATATGGGTTCACCTAGACAACACTCTAATTAACTAGGGAATGTTCATATTCTTAATATACAATAAAGAGGGAGTTACATATGTGTTTCTATAATGGATTGAACTTGGCTATAGCTATCTATGTAATAGAAATTAAATGGGTTATAAAGATAATTTTTCTATGATACGATGGAATTTTATATATAATTTTTATGTTTATAAATGTTTATTTTAATAATTATTGATATAATAGGAATTAATATTATTAATTCCCATTACTCATAATTTTTTGAAAGCATTATTTATTTTCTTCATGTTTGATGATCCCTGTATCGATGGTTAAGATTATTCTTATGTAATTACTGTGAACATTTATTATATAATCAAATGTGTATAGTCACCTTTTTTACTATGGTAATTTAATGGTTTTTTCGTATGTTTACCATTATAAAGAATTTTATCCTACCCTCCATATGTCTCATTTTCTACAGGTTATAAATAATTATGTTAAATGAATTTTGTAATGATTGTTTTATATGGATGATGATGATTACCTGATCTATAATATGAATAGTTGGGTATAGTTGGATATGGATTTCATCTTCATGAACTAGTATCCTATTAATCTTGTGATGTTTACAGTTTCCCCAAATTCTCTAAACCTCTAGACCAAAATGGTTCTAGAATATTTATGTGATCTAGTATTTTTTTGATGTCGACTGTTTTGGATAGAAAAAATTGGACATCTATTATTGGTATCAAACAATGAAATAAAATGTTAATGATTTTAGAACAATATCTAAGAGTGAGGATTCAAGGTTTTTATACATTGTAACAGTGGAAAATATATATAACATTTTATATTAAGATGTTTTTATGTGTGGTTGTAATAAGAGTTATGAACACAATCACAGTTTTCTTATATCAAGGATGATATTATGTTCAATTTATTAGACACCAAAATAATTGTTTTAAGATATAAAATATTCATGTGATAAATGAAATTTGGGGGAATTTTTATGAGGTTTGGGTATAAATAACCCCTAGGTTTAGTATGATGGGTTATTTGATAAGGAATTATTTTTTCCACAAATTAGACGTATTTATGACCTCTAGTTTTATATGATCACTAATTGTTATTATAATTTTTATGTGTTTGAATTATATTTATAGGAAAATTATAATGATATAATATTCAGGAAAAAGAAAACTATAAGGATGGGTGAAACCCCATATAATCTATAAATTATATCTTGCTTGAACCCAGAATTGAAGGGAGTCAATGGAGAAATTACAACCACTGGACTATGTGATGTCTTCTTTAGTGTGACATTAATATTTTTACTTAACATGGTTTAATGATTATGATAATATTTATTTTCCAAAATTATTTTTTATCTTACATATAACCCTGGAATTAATCTATGATTTGGGGATTAATTTTATTTCAGAAGAGGATACCAATAATTTTGGTAGGTATCTTACCATGTGAAAACCATTTTTCCTTTGATAATTTGTAAATATATAATTAAAGCTTGTTATCAATTTTTTGGTTATGTGATCCATTAGATTTTATTTTAGTGCATCAACTGAAAAAAAAAATATTTAATATTCATCATTTAGAGGAAATGATGAGATTAGAGTGGAAATTGATAAATTGAGGGAATTTTACCCATATTCTATGTATATTTCTTTATTCATCTTGTCTATATATAAATTTAAATCACCAATATTGTAAAATAATATTGATATAATATTTTTTTCTTCAAATCATTTTTTATATCATTGACCTTTATCATACCACTATGGTTTAAGGTTCATTTCTTGTTGATTTTCACATAGTAATTCACTTTATTATTATCATTGATCTCTATCTCTACCCATAATTACTTTTACATTATTATTTCCTTCCCTTTAAAAACCATCCCTTCTTACCGGTAATCTCAAATTTAGAAACGTAGTATATTTTATTCAGATTTCCCTTGTACTTTGTTTTCTCTCTTATCAAGATTATTAATTAATAACTCTTTCTACAATATTGGTTTCCAATATATATATTTTTTAAAAATTCAATACCACTGATTATTGAGAAAAATATCAAATTTCAAGGAATAAATTTTTTAAATTTGAGAAGAATGTAACTGTATGATATTTCAATTTAGGTTCATTATTTATGATAGTGTATTTAACATAATACTCCAATCATAAAAACTAGTAAAATATATAATTGTTATCATCTATAAGCTAAATAAGAGGGTATGAATAGTATTATCTAAAATAGTAAATTTAAATTATTAAATTTGATACTCAATATACATTTTTTATAAATTCATAGAACATAAACAATCAATTTTTAGTAAAGTGATTTTATTCCTCAAAAACAATATTTTCAATAAAAATGATTTTTCCTGATTTTTTTTAAAATATTATAATTCACTTATATGAAATTTATGAAAATTGAATCGTTAGAATTTAATTAATTTTTTAAATCAATAAAAAAAATTTACTTTGGGATAAATATTTGTAATTTTCTGGAAATATTATTATTTTAGTGAACAGTGAGAAATACCTAATTTTGTAAAACTATCATTACATTTCAATAAATTATCTAATATTAAATTAAAATTATCATTTTTATATTACTTCTTGTAATATATTTACTCTATATATATATGTAATCAAATTTATTACCTTTTAACCATTATTATAATTTATTTTGAGTTAATGTAATTTTTCAGTTTAAAATGAGATTTTTCTGAAAACTATTTTAATGTGCATAATGATTATGAATATTATTAAATTTGAAAATACATAATTAGGATTGAATTAAGTAAAATTTAAAGGTTTTATATTACTAAATTATGATTTTGATTTATAAAATGAATTCATTTCTCATTAATTTAATATAATATTGTATTTCCCTTGAAAAATACACATCTTGGAAACCCATATTTTCGTCATGCCTATAGGTTTAATTTTTAATTAAACTTTTCATGATATTTGTACTAAATTGTATAATAGGGTTTTGAAATTATTGAATAAAAATTATTTATATCATATGATATGATATAATTAATTTTTTCACCACAAGGAAGAGTGATAACCTTAAAAATTCATTTCTATGGTTAATGATAAAAACAAGTATAACTGGGGTTAATCTAAAATTATAAGGGTTAAAATGAATTAATAACTTGTATAATGTGTATTTTATATCCATATATTGACCTTATCATGATTTAGTCTTAATAATGGTCCATTTTATATCCTTATTTTATTTGAAAAAAATGGGTACACCTTCTAATTTTCAACACATACAAGTGTGAATCTCATCTCACTTATAAAAGGTCACCCACCATTTTATGCATTTAATACATTAAAATCTATTTTTATCATCCAATAACTATTTCAATTAAACCATATCATCTCTCCTCATTACATTGATCCTTTATTTTGATTATAAGTCATTCCAATGGTGGCTTTTGATGCTAACCTAAGGAAGTGGTTTGAAGAATAAGTATCATGAATAATCGTGAAATTTTAGTATATTTCATATTCCACATTCATAAAATATTATTTAAATATTCTTACATAAAAACAAAATTATATCCCATATAATAATATTTCACAATGTTAATGATATAAAATAAATCCATATACTCTTCCATAAAAAAGTGAAAAAAAACATTATTTGTGTGAATGGTATACTACTGCCTCATGGACCAATATCATTTGTTTTATATCATCACCTCCCATAGCATAATATAATTAGGAATTTAAATAATTTATATTTTATTTTTGTATCATATATATTATTTTTTTATTTGGATATCACATATACCTTCTTAATTTCAATTTTGTGGGGGATACGATAATGTCGCTCATTTGTACGGAGACCCACTGCCTAGCGAAGCGATGCAACTATTTTTCCCTTAACTCTTTACATGGAATGTAAAAAGTTTTAATTTAATGAATATATTATATTTAATTTAATTAACTATTTTATTCATTAAATATTTATCATTTTTAAATTCATTATTATGTTTTCTTTTTGACACTAAAACATGATAATGTAATAAGAGTGTATGCGTGGACTACAACCTCTACAAAAAGATATGGTTCTTCTTTAATCACTAAATAAAAGAGATGATATATATATATGTATATTTAAAGAATTTGTTTGTTATTTATGATATTATTATAATTATATATAGATAAAATAATACATAACATAATTCTATAACAATCATGGAAAAATGGAAATGATAATAATGTGTATGTATGGCCTACAGTCTCCATGATCATAACACAGATCATTTTTTGTAACAAAATTTCACGATTGGTATTTTTTAAACATTAATTGATATAAAAATATGATTATAATGTCAATTTTATTATTCATTATATTTTTATATAATGAACTCTTTGAAAATGTTTAATGCACCAAATCTATTTTGAATTAAGGAACTGAACATCCTCAAAACATTCGACAGGGATTTTGCTGGTAATATATTTAAATATTTCATTAAAATGAATAAAATAAATTATTTAAGTATAATATATTGAAAATTTAAATGTTTCTATATAAATATAATTATTTAAATAACCTTTTTAAATGATATAAAGGACACACATGGAATGTCTAAACTCAATGTATGGGTTTCTTGTCTCACTTTTTATTTGTTTGAGACATACACCATACTCATAATATGTTTTTATTCTGTGGTGTATATATTTCCCATTTACATGTATTAACATGAATCAGTCATAAATTATGTTATTTTATAATTCAATTGGTATTATTTCATTCAATAGGATTTGACATAAAATTTATAAAGTGTAAAAAAATTTAACTCAATATCTTTTCATAGGATTATATTACATCTTCACTAACATTTATATGTCATAAGTATTTGATTAATTAGATTATATTATATTATGTTGTATTTAATTTTTTTTGGGTTTTCCATTTTATATAGATAATCTATTCATTGGATAATTATCATATTAAATGGTTTGATTTTGTATGGTTTATTCATATCAAAATAATTTTCCTTTAACACCTAAATTTATTATATGCACCTATATTCATTTTTGTGGTGCATATACATCCATTTTACATGTTATATCATGAAATTTTTCTTTCAACACCCTTTTAATTATTATTTGATGTTATTATTCCATGGGGATTTTCATTTAATAGTTACTAAAGTGAAAAGTGACTTATTTTACAAACTATCATATTTTGGGATTATTTATGATAATGTTTGTTTTGTAAGAAATATTATGACATTATTTTATCAAGCCGCTTATCATTTATTCTAATATAAATATTCATGTGTTTCACATTTTTAATTTCAACATCATCAATTATTGATTTTAGAAACATCAATAGTGTCATTTGAATGTTGTTCTACTGTTGTATTTTTTTAGATCTGGTATCATTATCTTCCATATCAATTTCAAAAAAATTAATCATGATTTATTATGAATTTGTAATTATTTTTTATGGAAAACTGGGATTTTGAAAAATGTTTTAAATGGAATCTTCCGGTCATTTTTTAAAACAAGTAATTTTTGAGTTTTCATAAAAATTGTTAAAGGAACCATTGCTCTTATCATATTTTGATGCAATAGAAGTTTCCTCCATCATAACCACTCTATGATTTAAATATTATTATTTATGAATCAAAAAGAAGATTTCAAAAAGAAAAGTCATTAATTTTTAATAATTTTTTATAATTTACAGATATTTATTCAAAATTGAAAAGATATTTTCCATATCAAATTTTACTTGTTATTTGTCGAAATATATTTCCATTTAAGTTAACACAAAATGATGTTATTCAATTTAAAAAATTAATTTTTTCATGGGATTTTTATAATATTTTAATGTTATTTCCATTCATCAATGACATCAACCTTTAATGTTACATACACTCCACTAAGGGTATATGGTTTTGATAGATTATTTATTTATTATATGGATAGGTTAAAATATTTTCATTGATAATGCTTATTTTACATGGTAAAATAATGTAATTAAAGAGAAATGATTATTTTTATATTGAAATGAGAATGGTTCTAAATGATTAAATTACGAATAGTACTGTAACGCCCAGAGGATTTAAAAATAATTTTTTTAATATATAATGGAATGCATGTAATATCAATTCTTTAAAAAATGACACTTTTTATGGAGATTGTTATAACCTAGACATTAAACATAATCTTTTCACTTCTGTGATTTGAATTTCAAGAAACAATCATGCACGGTCGTGATTAGTAAGATATTAAAAGCATAATAGGATCGTCTTGTATTTTGGTGAATATTAACTTGAACCTTAAGAATAGTAACATGACCCTTATGAATATTATATCATCCAAATTAATACTAACATCACCCATAAATGTATAAATAAAATGAGATTTTTTATAAGTGACAATATGAGCATATTATAAGTGTTGGTATTTTGTGAGTCATAAATATTTTATTAAAAACATATGATTAATTGAATAATTTAAATGAAATTTTTTATTCAAAAAATTTAATCGTAGATTTTTCATTTATTTTCTTATGGTTATAATAAAATTTTATGAGACCTTGATTTATTTTTCAATGTTTTATATAATCAGTTATAGTTTCAAAATTTATATTTTTTGAATAAATTATAATTTTATTTAAAATTTAATTTTCTCGTATTTAGAAAAAAAAAATCAACAAATTCTATTCATATTTGAAATATAAATGTCAAGAAATTGTTAGGGTAATTTTTTTTGGATTTATTTGAAATAATTTAATTTTTGTGAATAGTGAAATTTGGAAATTTACCATTTATATAAATTATATGTTATATAAATTGTTTGTAATATCATGGATGATGTAAGAACCCCTAGATCATACTCACATTTTCTGATTATTATTTAGAGTAATAATAACCATCATTATTACTTATCATGGGAAGAAATAATAAAATAACTATAAAACAATTGAAACCCCCATCTCTTCCTCTATAAATACAACCCATCATCCCCTATTCTCCTCACACCTAACGAGGTTTCAAAATTATCCAAATTATATACCATCCTCTCCCCATGTAACATCCCCATTTCCAATACCTTATTGTTTCAATAAAAGGCTAAAACAAAGGGCTTTAATGAGGATCTCGTGGAGAGAGATCAAGTTGTTAAATCCCTTTTATTTCCATTAAATTTCATTAAAATTCATTATACTTTCTTTGTCTCACCTTATTCTAGAGGCATGAAAACTATAGTATATTATATATACTGTAACTTTATCATGTTTTTGGAATCATTAGTCATCATACTTCTTCTACTCTCCCTATTATTATAAAATTTAATTCACAATCTTTGTTGAGTTGATTTACCGATATCATGGACGATGTGTTTTCAATTACATTACCCACTTAAAATATTTTTATAAAAAACTTTTTATGGTTGTAAACTATTATAATTAATTTTATACAAACACTTTTATTTTCTTCAATATAATTTATATACATAGTATTATATTATATTATAAAATGCGTTTGTGATTATAAAAGAACTACCAAAATAATCTACAAGAATATCATTAATGTTTTATATAGTGATTCATCATCATGTTTGACAAAAAAATGATATATGTTATCATTTACTATTCTAGAAACATATTGATACCATTTTATTCCACTTTTGATGTTTCTCTTCCATTTTATAAGAAAAACATATACGAAACGACCATGGAAACCATGTAAATAACAACACAAAACAATTGAGATAAAAACATATTACTAATAAATGGTTAGAATGGTGTTATAAAATGATCATAAAAGGTGTTATAAATATGAATATTTTTATATAAAATAATTATAAAACTCTTTCAACCATTATAAAAGAGGTTTAAATATGTTTGAATTATTAAGAACCTGATATAATTGAACTCTTATCCCAAATTACATTCTTTGGGTTAACCGCATACTTCATTGATTATATGGTTATATTATTATATTTGTAATTATTTTTTATATTATTTTATATTATTTTTAGTTATAGTTTATACAAATTTTCCATTATTTCTATTAATACTCACATCAATAATATGATATTTGTAAGATACTTTTCATTTTAAATCATCTTTTAAACAACTATTTTTTTAAAAATTCAAATGTGTTGTTTTTATGTATGTATTATTATTTTATTATTTTGTTATAGTTCTATTTAAATTTATTTTGATGAATTTTGGGACATATATATACCTCCAATTTATTAGGTATGTGTGTCTTTGCGGTCAGACGTATGGTTTCTCCAAATGCAATTGTGATAGTTACATAACAAGGTAGTCGTGAAGATTACATTATAATGTGTCTACAAGGGTTAAAAATCATAAGGTATCCATGAGGGATAAAATATTAATTATTTAATTCCTCAATATACCTTTATAGTTTTATTTATGTTTTATATGTTTTATGGAAATCTCATGATTCTCAAAGTATATGAAGCATTATAAGTTAGAAGAATGCCTTTGTGAAACTTTTTCCGTATGCTTGTAAGTATTCATTGAATAATGGGTTCATTCCTTATTTTTACCTACCTTACATTTATTTTTAGGATAATCCAATTTTTTAAAAAAATTCACATGTTATAAATATTTTTAATATAAATAAATAAGTAAGGTTAAATATTATCCTAACTTGTCAACAAAATCATGTGATATTTTTAATGTTTTATGTTTTAGAAGAAATGGAAACTATTTTAGTGGTAAAAACATTGTTTCATTGGGGTTGATATATATGAATTATTTCCCAACATTATATATCTATAAAGTGAAAATTTATTGGGTAATGTTACAAAGTGGAATCTAGTGGATTTAAAAATATTATGAAATGTTTCAGGACAGGTCCACATAGTTGTTATCAGAGTACGGTTTAAAGAACTTTGGGGTAAGGATGGTTTTAATATAATACAGTAAATGATTATTACAATATTTTTATCATCAAATTATATAGAATTTACAGATTACTATATTTTTATAGAAGATATATTTGATCTGAATGGTTTTCCATAGAAGAAACTTAGAAGCTAAAGTAGAGTGGCCCTGAGAGGATGATATCTTTCTAAATATGCATCCTAGAATGGTGGGAATTGGTGTGTGTGGTGTATTTTTGGATTTTGTGTGTGAATGTGATGTTTCTTGTGAAAAAGGTAAAATTATTGAGCACTCTAAGGGAAGCCCTAGTAGCTATGAGGGAAGACTAGGACTCGTGTGCTAGTGATACAGAGGTGGTTATGACCTGGTTTCAATTAGCAGTATTGACGATGAAAAAAATAATTAAATATTTATTATTATTAGAGGACACTATATTTTAGAATGATTCTCCTTTATAGTTGCTCATGTACTTCAACATAGATGAATGTGGTTCCTATATCACTTTACACTGATACCTGAGGTTCTAGGATCCCATTACTTGAAAGTACCTATATGGCCTCTCTCATGTTTAGTGATATTTGATTATGTTTCTCTCACTATCATCATACAGTGTGGATTTTTTGTTACATCAGAGGTAAAGTTGTTTTTATTTAAAATATAATTCCATAAAAAGTTACTTTCATTTAAAAAACATTCCTTTATATTGTTCTAGAATTTCCTTTCATTTATTAAACATGAAAATATATCTATCAATTAATGTTTATAGCATTGAATACTTCTTGGTGGAATTATAATGAAAAATAGCTCACACCCTTAATATAAATTTGTGTATAAGAAGACTTAGAGATGTTTTATACAAGTAAGGGTAATTGTTTTGGTGATGTTGATATGAGATGATAGTGATATTCATGGACGGTGTTGTAGGGATGGCTTGAGTGAGATGCTCCCCTTATCGTGTGGTAGTTTATGTTGATGTTTTTTAGTTACATTTTTATTATAGATATCTTTTGTTTTTGTATACACATGTTGATTAAATATGAATACATGTAATGTTTTATGTTTTTTCTATATTTTGATTATTTTAAATTGTTGGTGGATTTATTTTTTTATGTATGGGTAAATCGGTACAATTTTCCACTATTGATACTTGTGATCTAGTGCCATCCCATAGGGATCAGGAATGCACTTCATGTTTTTTCATAGACCCGGTTGGACGCCAGTTTGTCTGATGACCCATCATAGTTTGTGATAGAAATCATGTTATACTTGTAAATATTTATGTTTTGGAAGAAATAGATACTATTTTACTTGTACCCAAATTGTATTCTCATAGGTTTATATGTATGAATTTTGTCTCAAATGTCAATTACTCGAAACCAAAAAGATCTGTTGAAATGTAAATAAGTGAAATCATGTTTATTTAGCTAGATTATGTAATTATTAAGGCCATGTACTTATAAGTACATGGACATTATTATTGATCATTGGTGAGCCTTATACAATTTATATGATGTGTTAACCCTGATATCATGAGGTGATCCCGATATATGTTATATGGTGGGTTTTTCCTGATTGGTCCGGGTGAGCCTGATGGAGATTATATGATGGGTACATCTAGATAGTGCTCAAATGTAGTGGTTAATTCTCCCTGACTTAATATAACATAATGAGGGAGTTACTGATGGGTTTTTTCTATGGATTTAACTAGGATCCATTTATCATTAATGTATGTTTTTAACGGATTATAATGATGTTATTTCAAGTGTAACAACATGTTTTTTTTATGATTTATTTGGTTATAAATCTATATTATGATCATGATTGATAATATTTTTCTCATTCTTATTTATTATGATGAATCATTCCTTTTCGAAGTTATTACCCCATGTTTTCATGTTTAATGGTCCAGTTAACGATGAGTTTGAATATTATTATGTTATACTGATGCATATTGATTATGTAATCATACCCTTCTGCCCGTATGATTTTCACTGATGACATCAAATTGTTAGTGATTATGTTTTCCCTTACTGGGTATTAGATATCACCATTCTTATGTTTCCTTTTCCCCAGATTATCAAAAATGATATAAAATGAATTATAACAATAAGGGTTTATATGGATGATAATGATGACCTAATGTGAAATATAAGATTCATGTTATAGTGGGAGATGATGTTAATCAATATGAATCAATATTTTTATGAATCTCTACCTTTATGAGTTTTTCATAATTTTCTAAAACGTTAGACCGAAAAGGTTATTGAGTATGTAAGTGATCCTATAAATAATTTTTTTTAAAGTTTTAGATGGAGAAAATATAGCCACCTTCATCATTATAGAATCAGAAAATCTAATACTTTTGATTTTAGCAATGTATATAAAGATTCTGGTTCAACTCTACTATAATTATTATAATTTTTATAATAAAAATATTTTTATTACTAACATTTTATTTTTATATAAATTTTTTTATCATATTATTCCAATATATTGTTAAATTATTTTCTTCCAAATATAAGAATTTAATTTACTAAAATATAATAAATATATTGAATTTATATTTCAAAATTTACTGATGAGGACACTTCCATTTTTTTCCATTATGAATAGTAAAAAGAGATAGAAATTTTCACCGTGGTTCATGTTAAATAACATTAACCATAGAGGGGGGTTAAACAAAGAGATACGAGTTATATTTATAACTAAAATTTTATAATTCTTATTGGTTTTATATTTTTTAACATAAATTCTAGATTAATAAATTATTGGTCATTTGGAGACACATTTAGCTGAATATTAAATGATTATATTAAAAAAATTTACGAAATTATAAATGTGTCCTCTCCCTAACCTATAAAAGGAATACCCAAATATACTTTTCTAAATAGGTCAAGATCTAATTATATCATTAATATTGGATAATTTTGTTTTCTAAAATCCCTCTATATATCGTAGAGTTTGTATTTTGATACAAATTATATCATTTTTAGGTTTAGTGTTAATGAAAATTGAGGATCCTAAATAAGGAGTTATAATTTTTAACTATATAAATACATTGTAATTTGAACATAAACCTTATATAAAAACTATTTAATTGATCATAAAATGGTGAATATATTTTCATATATATATATATATATATTAGTATGATGATGGATAAACCATTTTCCACTTTCTTTCCATTAGTTTGGAAATGAACGTATCGCTAGTTCATGTGCATGGACAACCACTAATATGTATAGATATGCTTCATTTTATATCACCATAACTCATGGAGGGTGTTTATTTGGGAATAAATTGTTATATATGATATTTATAAAAACAATTCTTATATATTTATAATATTTTTTCCACCTTCTTCTATTATTATCCACTATTAAATGATAATGTTTCTTATAATTTTCGGTGTCTTACCACCTCCATGAGATGATGTTATTTGTTTTTCACTTACTATTTATATGGACGGTAATAAAGATATATTTGATGAATATAAATGATGATAATGATATACATTTTGTTTTTAAATGGTAAATGATAACTTACGATTAGTTTTTTATATCCAATGAAAAGTGAAAAAATCACTTGTGAATATATATATATAGACTAATATCTCCACAAAGTGATATAATTCATTTTTCTTCACCAGTTTATATGAATAATAGTAAAAGTTTATATCATTAATAAATATGATAAATATTCCAGTATTATAATTCTAGATATTATGAAACCACAACCATGGAGCAAGTATCAGATCAATCAAACTAAACCATGCCAAGAAAATAGACTACATTTAAACAAATGACTATTTAATGGATGGAATTTTAATGATATTTCTAAATAAAAAATACAGTGGACTGTAAAATTGTATTGTATGAATTAATATTGGTTTTAAAGATATTTATAATAATTATATAATTATTATAAAAGTTATTTGAATGTGTACGAAACATGATGAGCCTTGAGGTAATGAATTTATGTTTTAATCAAATTTTAATCTTATTTATTAATGTTTGAATTTACAATGAATAAATTATAATATATTTATTTTATAAAACCATATATTTTTTCATTCCCGTATTTCATTATATTTTCTAGTAATATTGTCTTTTGAAATTATTGAATTAAAAAGGATCATGATTTTTTCTAAAAAAATAGATTTTGTTTCCTATTTCATATAGATATTTTTCCTATATGTCCTTTTTAAATTTAAAATGTTTTGAGGAATATTTCTACAATTATCAAAAGATTTAATGAATTAATTTCTACACATTTTTTTTATTTTTTATAAAAAATTTCAAAATGAATTCTTTTTTCATTCTGACCCATATTCTTTTTACAAAAGAACGAATATTATCATTGTATCAATATATATCAAATGAATGGATTTCCATTCTTTCATGAATACTATTTTCAACATAGAATCCATTACAATATTCCATAGTTATTTTGAAATGGTATGTTTTTTCTAGTATGTCTGACACTTTTAAAATTTAAATAATTGATTTTTAAATGAAGAATGTATTTTTTCATGAAATGCGCCTGTAATATTTTAATGGAATATTCACCTATTAGAACATTCATTAATGTTATGTATGAATCAATGGAGATATTATCCAATGAGGCCATAGTTATTTTCATTTTAAGGTTATTTATAATGATGATGAAATCTTAATGAAACACAATTTTTTTACATATGTAAAACTATGAGGAAATAATGAATTTTTTCCTCCCATTATTGCATAATTATGAGTGAATTATGATAATTTACTAGTGGGTTATATTGTATCCCTCTATTTAATTTCTTAATGTGATATTTTTATCTAATTAAGGATATTGCTATGTTTTAAAATTGTTGAAATTGTGTTTTTTTAAATTTTTATGCATGGATATGGTTTAATTTATCTATTCTAAAAATATTATTCCTGGAAATGATTTTGAATCATTATTTTCACATTTTTATTTCTATGTTTGGATTCTTCAAGATTTGATAATAAGATTATTATATGAAATTAATGTGAAAATACCTATTTACAAGATTATAGTTTTATATTATTATGATGCAAAAATCCTATATTATGAATCTTCAATGGTTTTTACTACTTTGAAACATCATGTAATCAATAATTTCTTAGATGACTTGATTTTAGAGATTATGATCATCACTTTTTTGTGTATTAATCCTTTACATCAATAAAATCCACTTGATTATAATGTCATGAATTTATGGTTATCATATTCTCTCATATGATTGATATCTCTGATTTTTACCCTTACTATTCATTTGATATTACACTTTCCTGTGATTTCAATCATAGGTTTTGAGGGAATTTTCCATGTGTGATGAGTATTTAAAGATACATTATATAGTAAAATATGTTGGAGATGAATAATATATATATATATTCTATATGTCTACTAAACCATCATTCTTCATGGGAATGTTTACTTATGATATATATTATATATTGCTCAAATATATATATTCTCTATGTATATAATTATTGTATCCGAATAGTTTATATCCAAATATAGCATTCTTGTAGATGTTCTAAAAAACCAAATTTCACTAAAAATGAATTATTTCAACCGATTTAATTTCTAAGTAAGGCTACACCTCACAAAATAGACATTCGTTAATATAAATTCATTGTATTATACACTACATCACATGTGAAACTCACTTTTACTTCAATCCCACACACACATTCATGTAATAAATTAGTTTATAGACGTATGTATTTCTATACATATTTTTTCATGGAACATATCTACAAAATATAAAACAGAGGTTCTTTTCGGAACCCATATACTTTTTGGTCAGGATGTGATATCAACTAAATATTTTTGTAACTAAATCTGTTTGTTTTGAGCATAGAATCCAAAAAATAATCTATATAATTATATATGATTACAAAAATGAATGAAACTAAAAAAATATATTTTTAAAAAATATAATTGATTTTCTTAATATGAATTTATTTCACAATGAATACATTTAACAGTCGATATTCTCTTTTTTAACTATGAAAAAAATAATTTATATATAATTTGGGTTTTCTCCATTACATCTAATTCCACATTAAACCTTATTATTATATTTATACTTAATAATAATTTTATCCAAATAGTTTTCTCCAATGATAATAATTCATTAGAATTATTTAAAAATATCAAATTCATCAAATATCTCCTTCATAGTATTTTCAACAAATGTATAGAATCATTTGGAATAAATATATCATAAATATGCATTCTGTTTTGATAAAATTTATTTATTAGTAGAAATATGATCATATGATTTTCAAATTTGTTTATTCTATTTTGTAACACCCCAAACTTCCACTGTACGTTTCCCTTTGAATAATGTAATAGCTTGTATGGTATGCAACTTCGAAATTCTAACACATCGCAACCCATAAATGCAGCCGTTATGAATAGTAATACACACTTTCTGAAATTTTATAAATATTACCTTTCAAAATGGACTTCATTTTTGGATTCGGAATATCAAAATTAGCTTAGGGTAAATTTTTGATATTTTTTTGAAAATTTTCAATTTTTAATGAATAGTGAAAAACGCTGAGTTATAGTTTAAAAGTGAATTTTTATTTAAATAATTATTTATCTTATTTAAATTTATTTTAGGTCAAAATAGATACATAATACCTATATATGTTCAATTTAATGCATTGGAGTTAGTTTATAATAATTTTAGAGATATAAAAATTTTATTGAAATTTTCACCGTCTTTTACCCACCCCCTATAAGAATTTTCAAATTTAAATAAAACTTTATTTTACCACTTCTGGAGGTGTAATTTAAAAAATTCTAGAGACACAGTTTATATCAATAAGTAAAATTGGGTTCAATAAGATAAAAATAATTTTTGATGAATAGTAACTTTTACTTTTATTTACCACGATAAAAATGATATTATTATTACTCTAACACATGTCCTAGTTCTATTGGATAAGTATAATTAGACCAAAAATAACCTTAGGAATAATATATGAATCTCTTTGGTCCACTTAGATTAGATTCAGACAATTATAATTATTTAATTCAAAGATGAGTTAAAATAGTTAAAATCAATGTTTAATGACTAAAAAATTTTTAATATAGGGTTACACATAAGATAAATTCGACTATAAATATTAATTTTAAATATAAAAATATTTCATACATAATGTAATTTTATTTATATTTTTTAGATATTAAATAATTTTATTTATTTATGACACAATGATGATACAGTAATTACCTAATTAATGAAATATTAAAAGAATTGATATTATAAATATCCAAATAAATGTAATTTGAGACTTTTAATGAATTAAAGTAATTTTATATGTTATTGTGACATATTAGAGTTGGTTCTGCGAATTTTTGTTGAAGTAATAATGATGTTATGAATTTAGAAAAAACAAAATAACTAATAGTGTCAAAATTGACATAAAAGTGTTTTTAAAAGAAATATCATATTATTAATTGTTATTCTATTCCTAAAAATATATGGTTCAGCCAAAGGACTTATATAATGATACTTATATCATTAATGAACAACTTGGGGTTCTCTTGGAAGTATATATTAAATTTATTAACCATATAATGTAAAAATACGAAGAGACATGGTAAATGTCAAACTATTTAACTAAGAGTTAAATCTAAAAGATAAAGTTAATATAATGACCCAAACATATGTAAAACATATTGGCTAAGTGTTTTTCGACCCATAACCACCTTATCCTTTAAATAATCTATTTTTGAGCCATTAGAAAACGAAAATTATTTAATATAAATTAATATTTCTAGCTTTTCTTAAGGTGCCCTTCACCCCTCTTATAAAAGGGCACTCCCCCTTTTCCCTAATTCACACCATAAAAACCATTTGGCTAGGAAAAAATTATCCCAAATACCCACTTAATTGTCCTAAATTCATCCTACAGTCATTCCTTTAGTCATAAAGGAAACCTATGGAGCCCTTTTGATCAAATCAATTGGAAGAACCTGAAGAAGAGGTAAATATCTCACCACCTCTTTCAAGTTACTTTCTTCTTCCACTTTATTTTTCTTTGTTGTTTCCATTGTAATGTAATAACACTAGTATCTTCTGTATAATTTGATGTTATTATAAATATGGTACATCCAAATTCGTTATTCTATCCATCCTTTGTATAACATGTCACCATACATGTGTACGAACGACCTACCGTCTCCACATCATAGTGTAATTGTTATTCAATACATAATTATTTGGATGGGTATAATAATGATGTGTAATTGATGTAAATAATAATTATAACATGATAATGATTATTTATATATTATATACCATCCAATTATATATTATTTTAATATCAAAAAAATTATTTTATCGCTCGTGCGTACGTACGGATTACCGTCTCCATATAGTGATGAGATCCATTACCCATCGTATCCATTTAAGAATAATTTTCATTTGATGATTAAAAATAATTTTAAAAGACTTGATATCATTCTGGATATAAATAAGATACATACAATCCATAACAATTATGACTCACATAACTCCTAATATAAAGGAAACGAATCTGTTAACACCCGAAATGACGATAATAATAAGATATTATTAACAAAGAAATGTTAAAAGATTATATATGATATAATATTAATGTATATGATTCTTTTATAATTTAATAAAAATTATTTCACCATTATACAGGTGGTTAAGCTACCCTCGACCAAGGAAATTTACAAAGTAAGGGTTAATTATACAATCTCTTCATTATCCGAGGTTGTTTATATGTAATTATCTACCGGGACCTCTTTATCATCCACTTCCATGTTTCATAAAAATGTATTTCCAAACATTATTACTATTTTATAGACTATGGGATAAAGTAATTTATACCATTTTTGGACTTTTTATAAGAGGTTTATAAAGGAATATTTTAGTGTTTTCCCAAAAAAGGTTCTTCATACCCATTTCGACAAAATTAAGTTAAGAATGTTTTTTATAACTTATATGGTAGGTGCGGCTTTTTCCTACCATTATAAAATCGTCGAAGATTCCGTTTAAATATTATTAGAATATTTTCAAAGTAAATTTTTTGTTTTATAATTATGTGACTTTTAAATGATTTAGAAAAAGAGATATTTCTCTCAAATAGTTTTGATTTCATCTATGTCAAAATACTTTAATTGATTTTAATCATAGTTGAAGTTGATTTGTTATGATACAAAACATCTATATAGTATTGAAGGTTTCGTGATATGTTTGACTATGGATGTGTCATTTTTATACCATTCATGTTTTATGTATAATGTATTGACATTTCGTATGATTCTTTTAATACGAATGTTTATGTTATGTTTAAACCTGTTCATGTGAGGAATGCATTGGAATTAGTAAGTGATGGGTGGAACCCACTATAGCTCCTCGATGCATCGGTAGGTCTCATGAGACAAACTAGTGTATTTTCACAAGGCATTGAAAAAATATTATTTTTTGTCATGGAACAAGGCTATGACTCTATGGTTATGATTGTCTAGCATTATGCATTCCATCATTATGAAAGTGGGTTTTTATATTGCATGTGATTATTCAACTAGTAGAATTTCCATGTGAATAAGTAAATTGCATTATTTCATTTTATTTTCTCCATATTATGTTGAAGTTCAGGTTTAAAAGGCTTTTGTTTTAGTAATACATTTCCTTAAATGTTTATGCTTATTTATGAAAGTTTCCGTTATATTGTTATCCTTACTGAGCGTATGAGCTCACCCCTTTCTATGTTTTATTTATCCATGGATTGGAAGAAGTGTTTTATGATTGACCTGCAGGGGTAGTCTGAGGGGATATGAGTGTGGACTATGGAGACTATGTTGTTTTAGTTTTTCAATTTATCATGTAATGTAAGGCTAATGAATGTATCTAGTGTTTCCAAGGCTACTAAACCAATCGGTCATTGGAGACTTCATCTTTTGTGATCAGGAAAATGTTATGTAATAATGAACCAACATTGGGTAACTACGGTCGGGGTGTTACAGATGGTACCAGAGAATGTTTAGTACAAACTTTGGAAGCTAGATTTAAATAAACTCTTATTAGAGCACAAATCCATAATATATACTTTGAGGATTAGTATAGAAGAAATTCCTAGAATTTTTGTATTTTAGATATTTTTGTGAGTTTTCCAAGAAATACATCAATGTCCGGATACGAGAAGGTAGAGGTGGATCTGGCATAGATGTACCTAGGGGTAAAACCCGTAAACAATACTTTGATCTAGACTCAAACGGGAAATGGTGCATGACAACGGGACTTGCTGCACTCTGGTTACGACACTACTGGGCGATATTCTTAGGATAATTCTCATTTTCATTAAAAACCATTATGAAGGGATTATGAGTATATACTTCCTCAAAGAAAACATTTTTTTTATGATTATGGATTATATCCATAAACTGTTCAATTTATGTTAAGTGTTTTAGATGTTTGGAATTATGTATTTCGATTCATAAACCAATCTAGTTTTTTCAATTGTTTAGAAATGGCATATAGTGGAAGGACATGAAACCATATCAATACAAGAAATTGTTGTAGGGATTTCTCTCCGACTCAAGATAATTATAGTGGAGCTGGTTATAAAACTGGTGCTGATCAGCTTATCACCTTACTGGGACAACTCACTCAGGTTATTGATAATAACGTTACCCGTATGGAGCACCCTGATCCACAGCATGGACGATCAATGTTATATCACTTCATGAGGCAACAACAAACAAAATTCAGTGGGTGTACAAATCCATTAGTAGCTGAGCAATAGATAAATTCCTTAGAGAACTATTCCATACTTTGGGGAGTAGTGAAAGAGAATAAGTTATCATGACAGTTTACCACCTCACTAGAGATGTTGGTCAATGGTGTTCACTGATTCAAAACATAAAGGAAGATGATGAATTATCAAATATGGAATGGAGGGAGGTTAAATATATTTTCATAGAAAAATAATTTCCTCGTGACCATTGATCAGATACGGAAAAGAAATTTCTGAGTCCGAGGCAAAAGGAGGATGAGAATGTCGCATAGTATGATGCTAACTTTACAAGGTTAGCGAGAGATGCTACAGATTATATACGTAACCCAAGAAGTAAGATTGATCATTTCTTTGACGGGTTAAAACTGTTTATCCATCGAGCATTAGTCTCAAAATCCTTCTCATCGTACGGTGGTATTGTCTCATGCGCTATGAAGACATAAAAATAATTCTCTAAGTCTTATGATTTTAAAACAAAGAAAGAGAATAAGAGATCTGCTGATCACTCTGGAAACTGAAATATGGGGAAGAATAGAAAAGTTGAATATCCATCCTGCAGTAAATGTGGGAAGAAAAACACTGGTACTATCTTGAAGGTAATGGGAGTCTGTTACAAGTGTGGTAAAAAAGGCCACCAAGCTCGTGATTGCAAGGGGAAGAAAGAATCTACCGATGATCAATGTTACAATTGATGGAAGATGGGACAATATGAAAATGAATGTCCTAAGAGTCAGGGGAACTTACCTCCAAAAGGGACAAGGGATCAAGGCCAATCTTATGATATCAGTACTACTGAGGTAGAAGCTCCGAAAGAAATGGTGGTGGGTAATTTAATGGTTTCCTAAAGTTTAAAAAATACTTTATTTGATTCCGGATCATTGCATTGTTTCATGTATTGCTAGTTTTCTTAGAAAATTAGATATTTCCAATATGATTTATCAAGTGACTTGTCAGTTAAAACTCTTCAGGGAAGTATCATCGCAACAATGTTTTGTGAATTTGTTCCCATTAGAGCATATAAATGATCTTTATCTACTGACCTCATCATCATACCCATGATTGAATTTGATATAACATTTGGTACATATTGGCTTTCAGACCATGATGTGAAGATTTATTATAAGAAGAAGGAGGTTAAAATTAATAATGTTGATGATAAAGAATGAATTATCATTAGAGAAGAATCATCACCACCGGATTCTCATCTAGATCCACCCCCAATAGATCATCTAAATTCAATTATTGGGGAATAATAGAATGAAATAACTCTGGGTGAGTAAAGGAATTTTCAAATAGAGGATATACCTATTGTGAAATAATATATAGATGTGTTTCTATATGATATACCTGGACATCCTCTAGACTAATAAATTGATTTTTTCACTGAATTAATTACCTGTTCAAGACCCATATCGAAGACCCCTTATATAATGGGAACTGTGGAATTAGTGGAACTAATGAAACAACTAGATGAATTGAGTAAAAAGGGATTTATTTTCCCTAGTGTTTCTCTATGTGGAGCCCCTATACTTTTTGTTAAGAAGAAAGTTGGATCTATGATGTTATGTATCGACTATAGGGAGATCAATGCTATAATGATAATGAACAAGTATCCCCTACCTCGCATTGATGATTTATTTGACCAACTGCATTGAGATCAATACTTTTCAAAGATTGGCCTTTGATCTGGATACCATCAGTTGTGTGTGAAGATGGAAGACATTCCAAAAACAGCATTTCGGACTAGGTACATGCATTATGAGTTTATAGTAAAGACTATTGGATTGACTAATGCACCCTCTATTTTCATGGATATAATGAACATAGTTTTCAAAGAATATCTTGATGACTTCTAAGTGGTATTTGTTGATTCTATCTTGGTATACTCCAAAAGCTATTAAGATCATCAAAATCACTTGTGCATTATCCTTAAAAATCATAGAAGACATGAATTATATAGGAAGTTTAGCAAGTGTGAATTCTAGCATTAAGAGATTTCTTTTCTTGGCCATATATTCTCTAAGGATGGAATTTTCATTGATCCTTCAAAGACCAAGGCAATCAAGGAATGACCAACATCAATAAGTATAACTAAGGTATGTAGTGTTATTGGTTTTGCAGGTTATTATCGACGTTTCATCCAGAATTTTTCCCTGTTGGCTAACCCATTAACAAAGCTCACACGAAAATGGGTTAAATTTGTTTGGATAAAACTGTGTGAAGAATGTTTTGAATAAATGAAGATAAGATTAGTCAATTATCCTATATTGACTCTAAAATCAGTGAATAATTGGTATGTTATTTATAGTGACGCATCGAAGAAAGGGCTTGGTTGTGTCCTTATACAGAATGATAGGGTTATTGCCTATGCATCATGACAGTTGAAAATTCCGGAGAAAAACTATCCTTCTAATGATCTTTAGTTACCAGTTGTAATCTATGATTTAATGATTTGGAGACACTATCTCTATGGTGAAAATATCAGATTTATACTGATCACAATAGTTTGAAGTGTATTTTATCATAGAAAGAACTCAACATGAGGCAATGGAGATTGCTTGAACTACTCAAGAATAATGATTGCATGATACACTACCTCCCAGGGATGGAAATATAAGGTGGAAGATGCATTGAGTAGAAAGGATCATGATGTTTTGAAAAAGATGAGAGTTGAAAGGGATCCTATTTTAAGGGATCTATTAAAGATTGATATGGGAATCACCATAGAAGGTGAAACATAAATACTTTTTCAAAAGGATGCCAAACCATATTTCTCAAAAGGATAGAGTTCTCAAACAGATGATGAATAGTTTCAAAAGAAGATTAAAGTTGTGAATGATGGGAGATTGAGTGAATTTGTGTATGAAGATGGAATTTTGAAATTTGGGAAGAGACTTTGTGTTCCCAATATTCCTGATCTAAAAAGGTAATTGTTGGATGATGCTCATAGTTACAATTTCTCTATACACCCTAGGAGCACCGAAATATATAGATATTCGATTGAAAATGTTTGCTGGGACAACATGAAGAGAGAGATTGCTGATTTTGTGTCATGATGTATGGTTTTTCAACAAGTGAATGTTAGTAGGAAACAGCCTTGTGGAGTCATGCAACCTCTTCCCATACTGGAGTGGAGATGGAATTATATTTCGATGGACTTTATCATGGGACTTCCAAAGACTCATTGAAGGAATGATGCAATATGGGTCATTGTTGATTGTCATACCATGTCAGCATATTTTCTATCCATAAGAGAAGATCTACCACTTGAACGTCTAGAAAGAATATATATTAATGAAGTTCTGAGACTTCATGGAGTACCCCGATCGATTGTTTCTAATCGTGATCCATATTTTACATCAAGATTCTGGAAAAGTTTTCAGAAATCCCTAGATACAGAGTTTTGTTTGACCACTGCCTACCACCCCAAAACTGATGGACAATCAGAGCAAACTATTCAAACCATAGAAGAAATTTTGAGATCATGATCACTTGACTTTCAAGGTATGTGGGATCAATATTAACCCTTGGTAGAATTTTCCTATAACAGTAACATCTATTCATGTATTTAGATGGCACCATATGAAGTGTTATATGGAAAGAGATGTCACACACCAACTTGTTGGCATGCTGTTGGTCAAAGAATACTTGTAGGCCCAAAACTTTTTGAGGAAATGATGGAAAATGTGATGTTAATACAAACCCACATCAAAGCTGCTCAAAGTAGGAAGAATAGCTATGTCGAAAACTGGAGGATGGATTTGGAATTTCAGGTAAGAGATCATGTTTTCATAAAGGTATATTTCTGGATGTGTGTTATACATTTCAGTAAGAAGGGTAAATTGAGTTCTAGGTACATCAGACCTTTCAAAATTCTAGAACTAATTGGTGTTGTAGCTTACCGTTTGGCAATACCGCCAAGTCTCTCCAAAGTTCACGATGTGTTCCATGTATCTCTGTTGAGAAAATACATGCCAGACCCAAAGCATGTACTCACCTATGAGGAATTAGAACTCAACCCCGATCTGTCTTATTGTTAAGAGAATTTCAAGATTCTTGATACAAGAGAACAAGTGCTGAGAAACCAGACGACTCATCGGGTAAAAGTTCTATGGAGAAACCATACGATGGAAGAGGGAATGTGGGATCCTGAGGAACATCTGATGAAGAACCACCCAAGTCATTTCATGTGGTAGTATTATAGATATTTATATGATGACATTATTTTAAGGAGGGTAGATTGTAACACCCAAAGCTTCCATGATATGATTCCCTTTGAATAATTCAATAGCTTGCATTGTACACTACATTGAGAATCTAACACACCACAACCAATCAAAGTAGCTGTTATGAATAGTAATACCCACTTTTTGAAATTATATAAATTTTATCAATCAAAATGGACTTCATTTTTGGATTTAGAATATCTAAATTAGCTTAGGGTGAGTTTTTGGTATTTTTCTGAAAACTTTCAATTTTTGATGAATAGTGAAAAACACTGAGTTATAGTTTAAAACCGAATTTTTATTTAAATATGTAAATACCCGTAAAATGCAAGGGAAATTTTTCTTAATTTTTTTTGGAATTTTACAAGAGCTCTGTTTCAGACGGCACCTGATTCCGAGGCCCGGAGTGCCCGTAATAAATTTCCGAAGTTTGGCTCGGGTACGTTCAGTGAACGAACGAGCGGGAATTTCTAACTTTTGATCCGGTGCTCGGAATTGAAATCCGACGACACCGATGAACTCACAACGCCGATATTCTCTTAAGGAGACATTTTCCGAAGTTGCGTTTATTGCGGGACGAAAGTTAATTTTTCAGAGAATTATAAAAAAATTGAATAAAAATGTGGAACACTTTTTATTTTATTTTTATGTTAGTTACCTTCTCCCAAAGGGAGTTAAAGGTGAGACCCACATCCACTTAACCTCCCTTGGGAGGATTAAGTGTGGTGGGGCCCACAGGAAACCCAGCTTTTCAACTTCTCTAAAAACTCCCTTTAACCCCTCTTTAAATGTTTTGACAACTTAGCTTATTAATTAGGTTGAGTTGTTTAACTTTTTCAAACCTTTGAAATTCAAAAAGGTTTGGTTGAGTTAATAAAATAAGCTCTTAGATTATTTTATTTGGTTAGATTTGTTTAGCCATCTTGAGAGGATTTGAGATCTTTTCTTTCTTCTTCAAACTTTTACGAAGAACGCTCAAGCTTTGATGAAAAACGCTCACGCTCCGACGAAGAACGCCGCTCCTCTCTTCTTTGTCTTCCGTGTCAACGAGAGGGAACGCCGCTTCCTCCTAGGACTTCCTTCGTAGGCATACGAAGATTCGCCAACGACGTACCTCTTCGGACGTACCTCTTCGTCAACGGATTTGACGAACGATTACCGCGACGCCCGACCTCCGCGACGTTGTCTTCCGCGGGACGTTGACAAATCTTCGAACTTATACCCAAGGTAGGGGTTGTTGTTATTGTTTATTTATTTATCCTTGTTCGTGGTTCTAGCATGACTAATGTGAGGATTTTAAATATGTGTTATTGTTTAACGTGAGGGGGGCCGGACCGCATGAACACGGCCGAACCCCCTCCATTGTTCTTGATTGATTTATCTTGCGGATGAAACAAGATGGCATGGTGCCGTCGCACCACGCGGTTATTTGCACGATTATATTGCGTGGCGCCGTCGTGCCGCGCCGTGGAAGGGTCATCAAGAATGCGACGTCGTCGCGCCGCGTTGAAGGGAATAAAAGGCGCGGCGGAGGGGCGCGGTGTCGTCGCACCGCACCAGACGACGAACACCGCGGCCGGTTCCGGGCCGCGGCGGGACGAGAAGACCGGCGGCCGGGCCGCCGGCGTCGGAAACCGGACCGGAAGGTCAAAGACCGGGGGAATAAATTCCCCCGGTCAACTCTCTAAACCCCCCCCCCCATTTATGAGGGGGGCGGTTTCCTTGAGGGGGGCAGGCGGCCCCCCGGTTCTTTTCAAAGCAGGCCCCCCACTAGGGGTGGGGGGGGGGGGGGTTCCAAAGGCGCGGCTAAAAGCCGCGCCGCCAATCCGATCAAGCGGGGGCCATGCCCCCCGCACGCTGCAACTGCCGCACCGCCAGGCCGCCGCGCCGCCGCACCGTCAGGCCGCCGCGCCGCCGGCCTTCCGGGTCGGGTCGACCCGGTTCAGGTCGACCCGGTTCGGGCCAACCCAGGGGGGGGGGGGGGGGGGGTCGGGCCGGGTCGGCCTGGACCCGGACCCCCCGTTTTCGAATCAGTTTCGGTCTTTTGGCCATAACTTGAGCCACAGACCTCCGATCGACGAACCTTCAGTGGCATTGAGATCATTGGATCGAGATGGTCGATTCGGTATATCGCACTCAAAGTTTCGGAACACTTTGAGTTCGGCCGGGTTGGTTCATTCACGAAACCAACCGGGCCTTCGGAGCAGAAACACTCATATATTGAGCTACGGACGTCCGATTGACGTGCCGTCAGCTTTGTTGTGTTCCTCTTAGTGAGACGGTTCTTTTGGCATACTCCGCACGAGGTTTGGACGCAGGTGGAGTACGGTCGGGTTGGTTTTGCCTTAAAAACCAACCGGGCCCCGGGGGCGAAAATGCCAATAACACTCAGACCGGGCGTCCGATCGACGCGCCGTCTGTTGTGTTGAGTTCCTGTTGACGATACGGAACTTTTGGATACATCATATCTGGACTTTGTGACAGTTGATGTATCAGCCTCTCGGCTCGTGGAGCGGACCCTCCGAACGAGCTTGCTGTGTGCGGGAACCCTAGTGCTGACTGCGACTGTTACTGTGACTACTACTACTACTACTACTGCTACTGTGACTACGACGACGACCGTACAGAGATCCTGTGTGGATTCGACGACGACGACTACGGCACTCAGCCATCCTATGTGGATCAATGCTACAGGTCCTGTGTGGGCCCGATCCTGTGTGGGTCCGATCCTGTGTGGGTCCTTGCGCTCAGCGGTCCTGTGTGAACCAGCGCCTACAGGTCCTATGTGGGCCCGATCCTCTGTAGGTCTTTTGCGGGGGTTAGTTACCTATCTATCCTTCGTGGGTCCGATGACTTATATGGATCATAGATCATCTTTATCGTCTTTCAAATAAGTATACCTGTGTGAGCTGAATCCTGTTGCTTTCCTGTGTGGATTGTGTTGTGCTATCCTATGTGGATTACGTTTTGTTTTCCTGTGTGGAATACATTTACTTTCCTGTGTGGACTGAGTTGTACTTGGGCTCGGAGGTTGGAGCGTATTTGAAATTGATGAATTAGGTATATGTATGGGCATATACCTAAGCAGTGTGGGTTGTTACTTCGTGATTGTTCCTTTCTTTGTGGTTTATCCTTTGTGGATTTGAGAGACCTTCAAGGGTCTCGGGGTCCCTACTGTGTATCTTATACTCACCCCTGCACGGGCTTTGCCCGCACTACGTTGTGTTGGTTGCAGACGACGGACAACGTTGACCTTAGCTGAGGCTTGCAGAGTAGGATGGTACCTGGAGGTGGACCACTAGGCGGGACGTGCTCGGAGTGGACGGCGGGACCCGTGGAGCAGTGGAGCTATCTGTACCCACCCTTCAGGTGGGATTTCTAGTGGACAGCTCGGTGTAGCGGCTTTTACTTTTCAGTTGATGTTTTCCCTTTCGAGTTGTACTTTACTTTCAGTTTGGGTTTGTATACTGACCCATTTACTTTTCTGCACTTTCAGTTGTACTCTGCTTTTGCTTAGTGTTTACTTTCCGCTAGCTTACTCTGTGGTGTTTGTTTATTTATAAAGGCAATGCCTTCCCTTTTTACTGGGATTTACGCCTTGGTGCTAGTCGCCAGCCCCTGGCCTATGGAAGGCGGGCTTGGGGTAGTCACAGCACGGACCCCGAGGGCGAGTCGTGATAAATTGGTATCAGAGGAGTTCGGTTCTTCCGCAAACTCTGATCTTTTCTATGTGAAGCAATAATGTTTAGCGTATTGAGTGTGGTTATCAGTCCAGGGAGTCTGGTGTTGGTGTGGCGGCCGACGTATCCGTACACCAGGACCCTGACTTCTGATTTCCGATTTAATGCATGAAAACATTGATTGCATGTGTGTTTCAAAGTTTTCTTTGTGATTACTTATATCATCTCACCAGGTATACTGTTCTGACCGTGGCGCACCTGTTTCCTTTTCAGGATGGCCCCACGAAGGCAGCCAGCTTGGGTTCCGAGAGTCGAGCGTGACGACAGCCCACCGAGCGACGAGGCCTCGGTGCAGGGCCCTTTGTCAGCAGTGGCACCGGCGGTAGCTCTACCCGTCAAGCCACCGATACTTCCAGCACCAGTCGCTGACGATGCACGTCGCCTCAGCGCACTGCATGAGTTTCAGTGCCAACGACCACCCAGGTTTCGCGGGGAGACGGATCCCCAGGCAGCCGAGGACTGGCTGGAGGCAGTGGTACGTGTGTTTAGGCTAGTGAGGACACCAGCAGACCTCATGGTGATCCTCGCTGCGAACCTACTGCACGCAGCAGCAGGACGATGGTGGAGCTTGATGCTCCAGGTGCACGATGAGGCATCTCAACTTTGGACGGACTTTGAGAGCCTCTTTCTCTCGGAGTTCATCCCAGCCACCCTTCGTGCGGTGTGTATCCAGGAGCTTCTTCAGCTGCGGCAGGGCAGCATGACGGTCGCTCAGTACTCGACGATATTTACTGATCTCTCACGCTACTCGACCGACATGGTACGAGACCCATTCTTCCGGGCTCGGACCTTCGAGCAGGGTTTGAGACACGAGATCAGGGCATCGCTGATCTCCCTCAGCATACCGACTCAGACAGGAGTACTGGAGCGAGCCCTTCTGATCGAGAGCTTCCTTGCTGAGTCTACACCAGCGCAGCGACCCACCGTATGGCGGCACGTGGCAGAGTCATCTGCAGCAGGCAGTCGACGGATGACTCAGGGGTCCAGGCAGACCAGACCTTCGGGAAGACGACCTTAGGACACTGGCTCAGTAGTGCGGAGCACACATCGCGGAGCCAGTCTTTCGAGAGACAGACAGTGCTACTCGTGCGGCGGGCAGGGCCACATGGCTCGTGACTGCCCGACCCGCCGTGCCGAGGAGCAGCAGTCGGTTGAGGGACCACCAAGGCAGAGGCAGAGGGTCGACCGTGGAGGTCCGTAGGGAGGAGGCGGACGAGGAAGAGGAGCTGGCCGAGCAGCAGGTGGTGGGCGATGCTTTGAGGCACTGCCACCACCACCACCAGGAGGTCCACCCCGACCACAGGGAGCTGGCGGGCAGAGACAAGCACAGCTCCAGGCAGCAGAGTCCTACGACCACGGCGCACCCGAGATGATTTGAGGTACTATCTGTGTCTATTCCACCCTTGTTACAGTACTTATAGACACAGGAGTGAGTCACTCTTTCATAGCCGCTGCCCTTGTTCGGAGCTCGGAGATTCCGACAGAGCCGTTGGCTCGATCCTTATGGCTAGAGACTCCTACGGGAGTAGACTCGACGATTACGCACTGGTGTCGGCAGTGTGAGCTTACTCTAGGAGGCGAGAGCTTTGGCTGGGATCTTCTTGTAGCAGCGTCGAGGCCTTACGACGTCATCTTGGGCATGGATTGGCTATCTACGGTCCATGCGCAGATTGACTGTTTTAGGCGCAAGGTGCGATGTGTACGCACCGACGGGAGCAGGTTCACCTTCACCGACGAGAAGAGAGCCTTTGTAGCAGAGGATGGACTTCCAAAGAGGAGAGGAAAACCCATCACTCATTAGTTGGCTAGCCTCATCCTTGGAGCAGTTGACGTGCGGAGTCCTGGTTTTCCTGCAGTGGTGGATCAGTTTGCGGACATCTTTCCTGACGACGTTCCAGGGCTACCTCCTCGTAGAGAGGTAGACTTTTATATTGACTTGTACCCCGGGACAACCCCGATATCCACTCCAACATATCGGATGGCCCCCGCTGAGCTTCGAGAGCTACGGGTACAGTTATAGGACTTGCAGGGCAAGGGGTTCATCCGACCCAGTGTTTCACCCTAGGCTTCCCCGATATTGTTCGCCAAAAAGGCGGACGGAAGCTTGCGACTTTGTGTTGACTATCGTCACCTGAACCAGGTGACAGTGAGGAACAAGTATCCACTACCGAGGATTGATGACCTCTTTGATCAGCTCAAGGGAGCACGGTGGTTCTCAAAGATAGACCTCAGGTCAGGCTATCATCAGCTCAGAGTCAGAGACGAGGATGTGCGGAAGACGGCCTTCAGATGTCGGTATGGCCACTATGAGTTCTTGGTTATGCCTTTCGGTGTAACCAATGCTCCAGCAGTGTTCATGGCTCTCATGAACAGGATCTTTCAGCCATACCTCGATCGGTTTGTCGTGGTCTTCATCGAAGACATTCTGATTTACTCTACGACTGAGGAGGAGCACGCCTATCACTTGCGTGTTATACTAGACACACTCCGAGAGCACCAGCTTTATGGTAAGCTCTCGAAGTGCCAGTTCTAGATACGTGAGGTCCACTTCTTGGGACACGTTATCTCTGAGGCGGGAGTTGCAGTGGATCCTGCGAAGATTGAGGCTGTGTTAGCATGGGAGCCACCCAGGAGCGTGACTGAGGTTCAGAGTTTCTTGGGACTAGCTGGATACTATCGGAGATTCGTGCCATGCTTCTATAGAGTTTCGGAACCACTCACAGCATTGACGAAGAAGGGGAAACCCTTCGTGTGGTTAGACAGATGTCAGCAGAGCTTCCAGGAGATGAGGCAGAGATTGACCAGCGCACCTGTCTTGAGGTTGCCCGAGGAGGGAGTAGGGTACGTAGTTTACTGCGATGCATCAGGGACCGGAATCAGATGTGTTCTGATGCAGGAGCGGGCAATGATCTCTTATAGATCACGTCAGTTGAGGCCGCATGAGCAGAACTACGCTACCCATGACCTGGAGTTAGCAGCAGTGGTCTTCACTCTAAAGACATGGCGACACTATCTGATGGGCGAGCGCTTTACAGTCTTTTCCGATCATCAGAGTCTCAGGTATATCTTCTCGCAGAAGGACCTGAACCTGAGACAGCGGTGATGGCTCGAGTTCCTCCAGGACTATGACTTTGAGATAGTCTATACTCCTGGGAAGGGGAACGTAGTAGCCGATGCCCTCAGCAGGAGGACGGGCATTCAGCTACTTGAGGAGGCAACAGAGCAGCTAGCCTCTTTGCAGATATCCTTCGTGGATAGAGATGGAGCAGCCTTCCTTCAGTCTCTCACAGTCACTCCTCCACTACTACAGCGGGTCAGAGAGGCACAGCGTGATGACGCTGACTGTGAGACACGGCGTGCACAGATATCCTCGGGACAGGCACCTGATGGTTTCTCCCTTGGAGCAGTGCACGACATCCTTTTCAGAGGACGTACCATGGTACCAGTCGCTTTGCGAGAGGAAGTGATGAGAGAGTTTCACACTTCTCCTTTGGCAGTACATCCTGGAGTGGCGAAGATGTACCAGGACCTCAGACGATAGCACTGGTGGCCGGACATGAAGAAGGCAGTGGCAGAGTTCGTTTCTCGATGCCTCACCTGTCAGCAGGTGAAGGCAGAGCATCAGGTACCAGCAGGCTTGGTACAGCCCTTGGAGGTTCCGGAGTGGAAGTGGGACAGTATATCTATGGACTTCGTGACTGGACTTCCACGCACTTCCAGAGGTCACGACTCCATCTGGGTGATTGTTGACCGACTCACCAATTCAGCACACTTCTTACCCATCAGAGAGCAGGGCTCAGTGGAGAGCTTGGTACGTCTCTACGTTCAGGAGATTGTGCGGCTCCATGGTGTGCCATCATCTATCATCTCCGATCGAGATTCTCGCTTTACTTCCCGGCTTTGGAAGGGGTTATAGGAGGCGTTCGGGACACAGCTACATCTGAGCACAGTCTTTCAACCTCAGACGGATGGTCAGACGGAGAGGACCATTCAGACTCTCGAGGACATGCTCCACGCATGTGTCCTCGACTTTGGTCGTAGCTGGAAGGACCACCTACCCTTGGTGGAGTTTTCGTACAACAACAGCTACCACTACACCATCGGGATGGCACCGTATGAGGCGTTGTACGACCGAACTTGTAGATCTCCATTGTGTTGGACAGACCCAGGGGAGTCAGCACTTGTGGGACCGGAGATGGTCCAGGCCATGACAGAGAAGGTCCAGGTCATCCAGGAGCGGATGAGGACAGCTCAGAGCCGGCAGAAGTCATTAGCTGACAGGAGGCGGAGGCCACTGGAGTTCGATGATGGGGACCACGTCTTCTTGCGGGTCTCACCTCGACGTGGTATACGGAGATTTGGCCGAGGCGGAAAGTTATCTCCGCGCTTCATCGGACCCTTACAGGTCCTCAGCAGGATTGGTGAGGTGGCTTATTGCCTGGATCTACCACCTCAGTTGCACCGGGTGCACGACGTCTTCCACGTGTCTCAGCTGAGGAGATACGTGCATGACCCGACGCACATCATTGACCATGGGGAGCTTAACGTTGACGATGGGGCGACTTTTAAGGAGGTCCCGGTAGAGATAGAGGATCGACAGGAGCGGGTCCTACGTGGGTGATCGATTCCTCTTGTGCACATCAGATGGCAGCACGGGAATCTCCAGGAGAGCACATGGGAGCGGGAGGCTCAGATGCGTGCTCAGTACCCTCACTTGTTTCCATAGTTTTTGATGTATCTTTACGGGGACGTAAAGCCCTGAGTTGGGAGTAATGTAAAGACCCGTAAAATTCAAGGGAATTTTTTTTTTAATTTTCTTTGGAATTTTACAAGAGCACGGTTTCAGACGGCACCTGATTCCGAGGCCCGGAGTTCCCGGAATCAATTTCCGAAGTTTGGCTCGGGTACGTTCAGTGAACGAACGAGCGGGAATTTCTAACTTTTGATCCGGTGCTCGGAATTGAAATCTGAGGACACCGATGAACTCGCAACGCCGATATTATCTTAAAGAGACCTTTTCCGAAGTTGCGTTTATTGCGGGACGAAAGTTATTTTTTGGAGAATTATAAAAAAATTGAATAAAAATGTGGACCACTTTTTATTTTATTTTTATGTTAGTTAACTTCTCCCAAAGGGAGTTAAAGGTGGGACCCACATCCACTTAACCTCCCTTGGGAGGATTAAGTGTGGTGGGGCTCACACGAAACCCAACTTTTCAACTTCTCTCAAAACTCCCTTTAACCCCTCTTTAAATGTTTTGACAACTTAGCTTATTAATTAGGTTGAGTTGTTTAACTTTTTCAAACCTTTGAAATTCAAAAAGGTTTGTTTGAGTTAATAAAATAAGCTCTTAGATTATTTTATTTGGTTAGATTCATTTAGCCATCTTGAGAGTATTTGAGAGCTTTTCTTTCTTCTTCAAACTTTGACGAAGAACGCTCAAGCTTTGACGAAGAACGCTCAAGCTCCGACGAAGAACGCCGCTCCTCTCTTCTTCGTCTTCCGTGTCAACGAGAGGGAACGCCGCTTCCTCCTCGGACTTCCTTCATCGGCATAAGAAGATTCTCCAACGACGTACCTCTTCGGACGTACCTCTTCGTCAATGGATTTGACGAACGATTACCGCGACGCCCGACCTCCGCGACGTTGTCTTCCGCGGGACGTTGACAAATCTTCGAATTTATACCCAAGGTAGGGATTGTTGTTATTGTTTATTTATTTATCCTTGTTCGTGGTTCTAGCATGACTAACGTGAGGATTTTAAATATGTGTTATTGTTTAACGTGAGGGGGGCCGGACCGCATGAACACGACCGAACCCCCTCCATTGCTCTGGATTGATTTATCTTGCGGATGAAACAAGATGGCGTGGTGTCGTCGCACCACGTGGTTATTCGCACGATTATATTGCGCGACGCCGTCGCGCCACGCCGTGGAAGGATCATCAAGAACGTGACGCCGTCGCACCGCGTTGAAGGGAATCAAAGGAGCGACGGAGGGGCGCGGTGCCGTCGCACCGCGCCGGACGACGAACACCGCGGCCGATTCCGGGCCGCAGCGGGACGAGAAGACCGGCGGCCGGGCCACCGGTGTCGGAAAACAAAAGGGGACCAGTTTTCCGGTCCCGTTGGAGAAAAACCAGCCGGCCAGGTGGCCGGCCGGAAGGTCAAAGACCGGGGGAATAAATTCCCCCGGTCAACTCTCTAAACCCCCCCCCCCCATTTATGAGGGGGCGGTTTCCTTGAGGGGGGAAGGCGGCCCCCCGGTTCTTTTCAAAGCAGGCCCCCCATGAGGGGGGGGGGGGGGGGTTTCCAAAGGCGTGGCTAAAATCCGCGCCACCAATCCGATCAAGAGGGGGCCCTGCCCCCCGCTGCAACCGCCGCACCGCCAGGCCGCCGCGCCACCGGGCCGCCACGCCGCCGCCCCGCCGGGCCGCCGCGCTGCCGCACCGCCAGGCCGCCGCGCCGCCGCGCCGCCCTGTTGCCGGCCGGCCAGGTCGGGTCGACCCGGTTCGGGCCAACCCAGGGGGGGTCGGCCCGGACCCGGACCACCCGTTTTCGAATCAGTTTCGGTCTTTTGGCCATACCTTGAGCCACGGACCTCCGATCGACGAACCGTCAGCGGCATTGCGATCCTTGGATCGAGACGGTCGATTCGGTATATCACACTCAAAGTTTCGGAACACTTTGAGTTCATCCGGGTTGGTTCGTTCACGAAACCAACCGGGCCTTCGGAGCAGAAACACTCATATCTTGAGCTACGGACGTCCAATTGACGTGCCGTCAGCTTTGTTGTGTTCCTCTTAGTGAGAAGGTTCTTTTTGCATACTCCGCCCAAGGTTTGGACGCAGGTGGAGTACGATCGGGTTGGTTTTGCCTTAAAACCCAACTGGGCCCCGGGGACAAAAATGCCAATAACTCTCAGACTGGGCGTCCGATCGACGCGCCGTCTATTGCGTTGAGTTCCTGTTGACGATACGGAACTTTTGGATACATCAGCTCTGGACTATGTGACAGTTGATGTATCAGCCTCTCGGCTCGTGGAGCGGACCCTCCGAACGAGCATGCTGTGTGCGGGAACCCTAGTGCTGGCTGCGACTGTTACTGTGACTACTACTGCTACTACTGCTACTGTGACTGCGACGACGACAGTACAGAGATCCTGTGTGGATTGGACGACGACGACTACAGCACTCAGCGATCCTACATGGATCAGTGCTACAGGTCCTGTGTGGGCCCGATCCTGTGTGGGTCCGATCCTGTGTGGGTCCTTGCGCTCAGCGGTCCTGTGTGAACCAGCGCCTACAGGTCCTATGTGGGCCCGATCCTGTGTGGGTCTTTTACGGGGGTTAGTTACCTATCGATCCTTCGTGGGTCCGACGACATAGATGGATCAGAGATCATCTTTATCGTCTTTCAAAGAAGTATACCTATGTGAGCTGAATCCTGTTGCTTTCCTGTGTGGATTGTGTTGTGCTATCCTATGTGGATTACGTTTTGCTTTCCTGTGTGGAATACGTTTACTTTCCTGTGTGGACTGAGTTGTACTTGGGCTCGGAGGTTGGAGCGTATTTGAAATTGATGACCTAGGTATATGTATGGGCATATACCTAAGCAGTGTCGGTTGTTACTTCGTGATTGTTCCTTTCTTCGTGGTTTATCCTTTGTGGATTTGAGATACCTTCAGGGGTCTCGAGGTCCCTACTGAGTAGCTTATACTCCCCCCTGCATGGGCTTTGCCCGCACTACGTTGTGTTGGTTGCAGACGACGGACAGCGTTGACCTTAGCTGAGGCTTGCAGAGCAGGATGGTACCTGGAGGTGGACCACTGGGCGGGACGTGCTCGGAGTGGACGGCGGGACCCATGGAGCAGTGGAGCTATCTGTACCCACCCTTCAGGTGGGATTTCCAGTGGACAGCTCGGTGTAGCGGCTTTTACTTTTCAGTTGCTGTTTTCCCTTTCGAGTTGTACTTTAGTTTCATTTTGGGTTTGTATACTGACCCATTTACTTTTCCGCAATTTCAGTTGTACTCTGCTTTTTCTTAGTGTTTACTTTCCTCTTGCTTACTCTATGGTGTTTGTTTACTATATAAAGGCAATGCCTTCCCTTTTTACCGGGATTTACGCCTTGGTGCTAGTCGCCAGCCCCTGGCCTATGGAAGGCGGGCTTGGGGTAGTCATGGCACGGACCCCGAGGGCGGGTCGTGAAAAAATAATTATTTGTTTTATTTAAATTTATTTTAGGTCAATATAGAAACATAATACCTATATAAGTTCAATGTAATTCATTGGAGTTAGTTTATAATAATTTTAGATATATAAAAATTATTATTGACCTTTTCACCGTCTTTTACTGACCACCAAAAAGAATTTGTAAATTCACAAAAAAACATTAATTTTAATACTTATGTGAGTGGAATTTCAATAATACGAGAGACAAGATTAATATCAATATGTGAAATTTTGATCAATAAGATAATTTTTTTGGTGAATAGTAACTTTTTATTTTTATTTACAACGGTTAAAAGTAAATAGGGTAATTAAGGGAAAAAATAGTATGTTTATTACCGTAAAACGTGTCCTAATTCTATTGGATAAGTATAATTCTTCAAAAAAACCTTAGGAGTAAAAAATGAACCTCTTTGGTTTACAAGGATTAGATTAGGACACTTATTATTATTTAATTCAAAGATGAGTTAAAAGAGTTAAATTCAAAATTTAATTACTAAAACATTATTAATATATGGTTAAAAATGAGATAAATTTGACAATAAATATTCATTATAAATATAAAAAGATTTCCTACATAATTGTATTTTATTTATATTTTTTAGACATTAAATAATTTAATTTATTTATGACACAATGATGATGCAGTAATTACCTAATAAATGAAATATTAAAATAATTGATATTATAAAAATGAAAATAAATTTAATTTGAGTATTTTTATGAATTACAATACTTTTATAGGTTAATATGAAATATTAGGGTTGGTTAGAAGAATTATTATTTAAGAAATAATGTTTTTATGAATTTATAAAAAACAAAATACCAAATAGTGTCAAAATTGAGATAAAAGAGTTTTTAAAACAAATATTATATTACTAATTGATATTATATTCTTAAAATTATAAAGATCAGACAAAGGAATTAAATAACTATAGTTGTATCATTAAAGAAACACTTGGGGTTCTCATGGAAGTATATAGGTTGTTTGTTAACCATATAATGTAAAAATAAAAAGAGACATGGTAAATGTCAAACTATTTAACTATGTGTCAAATCTAAAAGATAAAGTAAATATAGTGACCCAAACTTCTCTAAAACCTATTGGTGGGGTGGTTTTAGACCCATCATCAACATATGCATTAAATAATCCATTTTTGAGCTATTAGAAAACTAAAATTATGTTATTATAAAATAATATTTCTAGTTTTTCCTAAGGTGCCCCTCACCCCTCTTATAAAAGGGGACTCCCCCTTCTCTCTAGTTCACACTTTCAAAGCCATTTGGATTGGCCAAACTCTTCCAAAATACCCTATAAACTGTCCTCCTTTAATAATAGAGGAGTTAATTTAGTCACAAATTCATCATAAGGATCCCTTTTGATCAAATCAAAATGAAGAACATGGAGAAGAGGTAAATATCTCACAACCTCTTTCAACTTCCATTCTTCTTCCACTTCATTTTTCATTGTTGTTTCTGTTATATAATAATAACTCCATTATATTATATATAATTTGATTTTATTATCAATATGGTACAACCAAATTCATTACTCTATCCATCTTTTGAATAACATGTCACCATACGTGCGTATGTACGGCTTACCGCCTCCACGTCGTGGTGTACTTGTTATTCAATACCTTATTATTTGGATAGGTAAAATATTGATGTGTAATTGATGTAAATAATAAATATAACATGATAATGATTTTTTATATATGATATACCATACAATTATATACTATTTTAATATCAAAAGCATGATATTGTCGCTCGTGCGTACGTACAGATTACCGTCTCCACATAGCGATGAGATTCATTCCCCATCATATCCATTCAAGGATAATTTTTGATTTCATGATTCAAAATAATGTTTAAATACATGATATAATTATATATATAAATAATATACTTCCCATCCATAATTATTTTGACCCACATAACAAATAATATAATGGAAAACAGATATGTTAACAGCAGAAACTATGATAATACTAAGATATTATTAACATAGAAATGTTAAAAGATCAAATATGATATCATATTAATTTATATGATTGTTGTAAAATTTAATAAAAATTATTTCACCATTATAAAGGAGTTTAACCTACCCTCTACCATGTAAAAGTACAAGGTAAGGGTTAATTCTACAATTACTTCATTATATGAGTTTGTTTATACATAATTATCTACTGGGACCTCATTATCATCCGCATCCATGTTTCTTAAAAATGTATTTCAAAACATTCTTAATATTTTATAGACTATGGGTTAAATTAATTTATACCCTTTTTTGACTTTTTATAAGTAGTTTATAAAGGAATATTTTTGTAATTTTCAAAAAATAGTCATTTTTAACCCTTTTGACAAAATTAATGAAAGAATATTTTTTTAATTATACGGTAGGTGTGGCTATTTCCTGTTGTTATAAAATCGTCCAACATTCATTTAAAATATTATATTAATATTTTCAAATTAAATGTTTTATTTTATAATTATGTTAATTTTAAATGATTTAAAAAAAGTGATATTTCCCTCAAATAGTTTTGATTTCATATATGTCAGCATGGTTTGATGGATTTTAAGCTTATTTGAAGTTGATTTATTATGATACAAGACTTCCATATATTATTGAAGGTTTTGTGATATTTTTGACCATGCCTATATTATTTTTATACTATTCATGGTTTATGGATAATGTATTGACCTTTATTATGCTAGTTTTAATACCAATGATTATGTTATGTTTAAACCTGTTCATATAAGGAATGCATTGGACATAGTAAGTGACGGGTGGAGCCCGCTATAGCTCCTCGATGTATTGGTAGGTCTCATGAGACAAACTAGTGTCTTGTCATAAGGCTTTGACAAAGTTTTATTTGTAGTCTTGGCATAAGGCCTTTATTATGTGGTTATGATTTTATGGAATTATGAACTCCATCATTATGAAAGTGGTTATTGATATTGCATATAATTATTAGACTTGTAGAATATCAATGTAAATATATAAATGGAATTATTTAATTTTATTTTTTCCATATTATGCTGAAGTTCATGTTTAAAAATCTTTTTTTAGTAATACATTGCCTTATATGTTTATTCTTATTTATGAATGTTTCTGTTATATTTTTATCCTTACTAAGCATCTGAGCGCACCCCTTTCTATGTCTAATTTTTTCTAGGATGTGAATAAGTATTTAATGACTGACCTGTATGGATACTCTAAAAGAATATGAGTGTGTAATTTGGAGACTATGTAGTTTTAGTTTTTCACTTTATCATATATTGTAAGACTTATGAATGTATGTAGTCTTTCCAAGGCTACTAAACTAATTGGTCTTTCGAGACTTGATCTTTTGTGATCATGAAAATGTTACGTAATAATGCACCCACTATGTGTAACTAGGGTCGGGGCGTTACATATTTCATTAATAATTCAATTTTTTCTAGGATTGTAAATCAGTATTTATTTTATTCATTATTAGATTTTTTTTTTAAAAAATATAACATTGAGTGTAAAAAGTTTGTACCTCATCAACATGATCCATAAGACATAAATTTACCATTTTATTTTCATGCTCATATTTATATATTGTTTTCGACCATAAAAAAATAATTATTAGTATCATCATTATAAAATTTTGATAGTAATTTTTTTACATCATCAGCATGATCATTAAGATATAGATTTACCATTTTTTTGGATTTGGATGATATACTAGGTTAAACTCATCAATCTTTAAAAGCACTCCATTTATCCTTCATTAATTTATTACCATTTTATTTATAATAATTTTTCCCTTGATCTCTAATCATAGGGTTTTTTGATGTTATGTTACCTTTCTCCTTGCTTTCATAGAAACTGTCTACTTTATTACATTTTAATTGATGCTTCCAATTATTATGTATTTTTTTTAAAAAAATCATCAATATCTTATATCCCATTCCATTAATCCAAATTACCCGACTTAGATGATTCTTATATATTAATTTTGAAGTTATAAATAGATATTAGATTGATGTATGACTTTCAACTTATTCCAGCATCTCTACATCATACATCATGATAGTTCCAATTAGTTCTCTCATCTTCAACTATTTAACTAGTCTATATTTATGAATATCAGTATATATTTCATTCCACAAAGAATTTAAAATAAAATGTACCATTATTGACTAATCTGACACCGAAAGAGGTTCCCATATGGAAGAAACATCTCTGATAACTCCAGTTAATATTCTATTCATAAAAATAATTATTTCAAATTAATGCATCCTTAATGTATCAAATTTATGTTTTGTAATGTTTTAACATAGATTTATGAAATTATTAGTTCTTTCATAGAAAAAAAGTACGACCACAAATATTACTCATTAGTACATTGAGAAATATAATTAGATAGATCATATCGTAAACCCGAAAAAATAGAATTGTAATCTATTTAATTAAGATCATATTATTTCTTTTGAGAATCATTATTATTCTCCAAATATCTTCACTAATATCATAGTCCTTTACTAAATTAAAATAAATACTTATTTAATGAATTTTTAATAAATATTCCTTTATTTTATCCAGCAGCCATAATTATCTACAATAATATAAGGTTAACAGATCACTGATATGCCATATTTAATATCATCTATTTTTGATTTATCGTCATCAAGATCATTAAATAAGAATTTTTAGAGTTAATGCCAATATAAATACATGAATATTACCTTTAGGTACCATCTTTTTCTATGGGTAATAAGTTTTAGAATCTTTAATGATTTCTAAAAAAAGAAATATATTAATATATACCATCCTTTGATTCCATTTTTTAGAAAGAACGACAAATCTAAAGACACAATATGGGAGTTAATTTTATCCAATTAAAAAAATTATAGAAAAATAATTCATTTTTATGTTTGAAGAAATTAATCACTTATCTCATAAAGATGAGTCATTAGATGAAAATACATGATGGAAGTAAAATCACACTGTAATTTCTAGTGGTTCTTGGAAGAAAAACCCACTAGTCCTATTCACCACCAATATCTCTATGAGTATGGTGATTTCCACTAGTATGTTCTCTTATCTAGATAAATTTAATTTTTTTTGGGATTTTGAAATATTTAAAACAATAATTTTACAAGTCCACTATGTAATTCTATAGTGAATAATTACATATATAGCATAGAATGAGAACCATACGCTCCACTATGAATGAGTAGTATTATTCAACACTTCAATAGAATGTAGATTTTATTTCGTGGTTGAATACTTTTTATCTCATAGTTTCATCAACAACTAATACATATGTATTATCTTAAATGATGAACAGAATCAGAAAGCTAACATTATACATAATGTAGACATATATAGAATAAAAGTATATAAAAAAATTTATAATTGGTTCAAACACAGATATCAATGAAGACTATCACTTATAGATTAATTTTCAGTTTATATAAATTAATTATCAAATAAAAACAAATACAGTAATAGTGAGTGAATAACATAGATTAGAATAAAAACATTTATGTACCCAATGTGTTGGTCTAATGATGATGAAAAATATTACTTATTAATGAATATATTTTTCCCATCTATTTGAAAGGAATAATCTATAAATATTTAACAAGATGATCAGATTTCTTATGTTCATAAGTTCTCGGAAATATCCAATGAAAAATTATATATATTCAAATTAAAAATAATTCAATTAAATTCATAACTTACCTTAATATTAATGATGATTTAATATATTTAACATGATAATTTTAATATGTATATAAATAGATTTAAAAGAATTATTTAGTTCTAAGTAGATCATTGTAGAAAACATGAAAATAGCCAATGATTCTAAACATAATAGATAACTGACTAAATAATATGTTTGCTTTGTGTAGTTGTCAAATTCTAAAGAGAAGTTCAAAACATATAGTTTATTACAAAATATGGGATGGTGATCCAAATACTTGTTTCACAAACATATGGTTGATACAAAAATTAATATTTGTATATTCCTTCAAAACACGATGTTCATAAGTATTGTTATATACTACATATATTGTCAAAAACTATATGTTCCTCTTAAAACATAGGGTATAAATAATGATTCCTAAATTCTTTGAAATGACCAAAAATCATAAGATATAAAATAAAATCTCATTGGATTAAATAATGAAAATTCATCTATAACAATATTATTATTCCTGACATCATTATTATGAAATTAACTTAAATATCATCATTATTAGCATAGATGTGGGTGTTTGGGAGAATCCAAATTAATATATTTAATGAAATTGTAGGGTAGATATATGGACAATAATGAAAAACTATATTATGATGTTATTTACTTCCATTATTTTAGTATTTTGAACTTATGTCTCAACCATGATCAATAATTCTCCTTGATAACGTCCGATTATAACAAAAACCCTGATGAACTATATGATGTTGTTTTAAAATCTTATAGTGTGCATTTCTTTAAAATTTTCCTCAAATATAATGTATAATTATATGGTATTTATTATGATATGATTTTTTATTTTAAAATGATGTGGTTTCACATCAATTTATTTTAATTTATCGACATATCTTCAATACTTATATTTTAAGACAAAAATCATGAAAATTATAGAAACAATAATGTTTTTTTTTCAAAAAAGGGCATGGTGGAAATGATTTTCTTCATTTCTTATCACATTAAAAAACTTGTCAAAAAAATTTCTGTATATTATAATCCATCGTCATAAATATTCCACTAATTAAATTATCCTAAATAAGAAATATATATCCATTACAACCAACTATCAACACCACATTATATATCGTTATTAATGAATATATAATCAATATTACCATACATTCAATATTCTAACTCTAATATCTCTCTTTACTCATTAGATCCATTTTAAATATGACATCTTTATTATAAGGTCTCATGGTCTTCCATGTATCAAAATATAAATCTTTATACGTCAATGTCATGACTTTCCCTATTTATGACTCTATCAAAGACTACTTACTTTACTAATATTGTTTCCTCCAACCACTTGTTATACTCTTGGGAAATGAATTTTCATTACCGTCCATCGTATCAAACACACAATATATGAATCATCTACCTTAATGAGAGAACATTATAGATTCAAATCATTATGTTTATCATCGATTCATAAAATTATTGACAAAAAACCTATATGTAATCATGGGTACAGAGAAATATTAATATAAATTCTTTATTTTTTTCTGATATATGAACACTTCTGTATTTACAATTACATGTTATAAATTTGAATTACATAATATTTTAAATATATGATTTATAAAAATAAGAACTATCAAATTATTTAATCCATTTTGAGTCATAATAAGAATAATTTAATTTCGATATATTTTTAAAATAAAATATATTTTATATTTTTTGATTGTCAATCTCATCCATTGAAATTATTTATATAATTGTTTTAATAAATTCCAATAATATGCCATTAATATGAACATTTCATATTTTAAAATATAAATTCCATTCAAGAATAAATGATATAATCTTATATTTTATTCATTTTATAATTTATCAATGAATTTTATGTAGATTTATGATTTTAATATAAATCTATTATGTAAAAAACATTATAAAATTTAAAATAAGATAAATAAAATTAGTTTTTAATTTTACAACATTATTATAATTAATTTATTTAATGAATATAAAATGAAAAATTTATAAACACTTATATCCCAAAAAGTGATATATATTATTTTGGAGATTTTTATATGAACAAACTATATTAATTTATTAAATTCATTATATAACATCGAAAAAGATATAAAAATTAAATAAATGTTATAAAAATAGATTAAATTATCACATTTTTATTTCAATTCATGTTGGTTTCCAAGAAAATTTATCACCAAATGATTGACCTTGTTCCAATTATTGAAAATGGTATCGCACTTTCTTTTTTATCATTCATCTAAAAAAGAATTTATTTTAATTTGTTTTGTGATATCCCACATCTCTACAACATTGTGCCAGTAATTTTTTGGAATAATGTTAAAGGAAATTTCAAATAGTTCAATATAACTTTTATTAATCTTCGATATTATCAATAACATGTAAGATTGAACCACCGTAGTGGAGGGAATATCATAGAGATATATAAACTTAATATTATGACACTAAAAATAAAAATCAACACATAATTAAATTATTTATTATAGTGTACATACATTATTACATTTATAAGATCATATTGGTTTATTATATTTGATAATTGGGCAATCTTTTCATAAAAAAGGTGAAACATCCACAAAATTTAATGTTTTACCACAACAAATAAGTTCTTGTGTTTACACTTTTGTTTGAGTCATGTAAATTTTATTCATTTAGGACCTGTTCCATTGACCTATTAATAATTCCAATACATCCTTTGGGAATATGTTTTTTTAAATGTTATGAGAATAAAATACCATAATGGGATATATAATGGAAGAAAACTGTTAATCAAATTTTTAAATGCAGGAAAATAAATTTGGATGTTTTCCTTTTAAAAAATATGATTTAAACTCAAATAATCATTTAATCCCACAAAGACCATTCTTATTAAATAATTTATTTTGAAAAAAAAATTAGAATTCATAAATGATAAATGATAATGAATGTGAGATTTCTAAAAGACATGAAATCATTACCTATAAAAATCATTCACTATTAAAATATCTAAAAAATTATTTAAAATAAGTATTTTTTCATCAAGATATATGAAAAATGAATTCCCATAAAAAAAATTGAATGTTTTGAAAACACATGTTCGAATCCAAGAAAAATATCACTAATATGATCTTTAAAATAATCCTCATAAAGAATTTACAATGTAGTGAACTTCATTGATAATTTCAACATGTCACTTCTTTAGAACATATCATTACCAAATGATTCATACTACTATATAAAACCAACCAATCAACATATATAAAATATGTGACACATATCTTGTAACAAAATGTAATATTTATTAATTTTTACCATAAAAGACATGAAAATATCAGTTGAAATCATAAGAAAAATAACTTTTAATTTTTTCACTAAAATATATTTAAGTGTCATTTTTCTAAGCTCCCAGATCCGGGTGCCACACAAAGGTTCCAAGAACCCATTTGGTCACATAACCTCAAAAAAATGTTCCCAAATTCTATACTTTATCATCTAGAATTGAGGGCCAAGGATAGACATTGGGGAAACTATGCCCTCATTGGCAGAGTATACATAACAGAATAAAAAATAGTAAACAATAGGGGAAAAAGAAATACCATACGATCGAAGTATACAGTGGAAGACTCATAGTAATAAATAACTAGACATTATATATATGATTCATATCACATGTGTCTAGTAAATTATCCAAACAAGTCACAATTCTAGAAATACATTGTTAAACCCAAAGTATATAAAATCAGTAAACTCCACCAACATTTCATGCCTTAGCTTGCTCCCAAGCACTCTAGTTCCACGTTAATCAAGTACCTGATGAAGAAGGGTTATTTATCTTATTGATAAAATCCATAATATAATATGTTTGGATCCAAAATCATGGCCCAAACTGAGTGTGAGATGAATACCAATATGAAACCACTTAATTATCTATTCCTAGTAGTCAGTGAATATATATATATATCAGAAAATATGAAGAAATTATGGTGTAAAATAGGCTTTACACAAAATTAAACAATCATAAGGTGTTCAATTAAATCCATTTTCCTAAATTATTCAGCCAAACCCTTGAATAATTAATCATGTAATCTAACCAAAGCTTTGTACCCCTTTGTGTAATAGTAACAATAGACGTCTCAAAACACCTTCTAAACAATTAAATAATACAGAGTCCATGATTGTGCTTTATCTTGGTAGACTTTTTAAAATCTTATAATCATTCATAAGAAACCCTCTATTAAAGTTATCATAGTTTAACCCCACTGTTTCAAAATGTCACCAAATCAATAAATAATTTCCATTTGGTAAATATCATAGAGTCTACCCCATTTTCTCCCACATAGAAGTAATCATTTACAAACAATCACCTGAGTATCTCTGATGTTCAATACCCCCTTGGTCTGCGTAGAAAAAATAAATTATAATTTCCCCTAGAAGCTCTAGTAGTCAATTCCCTATGGTATAAAACACAATTAAATGTGATGTTCTGGGTAGCTGTCACGGTATAACCCCTCTGATCTATGAACACCCAGTAGCTCTCACGGTCAATACCTTTGGGACAAAAAAATATAAATAAATGACCCTACCTTTAGAAGATCTCATAATCAATTCCCCTTGGTCATACTTTCACAATTCTAAACACAAGTATCTCATATAATTAGTAACTCCATCTTAACTACATGAGGCATGGAAAATAAAGGATGTCAAACATGAATTCTAGGCCAAACACCCATAATGAATCAAATAAAGGAACACACCCATAGGGTGTCCCACAACAAGGAATCTAAACATACACAAAATAAATAACCCCATTTCAATCAAAAAACCACACCAGGTATTAAAAAGTGTTAAATTCCAAAACATGAAATACCATAACATGGGTATTTGGCATATAAAAATATATAATCCATATACCTTGAAAGAGAGAAACAAACCGCATATGATGATGTTATATGATGAAAAATCTTTATTGTTGTCCCTTGAACATGCCTACAACATTGTATATCTACAATAAGGCTAAAATTCCATCCATGGAATACCATTGAGAGAGGAAAAATTAGAAAGATTGGCCCTAGGGAACGATAGAACTCATTGGGGGGATTCCAACATACTAGGTGGTGTCTCAATCGGAGCTCGGATGAAGAAAACGGATGATCTTAAAGTTCTTCGTTCATTCTTCACTCTATTTTATGAAGCATGGGAAGAATAAGGGTGTTCTAGAGATGAGACATGACCCTAATCTGATTCATCAATTAAAAATAAAAGTATAAGTCTTATTCATTTAATGTGCATGCCGTGTACTATCCTCAACTGGACCCCACTATAGTCAGTCATCTAGATCACCAACATGTCCATGTACTCTGTCAAGACATGTCCCAGTGGGGCCCGAGCCGCAACTCCCCAAGCCCACCTCAAATAGGCCAGGGGCTGGTGACTGGCACCGAGTAGGCATGCTTCTAGCATGGGATGCATGGCATATAAACCTGTATACACGCACAGACATCGCCAATCCCACAAAGATGAAAGGTAAAAACTACTAAAAATGGAAATGCATGAATACACTAAAAATCTCATCCAACAGAGTACGACAGGAAGTAAATTACAGCAAGTGTAAAACCCTGGGCCAAAAGTACAATCCCACCAAAATAAAGTCTGTAACAAAGTCCAACCTGTAAGGAAAGGTACTGGGACTACAATATGTAGACATAAAAACACACATCAGCCCTCCTAATCTCACTGAGCACCATTAAGTCATGGTCCACCTAGAATCCTGTCAAAGGCTCGCTCGTCTGCACAAGACACGACACGTGCGGGCAAGGCCCGTGAAGGGGTGAGTATAACAATACCCAGTAGGACACCCCGAATCCACAAAGGAAATACAAAAAGGTAAATACCACAAAGAAAGATATAATAATCTCTACACAGTATATGTCAACCGAAAATATAACAAGGATATCCGAATATACTCATACATGATCGACTACCATGAAAACACCATTAAGCTTCAGCTTGAAAATTTCCCCTAAGCACCTAACAAGGAGAACACACTCTTAGGTCTGAGGAGAGAGATACGAAGAACTCGTTCTAGGAGAACACGCTCCACAAGCACTTAGAGAAACATGATGCTCAGATGAGGATCACAGCCAAGTCATTGGGTAATTTTGACAACTCAGTCTGAGCTAATCCGCTAAGTAGAGGATCAGCACCCAGGTAATGTTGATCACATCGATACCGAGAACTCTACGTAGCTTTCTAGGAATGAATAGAGGATTCGGCTCTAATTATCACAAATGGGATTCCAAAAACACTATTCAAGAATTCATGCTGAAGGGATCATGCCCCTATATAAAGGAAATGATACCAGAATCTTCAGGGAAAAGACCAAGGGTAAGAACCCTAAAAACTAGTACAAGTCACAGAAGACAAGTGGCTCAAGCCATGAATAAAAGGTTACACAGTGTGTAGTTTGGTTACACGCAGTGTTCCTTGACCCCGAGTACTGCCCGTGTAAATACCCCGTGTCATTTGTTCAAGCCGTGTAAAACCAAACAACACGACATGTAGAAAAATTAGACGATGTGTTCCTTGACCCCAGGTACTGCCCGTGTAATCGGCCAATGCCATTCAGCTTGTCGGATAGAAATTAACTACACGACGTGTAGAATAATCACATGCCGTGTCCGAGCACCTGGACTTGCTCCGTGTACACTGGCCATGTGCCCGTACACGGTGTCTTCCCGTGTCCCTATCGCTTGCCCATGTACCAGTACATGGGGTATCCCATGTATCTTCCCGGGTCTGGTAGGGGAGGGGTATACACGGCGTGTCCTTGGCCGTGTACCTTGCCCTTTTCCGTGTACTCCCGGAGTACATTCCAGGTGGTCCGCCGACGAACACACGCCTTGTAGGCCATACTACACGGCGTGTTGTCGGGAAATTTCTAGAAGCGTAGTCTTCCTCCGTGCACCTCGGCCGATTCTCTAGATCTTGATCCAACCGCTCGATCATCACGAAACACCGGATTTGGGGTCGTCTTGCCCCTACAAAACCGATTCTGTTGGTTTCGGGCTCCCGATCGGCCTTGATTGCACGTCCCGATCCATCCGCACGAAAATTTGTGAAGAACAGAAATTCCAAACGACATTGATTTGTCCGCTACCGTTACCGTCGCACCTCCGCTAGACCATCTCGGTGTTGGATCTGGAATTTCATATCGTTGCACCAACAAACGAATGCGCAACAATCGATTTCCTCCAATAACGCATTTAACGCACACGAAGAACACGTAAGAATCAAGAGAGATAAACACAATAATCTAGAGGGACAAACCTCAATCGATGTACGTGTCGATCTTCGTTCGTCACCATTAGAAGGTTGAAAGAAAACCAAAATAATTTTAAGAATCGAATACCCACGATTCCCGCAAATATCCTATCCTGGAAGAACGATCGATCTACGGGATAATATGTTCGTGGATTAGTCCGCGTTCATCATGGAAATAAAAAATGGGGAAGAAATCACAACTAGAACATCCTACCTGGATTCTGTGGCGTTCTTCGGCGATGATCCGGTTTCTGCGTCGTTGTCACCACGTTGAGAGGTTTTCTCTAGAGCCTACATAGCCTCTAGGGAAATTAAGGGTTATGGAAAATTGTAACCCTACTCCCCTATGAAATATCAACTTAAAAGAAATGAGATTTCACTGTAACAAGGATTTAAATAAAATATTTTAATAAAATATTTTAATAAAATATTTTATTACGGCTGCATCCAAAAACCAGATTTCACCACTGACCTGTGCCTGCCGATGTTAGGCCTCACCTAAGTTAAAAACGCTATTCTAAATGCAATGGTTCCATCAAATTTCTGATCCGAGCACATGTTCATGAGTTATTACACTCTTTTAGGAAAACTGCATGCACATGTTATTGAATTATTTAATTAAATTCAAACATTTGTTCTGGGCTCACCGGGCCTCGAAATGGCACACCGTCTCAGAACCTGGTCTCAAATTAATTCCCATATAATATTAAAATAATAAATGGAAAAATCTGGGACATTACATCACACCCACCTTAGGGCTTTTACATCCTCGAAAAGGAAAAACAAGGGCTACTCAAAAAGATGCGGGTACTGCAAATGAATATGAGCTTCCCGATCCCACGTGCTCTCTTGGAGATTCTCGTGCTGCCACAGGACACGCACCAAGGGAATAGCGCGTCCACGAAGGATCCTCTCATGTCGATCCTCGATCTCTACTGGGTAATCTGTAAAGGTCGCCCCATCATCGATGTCCAGCTCACCCCAGTCGATAATGTGCGATAGATCGTGCACGTACCTCTGTAGCTGTGACACATGGAAGAAGTTGTGTACCTGGTCCATCTAAGGAGGTAGAGAAAAGAGATATGCCACATCGCCAACTCTACTCAGAATCTGAAAAGGGCCAACGATCCTCAGATATAGCTTGCTAACTTATCTAAATATCTGCAATCCCCGTCGAGGTGAGACCTGAAGGAACACATGGTCTCTTTCCTCGAACTCCAATGGCCTCCGCCTCCTATCAGCAGAAGACATTTTCCGAGTCTGTTCAGTCTTCATCCACTCCTGGATGACATGCACCTTCTCTTTGGTAGATCTCACCATATCTGGGCCCATGAGCGCTGACTCTTCTGGGTCAGTCCAGCATAGTGGTGACCTGCCTGGTCGCCCGTACAGAGCCTAGAATGGTGCCATACCAATAGTGGAATGATATCTCTAGTGGTAAGAAAATTCCACCAGAGGTAGGTGATCCTCCCTGCTACGACCGAAGTCAAGTATGCAAGCTTGAAGAATATCCTCCAGGACCTGGATAGTTCTCTCTATCTGACCATCAGTATAGGGATGAAACAATGTGCTCAAGTGTAACTGAGTCCCAAAATCTTCTTGCGATCCCTTCCAAAACTGGGATGTTAAACGAGCATCATGATCTGAGATGATCGTAGATGGAACTCCATGAAGTCTAACTATCTTCTGCACGTAGAGGCGTCCAATGATCTCTACTAAACTTTTCTCCTGTATGGATTAGAAGTGGGCTGACTTGGTGAGTCCATCAATGATCACCCATATGGCATCGTGTCCCCTGGACGTGCGTGGAAAACCCGTCACGAAGTCCATTGATATCTCGTCCCACTTCCAATCTGACACCTCAAGGGGATGAGTCAAACCCACTGGCACCTGGTGCTCGACCTTTACTTGCTAACATGTAAGGCACCGAGAGAAAAACTCTACCACACCCCTCTTCATTCCATGCCATGAGAAATGACATCAGAGGTCCTAATACATCTTTTCTATGCCCGGATGCACCGCCAAAGGGGATGTATGGAACTCCCTAAAAACCTCCTCCTGCAATGTCGCTGGTACTACCGTGCGACCTCTGAAAAGAACAACGTTCTCCCCACCTTCTGAATATCTATCAGCAGCATCGCCTATGGATATCGGAGCACGTTGAGTCTCACAGCTAGCATCCTTGCAATGTGCTTCCCTGAAACATTGTAAGTGTGGAGGGGTAACAACCATCGACTGAAGGTATGCTCCCTCATCTCCATCCACAACGGATAACTGTAAGGAGGCCAACTGCCTCGTCGCCTCATCCAGCAACTGTGAACTGGATTTCTTACTGAGAGCATCTACTACTACGTTCCCCTTCCCAGGAGTATAAACGATCTCAAAGTTGTAATCCTGTAGGAACTCAAGCCATCACCTCTGTCTCAAATTTAAATCCTTTTAAGAAAAGATATATCTGAGACTATTGTGATCAGAGTAGATGGTAAATAACTCACCCATCAGGTAGTGCCACCACATATTCAATGCGAAGACTACCGCTGCCATCTCAAGATCATGGGTCGTGTAGTTCTGCTCGTGTGGCCTCAACTAACGTGAGCCATAGGCAATCACTGCTTGACTCTGCATCAAGACACAACCAAGCCCAGTTCTATATGTGTCGTAGAACACTACATACTCAACACCCTCCTCTGGTAATCTCATTATTGGGGCGCTCATCAAACAAGGTCTCAATAGCTGGAAAGCCTGCTGGCATATCTTGGTCCACATGAAAGGCTGCCCCTTTCGGGTCAAAGATGTCATGGGTGCTGCAATCCTAGAGAAATCAAGGATAAATCTCCGATAGTATCCTACGAACCCATGGATACTCCGCAATTATGTCACGCTCTAGTGTGGCTCCCATGATAACACTGCCTCCACCTTGGTTGGGTCCACTGCTACACCATCTACCAAGATAATGTGTCCCAGAAAGTGGACCTCCTGTAACCTGAACTGATACTTCGAGAGTTTCCCATACAACTGGGGCTCTTAGAGTGTGTGCAGAACCATACTTAGGTGTCTCATGTGCTCCTCCTCGGACGCAGAGTACACAAGGATATCATCGATGAATACCACTACAAACTGGTCTAGGTAAAGCTGAATGATCCGATTCATGAGTCCCATGAACACTGTCAGGGCGTTCTTCATGCCGAAGGGCATCACCAAGTACTCATAGTGACCATAGTGACATCTGAACACCGTCTTCGGTATATCCTCCTCTCGTACTCGCAACTGGTGATAGACTGATCATATTTCAACCTTCGAGAACCATTGTGCCCCTCTCAACTGGTCGAAGAGTTCATCGATCCTCATTAGTGGATATCGGTTTTTCACAGTCACCTGATTCAAGTTCCGGTAATCCACACATATCCTCAAGCTCTCGTTTGCCTTCTTGGAAAATAGCACTAGGGCCGCCCAGGGTGAAACACTGGGTCTTACAAAGCCCTTCTTTTGCAAGTCATCCAGCTGCACCCTCAGCTCACAAAGCTCTGCAGGAGCCATCCGATATGCTGATGCTGATATCTGTGTCATCCTGGGTTGCTACTCAATGAAGAAATCTATCTCCTGACTAGGAAGTAGCCCGGGGACATCCTCCGGAAAGACATCCTCGTACTCAGCCACTACTGCTGGAAACATGAAACTTGTAACATATGTTGCTATGAGGGCTAGGCTAGCCAACTGATGTGAAATTAATTGTATCCTCTTATGCACGAGTCCATCCTACGCTGCCTGGGTCACTCTTTCACTGAAAAAAGAGAACCTCGTTCCATCACTGTGGACACACCTCACCCTTTTCCAAAAAAGTCAATCTGGGTAAGAACTATGGATAGCCAATTCATACCAAGAATGACATCGTAAGGCCTCAACGCTACCACCAAGAGGTTCCAACTGAAACTCTAACCTCCAAGGGTCAGGTCACACTGTCTAGAGAGGTGTGTGACCCTTGAATCTTCTCCATTCGGTGTTTATAAGCATAAGGGTCGACTCAACGGCTCAACTAGAATCTCAAGGACTCGAACAAGATAAGCAGCCAGAAAGGAATGGCTAGAACATGTGTCTATCAATATGGAATCCAAAGTAGAAAATACATAGATAGTACCTCTAATCATTCTAGGAGTACCTGGGTCATAATACTCTACCGCCTACAGTTGTTCCTACCTCTATCCACTTGCTACCTGGGCCTGGGGTGGACCTCCTGGGGGTGGTGGTGGCAAAGGGTCAAAACGCCGACCACCTCTAGATTCTCTCCCAGCTCCCCTACCATGTCTTCCACCCCACGGATCTATCTTCTCCACACGTTGCCTCTGCCTCGGTGGTCCATCCACTACTCCTGTTTCAGCAGTACGGTGGGTCATACAATCTCGAGAGAGATGTCCCCTGCCATCACATGAGTTGAATCGCCTCCCTAGAGGCTGGCTGAATGCACCATGTGAACCATGTATAGTAGATCCCCTATCATGGGATCTCCTCTGAAAATGTCTCCCACGCCTAGGACCCTGAATTCGGCTCCCTTCTGCCGAGGTCTCTGCTCCAGCTCGCCCACTACTGACATCTGCCAGTTGTCTCTGCTCTCCCAAGAAGCTCTCGACCACCAAAACTCTCTTGAGCACCCCAGCATAAGTAGGAATGCTCATCGGGATGATTCTAGCTCGGATATTTCTATGCAAGCCAGCTCAAAAGTCTGTGCTCTGAAGTACTGATCTATGACCATATCCATCGGGTACCACGAGAGGTCGATAAACCTCGATGAATAGTCAGCCACCATCATGGTTCCCTGCTAGAGCTAAAGAAGCTCCTGTATGTGTACTGCTCTCAGGGTAACATGTGAAAACTCCGCTATGAAGAGACACTCAAACTATGACCATGCAAGTGTCGAATCGTCGTGGGTCTGGATAACCAAACTCCACCATCGTCCTACAGAGCCCTGCTGAAGGCTCGCTGCCAGGATCACCATCTGGTGTGTTGGTGTCCTGACCAAACGAAAGACTCTGGCCACTGCCTCATGATATTCCTCTTCTACCTGAGGGTCAGGCTCATCTCAAAACCTGAGGGGTCTCTGTCTCTGAATCTCGTGGAGTACGCTCAGCCTACACTCCTCCTCCACTAGTTCAGAAGGCACTAAATGCTGCTCCACAGGTGGCAGGATAACTAACATACCACCTAGTGGTAATACTGGGGGATCCAGTCCCTATATCGAGGCTTCATCACGGAAGGGGTCATTCTCGTGATCAAGCTGCAGGATCCTAGCGGGTGCACGTCGTGGAGGCATCCTGTTAAAGAAACAAGATGTATCTCAGTCAGTGAGTATATCTGGAGAGCTGACTCAAAAAGGACATGGAAACGAAAACCGATTCCAAAATGATGCATGTACCATTATTTCTCCTGCAACTAGTGTTCTCATGTTCCGAGTTGAAAGGAAAGTTATCAGAGTCCTGGTCTATGGATATGTCGGCCGCCTTCACTAACACTGGGGTCCCTGGCCTGAAAGACGAACTCGAATCACATAACACTGTTTCCCCAAAAGAACTCACAGACTCTCGGTCCTATGGTAGAACCGACCACCTCTGATCCCACTCTGTCACGACCCGTCCCAGTGGGGCCCGAGCCGCAACACCCCAAGCCCGCCTCCAGTAGGCCAGGGGCTGGTGACTAGCACTGATTAGGCATGCTACTAACATGGGAGGCATGGCCTATAATCCTGTACACATGCACAAACATCTCTAAGCCCACAAAGTAGAAAAGTAAAAACTACTAAAAATTGAAATGCATTCATACACTAAAAATCTCAACAAACAGAGTATGACATGAAGTAAAGTATAGCAAGTGTAAAACCCTGGGCCAAAAGTACAAGCCCACCAAAAGAATGTCTGTAACAAAGTCCAACCTCTAAGGAAAGGTACTGGGACTGCAATCTATAGTCGTAGGAACACACCTAGGCCCGCCTGATCTCACTGGGCACCATCCGGTCATGGCCCACCTAGAATCCTATCAATGACTCGCTCGTCTGCATAAGACACGACAGATGCGGGCAAGGCCCATGCAGGGGTGAGTATAACAATACCTAGTAGGACACCCCGAAACCACAAAGGAAATACAACAAGGGAGATACCACAAAGAAATATATAGTCGGCTCTATACAGTATATGTCTACCAAATATATAACAAAGATATCCAGATATACTCATAGACGATCAACTACCACAAAACCACCACTAAGATCCAGCTCGAAGATTTCAACTAAGCACGTAACAAGGAGAACACACTCCTAGGTCTAAGGAGAGAGATATGAAGCACTCATTCCGAGACAACAAACTCCACAAGAACTTTGAGAAACATGATGCTCAGATGAGGATCATATCCAAGTCATGGGGTGATTTCGTCAACTTAGTCTGAGCTAATCCGCTAAGCAGAGGATTGGCGCCTGGGTAAAGATGGTCACGTTGATACCGAGAACTCTACCTAGGGTTCCAGGAATGAGTAGATGATCTCTCTCTATGTCTCTTTGAGGGGATTCCAACAACTCTATTCATGAAGTCCTGCTGAAGGGATCATACCCCTGTAGAAATGAAATGATACCAGAAACTTCAGGAAAAAGACTAAGGGTACGAACCCTAAGAACTAGTCGAAGTCACAGAAGACAAGTGACACAAGCCATTAAGAAAAGGTTACACGGCGTGTAGTATGGTTACACGCCGTGTTCCATGACCCCGAGTATTGCCCGTGTAAACGACCCTTGTCATTCGTTCAAGCTGTGTAAAACTAAACTACACGGCGTGTAGAAAAACCAGACGCCGTGTTCTGTGACCCTGGGTACTGCCTATGTAACCGGCTAATGTCATTCAAATTTTCCGATAGAAAGCAACTAAACTGCATGTAGAAGAATCACACGCCATGTCAGAGCACCTAGACTCACTCCGTGTACGCTGGCCATGTGCCCGTACACGGTCTCTGCCCGTGTCTGTGTTGATTGCCAATGTACCAGTACACGGGGTGTCCCATGTATCAAGCCGGGTCTGGCTGGGGAGGGGTATACATGGAATGACTTTGGTCGTGTACCCTACCTGTGTCCTTGTACTCCCGGAGTACACACCAGGTGGTCCGCCGATGAACAAACGCCATGTATCCCATACTACACGGCGTGTAGTCGGGAAATTTCCAGAAGCGTCGTCTTCCTCCTCGCGCCTCGGCCGATTCTCCGGATATTGATCCAACCACTCGATCATCACGAAACACTGGATTTGGGGTCATCTCGCCCCTACGAAACTGATTCCATCGGTTTCGGGCACCCGATTGGCCTTGATATCACGTCCCGATACATCCGCATGAAAATGATCGATGAACAGAAATTCCGAACCACATCGATTTGTCCGTCATCGTCGCTGTCGCACCTCCTCTAGACCATCTCGGTGTTTGATCTTGAATTTCAAATCATTTTTCCAAAAAACGAATTTTCAATGATCGATTTCGTCCAAGAATGCAAAGAACGCACATGAAGAACGCGTAATATCCAAGAGATAAAAACAAAACAATCGATAGGGACGAACCTCGATTGATGTTCGGGTCGATCTAGGTTCGTCACCATTAGATTGTTGAACGAAAACCAAACTAATTTCATGAATCGAATCCCCATGATTCTCAAAAATATCCCATCCCGCAAGAATGATCGATCTGCGGGAAAATCTACTCGTGGATGAGTCCGCGTTCATCGGGGAAATAAAAAATGGGGAAGAAATCAAAATTAAAACATCCTACCTGGATTATGTGGTGTTCGTCGGCGATGATCTGGTCACTGCGTCGTTGTCTCCGTGTTGAGTGGTTTTCTCTAGAGCCTCTAGAGCCTCTATGGAAATTCAAGGTTATGGAAAATTGTAACCCTAATCCCCTATGAAATATTCATTTAAAAGAAAAGAGATTTTGTTGTAATAGGAATTTAAATAAAATATTTTAATAAAATATTTTATTACGGTTGCGTCCAAAAACCAGATTTCACCACCAACCTATGTCGGCCGATATTAGGCCACGCCTAAGGTAAAAACACTATTCTGAATGCAACGGTGCCCTTAGATTTCTGATCCAAGCACCTTTTTGTGAGTTATTCAACTTTTTCAGGAAAACTACACATGCACATTATTTAATTATTAAATTAAATTCAATCATTTGTTCCGGGCTCACGGGGCCTCGGAACGACGCGCCATCTCAGAGCCTGGTCTCGAATTAATAACCATATTATTTCAAAATAATACATGAAAAAATCTGGGGCATTACATACTTTGACATTACACAGCCACTACACAAATACAAAATGTAACTTGGTACATAGTGTGTACATATAAATATTCCCATTTAATCCTTTTTCATTTAAAACAACACAAAAAACGATCCATACTTTAAATGATGTTTTGGGTTTTTAAAAACATCCACCATTAATCAAATTAATCCTAGAATTTCCCTAACAATGGTGGTCATGAATAAACATAAAACAGCTACAGACGTAGAAATTTTTAGTCAGCCTCCCTCGTGGAAGTCTTTTCTTATACATTCTCGTGCTTCTATAACACATGTACCAGAGGAACAGACCCCCCACGAAGAAGCTTCATGCTACAATCCACAATCCGAATGGGGTTCACTTTAAAAGATCCATCCACCTCTAACTCAACCTCCTCATGTTGAAATACATGAGATGAGACTGAAAATTAACGTCCTAGATGAGCATCATGGAATTTGTCATACAGGGTCTGGTACCTCTGAGTTAACTGAAACTAATAAGAAACCAGTCCGACTCTCTGCAAAACCTCAAATGGCCCGACATATCTCATTGAAGCGTCCCATGTCTCCTATTATTTCCCAACCTCAATGTGATATGTAATAAAACATAATCTCCGACTTCTAAATCCAATGGTCATTTCTGTTAATCAGTTTGAGACTTCTGGAAGGGCTGTGCAGTATCCATCCTCTTCTGAATTAACTCCACCCACTCAGTAGTCTCCCTGAAAAGATGAGGTCCCTACATAGCTTCCTCTTCTGCCTTCGACCAACATAGGGCGTTATCGACATGACCTACTGTACCAAGCCTCATAAGGATCCATGTGAATCATCAAATGAAATCATTTATTCTGGAAAAACACCACTAGGGTTATATTTCTCCCCCAATATCACCAAAAATCGAGGATACATGATTGAAGAATGTCCTCCAAAACCTATATTGTGGGCTTAGACTAGGCATTTGTCTGGGGATCGTAAGTTATACATAGAAGTACCTGTTTACCCAAATCCCTCTGTTCTCTTTGTCAGACCTGAGAAGTAAACCAGGCATACATGTCTATAATAATAAAGTGTGGAACCACAAGGAAACATACAATCTATGGGATATAAAACCTTCCCATCTCATTAACACTGAAGGTTTACATTACCCAATGGATGTTTTAATCCTTTATGAGCCCGTCGATAGCCACCTAATCTGCATCATTCCCTCGAGATGACCTCAGTAAACCTGTCATGAAATCCATTGCGACATCATTCGACTTCCACTAAGGAATGCGTAATTTCTATAAAATCCATTCCAGTTGATGATGCTCCACCTTCACCTGCATACAGGTGGAACATATCATAACTAAACCATCAACATCCCTCTTTATGCCTGGCCACCAATACTACCCATGATGAGGAATTAAAATCTCGAAATAGATCCACGTGATTAACTTCTGATACAAATACGTGACCATGAAAATGAAAAACCTCATTCATTTCTTATGGTCTACCCTATATTAGTGTTATCTTCTGACACAGTCTCAAATAGGACAAGGCCTTCAGAATCTGGTAGCTGCATCATTCACACTCAATCTAGTAGAGTATAGGTAACCGCTATAGAAAAAATAAATGTATACCCCTATTTATCGTTCACCTTCAAATACATCTCAAAGAACAGATCCATAAGACGCCACTCACTTCTGGCCTCCCGAACACCCTATATCTATGTCTAACAGCTCAATTAATTAGCGACTATGTTGCCTTTTTGAGCCGACTAGGCATGATCAATGTCAAAGGATTGAAGGTACTCAACCCACCTTCGCTGTCTAAAATTAAAATCATGATATGTAAATATATACTTGAGGATTTTGTGGTCTTTGTATACCACAAAATACTCTCCCAAAAGATAATTCAATTAATATTTCAAAGCATTCACACCTTTAGCTAAATCATGATTGTGCATCAAGATATTCCTCTGATGTGGCCTCAACTATCGAGACCCATACTTAATGACTCCTCCCCCCTTAATAAAAACTTATCCCAGCCTGATACCTAATGCATCATAGTAAATGGTGTAACACTTTACCAACAGTGGAAAAATCAGTATCGGTTCTCATGTAAATATACCTTTCAGCTCATGATAGGCTGAATTACAGGAATCAACCCACAATTACTTTTCACCCTTCATTTCCAGGCCGGCTAGTGGACATGCGCCGCAATAAATGACTATTATAAAGCTAATATATTAACCATACATCCCAAGAATACATTGTACCTTAGTTACATTCTTCAACTACTTCTTGGAAACTACTCCTTTCACATTCTCAAGGTCCACTAATACTCTAGTCTCAGATATGACATGACCCAAGAAATGAATATAGTCTATCCAAAAGTGTTATTTTGAGAGCAAAACATATATATTCTTCTCTCTTAGTGTACTCAATATTATCTCCAGATGAGTAGATTAGTAGTTTTGAGATTAAGATTAAACCATGATATCATCCACAATGAATACTAGGAATGAATCCAAGTAAGGATGGAACACTTGGTTCATCAGTTCCATGAAAAGTACTAGTGCGTTCGTGAGACCAAACAACATAAAAATTACAAATAATGCCTACCATGATAGGTTGTAAGAGATAAATCTGATGGCCTAATGTGAAACTGATGGTAATCGGATCTCAAGTCAATCATCAAGAACACCCAGGATTCTGAAAGCTGGTCAAAGTGATCATAAATCTACAATAAGTGATATTGGTTCTTAACTGTCAACTAGTTCAACATCTGATAATACACACAAAGTTTGATGGTACGGTCCACATTCTTCTCAAAAGGGATAGTTGACCCCCAAGGATATGTACTTGGTCACATAAAACCATCGATAACGACTCCCCTATATATTTCTTGAGCTTCTGTAACTCTTTAGTAGCCATCCAAGAAAGACTAATGGACATCAGTGTCACTCCTAAAACAAGAACAATAAAGAAATATACCCCTCTCTCTAAAGGTAAACCTAAAAAGTCATCAAGGATGAATATTTTTAAATAATCCACCACTGGAGGAAAGTCCATATTTGAAGTCCCCAAGTCATTGAAATATAATCCAGCAATACGGGATCTAATTCAACCCAACCAATATTTCTCAGGTCTAGCTCTACATGCCTTGACATCCTATTCTCCCTTATGTACAAACAATCCACCCTATGGTGATGTAAAACTCACCCTATGATTATATCAGTCAACAAATACCTTGAAAGAGACCAACCAGTCCAATCTGAGAAATACATCAAAGCAAGTAATCTTTAAGACATAGAGGTCCCAAAATATGTTACACCCACATACCACAAGAGGGAAATACATAAATTGATGTAAAATACCCATCCTAATTCCCAACATAGTTTCTAGCATCACAACATCCCCTTATGTATAGATATAGAGCCCAAGGATCTCTATTACATCAATATATATAAAACGATGGGAATCATCAATATCAAAAAGTGCAGAAGATAAAATTGATGCATCTAAAATCATACCTCTAACTGTATAGGGTATGTGGTCTTTCTCCTACTAGGTCTACTCCAATACAGATGTATGATTTATATTTTGGACCTACACACCTGCCTGACTATGCTATGTTGGTCTACTGTGATGTCGCTAAAAACCAGTAGGCTGACTACCACGTCCACAACCACCTCCTAATCCTAAATGGAATGATGAACTATAGTTCCCTAACTGATGAGAATCTGGTGGTCCTACTACTGAATGTGGAGTCAAAATAGAACCCCTATCACCCATTTCTCGGATGAACATCCTGCAAAAATGATGAAGATGGACCATATTTCCACAAGACCGAAAGTCAAGCTGTGTCCTTCAGGAAATGAGGTCTCATATGACCTTTCTTCATGTACTTGTATCATACCACTTTTCTACAAGAAGAAAAATCACAGGAATGATACATGTGGCACTTACAGCTACCTTTCGAAGGATTGATAGCCCTGGATGATGAACCACACTAGCTCATACATCCCAACTCTTTCATATTTCACTCGATAATCAGCACCTGGTTTACTTTATTCATCACTGAAGTCATCCTAGAAACATCAACCTATGATCATATGTCATACCTAAGACCATCCTCAAATACCCTAGAAAAAGATATCTCATTACCTCCCAAAATAGGTGCAAAGTGATTAAGATCTATAAAATGAGATGATTAATACATCACTGAAAGTGTTCCCTACTCAAAATGCATGAAATCTTGGGCTCGATCGACCATCAATATATCAGGATAGATATAATCACAAAAGGCCCTCAAAAACTCTTCCCAATCCATATCATATTGACATCCTGCCTGTCAGATAAAATTCCACCATAGGTTTGCAGAGTCACATAGTGTTTACATTTCGATCTTCACCCGCCTCTCCAGAGGCTTCTCCATATGCTCAATGATTGAAAGAATGGTCTCCAACAATGACTCTACATCATGTGGTCCTCTATCCCCTGAATATGTGGGAGAGTGTTGTTGTTAGAACACCCATGTAAGCACCATCATAGATGGGGTAGGATGCGGTGCTACCAAAAAAGACTATAAAATCCTCAAAAATCCTTCACGGTACTATGTGTCAGCACCTTCATCCAGCATAACAGGTGGTTCCAATATGGACATGATCAGAGTCTTTGATGGTATTCCTTGATCTACCAGTTCAGATGTCTGATCATTGACCTCTACCTAGCATACAACCAAAGGATGTCTCGATGACATAACTCTATAAGGTCTTGCACGCTCCTGATTTCATGATTATAAAGAAATGAAATCTAGAAGTGAATGAAAGAAACATGAGACTAAAGAATTCATGTTTCACTGAATAGGGTTACACGACATGTATAACCACCACACATAGTGTTCCCATTAATCCTTACATGGGCATGTACCTCTACCAATCCTGTTCATGTAACACCCTACGGACAGTGTGTTCCACCAATGACATGGTGTGTAATTGAATTCTCATCCTTCCCAAGTACTTATAAATGGTTACAACTACAGGTTTCCTTCCTACAGTAACACTACAAGGCCTATTGAGATCTGACACAGTGTGTACAACTTAGGTTCTATTGACCCGTTTCATTAGTCACATGCCCGAATACACGGTTGGTCACCACATGGCATGTACTTTCTACACATGGAATGTACCATCCAAATGTATTGCACCTGTTTCATTAGTAACACGACCGAATACATGGTCTCTTACACATGGAATGTACTTGCTGTACATGGCCTATTCTACCAATCATTTATCAACCCCATGTCACTACTCACATAGTCTGTCACACGGTTAAGGTCTACCCATAATGTACATATGGAACACAGTGTATACTTAAGAAAAGTGGTCTCTTTTAAAATAGACGAACACATGTTTTGTGTTCATAACATCCCACACCGTATTGTCTATGTTTTCTAACACTAGGCCCTTGAAACTTACCTGGAACCCCTAAAAACATATATTTTTTCCCTATGAATGGAAAATACAAAATTCTGGGGGCCCATACTCCCCGCGAATCATAGTTTGGCCTCCTATTTTACATCACAACATGACAAAATTCAATTCATGTTCTAAAATGATCCACCAATTTCTAATCCATGAGGGCCCATAACACCTCAGAGACAAAATATTTGCATCTATCTAAATGAAACACGACACTTTCCAATAACCAATCAAAATAGTATGTATTCTATCAGGAAATATATCACCACATCATGAATATATAGAACAATAACTATAACAAAAACATTCAATCTGTAATGTACCCTATATGGAATGGAAAGAATGCATGACATGTGGTCTATATAAAGTGACTATAAGATGCATGACATGGAAGACCCTCATCTCATCATGTTCCAAAAAAATGCACCACCATCATATCAATAATAATATAAGAAAATAATTATGTAACCCAACAGTGAAATCAAATCAACTATAACAATTGAAAAACCATAAAAATTTGAAATATTTGAGTTAACTCACCTTTTCCCTATACACGGGATAACTACTCCGAGGCACAAATTATTACCTACTAAATATTCCTTCATATACATATTAATTTTCTCCAAATACTAAAATGAGGTGGAAAAGAAATGCATCAGATATCATTTTGTAATGTCTTGGTTCTGGGTGCCACCTACAGGTGCCCCAAACCCAGGTGGTCAAATAACCAGAACCGCATTTCCTCAATCATCCAGGGATGGAGACTAACTGTGAGAGACATGGTAAGTCATTGGGAAAAATGTTCCCTCATTGGTATAGTATACACAATGGAATAACAAATAATAAACAATATAGTATGTTCAAATACCATACAAATGAAGAAAACAATGGTAGAATGGTAGTAATAATCAAATATAGAATATATATATGATGCATGTCACATGTTTCTAGGAAATAATCCAAACATTTCACAATTATAGAAATACAACACTAAATCAAATGTACAGAAAAGTAGTAAACTCAAACAGAATCGCAACCCTCAGATTGGTCCCATGCTCTCTAGCTCCAATAGCAATCGAGTACCTGATGAAGAAGGTTGAATTACCTTATCTATACCTGCAACTATATGATCTATTTTGGCCCAAAATCATGACCCAAACAGAGTGTGAGATTAGTCTTAGTAGGCCAACACCAAAATATATGGGCCTAACCATCATTGAATACATAAAGTAGGAAATATGCAGAAATGAAGTAATAAACCAAGAAGTATGAAAATTAAAACAATCCTAAAATGTTCTATTAAATTCATTTTCATATATCCATTATTCAGACCAATGGAAAATGAATCCCGGAATCATGCCTATAGCATGTATCCCTTTGTGTAATAGTAACAACAGACATCTCAAAAGACCATATATACAATCAAATAAGACTGAGTCGAAGCTTGTGATTTGAATTTTTAGACTCATCACCATCATCTAATCATTCATAAGAAACCCTATAGGAATGTTCTCATTCTCTAACCCCTCTTGTTTAACATTAAATCAATTCAATAAATATTTGTCCTCTATGGAGGCTAACATAGTCTAACCCCTTTAGTCCCAAATAGCACTAGTAATTTACACATGACCACCTGGGAATCTCTCACAGTCAATACCCCCTTGGTCTTCATATCAACAATAAATTACAATGACTCCCTAATAGCTCTCATAGTCAATTCCCTTTTTTCCAATACTTATTTAATAACGATCCACTAGGTAGCTCTCACAGGTTATATAACAACCCTTATCTTCGTTAGACACATAAAAATGATTTATTATATAAATGATTCAATTGATATAACATGGAATATTCTGCGGAATATTGTCTTTTGGAGTTAAGAACATTACATAACAACATAAAACATAAAACACAACATCTTTATTCAAAATTTACATAACATTTTCCCAAAATTGCTTCGTACATTGCATGGGATAACCTGAGGACATGCATAAGAAAAGGGTGAGCAACAAATCCCAGTAAGGGAGTAAACAAGGAATATCACGATGAATAAAATACATTTTAGGAAATAGGAATATCAAATAATAATAAGAGAAACATGAACATAAAGGCATGATATTACATGATTGTTATAACATGGAAATGTGGCAACAACACTTAACATGGTATTACCAGAATCCAAGGCTCATTGCACATGGATCAAGAGTAAATGCTGATTGAACTGGAATTATCATGATTAACCCTCATTTTACTTGATATATCATGATACTAATCATTACCCTATGCATTGGAGTGCTATCAGGGTGCACCCTTCTTAATCATTCCATTTCATGCATATGTCTGCCACATGGATCGTACAACATGGAATCATTCAAAATCATTATATATTCCATGATAAATTAATATCTAATAATTACATGAAACTCTATAATATAGATTTTTATGATTTTAAATGTGAATAACCTTGATATAGAAATGAGTGTGGTATTCGCTACATAATATCTTTTTCTCGGATAATCGCGGTGTAATTTTGGCAGCATAACGATGTGACATAAGAATTTATAAAATTGGTTTATTAGATATAAGGGGGTGTATCATCATATTTACATAAATTAGACTATAATGGGGTCATATATATACATTTCCCAACATATTTAATGGAAATTATATTTATAAAACAAAATAATTTCTTGAATGTAAATGAGATGAGAGAAATTCCTTATGGAATTTCAGAATTGTAACAGGTGTACATGGGAGGAATTAATGATAGAAAATGGGTACTATAATCATTTAAACAGAAGGAGGAAACTATGGAGGATGTATGAAATTATATCTGAAAATTTTTAATTGAAAATAAAATGGAATACCAATATAAATAAATTTGGATGAAAATGAGAAAGAAATAAAACCCTTATGGAATTTAATCATGATAATAGGTGTACATAAGAGGTATTTATGAGATATAAAGGGGTTTATTATCATTATAAAATAGGTATGGATGTATATGGGAGGTGAGAAATCATTTTCCAACATATATAATTGAAATTGAAAGGGATTAACAATATTATGAAACTTTGATAAAATGTGGAAGGGAGAAATCTCTTATGAAATTTCAGCATGGTAACAAGTATACATGAGAGAAATTAATGAGATAGAAAGGGGACTATAATCATTATAAAATAAGGAGGAAATTATAGGGGAGTTAATAAATACTAACCTGACATTCATAATTGAAAATAAAAGGGCAGAACAATATTAAAGAACATCAATAAAATGAGAAAGGAAGGAATCCCTTACATGGAACTGTGATCTCAAAGGCTTGAGAGGGGATTGGGAGATACTTTGTAAATAATTTTGTTGCTTGATAGGATAATAGAGGTAGGTGGGAAGATTAGGGATTTCCTCCAAGGTTTTTGGGTGAAAAAAGGTCAGAGCTCAAATGGGTTTACATACGAAAAGTGAGCAGATTCTTTATTATTTAGGTTTTTTACGTCACACATTAAACTAATCAAAAACCCAAAAACACCCATGATTTTTTCCAATATTTTTTCCAAATGGGAGTGGAATAAATTATTTTATAAGACCATTGTCCTAGATTTGTAAAATATTAGGCTTGCTTATGTGGAGGTGAGTCACACTCTCAATGAGATCAATTTAAAATGATAAAATGTTTATAAGTCATGGATAGTCCACCAATGCTTTGTAAAAAAACCTAATATAACATTATTTTAATGTTAAAAAATATATTGGACGAAAATCCCATTTATAATATTTTATTACATCCCTATTGGGTTATTATGATGTCATAAAAGTCATTATATATTTAAACGATATTTAATTTTTACCCGAAAATTTTATTGTCTCAGAAAATTATGAAAAATTCACCGTTAAATAATTTAGATCACCTCAATCCAAAAATAATATTCATTTTATCTAAATGATTTTCTAAATAAGTGAATTGTTAATTTTAAAATAAAAACCACCATTTAATGAAAATTCATGAGTTTCGACAAAAAATGACTTTCAAATATTAATAAAAAACACAATTGTTTTCATAAAAATTATACTGTCATTTATATTTTATAAAAATAAATTTTTAAAAATATTTCATTAAAATATTATTTAATTCAAAAAAATTAAAAAATTCAACAAAAAATATATCTCAATTGAATATTTTCTGAAAATATTATTTTTCTCAAAAAACAATTTACCAAGTAACAATAATAAAAATAATGTATATTCTCTAAACAAAAATAATGTGAATAATCAATGTTCTATGGTCTTGTTACATAACTCATATAAAACACGCATAAGATCAAATGGAATATAGAATGATGGTGGCAGACTCTTAGGGTGACTCAGATAACATCGCTCAGGTGGTAATCTCTTTCAATATCTACTTCTCCCATTGGTGGTTCCACTCGAGCTTTACATGTTGAAAATAAACATGGTATTGGTAAAGAGGGAATCCCAATGATTCCACCTCCTTTCCATGCTCTGACAAAGGGGCTTCGTATGGGGTATTTCTACTAGATGAGTTCATCACTTCCTTTTTCTTAGTAAATATTATTTGTTAAATACCTGTATTTATACAAATCATGTGATCATTGTTTATCATCTATATTAGAAATGGTCTCAAAGCTTAATGGTATTTTCAAATAAAAAACATAAAACCATGTAAGTGCATAAGTTTTATATATCTGTAATAAGATATATAATTATATCAATAGAAGTCTTCATTAATGAATGTTTGGGTCATTAATATCATACCCCCTTAAGAAATTTCTCCCTGGAAATTTTCGTTTCCCATACAAAACAGATGTGGGTAACTATACTTTATCACTTCCATTAATTCCCATGTTGCCTCTTCAAACACGTGGTTTACACACAAATCCTTGATGAGGGGAATTGTCTTATTTGTCATAACTTTTTATCTATGATCTAAGATTATCACTGGATTCTTTTCATAGAAGTGGTCATTATCCAATGCTACCAACTTCGTATTGAGTACATACAATGGGTCAAATATTTACATCCTCAAGAGTGATATATGGAATACATCATGTACTTGAGATTGGTTCGGTGGGAGTGATAGTCAATAGGGCACTTATCCAATGTTAACAAGGATCTCAAAAGGGACGATGTACCTTTGACTAATATTTCCATTCATCCCAAATATAATAACCCTCTTCCAAGGCTATATACAAAGGAATATCATGTCTCTGACATCAAACACTAGGTCTTCCTGACGATTATAATCAAAACTTTGTTTCATCTTTGAGAACCTTTAATGTTATTCTATATGGTCTTAACCTTCTCAGCCATTTCTTCGACCATTTTTTGACCTAGGAGTTTTTGCTCCCCAATACCTTCCCAACATGTCAGTGTTCTTCACCTCTTCTATTACATGGATTCATAAGGATCCATTTGGATGTTTGAGTGGAAATTGTTGTTGTAAGAGAACTCAACTATGGGAAGATGTTGATCCCATCCTACATTGAAGTCCATTGATCATTATCTCATCAAGACTTTAGTTGTTTGGATAGAATGCTCAGATTGGCCATCATTTTGAGGATGATAAGTTGTACTTCAGCTCAGTAATCCGAGCATGTTGAAGACTCTTCCAAAACATAGGGGCGAATCATGGATCTTTATTTGATAAAATCTATAGTGGTACTCCATAAATACTTACCACATTATTGATTTATATCTTTTCTAGTCGGTCCAATGAAAAATTCTCTCGAATTGCAATGAAGTGTACAGCCTTTATATGATGATCCACAAGGACCCAAATTGAATTTTTTTCCTTTATATTTCTTCAGAATTCTGGTGACAAGGTTCATGTTGATGTTATCTCATTTCCATACTGGTTTGGGTAATGTTTGCATCATCCCCTTATATTATTCCTCTCATCCTTCACATGCTGACATACCACACAATTTAATGTATACTCAGTTATCTCTTTGTTCATGTTATCCCACCAATAATTTTCTCAGAGATCTCGTTATATCATTGTGTTTCATGGGTGAATGGAAAAATATGAACTATGTGAATCAAACAAAATATCATTCATTAACTCTAGATTTGATGGAACACATAGTCCTGCATCAAATCTCACAATTCCTTCTTCATTAACATTGAACTCTGATGATTTCCCTTTTATGTTCGTTTCCACTTATTTATGAATTCCCTCATCATCCTTTTGAGCATCCATTAACCTTTCCAAAAGAGATGTATGATAACTCATTTGTGGAAGGATTTATGATTTTCCAGTATTTATGATTCATATTTCAATCCTCTTCAAATCTAACAAGATAGTAACCTTTTCAATTCTCATCAATGGTAGGATCACTGGGTCCTTTCTACAGAGAGCATATTACACCTTGTTTGCTTTCCTTGGGTGGTAATGGATTAAGAAGTCAACATTTTTATCAGCTCTAACCATCTACATTGGCACATGTTCTTCTATCTCTGTGTGAATATATACTTGAGGCTTTTGTGGTGCATGTATATTTCACACTTCTCCCCAAAGAGTTAATTCCACCAAATATTTAATGTGAAGATCATTGTATCCAACCCACAATGTCAATTCCCTTCTTCGAAGCCTCACAAAAACCACAAAAATTTATCTACTTTTTGGTAGTGTGTTCATGGGTGGAATGATAAGCCTCCTTTTAAACTCCTCAAATCTTTCTTCGCATTTATCAATCCATGAAAATGTCACTCCATTATGAGTTACTTTTGTAAGAGTGTTGGACAATCATGAGAAATTTCTCATAAATCAGCGATAATATCCAACTGACCCTAGAATTCTACAGATATCTGTTACTGATGTTGTCATGGGCCATCCATCAATTACCACTATCTTGGAGGGATCCATAGATATCCCATTACATGTGATGATATGACCCAAGAATGATACCTTCTTCAACCAAAACTCACTCTTTTTGTACGTTTCATAGAGCTTCTCCTTTCGCAAGGTATCTAGTATAGTTCTTAAATGGTCTACATGATCCTCCTTTTTTTGGGAGTATATTTGAATATCATATATATAGAATACCAAAATATATTAGAGGTAATCTATAAAGGATACATTCATCATTTCCATGAGTATTGGTGGTGAATTAGTGGGTCCTAAAGGCATTAATATGAATTCTTAGTGCCCGTACCTTGTACGAGAAGCAGTCTTTGGGATATCCTCCTTCTTCACCATTACATGGTAATATCCTGACCACAATTCCACCTTGGAGAAGTATTTTTCTATATGAAACTGATCAAACATGTCATCAATTTGGTGAAGAGGATACTTGATTTTTATCGTGATTTTTTTGAGCTCACGATAATCAATTCCAAGGAGCACTGACCCATCCTTCTTCTTGATGAAGTGGACTGGTGCACCCCATGGTGGAGCACATGGTCATTTAAACAATTTATCCAAATTCTCCTATAGTTGTTTATGCATCTCCTATAGTTCAGCAACGGAAAATATATATAGAGTCTTGAATATTGGAAATTCCCTATGTATAATATCAATTAAGAATTTAAAATCTCTTCAAGGAGGAAGACAAAGCGATTCCTTAGGAAACACTTCAGCAAATTCAATCATAATAGGCATGTCTTGAAGGATGGTTGCTTCCTTAGACTCAATCATCTAAGCCATATACATGTTCTCATATTTCATTAATATCCATACATGAGATGATGTTACTAAAGAAGATTCATCATCATCCTTGCACTTGTATAGAGTCTAGGTCCGATTCTCACAATCGAGAGTGATTTCCCTCTCATGTCAATTTATGTGGGCTCTATATATGGAATGTCAATCTATGTAAATAATTTCATAATATTCCTCAAGAGAAAGTTTTATGAGGTTTTCTGAGAAGTTAAATCAAAAAATTAACACATATAAAGATTTATATTCATGGGATGTAATGATTTCACCATTTTCCATACTCACCGACATATTTACTTCCATGATTTTTGGTGGTGTTACAATTTTTCTACAAAGAAATTGGGATACAAAAGAATGCACAGAACAAGAATCAAAAAGTAAGTTTGGTATTATTGAATGAGTAACTAGAGTACCTATCACCACATCATTTTCTAGGTTCACTTTATAGTAGTGATGGAAAAATCTCCCCCTTGCTGACTTGGATGCTGTTGTTAGCCTCTGAAAACCCTCGGCATAGGGAACTAATTTTCATGGTGCCCTTTCTCTTTGCATTTTAATTAATGAACAATTCATTGTGTGTCGAACATGTCATTACTCCCCCCTATCACGCTGTTGTATTTTTTTGTCCGTAGTTAACGGTTATGTTCCCTTATCTTCTACACTTAAAACATTTCATCTTCCCCTTCAGGAAATTTTTGGAGAGCTTCTCTTTGATCCTTGAGAAATTGGGGTGAAATATTTTTATACCACCATTGGATTTATCCATCATACCACTAGAATTATTGTCTACTTTATGCTTCTTATCCCCTTGATACTCTTGAGGTTTTCAAATATCTATTTTGACCTTGAGGGACATCATAAAATTTCCTCCTTCCTATCAATGTCAAGGATTTTTAGGACTTTATGTAGGTTGGTTTTTATACCACCAAATAATCATTCAACCTTGTATTCAGGGGAAACGACAAATCCAGAGGCCCATCGTGCAAGACGCGTGATTTTTACCCCATATGCTTCAATGTATTTTTTGTCTTTTTTATGGAGGGAAATAATGTCCCTTTAAATATAAATTTGGTGGGTGCAATGAAAATATTTTTCAAAAAACATTCTCTGGGAATCCTTCCATTCTAACACCTTGATATCTTTTTCAGGCTTTGTATTTTTGATCAATGTCCATTATTGAGAAGCATCACTATTTATATGATACGTAGCAAGATCAAACATATCTTTTCAATAACATTGAAGGATGGATAATATCATTTCAATGGAGTCGATCCATATTTTGGAAATTAGGGGATCATATAATCCATTAAAAGTATCTTGCATTTTTCTCATAAATCTCTCGATTGAAACTTGTTCATTCATGGGGGGTGAATGTTTCTCTTGACCCACATTTCTATTCAAATCATGAGATAACTGAGAGAGTATCATAAAAATTTTCATGATTCCTTCTCATATTTGATTGGTCATCTCATTAGAATAGTCATCAAATTGATCTTCAAATCGTTTTTTAGCCTGATTCCTCCTATTACCAACCATTGGCTGAAATAAAAGAAAAGTTATTGGTAACACATAAAGTGTAATCCAAGGAAAAAAATGGATAAATTATAAATAACTTTTATTTCTTAACATATGAATTTATTGAATTCAATATATGTTATCTAGGATCTAATTCACAACACATATACTTAAGGGCATTTTTTGTTCCCCTAATAATGGATCATACTATGATTATAAATTTACTAAATCATATCCCATGGGATAGTCATAACCAAGAGTGCCGAATGGCCAGTGCTCATGAAACAGTTCCCATTTGATTCCAGCACAAAGTGGTGTTTTCTAGTTTTACCCCTAGATACATATGTTCCAGAGCCATCTCTACCTGCTCATAACCAGACATGGATGTATTTTCTTGATAAACCACTTACTCAATAATCACCAAAATTTAGTTATTTTTTATTATATATAGTATTTTCATTATGTATTCACTAGGGATTTCTAATCCTAATACTCGAAATAACTAAACATTTCTTCTGATACCAACTATAACAACTCTGCTCCTAATTACACACGTTAACATGATTTATTATAGAAATTCTTCACATGATACAAAATATAATATTTATAAGACTAGATTATTTGAGGATTAGGAACATTAGAAAATATTATAAAAAATAAAACACAACATCTTTATTGAAAATGTCTTTTACCTGACCACAAAAGTCCGTCGTACTTAGCATTTTATGGGATAACCAGATGATATGCATAAGAAAAGGGTGAGATATAAATCCTAGCAAGGGAGTAAAAAAGGAAAAACATAAAGACTACAGTAAATGTTAGGCGACTAACATATCAAAGAATCATAGGAGAAACATGAACATAATGTCATGATATAGCATGATTATCATAAAATGGAAATGTGGAAACAATACACAACATGGTATTAGGATGATCCAAGGCTCATTGCAGTTATAGAATTATTTAACCCTAAATGATCCTAAATTATCATGATTAAACCCTCATTGAACATTACGTATCATGATACAAATCTTTACCTAATGCATTGGAGTGCAATCAGGGCGCACCCTTCTTAACCATTTCATTTCATTCATAAGTGAGCCACATAGATCATACAACATGGATTCATTCAACATTGTAATTTATTCCCCAAAAAAGGAATGTGGAATACATAAATGAAACCTTATAATCTAAAAGTAAAGGTGCATAAATGTGAATACCATTTAATGTTAAATGGGAATGGTATTTAATACAAAATAACGTTGGCATGGAAAATTGTGGTGCAATTTCAGAAGCATAACAGTATGACATAAGAATTTATAAAAATGGTTGATGATATATAAACGAGTGTCTCCTTATATTAAAATTAAACGGAATGTAAGAGGGTTATATATATATATCAACATATTTAATGGAATTTATATATATAACACAATAGAATTTCTTGAATGTAAATGAGAAGAGAGAAATTACTTATGGAATTTCGGCATGGTAACAGGTGTACATAGGAGGAATTAATGAGACAGAAAAGGGTATCTCATCATAAAAAGATAAGGAGGGAAGTTTAAAATTGGTTTTATATCATACACCATTATTTTTAATTGAAAATAAATGGTCATAACAATAAAAATAAATTTGTATGAAAATGAGAAAGGGAGAAAACCCTTATGGAATTTCGGCATAGTAACTGGTGTACATGAGAGGAATTAATGAGAGGTAAAGGGGTCTATAATCTTTATAACATAAGTAGGGAAGTATGGGGTAGGTTATAAATCATACCCCAACATTTATAATTGAAATTAAAAGGTTATAACAATATTAATATACTTGGATAAAATTAGAAAGGAAAAAATCCCTTACAGAATTTTGGCATGGTAACAGGTGTACATGAGAGGTATTAAAGAGAGATAAAGGTGTATCTAATTATTATAAAATAATTAGGGAATTATAAGGTATGTGATAAACCACACCCCAACATTTATAATTGAAAATAAAAGGGATAAACAATATTAAGAAACTTGGAGAAAATGATAAAGGAAGGAGTCCCTTACCAGGATGAGTGATCCCAAAGGTGTGGGAGGGGCTTGAGAGGGACTTATAGGTGACTTGGGGAATCTTAAGAGGTTACTAGAGATATAAGGGGATATTAGGTATGTGATCCAAGGGTTTTTATTCAAGATAAGTAGGACCATGGGTGGGTTTAAATAGGAAGAGTTAGGGAATTAATTATTATTTTGGTTTTGGACACTACATATTTAACTAATCAAAACCACAAACTAACCCATGATTTTTTCCCATGGTTTTTTTCAAATTGGAGTAAAAATTATTATTTTATAATTTCATAGTAATAAATTCATAAAATATTATTATTTCTTATGTGAAGGTGACTCACTCTCTCAAGGAAATCGATTTAAAAAGATAAAATGTGTTATAAGACTTGGAGGGTCCACTAAAGTATTGTCATAAAAAAACCAAAAATCACATTATTTTAATGGTAAAACATATATTGGATGAAAATATAATTTATATTATTTTATTAAATCACTTTTGGGTCATTGTAAGGTTATAAAACACATGATATATTTAAACGATATTAAATTGTTAACAAAAAAATCGAATATTTTAGAAAATTATGAAAAATTCACGGTTATATATATTCGATGTCCCGAATCCAAAAATAAATTTCATTTTAATTTAACAATTTTCTATATTGGTGAATTTTTAATTTTAATATAAAAACCGTCATTTATTGAAAATTCATGGGTTTTGAAAAAAACGGATTTCAAACATTAAAAAAATCACAATTGTATTTATAAAATAATATAGTCATTTAGATTTAATAAAAATTAATTTATTAATAAAATACCATTAAAATATTATTTAATTCAAAAAATTCATTAATTCAACAAAATGTATATCTTAATTGAATATTAACTAAAAATATGATTTTTTCTTAAAAACTGTTTACCAGGTAAGGTTAATGAAAATAATGTATATTATCTATTAAAATATAATGTACAGAATTTTAGTTCTAGGGTCTTGTTACATAACCCCTTATAACACCTTCATAAGACTGAAGGGCAAGGTGTGTGATGGTGATAAACTCTTGTGGTGGTTCGGATAACATCGATCGGCTTGTAATCTCTCTCAACATCAACTTCTCCCGTAGGTGGTTCCTCTCGAGCTTAACGTACTGAAGCTCAACTTGGGATTAATCAAGAGAAAATTCTAATGATTCCACCTCCTTTACATGATCTGGAAAATGGGATTTTAGTAGAGAAATTATACTGGCTGAGTAAATTGCTTTCTTTGTATGAGTAAATTGGATTTATTAAACCCCTATATTTATACCAATCACGTGATCACTATTTAACGACTATATTAGGAATGGTCACAATCTTAAATAGTATTTCAAAAACCAAAAACATAAAACCAAGGAAGTTCATATGTTTTATATATCCATAAAAAGACATTTAATTTGATCAATATGAATTTTAATTAATGAATGTTTGGGTCATTACAGTCAAACCCCTCTAGTCTATGACCACCTGAAAGCTCTCACAGTCAATACCTATAGGTCAACATAACAACAAATATAAATAAATGGACCTACCTTGGGAAGCTATGACAATCAATTCCCATTGGTAATACATTCAAAGTGTGAAACTCGTGCATCTCCTTTAATCAGTAACTCCATCATAACAACACGAGGCATGGAAAACAAAGAAATCCTAACACACATTCTAGACCAAATGACAGTAATCAATCAAACAATGGAACACACCCATAGAGTGTAACACAACAAGGTATCTAAGCTTTTACATAATAAATAACCTCTTTTCAATCAAACAAACCATAATAAGTATTAAACAAGGTTAAATTCCAATACATGTGATACCCTAACATGGGTAATCGGCACCTCAAGCATATATAATCCAAATAAAATCAAATAAAGTCACAAATGCCAAACTTGATGATATACAATAAACAATATTAAACATCATACCTCGAATCAGCTGAAAATTATGTAGATCTACAAAATGTATTAAAATATTCGACATTGGAATACCCATGAGGGAGGAGAAATCATGAAGAGTGACTATAGGGAATGAGAGAACTCACATGTGGGAATCCAACACACCTAAAAGCATCTCAATCTGATGTCAGACTGATAAATGGGAGGAGATAAAAGTTCATCTCCCATTCTTCACTATCATGTAGAAAACACAGGATTAATAAGGGAATTCAAGATATGAGGCGTGAACCTACTCCACATAATCAATTATGAAGAAATTTACAAGCAGTGTTCATTTAATGTATATGTCCTATACTAGCCTCAATAGGCCCCTAATTTAGTCAGTCTTCCATGTCCCATACATGGTCATGTACTCGGTTATTACATGGGTAGTACATAGTTACATGTGACAACTAGATACATTGAAATATTCCCATTTCTTCATTTTCCCTAAAAAAACCTGAAAAATGATCCGTATTTAAAATGAAGACCCAGGTTCTTATAAATTTCCACTAGAAACTCCTAAAAAAGAAAAGTTTCAATATGAAAAACAATAGAATTTTAATTTAAAAAATGTATTGTTTTTTAAAGTATTTTTGATATTGAATAATGTATAAAATAGTGATAAAATCAATTTCCTCCATATATATTTGAATTACTATTTTTTTATAGCTATAAAAAAATACAAAAAACTACAATGGAAAAAATGATATTATTCAATTATTAAGAAACTATAAAGAATATAAAAGTATATTCTAATTAAATTGATAAATATTTTATGTATACAAAAAATTATTTTTTCAACATTTAAATAATCTTTTACATCAGATAGAATGGTTTTCCAGCATTTTAAAAAAACATCTATACGAAATAATCCCTTACCCAATGTACAAAAAAATTCGGAAAACATTTAATTTCCTAAATAATAATATTATTTTAATTATTATTTTCATAATATCCACTTCCATTCCCATTAAATTATCATTATTCTTTATCTATATTATTTATCGTGTTCTATTTAGTTATGAAATTAGTTTTGTACATGTCAGACATCTTGAAATTGATTAGTTCATAACCTTTCAAAAATTCAGTATTAAATGTTGTCAAAGGGTTCATAATATAAATTATATATATCATAAAAATTATTATATATTTATTATTATTATATATAAATTATTCCTTTAAATCTATTAATGTAATAAAATCATGAAATATAAATCCATTAATTCAAGGAGATTGTAGTCTGCACGTACACATATGAATAATTTCTATTATTCTATATGATGTAAATGAAATAATGTAAATAATGGTTCTTTTATAGAGATTAATAATAATATTATAATCATTAAATTTATTTCCTAAATTTTTCCTCATGGCCAATCATGTTTCTATGAAATGACAAATGAATTACATTGCTCCATAGAAGTGGAATTCCCCATATATGCACAAGTATCGTTTTCATTTACAAATGGATTGGCGTGTCAAAAATTATATATTATATTAACATTAAACAATCATGATTATCTTATGAATATAAAATATATTCATTAAATCTATATTTTTAACAATATGTGTGATGTGGTTCTGAAAAACTTAATACATTGCTTCATGGAGGAGTTATTCGGATCATATGCATAATTGACGTCTACATTTTCCATTAGAGGGAGTCTATGTTAAAAAAGTTTATAAAATAAACATAATGAAATTTCAATATTTTTAATATAAATATTTAATAATATTATCATGTTTATATCATATTTTAATGTTGTAGATGTTGTAATATTTTTTAATTAATTTAGTTATCATTTATACATCCCCCATGGATATTTTCAATTAGATAAAACTTTAATCCTTATAGTATTGGCTATTTCATGAGGAATGGTCCACTATAATATATGTAGTAGAGTTATTATGTTATTTGTAATGCTATTGGTTGATATAGAGTGATCATTGTTTGTGAAAAAGTGAGGAGAATAGGTTCCCTATTACATTTGAGAGGATTGATACCTTTGTATATATTAATAACAAAATAATATAAAAATTGTATTTATCATGGAATGTGTACCAAATATAATCAAATATAGAACATAGCATGTAATATGGTAAATAAAATCCTCAAATTATAAATAGACATGTTATATATATTTATAAGCCTCATCTCTTAGTTTAACCCCCAACCCAATTAACCATTTTATTCCTTGTCATGGTGAATGAATTTTACAACTATACCTATTCATTTTTAAGAAACCTAAATTTAAACTCATTACCCAATTTTGTAATACTAATTTAAAATATGGAATTAAATTTCTATTATTCAATTTTCGTATGTGATAAATGTTATCATAATTATAAGTACATGTACTTACAGAAAGCCAATTTTAAAAGAAAGACATCTTTTAAGCATAAAAAAAATACTACCGAAAAATAAAACATAGAATTGATTCTAAATATATTTTGGTTTATTATTATAAAAATTATGGTTATTATAAATCTATATTAAGAAAATACGGATTTACACCTTCAAAGCACTCTATTAAATGCAATTAAAAAAATTATTTTTCATTAGAGGAAAATATAACTTATATTCCAAAGAGAAAACCATGAGTTTCAAAATTAAAAAAACTATTTCCAAATTATTTAATATTATGATTTAAAACATATTTAGTCTTCTAAATGGATTTATATATTATTATATATTGTTTATTTCATAATTATGTTATAAAATTTACAGTATTTGTTAAAAAGGATTTAGAAATATTCGTCCAAGAATAACTGTGTTTATAAAAAAAGCATCCTAGGATAATTTTATGAATGAATAATTCAAAAAATATGATAATTTAATCTGATTCTCATATAAATATATTAAAATATACCTTTTATATAAAATACTAAAATATAGAGAGAAAATGATTTTATAAAATAATAATACTATTAAAAATTAAGTGTTTCTTAATACTTGTTTATCATAATTAATAATAAATAAGGTTATATAATTTAAATATAACCAAATATATAATAGTGGAAATTATAATTTATTATTTGAGAATAAAAAAAATTGTAAAAATAACTTTCAAAAAATTAATTTTTAAATTATATAATATTATTTATTTATCCTTTTAATGTAAAATTACTAACTTCATTAATGTATTTTTAATTAGTTAATACATTATGTTCATAAAATATTCAAATTATGTAAAGAAAAATGTATCAGATGATATTATTTTATTTATTAATTTATCATTGGATATTAAAAAAAGAATTTCACAAAATATAAAACATTCTATAGTCACATTGTATTATGTTATCTCCTCCTTGAAGAAATTCCCTCGCCTCAGTTTTTATCACATGTTATATTACGAAGGGTTAAAATATTTTTTCAAATTAATTACATACAGTAGAAGATAAATATATATAAGAATAATGAAATAAGTTTTAATTAGAAATGTGAAATTTAAATTTGAAAAGAAAATTATTGTCTTGTTTATAATTGAAATTCTATGTTTCTATAAATATTTATTAAACCTTGTATTTTTCATTTTGGGACTCAATATTGTGAATGAGTTTATAAAATCACAACTGAGCAATATTTTCATTATAGGAATCAATAGATATATCATCCTCTAACATGAGTTATGGAATTATTTTCCCAGAAAGACATACAATTTTATAAAATATTCTTACATTATAGCTTTCCATTCCATAAGAAAAATATCTTTCTTTGGTTCTATGTCGAGCAGTTTTCTATCTATGATTCATCACATATTTTAAATGATATATAACCATAATGAATTTTTCATATCTGGAGAACTGAATTTATATTTCTATGGATTCTAGGATCCATTAAAGGTATACTAATTATTCATTAATTCATTATATATTTTTATTAATAAAAATGGGTTTCATAAGATAATATAATATTTAATCTAAAATAATGATCCTATGAAGGCAAAATACCATAATCTGCAAAGCCACAACTACTACACCTAAATTTCATCATAAATCATTCCATTAATAACATACAAAAAACCATAACATATATTATTTATGAAATTTTAAACAAAAAAAATTAGAAATATTTCATCACATATTAATCAATAATGTATGGAACTTTTTTCTTCAAAAATCAATTTCGAGAAGAAATTTGAATTTTTTCTATCATATTTGTATAACAGGGTAAAATGATATTTTAACCTAGAATATGATCTCATATTATTTTTCAGTCCATTCCATTGGTATTGAAATAATTTTTTTCACTAGTAAAAGTGTTTTTTGGAATTCTGTGTCTTTCAAATATTAATGGTATAATTAATATTTTATATTTAAAATAAATATTAAATTGGTCATGCATGTTCATTCAGATATATCTTTTTAATGGTGGGTTTTATTAAGATTCCAACTCTTCTGTTGAGTCTGAAACTGGGATTTTTTCCTATGCAGGGCATAAACTCATGTTAGGAACAATGGCTATCCTAGAACACTTTTTCTTTTATTTTTATTTTTCTTATTTTCATTATTTTCTTTTTTCATTATTTCATTACATTCTATAGTAATCATTTATGGTAGTGTATCCACCACTTACTCTAACTGAATGAGGTAAAAAAAGAGAGGGATAGAGATAGAGAGGGAGAGAGAGGGGTGCAACCGCAAAGCTCATAACACTCAAGATCTTGTGTGATAGGCATGGAACATAGATTTGAATGAAAATTCTACGGTTTATAACCAAAGGTAGAAAATTTTTAGATATATTGCAAAAAACCATTTAATTCTAGCATTTTTATGTTTTTAAGACCCTAAAATATTTATTGTGGTCTCTTGAGGCTGGATTTATGATTTTGTTGTTTATACAATTCTTTTAGGTAGTATAGATGGTTTTCCATTTATGGGAACCCATTAACCCGACTTGTGGTTCATAATAACATGTTCTATGTTCTTCCTTTTCTGGTAAAATAATGTTTTAAAGATAAAACTCCTTGTATCAGGTATATATGCCATCTACTGATGCTCAACCATGTAGACAAGTATCAGACCTAGTTATGCCATCTATGGGACATGGTTGTGTAGACTATATGGTTAGACCCTATAAGGTAAACATGCCATGTATGAGTAGACAAACTTTCCATATATCCATCCATTCAATATGAGGGACACGTAAAGGAATCCAATGTGGGGTAAAAATCATGTTCGCCACAAAAAGGTTGTGTACATGGGCTATTTACATGACCATGCTAGAGGAGGTACAGTCCCATGTGGGATATTGGCAGTAAACATCATGTATAATGGGGGACATGTTGTGTAAAATCCCTTTTTAACCCTTTTAGGGGTTTTCATGTCTTCTTTTCCAAGAGTCAAAATTGGACCTGATATTAGTCCTTTCTATTTAGTTTTTCACATGTATTGTGATGGTGAAACTCATAGAGCGATCTATGGTCTCTTAATGGTTGTTTTGGTGATTCAAACTAAATATACATGTTATTCCTCTATTAATTGAATTTAGTCATCCCCCTACATAGTGAGATGAATTTTAATTTTAGGTTTGGTGTTTGAACTAGCCATGTTGAAATTCTGATCTGATATGGGAGATGAGCCATCTCTTATGACTGATTCTTAGTGGATTATCCATTGAAGGTGTATCCATTGCAAGATGTTCTATTCTGGCCTATGGGGTTATGATAATAGTTTCATCCATAGATACCATGTGGTATTTTTTTCTTATTTTCGAATCTAGGGAGTCCTTTGTAGGAACACTATATATTTGTTTCATTTGGAGGATCATATTTAGGATGCTTTTGAAAGGGTTTAAACTATTTTTTCCCATGTAGGTTTCCTCTTCAGTGTTTGTCTGGAGGGATCCAGCTAGTTCTCGTTATTTGAAAGACCTTGAGCTATAGGTTTATTTTGGTATATATTGTTTTTTTATCACCTAATAACCAATTCCAAACATGTATGTCCCTGGGATATGTTATTAGTGTTGGGATGGGGGTTTGGGCCACACATACTCATTTCTTATATCATTTTCATGGTTTTTGATGTTACATAAATGTAAACAAGAGGTGCTTCCTTTTTGGTGGTTGTTGAGATTAACATTAGTCATCTTCCTTTCTTTTGGGATATCTGAATGTTCATCTAGGGTTCTGTTATTCTTGCTGGGATGTCCATAGGTGATTCATGGAAACACATTGTTTACCCTAACATGATGTATATTATATACCTTGGAAATTTCATGATCCTTGGATAAAGATGACTTGTATACCCTGAGTGATACATGTATCCCCCTTGTTTCAATTCATTGGATGGAATTAGTAGAATACTAACTTGTTTTCCATGCGTGATTCTTGGATTCCCTATTATAGAAACTCCATGGAAGGAATCATGGGACAATTTCTTTTATAGAGGTCATGGATGTTTATACAAGGATCATGATGTGGTAGTAGACACCTTAGATTAAGTAGGTTCATTGGGTCTTGATTCTATGGGATGACATGGGCCTTCCTACCCCTTGGATATATCATTATTGGACTGACATAAGAAATGTTTTGTAGACATACTCTTAGGAATCCAACTAGTGCCTTAACTAATTTTCCAATGAGACACTCCTAGGACTCAATGAGGACTCCTTGGATGAGTTCTTTGTATCTACCAATTTGTGGTATGAAACATGATTTTATAGCATGGACATGTTGGTTGTTTTTTTCGATTACATGTAGTAGGAAGATTTGGATGCCATGGATGAGTTCCTTAGATTATTCCCCTTGGAAGAACACTTGATTATATAGTGTTGGCCGATGTGATTTCTAGGGATGAATTCCTTGCATCTGGACCATGGGTTCTAACACATGATTCCTCGACATAATAGGATTTTTATGCCTTGGCTGATTTACTTGAATCCTACAATTGGGGTGTGAAACTTGACTACTTTGTGTTGGACATAGTTGGTTGGAGTAACCTTTTACATGATTGACCATCGATACACATTGTACTTTTTTATAGTGTTGTCTATCTATATATGATAACCTTGTTCAGTGATTGGAGAAGAGTATGGGTGATCCCATGTGTATGATGTGTATCCCCATGTGGTGACATAGCTTGCTCAGAGGTTTTTCCAACATTGGCTGAAGCATGTATATGTCAATCGAGAATATAGACCCAAGGTTCGATTGGAGATTGGTTTAAGGTTATTTGTTTCACAAAATTATGAATGTCATATTTATGTATGTATCTATAGGTATGGGTCTATATATATAAACCTATTGATGCAAACATCCTTTGTGGAACATTCCCAGTTGACCAGGATCACAAACTTAAGGTTCAACTATGATTTGACCTTTGTTTTTATATACAATTTCAGTTGTGTCTCATTAAGGCTGAGAAGTAGTTTTAAATAAACTTTGAGTAGCACCTTTATAGGTTTCTTTTCATGGTGTTCTACTAATATTATTTATTACCAATTCATGTGAACATCAGTTTATGTATAGAAATTATGTCTACTTTTCATGTTGATCACGAGTTTAAAGGTGGATAACAATCGGGAATAATGATTCATGATAGATCATAGATTCTCATCTTGTTCGGATTAGGATGGTACATTCTGTCATTATTTGGATACCAGGTATGTATTTTGGATTAGAGTTAGTAGTATAACCCTGTACATTTATTTTCAGTTTATTTTGTACTCATGTATGTTTATGGATGGCTTAGTTGGATTCCAGTTTTCTATTGTATGGAATTGTTTTTTAGGGCTTTAAAAAATTTCATTTATTACAACATCTTGTATTATTTCAGTTTGTTTAATTTATTTTCACTCTATTTAATTAATTTTTATTATGGTACATAGATATTTTCAAATTTATTTCTCACTTTTATATGTTGGAATAGTATTCCTGCTGTCACCTCCTAGCCCCTAGCTACTACTCAGCATCCTCTGGTGTATGAGGAGGCACTCTTGAGGCATTTTAAACCACCAACTCAGAGCATAGGTTTAGCGGAATATGGGTTGGGATATGACAATTTTTAATAAGAGGAGTTCTTTTCTGAATATTTACTATTTTTTATGTTGTAGAAAGGTTTATTAGGATGTTTATGGAACCTATGATGGATATTGAATTAGTGAAAAAAATACAGTTGTTCTAGTTAATCATTATGGTTTCCATGGTATGGGATTATAGTTCTAATATACAATGTTACAGTTGAATGTGATATCTCCTTGAGTGATACATGAGTTTTGTGGTTGTTGTTATTTTCCATGGACTTATGTCTTTTGGTCATTGTAATGAAGAAATTGATGGATTTTTACTCTTAGTTGGAAAAAGCAATAGGCGTCTCATGCATCATTTTTTTCACATAGTATTCACATCATATAGGCCTGCTATTGTGAGATTTTTATTGATGATTATGGAATATTCAGTTTGGACTAGTTATACATATAAATTTATTTTTGATGGTGGGTTCTTTATGTTGAGGTGTTTTTTTGAGGCTGAGTGATTATCCCTTGCACTATTGAGGTGGAGTGACCAAGTAGGTCAATTTATAATTTGATGCCTTCTATTTAACCCCTTTCAAGTTATTGCTTATTAGGTATGTGGTTATCTAGTTGGATCACTGAGTATGACATCAAGGTATATTAGGTCTGCTCTTTTGAACTAGACCTCCATGGGTTATTTCCATATAAGGATGCTCGGTGAGTGTTAGTTCAGTTTCCATTCTATTTTGTTATTGTGACCTCCATGGAGTAGTTCATTATGGGGATTCTCATAGAGGATTAGGCACTTGAAGGTTGTGTTTTCTTTTTTTGAACCTTATTATTATTTCTAATATTTAACTTTCTTTGGAAGGTATGATCATTTAGGATATGTTGTTGGGCCTTATAACCCAGTTGTGAGGCTTCTTATTTAGGTCTATGTGGTTTTGATTGAGTCCCTTAGTTCGAATCATAACCTTCAAGGTCGAAGTCTATTTTTTCGATGAAAATCTATGTCACGGATTGGAATGTGCTTCTAAATGAATTTCTAGGTTCTGATCTTGGTTTAATGCTCATTTGATATCAATGCATGTTAGCTGATTGGGTTTTCATTATAGACATGCTGATGCATTTATATTTTGGTAATAACTTTTGATTCTTATTGTTTCAATACTGGATTTGATCGGAATGAATTTTCAGGTTCCTGGAAAAGTAGACTACATTTTTCACTATTTCTAATATAGTGAGAATGTGGGTAGATTCTCATGACTAGAATGAAACTAGATGATAGAGATCATAGAATAAATTGTGGGATAGGTTAGGTTCTAGATTTTTAAGTGGTTTTCCAAGGGATATTCTGGCCTAAGGAAGCTGACATGTTGTGTAACATGGTCATCTTATCGTTTTAAGGGAAGACTAACTAGAATACGAATCATGCGATAAAGAAACATGTTTTTTGTGTGTGGTATCATTTTGATGTAAATTATTTAGTGGTTGGGTGTGATCCAAGCATTGATGTTTCACCACATGAAGTGGTATTGGTTCCTAGAGGATGTGTGGGAATGTCCCTTCTCGATAGAGGTGACATCCTGAAATGAATGGGGAACCGTAAGACAATTGACCCATGGTTAAATCCTAGTTAGGTTTTGACAAGATGAGGAATGTGGCTCTAATAGATCTATACAAGAAATTTTGTAGGATATTAGTGTCCTCCTATTAGTGGTTATCATTCTATATCCTTATTCATGATGAGTATGTTTAGAAATCACTCTCCCTACATAGATCTCCTTTTCTTTTTAAATGTTCTTCCCTATTTGAGGAAGAGAACCTATTGAGGTTTATCATGAGGATAAATTTATAATAATAAATGTGATGGGAAGTAAACCATTGGATTTCTTATGGAGCTGACCCTCATTTATGTTCAACTTTAGTATTTCCCATGTATTTTTGAGCTCATAGATCAGTGTTGAGATGACGATAATGTTATTCCTTTTGTGGGAAGTACCCAATCGGTCAATGTGAAATGAATTTTATATATGACATGGTTATTGATGATATAAGGAAGGTTGTTCATTGATTTATTTTGTAGTTCTGTGGGTTTTGGCCCTATTAGTCGTTGGAATACACCTATGAATAATCCCAGAGTTAGGCCTGAAGACGGGATGCGATTCAAAGGCCCTATGTTGAAAATTAATTTTATAAAAATATTAATTATTTTTTATACTATGTACATGGAAGGGTTGTGTTCTCTCTTAAACTATTGCTCGGATAAATAATCTGAGGGCACGATGGTGTCTGGAACATGCCGTTTACCCTAGGCGGGGTGTAACCATTGCGGGAGCAGGCCTGCTGTGCAAAAGCCACTAGGGGAATTTTCATAAATAAATGGAAAAGATTATTTATGAGTGTTGGATCAGATAACTTATTAACGGAGTCTAGGATCGACATTCTGAGCTAGCCTTTGCGTTCAGAACGCCACATTTACCCAAGGGGTGACCTTATCTTCTCTGTGCTGGGAGGTTTGGTCTGAGGTGAGGTTGTGTGGTGATTTAATTGGTTTATAAAATAAAGAAATAAATATCAAATCCCCCCTCTCCTTCCTCTATACACCGATGATCCCCTCCACCTTCCTCATCTGTACTTCATCGATGATCCGCTGAATCGTGACAACAATGTGCCCACGAGCTCGGATCTTGATGGCAGATTCTCCTAGATCAAGCAGCAGCAGTAGCAGGGCACACAAGCATCGACGATATTCCAAAAGGTAGGAAGATTGAGTTAAAAAATTCTAGATCACGTATATGAAATTTTTTTCTTCAAATCATCATAAGGGTTCTGTTGTTCGGGCCTCGAGCTTTTCGAAACATGTTTCGGAAATGAATTTAGAGCACCGAGGAACTCCCTGTGGCTCCAGGCTGTTTTCAAGTGGAAAAATCGATCTTCAGCTATGACCATTACAGATTCTGACAAAGGTAGTGGTGGCATGGAAGATTCCAGTGAGGGTAGCGGCGGCCTGGTAGATTCCGACGGCGGAACAGTGGTTTCCACCGAGGAAGGCGGTGGTCCTTCCAAAATTTTCCGGGGGTTCTATAAACCCCCGTAACTCATAAACCGTAATTCCGATTTTTGAGCTGTTTATAGAGACACATTACTTTATTTAGGGGACACCATTTGAAACCACTTTAGATATTTTATGAGTCGTGTTTTTGTCCCGGGGGCATGAAATGTTGAAAAAAATAGTAATATTTTATTATAGTCAACTTCGACCCGCTGGATCATTTACATGGAGCGTCTGATTGACGTGCCGTTAGTGAAGTTTTGATATTGATAGTATAGAAGACCTTTTAGGATAGTTTTTAGGTACTGGGATAGAGATCAGGATGTGGGCCCCATAAGCCTTCTTTTGGGCATTTACAGAGAAACACGACTTTTTCATTGGGTGTCTGTTTTAGACAAATGAGTAGATAATCTAATGCGTTTTTCGCAGGGGATTGCAATGGTGCAGTCCGCTTGATGAGTATCAGGATCAAGGCCTGGGCCCCACCCATTCTAGACAAGGTGAATAGTTTATTTTTCACCTGTTGTCTGTTTTGGACATGTAAATATAGTATCTTGTGTGTTTTTCTGCGTAGATCCCGGTGGTGGCCTCGGTATAGGCATATAAGGTGTGTAATGTGGTGATGCTAAGGGTCACTCGGGATAGCAATGTTTCGACCAGAAGTGGTTGAGTGTACTTCATTGGTTTGTACCTATGAGGGTCCGTGTTGAATTACAACCTTATTATATGTTTTTTATCCCCTCAATATGATGTTTTCCTGAAAGAGTTGTGACAACCCTCCATTGGGTCTGGAGGGGGATCCTCTAGCTTCGGTTCCCAGGTTCAGGTTCATGGTATCACTGTTACCGCTTATCCATGGGCAGTGATCCCCTATCTAGCATGTTAATCCAGTAGGGTTTGATGCATCATCAGTAATGTGATCCCCTATGTAGTGGGTCGTTCATAGTAGGGTTGCGGAATCGTCGGGTATATGATCCCCTACTCAACATGTAGTTTATAGTAGGGTTGTGGTATCATCAGGTTTATGATCCCCAACTCAACGCATGGTTTCAATAGGGTTTTAGAATAATTTTTTGTACGATCCCCTAATCAGTGCATGGTTTTCGATAGTTTTGGTGCATCATTGGTTCGATCCACTACATCACATGTTATAACCGATGGGGTTTCTGGTATCATCGTGACCATCATCACACGAGCGATGATCCTCTATCTGAGTGATGTTATATATAGATCCTCATGTCAGGTTATGGTATCCCCCAGTGGTTCTTCAGAGCTATCCCCTATATCTGAGATCTTCGTGATACATGAGTGGGTTCTTGTGTCCCCAAGAAGACCCTAGGAGTGATCCCATATCTGAGAAGTTTAGTGTTTCCACTGTTTCAATGTGATATTCTCTATGATAATATCTGAAGAGCGTGGTATCTCGAATGGGTGTCTGGGATGTTGGTGTGAGACCCGATTAAGAGTATCTCTCGGATGAGTTTCATCTGGGATAACAGAGCTTATGGAGTGTGTTTTCTTAGTTATGTACTAGGTTGAGGAGATGGGACGATACCTCATGAGGCTTGGTGCGTTAATTAGTATATCTGGTTGCTCATGGTATATGTATGGTCATATACATGAGTAGAAGTTCATGGTGTATGTATGGTCATACTTATGAGTTGAGATGATTAATCGTGTTTAGCAGACGATGGTCTCAAGATAGAGTTTCACTCTTGTTTGGGTTCCCTTTGGGTGGGATGAGCTGACTATTTCCTTTTAGTTTCTCACATTTATTTTGGGGTTTTTGGGGTGCCTACTGAGTATTTTATATACTCACCCATGCACAAGCATTTCCTACACATGTTTGTGTCTTTTTCATACCACATGCCTTTCGATGGAGTTCCATGAGGACCCGGAGAAAGAGGAGCTTAGTGAGCGACACCGATTCTGGTGTTTACTGGTGTTGTGCCAGGGAGATTACCGGCGGGTGTTTTTGGTAGAGGTTTCCCCCATTTTGATTAAGTTGAATGCTTTTGTAGTTTCTATTGGTGGGACCTGTTTTTACCGTTTTCCTTCTATTGAACTCTTCTTTGGGATATATGTATGAATTATTTTCCTTTACAGTATATATATATATATATCTATACTGTTGTGTGGTGGTGTATGTGGGTTTGTGTGTACAGGTACCTTGGGATAATGTCTCCCATTTGTGTGATAGCCTACTCAGTGCTAGTCTCCATCCCATGGCCTATGGGATGTGGGTTTGGGAAGTCGCAGCTCGAGCCCCATTGGTTCATGTCATGATATAGTTGTATCATAGGAGGTTCCACCTTTGGGATCTTAGAGCGTATCTAGTCTAGTTTTGAGCTTGCTCTCGGTTGCATAGCAGTTGTGTCATGATGTTTCGAGGTCAGATTTCAGGCCAGGAACTCTATTGTTTGTATGTCGGCCGACATATCCATTCACTAGGACTTTGATAACCTGCCTTTCAACTCAGGAAATTTGTAAAATAGTCACATGGACATAACGATACATTCATCATATAGGACTGGGTTTTGGGTTTTTGTTTTTCTTCATTAGTTAGCTCCCCAGATATACTCTATGACTATGGGGCGTCTTGATTGTACTTCAGGATGCCTCCACGCTGACAGGTAGTGATGGTTATGCAATGGGATTGTGGTGAAGAGCTTCCCTATGTAGAGGTTGTGGACAAGGGCGTAGGTTCTGAGGTTGGACCTCTAGGTGGTAGACCAATTGAGCCACCACCTATCGAGCAGCTGGTTATGCTGGTACTATAGGACGAGGCTGCGCATAGGCTGAGTGCGCTGCACAATTTCCAGAGGTAGTGACCTTTAAGGTTCTGGGGTGATCCAGACCCCTAGGTAGCTGATGACTGTCTCGAAGCAGTCACCCTAGTTTTTTGCCTTATGAGAACACCTCTAGATCAGATGGTGGTCCTAGTGGCGAGCCTACTGCATGGTTCGGTCGGGCGACAGTGGAGTTTAGTGACACAATCCTATGAAGAGGAGATTCTCATGTGGGCAGAGTTTGAGAGGCTCTTCAAATAAGATTTCTATCATGTGATGTTGAGGTCAGTGAGGATTTAGGAGCTTCTGCAGCTTTGACAGGGGAATGACTATGTCCAAGTACTCATCGATGTTTACAGACCTGTCGCTATGCTCGCTAGATATGGTTCGAGACCCGTTCTTTAGGGATCAGACCTTCAAGAAGTGGTTACATAGGGACATCAAGGATTTTTTAGTTTCCTTGTGCCTACCCACCTATGCTGGAGTACTAGAGCATGCCTTGGTCATGGAGAGCCTTCTATCTGAGCAGATTTAGTCCATCAGTGTTGGCCACATGGCAGCTGAGACATCAGTAGCTGGAAAGTTGTTGCGGGATCAAGGGTCTGGATGTGGCTAACATTTTAAGTGGCGACCCCAGGATGTAAGATTTGAGGATCAGGGCTCACAGGGCTTGCAGGCCAGTTTTGGTCAGCCGTAGGAGAGGTAGTTTTACACTTACGACGATTGGGAAATTTTTTTTAGAGATTGTCAGACCCGTCGTGGTGATGAGAGGGATCCATTAAAAAGGCCTCCATGGAAGCGGAGACATCTTGAGTTTAGATGTCTGTAGGACGGTGGAGGTGGTGATGGAGTAGGTGCAATTGTAGGAGGAGGTAGGGGTATCAGATGCCACCACCACCACCCCCGGGTGGTCCACGCCGAGCTCAGGGAGCTGGAGGGCGAGGGTGAGGACAATTTCAGGCCATTGATATTGTTGACTGAGATTCTCTACAGATGGATAGAGGTACACCTTGTGTTATATCTACTTTTTCTAGTAGTTTTAATACACACTGTTTTGTGGTACACTTTCCTTTCCGTTTCTTTCTGGAGTATTGTTTAGGGCGTTGGAAAGACCCAGGGTGGGTGTTGGTCGGAGTGCTTCAAATTAATGAAGAAGAGTTATCCTTCCCCCACTGAGATGTGTTTTTTTGATGATATTTAAATTGTGTGGGTGAGTTAGTGACACCCAAAGCGGATAGTGTTGAGGTGAGGTAGACGAGTCCCTCTGACTAATGCATTCAGACATGGGTGTGTGTTGGCGAACTCACTAGAGTGGGAGACCCGGTTGAGAGTTCATTTGATTTCCTAATGCTTATGAATTTTCAGGGATGAAAAGTTATAGGGTTGGGAGGATGTAGTGACTCGGGTTTTGGCCATGTCAGACTTTGGAATATACCTATAAATAATTATATAGCTAGGCACAAATACGGTGTGTGATTCCGATGCTCAGTGTGCCTGAAATTAATTTTATAAAAATATTATGTATTTTTTAAACAATGAAAATGTTAGGGTTGTTTTTTCTCCTAAATGGTATCTCGGATTACAAATTTGAGGGAATGGTTTCCCCTGGAGCATGTCGTTTACCCTAGGTGGGATGTAAAATCTGTGGGCACAAGCCTGCTATTAAAATGCCACCATGAGATTTTTCATAAATAATTGGAAAAGTTTAATTATGATTGTCGGCTCAAATAACATCTGAATAGAGTATCAGATCGACATTATGAGCTCACCGTTGCGTTCAGAATGCCGTGTTTACCCTAGGGGTGACTGTATCTTCTCTCTGCCTCGTGGTTTTTTCTAAGGTTGGGTCATGTGTTGATTTAATTGGATTTTTTTTAAAAAAATATAAACACCCCCTCTCCTTGCTCTACGTGCTGACAAGCCCCTCCACCTTCCTCTTCCCTTATTCAATAATGATCCACTGAATCGAGCCAAAAAAGTTCCCACGAGCTTGTATCTTGATAGTGGCCACTCCTATAACGAGCAGCGGAAATAGTTTAGCGTAGAATGAATCGGAGATCTACAAGAAGATAGGTAGTTTGAGTATTGAAATCCCTAATCTCATATATGCATTTTTTTCTTCATGTCATCAAATGGGTTGTGTAGTTCGGGTCCCAAGCTTTCAGATACATGTTTTGGATCTGAATTTGGAGCAGTGGGGTACTCCTGGTGGCTCCCGGATGTTTTCCGGTGGAAAACCCGGTCTCTGGTGGTGGCCATTGTAGATTATCGCAAGGGAGGAGGCGGCGCGGTGGATTCTGGTTAGAATGGTAGCGGCGCAGTGGATTCTGGTGAGGGCCGCGGCGGCACGGCGGATTCCGACGGCAATATGGTGGTTTCCGGCGAGGCAGGCGGTAGTACTGCCAGAATTTTCTAAGGGTACATTAGACCTTGTAACTCACAAACCGTAAGCCCAATTTGTGAGACATATGTGGAAACATGTTCCTTGAATCAAGACATACCTTTTTAACCCACATTAAAAATTTTATGTGTCGGGTTTTTGTCCCGGGACCATGAAAATTTGAAATTAATAATAATATTTTATTATTTTCAATTTCGACCCACCGTAACTTTTACATGGAGCATCCGATTGACGTGATGTTAGTGACATTATAATCATGATAGTTAGGTGGAACATTATGGATAGATTCCAAGTGATGTAATAGAGATCAAGATGTGGGCCTCATGACCTTTCTTTTGGGCATTTACGGAGAAACGTGACTTTTTCATTAATTGTCCATTTTGGACCAACGAGTAGACAATCTCGTCCATTTTTTCAAGGGAATTTCAATGGTGCAGAATGCATGATGTGTTTCAAGATCAAGGCGTGGGACCCACCCAAGAAATCTTTGGTGAAAAGTACCTTTTTCACTAGTTTTTTGTTTTAGGCGAATAAATTGCCTATCCTGTGTGTGTTTCCACGTAGATCGTGGTGGTGGCGTCAGTAATGGCCTATAAGGTTCGCAGTGTGGTGATGTTGTGGTTCACTAGGGATAGAGATGTTAAAACTAGCAGTGGTTGAGTGTAATTCCTTGGTTTGTTCCTATGAGGGTTCATGTTGCATTACAACCTTAGTATAGCTTTTTGATCCCATCAATATGATGTTTTACTGCTTGAGTTGTGACATCCCTCCAGTGGGTCTGGAGTGGTATCATCTAGCTTCGCTTTCCTATATCGGGTTCTTGGTATCAATGTTACTACTTATCCATGGGCGACGATCCTCTATCTTCCAGGTCAATCCCGTATGGTTTGAGGAATCATCGGTAAAATGATCCCCTACAAAGTAGTCCATGCATAGTAGGGTTGTGGAATTGTCAGGTATACGATTCCCTACTCAACATGTGGTTTATAGTAGGGTTTTGGTATCGTCGAGTATACGATCCCCTACTCGGCGCATGGTTTCAGTTGGGTTGCAGAATCATTGGTTATTCGATCCCCTACATAGCGAGTGTTTTTCTATAGGGTTGGTTCATCCTCGGTTTGATCCCCTAAATCACGAGTTATACTAGAAGGGGTTTCCGTTATCGTCGTGACCATCTTCACACGAGCGAAGATCCTCTATCTGAGTGATGTGATCTTTGGAGCACCAAGTCGGGTTTTTATATCCCCCAGTAGTTCCTTAGAGTGATACTCTATCTGTGAGATCTTTCAGATAACAGAGTGGGTTCTTGTATCCCCTAGAGGACCCTAGGATTGATCATGTATCTGGGAAGTTTAGTGTTTCCGCTATTTCATTGTCATGTTCTCAGTAACGCTATCCGACGAGCGTGTAATCTCAGATGGGCATCTAGGATGTTGGTCTGAGACCCGATGGAGTGTATCTCTCAGAATAATGTCATCTGGTAAGACAGAGCTTGTGGAGTGTGTTTTCTTAGTTATGTACTAGTCTCAGGAGATGGGACGATACCTCATGAGGCTTGATGCGTGAATGGGTATATCTGGTTGCTCATGGTATATGCATGGGATTATAGCAAAGTAGATGTTCATGGTGTATGTATGGGAATACAATTGAGCTGAGCTGACTAGTCGTGTTTAGTTGAGGATGGTCACAAGATGGAGTTTTACTCTCGTTTGTGTTCCCTCTGGCTGGGATAAGCTAACTGTTGCCTTTCAATTTCTCCATTTTATTATGGGGTTATTGGGACTCCTACTGAGTATTTCATATACTCACCACTGCACGAGCTTTTCCCTCACATGTTTATGTCTTGTGCAGACCACTTGCCTTTCGACAGAGTACCAGAAGGACCCAGAGCAGGTGGAGCATACTGAGCAAGACTGAACATGGTGTTTACCGGAGATGTGTCGAGGAGCTTACTCGCGGGTGTATTTGGTATAGTTTTCCCTCCTTCTGAGCAGGTTGGACACTTTTGTAGATTTCTTTTGGTGGGCCCTCTTTTTCCCTTTTGTCCTTCTGTTTCACTTTGGTTTGTGAAATATGTATGCATTATTTTCCTTTAAAGTTTATATATATATATATATATATATCTTCACTATTTCATGGAGGTGTATGTGGGTGTGTGTCTGTTTAGGTACCATAGGATAATGCCTTCCGTGTGTGTGATAGCCCACTCTGCGCTAGTCGCCAGCCCCTGGCCAATTAGAAGTGGGCTTGGGGAGTCGAAGATTGAGCCCTGTTGGGTCGGTTCATGAAATATTCTCAGGATGAGAGAATTGATTCTTGTATTTTCGTCAGTCTTATGATGAATGATAAGGGTTATGGTGTGTTGTTTGTAAGGAATTATGTTTCTCCAGACTACAATTTTCATTAGAAAATTTATTCTTTTTCTTTTGCATGTTTTTATGTGGGTAAAATGACTTATTACACAAGAGTATGATCTTGAATAATTTTTGGAACCACTCTGTTGGTCCCAATATATGGTTTTTACCATTGTATAGGAGTTTCATGGAATTCTGAGTGGTTCAAATTTTAATGGAATAATTAATAACTAATATTTAAATTAAATATTAAAATGTTCATGATGGTTTTTTGTTTGATATCATTTCAATGGAAAATCATAATGAGTTTCCTTCTCAACCATTGAGTCTATAATGTGGAGTTTATCCTTAGTGGGACATAAAAATTTGTTGGGTGTTGGTTCTAGACCAGACCCTTTTTTCATTTGTTTTTTTCTTATTTACATTTTTTTTCATACATTCCTTTACTTTATTCTCACGTACGATTGTAGATCTTCATCCTACACTACTCAACTGTATGGGGAAAAGTGAGGTAGAAAGTTATAGATATAGGTAAGGGAATATGGGTACCGCCATGAGGATCCCAACCTGCTGGATTGACGTGCAAAAAATGTGGACCACAGATTTGAAAAAAGATTTTGCAGTTTCCAGCTAAGGGTATTCAATTTTGAATAGTCACTTCAAAAAATATATATATTCATTTTTTTGGATTTAGAGCCCTTTTATTATTTATTTTTTCCTTTTGAGGTGGGATATGTAGTTTTGGGGGGTTTAAATAGTTGTTTCGGGTGATATAGATGGTTTTTTGTTCTGGAAGACTAGATAACCCGGCGTGTGGTTTTGGGGAACATATTTTTTGTTATTTAAAATTAGGTAATATTATATTTTAAAGTTTACATGACATGTTTGAGGTATACATTCGATGTACTGATTCTCAATTTTGTATATTTGTTTCCAACAAGGCTAATCCGTGTAGGGTACATGGTCGTGTAGACAACACGTCCAGACCCAGTGTGGTGAACATGAAATTTTAGAGTAAATGTCAAGGTAAACTTTATAGCTTGGACAAATGAGGGATTCATGATGATAAATCATGTGTGGTACATGTTGTGTTCCCTCATTATAGGTCATGTACCTTGGGTGTTTACACACCCTGGCCAGTGGAAGTACAAGCCCATGTGGGCTGTTCGGAGTTCACATCATGTATGGATGGTGACACATCGTGTACTACCCCTTTTCAACCCCATGAATGATTACCATGTATTATTTTCTAGGATTATGAATTTAATATGATATTAGTCCATAATTAGTAGTTTTCCATGTGGATCATGATGGATAAACCCAGGTAGTGATCTGGGGACACCTAATGGGAGTTTTTGGAATTACTCTTAAAAGAAGATGTTCTTCCATCAGAAATTGAATTCAGTCATCTCCTAATAGAGGGACAAGAAATTGAATGATAGGTTTTGTGTTCAGAAAAAAACAATTTTAGATCTTTATGTGATATGTGCAATGAGAAATCTATTGTGATTAATACCATATTGTCTTATCTATTGGGATCATCTCCCTTGTGAGATATTCCCTTATAGACCATAATTTCATGAGATTAATTGCTTCTGTGGAACCTATGATGGATTTAATTTCTTATATGTTAATATTTGGAGTCGCATGTAGGTTGCATTTACTTCTGTTTCATTCCAAGGATCCCCTGTAGGATGGATGAACCTGTTTTTAGACTATAGGCTACTAAGAAGGAATCATCTTCATTATTTATCTCGGTCGACCTAGAGGGTTCCAGTTGTTTAACCGACCATGAGATATAAATTGGTTTTGGGTATAGTTGGTTTTATGTGTCACCTTATAAACTGTTTTGATCTTTTAGTCCATTGGAGATATGGTAGTAGTGTTTTTTTGTCTTTTAGGTCCACCCATACTCAATTATTAATATATTTGATATATTTTTACTGATGCAATGTTATATACCATAGTTGATTCATGGATGGTGGTTGGTGAGCCTAAGATGTTGTGTCTTCCTTTCTTTTTGTAAGACCAAATGTTCTTCCTGGTAACCATTATGCTTGTCGAGAAGTCTAGAGTTGTTTCCTAGAATTAAACTATTGAAACTTACATGATGTATATAAGATTCCATGAATATTTACTGCTCATTGGATCAAGATGACTTGTATACCCTAAGTGATACTCTGATAACCATTGTAGGAACCCCTTGGATAGACTCAATGGACTGATTCCTTTTACATCTTGTGGGATAATTGGATTCACTATTGAAGGATTTCTATGGATGGACTCATAGGATGGTTGTTTCGACAGATTATATGGTTATTTATTCATGGATCATGACATGATAGTGGATGACATTGATTTAGTATTCCCCATGGATTTTGATTCCATGGTGTTCTTTCGGTCTTCCTACCCTATGGATTTGGCATGCTTGGACTCGTATAGGAAATGTTTGGTAGACATGTTTTTTGGACTCCACCCAGTTCCTTTTCTGAGTATCCATAAAGACGCTCATGGGACTTGATGTGGTTTCCGTGGATGAGTTCCTTGGATCCATGCCATCATTTTTCAACACTTCATTATATGGTAAGGTTGTGAGGGATGTTAATTTTGATTATGCAGCATAGGATGTTGTAGATTCCTTGGATGAGTTCCTTGGATCTTACCCTTGGGTTATGACAGTAAATTACACTGTGTGTACCAATGTGGATACTTGTTATGAGTTCCCAGGATCTGACCCCTGGGGTCTGACACGTCATTAATTGCGATAGGCCTATGTGGATTCATTGGATGAGTTCTTTGGATATGTCCCTTGGGTTCTGACACTTGATTAGTCGACATACTCCAAAGTTTGTTGTAGTGACCTTTTATAGGATTGACCATCGGTATATGGTATCCTATTTTTATAAGATTGACCACTGGTATACAATATACATGTTTAGTTATTAGAGGTGAGAATGGGTGAACACTAGTGTAAGATGATTACCCCCTACAGTGATGTAGCTTACTCAGAGGTTTTTCTGACAATGGTTGAGGTAGGTGTTTATCACTCTAGATTACAGAACCAAGGATCTACATAAGTTTTGTTTAATTTTGTTTGTTTCACTCACTCATGAATGTAGTATTTAGGAAGGTATGTATTTATTGGTATGGGACAATAAATTTATACACATAGAGATATGAACATCCATTATGGATCATTCCTAGAAGAAAAGGATAATAGACTAAGGATTCAGCTGTTATTTCACATTTTATTTTACTTACTTTCTTAGTTGTGTCTCAATGAGACTAATCAATTTTCTTGCGTACACTTAGGGAAGGTCATTTATATAATTCTTATCAAGGTGGAAAACTGTGATTGTTTCTCACACTTTCACATGATCCTCAATATATGTGTCAACATATATATGATTTTTAGATTGAGAACGATTTTCAGAGTGGATTTGGATGAGGCCTAGTGTTTCAAGATATAGTAGAGCTTATATGGTGGTTCTAACCAGGCTCATACATTTCAACAGTGTTAGGAGACCGAGTACGTAGTTTGGATCAATGTTAGTAGTAGAGACATGTACTTTTATTTTCATTTTTTTACTCTTTTATCTATATTGTTGACCTAGTTCGTGACTAGTGTTTTATTTTATAGAAGATATGTTTAGGATTTTAAAACTTTTCTATTCTTATTACAAGATATTCTATTTTATTTTATTTACTACTTTTTTACTCCATTTGTTAAGTGTTGTGTATGATACTTAGTTGTTTTATGATATTCTATCACTCTAATATGAGGGCATATACTCCCAATTATCACCTCGTAGAACCTCGTTGTTAGTCGGCATCCTCTTCCATAAAAGGAGGCACTCTTGAGGCCACATAACCTTCCAGGTTGGAGCACTAGTTCAGTAGAATATAGGTTAGGATGTTACACATAATCAACATAAAATTGTAATAAAATATATTTAATCTTTTATAACATCACATTCCTAAAGTGTATATACCCTAATAATATATTCTTGAAAATATACTAATATTACCAAACATAACCTGAATAACAATTATATAAATACCTAAAAAATAATATATGTTTCTAAAACATTAACAAATTATTATTACGTAAATAAATATGCATAATGGCCATAGTTTTTCATTTACATTAATCATATAATTTTACCCAAAACAAATTCATAAAATTTGATTATAATTAATAACAATTATATCAACACAAAAGATTCTATTTCCCCCAAATGTTTCTCTAATATTGTTTTCTAAAGTCCCCAAAAATTAAATAACATTCTTCCCAAAAATAATTAAATAGAATATTATAATAAACCTAAGGGATACATAGTGAAAAATAATATTTTAAAACAAAAAATAGTAATAATATTAAAAAATAACAATAATTTCATAGTTAAAAATTCAATTTTCAATCCCCAAGGTTATATTATCTTATATTCACAAAGTAAATTTAATATTATTCTTAATTAACTATTCATCAAATCTGACATAAAATGGGAAATAATAACATAAATCATATATTTTTTCATAAATACCTATTCACATTTCCAAAAAATATCACTAATATCCCATGATTAAAATAAGAAAACATTAAATGGCGTATTTATACCTTTGAAATCATGATCATAATTAAACTTATCATTTAATAAATAAAATAACATAGCATCATGACTCATGAAACAATATATATATATATATATATAATTAAATCATTCCACATCCTCTGCAAACCATTTACCATGGGTTTTCATCTCCTTCTCTAATATATCCATCATAATATAAAAACATTAATTTTTAAATATTCCAAAAAAAATATCTGTATGTCTTTAGTAGTAAAAATAATTTAAATAATTTAAATAATTTATATTTTATTAATAGTTTATTCACTTTAATCATATGGCCCTGCTAAGCCTTATTTTGTATGATCATGGTGGTCCTCGTCACAATATTTCAAACTAGAGAATTGATTGTTATACATTCAAATATCCTCACATGAAAAAAAGTAATTACTACATTAAGAAGAACATAGTTCCACTCTAGTTTATTAATTTAACCTTTATTTTTTATTAATATTTTAATATATTATTCCTTATATATAAATATATATAACATCTTAATATTTATTTATGAAATTTACATGGGTTATTTATTCAAACAATCTTAGAAAATTCGATGTTGAATAATTTTAACGTAATGATATTTGTCAAAATAAATTCTATGAAACGCTATTTTCTATATTTTGGTTTGCTAAGAAACTCAGATAGATTCAAATTGAAAATCTTTACTCAATATTTCATTTTACGAATAACTACAATATTTTCTATTAAATTTCATATCCCTTTTGGTTTATTGTTAAAATATTCACCACAATGTGATTCTTATACATTATAAACATGGTTTATTTTTGTTCCATAAATTTTCAAAAGAAATAATGGTTAATGTGTGTATATTAAATAAAATCATACTAAAAGAGATTCCCAAACCCCTGTCACCTACTACTCAAATCATTTATGTATAAAAAATAAAAATAATTATCTAAAACATACCAAACTATAATTTCATAAAATTAACTTTAATTATGACTTAAACCATCACATTAAACCCTAATGTTTTCTCATAAACAACATTCTAACATGTAACATAATCTAAAACCTTCACAGAATAACAACGAGAACATGCCATATAATAATTGACCCATAATTACACAATTTATAACATGGGTTTCAATATATATCATTTCTAATATATATTAATTTTAGAGTTTCAATTAACTATTACAACCATTATATAAAAAAATTGGAAACATCCTTTTAGTTTATTATTCTTGCAAACTAATTTTTTTATGTTAATACACATTAGTTACATTAACATAATTTTTATTAATTGAAGATGAGCCCCCATTGACCACACTTTACCTTAAATAATCTTCTACTCAACTTATAATTTAAAATCACTATCAATTGGGTTACAGAAAAAATAGTTAAAATAACAATGTAAATTTTCATTCCATGGGGTTTTTTAAAGGATATTTAAAAACCTTTCCATGAAAAATAACCACTCACCTCTAGAAGATCACATAATTTACATAAAATCAAGTGGTCATTTTCATGACCTATAAACTAAAAATATTTTCATTAAACCTCATAGATAGCATTGAAAAAAATAATTTATAAATCATGGGAAATTATTCATATAATCACCCTATATGAGCCCTTAAAATTTAATGAAAGTTATATTTAATTCATGTAAGTATCTTATCAAGAAAATATCATTACATAATGCATTGGAGGGAAATATTGGACAAAATTATAATCATATTAAATTTAAAAGAAAAATATCATAGTCAAAACATTTTTAAGGTTTCACCTTTTATCATAAATCCCTTGAAATACTCATGAGAACCCATAAGAAAATGTAAATTCCATTTGAGAAAATATATTTAGAAATAGCCCTTTCCATTGAAAATATATAAAAATGTTAAATTTACCTAATAATATGAATGGAATATTATTTGAAAATCCATATAAAAGTAATTTTTTTTATTTCATATATGTTCTATAATATACTATGTTATATAATAATATCATATCCTATGATTGTATCATTTAGTTCATATATAACCATCATTTAATTAATAATATATAATGAAAAATAATGCACTTTATGGCATATTTCCATGATATTTGAAGAAAATTCCTTGGTGGAACATATTATAAGGGGGTGATAAATCATTTAAATAAAAAAATATAGATACATCCATGATTCACATAACTTTTTCGATAGGTTATTGAATTATATTTTTTGAACCCTATTATAAGAATTTCTAATAAACATAATTTTATAATCATTTAAATGTGATTCGAAACACACATGGAGGATTAGTAGTAGAATTAAATAATTATGTTAGAAAGAAATATATCACCATATTTCATTAAATCATAACTCCAAACTGATAAAAATTTATTAAAAAATATACAAATTTTTAAACACTATTATATATGACGAATTATTTTGTGATATTATTATGAAATTGTAACGAACCATTTCAACTCTCACATGATTAATTATTAGTGTCTCCTATAAATAAAATAGAATATATAAATCAAAATAACATTGTTAGAAAATTTACTGTAGAAATTATGTTTTCATGAATAATGTTTTTTTTACATATATTTAAAAAATTTCTATTTATTTTGAGATATATATTTTTTTAAAATAAATATCCATGTATTTAATGTCATTTGAATTTATAATTTTGGATAGATTGTGATTATATTTTTATTCATAAAATATTATTTATTTTGATAATTTGTTTTTACATTTTTAGAACTCTAATATTTGGACTCATATATATTCAATTTTTTTATAAGAAAAAAAGAACTCAATGATCAATATCCTGATTTTTAAAAAGATAATAAAATATGATTAATCATTTTTACTAGTTGGAATGTGACTTGAGAATTATAGAATAATAAATTCATTATAATGTATTTTGATTCATTCAAGAAAAATTATGTATTAAATTCAACTACCATTAGTCCCCACTTTTCATAAGAAACAAAAAAAATCATCTATATTTTGATATCAAAAAAAGATAATTCAATTATTTTACTTTGATTATTAATTTCCTTATAGTTATAATATATATATGTTTAAAATATATATTTGATATTTTTTATAAAAAAATTGTTTCAAATTATTATGTTATTATTTTATATTAGTCATAATTGGATCAAATATCATGGACCTATATTATTATGAGCTATATCCATATTTAAATATTTTTGTTTCCCATTTCCCAGAATTGAGATTTAAAAAGAAATACATATTATTGAATATAATTTGTGTATTTTTATATCCTAATATGTCAAATTCATCTTCTACTTGTTCATACAGAACATTAAAAATTGAATCATCTTTTTTCTGAATTTTAAATGTTAATAAAATTCATATAATGTTTTTGGTATACTTAAGTCATGAATTATGTATAATAAAATCGTAAAATTTTTAAATATAAATTAAATAATTATGAAAATATCATGTATCAGATTAATTGGTAATTAATTCATGTGCATAAAAAATATAGTAAACACCATAGTCCTATATTTTTTTAAATGATGAATTTTATTTGGTCTTAATCGTCATTTTACACAAGAATCAACTATTATTGGAAAATTAAAATATTAAAATATTAGTTCAAAAATTCAAAATACATAATTTAATAAATTAATCAACCATAATTGTATATTTATTATTACAAACCAAAATTTATTGGTATTAAATTTTAATGAAGAATATATCGCTTTCAATCATTTTTGGATAAATATGTGTGGATTGTTAGTGTGGAAAATAAATATAATTAAAATGTATATATGTTCATTTTTATCACCTTGGGTGTGAGATTAAAACATTTTTATATCTTATATTTCACCAACATATCATGTTTCATATTTTATTAAATTAAAAATGAATGGAAGTCCCTTGATGAATTTTGCATTATCATGTTTCAATTCATACATGTAAAATAATATATATTAATAATATTTATTTTTTAAAAATTTTGACACATTAGGTGTCAAATTAATGCATAAATTATTTTTATAAGCCACCAAAATAAAAACAAAGTTTTTCAAAATTATTGTAAATATTAGTTCTTATTCTAAAATTCTGGTCAGATGTGTATAACACATGTATTAAAATTAATATATATTATTTCAATAAACCTCTGTATTCTCAATATATTTAGTATATATTTCTAAAACAATCATTATATATAGCTCAAAAATAAAACAATTTTTTTTTAATTTTGATGATCAAAAGTGGTTTTTTAATCATATTTTTGATTTTTTTTGTATTTTGAATGATTAAAAACACACATTTTTTAATATAATTTTATATTTTTTGAAAATGATTATTTCTCATTAAATTCTCATTAAGTCCAATAGGTTAAAATTCTCTAAAATATTTTCCTCAAATTTCACAATGTGATTGATCTTATTTAATCAATTTTTTTAGTTTTCATATAAAGTTTTAGTCATAAAAAATATTCATTTTTATAACTGTTTTTCAATCAGAACATGTATCTCATGTATAATCACTTTGGGATTTGAATAAAATAAGATAAAATAGTATTTTCAATTGATACAATAAAAAATATAAACATGTCAATGTTTTAACAATAAAAGTATTTTTAATTGGAAATTATTTATAATTTTTTTTCAATGGGAATCAAGAAAATGTCTGATTAGTTTCAAATTATAAATCCCATTTTATAACTTTAATTGGATATTACATGAATCATTAACCTTTTTGAAAACCTTCCTTATCAAATTCATGTTGTGATAAGGATGATTATTACAAAAGTGGGTGCCTTAATATTTTGAGTGTAGGTCGGTTGGATGATAATTTTGATAGGCTTATACTGATTGATGAATGTTCTTTTTAATTTATATGATATATCTCCTCCAACTTTTATGATTATAATATCATCCTAGTCATATTTGATAGTTATGAGATATTTTTAGTACCTTTCCCCACATATGAGGACCTGATCCTTTTTTTAATTAATATACTATAGAAGAGTTAATGATGCGAGACTTGTTAAGGGTAGTGAATTGATTGTTAACATTGAAACTCCACCAATAGAGATGTTGATGGATACCACATGATTATGTATAGGTTCTCCTCAGGGGATGTTTAATAATTATAAATTATTCTATATCCTCAATTATTTTCTAGTTACATTATTTTTGTGAAATTAACGAATTATTATTATATGGATCTATTAAAAGTACTCCATATTTTATTTTATATTATTCTCATACACCCATTAACCTTTTTATAATTACATTATGAATTATTTGTAATTATATTTTAATTCCATTCACATGGTCTTCTTTTGGTTTTCAAAAGATTATTACAAAATATTTTTTTGAAATGGGGGTTTAAATAATGAAGAGAAAAAGTATTCACAAAAACATATTTTTAGTATTACTGATGTGTTGTTTGGAAAGGGAATATTTTTCTAGATAATAAATAATTTTTTTCAAATAAGAAAATATTTTTATAGCCACCTGACCCTAGAAATCTAAAGCCATTTACTAATATCATTTTATTGGAATATTATTCAAGGAAACAAATCCTAAAATACCAAATAGTTTGTAAGTTTTCATAAACAAGAAACACACATCAGACACACATTAATTTTGAAATACATAAATAACAATGTAATTTTTTTCATACAAGAAAAAGATTATTTTATCTTGTGTATCACTTGATATCAATAATATTGAGCTTCCTAGAATCTTGTAGAAATAAAACATAAAAAAGGTTTTCCAAAATAAAATTTAAGGGTTTTGTATAATGGAAAAATTGTGAATAAAATTATAATCAACTGGGAAATGACAATTTCTAAGTTCATGAGAATTTAAACAAATGTATATAGATTTATAAACATGGAATGTTAAATAAATGGACACACATTCCATTTAAATAACAGGAAAAGTTATAATATATATTTAAAGGTAAATAACTAAACACACATTCCATTTAAATAACCATATAAGAAATAATAAATATTTCACAATATGTAAATGAAAAAACATTCCATTTAATGAATAATGTGATTAAAAAAAAGATATATATATATATTTCATATTGAACATATCATGGATTATAGTATATAAAGTCTAAATAAATAATATCCATAGATATGGGACTTCATGTAACACCCATAGCTTCCATGGTATGTTTCCCTTTGAATAATGAAATAGATTTCATTGTACGCAACTTCATGATTCTAACACACCACAACCAATCAAAGAAGCCATTATGAATAGTAATACCCACATTTTGGAATCTTATTAATTTTCTCTTTCAAATTGGACTTCATTTTTGGATTTGTAATATCAAAATTATACAAGGGTGAATTATTTGTGTTTTTTAGAAAACATTCAAATTTTGATGAATAGTGAAAAATACTAAACATTAATTAAAAACAACTTTTTTAATCAAAATACTTTATAGAGATATATTATAATATTGAGAGGTTTTAAAGTATAATTATAATATATTTTTACCATTTAATCAAATATTGGTAATTGGATGTAATTTCACATTTAAAGTAGCCATAAACAAGCTTTAATCTTTTGATAGTTATTATTTTTTTAAAAACACGCACTTTATTTTGGCAACGGGAATCAATTTTAAATTAATATCTGACACTTCTGTGTTTTGAATTTAGAAAAATTTATTCCACATTTAGAATAATTAGGTTCAAATTGTGTAAATAGGTAAATTTTAATTTTATACATTTTGAATAATTACTTCGGTAAATATTTTATTTATTATGGTTAAAAGGTAAATCTGGTAATTAAGGGTAACAAAATAATATTATAATAATATTAAACTATCCTAACATTTGTCCTAACCCTATTGGTTGCTACATGTCCGACCATGGGCACCTTTGGGTTGATTTTCGAACCTCATGGAGCCACTTGTCAGTGATAATGACACATTATATTAGTTAAGTTAAAGTAAATACAAAAATGACATAAGCATATACCTTTTAGTAAAACAATTTTTCCATAGGGTTATGCATGTGATCTCTTCGACTATAAATATTAATTAGAAAGATTAAAATATTTAGTATATAATATTATTTTATTTATAATTGTTTTACATTGAATAATTAAATTTATTTGTTACACAATGATGATGCAATATTTTCCTTTGTAATGAATGAATCAAGTAAATGGTATTATAAATGTTAAAATAAATATAATTATAACGTTTTGATTAAATCCAAGAATTTTATAGGTTATTAAGACATGTTAGGATTGCTTAAATTAATTTATGTTGAATTAATAATGTGTTTAGTACTTTAATAAAAATAAATTATTAAATGGTGTCAAAATTGACATCAAAGCGTTTTTAAAACATATATATATTATTAATTGATATTCTATTCATAAAAATATACGGTTCAGCCAAGGGACTTATATAATGATAGTTTCATCATTAATGAACTACTTGTGGTTCTATTGGAAGTATATTGTATGTTTATTAACTATATAATATAAAAATACAAAGAGACATGGTAAATGTCATACTATTTAACTTAGTGTTAAATATAAATGTTAAGGTTAATATAGTGACCCAAACCTATCTAAAACCTATTGGTTGAGTGTTTATCGACCCATCCCCACTTTATCCTTTAAATAATATACTTTTGAGCCATTATAAACCAGGAATGATTTTATTAACTAATAATATTTTTAGTTTTTTCTATGGTTCCCCTCACCCCTGTTATAAAAGGGCACTCACCCTTCTCTCTAATTCACACCTTCAATGCCTTGTGTCACGGCCAAAACCTGCCAAAATATCCTATAAAAATACCTAACTTTATCCTAGAAGCCCTCATTTGGTCAGAATGGCAACTTAAAAATCCATTTTGATCAAATCAAAAGGAAGAACTTGGAGAAGATGTAATAATTTCACCACCCTCTTTCAAGTTTTTTTCTTCTTCCACTTATTATTAATTAGTTATTTCCATTATAAAATAATAAATCCAGTATCTTATTTATACTATGATGTTATTATAAATATGGTACATCCATATTCATTATTCTATCCATTCTTTGAATGACATGTCATCATACGTGTGTACGTACGGATTACCGTCTCCACATCGTGATGTAATTGTTATTCAATACATTATTATTTGGATGGGTATAATAATGATGTGTAATTAATGTAAATAATAAATATATCATGATAATTATTCTTTATATATGATATACCGTACAATTATATATTATTTTAATCTCAAAAGAATGATATTGTCGTCCGTGCGTACGTATGGATTACCGTTTCCACAAACGCGATGCGATTCATTCCCCATTATATCCATTGAAGAAGAAATTTCATTTGATGATTAAAAATAATGTTTATATACATGATATAATTCTTGATATGAATAGGATACATCCCAACCAAAAAACATATGGCTCACATAACATATAATATAAAGGAAAACAAATCTGTTAACACCCGAAATGATTATAATACTAAGATATTATTAATAAATCTATATTAAAAGATCATATATGATATCATATTAATGTATATTATTCTTGTATAATTTAATAAAAATTATTCTACCATTATATAAGAGGTTAAACAACCCTCAACCATAGAAAAAGTACATTGTGAAGGGATTCTTATCTCACTTTTAATTATGTGAGATTTCTATTGTTCTCCACTTATTTATTAAATGTGGTGTATTGTGTACTATAATTAGATATATATGTTGTCATGATTCTATTTATATTAATGATATTCTATGATTCATTTAGTTATTATTATCTTTTGTCCATTCAACCAGATTTATTACAACTATGTAAGGGTTTTCATCTCACTTACTATTTCTGTGTGATTCATGCCATACTGCCGCTATTTCCTTTTGTGTTGTGTATGTACATCCCAATGATTGTATTATTTGTGTTATATAATTTAATTTATGAGTAATTAAATATTAATTTTATGATCCATCTTTCATGGGATGCATGTTTCATAAGTTACTAAATTTGTAAGGGAATTTAAAATTTCAATTTCCACTCATTCGGCTTTATGCATAATTCATTGATTATTTTACTCCCAGATTATATGTGGATTCTAAATTAATTGTCATATGTAATATTTTTCACTCCCCTTTCTTTTGATATAATTTTGATATACATAATAACTTCATTAATAAATTCTCAAGTCATCAATATGAACTTGATAAGAGTAATTTTAACTCAATCTCCATTTGTTGAGATAAATATCCAATTCCATTGTGTTGTTTTTACAACAATATCTATGAATTTCCTCTGATTAATTTACACTGAATATCCAATCATGTTGAGTATATTTATATTTTTCACACATAATTATGTTATTGATTTATCTTTAACCTAAGTATTCAGTCATTATAAGAGATTTCATCTCAATTTACATTCCATTGAGGCTTCTTCGTTGTTATACACCAAATCAATTTTATATGGTGTATATAATGTACTTTGACATAGTATATCATGAATCCATTTATTCTCATGATATTACATTGTTTTGATTACCTCAATTATTTTTATTCAAGTTTCTCTATTTTGGTTAGGAAATCTGACTAAAATATCATTTTAAAATGTTTTAAAGATTTATTATTATAAATCATTCTCATTATTGTCCATGTTTTAAAAATGGTGTTAAGGATTTATTTATATGGACATTAATGATTTAAAGTTAAAATTACTTTTTAAATATTCAATGTGGTATGGGACACATTGAAACAATAATATATTTTCAATGGCTTCTTGATAAATAGTGTGACTTTTAAATGTTTTCAAGAAAAAGGGGGATATTTCTCTCAAATAGTTTTGATGATTATTTTCATCTATGTCAATATCCTTCATTATTCTAGATTGTGGTTAATATGTTATAATACAATCATCCATATTGTATTTATTGAGTTATGTTTGACTGTGGATGTGCTATTTTTGTACCATTCATGGTTTTTGGATATTTTATTGACATTTAATATGCTAGTTTTAATATGAATGTTTATGTTATGTTTAAAAGTTTTCATATGAGGAATGAATTGGACTTATTATGTGACGGGTGGAGCCCTCTATAGCTCCTTGATGCATCAGTAGGTCTCATGAGACACACATGTGTCTTGGCACAAGGCCTTGACAAAATCTTATTTGTAGTCTTGGCACAAGGCCATTACTATGTGGTTATGATAGTCTGGATTATGAATTCCGTCATTATGAAAGTGGTAATTGATATTGCATGTGATTATTCGACTAGTATAATATCCTTTTGAATATGTAAATGGAATTATTTTATTTTATTTTTTCAATATTATGCTGATGTTCAAGTTTAAAAGTATATTTTTAGTTATATATTTCTTTAAATCATTATACTTATTTATGAATGTTTCAGATATATTGTAATCCTTACTAAGCATCTGAGGTTACCCCTTTCTATGTTTTATTTTTCCCAGGATGTGAAGTAGTATTTTATGAATGACCTACAGGGATAGTCTGAGGGGATATGAGTGTAGACTATGGATACTATGTTGTTTTAGTTTTCCATATTATGATGTAATGTAAACCTTATGAATGTATCTAGCATATCAAAGGATAATAAACTAATTGGTCTTTCAAGACTTGATCTTTTGTGATCATGCCAATGATATATAATAATGCACCGGCTCTAGAATTCTGGGGTCGGGGTGTTACAGTTGGTATCAGAGAAATTATAGTACAATCCTTGAAAACTAGATTTAGATAAAATCTTTTTAGAGCACATAAACCTAATATAGAAATTGATAATTAGCATAGAATAACTTCCGATAATTTTGGTATTGTATAGATTTTGTGATTTTTCCATGAAATACATCCCTGTCTGGATACAAGCAGCTAGAGGTGGCTCTGGCACAGATGTAACTAGGTGTAAAACCTGAAAACACCTCTTTGAGCTAGGCTTGAACGAGAACTTTTGCACGACAATGGGCCTTACTGCACTCTTGGTTACGACACTCCTTGGGGATATTCCTAGGATAATTTACATTTTTATTACAAACCGATTTGATGTATTTTAATATAGTATGAGAATAAATGACCTTGGTAAATCTTAAGGTGTTTACAATTGAGAATATGGTTTCATGATATTCACTAAATGATTTTATGACTACTATTACTCACATAATGCTTTATGGTTTTAGTCAATGGCTGGATTCCAAGGAATTCATAATAACATTGAGAATGATGATCAATGTGGGAACGGTGGTCAAAATGATCACAAAAATGGAATGTTGATAGGCATAAAAGATATCATGTTCATGAGATATCAGTTTTCCAAAATTATGATCAACAACATATATATTAACCAACTCCAGGACTCAAAATGAAGAGAAATGTGATGAATGATAAGAGCTCTAGTAGCGGAGGCCATAGAGAAAAGATTCCCCAATTTCCATCATGTAGGAAATGTGGAAGGACACACCCAGGAAAGTGTCTCAATGGAAAAAAGAAATGCTTTACATGTGGGAAAGAAAGACATAAAGTGCATAATATTCGAGGAAAAATTAAGAGTACTATGGAAGAAAATAAAAATTGTTCCAAGAATCCATTTATAGTCATTTTCCATAAATGTAGGAGACCTGGACACTACCCGAGTGAATTTCCTATTCTATAGGATATTTCATGGTCAAAGAACAAACAATGTGGAAATAAATGGTTGGAGAAATGTTTAAACATATTAGTGCTCCTTGTTTATGGGATTACTTTGAAATAAGTTTCTCTTGTATTTGTAACCCTGCAGTTTGCCATGTGAGAATGATATTTGAGGAAGACTTATCTTTTCTCTTGTAGATATAGTTATTAATAACCATTTGGTTTTATATGATCATTGGTTTTAAGTAAATTACAAATTATTATATTTTATTATGAAAATACAAGGTATGAGATAGCATTTGTGGTTAAATTATGTTAAAGTTATTTTGAGGAATTTATCTCATTTTGGTAATGTTATAAAATATAGTTTTTGAAAAAGGACAACACGCAGACTGTGTGATAACCCATCGCATCAGACAAAGCATTGGGAATTGATCCCACAACCAAAATGCGATTGGGATTTATCACCTACCACTAGACTACGTGATGTCCCTGGTTAGTGTGACTAATTATTTGTAGTTAAATGATTTTATTGATCAATAATAATTTTATTTGAGATATTATGTCTTATCAAATGAATACCCTTAGTATAGGAAAATGATTTGGTGATTAAGTGATAAATTCTATTTTGGAAGATGTTCTCTTTGTTGAGAACAATATATGCCCAAGAAAAATAGAATACTATGGGATTTCATTTGAGGAGTAATGGTGGATTTTTAGCTATGTTTTTATTGTGGATTTATTGCGATTTGTTTTATTCATGGAAATGATTAACCTATAATAGAGAATATGTGATTAGGTTAATTACTTTTAAGTATGTGTCATTAAGAGTAGTTGATGTCTTTTGGATATACAATTTAACGTGGAAGTCTACATAACAAAATTCATCTACATTTTAGGTTTCAATAATATTTTGGATTATATAGATGGATTTTAAGTACAATTGTTTATTGAATGATATTTATTTAACTTTGGGGTATTGTTGGTTTAATTTTAGAAATTAATAGTAGTGTTTCTTTATCTAAAGGAATATACATTTGGGGGATCATCATATCTTGTACAAAAAGTTTTGGTTTTGATTAATATCTAATGACAAGATAAATATGTTGTTTTTTCATTGTGAATCATGTGACTCTCTAGAAGTTTATTCTAGCTCTTCCACTATGACCAAGTCTTCTTGAATACTCATCATTTAAAAAAATTGAGTTAGTGGTTGATATTTATTAAAAAATGAAACTCTACATAAAAAGTATGTATCTATTTATGTTCTCAATAAATCTCTTAAATTATTTCCTACTCCTTATGTAATTTAACATAAAACAAATGTTGTCCGTTTAATTTTCCTTCTAGGAATCTGATGACTGTTTGTCCCATCACAAGTTAGTGGTTTTCTTGTTGTTAAATTTCTCCTGATCATTTTTCTATCCCTCTCCATTAGAACTTGAAAATTAGTTTATCTTATATATCCATGTTTTCCTACATGGAATCCTAGTTTGGGTTATCATGGGTGACCTTTGTACTTCCCTTTCTTTCTTTTAAAGTGATATTTTTATTGAATCTTTTTCCGATGTGGGACTTTCCATTATATTCCCAAGCCCGATTTAAAAAATTTCCAGGATACAATTTATTGAAGGAGGGTATAATGTAACACCCCTAGTTTCCACGGTACGTTTACCTTTGAATAATGTAATATCTTTTATTTTATGAAACATTCAGATTTTAGCACACCACGACCAATCAAAGTAACTGTTATGAATAGAAATTCCCACTTTTTAAAATTTTATAAATTTTATCTATTAAAATAGGATTAATTTTTTGGATTAGGTATATCAAAATTATCCAAGGGTTAATTTTTGGTATTTTTTAGAAAACATAAAAAATTTGATGAAGAGTGAAAAATACTAAATATTAATTAAAAACTAATTTTTTAGTCTAAATCATTTATTGTGAGAAATTATAATATTTAGAGGTCTGAATATGTAATTAGAATATATTTTTACCATTTAAACCAATATTGGTTATTGGATGTAATTTAAAATTTTAACTACAAGTAAACGAGTGTCAATCGGTTGATAGTTATTATTTCTTAAAACACAGTCTCTTTGTTTTGACAACAGAAATTAATTTTAAATTAATTTCTTCCACTTATGTATTTTTAATGTATAAAAATGGATTCCATATTTATAATCAGGAGGTAAAAATTGCGTAAATAGGTAACTTGTATTTTTGAGACATTTTGAATAATTACATTGGTAAATATTTTATTTACCATGGTTAATGTGTAAATCCGGTAAATATGGGTAAAAATATAGTATTATAATATTATTAAATTACCCTAACATGTGTCCTAACACTATTGGATGATGCATGTACGACAATGAGCATCATTTGGTCGATTTGGGGACCCCATGGAGCCACTTTTAAGTGATAATGACAGTTTATATTAATTAAGTTAAAGTAATACAAAAATGACATAAGCATATATCTTTTAGTAAAACAATTTTTACATAAGGGGCTTTCACGTTATCTCTTTGACTATAAATATGAATTAGAAAGATAAAAAATATTTCTTACATAATGGTATTTTATTTATAATTTTTATACATTTAATAATTAAATTTATTTATGGTACAATGATGATGCATGTTTTTCCTTATTAATGAAAGAATCAAATAAATGGTACTATAAATGTTAAAATAATTATAATTTGAATGTTTTGATGATATAAACGAATTTTATAGGTCAATATTACATGTTAATATTGTGTAAATTAATTTATTTTTAATTAATAATGTTTTTAGGACTTTTGTAAAAATCAATTATTAAATAGTGTCAAAATTGACATAAAAGAGTTTTTAAAACAAATTATATTTTTAATTGATATTCTATTCCTAAAAATCTAAGGTTTGTCCATAGGACCTATTTAATGATATTTGCATCATTAATTAACCACTTGGGGTTCCCTTGAAGGTATATAGTATTTTTATTAACTAAATAATAAATAAATACAAAGAGACATGGTAAATGTCAATCTATTTAACTAAGAGTTTCATCTAAATGTTAATGTTAATATAGTGACCCAAACCTATCTAGAACCTATTGGTTGAGTGTTTTTAGACCTATCCCCACCTTATACTTTAAATAATCTACTTTTGAGCCATTGGAAACCGAAAATAATTTTCTTATAAAATAATATTTCTTGCTTTTCCTAAGGTGCCCCTCACCCCTCTTATAATAGGGCACTCCCCATTCTCTCTAATTCACATCTTCAAAACTGTTTGGCTCAGCCAAACCCTACCGAAATATCCTCTCTACTTTCCTCAATTCATAATATATTCCCTACTTTGGTGAGAAATCCAACTTAAGAATCCCTTTTGATCAAATCAAAATGAATAACCCGAAGAAGAGGTAATAATTTCACCACCCTCTTTCAGGTTCTTTTCTTCTTCGACTTATTATTTCATTGTTATCTCCATTATAAAATAATAAATACACTATCTTCTATATAATTTTATGTTATTATAAGTATGTTACATTCATATTCATTATTCAATTCGTCCTTTGAATGACATGTCATCATACGTGCGTACATACGGATTACCTTCTCCACGTCGTGATGTAATTGTTATTCAATACATTATTTTTTGGATGGGTATAATAATGATGTGAAATTAATTTAAATAATAAATATATCATTATAATTATTCTATATATATATGATATACCATCCAATTATATATTATTTTAATATCAAAAAAATGATATTATCGCTCGTGCGTACGTACGGATTACTGTCTCCACGAACACAATGAGATTCATTCCCCATCGTATCCATTCAAGAATAAATTTCATTTGATGATTAAATATTATATTTAGAGACATGATATAATTCAGTATATGAATAAGATACATCCCATCTATAACAAATATGGCTCACATAACAAAGAATATAAAGGAAAACGAATTCGTTAACAACCGAAACGACGATAATACTATGATTTCATTAACAAATCAATGTTAAAAGAACATATGTGATTTCATAGTAATGTATAAGATTCATGAATAATTCAATAACAATTATTTCACCATTATAAAAGAGTTTAACCTACCCTTGACCAAGGAAAAAGTACAAAGTAAGGGGTTTCTTATATCAGTTTTAATTTTGTTAGATTTCCATTGTTTTCCACTTATTTATTAAATGTGATGTATTATGTACTATAATTTGATATATATATATATATATTGTCATGATTCTCTTTATATTCATGATATTATATGATTTATTTTGTTTTTATTAAATTTTTTCTATACGACTCGATTGATTACATCGAAGTAAGGGTTTTCATCTCACAACCTATTTCCGTGAGATTCTTGTCGCACTGCCACTATTTCCTTTTGTGTGGTGTGTGTACTGCCCAATGATTGTTTTAATTATGTAATATACTTTAATTTATGATTAATTACATATTCAATTTATGATATATCTTTCATGGTATGTATGTTTCATAAGTTACCAAATTGGTCAGGGAATTTCAAATTTCATTTTCCACTCATTCGTCTTTACGTATACATCATTGATTATTTTAATCAACTATAACGTGTGGAATAATTATTCATTTGCATATGTCATATTTTACACTCCCCTTTCTATTGATTTACTTTTTATAAACAAAATCACTCCATTAATAAATTCTCATGTCATTGATATGAACTTGATAAGAGTAATTATAACTCAATATCCATTTGTTGAGTTACATATCCAATTCATTGGTGATGTTTTTACAAAAATATGTGTGAATGTCCTATGATTTATTTACACTGAATATCAAATAATATTGGGTGTATTTATATTTCTCACACATAATTATGACATTGGTTATTTCTTTAATGTAACGATACGGTCTTTATAAGTGATTTCATCTCAATTTACGTTCCATTGAGACTTCTTTGTTGTTGTACACCAAATCACTTTTATATGGTGTATATAATGTACTTTCACATAGTATATCATGAATAAATTTATTCTCTTGATATTAAATAGTTTTTATTACATCAATTATTTTTATTCAAGTGTCTCTCTTTTGGTTAGGAACTCTAACAAAAATATCATTTTAAAATGTTTTAAAGATTTATTATTCTAAATCATTCTCATTATTTTCCCTGTTTTAAAAAGGTTTTTAAGGATTTATTTATTTGTAAATTATTGTTTTAAAAATAAAATTCATTTTAAAGGATTCCCATGGATATGGAACACTTTGATTCAAAAATATTTTTTAAACGGCATCTTGATAAATAGTTTGACTTTTAAATATTTTCAAGAAAAAGGTGGATATTTCTCTCAAATAGTTTTGATTATTATTTTCATATATGTCAATATCCTTCATTATTATCTATTTAGGTTAATCTATTAGAATACAATCTTCCATATTGTGTTTAATGAGTGAGGTTTGACTGTGGATTTTCTATTTTTATACCATTCATGGTTTGTGGATAAAGTATTTAAATTTCATATGATAGTTTTAATATGAATGTTTATGTTATGTTTTAAAATTTTCATATGAGTAATGCATTGGACTTAGTAAGTGATAGGTGGAGACCTCTATAGATCCTCGTTTCATCAGTAGGTCTCATGAGACAAACTGGTGTAGTGGCACAAGGACATGAAAAATCTTATTTGTAGTCTTGGCATAAGGCATTGACTATGTGGTTATGATAGTGTGGAATTTTTCATTCCATCATTATGAAAGTGGTTATTGATATTGCATGTGATTATTAGACCAGTAGAATATCCATGTGAATAAGTAAATGGAATTATTTCCTTTTATTTTTTCCATAGTATTCTGAAGTTCATGTTTAAAAGGATTTTTCTTGTTATGCAATGCCTTAAAGGTTTATGCTTATTTATGAAAGATTCCGCTATATTGTTATCCTTACTGAGTTTTTGAGCTCACCCCTTTATATGTTTTATTTTTATCAGGTTGTGAAGAAGTATTTTATTAATGACCTACTAGATAGTCTGAGGGGATATGAGTGTGGACTATAGAGACTATGTTTTTGTAGTTTTTCACTTTATGATGTAATATAAACATTATGAATTTATCTATAACTAACAAGGCTACTTAACCAATTGGTCTTTCGATACATGATATTTTGTGATCTTTCCAATGATACGTTATAATGCACCAACTCTAGGCTTCTGGGGTCGGGGTGTTACACTTCATGTGTCCCATGAACATGATACCATTACCATCACGATATATTTTCAATACTGTTTAAAACTTATCAGTTAAAACCCATATAACTATGTCTAAGTCAAAAATTTATCCTCATGAGACTCTCGTTGCATCGAGGACGCGTCATTAAACAGGCCCCAGCCATGCATTTTTTCAAAACACTATTTATACGAAAAATAATCTATATAATAATTTTCCTTGTCATAAAATGAATTTATTATGAAGAGAATAAAATTTTATCAACATTTACATAGATATAAGAATAAAATTCAATGTAAAAATTGTATATATTAATTTCATACAGATTAGGAAATAATCATATGCATGATAAAATGATATGAATATTTTGGGAAAATATAATGTTCAATGATCACAGAAGATTGAATAACTCAAGGGAAATTAAGTAACTATGTCATTGATTCAAGGAATTTAATTTCAATGCTATCCTTAGTAAAAATAATCATAATCCATTCAGAGGAAAAATATGGATGGTATCAATATAGTGTATTCCCATTGGAGTATGAATAATGGTTATTGTTATTAATTAAATGAAAATATATTTGACATCATTCATAAGGAAAATATCCTTTTCTTTTTCATAATAAGTATTTAAACAATGAAAATGTTTTAAAACTTCTTTGGTGGAAACAAATATTTACGAAAAAATATTAAAATATAACCTTTTAAAATAAAAAATTAACTATCAAATAAATAATATCGAGTAATTCCTTACATGTCGTACAAAGTAATAATAAAATACCATTTTAACAATTAAATGGTTAGAAAAGTACCATTTTTCTAAACCTAAAGTATGATTCCTTTATGAAAAAATGCTAAAAGATAAAATGGGTAAATATAAAATTAATTAATAATTTTTATATTTTAAAAAATACTGGGAAATCATTTTTGGAGAATATTGTTTTGGATGAAAATATGTTTCTGACCAAATGTAAAAATGATGATAGGTTTTCTAAATTTTTTTTAAGAAAATAATTATTTCCAAAGAGTAAAGTAATGGTTCTCTAACTTGATGATAATTAGGAATGACCATATGATAAAAAAATTAAAGGGATTATTAAACATTTATCAATTAATTTACATAAAATGAAATTTTGGTTTAAACAATCCGGGGTAAAATTAGATGGTGATGTATACCATTACATAGGTCAAAAGGTTGATGGGAGAATAAACCAATGAACAAGTTATGTGTATATAATTTAAATTAAAATTAAACAATTTTTAAAAATTAATATTTATTAAAAATTAATTACACACATAATCAAAAAATATTAACAACAATGATGATCTAATATAACCAATTCATAAAAATGTCTTATGTAATGTATTTACTACTTAGTAACATTATGTTCAAATCCTATTATATGATGTAATTAAAATTGAAACATAAAATACAAATTATAAAGAACTATTTGTAATATTACATGTCAAAAGTGATTTTTATACACCAAATAGTATAAATGTAGTTCTTATCATTACAATATGCTTCAATGAATGAAATTAATATTAAATCCCTTACAATACACTCTTTTTTGGATAAAATCTATTTTACTACATGTATATTGATTTTAAACATTTTATTAAATTATATATGAACCATATTAACATGTATGATATCATATATGAATATATTATAACATTTTATCACATTATTATTGTTAATTACTCATTATTTTAAATGTTGTGGATGTTAATTGTAGTGTTTTTTTGTTTGTTTTGACGTGATTTGTTTTATTCCTCTTATGTTGATCATGATTTAACAATCACCAGTATTTAATTCAAGAAATCTACATAATATATATTACATATATATGTATTTATATTAATCCATTAAATATTTTTATAGGAAATGATGTAAACCATTCATGGATAGAGTAACTGGTACGTACGCATGAATATTATTCCCATTTTCATGTCATACGGAATGAAAGATTAGTACATTATATATATATATATAATCATTATTTTATAAATTTTTACTCACATATGTAATATTTTCATTAATCTCGTCCTTAATATATCCCTTTAAATGTGTGAATGAATCAAATCAATTCATGTGGCAGTATACTTCCATACACACGAACAACATTATCATATTCCCACAAAATGGAAATCATGATGTTATTTATGATATAAAAATTACAAATGAAAAAATATCCATATATATATATCATATATTTGTTATATAAACTATATAATCAAAATTAATAACAACCATTAAATGTGTTAATGAAAAAAATGATTGACATCGGTTCATGAGGTGGTAGTCATTTGTACACATAAATGGTGATTTGACATACCATTTGATGGAATTTTTTGAATATTAAGGTAATTACCATAATATAAAAACATCTAGGTATATTTAAGAAACAAAATCTATTATTTAATAATTTTATAATTTAAATTTATGATTTTTTGGAAGAAAATAAAATAAAAAACTTTTAGAAGAACATTACCTCTTCTTCGGGTATCCTCTTTAGGTTTCGAATAAGGAAATCGTAGGTTGTATTTTATCAAAATATAATTAATATTTGATTATGGGAGGGAATTTGGGATGTTATTTTTTATATACATGGCATAACCATATTGGATTGAAGTTGTGATGTGGAGATGATAGGTGGTGGGTTTTTATAAGTGAGGTGAGTGCCACTCTTGTAATTTTTTTGAAAAAGTGAATTCTAAAAAAATTTGAATTATGTAAAGTGGATCAAATAAAAGAAAAAATCTAGATAAAATAATGTATAAGTTAGAAACATTTTATACAATGGGGTTTTTTCATGTTTTATGGTCATTTTACCCTAATGATTAATGTTATGGCACTTTGTTGACTCTTTTTTCTCTTAATCGCTATAAATAATCTTAATTTTTTCACTAATAATTATGTAAAAAATGATTTTACATTATTAAAAATTATAAATTATTATGATTCCAACTTTTGAATATTATATTCAAAATAAAAATCATATAATTACAAAAAAATATTAATTTTATATTTATTCCACGGACGTGTTGAGAAAGCAGGTTGTGGTTGGGATTCCACATTCCCTAAGAAGAAGAAATAATATTAGTGTTTTGATCGACAGTTTGACCAAATCGGTTCACATTATATCCATTTGAGATACAACCAAGGTTGAAAATAAGTGAAATCTCTACGTTGGATAGATTTCTCATTCTCACGGAGTTACATCTCCAATAGTATTTGACATGGATCCTTAGTTAACTTATCACTTTTGGAGAAGACTTTTGGAGGCACTTGGATCTCAGGTCCATTTTATAATTGTCTATCATCCATAGAATTATGGCTAGAAAGAAAGACATATAAAAATTCTTGAGGAAATTATTTTTCCAGGTGTTCTTGACTACGGTGGGGAATGAGATATTAATTTTGGATGGTTGATTTTTATTACAAAAAATGTTACTTGTACGCAATCATAATGGAACTTTTCGAGGCCTTGTATTGTCAGTAATGTAAATCTCAGTTTTGTTGGTCGAAGGTCGGTGAAATTTCTTTAGTTGGACCAAGCTTGGTGCAAGATACAACAATTAAGAATCCGCTGATTTGTCGAAGGATGATGAGACCACATACCTGATATAAGTATTATGTTGATCATCATCGTAGACCAATGATGTTTTTAGTTATTAGTGAGGTGTTCTTGAATGCTTCACCCTAGTTGGTTCATCAATGTCTTGGGAGACTAGGGAATCTTTCTCCTCATTTTGAGGAGACTTTTGAGGATTTTGAGGATTTGTGAATGTCTGTGTACCATTTTTCATGTCCACAAAAGCTGATGTGTATACATTACATGTTCCATGTATCGCAGATCACGATGTATCTATCTGATCCATCAAACATTTTTATCTAGAGTGATCCTCAGATCAAGACTCGTTTATCATTGACAAAGAAATCAATTCGGATAGTCCATTTGGAGGCCAAGTAACATCATGTGAGGAAAATGAATTTGTATCATATACTATGGAAGCATGGTTCTGAGAGTCAAGATATGTTGGAATGTGAGGCATTGATGAGATAGAAGTGTCCTCATCTCCTTGGCATAGAATATTATTCAAATGATTTCTAAGGGAAGAAATTTTTTATGTTGGAAATGTTTTATCTTCTCGTTACATTGATTAGGTTGGTTATCCATTTTTCTATGTTCCCCTTAGGATTGTAGTCCCTATAAGTGGTTTATGGTTTTTATATAGGATTCAGAGTAGGATTATTTCATGTACCTGAGGTACACGTCATGACCAGGGCCTACAAGGCATTACTTGAAAAAAAATTCAGCTTTTAACATTAGGTGACTTGCTTATTGATGTGACATATCCACCGAGGATTACACGTCATGTACCTTAGGTAAAAATAATGACCCAGCACACCTATATCATTAATTCACATGTATGGAATTTTTTCATAGTTTTTAATTTCTAGACCTCGTGGCTCTTGAACCAGAACACTTCTTAGGAATTTTTCATAGGCTCCCTTCATTCTGGATCCAATCCTTTGGATTTTGATCATCAGTAATCTAGTAATTTTATTCCTAGGTAAGTTATCTCCCTCACAATTTTATATTCTCTCTTTCTCCTCTCCTGGATTTTAAATGGATCATAGAGGAATTTCTGGATCTTTAACTTATGGAATTAGATCTTACATCTAGGTTTAGTTTCGAGGTCTTCTCTACTGTTGTTATTGTTGATGGGTGTCTTTGCAAGTGTTGTGTTTTGGGAAGAGTTTGGTTGTTCTGTCAAATTTTTCCATATATATTACCATTCTATAACTTTATTTATTTCAATTGTCGATCAAAATTCAACTTCTTAAACATGAATTCAATTTCATTGTTAAAACTCAATTCTAGTGAGTTTTTAGATATGAAATGGTTTGGGAATTAAAATTTTTAAAACCACTAATTCCATTTAATATGGGTGGGTTTGATGAAATTTTCTAATTTAAATGTTTTGAATTTAAATTAAGGATTTTATTGATATTTTTTCATTTAAATTATAGAACTAATTTTTGAAAATTAATTTTGGAAATGATGTAATTGGTTTTTAAGGGATTTTAAAATCCTGAAAATGGATTGAAATGATTTTATCAAAACCATGTGGTTTTTATATTGTGAAAGAGGCTTGGTTTTGAATAAAACATGTATTGGTTAAAAATGTAAATAAATTGGTATTTCTAAAAAGGAGTAATGTGACTTCTTATATTTAATGTAGTCTTAAAATAAATTTCACACCATGTAAGAGCCAATGAAAGCCTTAGGATGTTTGTGAGTTATTTGGATAAACACTATGCTATTAAAATATTCTAAAAAATTATTTTGATTGGTCGCATCCTCAATGGGAGAGTGATGAGTCACCATAGATGGTGTTAGGGAGACTTCCATATAATAATATTTCCTTAATCACATAGAGAGTGAAGAATATTATAGCTGGTCAATAATATCATATCTTTTGGTAGATTATCACGTTTCTCACTAGTTTATTAATTTTTGAGACATAAATGTATCCCAATGTGGTTTTAATGATTTACAATCCTACTGAATTTATACAAACTATTTTATAAAAACAATTACTTAAGCTATTGTTTTAGAAATATTCAAAAAAATCTAAATTAAATATTGATCATTAAAAGTATTTTCCATCATTTGAAAATATAAGAATGTTTTGATTAAATGTTATTTTGAAATATAAAACCTATTTATTATTGAAAATTGAATTAATTATCTTTGGTTAATAAAATTATGGAATCTGCTATGGAATATTTTGTGGGATCCTACTGGGCTGAGGCTGACCCACAACTTTTTCTTTGAGGTGTTTTTTGAATTTCGTCATCCACGTTCAAGAAATGGGAAGGGATCAATTGGTTGTAGATCCAAATACTAAAAAATTGTATTTTTTTGTGTGTAACTCCCCGAGCTTCCACGGTACACATCTCTTTGAATAATAATGTATGATGCGTTGTACGCAACTTCGAGTCCTAACACACACCACGACCAATCAAAGTAGCCGTTATGAATAGTAATACCTACTTTTTAAAATTTTAGAAATTTTATCTCTCAAAATGGACTTAATTTTTGGATTTGGAGTATCAAATTTATCCTAATGTGATATTTTGGTACTTTTCGGATAACTTTAATATTTTGATGAATAGTGAAAATTTCTAAATTTAAATTAAAAACAAGGTTTTTAATCAAAATAATTAATAGTGATAAATTATTAATTTGAGTGATTTTAAAGTATATTTAGAATATATTTCTACCATTTAATACAATGATGGTCATTGGACAAAATTTCACAATTAAACCGCACATAAACAAGTATCAATCTTTTGATAGTTATTATATCTTAAAAACTCGCTTTTTGTTTTGACAGCGGAAATTAATTTTAAATTAATTTCTACAACTTCTGTGTTTTGAATTTAGAAAAATGGATTCCATATTTTAAATCAGGATGTCCAAATTTTGTAAATAGGTAAGTTTTATTTTTATACATTTTGAATAATTACTTCGGTAAGTATTTTATTTACCATGGTTAAAGGGTAAATCTGGTAAATAAGGGTTAAAAATATTATAATAATACTAAAGTACCCTAAAACGTGTCCTAACCTTTTTGGTTGATACATGGCCGACCATGGGAATGTTTGGGTCGATATTGGGACCCCATGGAGCCACTTGTAGGTGATAGGGACACTTTATTTTTATTAAGTTAAAATAAATACAAAAATGACATAAGCATATATCTTTTAGAAAAACAATTTTTACATAGGGTTATATATGTTGGATTTTTTACTATAAATATTAATTAGAAAGATAAAAAGAATTACTACATAATTATAGTTTATTTATAATTTTTAGACATTAGATAATTTAATTTATTTATGACGCAATGATGATGCAGTAATTACCATAATAGTAAAAAATTAAAATAATTGATATTATAAATACCCAAATAAATATAATTTGAGACTTTTAATGAATTACACTAAATTTCTAGGATAATATGACCTATTAGGATTGATGTAATGAACTTTTTTCTAAGTAATCATTCTATTATGATTTTTACAAAAGTCAATTATTGAATAGTGTCAAAATTGACATAAAAGTGTTTTTAAAACAAATATTATATTATTAATTGATATTAAATTCCTAAAAATAAAAGGTTCTGCAACGAGACTTATATCATGTTAGTTTTATCATTAATGGACCACTTGGGGGTCTCATGGATGTATATAGTATTTTTATTAACTATAAAATATAAAAATACAAAGTGACATGGTAAGTGTCAAACTAATTAACTAAGAGTTAAAACTAAAAGATAAGGTTAATATAATGACCCAATCCTGTCTAAATTCTATTGGTTGAGTGGTTTTCTACCCATACCCACCATAACCATTAAATAATTCACTTTGGAGCCATTATAAACGGAATATTAATTTATTATGAAATAATATTTCTAGCTTTTCCAAAGGTGCCCCACACGCCTCTTAAAAAATAACACCCCCCCTTCTCATTAATTCATACCTTCATAGCCTTTTGGTTGGGCCAAACCCTGCCCAAATACTCTCTAAACTTCCCTCAATTCATCCTAGAGGCCTTCCTTTAGTCATAAATCCATCCTATGGATCCCTTTCAGTCAAATCAGAAGGAAGAACCCAAAGAAGAGATAATGCTTTCACCACCCTTTTTCAAGTTCCTTTCATCTTCAAATTATTCTTTCTTTGTTATTACCATTATAAAATAATGAATCCAGTATCTCCTATATACTGTAATATTATAATAAATATGGTACAACCATATTCAGTATTCTATCTATCCTTTGAATGACATGTCACCATACATGCGTATGTATGGCTTGCCGTCTCCACGTCGTGGTGTAATTGCTATTCAATATATTATTATTTGGATGGGTATTATAATGATTTTTAATTAATATAAATAATAAATATAACATGATAATTATTCTGTATATATGATATACCATCCAATTATATATTATTTTAATATCAAAAGGATTATATTTTTGCTCGTGCGTACGTACGGATTACCGTCTCCAACAGGCGATGAGATTCATTTCCAAGTTCACCATTCGTCAACGAGTGTAAAAATATATATTACTAATAAGTATGTAATATATGAAAAAATAATTCTACTGAAGAAATATATATATATATATATATAATGATTTATGTACTTATATATATCTTATTCACTTGCTTCCATTCAATACTATATGAAAACAGAAACAACGTGTATTCGTACGTACGGACTACCGACTCCATAAACGGTGTTTTCCATTTCATAAATATGTCTATTATACATATTTATATTCTAAATATATATTATATATTTATCATGTTTTATATTCTGGAAGTATTTAAATCATGATCTATATGATACAACCAACAGTGACAAGTTAAAATACGTACGATAAAGAAAGTGATTATTACCCGAAATGTTAACTTAACATGGATATTAGTATTAAAGGGTAATATAAAGTCATTAATGAATCATATATGATATCATAAATATTAATATGGTTCTGGTATAATTTAATAACATACTAAGATCTTCATATAGGAGGTTAAACGTTCCCTCGACTAAAGGAAAGTGCAAGGTAAATGGTTTTCATCTCACTCCTTATTCCTGTGAGATTCATGCCATATTGCCACTATTTCGTTTTGTGTGGTGTATGTACTTCCCATAATTGTATTATTTGTGTAATAAACTTTAATTTATGTGTATTTACATATTCATTTTATGATAACTCTTTCATGGGTTATATGATTCGAAAGTTACCAAATTGGTAAGGGTTAATTCCTCAATCTCATTATTACCCGAGATTGTTTATGTGTAAGTATTTCCTGGGACATTTTTATCATCCATGTCAATTTTTCATAAAAATGATTTCAAAATGAATAATTTAAGGATTTTGAAAGGTACTATTTATCAAGATCAGAATTTCAATTGTTTTAAAGATTTATCTTTCTAAATATTTTTAATTAATGTCCATGTATTCAAAATGTCTTTATGGATTTATTTATATGGACATGAATGGTGTGAAATGATAATTATTTTCAAAAGTTTTAAAGTGGTATGGTACACTTTGATTCAAAAATATCTTTTAAAATTACTTCCTTTATAAATGTGTGACTTTTAAATGATTTTACAAAAAGGATATTTCTCTCAAAAAATTTTAATCATCATTTGATGGATTTTAAGCTTATTTGAAGTTGATTTATTATAAAAATCTTCTATTGAAGTTTTTGTGATATGTTTGACTGTATATGTGTTATTTTTATACCATTCATGGTTTATAGAGAAAGTATTGACATTTTGTATGCTAGTTTTAATAAGAATGTTTATGTTATGTTTAAACCTTTTCATATGGGAATGCATTGGACTTAATATGTGATGGGTGGAGCCCGCTATAGCTCCTCGATGCATCGGTAGGTCTCATGAGACAAACTATTGTCTTGGCACAAGGCCTTGACAAAATCTTATTTGTAGTCTTGGCATGAGGCCTTGACTATTTGGTTATTATAGTCTGGCATTATGGATTCCATCATTATGAAAGTGGTTAGTGATATTGCATGTGATTATTCGATTAGTATAATATCCATGTGAATAAGTAAATGGAATTATTTCATTTTATTTCTGCCATATTATGCTGAAGTTCAAGTTTAAAAGGATTTTGTTTTAGTTTTATACATTTCCTTAAATGTTTATGCATATTTTTGAAAGTTTCCGCTATATTCCTTACCCTTACTGAGCATTTGAGCTCACCCCTTTCTATGTTTTATTTTTCCCATGATTCCAAGAAGTGTAATGTGATTGATATGCAGGGTTAAGCCAATGGAATAATGGTGTTCATAAAGATTATTTATGTTGTTTTTTATGTCTTAAAGTGCAAATGTAACATTCATGTATGTGATCTATTTTTCCAAGACTGCTAAACTGATCATTCCTTCGGGACTTGATTCCTTGTAATCATGTCAATGTATTAAAATAATGCACCAACTCTGGGTAATTGAGGTCGGGGCGTTATAGTTGGTATCCGAGGAAGTTTAACGATAACCTTGGAAACTAGATTTAGATAAAATCTGATTAGAGCACATAGCCCTGAGATAGACTTTGAGGATTAGTATAAAAGAACTTTATAGAATTTTGGCATTGTAGAGATTTTTTGAGTTTTCTGAGCAATATATCCAGGTCTGGATACGAGTAGGTAGAGGTGGCTCTGGCACAAATGTACCTAGAGGTAAAACCTGAAAACACTGATTTGAGTTAGACTCCAACGGGAACTGGTGCACGAAAATGGGCCTTTCTGCACTCTTGGTTACAACACTCCCGAGGGATATGCTTAGGATAATTTTCATTTTCTTTAAAGACCATTGTGATGGGCTTATGAGTATATATTTACTCAATGATTTTTTTTATGATTATGGATTATATCCACAAACTGTTCAATTTGTGTTAGTAATTTTACAAGTTGGGTAATTATTCATTGCAATTCATAAACTGAAGTAGTTTGTGCTATTTTATAGAAATGGTGCCCAGTAGAAGGAATGTGAACTTCCGTAATATGTATGATCCAAAGAGTAAGAATGATCATATCTTTCATGGTCCTAATCCGGAATTTATAAGGGAAGTAGTTTCCCATGTATTATCATCATATGAAGAAATAATATCATGTGTTGATAAGATGAGTAAAGAAATCTCGGAGTCTTATGTCTTTGAAGGGAAGTAAGAGAATAAAAGGATGGAAGAGGGAAAGATGGATAATGGGAATAGGGAAAAGAAGAATGTTCCCATATGTGATAACTGTGGGAAGAAACACCCTGGAACATTATTTAAAGGAATGGGAGTTTGTTATAAGTGTGGAGGAAAAGGGCACAAAGTACGTGACTTCAAGGGTAAGAAAATGGTTTCAAATGTAAAATTTTTCATTTGCAAGGAGTTTGGACACTACGCGATCCAATGTCCCAGTCATCAGATAATGCCACAAATTATGCTATTGGAGAATAATCAAGTTACAATACTACCACAAATGAAGAGGAATGACTAGTGTTCCTATGTTGTTATTTTTGAATTATTTAATTTACGTTTTGTATCAATAATGTTCTGGAAATAAATAAGGATTTTACTGTAGTACTATTTAATTAAGGATTTGAGATTTTATGGTTCTAAGAAAAGTGACTCTACAACGAGTTATTTTTTTTTGGAAATTACATGGTTGAAGGAAAGATAATCCTTAATATGGTTATAATATTGAGGTATTGATTTTAGAATAATAGATAGTTGATTTTGGTAATTCAGGATGTTGTGGTGTTCTAAAAGAATATATGAGGAAGGTGTTCACATGTTATTACCTAGAAAAAAGGATCCTCATTATGTTTAACTTCCTTGTTTATTTTGGACTGTGAGTTTGGATAATAATATTTTGGATAAGTCTAATGGTTGAAATGGATTAATTTTGAAAGGTTATTTTTTTTGGATTTTTATAAAAGGACAACATGCAGACCATGTGACGACTCGTCGTGTCGGACAAAGCTATTTGAATCAAACCCACAACCATAGTGCAATTGGGATTTATCACATACCATTGTGCTACATGAATTTCCTAGATGGTATAATGTAGTTTCATTACATAAAGGGTTTGATATGTGAATTATGAAGTCATTATATTTGGAACCCTATACGATTATGAAAAATAGAGTATTTTTGAGTTATATTATGTTTTGGGGTGAAAGATGAGTTTGTGGTAGAAATTTATTAATGGATAAAAATCTAATTATAAATTATGTATACCTCCTTATGATATTAGTCAATCTCATAAATAAATTCCTCAAAATTAAGAAAAAAAACTTAGAACAAAAATGAAGTCCTAGATGGTACATTAGATCATCACTAATTTATGGATTTGGGAATGTTGGCCTTTTCATAGCCATGTTCTCTACCACCCTCTATAAGATAATTTATGGTTAGATTTATCTTCTATATCCATATTTTCCTACATGGAACCCTAGTATGTGTTATTTTCCATAATATTCATAATTTACACTATTTATTTTAAATAAGGGCCTCATTAATTCATTTTTTGATGTGGGATTTCAACTAAGATATTTTGAAATCTCAAAAATGTGTTATCCTAATACCTTATGTTTTGTTGAACTGATGGTATTTTAAATCATTATAGGTGGATGAATTTAAGGACATCAATTTTAAACTTGTTTGTGATTGATGACCTCAATCACTACCTATAAATATTTACATTTTTCCTCAAATTATATTTCTATAATTACCACCAATGTCATATTTATAGATATCATAATTTTGTGGTGACCCTTTCATTTCTCTTTTCATCTTGTTAAGACTAAATTTTATTAACCAAATTTCCGATGTGGGTTTTTCCACAGAGATATTTTCTATTTTAAACCTTTATTTTCAAAGAACAATATCAAATTTCGAGGAGGAAATTTATTGAATGAGGGGAGAATGTAACACCCCCAGCTTCCATGGTACACTTCTCTTTGAATAATACAGTAGAGTGTGTTTTATGCAACTTCGAGTTCTAACACACACCACGACCAATCAAAGTAGCCGTTATGAATAGTAAAACCTACTTTTTAAAATTTTATAAATTTTACCTCTCAAAATGGACTGCATTTTTGTATTCGGAGTATCGAATTTAGCCTAAGGTGAAATTTTGGAACTTTTCAGATAACTTTAATATTTGGATGAATAGTGAAAATTACTAAATTTTAATTAAAAACAAATTTTTTATTCAAAATAATTAATAGTGATAAATTATGAATTTGAGTGGTTTTAAATTATATTTAGAATATATTTTTACCATTTAATACAATTTTGGTAATTGGACATAATTTCACAATTAAACCAGACATAAACAAGTATCAATCTTTTGATAGTTATTATATCTTAAAAACACTCTTTTTGTTTTGACAGCAGGAATTATTTTTAAATTAATTTCTGCCACATCTGTGTTTTGAATTTGAAAAAATGGATTCCATATTTGGGATTAGGATGTCCAAATTGTTTAAATAGGTAACTTTTATTTTTATACATTTTGAATAATTATTTCGGTAAATAGTTTATTTACCATGGTTAAAGGGTAAATCTGGTAAATATGGGTTACAAAATAATATTATAATAATACTAAATTACCATAAAACGTGTCTTAACCTTATTGGTGGATAAATGTTCGACCATGGGTATCTTTGGGTCGATTTTGGGTCCCCATGGAGCCAATTGTAGGTGATAGGAACACATTATTTTTATTAAGTTAAAATAAATACAAAAATGACATAAGCATATATCTTTTAGCAAAACAATTTTTAAATAGAGTTATATATGCTGGATTTTTGACTATAATTATTCATTAGAGAGATAAAAAGATTTCATAAATAATTATAGTTTATTTATAATTTTTACACATTAAATAATTTAATTTATTTATGACACAATGATGATGCAGTAATTACAATAATAGTGAAATATTAAAATAATTGATATTATAAATACCCAAATAAATATAATTTGAGACTATTAATAAATTAAACTAATTTTAATGGATAATATTACATATTAGGATTGATTTAATTAACCTTTTTTGAATTAATCATACTGTTATGATTTTTACAAAAGTCAATTATTGAATAGTGTCAAAATTGACATAAAAGTGTTTTTAAAACAAATATTATATTAATAATTGATATCAAATTTATAAAAATCTATTGTTCATAAAATAGACTTATATAATGATATTTCTATCATTAATGGACCACTTTGGGGTCTCCTGGATTTATATAGAATATTTATTAACTATAAAATATAAAAATACAAAGTGAAATGGTAAGTGTCAAACTAATTAACTAAGAGTTAAAACTAAAAAATAAGGTCAATATAATGACCCAAACCTGTCTAAATTCTATTGGTTGAGTGGTTTTCGACCCATACCAACCTTAAAATCTAAATAATCCACTTTGGAGCAATTAGGAATAGAATATGAATTTATTATAAAATAATATTTCTATATTTTCGAAAGGTTCCCCTCACCCCTCATATAAAAGGACACTCCCCCTTCTCATTAATTCACACCATCAAAGCCTTTTTGTTCGGCCAAACCCAACCCAAATACTATCTCAACTTCCCTCACTTCATCCCAGAGGCCTTAATTTATTCATAAATCCATCATAAAGATCCCTTTTGATCAAATCAAAAGGAAGAACCCGAAAAAGAGGTAAAGATTTCACCACCCTTTTTCAAGTTCCTTTCTTTTTCCACTTATTCTTTCTTTGTTATTACCATTCTAAAATAATGAATCCAGTATCTCCTATATACTATAATATTATAATAAATATGGTACAACCATATTAAGTATTCTATCCGTCCATTGAATGACATGTCACCATAAGTGCGTACGTACGGCTTACCATCTCCACATCGTGGTGTAATTATTATTCAATATATTATTATTTGGATGGGTATAATAATGATTTTTAATTAAATTAAATAATAAATATAACATGATAATGATTCTGTACATATGATATACCATCCAATTATAAATTATTTTAATATCTAATGAATGATATTTACGATCGTGCGTACGTACGGATTACCGTCTCCACGATGCGATGAGATTCATTTCCAAGTTCACCATTCATCGACGATTATAAAAATATATATTACTAATAAGTATGTAATATATGACATAATAATTCTACTAGATATATATATATATATATTAGGATTTATGTACTTACATATATCTTATTCACTTACTTCCGTTCAATACTATATGAAAACAGAAACAACATTTATGCATAGGTACGGACTACCGTCTCCATAAATGGTGTTTTCCATTTCATATATATGTCTATTATACATATTTATATTCTAAATATATGTGATATATATATCATGTTTTATATTCTGGAAGTATTTAAATCATGATCTAAGTGATAAAACCAATAGTGACAAGTTAAAACACATACGATAAAGAAAGTGATTATTTCCCGAAATGTTAACTTAACATAGAAATTATTATTAAATGGGTAATATAAAGTAATAAATGAATCATGAATGATATCGTACATATTAATATGGTTCTGGTATAATTTAAAAACATACTACAATATTCATAAAAGAGGTTAAACGTACCCTCGACTAATGGAAAGTGCAAGGTAAGGGGTTTTCATCTAACTCCTTATTCTCGTGAGATTCATGCCATATTGCCACTATTACCTTTTGTGTGGTGTATATACTACCCATAATTGTTTATATATGTAATAAACATTAATTTATGTGTATTTACATATTCATTGTATGATACCTCTTTCATGGGTTATATGTTTTGTAAGTTACCAAATTGGTAAGGGTTAATTCCTCAATCTCATTATTACCCGAAATTGTTTTTGTGTAAGTATTTACTGGGACATTTTTATCATCCATGTCCATTTTTCATAAAAATGATTTCAAAATGAAGATTTTAAGGATTTTTAAAGGTACTCTTTATCAAGATTAGAATTTCAAATGTTTTAAGGATTTATCTTTCTAAATCTTTTTAATTAATGTCCATGTTTTCAAAATGATTTTAAGGATTTATTTATATGGACATGAATGTTTTGAAATGATAATTATTTTAAAAAGTTTCAAAGTGGTATGGGACACTTTGATTCAAAAATATCTTTTAAATTAATTCCATTATAAATGTGTGACTTTTAAATGATTTTATAAAAAGGATAATTCTCTCAAAAAAATTTACTCATCATTTGATGGATTTTAAGCTCATTTGAAGTTGATTTATTTTACAAAACTTCTATTGAAGGTTTTGTGATATGTTTGACTGTGGATGTGTTATTTTTATAACATTCAAGGTTTATAGAGAAAGTATTGACATTTCATATGCTAGTTTTAATACGAATTTTTATGTTATGTTTAATCCTTTTCATATGGGAATGCATTGGACTTAATATGTGACGGGTGAAGCCCGCTATAGCTCCTCGATGCATCAGTAGGTCTCATGATACAAACTAGTGTCTTGGAAAAAGGCCTTGCCCAAATCTTATTTGTAGTCGTGGCACTAGGCCTTGGATATGTGGTTGTGATAGTCTGGCATTATGGATTCCATCATTATGAAAGTTGTTAGTGATATTGTATGTGATTATTTGATTAGTAGAATATCCATGTGAATAAGTAAATGGAATTATTTCATTTTATTTCTGCCATATTATGCTGAAGTTCAAGTTTAAAAGTCTTTTGTTTTAGTTTTATACATTTCCTTAAATGTTTATGCTTATTTTTGAAAGTTTCCGCTATATTGCTTACCCTTACTGAGCATTTGATCTCACCCCTTTCTATGTTTTATTTTTCCCTGGATTCCAAGAAGTGTAATGTGATTGATATGGAGGGTTAATCCAAGGGAATAATGGTGTTCATAAAGATTATTTATGTTTTTTTGTACGTCTTAAAGTGAAAATGTAACATTCATGTATGTGATCTATTTTTCCAAGAGTGCTAAACTGATCGGTCAATCGAGACTTGATTCCTTGTAATCATTCCAATGTATTAAAATAATGCACCGAATCTGGGTAACTGGGGTAGGGGTGTTATATTGTGTCCCTAGGGACCTTGGGTGTTAATTTATTATTTTGGCACATTATTCTTAGTACATTAGACTTTTATGCCTTGTTTTATTCTTTTACATTACATAGAGTGGAGCTTCGTTGGTTATGTATAGTGTCTATATTCATTTTATTCTTTAGTGTTTTGTGGAAAATGTATTAACACATGTAAATTTTATGATTCCAAGTGCTAGTATCCAACCATGGGGATGAAAAAATCTCTTCAGTCTATGTAAGGGTTGGCTCAGTTATCGGGTTACTACGGTACTGAGGCTGGTTTGTGATAGTGATTGAATTTATTAACACAATGTATTTTAATTAATTATTTTAATTTTTAATTGAATGAGTTCTATTCATAATAATATAGTAATAATGACAATGAAATAAAATATATTTTCTTTATAAATGTATTATTCTCATGTTTATGTAAAATTTTTGGCAACGTTCATTAATAAATAGATAAAAAATAGTTGGTAGGGATGAAAGATAAAAATACCACTGCAAAATAAAATCAATCTCGTAAGGAACATGAATCACTCAATTTATGTGATAATACAACAATATAAAAATCCAATTTTAAATTTATAATTCAAAATTAATGAATCCATTTTTTTAATCTCAATATTTTCTTGGTTTAAATTTAACAAACAAGATAAATGATTAAAAATATATCATGACTTTAAGAACATTCAGTAGTTGAAATGATTTATTTTTTTTTGAGATATAATCATTTTTATTATATAGATCACCATACGATTGTGTAATAAATGGACCAAAACCCAAAATATAATTAGTATGCGATATAGATATTTCAAGATAGACTATAACATATTGATCACATGATAATCAACATAGTTCCACAAAAAAAATACATTATCATTAGAATACGAATACATAATGATTGATAATATAATAATTAAATGAATAGTTAATGATATAATATTGTTATTATTATTGATTCCCATATTCATGAAATTATACCTAAGGGATAAGGATACTCCAATTTCCTTATCGTGGTTATCCCATTATTCCTATAATTCTTTCAGCTGCTATATAACTGTTATAATACACATGTATTTTATGTCATCTAATTTATAACTGAAATGAAAAAAATAGAATACTTAATAAGTGGGATAATGATAAATATTGAAATAATTTTAAATAATTTGAATAATTTTTAATACGGATTGTTTTGGGATATCTTTCTTTATGTTACAATGTAATTTATGAACATGTCCAAATTTTTTTACAATAAATGTAATGGTATAGATTTTAAACCACACTATATAAAAATTTATATCTCATACTCTTTGTGAGTAAGCATAGATAATAACCCATGAATCCTTCCTCCAATTGCGCATGAATCAGTGACTAGAACTAATGGTATATAACATACTCAAATAGATAGAAATTACCTAAGATAATGTTTCAAGAATATGAGATAATTTGAGAGGTCACTGAAAAAACCATGCATAAATAAAGACTAAATTATTCTATATAATGTTTTTTCATATAAAAAATAAACTACATTTATAGAAATATGGCTTATAAGAAGCCTCATACCCCCATGAAATCCTACAAAACATTTCCATGGTAGTAGTTTTCATTTATATCATCACATAAATACTACATTACTATAATAATAACATTTTCTAATTAGGGTACGGATAATATGTATACATAGTATGATCCTCCTTGAAACCTCTGATACATAATGTGAAAGAATAGTATTATGTCCAATTGAAAGAACAAAGTAAACCAAATCATCACCAATATAAGTAAAACATTTTCCAATATTCATTGAGAATAACTCACCAAGTACTGCAAAGAAATACATCATTATATAAGATAGGATTATATGCGAATAAAGGTACTCCACTTCCACTTCACCATTGTATTGTTTCTCTCACAAACCAAAAATACATGTTATGTGATCACCCCTTCACTATGTTATCCTTCATCCTGTATATAAATTTCATAAAAATTATACATACCATATATCTTGACATAACATTATATCAATTTTCACATCTGTTACATGCGTATTATTAGAAACCGCTAATGTATAACTCGTGTCATCACATTTGACTATTTTCACAATTTTTAATACATTTCCACCATTCATGGATACAATAATATTATATGACACAAAGTGGTTATAACCAACACATAATTGTATAGTGAATATTGATCCATCATATCCTAGGTAATAACAACCCCATATAACATAAGATATTATGGACTAGATTAAACATACTTATGTAATGTCTTGGAATTTATGTATTAATTTTTTCAAATATTATGGAATTATTTTGAGACCACACGCTTTGACAACACATGATTCTGAGGCTTAATGAGCCTGAAATGGGATTTTTAACTATTTTAGTTCGTTCGAGTAAATGTACAAGAAGGGGTTTTTTACATTAAACTGGCGATTAGATCAAAAATATGAAGGAACTGTTGAACATGTAATGTTAGGATTTTCATTGAAAGTACATAACATTGACTGGAAAGGGTCGAATGGAAACGTTAATTTTATGGCTTTTACCAAATAAATAAATAAAATTAATTTTTTAAATTTTAACAAAACTGTTTTCGTTGCGACACAATGACTAGTCAACGACGTGTTGCAGTGATGAGGTTACATTGAATCCTTAATGAACCTCCTTAATGAGACATCATGGAGACGCATAATGAATCTCCTTACATTAATTAAACAATGATCTATATTTGGGAAACAATGTCGAAAAATTCACTGACGAATGTCTAATCTCTCTCTCTGACGACGAATGCAATTGATGAACAAAATCGAATCGGGGATCAATGTATAACAGTGGGATGGATTCGAGGAACGATGAATGACAAGGAATTCTAATGGATCATGTATTGATGATCACATAGAGCTTCTTCCATTTTTAGAAATAGATCCTAAATCCATGTAGGGGTCTTTATTGTTTTTATTTTTCCATTCATCAGTCTAAGAGAAACCAACATAGACCACCCCACGAATAGTTTGGTTAGTTGATCATGTGTAAATGTGGGAGGGTGTTCATCTAAGATTTTATAATTCATGATTAATTAATTATTGATGGATCTATGATCCAGAGCCTCCCCTAATTTTTAATCATCTTACGATGTGGGCGCAGGCCAACCCGAACAAGGCCCGAGCCCCTTTTCCTATGTGTTTTTCATGGTCGCATCCTTGAAATAGAGACAAGGATAATCCAAGGTCTTCACAGTGATGTCATCGATCTGAGAGGCTCAAATTCACAGATGAGTTTGTGATCAGACTAATATAATAGACTTGGGGTCCTATGGAAGTTACTATCGACGCGGACCCAAATGTGCTACAACTTTGGCCGTAGGTGGGAGTCGTTGCCACACCAGGCACCATGTGTGGGAAAACTGATTGAATTTTTCCAAACACGCGAGTAGAGGCAGCATGCTTGGTGCACATCGCGGCGAAGGGGGTAGGTTGTGGCCCATTAATCTTAGTGTTTGGCTGGATGCGGTGTCAACCATAAGATGGATAGGAGGAGAGGCCAAATTCATAGGGACGCGTAGAGACCAGGGGGTGGATGGATGAACTACCACACATACCCCAACCAGACTAGCTGAGTTTGTTTGGTCCAGTGATCAGGGCTTCCTAAGATGCCTGGAAAATTTTCATGATGGTCAGATTTAATAGACTGGGTTAATAGGATAATGTTGAGCAACATGGTAGCCCAATGTAAGAAAAGAGACCAGTCTGCTAGCTTTGGGTTGGGCCAGGTGTGGGTTGGGCCGGATATATTTCAGGTCACTGGATGTCCAGATTAATGGGACCCACAGACAACCTTAGACGAGTCCTGTAACACCCAATGGATGCCAATAGGCAATACCGACCGGTTCGAGTAATGCAAGATCCCAGATCGAGTTGGTCAGGTCGGTCTGAACCAGTTAGACTAGGCCCGGATGCAAACAACCCCTATTTACACAAGGGGACGTATCTCCCAAACTGTGTGTCTGATTAATGCACTGTTTGCACAGTTGGGACCCAATTGACAAGCTGTCATTATGAAACCCCTTAAGTAAGATTTCATCGATGTTAAAACAGAGAGACATCATGACTCATCTATGTACAGAGACTCCATGACTCAACTTTCAGAGAGACATTATGACTCAAATACCCATAAAGACTCCATGAATCAGCTATCTGCAAGAATTCATGATTTATCTACTCAGTGAGACTCTATGTCTCAACTACCAGTGAGACTGAATGACTTAGCTACCCCCAAAGACTGCGTGACTCAGCTACTAGTGAGACATTGCGACTCTGCTACCCAGTGAGGCTTCGTTACTCTACTATCAGTGAGACATCATGACATAGCAATTCAATAGGTCTAGGTGACATAGGTATCATAATGGACTCATCGGGGATGACTGCCTTTGCCGTAATTGATGTTTAGTGTTTGTAACTGATAATATTTCTATCATCACATTATTTTATACCTTTTCAAGATGACTCTAGTGACTCTAATATTTGTCCATTATTTTGTGATTTTATTTCTTGATTTCTGTGAGACTGAGTTGTTTTCAGGGTCCCTACTGATTATTTTTATTTTCACCCCTGCAAGAGCTCTTCCCTCACGTGTTGTGTCTTATGAAGACGATTGGTAGCTTTGACTAGGATCTTGGAGATCTAGGTTCGGGTTGGGCTCGGAGGTGCATCTACAGGGGTAATACACTTCAGTGAAATTGAACATTTAGTTGTGTCTACCCTTCAGGTATGATCCATGGCGGATGAACTATGGTGATTGTACTTCTTATTTATTATACTTTCATTTTCAGTTAGGATTGTATTCTAGAAGTTTTTCCTTTTAGTTGCACATTTACTTGTGTGGTCACTTCCTCATATGCCATAAATGTTGTTGGAACCCCAGTATCAGAATTAATTTCTATTTTATGGGATATCTCTGTGTGTATAGGTTTAATTTCAATGCCTTCCCTTATTGGAATATTCATTTTGGTTCTAGTCACCAGCCCCTGGCCTATGAAAGGTAGGATTTTGGTAGTCACAACACGGGCCCTGGTGGATTGATTGGGACAGAGTGGAATCAATGGTTGTAGGTTTTACCTCAAAGGCTGAGAGTCAATTGTTTTACATGGGAAACAATGTTATATTATTCAAGTTCAACTTTCAGATTCAGGGAGTCCAGTGTTATTGCAGCTGTCGACGTATCCAAACATCAGTACCCTAAATTCTTCTTTCCGTCTTGTTGGATGAAAACACAAGTTTCATTTATCTTTAAAATGATTTTCCAGATATCTTTGAGTTTGAGTCTTCTCACCAAGTATAATTAAGTGATATTGGATCATCCTGATTTATCTCAATATGCATCCACATAGACAGCCAACCAAGATACCGTTACAAGATCATGAATATTGCCCACTAAGAAATGATGCATCAGTGCTAGGACAAGTCCCTAAGATGGTACTCCCCGGTTTTGTACTAGAGGCACCACCACCCTTCGAGTAGCAGCATTTAATATCTTTACCCATAGAGGATCCACTTATACAGAGTGTGTTTTATGTGTTCCAAAGGTATACGCCTTTGAGTTTACGAGACAAGACAGATCCCGAGGAAGCTAAGGATTCACTGGAGGTGGTGACACGAGGTTTCCCCCGGGAGAGGACACATTCAAACAATATGGTGGTTCTATCTACTAGCCTTCTATAGGGTGTGGTAATGAGATGGTGGATCTTGAAACTACAGACGCACGAGATGGCGACCCTCACCTAAGAAAACTTTGAACAACATTTCAATGAGGAGATATTCCTTACGACCATGCACTTGGTACGCACACAGGAGCTTCTCCACTTATGGTGGGGAAAACTAACCATTATTGTGTACTATTCATGGTTAAATGACCTCTCCTGATACTCTTTTAATATGGTTCATGTCCCTTTATTCAAGGACCAAACCATTGATCAATGGATCAAAAGGGAGGTCAGATCATCGATGATCTCTCTCAGCATCCCTATGTAGGTTGGGGTGATGGATTTAGCTCTTCTAGTGGAGAAAGTCCTGTGAGAACCTACACCGAATATGGGAGATACCACAGGATGAAATGTAGCGGAGTCCTTGGCAGCGGGAAATTGACAGCTGAAAAAGGGTTCTATGTGGACCAAAAACTCCAAGGGATACCCCCATGATACTAGTTCGGTAGTGCGAGGCTCCACGGGCAGCATGCACCAGTATAGGAATAAGTCATGCTTCACGTGAGGCGGGCATGGGAACATAAATTAAGACTAGTTTACCTACCGTATGGATGATATGTATGTGGTTGAGGGACTTCCAAGGTAGAAGAATTGAGTCGAACAAGGCGGTCCACATAGAGTTGAATGTGCTAGGGGAGTAGGCAGAGCGGCAAAAGGTGGGAGGAGAAATGAGGTACTACTACCACCACCCCCCGGCGGTCCACCACGAGCTCCATAAGTAGTTGGACAAGAGAATGTTGATCATTTGGTGATGGGTTCCTATGAAAATGGAACTCTAGATGTGGATAGAGGGACAATCTGTGTCTACTCCACATTGGTCGTAATTATTATATACAAAGATTCCATCCACTCTTCCTTTTCTGCAGTCCTTGTTCGAGGATCGAATATTCTAGTGGAGTCGTTGGATCTATCTTTATGATTAGAGACTCCAACATGTGGTGATTTGATGATTAAACGATTGTTTCGATAGTGGAGATTACACTAGGAGGGGAGAGATTTGACTGGGATCTCATAGATGCAGTGTTGAGGCCCTAAGACGTCATGTTTGGTATGGATTGGCTATCTATAGTCCTTGATCAGATCGACAGTTTTAGGTGCAATGTGTGGCGTGTTTGTGATTATGGGACCAGTTTTTCCTTCACTAATGAGAGGGGAACATTTTTCGCATTGTAGAGGAATTCTTGAGGATGGTTTAGCTGATCAGTCACAAGTTGGCTACCTTCACCCTCGGTGTGGTGGATGAGAGTAGTCGGAGGTTTATTATAATGGAAGACAAGAATGAGGATGTCATTCTTGAGGATGATCCAGGACAACATCATCACTGTAAGGTAGCCTTCTACATCGATCTGTACCTGGGGAAGACACTGATATCTATATCAGCATATCAGATAGATCCCATAGGGCATCGTGAATTGAGGATACATCAAGAGGGCTTGCAGGAGAAGGGCTTCTTGATACCCAAAATTTCATCATCGGAGGCCCCATTGTTGTTTTCTGAGAAGGGAGACAGGAGCTTGAGGATATGTGTGGACTTCCAGTGCCTAAACTATGTGACCGTGAAGAACAAGTATCAATTTTCAAGGATTGATGGCCGCTTTGATCAGATGAAGGGAGATATATGGTTTTCTTAAAGAGACTCTATTTCTGGATATCATCATCTTTGAGTATAGAATTTGGACATGTTGAAGACAGCCTTCAGGTGCTGATATGGCCAGTATGAGTTCATTTTGATTCCCTTCCATGTTACCAATGCCCTAATAGTGTTCATGAGACTATGGAACATGATATTATATCCTTACCTCATTCATTTGGTTGTGGACTTAATTGATGATATATTGGTGTACTCAGCATCAGAGAAGGATCACGCTACCCACCTACATATAGTTCTATATACACTCTTAGAGCAGCATCTTTATGTTATTCTATCAATGATCCAGTTATAAATTTGGGAGGTCCCCATTCTGAGGAACATCATCTTAGAGGCTGGAGTTGCAGTGGATCTGATGAAGATAAAGGTAGTGAATTCTTCAGATCCTTCCAAGACTGTGACTAAGCTGCATAGTTTCTTAGGGTTGGATGGATACTATAGTAGGTTTCTACCCAAATTTTCTAATGTAAAAGTACCCTTTTCAGCATTGAAAAAAAAGGGACAACACTTCGTATGGAAGGGGAGGTTCTAGATGTGTTTCTAAGAGATGAGGTGGGGACTGATGAGTTCCTCCCATCTTGAGACTACTAGAAGAGGGAATTGGGTATGTATTTTTTTGTGATGCATCCAGTACCTGACTGTGTTGTTTCTAAATGTAGAAGTGACCTGTGATCACCTATGACTCACAAAAGATGAGGCATCATGAGAAGAACTATGTGACCCATGACCTGGTGTTATAAGTAGTTATATTTTTCTTAAAGATGTGGCAGAACTACATAATGGGTGAATAATTTACCATCTACATGAACCACAAGAGTCTCTGGTATATCTTAAGGCAGATGTACATGAACATGAGACCACGCTAATGGATGGATTTCCTCTAGGACTGTGACATTGATATAGTATACACTCATAGAAAGTGGAATGTGGTGGCATACAAGCTCAACCAGAGGTTTGGTTTACAGCATCTTAGTGAATTGATACAAAATCTACCCACGATGCATAGATATATTATGGATAGAGATGGAGTTTCTTACCTTTAGTGGAGAACTATCACTCCTCCACTCTTACAGTGAGTTAGGGAGGCACATATTGTAAATTTTGATTCCTCAGTTCATACTCTTGATGGATTTTCGATAGGTGGGGAGCACATCATCATTTTCAGAGGATGCACCATAGTACCAGTGATATTGCACGAGGAGGTTTTGAGGGAGTATTATTCATCCACTTTTTTTGTACATCATGGTGTGGAAATAATGTACAAAGACCTACGACATCAATACTAGTGGCTCAGGATGATGAAAGCATTAGAAAGTTCGTTTCACAGTGTCTCATTTTTCAGTAAGTGAAGGATGAGCATCAGGTCCTGACAGGCATAGAACATCCACTTTCATTATTGGAATGGAAGTGGGATGGTATCACTATGTAATTCGTGAAGAAGTTAACATGCAATACCACGAGCCACAATTTTATCTGGGTGATCAGTGACAGACTCACCATGTCGACTCACTTCTTACCCAGTTGGGAGAAGTGATTGGTAGAGTTCTTGGGATGCATTTACGTCATGAAGATAGTGCAGCTACATGGGGTGCCTTCGATGATTATCTCAGAATGTGATGAATGCTTTACATCCGAGTTTTTGAATGGATTACAGGATGAATTCGGGACATAGCTGTGCTTGAGCACAACAAATCACCCCTAGACTGATGATCAAACGGAGCGGGCCATTCATACATTGGAGGATATTCTTCGTTATTGTGTCGTTGATTTTTTCAAAGTTGGGAAAACCACCCACCTATACTGGAGTTTTCATACAAAAATAGCTATCACTCCACCATCAGCATGGCACGGTTTGATGCCTTGTATGGGTATCCATATAGATAACCATTATGCTGTACAGACACAAGGGAGTCATCAATCATGGGTCCATAGTTAGTATGAGATACCACTGAGAAGGTGCATATAATCCAGGAGTGGATAAGGACTTCAAAAAGTAGTTAGAAATCATACGTCGATAAGAGGTGGAGACCCTTGGAGTTTGAGGAGGGATACCATGTTTTCCTTGGGGTATCACCATGATGGGGATGTCCGAGATTTTTCTAAGGCAGCTGGTTATCTATGAGGTTCATCGGGCCTTTCCAAATTCTCAGTTGAGTTAGTGAGGTGGAGTACCACCTATTTCATCCCCAACAAATGCACCAGGTGCTCAAAGTTTTCCATATGTCATAGTAGATGAGGTACTTACATGACCCATCACACATTATCGAATATGGAATGTTCGACAATGACGATGGGGATACATTTGTAGAGTTCTTGGTGGAGATAGAGGATCGACAAGAGAGGGTCCTTTGTGGAAAATTGATTCCTATGGTTTCCATTCAAGGGCATCACATGAATCACAAGGAGAGAATATGGGAGCAAGAGGCCCAGATTAATGCTCAGTACCCCAATTTATTTTATTATCCCATGTTTTTCATTTCAGGGATGTAAAGTCCTAATGTGGGGAGAATGTAATTTCATGGAATTTCTGTATGTTTTTATATATTTTATGGAATTCTTTCTAGACCATGCGCTTTGAGGGAATGTGATTTCGAGGCCTAGTGGGCCAAAACATAATTTTTAACTTTTTTAGTTTGTTTAAGTGAAGGTGAAAGGGGGTTTTTATAAATTCTAATCTGTTGTATGGATCAAAAATCTTAGGGAACTGATGAACTTAGAATGTCGTGATTCACCTTGAAAGGACTTCACTTCGACCAAAAGGGTTCTGATGGAAAATTTAATTTTCATACATTTATTAAAAATAAATAAACTTAAATAAACATAAATGTTTATTTTATTCAAAACACTTTCCACTGCGATGCAACAACTAGTAAATGATGTGGTGCATTGACGAGGTAAGGATAAATCATTAATGAACCTCATTAATGAGACAGTGTGGCGATGCACACAACATATTCTTCCTTTTTTTAAACAAGGATTGAGAGTGGGGAAACAACATGGGGAAATTATCACACGAATGTGGAACCTATATCTCCCCTGACAAATTCCATTTAAGGATTCCATCAAATCCGGTATCGACAAATGATGGAGGCACGGATTCGAGAGATGATGAAGAGCACTAACAGATTGAGGATCAGTGATGGATTGGAGGTTCATCCCTCGTCAGTGATAGATCGTCAATCTAGGTAGGGGTAATTTTTGTTTTCATTTTTCAGTTCTTCATTATAAAAATAATGAATGCGGACCCACCCATGAATAGGTTGGCCTGTGAATTGTGTGCTCATGAGAGAGGTTGTTATTATGGGGTTTCTTATACTAGGAATAAATTACTATTGATGAAATTATGATCATGATCCTCCCCTGTGTTTTAAAACATCTAATTTAGAGGGTACGAGCCTTCATGAACAACAATTAAGCCCCTCTGCTTGTGTGTTCTTCATGGCCACATCCTCGAAATGGATTCAAGGATAATCTGATATTGTGGGAGTGATAGTTGCGACCGAAAAAGCCTAAATCCAGGGAAGGATCTGCAATCTGACCACTGGAGTAGAACTGATGGTCGGCGGATGGTGCTGCCATCACGACACCATTAGAACGACGTTAGCAGCGACCAGCAGCTATAGGACGTAATCATGACATGATGCCACCTCAGGCACCACGTGTGGGGAGAGAGGTTGGATTTTGTCCTCTGTGATAGAAGATGCGGTGCAATCAATGTGCACCACAAGAAAGGGGGGAGGTCATGGACCACCGACTACAGGGGCTACCTTGATGCGGCACTATCCTAACACCGCGTAGGAAGAGGGGAACAATCCATTTGGGCCGCAAGCAGACACGGGGGCCCGATGATTTAACATTCGTACATTCCCCAACTGGAGAGGCTGATCCAGTCCTGGCCGTTACAGGCCAGCAGTGTAGCTACTTTTTTATTACTGCCCGCTATAGAAGATTGGGTTGATGGGATATTATTGGGACATGTGGAGGCATGATCTGGGAAAAGGGACTGACCCTCCAGTTTGTGTTGGACTGGATAAATTTTGGGTCACTGGGTAACCATGCAGACTAGACCCACGACCACCCTCAGATGGGTCCAGTAAAGCCCAATGGGACATTCCGATAGGATTGGGTCATGCGGGACCCCAGTTCAGGTTGTTTGGGTCGGTCAAAACCATTCATACCGAACCAAGACATAGGCGGCCCCTGTTTACAAAAAGGGGCGTATCTCTCAGACCGCGGGTCTGATTGACATGTCGTCTGTGGTATTGTGTTCCATGTGATGGGTTGTTTCTTATGAAATCCTCTATATAGGACTTAATGGGTGTTTAACTAGTGAGGATTCATGACTCAGCAATTAGCGAGACTTCATGACTCGACTACCCAGTGAGACTCCATGACTTGGATATCATTGAAACATCGTGACTCAGCTACCCAGCGTGATTGCATGGCTCAACTACCAGCGCGACACTATGACTCAGATACCAAGAAAGACTCTATGACTCAACTACCTTGGATACTCTGTGATTCATCTACGCAGTGAGGCTTCATGACTCATCTATGAAACTAATTTCACGACTCAGCTACTGAATAGGTCTAGAAGACCTAGAAATCTTAAAGGACACATCGGGGAAGTGTTATTATGCTATAATTGAGGTTCATTATTTTCAATTGTTTTTCATTCTGTCAACACTTAATGTTATACCTTTTTCGATCTTACTATAGTGAATCTAATATATATGAATTTTTTTGATTTACTTTGTGTAATTTTGTGAGACCAAAGTTGGTATCGGGGTCTCTACTGAGTATTGTTATGCTCACCCCTACACAGGCTCCACCTGCACCTGTTGTGTATTGTGAAGGAGAAAAATATCATTGACTGGGATCTATGAGAGAAAGATCCATATAGTGCTTATAGATGGATCTACAAACATATTACGCTTCAGTGACATCTGACAGTGATATTTAACTATCCTTAAAGTTGGACCCTTTGTAGAAGACCGCTGGAGATTTTATTTCCTTTTTTACTATATTTTTTCAGTTCGGTGTGTTTTATAACCCTTTTTTCCTTTCAGTTTCTCCTTTACATGAGTTGTTTCTTCTTCGTGTGATATACTTGAGGATAGTATCCTAGTTTAATCATTACATTCCAACTTATTGGTTGTGTGTGTATACATTTTTAAAGGCAATGCCTTCCCTTTTTGGGATATGCCTTTTGGTGCTAGTCACTAGCCTCTGGCATATAGAAGGCGGGCATGGTGTTTCAATGATGCGGGCCTTAGGTGTTGGGACATAACAACATATAAATGAAATCCAATGGTAGAGTGCATGAGAGGGAGAATTCATCCAACCATTCTATTTACATCCATTATGTTGAGGAAAATAAGCCCCCCCCCCCACCATCAACTTGAGTGGTGACATCCCTATCAATAATGGTGGAGAATCATATAAAATTACAAAACATATGAATATCATACACAAGTATAATTATGGAAAACTTCCTTGAGGTAGAATCTTATATTGATATAATCACAAATAATCTTAGCTACCAACACTATAGTCTTGATCTCAAACAAGCACCTAAGTATGACATTCAATATTAAATTATTAATTATCATTTTACATATATTATTTCATATTCTTATCCAATATTAAAAAATAAATTTACAAGGCATGTTCTTATGACTCCATAATTTATTTCTTATTCTCATCTATGTCACCATAATCTATAAGAACAATGAACCATTCTAATTATTTATAAATATTTCATTAACATTTTATTATTACATAGAATAGTATGTCTCCTTTCATCCCTCTATAATAATGATTCACTCATTATGTATAGATTGAAGCCATGCCAAGAAGATGAGAACAATACATCAAAATTACCAAAAAAATAATTTTATAATTCAAGAACATATCTATTGGAATTAAAATTTCCAAACCCATTTTTATATCATTGGTATCATCCATCATAACATTTCACTATATATACTAAAAACCATCATCACCACCCTCATAACCATATATATGATTATGGACCTTTATAGGTATATATAACTCTTAATATATCCTCATATGAAAAAAATCCTAATATCAAAAGGTATCTAAAAATACCTCTAATAGCAACTATAACATCTGGGAAACTTCACTCATGTATCTGGTGTTGAAATCATAATCATTACATTTTGGGTTTTAATAATGATAATTGTTACCCATTTTTTCCATCCAAACTATACAATAGTAATTGAAAAATAGTATCACCTACTTCCTCACTGAAATTTTAGGTTTAATGTTTTATAAAATTAGGATAACTTCCATTAAAAGAATGACCCAAGTCGTCAAATGATCATTTATCCAACTTAACACAATTTTCTTATTTCACAAAATGTGGTAATCATCCTCAAAATTAAATCCATTCTATACATAATTCATTCAACATAATTTATTTATAAAATGGGTAAAACGAAATATAAGAAGTGTGGTCCCAAAGGCTCAGTAAGGGTAAACTAAATAATAACAATTAAATGAAATAAATGATCTTAAGACGTGTATATGGGCCTAAAAACATATTCAGAGAGCATAAAAGAATCAAAAAATAACTAAAACACATCAATACCTATATTATTATGTATAAAAACATTGAAAATTACAGATTCATTACAATAAATTATCATGATCCATGTGATGTTAATCATGATTATAATAAATATTATAAATCCATAACAAGAATCGTGAAAACATGTTGGTATCATTTAAAAATTTTCATTATAATCTATGTTAATCCCATACATGGAATACCTATAGACAATTAAATCCATAGGAGAAACCATTTAGTAACTCTCTCCTTATTTCCTCTCAATAAATAGAAAATTACTCAATCCAATATAGCTCTATATGGGCGCAGCTATCATTTGAGTTCTAACTTGCTCACCCGATACTATATGGGATGCCCCACCATATATGATATAATGGGCTCCCCAATGATATCTGGGTTATCCCATCATATATTATGTTATATGAAACCCCTATTATATGTGGGATAACCCATAATATATAATTTCTGAGAATGAAAACATGAATAATTTACCTAGATCATTCAATTTTTCATAACACTCATAAAAACATTTGTCATTAAATTCATAACATTAGAAACCCTATATAGAGAAAACGGTTCCCTGAGAATCTCTTTAAAACATTATTTACCAATGGAAAGGAAATTATTGCCATAAAAATATCCTTGAAACATGATGAAACCATGTAAAATGAAACATGTTTCATTAAAATCTCTTTGAAACCTGGTTAAACCATGGATATGAAACGATTATATAACAATCTATTTAAATTGTGACTAAATCGTGGAAGATAAACGATTTCCTTAACAATATCATTTTATCATGAAGAACCGAATGTAAATAAATTGGTTCCATAAACATCTTATAATTATAAAACATTCAAAGAAAGAATAAAAAATTTATCCTTACATTGTATCCCTAAAAAGAATAGGTTACATCGATAGATGCAATCTTATATGGAGAATGATATTTAATGATCCCTTGGAACATATATTTTGTAAAATAATGATTGCATGAAAATCATTTTTGAAAACATAAACCATTTTTAAAATAATTTTCATTTGAAATAACATTGAAAATTTATAATGGAATATTGAAAAATAATTTACGACAATTCTAGAGCACATTATCTTTTTCACATTCAAAAAAAATTAAAACATAAAACATTATGAAATAATTTTCATTCAAAAAAATAAAAACTAATAATAGAGGCTTCAAATAAAATAATTTTCATTATGGATGTAAACCATTTTCATTTCATACATGATAAAATAAATATTACATTAAAATTTTTGGTAAGAGTCAAATGGGCCTTATTTTTTAAAAGGATATGAATTTCCATTTAATGTATTCCTAAATGTTTAAAACATGAGAAAATATTCATTTAATAAATCCATTTAAAAAAAATTACCTTTTCAAAAAAAATTTAGATAACTCGGTTTTGGAAGAAAATAGATTATCGATCGAAAAGAGAAATAATGACGATTTTTCTTGAAAACAATATCTCAAGTATTTTAATTACCAATGAGTGAAAAATTGTAAAATTCCATGAAAATATGATGAATATTAATATGATAAGACACATCATTAATATATTTATAGGTAGATCATAATATCTCAACATTAGCGATTTAATCATAAAAAATCCTTATAATTGATGAGATTGTAACTTTAAAAACATTCTAATTTGGAAACATTGAATCACCAGCCTCATGAAAGGGTAAAATTAACTAAACTTTAAAAATAATGATAATCAATAAATTCACGATATTAAATGATAAAGGTTATGTATATACACCTCATTAAATAAGACAGGATTATATCATTACATAAGTCTAAAAGGTGGAATATTGAGATATAAATCCATTTCACATATCGTATCATTGAAATGAGGATTAATGAGTTAAATGATTATGTATATCAAATGAAAATTTAAATTAAATATGTTGAAATAAAGAATATAATAATTCCTTACATATAATATTTTTGTACGACATAATGAATGTAGTATAATATTAACCAATAAAATGGAAATTCAGTCATGAAATATGTTACCAGATGCTCCCTTTTAATCAAACATGATTTAAACACCTATATATTGGTTTCAAACAAGTTAATAATCCTCATTTAATAATTTTACTTCTTTATCAAGTATCCTCTTTTGTATTTCATAAAAATCATTTCGAGGTTGTTTTTTTTCAAAAACAATGACTACTATGAATAGGGAGAGGATGTCTGGATGTGATAGGGGAATTTACTGGCTAAACCAAATAGGTTTGAAGTTGAAAATAATCAGTGATTGTGGTTAGAATTTTATAAGTTATGTGAGTGGAAAACATGCACCTATTTGAAAAGATTTCAAAATACCCACATTTATATCTTTCCACAAGTATCAAAAATAGTCCATTCTATATCCTAAAACTGATAAGGGATAAATATATCCACAAAATGGAGGTTGGAAATATTTGTACATCATATTTACCATTTTATTCTTATTTTATCACCCACACCCATCAAATCTATTTTTAACTTATTCATAGTAATTATTGTTTAACTACTTTCGCTATTGATTATAGTAAAAACATTAAGTTAACATTACTATATAATATAAATTATGATTATTCCAAATTGGGAATCTATTTTTAAATTCAATTTATTGATGCTAAAAAATGACATTTAAAATTAATTACATTGATGAATCGAGAAAGCATGTTTTCAAAGATAAAATATTCAAAAGAAACAATGTTTTTATATCTACTTTCAATATGAAATTTGTTAAAATGGACTAAAATATACTAATTGAAAAAAAATTCAACAAATGATACATTAAAAACAATTTGAAATATAATTTTACATTATATATAATTTAAATAGAAAAACAATATTTCAATTAAAATTATGTATTTTTTAATATTTATAAAAAATATGGTTATTCTCAAAAAATTCTAGAAATTAACCATAATATTTTTTTAAAGTTCTAATTAAAAAATATATTTTCTAAAATATATTTTCTAAAAATTTTATAATTTAGATTTTAAATAAACCCCAAAGACTCAATGATAAGGGGGTTTTCAAGAAGTGTATATTTAAACTGTAGTTTTATTTCATATTAACTATATGTATAATAATAATCATTTTTTGAATATAAATTAGAATTTTATAAAATATAATCTATAAATTTAATTTAAGAAAATTATTCATTAGCGTTTATTTTGATTAATTAGAATGGAGATATATTCTGTACTACAAAATGTGTTTTTATAAAAAACACTTTTATAATCCCAATAATAGATATTCACTAAAATCAAATAAAAAGTTTCTCCAAAAGATAATTAGTGGATTAAATATAAATAAATATTACTTATGTTAATTTTATTCATATTGGCGAATTTTAAATTATTCATTTTTTAAAATCAATTTATTATTTTAACAAAATAGTATTATCATTACACAAATACAAATCAATATTTTCGAAAAAGTCCCAAACTTTTACCCAGATTACATTTTAATATTTTGATTCAAAAGATGATGATATCTTTAGGAAATAAATTTTATTATATTTTAAAAAATTTAGTGTTATGTTTTCTTATGAAATGAAATAAAAATCATTTTTGAAGAAAACATATTTTTGATGATTAAAAATAGTATAATAAAATTTGATAATTTATTTAAGAGAAAGTTATAAGTAATTTATATAGAATATGAGATATATATATATATATCATAAATTATTTAATTTCTTTCATACCTACGAATTTAACTGGTAAGTTATAATGGTTATATATATGGTTGGCCGTTTAATCGCGGTTTTTCATGTTGAATACTCTATCAATCATAAAAATATCAGTGTTTTGCGTACAATAATATTTTTATTAGATTATATTTTTTTTAAAACAATCCAATCATAATGTATCATTGAGTTATATTTTCACATATGTTCATTTTTGTGTTCCATTTTTGAAATTGAACATAATTTTCTCCTTTCAAAATATCGATGTGTTTAAAAAATACACTATCACAATGAATCCATGATTTACTACAAAAAATATTTGTAATTGAAACACAAGAATAATGTAAATTAGAAAATTAAGTTGTAAGAGAATAAAAATAATCATAGGGGTATAATATATCCAAAAACCCTTTGTAGAGTATCTAAATCATTGAAGAAACATTACATAGATTTCATCATCAGTGAGAAGCCACATATTGGGTTTTATTCGGGGTATAATCAAGTGAGGATGAGATGATATATTTTAAATCATGACACAAGGAGTGATTATACATTTTACTAAATTATAATTGACTCTACTAGATATGTGTTTTGATATCAAATTTTAATATCATATCAAATGATGAAATGATATAATTGGTTTAAATTAATAGTGATATATTAGTAAAATGAATAGATGATCATATATTAGGAGGTAAATTAATAATAAAAATTTAACATGAATGGATCATGATAATCTATTATTATTTTCATGGAACAAAGTGTAACTTGTTCATGAATATTAAATTTATTTATATCTATTTATAATAAATTTAAAAAATCATTAATTGTGTAATGCATATTTTAAAAAATAAATTAAATATAATGAATATTTTAAAAATAAAAAATAAATTTCATTATATACACTATAAGAATATATCATACATTAATATATACTTTCACAAACCCTTAAAATCCATATTATCCCTAATTAACCATGAAACACCTCATTTCTACAATAACAATGCCTTACACCTATAAAAAAATTAAAGCACCAAAAAAGGTAACATCATGTTGTAAATGGAATGATAACATTTAAGATTTATATCACTCCTTTAAAGTTTTTTTATTGAAATAAGGGAATAAGATCACTATTTTTAACATTATCTGTGAATATCAACACATTAAATAACATATTAGATAAGTAAAAGACATTTAATTCAAAAAAATGTATCCAATCAGTTATAATAATTTACTTCTAATAATACTACACCAATTTCAAATAAAAATTAATACATGTTATATATTAATATAAACCCCATGTATGAAAAAAAAGGTTCACATAACATTTCCATTACACTATCTTCAGAATGTTATTTAATATTATTAATAAAAAATTACTAGAAAAGAGAACACATATAAAAATAACATAAAAATAAATAAATTAATGGTATTCAATTTGATTATAAAAAGATGAGATAACTGCTTTTGGAATACTGTAAAGGGTAATTGATGTATATTATTTTTTACAATTAATTAAAAAATATTAAGCTCAAAAGAATAGAATAGTTCTATCCTTTATAAATCAAATATTAACGAGTTTTTACCCAATTTTCTAAAATCATCATCAATTTTCATAATTTTTGATAAATAATTAATTTGAAAACAACTTATAATTGTTTGAAATGTGAATCATCTTTGAAATTATGTATCCAATTGTTTTCCATATGAATTAAATATATATCTTTTTATAAATTAATACATTCAAATCATAACATTTATATTAATATATTTCAAAAGATATAATTCATATGAATTTAGAAAACAATTGCCTGAAAAATTCTTATTATAGTAGTAAAAGTGAAGAAAAACAAGAAAAATCTAGAGAATAAATAAATACATTCAAATTAAGCTTTTTTTAATAAAAACATTTTGAACATAAAAAACCGTAAAAAATTATCAATTCAAAGAATAGTGTACATAATAAAATATTAAAAACACACTAAATTTATTATAAATAAATATTTTTAAAATAAAAAAATAAAAAAAATACAATGATGGATTGAAATAGGTTTCTACACTACCATAAAATACCCATTTTAAAATTAAAAATAATAAAATTATAAATTTTTACATAAAACATTATAAGTACAAAATGGGACAACCACTTTCAAAGAAATGGAATTGAAGGGAAATTTTTAGTGAAATTAGAATTAGATACACACACATAGACAGATATATATATATATATGTGTGTGTGTGTGTGTGTGTTTTATTAGTTAATGAAAATTGTAAATTAAAAATTGCATTTTCTAGTTCTAGGAAAATCCTAGAGATGGGGAGGGGTGAATCCATTATCCCTTTATTTTTTATTTTTTTATTTCATTTAATTTAACATCGTTAAATTTCTATAGTTTGATAGTATATTTTAGGTGTATCTCAGCCATATACAAGTGATTTAATAGATAAATGTAGGAAAATAAGTGATTTGAAGGGTTCAATTTGGAAATACTACCCCATTTCATGTCTTGGATCAGTTTATAGATATGCTTTATTAATTATAAATACCTCATTTTTTTTAAATCTATATCCAAAATAATAATGTTAAATGATCTCCTATAATTTCTTGTGTATAATGATCATAGTTCTTCCCCTAAATGGGTTCATTATAATAGATTCCCAAAGTTAATGTTATATCCTATAATGGACTCTATCAATCTCTCGATTAGGTCTTCAAACTACATCTAAGTAGTTTTTCTTGTACTGTCTCTAAAAATTCATCTAATTTTTTTTATTATATGGAATTATTTTAAGAACACATGCTCTAATGACACATGATTCTAAGGATGGGTGAACCTAGAACGTAATTTTGAACTATTTTGATGTACATTTAGAAAACGTGGGAGCTGGTTTTTTTATATTTTGAACCGGTCCTCTTATCAAAAATCCAAGGGCACTGTTGAACTCGTAATGTCGTGATCCACCTAGAAATTACATAACTTTGGCTGGAAAGGCCCGAACGGAAATGTTTTTTTCTTAATTTTTGAGAAAAATAATAAAATAATTTAAAGTAATTCGTTTAATTATTTTTCTCGCAGTTGAGTGGGGGATGTCGACAATGCAGTGAAATGAAAAGGTGAAGAAGAGGCTTGTTTATGAGGCTCATTAATGGACCAAATCACGTAGTGTAACAATGAAATAAAGGAAGCGTAACAATGATGTTGTTTCATAAATTAAAAAGTATAACGACTCAATGTCGCAGTGTAACTGAAACGATGTGGTGTGTTTCTTATTAATTTTTTGATGCATTTGTGGGAAGACTATTAATCAGCGATGATCCTCAGACGAACCTCCAATTAACATCCTCCCAAAATAATAATGATGAATGCCAATAAGAAACCATTGTCTTTGATCTGCCTTAAAGAACAGAGTTGGAAGAAATGTCAACATATTGAATCCTCTATGATGAATACTTTGGCATCAAACATCAATGAGTAAAGATTTTGTGCGTTCTAAGAATTTGATGATTTCTTCCTCATTCCTAAAACTTAATGACAAACGTAGATCAATCGACTGATGGGTGGATCCATGAATCACTCATTCTCATGGCTTTATATATTGCGGGGGTTTGATTAAGTGTTTTTTAATATGTAGAGTTATCATTATGTTTATCCCAATGATTAAACTCTAACATAGAGTGCAGTGGGCGACCCAAATAAGGCCTGATCCCTCCACCATAGTTGTTCTTGGTGCAATCTTCATGATCAACTGATCAACATGTCAGTCAGTCGAATTTTAAGGCTACAAAATTATGGTGGCGACCAATGAAGTCCATAGGCCCAAAAATCTCTAAATATGGACTACCGGAGCGACTCCGGTGGCCTGTCAAAGCCACCGCTGGCGCAACAAAAGCCAGTGGCGGTGGTCATGGGTGGAAGGAGGTGGCACGCCAGTCGGGGCTACGCGACTGAATGACCATGGTGGCCTGGATATGTAGTGCTTGGTATTGATTGGAGGGGTGGTCTGTGTCCAGGCTGTTTGGTGGCTGGTGATCCGGGGTCCATCGACCGTGGCTCAAAGCGGCGCCATGTACATGGGGCCATCAAGGGCCAGATGCGGCGTAGTTGTCTCATCCTGGCTGGGCGGTGCACCACTGGCCACCCTTACGGAATATCCTCGGGCTGGTGGTCAGGCCCTAGACTAGTAGGTTCTACCCGCAACCAACAGGCCGAACCCTCACCGTCAGGCCAGACCCGTGACCATATGGGCGGGCCAGATGAGATTGGGTTGCCTGGAAACCCAGTAAGCTAGACCCTCAGCCAAACCATCCCGTGTCCAGCAAGGCCCATTGGGCCTAGCCCACTGGCCAGGAAAGACTAGACCGACCCCAACCCAAATTGGGTAGGGTCGACTCTATATAATTGAACCATGGTATGTTGTGACAGTAAGCTACGTTTCATGGGTAGGTATGACCGTGTCGGTCCGGGTACCGACACAACATACACCGTGTTTACTAAAATGCCAGTATCATGAAAACTGTAGGTCGGATAGACAGACCGTCAGTGGCGTTGTACCCCTGTGATAGGTTGAACCTTCTCATATACTCCACTTTAGTTAGGGTGTAATTTGTTGAATGGACTATTGGATCATACTGGAATCCAACCGGGATATTTTTATAAAAAATCCTATAACCTATAGACCGGGTGCCCGAACAACGCATAAACTTTTGGGTTAGGACCCATATGAGGAGACCATCCTTTGGGGATACTCTATGTGGGACTTCGTGGCGGATGAGGTATAGTTGATGGAGTGAGGAGCGGATCCTCCTCAAATAATGTGTGTTAAGTGGAGGTATCCAATTGTTGGATATGATGCGATGAATGATTAGTGATCCTGTGTGGGTCAGTACATAGCGATCATGTGTGGGTTAGAACATATTGATCTTTTGGGATTCAACAGCGATCAATCCTCAGTGGGTTAGCAAATAGAGTTTCTCTATGGGTCAGCACCTAGCGATCCTGTGTGGGTCAACACATAGCAGCCCTGTGTGTATCAGCAACAAAGAATCTCGATAAAATTAGACAATCTAGCCTTATGACTAATCATCTTCAAATTTTTACATTAGTTATACCAGGTGTTAGTTGCACCATTTACTTTGTTCTATGTGTTTTATGTGTTTCATGGTGGTATTACAAATGTGGTATTTTACATTGTGTTGTTTTCTTTCTTGGATTACTTATAGATCATCAATGGTCTCAGGATCACTACTACGTATTTTTATAATCACCCCAACATGGGATTCTTCTATACCTATTGTGTCTTGTGCTGACGATGGGAAACGTTGTCTAGAAAATTTGGGAGCTAAGACTAGATGGAGTTCGAAGGTGGATCAATAGATATGGTGTGTTGTAGTGACATCTGATGGGGAGTTGTACCTACCCTTTAGGTAGGATCCTTCTCGGATGACCTCCTAATATAGTATATCTTTTTCAATAATTTCCTTTTAGTTGGGATTTTATTCTATCCCTGTTACTTTCAGTTTACACATTTTAACCTTAGTTGTGATATATAGTGTTGGTTGTACTACTTTATTTCCCTTTTGGTTTACTTTGTGCGATATTCCCTATCTGTGTTTGTACAGGTTTAAAGGAAATGTATTCCCTTTTTGGGAAATGGCTTTCATGTGCTAGTCACTAGCCCCTGCCTAATAGATATTAGACTTGGGGTAGTCAGGACATGGGCCCCGGGGGATGGGTCGTGACAAATTGGCATTAGTGGGTGGTAGGTTTTACCCAACGAACTAAGAGTCTGTATTTTCAATGGTGGTTGTAGTGTTAAGTGTCTTGAGTTCGGATTTCAGTCATTGGAGTCTAGTGTTGGTGCGACTGTAGGCGTATCCATACACCAAGACCCTAAATTCTTGTTTCTGACTCCGTACACGAAAACAATAGATGCATGTGTTTTGGAAATGTTTTCCATTGATCTTTTTTGATTCACCTCACCATGTATAACTTATTAATCAAGGATCACATGCTTATATATAGGATTCCTACATGAAGATATCCATCTTGTATTCTTGTGAGAGATTACGATGATGGTAAACCGAGCGATGAGGCGTTGGTGAAGGGACTAGTTACAATGATAGAACCTTTGGGAGGTGTATTAGAAACATCACCACCTAGAGAGAAGTAGTTGTTACTATCCCCACCAGTGGGTAGAGCACACCGACCGATCACATTGCATGAGTTCTAGAGATAGAGGGTTATGAGGTTTCGAGGTGGGACATATCCTTAGGAAACTAAGGATTGGTTGGAGATAGTAACAGGGGTTTTTCTACTAGTAGGGAAACATATAAATTAGATGGTTATTCTAGATGTTAGCCCTTTTCTGGGAACGACACAGAGGTGGGGGATCATAACACTCCATACACACTATAATATAACCATTATCTTGTCAAACATTGAGAGCCTCTTCAGGAATACATTCATTCTAGTGACACTATGCTCAATGTGTATTCATGTGTTACTACACCTGCAGTAGAGAAGTTGATTGTGTCCCATTACTCAGTGATGTTTACAGACCTCTCCTACTACTCCACCGACATGAATCTTGGCCAATTTTCTAGGGCCCAGACCATTGAGTAGGGACTCTTATGGGATATCAGGGTGTCAATGATTTCACTCTGCATCCCAACACCGGCTGGAGTGCTATAGTGAGACATACTAGTGGAGATCTCCCTAGCCAAGTAGGCACCTATGGTGAGATCCACCACAAGGGGATAGGTGTTCGAGTAATCTGTAGCAAGTAGTAGGCAGAAAACACAGATGTCCAAACATGCCATACAATCTAGAGTATTACCCCAGGACACATGGTAGGAGGTGAAGAGATATAGAGGTAGAGGAGGTCATCTGAGGAATAGAGTTTTTGTGTCATGCGGTGGATAGGGGAACATGGCTAGTGACTGTCTAAATCCCCTCAGAGATGACTAGAAGGATGTAGATGGTCCTTCGAGATAGTGAAATAGGTTTGATAAAGGAGTTCTTCAGGGTGGAAGAAGTGTTAGGGGAGTTGGCCGAGTGGCATACAGTGGACAAAAGTTCAAGATACAACCACCACCACCACCTTGAGATCTACCACGAACTCTGGACGTAGGTGTACATGGGCAGGGTCAACTTTAGGTGATAGAGGCCTTTGACCGAGGCACACCAGAGTTTATATGAGGTTCGATATATGTCTCATCGACACTAGATTCAGTTCTTATAAATACTGGTGATAGGAAATCCTTCCTTTCCACAACTCTCAATCAGAGCTCATAGATTGCTGTGGAGGCCTTGGCGCGATCTTTACAACTACAGACACGTAAAAGGGTGTATTTGATGATTAAACACCAGTTCTGGTAGTGTGAGCATACTCTTGAAGGTGAGATCTTTAGCTGGGAACTATTAGTAGCAACATCAAATCCTTATGACATCATCTTGGGTATGGACTATTTATTCACAGTTCATGCATATATCGACTATTTTAGGCGAAATTGTGGTCTGTCGATGAGGATGGGTTGAGGTTTTCCTTCACTAGTTGGAACAGAACCTTTGTAGTACTTGGTGGACATTATTGGAGGACGGAGCAACAAATCAATCACTAGATGGCCAGCCTCACCCTCAGTATGTTGGACGAGGGGATTCTGAGCATTCCTATAGTGGTGGATGAGTACGAGGATGTATTTCTAGAAGATGTATCAGGGCTACCACATCACAAATAGGTAGTCTTCATCATTGAATTGAACCCATGGACAACACCATTATCAACACTTTCATAACGGATGGCTCCTACGGAGCTCCGTGAGTTTAGGGTACAACTAGATGACTTATTGGATAAGGGGTTTGTAAGGCCCAAAATTTATCCATGAGCATCCCTAGTGAGTTTTTCGAATAAGGTATATGGGAGATTAAGTTTTTTTGTGGTCTTTTGGCACCTTATCCAGGTGACTGTGAATAAAAAGAATCCACTACAGAGGATTGATGACCTCTTCGACTAGATGAAGGGAGAGAGGTGGTTCTCGAAGATATACCTCAGATCGGGCTATCACTAGATTAGGGTATGGGTTGGGTATGTACTGAAGATATTCTTTATTTGCAGTTACAGACACTATGAGTTCTTGGTGATGCCTTTTGGAATGACCAATTCCCCAACAGTGTTCATGGGACTAATGAACAGGATCTTCCAGCCTTACAATGACCGGATTTTTGTTGTCTTCATTGATGACAACATGTTGTACTCGACGTTAGAGTAGGAGCATGCTACACACCTATGGATAGTCCTAGATACACTCTGAGAGGAGCATCATTATGGTAAGCTCTCAAATTTCCAGTTTTGGATTTAGGTGGTACACTTTCTAGGACATGTCATCTTAGAGGCAGGAGTTGTAGTAGACCTGGTGAAGATAGAGGCCGTGCTTTCTCGAGAGCCACCCCGGACCATGATTGAGGTGTGGAGTTTTATATGGTTGGATGGGTACTACTAGAGATTTGTACCCACATATTCCAGAGTATAATCACCCTTTTATCTTTGAAGAAGAAGGGACAACCCTTCAGGTTGATAGAGAGATACCAGCAGAGTTTTCAAGAGCTGAGGTAGAGACATAAAAGTGCCCCCATCATGAGAATACCAGAAGAGGGAATTGGATATTACTTATACTATGATACATCGAGGACCAGACTAGGTTGTGTCTTGTTGCAGGCACGAGTTGTGATCACCTATGGCTCATTAAAATTGAGGAATTATGATAATAACTAAGAAAACCATAACCTGGAGTTAGAAATAATGGTATTTTATTTTATGATGTCATGACACTACTTTATTAGTTAATGGATTAACATATAATCCAACCATAAGAGTCTCAATTATATCTTCTCTCAGTAGGACCTGATCTTGAGACAACAGCGATAGATTGAGTATTCCAATAATTTGAATTTGAGATATTCTATACACCTAGGAAGGGAAAAATAGTGGTAGACCCACTCAACATGAGATCCTGTTTGTAGCTGTTGAGTGAGGAGATAAAGTAGCTAGATGTGATGTAGATATCCTTCATGCATAGTGATGTAGCAGCTTACCTCCAGTCTATAATTTTCACTCCCCCACTCTTACATTGAGATAGGGAGATACATATTGTGGATATTGACTATGTGGACCGACGTTGTTAGATATTATCAGAACATTCTTCTTCGGTATTTTCTATAGATGGTGGGACACTCATTATTTTCAGAGGGCGCATCTTAGTATTAGTGACATTTCAGGAGGATGTGTTTAGGGATATCCATTCATCCTCTTTGGTCGTACAACCTATTGTAGAAAAGAAGTATCAGGACCTCCGATGACTATACTGGTGGCCAAGGATGAAGAGAGTGGGGGAAGAGTTCATTTCACTATGCCTAACTTGTCTACAAAATTAAGGATAAGAATCAGGTTCTAGCAGGATTGGTCCAGTCACTCGAGTTTCTAAATTGTAAATGTGATGGAATCTCATAGGACATTGTGATGAGGTTACCACGTACATCCAGGGGCCATGATGCCATCTGGGAGATTGTTTACTAACTCACCATGACGGCTCAATTCATACCCATCCGGGATCAGGGACCTATAGATGGCCAGATATGACTCTAGTTGTAGGTGATAGCGCAACGTCACACGGTGTCCTTGATGATTGTCTTGGACTGTGATGCATTCTTTTCATCCCAGAAGTGGAAGGTGTTACAGGAGGTGTTCGGTACTCATTTGTGCTTGAGCATAGCTTTTCACCCCTTGATTGATGGTCAGATTGATCAGACCATACATACCTTGGTAGATATGCTACGTGCTTACATCCTAGACTAAGTTCATATTTGGGAGGACCATATACCACTGGAAGAGTTTGTATACATCAACAGTTATCACTCCACCATTGGCCTAACACCATTTGACGCCTTTTATGAGAGTCCTTGCAGAATCACCCCTATGATGGACAGACCCAGTTGAGTTGTCACTCATGGTTCCAGAGATGGTTTGAGCTACCACCGAAAAGGTATAGGTCATCCTGGAGAAGACGAGGAATGCATAGAGTATGCCTAAGTCTTATGAAAACAAGATAAAAATACCCTTGATGTTTGAGGAGGAAGATCATGTATTCCTTTAGGTCTCACCACCGATGAGGATTACAGAGATTTTTATGGGGAAACAAGATATCTATGAGGTTCATAAGAGCATTTATTATCCTAAGTTGTGTAGGAGAGGTGGGGTACCTCCATGATCTTCCTCTACAGATGCACCAGGTGCATGATGTTTTCCACATGTCGTAGCCAAGGAGGTACGTGCATGATCTATCACATTTCAATGACTGGGGAAAGTTAGACATTGATGATGGGGAGATCATTGTGGAGTTACCGATGGAGATTGAGAACCATAATAATAGGATCATATGTGGGAGGTCTATTTCTCTAGTGTGAGTTCAGTGAAGGCACATGAATCTTTCAGAGAGCACATGGGAGCAAGAGTATCATGTTTGGGCTCAGTACCCCTTCAGTTTGATTTTTTTTTCAGATTTCAGGGATGTAAATCCCTAAGGTGGAGAGAAGGTAATATCTCATAAATTTAATGTAATTATTTTTAGTTAAATTTAATTATTCTCAGACTATTGGATATGACGTTTCGTGATTCCGAGGCCTGGATAGCTAGGAACAGAATTTTGAATTTTTTTGTGGTACGTTTAGTAAACATGGGAGAATGTTCTTCTAAATTTTGAATCGGTTTTTGGTTCAACAATCTGAGGGCACCATTGAAATCAAAATTCCAGGATTATAATAGAAATGACTTGAAAACAGCTACCAAGGACCGAGGGGAAAATTATTTTTTCTTTCTCTTATTGAAATATAATAAAACAATTTAACAGAATTATTTTACTTTTTTTTCAGCATTTAGTGGTTGATAGAAACATTGCAGTGCATTGATGAGGTAAAGACAAGATACATTTATGAGGCTCATTAATGGCCTGAATCATGTACCGTAAAAAAGAAATAAAGGAAGTGTAACAGTGAAGCTGTTTCATAAATGAAACATCATAACGACATGACGTCACAACATAACTGAAATGATGCGACATGTTTTCCATATAATTTTTTGATGCATTGCTGGGACAAGAATTGATCAGTGAAGATCCTCTAACAAACATCCTCTCCAACGAAGAATGATGAAAACTGGTGAGATTTCATCTTCTTCGACGTGCCTCGAAGAATGGAGTCGGAAGCAACGTCAACATCATAAAACCTCGAGGAAAAATGAATCGAAATAAAATGAAAACGAGGTTGGGTTTTATGTGTTTTATGTATTTGATGAATAATTCCTAGTTCGTGAAAATTAACAATGAACACGGATCAACAAACTAACAGGTTGATCCTCGAATCAATATTTCATGTTGGTGGATATTGTAAGGGGGTTTGATTTGGGGGTTTTCAAGATCTATGGTTATCATTATGTTTATCCCCTTAATTAAACTCTAATGCAGAGTGTGAGGCCCACCCAAACAAGTCCCGATCTAACTAATGTTGTATTTAATGGTGCATTCATTGATTTAGATCCGTCAACATGTGATGAAGATGAATTCAAAGGCTTTTCTGTGATAGTGTCATCCTACAGAGACCATAGGTGAAAACCACTCAAAGTTGTAATATCATAGAGACTATGGTGGCCCGTCAAAGGCACCGCCATCACGCCACGACACCAGGAACTGTGTAGATGGATGGACCTCATCCGTGACCTCTAGTGGAAGGTGAGATATGTTCAGTCAGTCACTACTTGAGGAGGCCCTATATCTGCGAATCTCGGAGGGTCGAGATGCAGTGTGGCAGCTGCGTCCTAGCTGGATGGGGCAACACCATCCACCCTTGATAATGGGCCTAAGGATGGTGGGTGGGACCTGTGTTAGTGGGTCAGAACTACACCGAGTGGTCCGGACCTACACTGGTAGGCCAAACATGCACCATTTGGGCTTGCCTGGATGAGTCCTTGTCGCGAGGAGACTAGTAAGTCTGGAACCTCATCCAAACCAGGTTAGGTCTAGTGAGGCCCGTTGGGCCTGGCCCACTGGCCAGGGAAGTCCAAAATAACCTTGAACCAATCTATGTTAGGTATACTCCATCTAATTGAACCAGGGTATTCGGGAACCCCCGATCCATGTTTCATGGGTTGGTCCCAATGGGTCGGACCGAGCACCGACTCAATCGGCCCCATGATTACTAAAATGCATGTATCTTGCAATACACACGTCCGATTGACATGATATTAGTGGCGTTGAGACCCATGATACAGGATGTTCCATCTGATATAATTGACTAGAGTGTGGGAATATGTCGGAGTACGACCAGGTTGGATTGTACTTGAATCCAACCTGGTGTTTTTTACAAAAATTGTTATAATTTACAGACAGGGCGTTCGAACGAAACACTATCTATTTCTTTGGGATCTGTATGAATAGGTAGTCCTTTGGGATTGTTATAAGTGAAAATTAATGGATGTTAATGCATGAAAAATATCATATGGAGAATATCCTCTAGGAATCAAGCATGCTAGGTGCTGGAATATGGTGGCTGGCTGGGACATGACAAATGAATAACGATCATGTCTTGTTTTTCATCGATCGATCCTCTGTGGGTCAGCACCCAGCGAACCTTTATGGGTTAGCACATAATGATCATGTGTGGGTCATCACCTAGAGATATCTATGTGTTAGCACCTAGTGATCCTATGTGGGTCATCACTTAGAGACCCTGTGTCGATCATCATTCGAGGATCACTACCAAAGAAGATGATCACGCTTTACGACTAATCATCTTTACATCTATACATAAGTTATACATAGTGTGAGTTGTGGCCTTTACTTTTTTCTACATGTTTGAGGTCTGGATTGGTGGTATTAACACTCTGGTATTTTCATTTTTGTTGTTTTTCTTTTTGGAATACTAATAGTCCTTCGGGGGTCTCGGGGTCCATACTGAGTAGTGGTATACTCACCCATGCACAGGCATCACATGTACCTGTTGTGTCTTGTGATGAAAACAGAAACCGTTGACTAGGGAATTGGGGTGCCAGGACATGATAGTTCTCATAGGGGAATGATATACTTCATGTGCTGCAGGGACATCTGAGAGAGAAATGTAACTATCTGTAAGGTAGCATCCTTGGAGGAAAACCTCTGAAGCTTATATTTCTCCAGTTGTACATTTCTTTTAGTGTGTTATTAATTTGGGCCCCTTTACTTTTAGCTTACACACTTTACACGTAGTATTGATGCTTTGTGGTGGTTATACTACATTATTTCTTTTGTGGTTTACATTGTGCAGTATTCCCGGTTTGTGTGTCTATAGGTTTGAGGCACTGCCTTCCAATTTTGGGATATGTCTTTTCGGTGCTAGTCACCAGTCCCTTGCCTATAGAAGGAGGGATTGATGTAGTCATGACACGGGCCCTGGGGGATTGGTCGTGAAACATATAGGGCCCCACAAAACTCATCTATAGAATAGGTATTTAGGTATGACTCTCTCCATATTCAATATTTGAGTTTTCCTTTTTCAGGAAGTCTACACATCGTATTTTTCATATCACATATCCTTTATCACTCTCTAACTGATGTTATATTAGTTTTCATATCCTCATCATTATTCAAGATACGTGTGTTTCATGGAATCATCAATTCAAAATACTCTTCAATTTATATGGATGACATAAATGTAATAATCTTTTATCCATTTATTTCTGTATCTATTCTCCTGAAAAAACATGTTCTAAAATTATATTCAACCAAAAATTTATCATTTCTTCAAAATCTACATTTAAAAAATATTGTTAATATTATCTCGAAATTCAACATAAGTTAGAGTGTACATATATCATGAGCATAAATTTTTTAAATTAATTATAGATAAATTTATATTAAAAAAACTCTTAAATTATTTAACATATTATAAACCACATGATAATTGGATATCAAGTCAATATATTATAAAAACATAACCTGAAATTAAATTAATCTATTTTTATGTGATTCGTGATTTGAAAAGACATGTTCCATGATATAGAGGTCCTTATGATGGATCTTTGACAGCATCTATCATTAAAATATTATATAAATGATCAATATAAATAGAAAATGGTGTAGTCCTAAACATATTAATCCCTATGAATCCATCGCTCATTCTTGTATCAATGACTACATGTATGGAATCCATTAACTCATATATTTTCAAAGGGACCACTATTTCTCAAAATCATCACTACTAAAGAAGGGTATCCACCAACATGTCATTTCTCCATCAGCTTTAAATAGTTTACAATTCAATATTCTATAGAAACTCGATGTGGTGACCATGAACACATTCCCTTAATGTTTATCATTATATTTATATTTGGTAAATATTTTTCCTAAAATAGTCATCACAAAAACTTGGGGTCCATCACCATGATTTTTTATTTTTATAACTATGTATATAATTTGAAATGAAAAAATAATCACATATTAGTCATGACACATTATAATTGGATATATCTGGGAGGTTCTTAATTATCTAGGGAACTCTATGAATACAAATAATGACCCCCATGTAGTCATAACACAGCAAAACACACGCCGTCATACCACCCCATATATATTAAATTCCTTCACTAAAATAATATATTCTTAACTATTAGTATTAATTAACAAATAATTCCCATAGAATCCTAATGAAATTTCATTAATCTTAATAATTGTTTTTTAAAAAAATTTCATATAATCTAAAAATGCACATTCATAATTTATTTTTTATTCAATTCCACATTAGTTCCCTGAAAATTAATCACATGGATCATTTATCAATCAATCATCTTACGATCAATAGTCCCTTTAGATATTTCATCTACAAATACATGTATAATTTTGTGAAAAATGAGCTTATCATGAGTAACATTTTTTCATGTTAGTCCAACTAAGAAAAAACCAATAATCATTAAAATGGTGAAACTACATTAATATGTTCAATTATGATATTCAATATAGAAACATGATCTTATCAATTATATTTTCTCATAAATTAGTGGATAATATATTTCTCAAATTACTCATATCAATTCCAATAATAATGGATTTACCACATATTATGTCATATATTTTCCTCAATACATACCGATAGCTTCTCGAAAATATTAACAAAAATCATGATTAAAAATTGAAATCTTGACATCAAATCATTATTTTCCAACTTTCTATTTATTGGAAATACCATATATTTTTTCATATAAATATGTGTTTTCTTATCCAATTTTAGATTATTAAATAAAAATTTCTTGTAAGGGTATATCCACACTCATATTCAATATTATATATATATATGGATATTCCATTATTTTAAAAAGAAACTTTTCCTCTCATGTTAGTTCTAAAATCAATCCTAGTGAACATGTTTTCAGAAAGATAATATGAAAAAAAATTCACTAACAATGATCATTTATTTCTTCATCTATGAGTTTAAATGGGATAACCTTATATAGAAAACCATAGTGAATAACCATGGATATCAAAGATATAATTAAATTTCATGAATGTATTTTCATTTTTAGTATTCACCAATTTGGGTCTATATAATGAAAATTATCACAAGAGGCATATTATGTACAAAACTCTACAAAAAGATCAAGCCTTTTTTGTAAAAGGTAATCAATTCCACTATTTGTTTATAAAAACATGACCCCATTCATAAATATTCTCAATATAATAAATAGAAAATTTAATTTTGTGATTGGAAGACCTAAATCTTTTCAATTAATTTTTAATGTTTTATACTAATTAAAAATTTCATTAAAAGACATCTTGGTAGCATCTATTCCTTATCTTTAGACATTCATGAGATTTAATAAATACTTTACATAATGGATGTTAGAATGCTCCATGTAAATATTTACATTTTTCTCTCCAGTAGTGATAACCTCATTTAACTCCCCCATTTTATTCTTTCATCATATACATCCATGTTAAGCACATAAAAAATATAAGATAATTAAGAGGGTATTTCCCATTAATTTTAGTTATAATAGCATGTTTGAGAGTTATATATAAACCAATATATTTTATTTTTTCAACATTATAATTTAGATAACTCTTAATTCATCCATATCTAATTTTATAGTTTTGTCCGTCCTTTTGAAAGAGAATGTCTTTTTTTCATTCTGTATCATTTTTTCTCACCTCTTTTTATAATGATCCATGAAGACACATTGTTATTTAGTTTCAAGTTTTCTTTTTTTTTGGACAACCTCAGCAATAAAAATCAGTGATGCATTATATAAATTTAATTTAGTATGATAAGGATTAATAACATATTTATTTTTATCATTCATACATACAATATAATGTAGATAATTTCCAGGAAGTAATTTCATAAAACCTTCAGCATTTTGATGTTGTTGGACAAAAATTCCACAGTTTTTTTCATATTAATGATTTACTTAATTAGATATAATTTGTTTCAAAAACTTATTCATTTATTTATTTATAATGTGTTTTTTGAAAAAAATTACATTCATCAATTACTGGATTTCCCCAGATTAAATACGCCTACATGAGATTTTAATGTTTTAAAATAAAATTACAATATTTATGTTAAGAAATCCCACAACACTAGTAGTTTCTCCTTTCTCTTTCTCTTAAAAAATTTTTGTGAGTTACTTTACTTTATTCTTCTTGATTATTGATATTATTATATCATTTAGTAACCCTTCCTCATGGGAATTTTTCATTTCCAAAATCTCCTTCAATAATCCTTTGAGAATATGAACCACTTTTCTAAAATTATATAGACCAATGTCATATAGTATGAGATTATAATTCATAATAACAATATAAAATAGATTAATTATAAATTTCTATCATTGATCCATCTTTGAACTCATTATTGCATTTGGGATTCTCATTATTATTGGATGATTTATTCGTAATCGTCAAACATTCTCATAACCCTTTCTCATAGTATTTGAGTTGTTATTTCCCCAAATAATCCTATATTATTCATTATTAATCTCTTAATTTTAGAATTTATTTATTTATTAAGAACTTGTATTATCTTATATTTTTATATAATTTTATCATTTAGTATTTTTATGTAATTTAGGAGATCACATTACATTATCACTTATTTTATCATTTTCAAATTTCATTATTATACTCTTCATATTTTTATTTTTCTCATGTCTTGAATTTATATTATATATATATATATATATCTTATCAATCACTTTCCTCACCACCACATCTTTATGTCTCACCATGATTCCCAACTAGAGAAATAGTGTTCCTATGATGAATACCACCATCATCTGACTCACTCAAGGTTGATGATTCATCAAAGTCTTCTCTACTAAGCAATTTCCTCCTATATTTCCATGAACACATATTATTTACTCTAAAATTATTTTTTATGATTATATATATCATATCATGAAATAGTATCTTTAAAAATAATTACTATATTTTCATTAAAATTTATTCAATAAGTATGCAATTGAATATTTCATAACACTTCCATAACGAAGTCATTAATTGGGAAGTAAACCTCATTTTATTTTTATACATCTTCAGATGTCCTTAGATATAAAGTCCCTAAATATTTTATACTCATCCCTTATACCATAATCAATTTTATAATACATATAAAATTATTCCTTATATTCATTGTTCATATTTTTTATCATCCTTAAATTCATATTCCTCCTTTTACATAATTTTTTTAAATATGTATTTAATAAAATTTTGGGAAGGATTGTCTTATAAAACTCTACTAGGAATTTTTTTCAATTATTCTTAAGGGATAAAATATTTTTTCTGGATATATCAGAAAAATCTCCCGTCAACATACTAATGATATTAATATCTTCTATATTATCTATGATTCCTATAACAGGGCTGACTATTTCATTATCCTCGGTGAACTATTCATCCATATCCTTAAAATTTTTATATAATATTTCTTAAAACATAGCTCTCCATATCTGATTCTAGTCTTCTATAATCATAATATTTATTGTATATATATTTTAAATATATCCCCAAATATCATTGGTAGTTTTATTATCTATTAATATGTTCTGAAAGTTTTACAACAGAGAAGAATGTGTATCATTTCTATCTTTCCCATACATCTCAATATTTCACACATAAAAATGCTTCATTGGGGGATATTTTTTCAATTGGATTATCTTTAAGTATTAAAAAATAATTCACTTCTAATATTAGTTATAAAAAACATTGAAGAATGTGATTCTTCCATCAATGAAAATTTTTTCCATCAAAAATAGGTACTCTAATACTATTGATCATCTTTTGATTCTCTAATATTATTGATGTAACTTTGAAAAGAATCATGGATTATATTTCATAGAACATTTATCTCCCAATCCTTGTTAGATAACTAAGGGTAGGAGGGTTGAAATATTGATCCATTTTATTTTTATAGAAATTCATCATTTAGTTCAACTGTATTGACTATTTAATTTCATATCCAATTTTCTTATGAAATTCATCAGTAATCATCTAATGAAATAGATAACAGAGGTAAAAATAGAGATTAAAATCATTCAAATTTGAAATCATACTTCCTTTCATGTTTGGGATGAATAACGATCCTTGGATTCTCTAATATATATAACTAGGTATAAGTATAATATATCTCCTAAAAATCATGGCATAAAATCTCTCAAAATAGAATGGTCTATAGTGATAATAGTTGATTCCTAATGAGGGAATATTTATTCTAGGTAACATAAGATGAATATATTACAATAAGAAATTTATCTATCTCAAAAAATGACCATTATAGTGACTATAAATAGTTCTTCAATGGTCCTCGTAAAATCATCCCTTGAAATGTTATTCTATATAATCTCTTTCTAGATTAAGTAATCATATTACAATTTTTCTTCATTATGTTCACATATATAGAAATATTCTAGATCATTAAATAGTATTTCACCACTCAATCCAATACTTCCACTACAATGTTTGTCATCTCCTCTAACTTATTCAACATATTTTTTGTTCTTGGATGTTTTAGATGACGTTTTTCTTTAATTTAAAGAGAATTCGAAAAAGAAATAAAATATTCTTCTACAATATTGATTTGTATTCTATTTTAAGTACAATGGATTCTCTCATTATAATCATATAATAATTTCTCATTTCATTTGAATATATATTAACTATATACTTCAATATTATTTCAACATTTTAGTTAATTTTAAATATTTATATAATAATATATCCAAATAATTAAAATAAAATTATGGTAAATTCATTTTAAGAACATTATAGTACATTTTCCATTCAAAATCCCTACAATATTTAGATATTGAATCTTAATTTCTACAAAAAAACATCTAACTTTAATCTTTCAATTTATTCATGATTGTTGACTTAAAAACATGGGTTGCATGATTGGGATCTCCGCCTATTGGTTCTTAGATAACAAATTTTTTTTAATGTTTCTAAAAAGGGTCACCAATAAATAACAATGGTATGGTCCTTCATGTTTAAATCCATACCCTTCATCTCTCATTTCATTCACTACAACCACCTATAAAACATGTTTCATCCAATATTTTTAATATAAATACATTATACTTGAAACAGTCACTACTATGATATTGTATCCATTAGTTTACTATTACTATTATATATGAGAAAATATTAATTTCAATATTCTTATAAAACTCATCATATTGTCCAAATTCATCTCCATATAAATTTGTAACTCACCCTTTCACAAAGTTTAGTTTGTATTTCTAAAACACTCATCAAAATTATGAGGAATCCATTAATATTCAATGTTTTTTGAATACGCATATTCAAGTTTTTTCATGAATAGTGATCTATAAGGAAGTCATCCCGTATTAGACATTGTTTAAACTGAGAGGTACATAATTATATTTGGAGATCTAGTGATACCCTGAATTACTCCTATATAATAATTATACTATACGACAAAAATTATTCATGTCATCCCATATGGGATTCCTCCCCCATGTACTTTATACATTTTGGAATGTAAAATGAAATTCCAAGTCTACCCTTCACCAATACTTTTTATTTCTTATCCATACCCAAGGTAGTTGGGATCCTAAAGGGTTATACATAGAATGTCTTGAAATTTTTTTTGAGACCACATTAATAATATAATTGTATCAAAATGACAACCATTTTAATATATGTTCTCCTTAAAATTTAATTTCTAAGGATTCATCATCCATTATCCATCATCATAATACATATTCAATGAATATTCCTAAAGTCTTATAAATTCATTAATCATCATCACTATGTTATTCTTCACCCTACTAGTTTTATAAAAATAAAAAAAATCTAGTTTATCAATTAAAATTCCATCATGTATTATCATATTTTTATAGCTCATTAACAATCATATGTATCTTGTTTTAAACTATGTGCTTCTCACTAGTATTATCTAAACATGTTATTACCATTATTATCTACTATTATATTTTCACATATAATGGGATGATATAATATGTCAAACCAAGATATTCAAGATAGTGACAGTAACTTCTCATACCTCTTTTTCCAAAAAAAATTGGATAACATCTCAATCTAATTAAATATTAATTTTCCAATAATACTGGAAACACCACATCATATATTTATTTATTACCATAACCATAAATTGATAGATTCTAATTAGATAGAGGAACCTTCATGATTTTTAAATTATGACATTCACACAAGATAATTTTAATAATATAATATTAACCATACTCACTTAAACTTTTTTCAGTATTCTTTTACATATTTTATATGAAAAATATATACCATTATGACTACACAAGTGACCATAACTTCTATTTTTGTTATAACTTAATATAAAAAAATAAATATTTAACACTTTATAATTAGATTAAAAAATGATATATAAATATTATTCCACTTATTATATTTAAAAATACATTTCAATATTCAAAATAAATTACTCCTCCATTAATTAAATATCATAACACCTTAATTTGAAATAGAAATATGGACACCATATTTGAAAAAAAAATTCAAAGAGACATTTTCATTTATTATTTTGGAAATTTTAAAAAAAATATAATTTATTTTGAAACAAAATATATCTATAAATTTTTAAAATAAATTAAATAGTGATTCCATTTGATTTTTTTTCTCTATAATGATAGTAACACTAATATACACTAAAAAAATTTCTTCAAATTTTAGTTCATTCTTTAATAACTAAAACTATTAATAATTCCTGAATTTTAAAGTGGAAGGGGTGATTTGTTTATAAAATAAATTTATGGATTCGATTTGTGAGATACATATCCCTCCACCCCCACACACACATGAGATTGTGTGTTTCTATGGACAACCTTCACCAATGATAAATCAGGTTCACCCATCTACACTGACAACATGATAGGCCTGAAATATGGAATCAATGACCTATATTATCAAAAAATATATATTATATATAACACACCTATCTTGGGAAACGTAGTGAATTTAAATATTTTATCACTACCTCTACATTCCTAAATCCAGTTATGAATAATTACTAATGAAATAATAATAATAATCAAGGTCCTTTTAAAATCATAATTATTTATACCCTTAAGAAAAGGGAATTTTTACTCTCTTTGAGATATTATATCCTTCACAGTATTCTATAATGATTTTCATGATCCTATCAATCCCAAGCTCATTATATCCATAGAACACCATTTGGTAAATGAATGATCAATGAATTGTTTTTGAGAACATAAATCATAACGTCCAATATGCATCAATTTCAATCTTTAAGAAAACTTATCATGGGCCTACCATTACCTGTAAATTTTAATTTTCATATATAAACCATTACTTGGGGATTTCAGTACAACCCAATTTCTATACACATTATGGTGATCACCCTATAATGGTTGTCCATGATAATTCTTACAACACACCGCTCTAATACAATGATGATTGATACACATATTTTTATATTATGTTTCTATCACAGTAAATGACCACTTTCAATTAAATTAAGAATCAAAGGCTACCATTATGAATAATACCAAATTTATACACAAATGTAGAAGTGATACCTCCACACCTTCATGTATGACCATTTTTAGTGATATATAATCATTTATCCCTTGCTCATTTATTATGGTAAGCATATTTATTCAAAGAAAATTATATGTGTGTTAGCATCCATTCATTATAATCAGCTGTTTTTAAAGAATTTTAAATCCTAACATGAACCTATTTACCCTATATCACATATCCATCTTAAATAAATCCATTTTTTCCTAGTGTACAGGGCCCCAATTTATATCTTTTTTTCAAAACCCTAACCTATAAATACTAATATCTTCTAATAATCATCCATATCATAATAATTATCATAGTTTGGAAAAGAAAAAAAATCATGTCACCCACATTGATCATTTATCCATTTTATACTATTAGATGTACTTATTGGAAAATATATCATTGTTTTTTCTCCATAACTGGTATGATTCTTAGGATAGATAAAATCTGGTATTCCCTTTTTATTAAATATCCTTATCCTTATATGGGTAAAGAATATTCCCTCAGCCTAGGACACTCTTCCTAGTAAAAAATAATGACACCACTAACATTCCAACACTCTTTGGGGAGGCCAAGTCATATCAATGATTAATGGAAAAGATTGGTAAGTTATCATGGAATAATCCCCAATCATAAAAATCTATTAATCCAGTGTATATCGAACATTATCTCCACTAATTTGAAAACCCCACGTATCCAATCATCCATTCCCTTCTAGTTTGAAATAAAATGGATATAACCAAAAATGAAAAAATTAACTAGAATAGGACCCAATCTAATATGGTCACCACTGCTTATGTCCCACAATAACAATATCTAGGATCCCATCACATAGTAGCCCATCCCATGTGTGTTTAAATTGCGTTTATTTGGTCCTAGTCATTCGACCATAGAATATGATAAACAATTTTTATGATTTTATGTCCCTAAAAATAACCACAAAAAACATTGACTAATGATATTAAAAGGAACAATTTTCATTGATAAATTGAAATCAATATGTGGTTTTTGATTCCCAATCATATGAATACATAAAAATCCCAAATCATGTGGCCGATAAAACATCAATTAAACCTCAACCATCCATTGTTAATGAGATAATTGGACCATCATATAACACCCATAAATTCTATTATGTGGTAACCATTAGATAAGACAATTTTTTGATCGCTTTCTCATCACACAACATTATGTTAAACAAAAACCATAATATACTTAGACAATATATAAATATATATATTTAAATATAACTATTAAAAACAATTTACTAAATTAAAAGGAATTAATAGGTGGAAAGTCTCTGTGGATTATATATACATATAGAAAATAATGTTCACTCTCAATATAATTGAAATTTAATTAGTTTAACTAATATTACTAATAATATAAATTATTATTTTGAAAAATTTTATAAATTTCTTTAATTCCCTAAAAATATAATTTTCTGGAATTATATAAATAATTATATTCTTTATTTTATAGTAATATAAGGTCAACATCAATTTAGTTGGTAAATGATATGAGAAATATATCATAATAATTAATATTTTAGAATTTCATTAATTAATTAAAATAGTTTTTTAAATTATATTGTATGATTTTATTCAAAAAATAAATTTATATATTAGAGAATATTAAATATATATAATTGAAAATAATTTTTCAATTCATTAAATAAAAATTCACATGGTATGAATTTTTTCGTTACATTTTAAAAATATAAGTATTTAGTCAAAAAATTGGATTTCATGAAACTTATAATTTGTTTGAAATTAACATTTTATAAGAATAACCTCTAATTTTAGAAAATATTTTTTATAATAAAATATAATATTTTATAATAATGTTAAATGTTTCATAATATTTTATTAATTTATAAATCCTATGTCTAATCTTTTTAGAACTATTTAAAAAGTTACTTTAATAAAAGAATCACTTTTGGTCATTTCATGAAATCAATTATTTTCTATAGATGTTTGGTTTCCCCTTTTCTAGAAATTCAAACATCCTTATTTTATTTATAGTAAATCAATTTATTTCATTAATGTTAGAATCCAAGTTATTTTTACCTTATATATTTATTAAAAGTATAAATACTTTGTTTCTCTAAAATTAAGTTCTAAAAAAATATGTTTATTTAATTTAAAATTACGTTTTACAACATTTAGATAGATTTTTTAAAATATGAACAATAAAATTATAATTATCATGTATGTTTAAAATTTCAATATTATTCTTTTTCATCAATATTTATTACTATGATTTGAAATTAATTACCAATGTAAAAGTAAATTAGAAAAAACATTAATAAGTTAAGAAAAAACAATAAAATAAAAAATGTTATTTAAAATAGGATTGTAAGAGGTTTTTTGACAAACGTAATTTTAATTTATACGTTTTACATTCTTTTCTCTTTTAAACTTCAATAGTGACCTAAATTTTTGTAATATTTAATAGTTACTCCCAAAATACCATTACCTTCACATATAAAAGGATAACAATTACATCAATTAAAAGAACAAATTACCTTTTAATTCATCTATGAAAATATACTATATTAATATACACGAACATTATCCCATTATCATAGTCTCCATGTTACTAATTTTTATAGAAATCTCTTCAAATTCAATGATACTCTAAAGGAAAATTCCAGTGCTTGATGTGAGTGTTGTAAACTAATAAGATTATTTTCTGAATAATGTTATTCCTAATTTATTCGGGACACAGAAATATAATTTTATTATTTTGAATTATACGCTATAATAATAATATATTATGTTTATTATCATTATTTTTTCATATACATTATCGATTAGGAAAAACAAAATCATTACTAGTGTATTGTGTGGACTACCACATCCACAAAATAATGTGTTTTGTTCTCCATCACCCCGAAAGTGGGATTGATATATGTTTGGTACTAATGGATAAATATGAGGTATATAATATCATTAAGGTTGTCATATTTAAATCTTATAATCCAATTAATTATATTATCATCAAATTATTATCATCAATTCAATTATTTAAAATGAACTAACTGAGTGGAAAATGGCCACTTCATTATATTTAATGGAATTATATAAATTATATTATTTCCATAATTAATTAAAATTACGATTTATCACAATAATAAACACTATAAAAGATCATTATTCTTCAAGTATAATGATATTTAAATGTAACCATCTCATAGTCATCCAATAATCATTATAAGATCATGTTTGGGTCAATTTAACCACTTACATGAAAAATACTATACATTTATGTCATGCATGACTATAAAAAATTGTTTAATAGTAAAATATGATATAAATGAGTCTAACCATGATTTTTTGTACTTATATTTTATATAAATATATAATTCATTAATTAATAAAACACTATAAATTTAAAAAATCACTAAAATTAATTATTATATATTTCATAATCATGGGTAAAAAATATAAATATCATTAAAGCAATAGAAAACATTGCTAAAAATATAAATAAAAAAGTAAGGGAAAATTAATGAGATATTATTAATAAAAATTATATGAATAAGGAATCCATACACAAGTACTATAAAATATGTTCAAACAATCAAAACCATTAACACATATTGTAAAATATATGATTTATTAATGATTATAATTACTATATATTAAGATTATAAATGAAAATAGATAATAGAATTTTATGAATTGATTCATTATGATGTAAATGTTTATGATACAAGAGGGTAAATTATTTTTATAGATGTGGGGGAAATATGCAAGGGTTCTAGTTTCAATATCCCTTCATTAAGACATGTTTGTGTAATATACTGTGTTTTCTATTATACGGTGTACATACTACCAAATTGTAATATATATATATCATGATTTTTTATTATATATTAGGATATTTTATTCTTCATTTAATGTTCACATTCTCATGGGTTTTTTCAAATGGTCTAATATTTTGAGGGGGTTTCTCTTAATTTTCATTAATTGAGATAAGTATTGAAATCAGGAATATAATTTACATTATTCATTGTATATACATCATTTTTGTTATTTCATATCATTAAATAAATTTTAATCATGTTATTTTATATTTAATTATGTTCTCTATCTTTCATGTTATTTTTATTAACATGTTACTAAAGTGGGAAGAGATGCCTTGGTCTCAATTTTTATTATTTGACAAATAAACCATTTTTTAGACAATTTTTCCATCATATGGTGTCTTGAATACTTATGGTAATATATATATATATATATGAATTTTATTTAACTGGATTTATTATAAAAATAAAATTCTCAAATCCATGCTCCCATTAAATCATTTATTTCACTATAGAAAGATTTTATTTATAACACAACATTCATTCATTAATTTATAATCAATAACCTACAAATATTTTAAATTATATTGGTAAGACCATCCTTTTATTGATTTTTGTGTTATTAATTCACTGTTGTATTGGATATAAACAACTACCACAAAAATTTATTGAAAAAAATCTCACTTATTGGGAGATGTTCTTTTAAAACAGTACAATATCCTTCCATGGATGGTTTATGATAATATAATTCCAATGATAACAAATATATATAATAATGTTGTAAGCTTATAGATTTTAACATATAATGTTTTCATCATTAAGTGTTTTATTATGGGTTTTCATATTCATTTTGGGGTTTTCTACATAGCCTAGAGTTTAGAATAATTTATGGAAGCACTTACAACATATGTTATGTCTTATGATGTTTTTATTTCATTATAAATTAGTCATAAGATGGTTTAATAAATAAGATTCATGCACGATGTAAAAAACATTTAAATTAGAATACCCACTTTATTCCATAAAGTCATTATTTAGGATAATTTTCTCTCATGGTGTTGTGTATTTTAGCGTATGTGAGTTAGGTACAGTGCACACCATAAGACTACTGTAAACATTGTAAACCATTCCACCCAAAATAAACTACTATACCACTGATGTGAATCATCAATCATTTTTAATCAATACCTTCTCCCCCAATCCCAAGGTAATTCTACGAACTATATTTTTTTTATCCTATATTTCCTAATTATTTTTACAATGATTGATCTAGGAAGTGATAATGTCACTTCTCCCTGGTTAGCGGCCTTTTTTTCTCAATCTTGTCAATTGGTTATAGATGCCCAATAAAACTATATTTTCTAATTTTTGACCCTTTGGTAATGTTAATTTATTTTTTATAGATATTTTGTGTGTTATTATCCCATATAATGAAAAAAAATTTGTTTGGTTGGGGATAGTGAGTACCTAGACGGATGTTCTGTTTTACCATTTTTCACCATCATTCTTATTTGATGTATTATATGATGTAGGAGTCAATTACAAGGCCTTTGTTGTTATATTTGATTTCCTTATAGCATTGATGGATCCTTTTTTAGGTGTTTCTGTGACTTGTGTTGAGGTATGGTGGTTCCATCTCTAACCTATATTGGACAACCATGATTTCAATAGTTTTTAACATTTTTCTATTAATGAAATGGTAGGAATTTATTTTATTTTTTTGTGTACAAAATGGTTTTTTATAAATTTTTCTTTTCTATTTGTTATATTAAAATAAAAGGTATTTATATGGAATAGTTAAATGGATAAATTAAATGGTTTATAAATATTGACTTTGTTGAAATGATTTGGAAAATATAGTACATAGGATAACTTTAGAACTTTGGTGGATGATTTATAAATAGTCATAATATATTGATATGATATAGGATGTCAGTCCTACATTGTTCCTTAACTCAAAAGAAATTTGTTTATAGCGAATTTCTAGACACATTTGTTGGGATTAATTTTTATGGTGTTCCTCAAGTCCATATATTCAATTCCTATTTATAGGGGCTTGATGTGTGTGATTTTATATGTTTGTGTTTTAGTATTCTAGATTTCTTAACATGCAGTGATACTTTGTGTGAATAACATGTGATTTTTTTACTATATTTCTTTGATTACAGACTTTGTTATATATGATATTATTTTAAACTATTTTCTGAGATTTTTTTAAACACTGAAAATGGTGGAATTATTTACCATGATTTCGATATAATTTTTATTAACTGGTTATCATTCATTTTTTTATAAAGGTATGGACTATTCATATTCTCATACAACAAATTTTTATGGAACACCAGGGTGGGATTGTACTATTCCTATTATCTCAAACCCAGCATACCCCATCAGTGGTTTGCAGACATGGTTATGTCTTATGACATAGGAAAAGGGAGGGCACCATAGTGAATAAGTGAGGTGTATGTCAATTGGGTGAATGTATCTATTGGTGAGATGGTGGAGTTTTTTCTACATTATAAAATTGATTTTTCAATATCAGTTTTAGTTTTTATTCTATTTTTTGATATTTAATTTTTTTTGAATTTATTGAGTTTCACCATTTCTAATTTCTTCATTATGTTATGGAATATATATATCTTATAGTTTTTTCATATAATGTTTCTAATTGAAATTATTTTATATTTTTTATAACATATATAGGTTGGGAAATATAATTACCATTATTTTTTTGATTCTTGGTTAATAGTCATCAACCTATATGGATTGGGAACACACATCAGGTAGATTTCAATCGGGTCGGGTACATGTTTTGTAGGGAATCCTATGTCATTTCCTATCAAATAAGTTTCATTGGTTGATTATTACTAAAGATTACTTATATTGGTACATTTAATATATAGAAAATATAATTTTCAAGACATGATATGTTAGTTGCGATGAGTACCTAGCGATATCTATCTATGATGAAATCCATGTTACTTTGGTGTGTCGTGATGTGTGTCTCTTATGTTGATTTTAGATCCTTATTTTTGTTAAATAATGGGTTTATTGTTTGAAATAATATTATTTCCTTTTCATTAATTTTATTCAATTTTTTTATTAATATTCCTCTGAAATATCTTTCATAGGTTCCATAGGATGTTTTATTGGATGATCCCTAGAGGAATCATCCTTTTTATCAGATTATTTTAGTGTCTATCAGGCGTGCAGTTCATGTCATGGACGGAAGTGTACCACAAGTATAGAACATACTTTTTTAGTTTTTCCCAAGAGTCTTAGGAAAAAGGCCTGAAACACAAATTTTATTATGAATGAATCATCATTATGTTAAGTGAATGAATGATCCCTAATAGGTCGAGGGTTCAAAGGAAAATATTGGTTTGATCATTGACATCTAGGATTTACCTAAGAATATATTTGTGATATGTGCATTGTTTAGACTCTAGGGTCCAAGAAAGTGATGAAGGAAATAAATGATAAGAACATGGAAATGGATTGGAAGGATTTTAGGAAAATATTCATCAAGAATTTCTTTCATGAGTCTCTAAATATTGATATGATTATACAGTTTCTATCTTTGAAATCGGGGGAGAATTTGGTTTTGGTGTACACCAATCATTTCACAGAGCATGTTCTTTCTTCTCCAAAGTCAGTGAATAATAAAATTTACAATGATCATAAGTACCCACATGTTTTATGATCAATAATCATATGATAAAAATTTATACTAATGGTTTCTACCTATGAGAAGATGGTAGACAAGGATATAATGGAAAAAAATTCATACACATGCAAGATGGGATATTCTTCCCCTTTTCATCCACATAGTTGTTTCTTCAAAAGTGATTATGGAAAGAATACTAAGTTTCATTATGATCATAGTGTTGGTTGAGGTGGTTCTCAGAATTGGAACTCTTCTACACTATCAGTTATAGTGAGTTGTATTCCCGTGAGTTGATACAAGTGTTGAATGTTCTAGCACACCATAAATTCTTGTCTCTCACCTAAGAAGATGTGTATTTTTTGAGTCCATAATGAACATCTACGTAAAAATTTCGAGGCTATATTTACACCAATTTATATACAAGGATCATATGCTCCAAAATATAGTATAACACAATCAGATTCTTCAAATTTATAGGGATTTTACCAAATACATTAATAGTGAAGCACTTTCACTTGCTGGATGTTTTTCTGATGGAATATATTGTGGGTATAGAAACAGGGTTAGGCATCACAAAGTGTTCACACATATGGAATATCTAATTCGTCTTTGTAATGAATATTTTAATAGTGTTTTGAAATGATTTTTTGGTTTATTCTATATGTGTGTGTCATCTTGAAAAACCTATGAATATTTTTTTGAAAAATTTATGATTACATAAAAATTATGGAAATATTTAGAAATGGAGTGTATATAAACTAGATGTGATGTTATTTCGGTTCATTATTTAGGGACGTGGATAAGAAGAAGATCTTGATAAGGCGAAGGTAGTATTGTCAGGGGAGGATCCACATAAACACGTGGAGATACCAAACATCCTCAGTCATACTTGATACTATCAGCGGTTTATAATGGAATTATCCAATGGTTCCTCACTATTTAATGTTATAACCAAGAAAGAGATGAAATTCATGTTGGATACGATGTATTAGACTTTATTCAGTGAGATTAAATGAATTCTAACATCAGCGTATATTCAGGTCTTATATGATCTAAAGAATGTTTTTCCTATATTTTTTTCTCCTTATTATGATCAGTTGGGATGTGTGACTACACATGATGATGATGTAGTTTCATACATCTCCCTTTATCAATTTTTATGTGGAAATAACTACCCCACACACAATTCATATCTTATAATGTTTATGCATGGGCAACACTCAATTCTTGAAGAGAGGTTCATAATCATTTCTAATCATAATATATTGAGATTTATATTTCCTTATATATAATTGGTTATAATAAAAAAATGGTGGGTGTAATATAATCAGATGATTTAATTTGATATCTCCTGCACCTTAGAGAAGTGGAATGTCATTGTTGAAAACCATAGTATGAAAATTCTATCAGAGGATATCTTGGAATAGATATAAGACTTAAACATAATGGGTCTCTTCACTCAATTTCACATGTATACTCAGGAGCAAGGTTTGGGTATAGTTTCAAATAGTGTTCAACTATAATCACCGCTCCTATATTATATTCTACATCTTCAAAAACATGATAATGAATTCAGTGGAATTAGAGAATAATTTTATTGTGGGGAGAACTTTTTTGGTCGGTCTCTCCCTATAAATGATGTTCTATATAAGTATCCAACCTTAAAATTTTCATAATATTGATTTAAGAAAATAATGTACATTGAGGATATTTTGGGGTTTATATTTTTAGACAATTAGTCCAAAAATATTACATACAAAGTGGATTCAACTAAAATAGCAACCATTTAATATAATATATAAATCATTTAGAAGTAAAAAAGATATATTATTTTGATAAAAAAACTTATTCCCAAACCCATTTTTCTCACCCATAATTTTCCCTTTAAATATATTTTAAACACACAGGATAATAAAAACAATATTATCAAAGGATATAAAATAAGAAATGAGACCAATAATCAATGATTATTTTAAACTCTGTAAAATATTTTTCCAAGGAAATCATATTTTATACCAATAAAACATGAGGTCATTAACATGCCTCATGAAACCATAATATTATTGAATAATATCCTAGTAATTATAAATCATAATTTAATCTTATTTCATCCATATAATACATACATAGTAGCTTTCACAACTATATATTGAGTAACATTAATTCTTACATTAGGAATATGTATCACAATATATTACTTATATATCTTAGGATAATCCTTATAGTTTAACTCTATCCCATTACCCAATGAATTAGAGAGCTATCACCGACTCATCCGCCTTCAATTTATCATGGAACCAAGAATATACACAGTCAATGTCTAAGTTCCATAATCATAACACATTAACATGCGCAAAGGGAAAATATAATTTTAACATTGAAATCATAAGATATAATTTCAATATATTGATATTATTAATCTTTTATCTAAACCATTTTGAATACCAAAAAACATGATATGTTAATATGGTATTTTTTTCTTTTGAAAACATTATTTCATGTAGAGGAAGAAAACTATCTTATAACGTCCAGGAAAGCAGAAATGTCATTTTAACCCCTTACGTTAAAAAAAATCCCTTTTTCATTTTGTAAAACACTTCATAAAAAAATATTCCTTTTGAAAAACATTAAGTGAAATTAAATTTCAATGGGTTATATTATACACCATATAAATAAATGTGGTGTATATTATCAAAAAATGCCTCATTGAAAAGAAAATTGAGACGAAGTCCTTTACATTGCATGTGAATAATCACGTTAAATCTTTATATTCCTGAATAATAAAATTAGGTTAATTTATACTAGATTGAGAACCTTTTTCATGTTTATTATTACTTTTATTATCTCTTATTACCATGTTATAAAAATTACATATTTATTTAATTTCATATTATATGTTCAGCTGATATTCTATAATTGAGTTGAAAATGAACTTGTCTTGAGGTCAATAGTTCATGTGGTCATAATTACATCATCTCCAATATAATATTCCAGAAAGAATAATAAAATTTATATATCATTTATACTTCTTAAATAAAATAATTAAATTATAGTATATAAAATAAAGAACATTATTATCTTGAAGGTGGTAGGTCGTACATACACATGAGTAACATTTTCCATTTTTCATAGATCAATTTAGAAATAAGGAAATCAATATTTTTCCTCCTAGAATAATAAGACTAATATGTTTTAACATCCAAATAATAATAATAATATAATTATATATATCATAAAATTGATGTGTTGAATTAAAAAGATTTACATCGCTTCGTGGAGGAGATAGTTCACATGCACGCATGAACAATGTGATTGTTTTTATATGCTTGGAAGGTAAGATCATAATTGAAAAATTATTTTGTTAAAATGAAAAATATTTCATTAATATAATATATAATCCATTATTCCATCATTATAGATTTTCTTGATAGACAGTAAATAAAAACAAACTATATCTGTTTGTGAGGTGGTAGTCCACCTTACACACAAACAAAATGTTCATCACCCATTTTAGAAAATTAAAAATTGAATTAGGTATGATGTTAAAATAATAACATCATAGTATACCGAGGATACTAGAGTTATTATTTAGCCTTACAATAATAATATATAAAGGATGTTGAAGAATATATAAAACAAAAACACTTATAAAAATGATATATGTTCTTTGGTTGATCACCATTAAAGAACACCTTATCACCTCTAACAAGGGTATTCAATCTAAATAAGGCCTCATTATTGTTGGGAGGGTTTTTTTAAGAGTTTATGTTACATATTTTCCAAATGAAATTTCTTTTGAAGTTTGAGTATTATAGAAGAGTTCGTACTTTTTTATATGAGATGGGAAGGGAACCCCTTGAAACTTTTAAAATATTAAATTAATATAAGTTCACATTCAGTTACATATTGTCCCAAAATCAATTATTTACAAGATAAAATTAATTTTGATGGAATCTCTATCATCCATTTAATATTATATTTTTGTTTAATATTTTTCAACTCTTATCTTTCTTATTTAACCCTTATTTTAAAATTCGTAATCTTATCGTGATATTATATAATTTAACCACTGTGGGTTAATGTAATTGCCATAACATGTCAAAAGACTCAAAAATACCCATTTATGATATATTTTGGAATAATCCGAATAATTTATATGAATCTTATATTTTATGTAATATAATAAGATTTAATAAAATATATGATATTTTAAAATACCAATAGAATAAATTTTGATACTATTCATTAGTTGATTTTTAAAAATATCAAATCATGAAGATTAGTTAAAAAAACACCATTAAATCATCCAAATCATGCATAAAAATATATAAAATTAGTTTATAGTAGAAATAATTTCAAATAATATTTATTTTAATAGTTATAAAATCTTTTATTTCATTTTTTCTTAATTAATAAATTACTTCTTCATCATTGTGTCATAATTAAATTTAAATATTTAATTTATAAAAATTTAAAAATCAATCGTGATGTACGTAATATTTATATATTCCCAATTATTATATATAGTTGATGATATCCCCTGTATAAATACATATTCAAATAATTTTATGTTTAAAAAGAAACGTGTAAAAAATGACTATACATTAAATATAATATTATAAAATAATTACAGTCATCCATGTGGCTTCAAGTGGTCCTAAATCCAACCCAAGTATTCTCAAATTTGGTATACACTTTTCTAAATACATTAGGACGTGTTTTATAATTTTTTAGTATTATTATAATATTATTTTTACCTTTAATTACCTGATTTATTTTTAACTGTGGTAAAAATATATATTACGAAAGTTACTATTTATAATGTCCAAAATAAATGACATATTTACATATTTGGGAAGTTATTATTCTAAATAAGGAATTAATTTTTCCAAATTATATATATAGAAGTTTTGATAATTAATTTTAAATTAACCCTTCTTCTCAAAATGAGAAATTGGGTTTTTTAAATGTAAAAAATCATCACATGATTGACAGATGTTTATATTTAATTTCAATTCAATGATACATACAATGATCAAAATTGTATTAAATGATAAATAATAAATCAAATTATACCTTATAACCATGTAAAAGTAAAATATATAATTATAATTCAGTTAGATGAAATGAATTTTTGAATTAAAATGCTGTATTTTTTCACTATTCATTAAAAATGAATTGTATTAGAAAAATACATAAATTTTAAGCAATTTGAATTTTTATTTCCTGGGTCAAAATGAAGAAGTTTATATTTTCAAATAGAGCATATAAATTTTTTTAAAAAATTATTTAAAACATGTTCATGATTAAAAAGTGGTAAAACTGCATTTTTAGAAAAAAACTCATTTTATCCACAAAATTGTATTTGTATTATAGAATATCTAGAAAAAAATAGATGAATTTTAAATATTATATTGAGTTAATATTTCCATAATATAATCCAACAAGAGTTATTTGATTTTTTTATAGACACAATTATTCTCAAATTAATATTTTTTCATAAAAACACTTCCTTTATATTCAATTAGTGTTTTATTTACATTGCTAAATAATTATATAGAAATTAAATCATTATATAAATACGTGTAAACCCTATTTTCATAATTTATTTAATAAAGTTCATTCCCACCACACTTAATTCTATGATATAAATACAAATTAAAAATAATACTAATAATATATTATTTTTCCATATTACTTTGTCTTGTGTACAACATAAGATTTCTGAGAAACCCATTATTACGTGTAGGGTAATCTATCAAAAATAGTGTCCCCTTCAAACTAAAATTAGTTTCTAATTCCATAAAATATTAATAGATATGAAACGGTCTTATACTATAATTACCTCGGATGTCACATTATCCCCCATTTTGTAAATTTCAACCTCGCTATTTTATTCATGAGTTAGTAACTCAGGTATAACGTTCCAAATACCGTTATTTAAATATAACTTTGGAAAAATTGTCAATAAAAATTCCTCATTAAAATTATGAGATGGAATTAAGAAGGTCACTTGAGATAACACATTCTAAGATTTTAATTAATAGAATATAGATATTGAATAAAAAATAACTATCAAATTCTGATGGATATTATTATAAGACATCAACATAAAAAACGTTACAATCACAAAACCATAAATTTGTGATTGGCTAAATAGTATTTCACTTTGTTGTAGTTAAATAAAAATGAAAATGTTTTTTATGATACCTTTTCATAATTTTGGAAAATTCTTTTAATACTTAGAATAAGAAAATATGGAAATATTCCTTCCTTACATGTAAAGAATCATCCATTAATCAAAATTCCACCACAAATTAATATTTTTCTCCAAATTATGAGTATTTGATATGAATTTTTCATTACTAAAGTATATAATCAATATCTGAAAACTCAAATCAACTAGAAAATGATTACTATATATTTCTTAAACATTTAAATATTATCTAAAACCAAAATGGTTAGTACAAAACCAGATAATTCCCCCAAAACTAAAAATCCTTTACAAGGAGAATGAATAATTTTATGTAAAAATTTCTGAAGTAATAAAAAAAGTTCAACATAGACCATTCAAAAAATAATTCCTGATAAAATTCTATTAAATAATTAAAACTATTACAGAAACCCAAAACACATGATAATTTTATCACATGATATTCCAAGATAAATTTTAACATTTATCTCCAAATAACATCAACCACTATTAATATCTTATACCAAAAAGTATTTATCCTAATCACATATTCCCATTGATCAGTAAATAATATCTACAAAAAACCTAAATCATCATATCTACACAATTAAAATTAGATATTCTTATGAAATGTAGTTAAATAATTATTGCTCAATTAAAATACCATATTATTCTATTTACCTTAATCATACAATGTTCCTAAAAATTGTGAACATATTCTGAAATAACTTTTATCACATAGTCACTAAATCATTTTCCAATCCCATAGTTATCTACTTTATAAAATATATTTCAACCAAGTAAATGTGTTTTTAATCCATCAAATCATTTATCTTAAAATAATAAGTCATACAAACCAGGGACATCACGTAGGCGTGTGGTAGGCAATGCACCTTTGTCTCCCTTCAGTTGTGGATTTGATCCTGATAGCCTTTATAGACTCATTGGGTTGTAACCCATCCTATGAGATGTCCATTTAAAAAACTATAAAATTCATATAACATTCGAAAAATATGATATTAAGTCATAAAAAATAACCATAACATATTTTAACCTCAATTTGTATCTCATACCATTAATTTTACATCCAAAAACTAATTACACATAATTAACTAAATAATATATAATCTCTAAAGGTTATCAATAATTATGTCACCAAAATGAAATATAATTATTCCTTGAATAACAATACTACATAAAAACAAAAGGGTTACACATACTAAAAAAATTTATTCCAATGTAATCCCATCAATAAAAGTGAATTAATAGTTTTAAAATTTTTATTATCCATATAAATAAATTTACCATCAAATTACTAAAATATAGAATTATAAATAATCCTACATTATTCATTATCCATTAATAATGATTTTTTATTCCTTAATTAATTATTTTCTACAAAAAAAATCATACATAATGTCTTAATATTGAATAATGTAAAAACATGAGGTAAGAAATAAACCATACCTTAAATATTAGTGTCTTTATATTCTATTGTATTGGAATTGGGTGTCACTAATCATAAATTTTCACATCCCTCACCAATCCCATTCACGACCCCTCTTTATAGGAAATTTATTTTTATAATGACCATACTACCCACATATTAAACATTAAATTGATAACTTATAAAGAACTTCTTTCCCTATCCTAGAGTCAACTGAATGATTTCTTTTTATATGTTAGTTTATAGATTTATGACCGTCATTACCACATCTATAAAATCTTTGTATCCCTTTGGAAAATTTCATAGGAGTCTCATTACACTTAATTGACAAATATTTCAGTGAATATACTAACCATTCTGATTATTTCATGCACTTCTAAAGGGATTCATTTCTACCTTGCAAGATGCCTTAGAAAAATCACCAATGTTCGTGTGGTAAATCATGACTCCTAATAGTTGGTTTATAATAAACACAAGACTTCTCATTATAGCTCCCATTTAATTAGTTACTTATTAAGAGAAACACCACATTTTCCTTCACATTTTTTGTTACATTGGCACCTGCTGGATCCATCCACTTACTAAAAAAAGTATTATAGTGACAATATCAATAAATCCAACATATACTATCTTATATGGAAGACAAAATATAATATATATTTATTCATTTTATAAAACTCATTTAATTTTTCCAAAATTACTATTACAATTTATAATATGCTAAACATTGTGGTTTTGTATAACTTGACACTTATACTTAAATAACACCCTAACCTTAAAATTTATCTAATCCGACCACTGATACCAACTATTATTCCCCATAATTAATCATTTTAAAATCATGATTTATGTCAAGAATTCACATTGAGGAACTTTTCAGGTTAAGAGTTTTAGAGAATAAGCCCATAACAATTACATATAAAGTGGATACAACTAAAACTATATCCGTTTCATCCATAATATAATACATTTAGTAGTAATTATGATTTATTTTTATTGATAATATTATTCTGGAGTTCTTCATTTCCCTTACCCAACCTTATACCTTGTGATTTTTTTTAAAAAACAAGGGATGAGAAAAATAATATCAGTAAGGGATATATAATAAGGATTGAAACCATCAATAAATTATTATTTAAATATCATGAAAAACATTTTTAAAATAAATTATATTTTACACCAACAAATCATAAAATCTTTAACATAACTCTTGAAACCATAAGATTCCTTAAAAAGATATTAGTAATCATAAATCATAAAGGTAACTTATCGAAACCACATCATACTGACATTGTAAATTTCACATCTATATAGGGATTACCCTTCTTGGTTACGTTTTAAATACCAATCCTTGTATATTCCATAAATACCATAGGACAAACGTTATAATTTAACTTTTTATCATTACCAAATATATTAGATATCTATCATAGGCTCTCCCTCACTCTATTAATTATGAAACCACCCATATACATAAGTAGTTCGCAAGAACCATAGTCATAACACATTAAGAAGAATAATTAAAAAAAATATAATTTTCACATTGCAATCAAAAGAAATCATTTTATGATATTGACATAATCAACCCCTTATCAAAACCATTTTCAATACCAAAATACATGAAAAAGAATTATTATATTTTTTCTTATTATAAAAACATTATTTCTTGTATAGGATTCCAAATAATAAATTATGGTCACAATAGTAGAAATTTCATTATCGCTGCATACATTAAAGAAACATTCCTTTCATCAATTAGTAAAACTATTCATAAAAAAATTTCAACTGAAAACTCTTAAATGAAATTTAAATTAAAAGGGGTTTATAATACACTATATAATAGAAGGTGGTCTATATTATCAAAATATGCCTCAGTGAAATGAGTTTGAGACAAAGTCCCTTTCCTTGAGTCTGACTCGTCACCTACAATCGTTATATTCCTAAATAATAAACATCAGAAATTTCTTAATTTCTTATGGAATTAATTCATGTTTTTGATTAATTTTTATCACTTATAAACATGATAAAAAATTACATTATAACATAATTTCATATTTAATAATTAGTTGATATTCGTTATATGAGCCAAAAATGTACATGGATTGATGTCAATAGTCTATGTGGTCATAATTAAATCATCTCATAAATAACATCAAGGAAATAATAATAACTTTTATACAGAAATTATTCTTCTTAAATCAAAACCATTCATTTAAGATATGATAATTTAACATTTATATAATCATAGATATGGTAGGTCATACTTATGAATGGTTAACGTTTTTCATTTTCAATTATCCTTATGGAAATACGGTAATTATAATTTTATCTTTCCAGAATAATAATAAAAATATTAACATCATAATAATAATTTAAATATACATATATATATATATATTATACAATTAATCTGGTAAATAAAAATAATTTACATCGCTTCATGGAGGTGATAGTTCACACGTATGCACGAACAATGTAATCGTTTTTATGTTCATAGAAGGTAAGAACATGATCAAAATATTATTTTTTTAAAATAATAAATATTTCATGAATATAATATGTAATCATTGATTCCATAATTAGCACATGTCTTGATTGAAGGTAATCAAAAACAAACTATATTAGTTCGTGAAGTAGTACTCCACTATACACACGAACAAAATGTTCATTTCTCATTTGATGAATTTTGATATTGGTTTATGTAATGAAAATAAATTAATAATATCTCAGTATATTGAGGATATTTAATTTATTTTTTCCCGTAGAATAAGAAGATTTAAATGAACCTGAATAAGAAATAAAACAAAAAACAATTAAAAAACGATACCACTTCTTCGGTCGATCACGTATGAAGAACACCGTAACACCTCTAAGATGGGTACTAAGCCTAATTAAGGGCTCAAGAACGGGGAGTGAGGTTATATTAATGGGTTTTGGAATATATCATCCAAAACAAAAAAAATTATAAATTTTATTATTAGGGAAGCGTGTGTACCATTTTTATAGGAGAGGAGAGGGGACCTGTGAAAATTCATAAAATATTCAATGAAAACAAATTTAATTTTGACTAAAAATGGTCCAAAAATCATTTATTTCAAATAAAAGATAACTTTGGGTCGAATCCTCATCATCTAATTAAAATTAGTCAACTATTTAATATTTTTTAATCTATATCTCTTTAGTTTTAAGATTATTTTTCCATTTTTAATCTTATCATGATATTATGTTATTTACACTTTTTGGGTTAATGTAATTATCCTAACAGGTCAAATGACACAAAAAAAAGTTCCATTAATGACCTATTAGGACTTATCCTTCTATTTGGATAAATAATATATTTTAGGAATTTATTATCATTAAATAATTTTTTTAATATTTCAATAATACAAATAGTGTCAATTGCAACACTATTCATTAGTTGATTTTTTAAAATATCATAATATGAAGATAAGTTCGAAGAAAGTTTTTTTAACCATAACCCACATGTCAAATATATCCATAAAATTATTATATGAAATTAATTATGTAAAATAATATTTATTCTAATATTTATAAAATAATTTATTTGATTCTTTTTTAAATTATTAAATTAATACATCATCATTGTGTCATAATTAAATTTATTGATCTAATTTCTAGGACATATAAATAAACTATCATGATGTAATTAACATTATAATATGTTCAATTACAGTTTATAGTCAAATATATCCCATGTAAAACTCCATGTAAAAATACATTATTTTTTAAAACAAAAGTGTAACAAAAAATGACTATTCATTAAATATAATGTTATAAAATCATTAATGTCATCTAAGTGGCTTCATCTGGTCCTAAAATATACCTATAGATTCTAATTTTTGGGAAACACTCATCCAATTAAATTATTACATGTCTTGTAGTAGTTTAATATTATTTTAATATTATTTTTACCTTCAATTACCCAGTTTACCTTTAACCATGGTAATACAATTTAGTACCAATGTTACTATTCATAATATCAAAAAACAAAAAGAACTGATTTACCTAATTTGGGTATTATGATTACATGTATAGAATCCAATTTTCCAAATTAAAAATTCATAATTTGTAGTAATCAATTTATAATTAATCCCCATTGTCAAAATGAGAAAACGTATTTTTTAAAAATAAAACCCATCAAAATATTGACATACATTTATATCTAATTTTAAAGTGAAATTACATAAGATAACCCACATTGGATTAAATGATAAAAATTTTAGGTAATTATACCCTGAAAAATTATAAAATCATAATCTAACATTATAATTAAATTAGTCTAAAAAAAGTTTTGTATTAAAATGCATTATTTTTCGACTATTCATTAAAAATGAATTTTATCAGTAAAATACTAAAAATTAAACCAAAGTGATTTTTTATGTCCCATTTCAAAAAAAAATTATTATCTCATATAGAACCTATAAAGTTTTCAAAAACTATATTTAAATTTGGTTCTCCATCAAAATTTGGTACAACTAAATTTTTAGAAAAAAAAATATGTTATCCATAAATTTTTATTTATTCTTATATTATGTCTAGAAAACAAATAAACTGAATTTTAAATATTATATTGAATTAAAATTTAATTAATATAATAAAAAAATACTGATTGCGTTATTTTTTTAACACAATTATTCTCAAATATATATTTTTCAATAAAAACATACTATATATTTAATTAGTTTTCTATTCACATTTCTAATTAATTTTATAAAATATGAATCATTATAAAAACATGTTTAAAAACTATTTCCATAATATAATTAATATCATCCATTCATGCCATTCTAATAGCTATAGAACAACTACAATATAAAATCATAATATTAGTAATATATTAGTTTTCGGTATAACTCAGTCTTGTGTGCAACATAAGATTTCGGAGCAGACCATTATTGTGTGTCGGGTACTCTTTCATACATAGTGTCCCATTTAAACTAAAATTAATATTTAATTCTTAAATATTAATATATATAAAAATTGTAATTCAATAATTACATGGTTTGTTGCATTCTACATTTTGGGGATTTCTTAGCTATCCTAGAATCAGTGAGGAGTTATGTTTTATTGGATGGTCATAGATCATTATGGGATGTTCATATAGGTATAATGATGTTTTTATGACATAAGATAGATATTATGGTGGATTGGGAAGAAGTAAGGCATTATATATTATGTTCCCATTATTAATCAATCAAAAAGATTAAAGTAAATTATCTAAAATAGTCTAGTTTTCGCCTATCTCTTCTGGTGCCTGTATGAAAATAAGAAGAGATGTTGATGGAATTTTTTCAGTTTACCATGGAGTGCCTATATGAAAAACATCATCTCGGTGATGTATGACCAGTTTATTAAGTATACTTATTTCATTTCGATTAGGGTAACCCTTATGGTCTAGTATATGGTTATGTTGTATATGTGGGTTATTATGAGGTTAAATGAGGTGCTCTCTAATATGTTCATTTATAGGGATCCCATATTTACATATAAATTCAATATGAGTCTCCAAAAGTGATAAAGGCTCTAGTCTAGTTTATGAAAACATGACATCATCTTGAATTTGGTTTGATAGAGTGTTCTATTTATCATATAGTGGAAATTCCATATTCATTTGTCATGGATATTAATGGATCACCAGATAACCTTCTAGTACGAGTTAAATTTTCAATTAACAATAGTTATCAGTCATTTATCTAAATTTATCCCCAATTTTATTTGTAAGTAAAACCACTAATATCATCTATTTATTATGATGTGGTGGGATAGGTCTCTCTTATGGGAATGAGTATCAATCAGGATACATTTGTGATGATTTAGGATATACACTATCCTCTCATTAAATTATAGTGTCAGAAGAAATCATATGATAATTTTAAAAAACATAATTCATAATATTCCATAGGTGACCATATGTTCTTGAATAATTCTCATCATTTGGGTTACTATTAACTTTGTAAATAGGGAGTGTCGGATCTGACGTGTTTTGGACAATTTTTTGTCCGCATAATACTTAGGAAAGTTTCATAATGGGTTGAGTTATTGGCTTACATTAAAGGTTTCATTGATTTTTTCATCACGTCTCAACTCAAAAAGTAACATTTTAATGCCCCTCATGTTCTAATATGGGATTATCTCATGATGTCGAAAGAGATTTATGTTCTAGTTAAATTAGTATAAATCATCAATTCATAATAAAAAGTCGTTCAAGATAATTCTATAATATTTCCTAGAGTGTTATGGAATCATATATGAGATTCTCATGAGACATGGTATCTTGAAACCCCAGTGATAGAGTAGTGGTCTCATCTCTCTAAAGATAAAACTTCTTAAAAATGACTTCTAGTTGAAGGAATGTCTTATGGTGGAGAGATTGTAACATTATGTATTTAAAGTTACCACACATTCTTGTTAAATATTTTTTTTCTTCATGAGTATTTTCTAGCCTTTTCTATTGATCTTATAGTATAGTATTATTTCTAGGATCTTTTATGTCATAAATAATATCATATGAGGTATGTCCTTCACTGGGAACATGCCGAAATATGATTGACAAAAGATGAATCTTCCAATCCATAAAATTATATTTTCACTATAAATTCCCTTTACCCAGTAGGGCCCTATTTAATGATAGAAAATTATCACTCAAATACTTTTAACTCTATAAAATGTGTTTTTATGTATATAAGTTTGATTATTTTTAGACCATTAGAATTTTGTTTACGTTGAATACCCGTTATCCCAACAGTTAACTTATCTTCCGATCAGGTGACTCTTCTCCTGTTAGACATAATGATTTTTTCCCTTTAACAGTATGGGGTTCCAAGAATAATTTTAGGTTCCTCCTTATATTATGTACCATATTTTAAATTGATTTATCTTTTTGGGGTTTCCCTAGATTCTACTTGGTAATGGATCTTTCAAATTATTTGTTTCCACTGGTCAGAATAGCCCCATGGCGGTACATTTTTTTGATTAAAAGATCCTATAGTGATGCTTTATTTGATACCATCAAGATACACTATGTGATCATTCTCAACTGATGTTATTTATGTTGGATGTAGTGTGGCATAAAATTTTCTCGAGTTATGTGCTGTTTTTCCTTATCAAAAAACCATATAGTTTACTAAACAAGTTATATAATGTGGGAGTTAATTACATATATTTTAGAAATGTATTTTTATTCCCTCTAGTTTTGGTAGATCGCATTATAGTCATATGAGACATTATTTGAGTTATGTGGACCTGTATGTAGCCTCTTTTCGAAGAAAATTTATTTCTTTATTTTTTTTAAAATTTCATAACATGTAAACTAGAATGATTTTTTATTTTATTGTATACAAATGGGAGTATTTTTACAGGGTTTTTTTTATGGTTTTTTAAAATAAAATTTATTTCGAAGGAATTTTGAAGTTGAATAATGAAATCATTTTGAAAGAAATATTTTGATGATATGATTTTGGAAATGCATCATATGGGATACCTTGGGTACTTAGGTTGAGGGTATCACAACATGAGTCATCCATTGAAAATTTCACAGTGTTCACTAATGGGTTCTATCTCTATTCTCCGGGTTTATTGTTCTATGTATTGTTACACATGATTAGAAGTCTCACATTATAGGGTGTCCCTCTTCTCCCTCTATTCAGATCATATTTCTAGGAGATTATGGCACACAATTTTCTATATTTATGGTACAGGTGTTCTATCTATCATGAAATATATTGATCGTTGAAACTATTTAACTATGATTGGAATTGTATTTTTTGTCTTTCATTAACTTATTTTATATATGTAATATGCTTTGGAACATTCACACCCTGATTATTAACAACATTAGAGAAATTCAAATTATTTACCATTATTTTCATTTAAAAACTACATAACTAATTATCAAACACTATATTCACTAATGTTGATAAGGATCAGATTATGATAACAGGGAATCTTATTGAAAGCCTCATTTGGATCCTATAGATCTTGTTATGATAGGCCTTAAACACCCCTTCGATGGTGTGTAGACTTGTTTTTGTATTTTGATTAAGGAAAAAAATAAAATCACCACATTAAGGAGTTATAGTTTCTATAAGCTGGGCAAGGGTAGTTAGTGGGGAGATGGTGGCATGTTTCCCACATTATCACATGGATTTTTATTTTTCCATTTTTATTTTTCTCTTTATATTGGATATGTACATCGTGATTGTTCTGACTACTTTGAGTTGTATCAATTTTTGACGTCATTAGTAATTGAATATATATCTTCTATTTTTTCATATACATTTTTATTCAAAATTGTTCATATATTCCTTTTATTAGGTTCTGGTTGGGAAAATCATTCCATTTGGTTTTTCTAGAATCTTGATTTCCATTCCCTAGCACATCATGATTGGGAACTCCGATCAGGTATTCCACAATCAACTCAGGTTCCTTATTGGGATGGTATCCTATGTGAGTTCATGATAACATTTTTATATGTTCTAATAATCATATTTTACAAAACATATATTAAATGATTTTCATATATGATGATTTTTTATTTACATGGGGAAATATATCATTATTTTTTATTTTTTATTCCAATATAAAGAAATATTGGAATGGTAACTAAGTTTTGTCTAACAATCCACCTTTATTATTTATACTGGCGATAGTCAAGATATATATATAACTAACATGGGGAAGAGAATTGAAACCATTGATGATTATTGATGTTGAACACAAATTGATCATGTATCTATACTATATAGACATCATTATATATATATATAAAAGTTTTAATTTGACTTTAGGTTTCTTATGGAACGGAATGAACAGTCTTCTTGATTATTTTGGTAAATGTGTTATACAAAATAATGTTATGGGTGCGTCTATGTTTTGTATATCCCTTAGGTGCATAAATATATCTCATGATATAGAAATTTTTTTTAGTATACCTTTTCCAATAACCAGATAGTCTGTTAGAAAAAGGTCTTGATAATATAATGATATGACTTGAGCCTCACAAATAAGTAAATGTATTTAAAGAAGGCCTTGATAAAATGTTTTTAACTTCTGTAATTATGTATTTCACATTTATGGATAAATATTATTGATTTGAATGTTTTCATTTTTTAACTATGATATATCTTGCTCATTTTAATACTAATCTTGGCTTCATATTGTTCACCTATACCTACTATAATATTTATTCCTTGATTATTCCATAATTATAGCAGTTGTAAATTTTCCATTACCCAGATATTTATATAACCACTTATAATGTTTATATTTATTAATATTATAAATAAAATTATAATACGTGAATTTTTTATAAGGATATAATGTGTTGAAGAATTTACATGATATTTCAATTAATCATTATGTATAAAGTAGTTTTTCATATAGGGAAAAAAAGTCTTGATGGATGTGAGAAATGTGATATTTCCAATTTTATCATCTATCGTACTTCTCTAAATATATAGACATTAAAATATCCTCTGGATATTTCTAATTGATGAATAATTATTGATTTTCTATGAATTGTTGGTTTAATCTAAAATTTAAATATGGTATCAAATAAAGTATAGAAATTATATATTATTAGAACATGATTAGGGATTGTATGTATGGGGTGCCATAGTTGGTATCATGTAAAGATTTTAGACAACATTGTTTCTTAGGATTATAGTTAGGGATAATAAAATGTATAATAAGTTCAGGTTTATCACAAATTGAATGATACAGAAACCCTGTTGGTAATGTGTATGATTTGATGCTAAAATGATTGTGCACATATTTTTGATTGAATAAGATGATACAAAATTAGTATAAACTATAATATTATGTTAGGTACTTGATAATATCTAGAAATTTGAAAAAATATTGTTTATGATGTATTCCTAGCAATATATCCTCGTCCAGCTACAAGAAATTGGATACAACTCTTGTATAGATGCATGTGGGGACAATAACCTCAAACATTTTGGTTCAATATTGACATAATTGTCACTATGAAGAAAATGAGTTCTATTGACACTACAAACCAAGAAATATTCTATTAGGGTGATGTAATTGGGTAAATATCATTCTATTTATGAACTATTATGACAGATTTAAGAATGATGTTAAATAATTTTGTTGGAGAACCTAATAATAAAATTACCATGGATAACTATGATTTGAACTAGAATAGAAATAGGTTGATCCAAATTATTCATATATAAAAATTGGTTTTATATTCTTATTGATGTTTTCAATTTCATATTTTGGATATTATCATAAACATTTTTTCTTTCATTATTTTTTTGAATTATGGTCATGAAATTCATGCTGAGAAAGGAAAATACCTAGAAACCACTATGTCTTATAAATCAATTATGGATCATCTGTAAAAATTTAATAATTTTAGAATATTCATATTTTTGTTAAAAATGAGTTTTTTTATTCTTACCAATAGCAGTGATGATAATATAATATTATGATATAATTATTGACACGCCTAGCAATTTTAATTAGTTAATTATGATTTATTGATTACATTTTTTATATTCTAAATGTTACCTAGGTTTATCTGAATCATATAATAATTATTATTCACTGGTTTTACTAATATGTATGGTGTCCTATATTGAATTATACTAATAAACTTGAAAAATATTTTATAAAAATATTTTAATTTTGGGGATACCAATTAGAGAACACATTATTAAGGTATGTATAACTCTAATGTTTGGTATACATATAATTGAGATAAACTAAATGGTGGATTCATTTTGATTAAATAAATTATACTATAATTAGTAATAATTAAATTGATATTCTATTTTTGATATTTTTGGATAAGTTTGTCTCAATTTTTTGATTTTGATATATACCTACTAATGTTTGAACTTATTAACTGTTGGTTAAATCAATTTATGGTTTCAATATAGTGTTAATTTTTTAAAGAATATATAATATCATCAAGTATTTATATATTAGATATTGAAAATGATTTTTCAAAATAATTTTATTCAGATTATATGATTAATATATATATATATATACTTATGTATTATATTGTAGGAATGAATAATATTGTGTAAGAAAATATATTTCACACATATTAAGAATATATTTGTACTGATTATTGGTTTTGTAATATTTAATCGACGGAAAAAATTATTTCAGATATCTATTTAAATTATTTCTCTATAAGTTTGTTAAGACCTAAATAAATATTACCTAGGTAAAACAATGAATTATAAATGTTTAAATAAATTTGATATATGTTGAATCGATTATGATACAATTTAATTTTTATGAATTATTAGCTAAAATGATAGTATCATAAAGAATGAAATCAGGAGGATAAATTTTCTTATGGTTATTTATGATAATTATTAAATAATCAACACCACTCATGTTTACAGTTTTTGTTTTAGAAATGGAAGAATTCTGAAGAAACCATGTTAGAAATGGATACCTCAAATAATATGAAATTTTTTCAAATAAACAACCTAACGGTATAATGGTTGTAATGATAAATATTATAATTATGTTTAATCATCAATCAAGGATTATGATTAATTACCTAACAAAATAAATGTTTTAAACATACAAAAATAGAGAATGATAGAGTCTTACAAATGATTAATTGATAAAGATGATTGAGGAAGAAAAATAAATTTCCCCTATATAAATAATTTTTCATGAATCATTGGAGAACATTCTTTAAAATTAAGGGAAAATGAAATGAGTGTGTAGATGATGGTTATCAAACCACATGATTATGGAAAAAAATACTAGGTAAAAAAATATCACATCATTTAAAAGAGAGTTGGGCATTTTGGGACTAAATGTCCCAACCCATTTTACATCATGGGAGGTAGTTACTGATAACCATGTGAATAAGAAATATCATCTTCCACTAATACTACTGTCTCATATAGTGAGTTTATAGTCGACATTTTCTATTTTCATTTGTAATGTATATTTTCACTAATTTCATGGTATTATGGTATAAAAAGCCCATAGTTGTTTTATTATCATTTGAATAATTTTATGAATTTGAGAGAATTTATTCTTTATGTATATAGATCAACATATGTTTTTTGAATTCAAAATAAAATTAGAAATGTGTTTGACAATATTATACGGAGATTGTAATTATTTTTCAAATAGATAAATCTAATTTCACATCAAAAATAATCCCATGATCATCTTATGATATATGGTTATATATAAGTTCCTTCTATATATTACTCAAATCATATGAGTAAAATTTTAAGCTGAAATTAGTTATATGGGGTAGAATGTGACCCCAGATATTATAATATATGATTTCCTTTATATAAGTCAATTTAATTGATTTATTTCTCATCAAGAAACATTGAAGTCAAAAAATCATGATATATTTAGATAATATATAAATATTTAAAAAGAAACACTAAAAATATATCAATTCAATTAGATGTAATGAATACGAGTAATATCATTTTGAATTATATGTATTTAGAAAAAAATTCTATTATTAATATGAATTATATTCAATTACCTTACCTAAAATGACTAATAAGACCGGTTATTCTTTAGAAAACTGTTTTCTGAAAACATTTTATTTATGTGGTACAAATTTCTATATCAATAAAAAATGATTAATAATAAATTATACTTGATATTAAAATTTTATGAACTGTAATTATTTAAAAAAAATTAGAGAATTAGAAAAATAATATATATTATTATAAAATATTATTTTTAAATTAAAATAGATTATTAATTAAATTACATGATTTTATTAAAAATTAAACTTATAAATATTGGCCAATGTGATTAATATAAATTAAATTCTCTTTTAAATTCTTCATATCAATACATTCTTAGTGTAAATAATCATGTTGTTTTCTGAAAATTTATATTTTTACTAATTAATATTTGTTGGCCAAAAACATATAATTTGTAGGATTTTGTTGTCATATAAAAATGAGATATAGGTTTTGAAAACTTTTTTAGTAAAAAATATAAATTTAAGAAATTTAAATAGTAAATTCAAGACAATCATTTAATTTATTAACCATATGTGTAATGTTTTTATGACTAATTAAAATTAAACATTAATAAAAGTGCTACATTCAGATATTTTATTAAATCAAGTATTTCAATTATTTAATTGGTTTTCGAGTATCTAGAAAGCATCAAAACCAAATTTTTTATAATTAATAATGTTCTTACTACATTAATTTAATATTTTTTTCATGATTATATTCGATTTCAAGACATTCAATGTACCATTTAATGTTATAATTATAATAGGATTTTTCATTCCGTATTCTAATATTTGTAAGGGTTTTTGTCTCAATTTCCCCTCACTATGAAAAATACCATAGTTGGGATGATAATATAATTTATATTTTTTATATACTAAATATTTGAGATATAATATACTAAATCTTCTTTTAATAATAATGATTTATGTTCTATTTTACGTCCTATATTTAATGAGGATTTAATTTTACTGTTTCTCAAGATGTAAGGGTTTTATTGGACTAAATTTTAATTCATTGAGACATATTAAATTTTTTACATAATGTTCCATTTATATATAATTAACTAGATTCACTACTTGGGGGGTGATGAGGATGAGAATTCCACTCACGGGCGACCAGAGCAAAAACCATATCATCGTAGATCTAGGGACCCTTGATGCTAGGTCATTTGCGGAAGTAGTCACGGGTCGAGTTCCTTATGCTAAATCAGAGGCCACTGATAATCTTGCTCCAAAAACTTATAGACATAGAGGTCTATCAGCGATTCCATTCTCGAAAGATTAGGTACACAAACTTCCTTCTGATCTTCTATTTTTTCTTGTTGGAAGTTTTTTCAAGCATCTTCTTTCGCTCATTTTTCTGCGCAAAACCCTCTAAAACATTGGATTCATAGATTTTCATATCGTTTTATTGAATTCACGACATGTTTTGTTTCATTTTTCTTCGGAAAATGATTTTTATCAGTTCCCGACATGAGGTACTTGGTCCTTTTGAGGGTCCGTTATGAAGGTTTTCATGTGGACTCCAGACTTTGAAATTGGTGTTGAACCTCCCATTGTGCCTATCTGGATTGGGTTCCCTGGATTACATCTTCATCTATTAAAGAAACGTGCTCTTTTTTCAATTGCTGGCCTCTTTGGACTTCCAATGAGGCTAGATTCTGCTACCTTGAATCTGTGAAGACCTTCTGTTTCTAGGATTTATACTGAAGTCGACATTTTGCATGAGTTTCCATCTTGTTTCTGGATTCAGAATGGATAATATAGATTTATATAGGATTTTGTCTTTGAGAATGTTCCAGCATACTATAAAAGAAGCTCTAGAATTGGTCATATGATAACTGAATGTGAGGCCCAAAGGTTTAAACCTCCTCCATCTCATCATAGGACACATTGGGTGGAAAAAACTGGTCGAAAAAAGAGCATTACTTCTCAAACATTAAGGCCTGCTGATAACACTAAATCTGCAAACCCCATTGATGTCCCTAGACCTATCACTGAGACATCAATATCCAAATCATTAAGCACAACCATGAGGATAAGGATGATACCCCTATGGAAAAGGGCGAGCCTTCTATATTCCATCCTATTGAAACTAAGGACACGTCAGGACTTTTTCATGCATCAAACACTACCAATAACCCCAATATGGATCCTACACCTCTGATAGACGAACATGAGAAGCACCTTGAAGTATATGATACACAAAATAAGGATCGAAATGATTCTTCAGATTCGAAAGACTCCTTACAGGGGGATGATGATCAGCCTAATCAGATTGAGGAAGCCTATTTAAGCTCATGATCCAAAAAGGGGAAAAAGCAATGGTTGATGCTGATGGCTTCATTACCCCTAATCCAAGAAAAACTAGAAAACACATAGAATATTCCCAAATGGAATGAACTATTGTTACAAGGGCTTTGTATCCCTTAAAAAGGAAGATTTTGATCCTCCACCGCCCCGACAATGGCTGATACCCCCCTACAATCCATAACTGTAGAGAATTCATCTACCTTCACAAATTCATCTGACTCATATTTCTCTGAACGTGATCCTGAAAATGACCCGGATTATCGGGATGCATACCAACTTGAATAAAAGTTGGATTTTTCTGAGGAACATGGATCTTGGATGGATGATAATGATACACATGCATTCTAACAATACCAAAAATGATGAAATGATGGCTGATAACTACCTACAACTCAGATAGAGAATGTTCCTTGAAGTGGTGGAAGAGTTTAAAAAGGACCCTCACTTTGACTTCAATGATATCTCTTGGGAATAATTTTTATGCAATCAGTCCCTTTCTGTTTTGTAGCTTTCTAGTTTTGATTTGCATCACGCTTGCTTTTTTTAGTCCCACTTCTTTATTAAAGCACATGGAGGGATTTTATGTTTCTTTTGTGGAGGAGGCATTCTCACAGGTTATATCAAGAAATTTTTCATTGAGGAGGTTCCTCGACAGATTATTTTATTATCTGCTCAGTTTTTATTTGGTTCCTTTGATCATGTGCAACATTGAAGCCTATTGTTTTGCTATGTGCATCCTCGAGCTGTCTTCTGTCTATTTTTCACATGATAGTAGCTACTTCTGGTTTGATTTGGACTGTAATGCTGAACTGCATTCCAACTTGATCCGCGAGTCCCTGGATACATTGCAAGCTCTCCTCTTTATCTGCTGAGCAAGGAAGATCTCTTGGAGTAGGTTTGAAAAACTCATTTTTATCTTTTTTCCTCAATGTTAAATCTAATTTTGTCTATGTAACTTTGAGATGGTGTAAGCGTATTACACCTTGAATTTTCCTTGTAACCCTTTGATTTAATAAATTCCTTTGGCATGGACTGAATTTCTTGTTCATGTTACTCTCTCAAAAAATATATATAATTAACTACCTAGGGATATATTTTTATCATAATCCTTATATTATAGTAGATTTACTATAACAACTCAGCGCTTTATTACATAAATAAACATGATTTATTCCATAAAATTGTATTTAAGACAACTCTGAGGCTAAAAAGGTCTAATATCTTGGAAATTAAGAACATTACATAACAAATTAAAACATGATATAAAAAATCTTTATTTCAAACTTCATTAACATGACCAACTCATTATTATGTACTTAACACTACATTGGATAACCGGAGGACATACATAAGAAATGAGTGATCTATAAAGCCCAGTAATAGAGAAAAAAGGAATAAAATGAAGAATACAGAACATGTTAGGAAATTAGAATATCAGCGAAAAATAAGAGAAACAATAACATAAAGGTATGATATAGAATGACTATAATAAGATGAAATGTGGAAACGATATACAACATGAAATTAGCATGTGCCAAGTCTTATTGCACATTTATTAACATGAGTAAATCCTCATTGAACATGAATTATCATGATTAAACCATAATTTATCATGGATAACATGAGTAAACCCTCATTGAACATGACATATCATGATACTAAAAATTACCCGATTTCTGGAGTGCTATCAGGGCACACCCTTCATAATAATTTCAATTAATGCATAATTGTTCCTCATAGATCATATAAAATGGAATCATTCAACATTATAAGTTATTACAGTATTAAGGAATTTGGAATACATAAATTTCAGTACCATTCAATAATTATATGTGCATAATGGTGAATAACATTGATAGATACAAGGGTGTGGTATTAAATAAAGGATGATTTTGGCTTGAAAATCAGGGAGATATTTCGGCGGCATAACGTCATCAAATGAAAATCCATAAGATGGGTTGATGTGAAATAAATGGGTCCCTAAACATTTAAACATGAAATATATAGTAATAAGATCATGGAACATAATATCCCATCATTTATAAAGGAATTTAGATGAATAATATGGGATAAATACTTAAATGGAAATAATAAGAGACAAATCCATCATGAAGTTTCGACATGGTAACCGGTTTATAGATAAGGAATTAATTAGAGATAACGTTTAATATAATCACTAAAACATAAGTATGGAAGTATGTTGGAGTATCCAAGTCATACCCCAATATTTTTTATTGAATTTAAAAAGGGTACTACAATATAAATTAACATGGATAAAATTGAAAATGGAAGGAATCCATTACATGAGTGTGTGACTTCAAGTTGTTTGAGAGGGGCTTATTGAGAGAGTGCAGAACCTTGAAATGATTCTATGAGATTAAGAGAGAGTAGGGATGTGATCCATGTATTTTTGGTGAAGAGAAATGGGAGCTTTTCTAGGTTTATATAGGGAATGAGTGGGGAATTATGTAATATTCCACAAACATAGGATTTAGAATCATTATAATTACATATTGAAAACCACAAACCATTCTATGGGTACTCTCATGTTTTTCTTCAAAGTGGAGTGGAAATCGTTATTTTATAAATTAAATGGAAGAACATATTACAATAATATCTATACTTATGTGGAGGTGAGTTACATTATTAATGAAATTAATTTAAAATCATACAATATATTATACATTTAAGGGGATTCCCTAAGGCTTTATAAAATAAGTTAAAAAACTAAAATAACATTATTTTAATGGAAAAACATATATTGGGCCAATAATACATGTTATAGTGTTTATTACATCATTTTTTTGTCATTATGATTCCATAAAACAACAATTTTATTTATACGGTATTTAATTTTTTCCCAAAAAATATGATTGTCTTAGAAAATTATGATAAATTACCCTTTGGATAATTTTTAAATCCAAACAAGAAAGATAATATTCATTTTATCTAAATAATTTCTTAAGTATGTTAATGTTCACATTTAAAATAAAAACTGATATATATTGAAAATTAGAAGGTTTTGACAGAAATAGTTTTCACACATTATTAAAAATAATATTTTATTTAATAAATATTATATGGTCATTTATTATCATAAAATTAATTTGAAAATAAAATTTTATTAAAATATAAATTATTTCAAAAATTAATTAATTCCATAAAATAAATTTTTAAAAATAAATACATGGTTTTAACATATAAAAAATATAACTATTATCAAACTATTTACTTAATCATTTGTAGATAAGGAATTTATACAATAATAATTTATAATTTTTTTTAATAATATTATTAATAAAAACCATAGTCTAATATAATATATACATAACTCAAAAGTAGCAATTTTAGCTGAAAATCAATTTATCAAATTTATCATTTTTTTATGAATGAATTTTGTCATAATGGAATTCATGAAATGATAATTTTATTTATAAAAAGGGATTACATAGTATGTAAATAATAACGTAATACATAACCCCTTATAACAACTGCATAATACCTAAGGTTAAGTTGTGTGATGATGAAAAACTCATGGGGTGTCTAAAAAAAATCATCTTAGTGGTAATCTCTATTAACATGAACATCTGTCGTAGACTATTCAGTTAAAAATTAACGCATTGAAACTCATCATGGGCTTGGTAAAGAGTGATGACCAATGATGTTGCATCCATTCCAAGCTCCTATAAATGATCTTCATACAGCCCGAGTCTAGAAGATGAGGTCATCCTCTCCTTTTTTTATGTCCAAAGGATTATTTTTTAAAACCTAATAATTATACCAGTTAAGTGGTCATTTTTACAGACTATATTATCAATTATAATGATATGTAAATGTCATTTAATCCAAATAATAATAAAATTAATAAAAAAGAGTGCATGGGTTTTCTATAATACCTTAAAAGAAAGGAAATTTTATTCATAAAATATCAGGTCGTTACAACATTCCACCATTATCAAATTTCACCCTCAAAATTTTATTTAACCACATTATAATAGATGATGGCAACAATACCTCATCACTTCCTACAATTCCAACATTGTTTCTTAAAATTTGTTGTATCACCCTAACAACAAGATGAGGGTCATTGACTTATTTCATATAAATTTTTATCTATAATCTTCACCAGATTCTATTTACAAGAGAGGTCATGCTCTAATGGAACCACGTTTGGATTGTGTACATGTGATGGGTTAGGTATGTACTTCCTCAAGAGTGATGCAAGGGATACATCATGAACATGATACATGTTCTGTGGGAGTGCTAGTCGATTGTCCACATCTACAATGCGATCAAGGATCTCAAAAGGTTTGATGTAACTTGGACTATGCTTTCCCTTCATCCCAAATCTCATAATTCTCTTTCATGTTGATATATAGAGGAATACCATGTATCTATCATCAAACTCTAGGCCTTGTCGAAGATTTTCAACATTTCCCTTTTGTCGACTCTGAGTAACATTAATGTGTTGTTTGATGGTTTGATCCTTTTCTAACATTTCTTCAACCATTTCTGGACCTATAATTTTTCACTCCCTGACTTCATCCCAACATTCTGGTGTTATTCACCTCTTCCTATAATTCTATTTATATTGATTCATTTAGATTATTGAGTGGAAAATGTTGTTGTTATAGAACTCCTCTATAGAAAGATATTGGTCTCATCTATCTTTGAAGTCCATTGAGAATGCTATCAATAAGTCCCCAAGTGTCTGGATAGTCCATTTATATTGGCCATCAGTTTGTGGATGATAATCCCTAATGAAATTCATCTTCATATTCAGAGCATGATGGAGTCTCTTCCAGAACATAGAGGCGAATCTTGGATCTCGATCTGAAACAATTGATAGTGGTACTCCATGCAACCATGCCAATTCTCTAATTTATATATGTTCCAATTGATCCCATGAGAAATCCTCTATAACTATAATGAAGTCTGTAGAATTTGAAAGATGATCCACAATAACACATATAGCATTGCTTCCATGGGATATCTTCTGATGTCTGGTGAAAAAGTCCATGGTGATGTTCTCATATTTCCATGTTGGTATGGGTAATGGTTTCATCATCCCCTTATACTTCTCCATCTTAGCCTTCATAGGCTGACATACCAAGAACATTGATTTATACTCAGTGATCACCATATTTATGATATCCCACCAATAATTCTTTTGGAGATCTTGATACATATTTTTGTTTGCTAGATGAATAAAGAAATTTAAACAATGTTCATCATCCAAAAGTTCATTCTTTAAATCAAAATTTGATGGAATACATTGTCTTTACTTAAATCAAACAATTCCTTCTTAATTAACATTGAACTCAGAAGATTTCCTTTTTCATGTAGTTTCCACATTCATCTTAATACCCACGTCATACTTTTTATCATCATTTAACCTTTAAAAAAAAGATGTTTAATAAATCATTTCTGAAAGGATTGATGATGTTCCATTCTTTATGATTCCCATGTCCATCTTCCTCGAATCGAAGAAGATTGGATCATTTTCAATTCCAATCAATGATAGATTCATTGGGAACTTTATACATAGAGTATCTCCATCCTTGTTTTCTTTCCCATAGTGATAATGGATAGAGTATTCATAGTCATTGATTATCTCTTACCATCTACGTTGGCGTATATTCAACTCTTTCTATGTGAATATATACTTGAGGATTTTGTGATCTGTATATGATCTGTATATATATTTCATAGTTCTCCTCAAAGAGGAAATTTCCCCAAATTTTCAATGGGATGATTATTTCATCCTACTCTAGATCATGTATTGGATAGTTCTGATCATGAACATTTAATTAACTTTAAGCATAAGAAATGGATTTGTCATCTTTAATCAACATATATCCCAGGAAATTCTTCAAAGAATCACTGAATTCCACAAAAAGCTCTCCAAATGTGGGTAGTTTTAGAATGGGCATAATGATAAACCTATTTTTCCGCTCTATGAATCTATCTTTGAATTAGTCATTCCATGTAAACTTGACACCCTTCTATGTTTTCATATTAATAGGGTTCTAGAATCATAATAAATGTCTCAAAAATTATCAATAATATACAAAAATTCCAAGGAAGCTTTGGATACTTATCATAGATGTTGGCCTTTTACATCCCTCAATTGCATTTGTCTTAGAGGGATCCACAAATATCCCATTAATTGTGATGATATTCCACATAAATTAGACTTCCTTCAACCCGAACTAACACTTGAAGTACTTTTCATAGAGCTTCTCCATTCCAATGATCTCTAGTATAGTGCCTAGATGCTCCTCCTACTACTTGGTCTTGGAGTATATTAGAATATCATCTGTAAATACTACCAAAAAAATTCAATGTAATCATTATATAACGTATTCATGTAGTCCATGAAGATTTTTTGTTCATTAGTGAGTTGAAAGTAATTATTATGATTTCATAGTGCCCGTACATTGTACGAAAAGAGTTCGTGGGGATATCCTCTTTCTCCACCATTACATGTTAATATCCTGACTGTAGATCCACAGTGAAGATGTATTGTTCAGACTATAGCTAATTGAAAAAATAATCAATTCATGGAAAAGGATACTTGTTCTTTATCATGATTTTTTTATCTCATGATAATCATTGAAAATGGACATTTACCCATCCATATTCTAGATGAAGAGGACTGGGGTACCCCATAGTGAATCACACAGGTGTATAAACCCTTTATCTAGTTTTAATTGTAGTTGATTTTTTAGATACTAAATATTTAGAAGATCCATTATATATGGAGTCTTCGATGTTTGAAATTCCCTAGGTATGATATTAAAAAAGAATTCAACTTCTCTACTAGTAAGACTAGGAAATTCCCCGAGAAACTCATAAGATAATTCCTTAACAATAGGCATGTCGTTGTGGATGGTTCCTTCCATAGACTCAATAATTTCAGAAATATAGGCATTATCATAAGGTAGTAATATCCACATGTGAGATGATGGTATTAAAAAATGTTCATCATCATCCTTGAACTTGTACATAATTAAGGGTCAATTTTCCATATGTATAGTGATTTCCTTCCCACATAAATTCATGTTGGCTCTATATAGGGAAAGCCAAGCCATGCCATGAATAACCTAAAATTCAACCATAGGGAGTATGAAGAGGTTTTTTAAGAAGTTCAATCCACATACTGTGACAGGGGAGGAGTTATAATCGTGGGATTCAATAATTGACCTATTTTCCGTTCTCACTAACATGTCAACATCCATGAATCATGATGTTTTTTGGAATGTTATACTAAACATTTGGGTTGAAAAAGAATGCGTTGAACTAGAATCAAAGAGTACATTCACTATTATTGAATGAATAACTAGTGTACATGTCGCCACTTCATTTTTAGAATTTATATTAGTAGTATTTATGGAAAAATATTACCCATTTTGTCTTAGAGGATGTCGGTTGACTTAGAAAAACCATGTCCTACGGAACTAGTTCACAATGTCCCCTGATTGTTTGTAGTTGTAGCAATGAACAACGCATTAAGGGTTGAACAGAGTGTTACTTTCCTCTGACACAATTGAGGGTTTTTATTTTCAATAGTTAATAGCCAGGTGCCCTTCCCTTCCACAACTAAATTATTTCCGCATTCCCATTAGAAAATGTTGTGGTGATTTTTTCTACACCTTTGGCAGGTGGGGTGCTGAAATTTCAACGAACTATTGGATTTATCCACCATAACAACATAATTAATGTCCAGTTTCAAATTTTATCCCCATGATACCCTTTAGATTTACTAATCATAATTTCTACTATGAGGGCATATCAGACAATTTCCTCCTAGCTATCAAAGTCATGGATTATTAGTGATTTCTGTAGGATAGGTTTTATCTCACTATATAAGCGGTCAAACATTCATTCAAGGGTTACCACAAAGATGAAGGCGTATCATGAAAGCTTTGGGATGTTTTTCGCATACAATCTAATGGATCTGATGTCTTTTTTCTTGAGGTAATGGATGTCCCTTTCCATTTAAATTCGGAGGGTACAATGAAAATATTTATCACATTTTGTTCCCAAAATCATTGCATTCCAATACCTCTATCTATTCTCCAGGATTCATATTTTGGATTAATGTCCACCATTGATCAGAATCACCCTCCATATGTTAAGAAGATAGAATAACCTTCTCTTTTTTTGGACATTAAAGGATTGATAAGAACATTACAATGGAGTTGATCCACTCTTCGACGATTGAGAGATTAGATGATCCATTAAAAGTAGGAGGTCGTTTTATCATGAATCTGTTGATGGTGTGATGTTCTTTCTTAGGGGGTTTTTAACTTCCTAGGGACCCATGTTTCTATTCAAAACATGAGATAACTGGGAGAGTATCGTGAATTTTTTTGTGATTCTGACTAACATCGGATTGGGAATCTATGACAACCCTTCTTTTTATTACAACATAAATATTCTTTATTACATAAAACTTCTCTTGATACAACAATGAAGATCGAGAGGTTTAGTGTCTTTGGGGCTTAGGATCATTACATAAAAACTTTAAACTTGAAATACAACATCTTTATTGAAAACTTCCTTTACATGACCACTACATTCCTTCGTACTTAGCATTGCATGGGATAACCTGAGGACATGCATAAGAAAAGGGTGAGCTATAAAGCCCAGTAAGGGAGTACACAATCAATAACATGAAGATTAAAATACATGTTAGGCAATAGGCATATCAATAGAGCATAAGAGAAACCTGAACATAAAGGCATGATAATGAATGATAATTATAACATGGAAATGTGGCAACAACACTTAACATTGAATTAGCATGAGCCAAGGCTCATTGCACATAGAGCATGAGTAAACCCTCATTGCACTTGAAGCACGAGTAAACCCTAGTTTCGCTTGAATTAGCATGAGTCAACACTCATTGCACATGACGTATCATGATACTATACTTTACCCAATGCATTGGAGCGCTATAAAGGGCGCACCCTTCTTAAACATTTCATTTCATGCATAAGTGTGCCACATGGATCATAAAACATGGATTCATAAAACATAATCATTTCTTCCACGATAAAGGAATGTGGAATTCATACATGAAACTTTATAATCAATATGTAAATGTTCATAAAGGTGAATACCCTTGATGGAGAAATGGGCATGGTTTTCACTACACAAAGACATTGGCTTAGAAAATCGGTGCGATTTCGGCAGCGTAATGGCGTGACATAAGAATTCACAAAAAAGGTTGATGAGAGAGAAAGAGGTTCCTCATCATATTTACATGTAATGGACAGTAAGGAGATCATATATATACATGTCCCAACAATAGAAATGGAATTTAGATTCATGATACAAAAGTATTTCTTGAATGTAAAAGAAGAGAGAGAAGTTCCTTTCGGAATTTCGGCATAGTAACGGGTGTACATGGGAGGCATTTAATGAGAGAGAAAGGGTTCTCCCATCATTCAAACAAAAAGAGGGAAGTATGGGGGAGGTGTGAAACCATACCCCAACATTCATAATTGAAATAAATAGGGAAATACAACTTAAATAAAATTGACAAAAAATGAGAAAGGAAGAAAACCCCTTACTTTGAAGTGTGCTTCCAAAGGCTAGAGAGAGGCTTGTGAGAGGCTTCTTGGGAGCTTGGGGCACCTTGGGAGGATTCTAGAGAGAGTAGGGCAGAGGTTGGACGAACTCCAAGGGATTTTAGTGAGGAGGAAGTGGGAGCTTGTGTGGGTTTATATAGGAAAGGTGAGAGAATTCTTTATTATTTAGGTTTGGGACCACTTATATTAAAATAATCCAAACCACAAACCATCCCATGGTATTTGCCCATGGTTTCTGGAAAATGAAAGAGTAAAACAATATTTTACAAGGCCAAGGTCCTAAATTATTAAAAAATTAGGGTTGCTTATGTGGAGGTGAGTCACACTCCCATGGAAATTAATTTAAAAAGGAAAAGTGTTGAATAAGTATTGAGGGCTCCATTAATGCTTTGAAAAGTAAGTCAAACAAACCCAAAACCTCATTATTTTAATGATAAAACACATATTGGCCTAACATAAGGATTATGGTATTTTATTACATCACCATTGGGTCATTATGATGTCATAAAACACATTATATATTTAAATGGTATTTAATTTTTACCCAAAAATTTGATTGTCTCAGAAAATTATGAAAAAATAACCGTTGGATAATTTCGACATCCTGATTCCAAAAATAATATTTATTTTATCTAAATAATTTTCTAAATATGTGAATTTTCACTTTTAAAATAAAAACAGACATTTATAAAAAAAATTCACGGGTTTTGACAGAAATGGCTTTCAAACCTTAATAAAGATTTTAATTGCATTCATAAAATTATAAGATCATTTATACTTAATAAAAAATTAATTTAATATTAATAATAATATTTTATTAAAATATTATTTAATTCAAAAATCCTTTAATTTAATAAAATATAATCCTTAATTAAATAATAACTAAAAACACCATTTGTACTTTAAAAACTAATTAAAATGTACCAAAAATGACTAGAAATTATATTCATTATTATATAAAAAAATAATGTACATGAACATGGTGCTACTTATTTGTTACATAACCCCTTAAAATAGCCGCATAAGACCTAAGGGTAAGGTGTACGATGGTGACAGACTCTTGGGGCGACTCGGATAACATCGCTCGAGTGGTAATTTCAATCAACATCCACTTTTCCCGTAGACGATCACGTTCGAGCTTTACTTGATGAAGCTCAGCTTGGGTTTGGTCAAGGGCAAAGCCCAAAGACGCCACCTCTTTTCCAAGCTCCGACAAATGGGATTCATAAGGGGAAATTCTACTGGATGAGGCCATAGCTTCCTTTGTCTGAGTAGAAAATTGGTTCGTTAAAGCCTTATATTTAAACTACCCAGATGATCACTGTTCAACGGCTATAAAAGTAACGGTCATAAATCCTAACGTAAAACTAAAGAAGTTGACATATTATAAAAACATTTTTCATAAAGAAACATTTAACTGGATCAAGAGGTATTTTCCATTAATGAAACTTTGGGTCGTTACAATATTCCCCCCTTAAGAAATTTCGCCCTCAAAATTTTCCTTTTCCCACACTAAAACAAATGTGGGTAACTCAGCTTCATCATATCCTCCGACTCCCATGTTGCTTCTTCAAACTTGTGGTTTCTCCACAACACCTTGACGAGGGTCATTGTTTTATTTCATAGAACCTTTTCTCTACGATCTAAGATCTTCACTGGTTTCTCCTCATAAGAAAGATCATCTTCCAATTGTACCACCTCGGAAGAGAGTACATGTGAAGGGTCCGGTATGTACTTCCTTCAGAGGGATACATGAAAGACATCATGCACCTTGGCCATAGTAGGTGGAAGTGCTAGTCGATAGGCCACAGCCCCAACATGATCAAGAATCTCGAAGGGGCCAATGTACCTTGGACTTAACTTCCATTTCTTTCCAAACCTCATGACCTTCTTCCATGGAGATATGCGTAAAAACACCATGTCTCCAACTTTAAACTCAAGGTCTCATCGACGATTATCTGCATAACTCTTCTGTCGACTTTGGGCTGCCTTGATATGCTGCTGAATGGTTTTCACCTTCTCCACCATTTCTTCGACCATTTCTGGTCCAAGCAGCTTACGTTCACCGACCTCATCCCAACATGTCGGTGTTCTACACCTTTTCCCATACTGGGCTTCATATGGTGCCATTTGGATGCTTGAGTGGAAACTATTATTATAAGAGAACTCAACCAGAGGAAGATGTTGATCCCATCCTCATTTAAAGTCCATTGAGCACGCTCTCAACATATCCTCAAGTGTTTGGATAGTCCACTCGGATTGGCCATCAGTTTGAGGATGATAGGCCGTACTGAAGTTCAGTTCAGTATTGAGAGCATGTTGAAGACTCTTCCAAAACTTAGAGTTAAATCTTGGATCTCGGTCAGAAACAATAGATAGTGGTACTCCATGAAACCGTACCACATCCCTGATATATATCTGTGCCAGTTGATCCAAAGAGAAATCCTCTCGAATAGCAATGAAGTGTGCAGTCTTTGTAAGACGATCCACAACAACCCAGATTGCAATGTTGCCTTTGGATGTCCATGGAAGTACAGTGACAAAGTCCATGGTGATGTTCTCCCATTTCCATTTTGGTATGGGCAATGGTTTCATCATTCCCTTAGACTTCTGCCTCTCTGCCTTCACTTGCTGACACACCAGGCACTTTGATGTATATTCAGCGATCTCCTTCTTCATATTATCCCACCAAATGTTTTCTCAGAGATCTCGATACATATTTGTGCTCCCTGGGTGAATAGAGAAATTTGAACTATGTGCATCATCCAAAAGTTCCTTCTTCAGCTCCGAAATTGATGGAACACATAGTCTTTTCCCAAACCACACAATTCCTTCTTCATTAACCTTAAACTCTGAGGATTTTCTCTTTTTTATAGCTTCCACTTTTTCTTGGATTCCCGCATAATCCTTTTCAGCATCCTTTAACCTTTCCAAAAGAGATGGTTGAGCAATCATTTATGAAAGGATTGATGATGTTCCCTTCTTTATGATTCCCACATCCATCTTCATCAAGTCTAAGAAGATTGGATCCTTCTCAATTCTCATCATTGATAGAATCGCTGGATCCTTTCTACTTAGGGCATCCGCCACCTTGTTCACCTTCCCAGGGTGGTAATGTATTGAACTGTCATAATCCTTGATGAGCTCTATCCATCTTCTATGACGCATATTAAGCTCTTTCTATGTGAATATATATTTAAGACTCTTGTGGTCAGTATATATCTCACATTTCTCTCCATAGAGATAATGCCGCCAGATTTTCAAGGCAAAGATCATCGCCGCCAACTCCAGATCATGCGTTGGATAATTTCTCTCATGGATTTTCAACTTCCTTGAGGCATAGGATATCACTTTATCATTCTGCATCAGCACTCATCCTAATCCCTTCTTTGAAGCATCCCTGAATACCACAAAAAGCTCCCCACTTGTGGGTAAAGTGAGCACGGGTGCAGTGATAAGCCTCCACTTCAACTCCTTGAAGCTTTCTTCGCATTCATCACTCCAAGAAAACTTTACTCCCTTTCGAGTTAGCGTGGTAAGAGGGTTGGACAATCGTGAGAAATTTCTCACAAATCGTCGATAATATCCAGCTAACCCCAAGAAGCTACGGATATCAGTTACCGATGTTGGCCTCGACCATCCCTCAATTGCATCTATTTTGGAGGGGTCCATAGATATCCCATTGCTTGTGATGATATGGCCCAAGAATGAGACCTCCTCCAACCAGAACTCACACTTGCTGTACTTGGCATAGAGCTTCTCCTTGCGCAAAGTCTCCAGTACAGTTATTAAATGCTCCTCATGGTCCTCCTTGGTTTTGGAGTATATTAGAATATCATCTATAAAGAATACCACAAATTTGTCTAGGTAATCTCTAAAGACTATATTCATCAAGTCCATGAATATTGCTGGAGCATTGGTGAGTCCGAAAGGCATTACTAGGAATTCATAGTGCCCATACCTTGTACGAAAAGCAGTCTTGGGGATATCTTCCTTCTTCACCCTTACTTGATAATATCCCGACTGCAAGTCCACCTTGGAGAAGTATTGTGCTCTACGCAGCTGATCAAACAAGTCATCGATTCTTGGGAGAGGATACTTGTTCTTTATCGTGATTTTGTTAAGTTCACGATAATCGATGCAAAGCCGCATTGACCCATCCTTCTTCTTGACGAAGAGGACTGGTGCACCCCATGATGATGCACTTTGTAACGCCCCGACCCCAGTTACCCAGAGTCGGTGCATTATTAGATAACATTGGTATGATCACAAGAAAGATGAAATCTCGAAAGACCGATTGGTTTAGTAGTCTTGGAAACACTAGATATATTCATAAGTCTTACATTACATCATAAAATGAAAAACTACTACAACAACATATTGTCTCCATAATCCACACTCATATCCCCACATAATATCCCTATAGGTCATTCATAACTTACTTCTTCACTTCCTGGGAAAAATAAAACATAGAAAAGGGGTGAGTTCAAATGCCTAGTAAGGATAACAATATAGCGGAAACTTTCATAAATAAGAATAAACATTTAAGGCAATGTATAACTAAAACAAAAGCCTTTCAAATATGAACTTTCAACATGGTATGGCATAAATAAAATGAAATAATGCCATTTACTTATTCACATAGATATTCTACTAATCAAATAATCACATGAAAAAATCAATAACCACTTTCATAATGTTGGAATGCATAATGCTGAACTTCAATTTCTTTGTCAAGGCCTCATCCCAAGACCTTGGGGATAACTGTAACCGGAACCCAACCCAGAGTGCCTCTAATAACCGGACACCAACCCGGAGTTCCTCTAAAAACCGGAGACCAAACCGGAGTTCCTCTAATAACCGGAGACCAAACCGGAGGGCTTACTTTTACCGGTCCCCACTCGGAACATACTTGTCTAACACATTCATCTGAATGAAAGGTTGAAATATAACATAAACATTTGGATTAAAAATAACTTATGAAATGTCAATACTTTAAACAAAAACCATGAGTGACATAAGAATAACGTATCCACTATGAAAAATATCACAAAACCTTCAATAAAATATGGATGTTTTGTATCATAATAAATCAACTTCAAATAAGCTTAAAATCCATCAAAAGATGTTGACATAGATGAAATCAAAACTATTTTGGAGAAATATCACTTTTTTTTAAAATCGTTTTAAAAGTAACATAATTATAAAACAATACATTCAATTTGAAAATATTCTTATATGATTTTAAGGGAAGCTTCGACGATTTTATAACGGCGGAAAATAACCGCACCCGCCGTATAAGTTAAAAAAACATTCTTACCTTAATTCTGTCGAAAAGGTTAAAAAGCACCTTGTTTGGAAAACAACGACAAGATTCCTTTATAAACCACTTATAAAAAGTCAAACAAGGGTATAAATGACTTTAACCCATATTATTGTAAATAGTAAAAATGTTTTGAAATACATTTTGAAGAAACATGGATGTGAATGATAAAGAGATCCCAGTAGATTATTACGTATAAACAACCTCGGATAATGAAGAGATTGTGAAATAACCCTTACCAATTTGGTAACTTATGAAACATAAAACCCATGAAAGAGGTATCATACAATGAATATGTAAATACACATAAATTAAAGTGTATTACACAATGAATATAATTATGGGCAGTACATACACCACACAAAAGGTAATGGTGGCAGTATGGCATGAATCTCACAGGAATAAGGAGTGAGATGAAAACCCCTTACCATTTTAATCAACTAAGTCGTATGGCCAAAAGTTAATAACCACCAAATGATTTACAGAATAACATGAATATAAAGAGAATCATGATAATATATATCAAATGGCAGTACACAATACACCACTTTAAATAATTTAGTGGCGAACAATGGAAATCTCACGGAATTGAAAGTGAGAGAAGAAAATCCCTTACCACGTTAATCAACTAAGTCGTATGGCCAAAATTTAATAACCACCAAATGATTTACAGAATAACATGAATATAAAGAGAATCATGATAATATATATCAAATGGCAGTACACAATACACCACTTTCAATAATTTAGTGGCGAACAATGGAAATCTCACGGAATTGAAAGTGAGAGAAGAAAATCCCTTACCTTGTACTTTTCCTTGGATTGGGTAGGTTAACCTCCTGTATAATGGTGAAATAATTGTTATTAAATTATACAAGAATCATATATATATATATGATATCATATATGATCTTTTAACATTGATTTGTTAATAATATCTTAGAATTATCGTCGTTTCGGGTGTTAACGTACTCGTTTTCTTTTATATATTTTGTTATATAAGACATGTTTGTAATGGATAGGTTGTATATTATTCATATCCAGAATGATATCAAGTCCTTAAACATCATTTTTAAATCATCAAATGATAATTATACTTCAATGGATATGATGGAGAATGAATCTCATCGCGTTCGTGGAGACAGTAGTCCTTACGTACGCACGAGCGACAATATCATTCTTTTGATATTAAAATAATATATAAATGGATGGTATATCATATATACAGAATGATTAACATGTTATATTTATTATTTAGATGAGTTACACATCATTATTATACCCATCCAAATAATAATATATTGAATAACAATTACACCACGACGTGGAGATGGTAAGCCGTACGTACGCACGTATGGTGACATGTTATTCAAAGGGTGGATAGAATACTGAATATGGTTGTAACATATTTATAATAACATCACAGTATATGTAAGATACTGGAGTTATTATTTTAGAATGGTAAGAACAAAGAAATAAGAAGTGGAAGAAGAAAGGAACTTGAAAAGGGGTGGTGAAAACATTACCTCTTCTTCGGGTTCTTCCTTTTGATTTGATCAAAAGGGCTCCATAGGTTGGCTTTCTGATCAAACTAAGGCCTCTAGGTTGTAGTGAGGGATGTTGGGAGAGTATTTGGGTAGAGTTTGGCCGAACCAAAAGGCTTTGAAGGTGTGAAGAAATGAGAAGGAGGAGTGCCCTTTTATAAGAGGGGTGAGGGGCACCTTTGGGAATGCTAGAAATATTAATTTATAATAAATTCATATTCGGTTTATAATGGCTCAAAAGTTGATTATTCACAGGTTAAGGTGGGGATAGGTCGAACACCACTCAAACAATATAATTTAGACAGGTTTGGGTACTTATATTAACCTTATCTTTAAGTATTAACTCTAAGTTAATTATTTTCACTTTTACAATGTCTCTTTGTATTTTTATATAATATGGTTAATAAACATACTATATAAATCCAAGAGACCCCCAAGTGGTCCATTAATGATGAAACTATCATGATATAAGTCTATTGGCCGAACCTTAGATTTTTAGGAATTTAATATCAATTAATAATATAATATTTGTTTTAAGAACTCTTTTATGTCAATTTTGACACTATTCAATAGTTGATTTTTGTGAAACTCATAACAGATTGATTACTTCGAACAAAGTAAATTAAGTCAATCCTAATATATCATATTATCCGAGAAAATTAGTTTCATTCATTAAAATTTTCATATTATATTTATTTGGGTATTTATAATATCAATTAATTTTATTTTTCACTATTTTAGTAATTACTACATCCTCATTGTGTCATAAATAAAATAAATTATTTAATGTCTAAAAATTATAAATAAAATATAATTATGTAGTAAATCTTTTTACCTTTCTAATGAATATTTATAATCTAAAATCCAACATATATAACCCTATGTAAAAATTGTGTTTCTAAAAGATATATGCTTGTGTCATTTTTGTATTCATTTTAACTTAATTAAAAAAAAGTGTCCCTATCACCTACAAGTGGCACCATGGGGTCTCCAAATCGACCCAAAGATGCCCATGGTGGAACATGTATCACCCCATAAGTCTAGGACACGTTTTAGGGTAATTTAGTATTATTATAATATTATTTATTAACCCTTATTTACCAGATCTACCCTTAACCATGGTAAATAAAATATTTACCACAGTAATTATTCAAAATGTCTAAAAATAAAAGTTACCTATTTACACAATTTGGACATCCTGATTCCAAATATGGAATCCATTTTTCTAAATTCAAAACACAGAAGTGGAAGAAATTAATTTAAAATTAATTCCCGCTGTCAAAACAAAAAGCGTGTTTTTAAGAGATAATAACCATCAAAAGATTGACACTTGTTTATGTTCGGTTTAATTGTAAAATTATGTCCAATGACCAACATTATATTAAATGGTAAAAATATATTCTAAATATACTTTAAAACCACTCAAATTCATAATTTATCACTATTAATTATTTTGATTAAAAAAGTTGTTTTTAATTAAAATTTAGTAATTTTCACTATTCATCAAAATATGAAAGTTATCCGAAAAGTACCAAAATTTCACCTTAGGCTAAATTCGATATTCCGAATCCAAAAATGAAGTCCATTTTAAAATATAAAATACATATAATTTCAAAAATTAGGTATTACTATTCATAATGGCTAGTTTGATTGGTTGTGGTGTGTGTTAAAACTCAAGGTTGCGTACAACACACGCTACTGTATTAATCAAAGAAAGCGTACCGTGGAAGCTTGGGATGTTTCATTTTAAATTTTTGATGTCCCCATTTAGTAAAAAAGTTTAAAATATTGTATTTAAAAAGGGTTCACTATTAAAAGTTGATAAAAGTGCAATACTGAAAATGAATTTGTTCTTGCATTATGTCTAAGATACTAATAATATGGAAAAATTATAAGGATTATATAATGTTTAAAATTTAGTTAATACTATTCATAACCTCTTTTGAATGGCTTTTTGGTAAGTCGTGGTGAAATTGAACTCGGTGTTGCATGTAGTGCAAGTTATTGAATTATTTTGAAGAAATAACACATTATGAATTTTTGGGGTGTTACATTCTCCCCTCCTTCAATAAATTGCGTCCTCGCAATTTGAAATTGTTCTTCGAAAATAAAAGGTTGAAAGTAGAAAATATATTTGTGGGAAAACCCACATCAGAAATTGGGTTACTCAAATTTAGTCTTAATATGAGGAAAAGAGAAATCAAAGGGTCACCACCAAATTATGATCTCGATTAGGAGAACATTGGTGGCAATAAGAGACATATAATTGGAGGAAAAACGTAAATATTTATAGGTAGTGATTGAGGTCATCAATCACAAACAAGTGTAAAATTGAGGTCCTTAAATTCATCAATATATGATTATTTGAAATGCCATCGGTTCAACAAAACATAGGGTATTAGGATAACACATTTTTGACGTTTCAAAATATCTTAATTGAAATCCCACATCGAAAAATGAATTAATGAGGCCTATATTTAAAATAAAGAGTCGAAAGTATGAAGATTACCGAAAATAACACATACTAGGGTTCCATGTAAGAAAATATGGATATGGAAGAAAAATCTAACCATCAATTATCTGATGGAGAGTGGTAGAGAACATGGCTATGAAAAGGCCAACAATTCCCAAAGCCATAAATTAGTGATGATTTAAGGTACCATCTAGGAAAACATTTTTGTTCAAAGTTGCTTTTCTTAATGTTGAGGAATTTATTTATGAGATTGGCTAAGATCATAAGGAGATATACTTACTTTATAATTAGAGTTTTATCCATTAATAAATTTCTACCACAAACTCATCTTTCACTCTAAAAGATAATAGAATGTAAAAAAATTCTATTTACACTATTCGTATAGGGATCCAAAATAAACGAATTTATAATTAATCTACATGACATTTTAATAAAAACTACATTATTTAATCCAGGACATCTCGAGGGCCAGTGGTATGTGATACACCCTTGTCGCCCTTCGGTTGCAGGTTCAAGTCTCGCAGGCTTGCCGGACGCGACGGGTTGCCGCCCGACCTCCGGGTTGTCCTTTTATGGCAAACCAAAATAATCCAAACTAGAACTATCCAAAATACTTCTATCCAAACTCACATTCCAACATTTATAAGGAAGGTAAACATAATATAGATCCTTTTTACCCCGTAATAGCATATGAATACCTTCATCATGTATTACCATATTCCTTATTGATTACATTCATGCTCCCTTATTCCATATAGAATTCTGGATATACTTCATTAATCCAAAATTGTTTTAAACCCCAACAATGATGGAATATACAAATCATTAATCAGTTCCAAGGTAGTTAATAATATCCAATATAATTTATCCAAAACAATCACATATTATTCAAAAATCACTACCTTAGTATCAGAACTATGTTATGATTTATCATTCTCTCAACCATATATTTTCCAAAAATTTATCCTGCTATTGAGTCACTTTTCTTTGTTCCACACAATCTCATGTCCTTAATGAAATAGTACTGCAGTACAATCCTTATATACTCCATAATTATTATAACAAGTACATTGTTGATACAACACTCAATTGACATAATCAACATAAGAACTCAAATCATTCCTCTTCATCTGTTGTAGTATCATAACTTGATTATTATCCAATAACATCATTTGCGGCATAGTCTGATGACTGGGACATAGGTTCGCGTAGTGTCCAAACTCCTTGCAAATGAAGCATTGTACATTTGAAACCATTTTCTTACCCTTGCAGTAACGTACTTTGTGCCCTTTTCCTCCACACTTATAACAAACTCTCATTCCTTTCAGGAAAGTTCCAGGGTGTTTCTTTCCACAGTTACCACATATGGGAAAATTCTTCTTTTCCCTTTTCCCTTTATCCATCTTTCTCTCTTCCATCCTTTTCTTCTCTTGCTTCCCTTCAAAGCCATAGGACTCAGTAAACTCTTTACTTATCTTATCAACATATGATATTATTTCTTCATATGATGATAATACATGGGAGACTATTTCTCTTATAAATTATAGCTTAATACCATGAAAGATATGATCCTTCCTTCTCTTTGGATCATGTGCATTTCTGGAGTTCTCATTCCTTCTACTGGGCGCCATTTCTAAACAGTGGCATACACTAGATCAGTTTATGAATCAAAATACATAATCCCATACTTATAAAACACTTAACATAAATTGAACTATTTATGGATATAATCCATAATCATAAAAATGTCTCCTTTGAGGATGTATATACTCATAAACCCTTCATAATGGTTTGTAAAGAAAATGAGAATTATCCTAAGCATATCCCCCGGGAGTGTCGTAACCAAGAGTGCAGCAAGGCCTGTTGTCGTGCACCAGTTCCCGTTCGAGTCTAGCTCAAAGCGGTGTTTTCGGGTTTTACCTCTAGGTACATCTGTGCCAGAGCCGCCTCTACCTGCTCGTATCCAGACAGGGATGTATTGCTCGGAAAACTCACAAAATCTCTACAATACCAAAATTCTAGGAAGATCATCTACACTAATCCTCAAAGTTCATCTTAGGTCTACGTGCTCTAATGAGAGTTTATCTAAATCTAGCTTCCAAGGTTTGTACTAAACTTCCTCTGATACCAACTGTAACGCCCCGACCCCAGTTACCCAGAGTCGGTGCATTATTACATAACATTGGTATGATCACAAGAAAGATCAAATCTCAAAAGACCGATTGGTTTAGTAGTCTTGGAAACACTAGATATATTCAAAAGTCTTACATTACATCATAAAATGAAAAACTACTACAACAACATATTGTCTCCATAATCCACACTCATATCCCCACAAAATATCCCTACAGGTCATTCATAACTTACTTCTTCACTTCCTGGGAAAAATAAAACATAGAAAAGGGGTGAGCTCAAATGCCCAGTAAGGATAACAATATAGAGGAAACTTTCATAAATAAGAATAAACATTTAAGGCAATGTATAACAAAAACAAAAGCCTTTCAAACATGAACTTCCAACATGGTATGGCATAAATAAAATGAAATAATTCCATTTACTTATTCACATGGATATTCTACTAATCGAATAATCACATGAAAAAATCAATAACCACTTTCATAATGTTGGAATGCATAATTCTGAACTTTAATTTCTTTGTCAAGGCCTCGTCCCAAGACCTTGGGGCTAACTGTAACCAGAACCCAACCCGGAGTGCCTCTAATAACCGGACACCAACCCGGAGTTCCTCTAATAACCGGAGACCAAACCAGAGTTCCTATAATAACCGGAGACCAAACCGGAGGGCTTACTTTTACCGGTCCCCAACCCGGAACATACTTGTCTAACAAATTCATCTGAATGAAAGGTTGAAATATAACATAAACATTTGGATTAAAAATAACTTATGAAATGTCAATACTTTAAACAAAAACCATGAGTGACATAAGAATAACGTAACCACTGTGAAAAATATCACAAAACCTTCAATAAAATATGGATGTTTTGTATCATAATAAATCAACTTCAAATAAGCTTAAAATCCATCAAGAGATGTTGACATAGATGAAATAAAAACTATTTTGGAGAAATATCACTTTTTTTTTAAATCGTTTTAAAATTAACATAATTATAAAATAATACATTCAATTTGAAAATATTCTTATAAGATTTTAAGGGAAGCTTCGACGATTTTATAACGGCGGAAAATAACCGCACCCGCCGTATAAGTTAAAAAAAACATTCTTACCTTAATTCTGTCGAAAAGGTTAAAAAGCACCTTGTTTGGAAAACAACGGCAAGATTCCTTTATAAACCACTTATAAAAAGTCAAAAAAGGGTATACATGACTTTAACCCATATTCTTGTAAATAGTAAAAATGTTTTGAAATACATTTTGAAGAAACATGGATGTGAATGATAAAGAGATCCCAGTAAATTATTACGTATAAACAACCTCGGATAATGAAGAGATTGTGAAATAACCCTTACCAATTTGGTAACTTATGAAACATACAACCCATGAAAGAGGTATCATACAGTGAATATGTAAATACACATAAATTAAAGTGTATTACACAAAGAATATAATTATGGGAAGTACATACACCACACAAAAGGTAATGGTGGCAATATGACATGAATCTCACAGGAATAAGGAGTGAGATGAAAACCCCTTACCACGTTAATCAACTAAGTCGTATGGCCCAAAGTTAATAACCACCAAATGATTTACAGAATAACATGAATATAAAGAGAATCATGATAATATATATCAAATGGCAGTACACAATACACCACTTTCAATAATTTAGTGGCGAACAATGGAAATCTCACGGAATTGAAAGTGAGAGAAGAAAATCCCTTACCACGTTAATCAACTAAGTTGTATGGCCAAAAGTTAATAACCACCAAATGATTTATAAAATAACATGAATATAAAGAGAATCATGATAATATATATCAAATGGCAGTACACAATACACCACATTCAGTAATTTAGTGGCGAACAATGGAAATCTCACGGAATTGAAAGTGAGAGAAGAAAATCCCTTACCTTGTACTTTTCCTTGGATGGGGTAGGTTAACCTCCTGTATAATGGTGAAATAATTTTTATTAAATTATACAAGAATCATATATACATATATATTATATCATATATGATCTTTTAACATTGATTTGTTAATAATATCTTATAATTATCGTCGTTTCGGGTGTTAACGTAGTCGTTTTCTTTTATATGTTTTGTAATATAAGACATGTTTGTAATGGATAGGTTGTATATTATTCATATACAGAATGATATAAAGTCCTTAAACATCATTTTTAAATCATCAAATGATAATTAATCTTCAATGGATACGATGGAGAATGAATCTCATCGCGTTCGTGGAGAAGGTAGTCCGTACGTACGCACGAGTGACAATATCATTCTTTTGATATTAAAATAATATATAAATGGATGGTATATCATATATACAGAATCATTAAAATGTTATATTTATTATTTACATGAGTTACACATCATTATTATACCCATCCAAATAATAATATATTGAATAACAATTACACCACGACGTGGAGACGGTAAGCCGTACGTACGCACGTATGGTGACATGTTATTCAAAGGGTGGATAGAATACTGAATATGGTTGTACCATATTTATAATAACATCACAGTATATGTAAGATACTGGAGTTATTATTTAAGAATGGTAAGAACAAAGAAACAAGAAGTGGAAGAAGAAAGGAACTTGAAAAGGGGTGGTGAAGACATCACCTCTTCTTCGGGTTCTTCCTTTTGATTTGATCAAAAGGGCTCCTTAGGTTGGCTTTCCGATCAAACTAAGGCCTCTAGGTTGTAGTGAGGGATGTTTGGAGAGTATTTGGGAAGAGTTTGGCCGAACCAAAAGGCTTTGAAGGTGTGAAGAAATGAGAAGGAGGAGTGCCCTTTTATAAGAGGGGTGAGGGGCACCTTTGGAAAAGCTAGAAATATTAATTTATAATAAATTCATATTCGGTTTCTAATGGCTCAAAAGTTGATTATTCAAGGGTTAAGGTGGGGATAGGTCGGAAACCACTAAACCAATATAATTTAGACAGGTTTGGGTACTTATATTAACCTTATCTTTAAGTATTAACTCTAAGTTAATTAGTTTCACTTTTACAATGTCTCTTTATATTTTTATATAATATGGTTAATAAACTTACTATATACATCCAAGAGACCCCCAAGTGGTCCATTAATGATGGAAATATCATGATATAAGTCTCTTGGCCGAACATTAGATTTTTAGGAATTTAATATCAATTAATAATATAATATTTGTTTTAAGAACTCTTTTATGTCAATTTTGACACTATTCAATAGTTGATTTTTTTGAAACTCATAACAGATTGATTACTTCTAAAAAAGTAAATTAAATCAATCCTAATATATCATATTATCCTATAAAATTAGTTTAATTCATTAAAATTTTCATATTATATTTATTTGGGTATTTATAATATCAATTAATTTAATTTTTCACTATTTTATTAATTACTACATCATCATTGTGTCATAAATAAAATAAATTATTTAATGTCTAACAAATATAAATAAAATATCATTATGTAGGAAATCGTTTTATCTTTCTAATGAATATTTATAATTTAAAATCCAACATATATAACCCTATGTAAAAATTGTTTTTCTAAAAGATATATGCTTGTGTAATTTTTGTATTCATTTTAACTTAATTAAAACAAAGTGTCCCTATCACCTAAAAGTGGCACCATGGGGTCTAAAAATCGACCCAAAGATGCCCATGGTCGAACATGTATCACCAAATAAGTCTAGGACACGTTTTAGGGTAATTTAGTATTATTATAATATTATTTTTTAACCCTTATTTACCAGATTTACCCTTAACCATGGTAAATAAAATATTTACCACAATAATTATTCAAAATGTCTAAAAATACAAGTTACCTATTTACACAATTTGGAAATCCTGATTCCAAATATGGAATCCATTTTTCTAAATTCAAAACACAGAAGTGGCAGAAATTAATTTAAAATTAATTCTCGCTGTCAAAACAAAAAGAGTGTTTTTAATAGATAATAACTATCAAAAGATTGACACTTGTTTATGTTCGGTTTAATTGTAAAATTATGTCCAATGACCAAAATTATATTAAATGGTAAAAATATATTATAAATATACTTTAAAACCACTCAAATTCATAATTTATCACTATTAATTATTTTGATTAAAAAAGTTGTTTTTAATTAAAATTTAGTAATTTTCACTATTCATCAAAATATGAAAGTTATCCGAAAAGTACCAAAATTTCACCTTAGGCTAAATTCGATATTCTGAATCCAAAAATGAAGTCCATTTTAAAATATAAAATATATATAATTTTAAAAATTAGGTATTACTATTCATAACGGCTAGTTTGATTGGTTGTGGTGTGTGTTAAAACTCAAGGTTGCGTACAACACACGCTACTGTATTATTCAAAGAAAGTGTACCGTGGAAGCTTGGGATGTTTCATTTTAAATTTTTGATGTCCCCATTTAGTAAAAAATTTTAATATATTGTATTTAAAAAGGGTTCACTATTAAAAGTTGATAAAAGTGCAATACTGAAAATGAATTTGTTCTTGCATTATGTCTAAGATACTCATAATATGGAAAAATTATAAGGATTATATAAAGTTTAAAATTTAGTTAATACTATTGATAACCTCTTTTGAATGGATTTTTGGTAAGTCATGGTGCAATTGAACTCGGTGTTGCGTGTAGTGAAAGTTATTGAATTATTTTGAAGAAATAACACATTATGAATTCTTGGGGTGTTACACACTTGGGTGTATAAACCCTTTATCCAGATTCTCCTATAGTTGTTTCTTCATCCCTTCAAGCTCAACAATAGCCATTCTAAATGGAGTCTTGGATATTGGTAGCGCCCCAGGTATAAGTTCAATTGAGAACTCAACATCTCTTCTTGGAGGAAGACCAGGAAGTTCCTCAAGAAATACTTCAGCGAATTCCCTCACAATAGGCATTTCTTCAAGGGTGGTTTCTTCCGTGGAATCAATCATCTGAGCCAGATATCTATGCTCATAAGGCATTAATATCCATGCTTGAGATGACGGAGCTAAAGGAGATTCATCTTTCTCCTGACACTTGTAAAGAATCGGGGGTCGATTCTCCATATAGAGTGTGATTTCCCTCTCCCGACAATTTATGTTGGATCTATATAAGGAAAGCCAATCCATGCCAAGAATTGCATCAAATTCCACCAAAGGTAGTATGACGAGGTTTTCCAGGAAATTCAATCCACATATTATAACAGGGGAGGACTTATATTTATGGGATGCAATGATTGCCCCATTTGTCGTACTCACCGACATCTTTACTTCCATGATTTGTGGTGGTGCAGGGATTGTTCTAATAAACTTTTGAGATATAATAGAATGCGTAGAACCTGAATCAAAAAGTACATTCGCTATTCATGAATGAATAACTAGCGTACCTGTCACCACTTTGTTGTCGGGGTTCACTTCGGCAGAAGTGATGGCAAAAGTTCTTCCTTGCTATCTTGGAGGTTGCTGGTTGCCTCCGATAACCCTTGGATTAGGGCACTGATTTTCAAAATGACCCGGTTCTTTGCATTTGTAGCATTGAACAACGCGTTGAGGTTCGAACGGAGCGTTCCTCTCCTCTGTCGTAGCCGTGGGTACTTCTTGCTGACAGTTAACAGCTAGGTGCCCTTCTCTTCCACACTTGAAGCATTTTCTTGTCCCCCTAAGGTAATTTCCAGGGTGATTCTTTCCACACTTTTGGCAAGTGGGGTACTGGAACTTCTTAGCGCCGTTGGATTTATCCATCGGACCAACAGCATTGAAGTCCACCTTACGCTTCTGGTCCCCATGATACCCCTATGATTCTCCGATCTCCATTTCAACCTTGAGGGCACATAGGACAATTTCCTCATAGCTGTCGAAGTCACGGATCGCTAATGCTTTCTGCAAGCTAGGCTTCAGCCCACCAAAGAAGCGGTCAACCTTGCATTCGAGGGTAACAACAAAGCCGGAAGTGTATCGTGCAAGCCTTGTGAAATTTTCCTCGTACGCTCCCACAGATTCTTCATCTTTCTGCTTGAGGGAAAGGAAGTCCCTTTCCATCTTAAGACGGAGGGTGCGCGGAAAATATTTATCGAAAAACATCTTCCGGAATTCCTTCCATTCCAAATCCTCGATCTCCTCCTCAAGATTTTTATTTTTGATCAACGTCCACTATTGATCAGCTTCACCCTCCATACGATAAGCCGCCAGGAGAACCTTCTCTTTTTCAGAGCATTGGAGGATGGAGAATATCTTTTCAATGGAGTTGATCCATTGTTCAGCGATCATGGGATCAGATGATCCACTAAAATTAGGAGGCCTTTGTCTCATGAAGCTTTCAATAGCGACTTGTTCTTTCTTAGGGGGGGTTGAACGTTCCTCTTGACCAGTGTTTCTATTCAAAACTTGAGTTAGCTTAGAGAGAGGCGTGGCAAAGTTCGCGATTCCCGCTCCCATTGGATTGTGCATCTCATAAGTAAAATCATCACACTGATCTTCACAACGGTTGTTAGCCCGAGTTCTCATATTACCGGCCATTGGCTGGAATAAAATAAAGTTAGGGGTAACACATAAAGGGTAATCCAATGACAAAAGTTTATGACTTATAAATAAACTTTAATCTCTTTAACTCATGAGTCTATAGGATTCAATCCAGGCTTTTCATGATCTCCCTTCTAACATATATTCTTAGGGGCATTTTTCCCTTAATAAGGGTTCATACTAAGATTGTGAATTCATCAAAACATATCCGCCGGGAGTGTCGTAACCAAGAGTGCAGCAAGGCCCGTTGTCGTGCACCAGTTCTCGTTCGAGTCTAGCTCAAAGCGGTGTTTTCGGGTTTTACCCCTAGGATACATCTGTGCCAGAGCCGCCTCTACCTGCTCGTATCCGGACAGGGATGTATTTGTTTGATAAACCACTTACTTAGTATTTACCAAAACTTAGGGATGTTTTTATTATACTTAGTCTTGTATCTAAGGCTTTACTAGGGTTTCCTAATCCCAAAAATAACTAAACCTATCCTTTGATACCAACTATGACAACCCTGCTTTTTAGTACAACTTAAACATGCTTTATTACATAAAACTTCACTTAATACAACAAAGAAGATCAATAGGTTTAGTGTCTTTGGGGATTAGTATCATTACATAAAAACTTTAAACTTGAAATACAACATCTTTATTGAAAACTTCCTTTACATGACCACTACATTCCTTCGTACTTAGCATTGCATGGGATAACCTGAGGACATGCATAAGAAAAGGGTGAGATATAAAGTCCAGTAAGGGAGTACACAATGAATAACATGAGGAGTAAAATACATGTTAGGAAATAGGCATATCAATAGAGAATAAGAGAAACCTGAACATAAAGGCATCATAAAGCATGATAATCATAACATGGAAATGTGGCAACAACACTTAACATTGAATTAGCATGAGCCAAGGATCATTGCACATGGAGCATGAGTAAACCCTCATTGCACTTGAAGCACGACTAAACCCTCCTTGCACTTGAATTAGCATGAGTCAACACTCATTGCACATGAGGTATCATGATACTATACTTTACCCAATGCATTGGAGCGCTATAAAGGGCGCACCCTTCTTAAACATTTCATTTCATGCATAAGTGTGCCACATGGATCATAAAACATGGATTCATAAAACATAATCATTTCTTCCACGATAAAGGAATGTGGAATTCATACATGAAACTTTATAATCAATATGTAAATGTGCATAAAGGTGAATACCCTTGATAGAGAAATGGGCATGGTATTCACTACACGAAGACATTGGCTTAGAAAATCGGTGCGATTTCGGCAGCATAACGGCGTGACATAAGAATTCATAAAAAAGGTTGATGAGAGAGAAAGGGGTTCCTCATCATATTTACATGTAATGTACAGTAATTAGATCATATATATACATTTCCAAACAATAGAAATGGAATTTAGATTCATTATTCAAAAGTATTGCTTGAATGTAAAAGAAGAGAGAGAAGTTCCTTTCGGAATTTCGGCATAGTAACGGGTGTACATGGGAGGCATTTAATGAGAGAGAAAGGGTTATCCCATCATTAAAACAATATGAGGAAGTATGGGGGAGGTGCGAAACCATACCCCAACATTCATAATTGAAATAAAAAGGGCAATACAACTTAAAGAAAATTGACAAAAAATGAGAAAGGAAGAAAACCCCTTAATTGGAAGTGTGCTTCCATAGGCTAGAGAGAGGCTTGTGAGAGGCTTCTTGGGAGCTTGGGGCACCTTGGGAGGATTCTAGAGAGAGTAGGGCAGAGGTTGGACGAACTCCAAGGGATTTTAGTGAGGAGGAAGTGTGAGCTTGGGTGGGTTTATATAGGAAATGTGAGAGAATTCTTTATTATTTAGGTTTGGGACCCCTTATATTAAAATAATCCAAACCACAAACCATCCCATGGTATTTGCCCATGGTTTCTGGAAAAGTAAAGAGGAAAACAATATTTTACTATTCCAAGGTCCTAACTTATTAAAAAATTAGGGTTTCATATGTGGAGGTGAGTCACACTCCCATGGAAATTAATTTAAAAAGGAAAAGTGTTGAATAAGTCTTGAGGGCTCCATTAATTCTTTGAAAAGTAATTCAAACAAACCCAGAACCTCATTATTTTAATGATAAAACACATATTGGCCTATCATAAGGATTATGGTATTTTATTACATCACCATTGGGTCATTATGATGTCATAAAACACATTATATATTTAAATGGTATTTAATTTTTACCCAAAAATTTGACTGTCTCAGAAAATTATGAAAAATTCATCGTTGGATAATTTCGACGTCATGATTCCAAAAATAATATTTATTTTATCTAAATAATTTTCTAAATCTGTGAATTTTCACTTTTAAAATAAAAAACGACATTTATAAAAAAAATTGCCGGGTTTTGACAGAAATGGATTTCAAACCTTAATAAAAATTTTAATTGCATTCATAAAATTATAAGATCATTTATACATAATAAAAAATTAATTTCATATTAATAATAATATTTTATTAAAATATTATTTAATTCAAAATTCCTTTAATTTAATAAAATATAATTCTTAATTAAATATTAACTAAAAACACCATTTGTACTTTAAAAACTAATTACAATGTATCAAAAATGACTAGAAATTATATTTATTATTATATACAAAAATAATGTACATGAACATGGTGCTACTTATTTATTACATAACCCCTTAAAATAGCTGCGTATGACCTAAGGGTAAGGTGTGCGATGGTGACAGACTCTTGGGGCGGCTCGGATAACATCGCTCGAGTGGTAATTTCAATCAACTTCCACTTTTCCCGTAGACGATCACGTTCGAGCTTGACTTGATGAAGCTCAGCTTGGTCTTGGTCAAGGGCAAAGCCCAAAGACGCCACCTCTTTTCCGAGCTCCGAAAAAATGGGCTTCATAAGGGGAAATTCTACTGGATGAGGACATCACTTCCTTTGTCTGAGTAGAAAATTGGTTCATTAAAGCCTTATATTTAAACTACCCAGATGATCACTGTTCAACGGCTATAAAAGTAACGGTCACAAATCTTAACGTAAAACTAAAGAAGTTGACATCTTATAAAAACATTTTTCATAAAGAAACATTTAACTAGATCAAGAGGGATTTTCCATTAATGAAACTTTGGGTCGTTACAGAATCTCATTTGAACAATCATCACATTGATCTATGAATCGATTGTTAGCCTGAGTCCTCCAATAACCATCCATTGGCTAGAATAAAAGGAATGTTAGGGGTATGTTTATTAAACACATAAAGGGGCATCTAATGAAAAAAATGGATAACTTATAAGTAACATTTATTTCCTTTAGGTATTAATTTATAGGTTTCAATCTATTTTATAAACGATCTAATTCACAAAATATATTCATAGTAGAATTTTTTATCCCCTAATATTGGATCATACTATATTTATAAATATACCAAGAATATCTCTCGGGTGTTTTGAACCCAACATGAAGCGAGGCCCATTTTTCTTCACCTGTTGCCATTCGAGCCTCGCTCAAAGTGGTGTTTTCTGGTTTAACCCCTAGATACATCTGTTCCAGAGCCACCTTTACATATTCATATCCAATTAGGGATATATTTGTTTGATAAACATCATAATCTATACTCAAAAAAATTTAGGGATTATTTTCATATAATATTTCTTATCCCAAAGGCTTTCACTCTTTTTTTATATCACTAATCCAAAAATAACTAAATGTATCCTTTGATACCAACTTGAACAACCCTTATCTTTAGTACATAGTTAAACATGATTTGTTACATAAATGTGTACATAAGACAACTCTGGGATCGAGAGGTCTGATGTGTTGGGAAATTAGGAACATTACATAACAACTTAAAACATGAAATATAAAATCTTTATTTAAAACTTCTTCGACATGACCAACTCATTATTTAGTACTTAAGACTTCATAGGATAACCTGATGACATAAATAAGAAATGGGTGAGCTATAAAGCCCTGTAAGGGAGTAAAAAAAGAAAAAAATTGTAAATAAACTACATTTTAGGAAATAATCATATCAATAGATCATAAAAGAATCATAAACATAAATACATGTTATAGCATGAATATCATAATATGGAAATGTGGAAAAGGTATACAGCATGATATTAGCATGACCCAAGGCTTATTGAACATAGATTAGAAAGAGTAAACCCTCATTGATCATTAATTAGCATGATTAAACCCTTATTTCACATGTATTAACATCAGTAAACCCTTATTTCACATGGGGTATTGTGATACTAGATATTACCCAATGCATTAGAGTACTATCATTGCACACATTCATAAATATTTCATTTCTTGCAGAAGTGTGCCACATGAATCATATAACATTTACTAATTCAATATCATAAGTTATTATATGATCAAGGAATGTGGAATGCATTCTTTTAAATACCACTAATTATATATATGTTCATAAAGTATACTACCCTTAAAATAGAAATGGGTATTGTATTCACTGCATTTTGATTTTGCATTGGAATTTCACGGTGCAATTTCAGCAGCATAATGTCACCATATGAAAATTCATAAGTTGGCTTGACAAGATAGAAAGGGTTATTTCATCATATATACATGAAATATAAATTAATGGGTTCATGTAACATAATATCCCATCTTTTGAAATTTAATTTAGAAGCATAATATAAGAGAAATACTTGGATGTAAATAAGAAGAGATAAACCTATTATAGAATTTGGGCATGGTAATGGGTGTATGCGGAAGGCATTATTCAGAGAGGAAATGGTATCTCATCAATAAAATATAAGGACAGAAGTATTGGGGGGGGGGTAAGAAATCATACCCCAACATTTTTAATTTATATTAAAAGGTTATTAAAACATAAATAAACATGGATAAAAATTAGAAAGGAAGGAATCCCTTACTTGAGTGTGTGACTTCAAGAGCATGAATCGAGGCTTATTTAGAAATTGGGGTTCTATGGGAGGATTATAGAGAGAGTATGGAAGAGTAGGGACATGTTACAATGATTTTTAGTGAATATTAGTGGGATCTACGGTGTATTTATTTAAGAAATGAGATGATTTCATTCATATTCCACAAGCATAGGTTTTGTAATCTATTTAATTAAATATACAATACCAAAATCCCCCCTATGGGGTTTTACCATGGATTCTTTCAAAGAGAAGTGGAAAAAATTATTTTATAAGTTCAACGTATGATCATATTAAAATATTAGCATGGTATATGAGGAGGTGAGTCACATTATTAATAAAATTAATTTAAAATCTTAAAATATATGACAAATTTTAGAGGATTCACTAAGGCTTTATAAATTAAGTAAAAAAACTAAAATAAAATTATTTTTATAGGAAAAAATATATTTCCCAAATAATACCCATTATAGTATTTTTTTTATCATTTTGAGGTCATTATGGTGTCATAAAACCCTATATTATTTATATTATATTTAATTGTTTACCCAAAAAATACGACTGCCTCCAAAAATTATGGAAAATTTACTTTTGGATAATTTGAACATACTTATTCCAAAAATAATATTCATTTTATATAAATATTTTCTGAAATATTTGAATTTTCTTTTTTAAAATGAAAACCAACATTTATTGAAAATTCACAAGTTTTGATAAAAAGAGTTTTCAAACAGTAATAAAAAATACATTTTACATCATAAAAATAATATACTAATTTATTTTTTATAATGATAATTTGATAATAATATTTCTTTTAAAATGTTTATTAATTTAAAAATTCATTAATTCAATAAAATATATTCTTAAAAAATACATTTCCTCTTTTATCGAATAAAAAATATAACTCTTATCCAACTGATTATCTAATCATTTACGGATAAGGAACATATATAATCATCATTTATAAGAGTTTTTTATAATATTATTAATAATAAACATTTTTTAATATAATTTTTATATTTCTCTAAAGTACCATTTTTACTTGAAAAATCCATTTATCATTTTCTAAATAAACATTATTTCTATAAGGGATTTGATTGAAGAAGACCTTTATTTAAAAAATGGGATTATACAATAAGTGACTAATACAATATCACATATCCCCATATAACACCCATCAAAGACATGAGAGTAAGGTGTGTGATGGTGACACTCTTGGGCAGTTCAGATAACATCGCATGGGTGGTAATTACTATTAACTTGAGCACCCCCCATAGAATATTATGTTCAAGATTAACATTTTGAATCTCATCTTAGTAGTGGTCAAGGGTGAAGGACAGAGACACTAACACCTTTACTATCTCTGGAAAATGAACTTCATACATATCAAGTTTATTGGAGGAGTCCATTCTCTTCATTCTCTGTGTCAAAGGGATTATTCTTAAAAACCATTATGTTTATATAAGTCATGTGATCACTATTCAATGGATATATTATCAACGGTAATGATAAATACTAATTATTTAAACCTCATAATAAAAAAAATAGTCCATGTGTTTTCTATAAGACATTTAAAGAAAGGGAATTTTATTCATAAAACATCCAGTTGTTCCATTTACTATCTAAATCATGATCCCTTATCCATGTAACAATTATTTTATTTCATTGTCCAAGATATTATGAAATTTGGGTAACCCAACAATAATTCATTAATTTTGGATCATTCCATTGAACATATTTCACATATTTTGGGTGCATCATACAATAGGTTTCCATATGCAGCATTCGTTCATTATTTTCAATTATTTAAATTAAAATAACATAATCCATTTTATTATAATTTCTCAATTCATAGGATTTATTTTTTTAATCCATATATTATTTCTCCTAATATTTTATTTTTCATGTAATAATATTATTTAATTAGTCTTAAAATCATTATTCAATATGACATGGACATAAAATTTATCATTAATAATATTAAATAACGTACAAATACAAATATAATTATTCAATTCACATGGTGAAATTTAATGGTTTAATGTATTTTATAAATCCAATAAAAATGATTATAATCAAGTTTTATATGTATTGTTTGGTCATCAACCATCTTTTTCTAGGTAGGTTATAATCATGATATCCCTCTCATTATTTTGTATGTATTGATTTTGGTCTCGAGGATATGTTAATTTCAGGGAACATGACATCGATAGTTGGGTTTTCTTGTCCATTATTCTACAAATCATAATTATGTAATCAATGTTATTGATGTACATGATTTTATTTATTATCATGGATATATCATTCTCGGTTTAAATAAGATTATAACACTATATTCTTTTAACTAAACATTTTAATGTATTTATTCAATATGTATTCCATGATCTCTTAAATACTGTGTTTTCAATTATTGATCTGTTTTGGTCACTCTTTTTTATATTTCCATTTTATAGAGTTATGATGTAATGTAGTAAAAAATACTTTTTTGAAGCATTACACCTAAGGATGAATTTTTGGGATATGTTAAGTCTTTTATAAGGAATAAGTATGTTTATATATAGTGGAAAAATATTATTTTCAGACAAATAACATGGTATTTATTAGTTTATCATTTGTAATAATTTACTGATGATCGAAAAATTAAATTATCATTGGTGTGTAACTAATTCCTGGATCATTATTGATATTGAAATTATATATTTATATATCTATGCTCATAAATAATGTGTCAGAAAATGTATGTCCTTAATGTGTTATGATAAATAGATTGTGGAGTGTGGGTATGTGGTGTCACACATATAATAGTGATATGTAAATGAAGTCTATCCAATTCATTAGTGGAAGAAAAGAAATGTCTACACAGTTCACTGATGGATGTATAGTAACTTTCATATATCCATCAGTGACAGGCTCATATCATCCATCTATTCACTGGTGATATGATATTTATATCAATCCATTCACATGGGATATGATATATGAATCCATAAAATGTATTTGTTAATAGAAAACTACATCCACTCATCAACTGGTGGTAGAATAAAAACATCCATTGATCCACTGGTAACAAAATAAGGAATCTAATCATCAATACAATAAGTAAAAGGTAGTGACAACATTATATTTACTTTTGTTAGCCTAGAATAATCAATTTAATTCCCTCTTTTTATGTTGTCATCCATACATACCTTGTTGAAATATCGATGATAGCCATCCATATATTGTCCTCAAGATGACAACGCTCATACATTTATCTTCATAAGATAAGAAGGTCAAATTTATTCATTCACAAGTGTAATGAAAATGAAATCTATCCATATGTGGTTGATAGGTTGAAAACAATACAGATGATCTAAAATATTTCAGTTCACAATGATAACTCACATCAATCACCACTTATGTTCATAATAAACTCAATAGTTCCCCTCCAAGACGAATTTATATAATATTTTTACTTCACAGATAAGAGTTGAAAAAATTATGTTGCATTCATTAATTAATCGACATATTTATTGAATAAAATCATATTCAGGGATATAATCCTTGAAAAATTATTAGTTTTTAGAAAAAAAGTACTATTGTTTTTTGGGATGATATCATGAATAAATTATTAATATGAAAGAGAATCACGGGAATGATATTAAACTCCCATGTTAAATAATTCATCCACCCTACTCTCTATATTTTTGTATAATATTGTAATATTTATGAAAAATAAATTTATTATTCACAAAACATTGGAATGTGTCCCCATGTAGAAATTATATTTGGAATTTTTTTTAAAAAATGGTAAACCCCAAATAGAATTTTTCTATTATAAGATGGATTGACCAAATAGGCATATTTAGTTTTTATAATGTTAAATTGATTTTTATTTCATGGAATTTCTAAATTTCCCCTTAATATAAAAAGATATATTATAGTGTAAAATGAGCTTCCACAATCCCTCACACATATTACATAGATGTTATCTTCATTTCCACCACCACTACTGCAAAATCTAGTCTTTGTTTTTAAATCTCGTGTACTAAATTCCAATATCGTTAACTATCAAATGTTCGAACATGGGGATAAATATATATATAGAAGAGTATGATCGTGAAATATAATATTAATGAGGATAATTTTGAGGATATGAGACCACATAGTTTCATACAAAATCTTGAATCCTATAGAAATTTGGGGTATTATAACTTTTGAATCTCCCAAAAAATTTGTTATAAAATGAGTAAAAATGTATCTTTATAATATCTAAATAATAAAAGATAGGATTTTATATTCATCAAGATATAAAACTAAGGGTTTTCTGGGATGAACCATATCTATTAATTATATTATTATATATGGATTATCATAGACACCATAGAGGTGGTTGGAGAATCTCAAATCCTTGTTGTCCAGATATGGCCACTATGTTATAATCACACACTACACTAGTGTCCATGAAACTTGGGATCCCATGAAGGTGAAACTATGAACAGGTCCATAAAAGAATTTTCCCAACATTGCATGAATGATTTGGAAATATAATGCAGGGTTTATATATAAAATGTCATGAGGCTTGGGGATAGTAGAACAAAATCCTTGAATTTTATTTTTTCGTATTTATCTTTAATGGATTTCATCTTAATGGTTCATCAATTCATGTATTGTTGCTTGAACATGGGTCTATATGACTAAAAGTATTCTCATTTATTTATAATTTATAATTTTTTCCAGTGTACTCTAACAGATATTATGGATGATGTTAGGATAGTTATTCCTTCTTTTACTATGATGTGAAGGTATATACTTCCCATAATAACACCATTTACACTCACTTCCAGTTGAATTTCATTGACATACTGGGTGACACACCTGAGGATTCAAGGAGACCGCTAGCTTGTGAATTAGTTTAGTAGTACATGCATACTTGAAAACATATTTTTCATTTGAATGAATATAAAACTAAAGAAATAAAAACTTAATCTTGAATTAAATATTCAAATCCATCTAAAAATCCACAAATTTGACATCATATTCAACCTATGATAGAAGAAAAAAATCCCATCCCACTAACAATTTTTTCATAATAGATAATCTAGAAATCTAATGAGTATCTAGAAAAACATTATCATCAAATTGATGGACCATCATGGTTTTCCTTAAACATACAAGTGATGTCATTAATACCTAAATCACAGTGGAATAAAATTTATGCTTCGGTCTCTTTAGGTAAAATTTTTGCAAGCTCTAGGTAGGTCTCAATATGGATAGGTGAAGTATTAATATCTAGATAAAAAATATTAATTTAGGAATTGTATCATTTCATGTATTCATTAATGAATTAATATATATATATATACCCTTCATTTTTTAATCCCACTTTTCTATTATTAAGACATAATTAAGGATTTGTTACCATTATATGGCACTTTATTATATGGTGATTGGATATATGTCAATTTTCAATAAATATATCCCATAGGTATATTTGATTGAAAAATCAGATATAATATACTTATATATCAGAAATAATATATTTCTAAACTAATTAACATTAAAATAATTATTATTCAATAAATTTAATTGATAATAGTTCAATGGTAAAATATCTTATATTTCAATAATATATAAATTTTTATGATTTAGGTAATTTTAATATAAACTATTTTTAACTAGCACTTTGAAATATTTATTTTTACGAAACATTTATAAATGCACATGTGCATAGATTAACATGCATGAAATGTTTGTTAATATTTACAGAATAAAAAGAGTATCAGTAATGGTATTTCATTAAAAAATTGTCTTTATGAAGTAAATATTTTTATTTTAAATTTATTTATTTATATTCTAAATATTTTAATTTATTAAAATTTATTTCTTTTATTTAATCATCACATCAAAATTTGTAATTTTTAATAAACTTGTATTTTTATAAAATATATGTTCTATTAATTAATAATTTCAATGACGTTAGCATATTAAATTTGATAAATAATTAATAAAATGACTAAATTTATAAAATATCAGTAACTTTTGGATTAAAAAATTTAATATGAAGAAATTAATGACATGTCATATTTAGCTTTAAATTTTTATCATTATTCAATAAAAACTACATTCCAGGTAGAGTATAGAATGTCATTTATACAAATTTCCTGTCAAAATCATTTATAAAAGTACGCCACCTTAAACCATTAAAAAACAAAAATATCATTTTTTCCCATCCAATGTCTAAAAAATTACATATAGTAAAATACACCACCATTTTTGGAATCTCCTAGTCTCAAAAAGGGTCCCCAAATCATTAAATCCAACTTATTTTTTTTAATATGGTTATGTGTAAACCCTGTAAATTACAACATCTTCTATTTAATTCTCTTTTATAATTTCATCATAAATCATTCCAAATATTATATACCAATCATATGACATATAAAAAAATAATTATAATTCTATAATAATTATTTTTAAATGAAATAATTTCAACCTAATCTGTATAATTATACATGGTTCTTGTTTGGTTTCGTTTACGAAGAAGATAAAAGTATAATAATATTTTCCTTATTTATAATTATTAAAACAAAAAACATTAATATAAATAATTAAGAAGAAAATTATAATATTTTTTAAATTCTATAATGGTAATATAAAAACATCTAATATCTATGATGATACTACCGTATGTAAATAAAACATTCCAAAGCTATTTCAAAAAGGCTTCCTTTAAAGAGAAATTGTTGATGAAATTTTTTAAAAATTAAATTTGGAAATATAAAATTTTCCAAATTATCATTAATTTTTTATTTATCCATGCCATAATAGCTTAATTTTACTTTTTTAAATTTTTATAGTGTAATTTATTTTTAGATGAATAGTGTAAGATAATATTTTCCAGAAAAATAGTGACTCTAATCACATTACTAGTATATATGAATGGATTCAATGTTTATAAAATAATTTAATAAATTATTTATGGGCATAATAATGAAATTATATATCCTATTTTTAACATAGAAATACAATTTTAATATTTTAGGACATGTCCAACATTTTATTTTAATTTAAAAACAATATTAAATTTTTTAAAAGTAAACATTTTCACGGTCAAAATTAATTTTTTATTGATTATAATGAATGATAACTTTTTTTTGAAATATTAATTACTTTAATAAATATCATTATCCCTGAAAAATATTTTTGATAAATATTTTTATTGTTTTAAAATAATATTTAATTGAAATACAATTTTCTTAAGTAATATATATTTTATTTAAAGTCTATTTCATATTATTTTTTAACGAATCTTGTAAATTGTTGAAAAAAATTATAAACCAAAATTTTAAAATTATTAATAAGTTTCTTGTAAAATATTTAGTAATAAAATGGTTGATATGATTAATATTTAATTAAGAGTAATATGTGTTTAAATGACTAACCTGAGGTGGATCAAATTTTTCAAATTGAACATGACTATAATACATTATAGAAATCATTTATTAGTATTTAGAATTTTAACTTCATGACTTATGAAAATTACCCCACATAAAAAACCTAAAATTCATGAAATTCCATTCTTACCCCTTATTTAATGTTCCACCTGATGGAAAATTCACTCTTCCATGATTATAAAAGGGTGACCTCTTAAACCATTTCAATAATCAACTCCTATTTTTAAATTTCATTGAAAACTAACAAAACTTCCTCTCCATGAAATCTATTTCATTCTATAAATCCCTGAGTCGCCATAACATAGCCTATGTCCCCCAAAACTAAGGCCTCCGTTAAAAAGAATTTGAAGGACAAAACATTGGAAACAAAAAATTGTTATCATTTATTTATTTTAATTTCCATTATAAACCAACCATAACCATAATTACATAATTACATAAATATAATTTTTATAAACACATATTGTTATATTATTGGTTGAAGAATTTTTTATTCATTTTCATCCACTTCGAACAAAAATAACACCACTAATGAATTGTGTGGACTAATACCTCCCCGAAGTTACATCGTGTTTCCTTCATGGTTTCCTTTTATGGACTCTATTAATGGTTGAAATTATGAATAAATATAAAATATCTTATATAATTATTATTCTAATATTTCAATTTAATATCCACTACCCCGACTCATTTGTAGATAAATGGGAATTCAAATCATGCATACGTGTGGATTACCACCTCTGGGATATTTATTTTATTTTTCATATATATTTTTATAAATTAACTAAAAATATTTAAAAATATTTTATTATCAATAATTCATAAAAAATAATTAATATATTTTTATATTTTTATTATGAAAAAATAAAAACCACAAAAATAATACTGGTCCATCGAGTTAAAAACTAGTGAAAAAAACATTATTACGACCGTTATTTTTTGTTTATTATGTCGGCTTTTGGCCGAAATTATTATAGGAGATGTTATAAATATTGTTTTTTACATCAGTTATTTTACCACTGACGTAAAGAACACAAATCCGAAGCATTTTTCACATCGGTTGATAAAAACTTGTTGTGTAAAACACTTCAAAGTCATGATATATACCATTTCATGCCTGTTATTATATAACCGATATCATAAATCACTCCTATGAAGCATTTATCACATCAGTTATTAAAATTACTGACATGATAAACCTGTCTTCCAAGCGGTTTCCAACGTCGGTTATATAATAACCGACCTGAAAACATATCTACAGCGTCGGTTATTTTATAACTGACCTAAAAAACAATCCATTTCCATTTATTACATCATTTATGAAAGAACTGATGTAAAAACCATTTCTGAGGAATTTATTACGTCGGTTTCCAAATAACCGATGTTAGAACTAATCCCAATGAATTTTTTATGCCGGTTATAAAATAATCGACCTAAAAAACCAAAGTTTTTTTTAAATAAAACCGATCAACCAATTCTATTCCCAACCATAATACCTAAAACATACTAAAAGGATTCCAAAAACAGTCCAAAAATAGACAAGAATCCCCCCCCACCCCACTGGACAGCCCCTAACACCGATCAACAACTATTATGCCCAACCAAAAGGCCTAAAACAAACCAATAACATTCCAAAAACATACCAAAACCCACACAAAATCTGACCAGAACTCCCCCACCCCCATGTACAATCACCACCGCACCCCTGGACACCAACCCCACTAGATTCCCCCAGACCAAAAATAGACCAAAACCCAAACAGAACCCCCCAACCCCACTTGACATCCCCCACGACACCCCACGACACCCCACACCCCTGGACTGCCCCCATCCCCTGGAAAACCACCACACCCCTAGACACCCACCCCAACCTCTTGAACACCACGACACCCCTAGATTTCCCCCCACCCCCCAGGACAGCCACCCCACACCCCTAGAAAACCCCCCTCCTAGACACCCCCACCCCCAGGACAGCACTCACGCACCCCTGGACAGCCCTCCCACACCCCTAGACACCCCCACCCCCACTAAACCGCCCCCACCACACCCCTGGACAACCCCCACACCCCTGAACTGCCCCCACCCCCAGGAAAACCCCCCACACCCCTAGACACCCCCCATACTCCTAGACACCGCCCACCCCATGGATAGCCCCCACCACACCCCTTGACACACCCTCACACCCCTTGAATACCCTCCACCCCGAGACAGCCCCCCCCCCCCCACACACCCTAGAACCCCCCCCCCCCCACATACATAAACACCCCCACCACATGGACTGCACTCCCACACCCCTGGACATCCCTCCCACACCCCTACTAACCCCCACCCTCCTGGACACCCCCACCCCACAAAACAGAACTCCCATGCACGACCCTCCCACACCCCTAGAACCCCCCAACCCCACTTGACTACCCCCACACCCCTAGAAAGCCCTCACTCGCCTGGAAATCCCTCCCACCCTCTGGGACACCCTCCCACCCTCCGACCCCACTAGACAGACCCCACCACACCCCTGAACACCCCCACCTCACTAGACACCCCATATTATAAATAGACGAAAACTGATCAAAACCATACCAGAACCCCCCCCCCCCCCAATAGATAGCCCCCACCACACCCCGGGACACCCCCACACCCCTGAACTGCCCCCACCCCCTGGAAAGCTGGTGTTGGGAGAGGAGGCACTGTAATCCCTCGGGGGGGGGGGATGAACGTTTCTGGAAGGTACTCATCACTCTCACATGCAATGTTGAGCTCTCAAATTGTTTCACCAATGATTTCTTCCCCTGTAAACATAATTCATTATATCACTTTGATGTTAGTATAACTATGTAAAATGCCATCATGTGTGACTAAAATACCAAGATCATGGTGGTGAAAATCTCGCAGATGTTGCGGGACTGGAAATGATGCTCCCAAGGTTTCCCATTAGATTCTTGAAATGACGTTAACATAAATCATGGTTGTGGGAACAGAGCGGCGGTTCAGTTGGTGTAGAGGGACATGGATAAGACTACTATGATGATCTGAAATATACCCAACATGTACACATAAGTGACTATTTAGTTTCCCAAATTATATGATTGAACAAATATAGGGTTATTTTTGTGTTCTTATGGTGACAGATGGGATATGCTGGTAATGTTCATGGACCAACATTACATGGAGGAGACCAAAAAAAACACACAAACAACCCTATATTCGTTCAAGAATCTAATTTTGGAAACTAAGCAGTTACTTACATGAAATTGTTTTGTATATTTCGGATCGTCATAGTGGTCTTATCTACGTCCCTCTCCTCCAACGGAACCAGTGCCCTCTTCCCACCGTTAGGATTTTTGTTAACGTCATTTCAGGCGTTTCATGGGTAGCCTTGGGAGTATCATTTCCAGTCTTGCAAGATCCATGGGATTTCTGTCGCCAAGATCCAGGTATTTTAGTCACACATGATAGTGTTTTCCCTAGTTATACTAGCATCAAAGTGATAGAATGAATGTTGTTTACAGGGGAATAATGAATTTTTGAAACATTTTAAGAGGTCACGCCTCGCATGTGTGAGTGATGAGTACCTTCCAGCGGCATTCATCCCCCCTGAGGGATGGTAGCACCTCCTCTTGCACCACCCTAGACTCCCCCAACCCCATGGACACCCTTGACACCCCCACCCCATTGGACAACCCTCCCACACCCCTAAAACCCCCCTCACCCCATAGGACACCCCCAAACCCCTGGACACCCACTGGACATCCCCCCACTCCCCTGGATAGCCCTCCCACACTCCTGGAAACATTCCCACCCCCTGGACTACCCCTCCCCCCCACCCTCATGGACACCCAGGACACCCCCCACCCACCGAACAACCCTCCCACACCCCTGGATAACCCCCACCCCACTGGACACCCCCCCCCCACCGTTGGAACCCCTCCCGCCATACCAGAATCCCTACCAGAAAACCATCATAAGTAGACCAAAATAAGAAGTAGAGAAAAATTAAACCATCACATATGTAACATTCAAAACATACAATGTCAACTTAAAAAAACTAAACCTATCCTAAATGACTACCAAATACACAATTACAATGAAAATTTCAAAAAATTTATTTTACACTACATAAAACTAAAATTCAATCAAACTTGTAAAATAATTTGACCATTCCACTGGTAAGTGCTTGACATATTGAGAACTATAGGGTTGAGGGTCATCAAATAGATGTAAATTAAAAGGATAGTAGTTAAGATGTATAATGAAAAAATCAAATGAATTATTATGGAAATTTTTAAAAGGAAATCTTAATAGTTCAAAGTTCACAACTATTCCAATTGATATAATTTCATACATAAATCTTAACATATGATATCCGCATTCGATGACACCTTGTTTTTTTTGAAAATTCTGTTTGAATGAGTTTAAATTTAATATATTATTTTTCTGTAATAAATAAAAAGGTAAAAATTATAAATGAATATTTACCTTTACATTTACATATTTGATCTTCACACTCATTTTATTTGTGTTTTTTTGAAAGTATACCCATCCCCTGTTAGAAAATAATACGAGTGGGATAAATTTAAAATTCATTATAATATATATCACTATTTAGAAATTGAAACTTACTTTTCCAACATTTTCTTGAATATTTCCCACACATCGCTATGGACAGAGAATATCCAATAAAGTGTTTTCTCCCTTGGAAAAAACCCTAATATCCAATGATCATTGATAAAAGAAAATTTATGGTTTGTGGATTTTTATGGTAAAATATAATGAACTATTTTAGAGAGATGTGTTTCATACCTCTCACAAAAAGGAATTATCCAACATTGTATGACTATATTTTTTTCATGTATTTCAGAAATATAAAGCATCCATTGTTCCTTATCCAATTCATGTGCTTTAGGGAAATCAAATGTGTGTCCATGAATCCATATACATTTATCCGCTCATTCTTCTCAAAAATGTTATAAATATTCCTAATAAAAAACAAACATATGTTTACATTTTTAATATATATAACGTAAGGAAAAGGTGTTAAGACTTACATGGAAAAAAATTTCACCACATTGATGCCCAACTTATCTCTTGTAACAAGCTGCATTATATTAGTTTTCACAATCCCTACCATTATTGCACGTCCACAAATATGCACTTTCTTTGGAAACTCATAATGATCTCCCAACAAATTTAAATATTTTGAAAATATGTAAAGACTACTAGAATCTGTATCTGATGTCATAGCTATTTGTATTTTTTGTTGTCTATACATTATTTATTTACCTTTGAAAAATTCCTATAAAAATAAATAGAAAAATATATTAGTTTTAAAATGATAAAACAACTTTAATAAAAAAATAAAATAGATGATATAACATTCATACTTCTATGGTAACGAGTCGTAGATGTTTGGATGGCCAAATAAAAAATGGATAATATTATGTCCAACTGTCGTCACCTCATCTATATGTAATGGTTCTCGAGCTGATCTATCTAAAATATCTTGTACAGTGACCATATTATTATCTAACTCTAATTTTTTATGATGAACTGTATCTCTTATAAAATATACCAATCCATATGCAACTATATGACATTTAGGATCATCAACATAAAACTGGCTATAAGTAGGAAGCTCTGGCAGAGGAGTAGGATAAAAAATGGGATTCGATGGCTGAGATAGTGGAGTGGGAGCTACTGGAAGAGGTGGAAGATAAATAATGGGGTCTGTAGGGGGAGGTGGAGGAGTGGGAGTTTCAGTCTGAAAATGTATTTTCATGTTTTCAAACATAGACTATACCGATGCTCTAATATTTTCTTCCATCTTCGCATTAATATTATGAACTTTAGCCTCCAATGATTCTTTTTTTATAAACACACTCAATCTAATAAGTTAAAGAATGTGGAAACAGTTTTCTTACCGATACACCTACCGGATATCCTCATACATGACCAGGAAGCTCGGGCTTTTCCAATGCTGTAGATAATATATCTTTCCCCTCATCAGCTATAAATACCCCCGGTGAGCCCTACTCCTCAAGAGAATCCTATATCAATTAATTTAACATTTATATAAGTATTTAAATTATAAGAATAAAATAGTTAACTTGAATAAATAAAATAGATATCATACAATCCTCTCATCTACGATTCTCGAATCTCCTGAAGGATATTTCCCTTTTTTCCCTTTTGAGCTCTCTTCCATTTTTCAAGTCTAGATGGAGGGGATCGAGAGGCCACCTCTCCAGAGCTTGAAGTCTCAGCTCTTAGTTTTTGTAATTTTTCTACCATCATTTTTTCTTATAATAATGTTTACCATCCGTGAGATAAACTATGTGGTATACATTTCTAGATTGGATATCTTGATGTTATTTTCTTGTTTTCTGTAAATTAAGAATAAGAAATCATTAACAAAAAATTAATAATATCATTTATATAAGAAAGCTTATAAAATTTTAAATCACCCTTACCAAAAATGAATATTTTATTCTACTTTCAACAAACCTTCTCCATGTGTCTTCATCTATTGATGGATATATACGACATGGATTTTCATGACTTCTATTACTAAAAGTGAAATCAGATGAGATGGTTGATTTGAAATACCTCCATATCCTGGAATCCATAGATAATATTTTCTTCCTGACTCCTCCAGTGTCAAGAATATCAAATTTCATCTAATAATGAATAGGATAAAAATATTTTATATACTAAAAACATGTAAAGAATAGGAAAACAATATCAAATGATCTTACCAAAATCATCTCCCACAACTGAGAGATTATCACTTTGTCCACACTTCTATAATACAAAAGGTTTACTTTTCTCATACCCTGAGCTGATACAAAAATCATAAAATATTTTGCATTTGGACCTCTATGAATATCATCCTCATCAATCTCAATGAGTATCCACTAATCCTCTGTATGGGAAAGTGATCATTTTATAAATGTGTGCTCCCACATTTACCAACTCATGAACTCTTTGTCGTAATGGGACCACATGATGGCGTTTGGGGAACATCTATAAGGGCATGTGAATGTTCCTCCCCAGAGTTATGACCAATATGCTCATCTTCAGAATCATGAGGTTGATCAACTAATTGATCGTTCATTATCATTAAAATGAAAAAAACAAACATTAGTTCACAAATATAAAAATTCAAATATTAGTATACTTATGTAAACAGAAAATAGAAAATTTTACTATGTTACATAATAGTAAACATGGTTAATATGGTAATAATGTTAAACATTGGTAAATATGGTAAATATGGTAATGATGGTAAACATGGAAAACATGGTAATCCTGGTAAACATGTTAAACATGGTAAAGTAATTGTCATTGAACAAAAAATAACAGATATAAACATTTTGTAATGGTAAACAAGATAAAGTAAACTAAACAAAATATAAAAAAACTAAAACTTATATTTAATAGTTTTAAAATTTGTTTTAAAAAAGAAAAAACATACAATATCTAACATTTTATGAAAATAATAAATGTAAACTGGAAATAAACAAATGTTACCTGTAATTTTAGGAATGTACAAATGGATAGTTTTCCCAAATTCATTCTTCTTGATCGTTTTTATAGAACAAACCATGTATTCAACATGCTCATCATTATGTTCTATTAATATTTCTATGGAAGTAGGTATCTCACATAAATTAGCATATTCATCATGTTCATCCTCACCAACATATTGTTTTTTTCCTTGTAAAACTACATCCCATTGCATATCTGATTGATCTACTTCATAAAAAAAAATTTCCAAGTGTTTCCGTTATAAAAGAAGAAACTGTGTTTTCCAAGATATTCAAATTAGCAACTGTCATTCCAAATTAATTGTGTCTAACACTATTGTTACTGATAAACCATTTACAGTTAAAAATAGAAACTTTAATTTTAATGTAACCAACCACCCATATTTATTCAATCACTTCATTATATGCACTTGAAGTAGAAGTTGGGTTTTTGTCTTTAGCACTCTAAAAAATGAATTACATCTTCAATCACCAATACACCCCTATTCTGAACTGCACTTCTATTGTCTCGAGTTTTCATATGAAATGTATATCCATTAATGTAATAACTGAACCATGTTATCAAATTTATATATGGACCACCCACTACCCATTTTAATGTCATTGATACATCTTCTCTACCATGAAAGGTATTTTTAAACCGTGATTTTTTTGTGCTCATTAAAAATTTACATTTATTTCTTCATGGGATGACATTGTTTCAACTCATTTATATGCACTGTGATATACAGTTGAGCATTAGCTATGTAATTCAAGATGTATAATTCTAACTTCTTAATATGTTCAGCTGACAATGATTATACATTCAATACATGAATCCCCTTTTCCACATTATTAATTCGTTCATGGTGAGATGGAGGAAATCCTATGTGATGCGTCGTAGCCAAGTAGCTTGTACAAAACTCTGCAACCTCCTTATAAATATACTTTTTAATAATAGATGCTTTAGGTCGATATGTATTCTTAACATACCCCTACAATATTTTCATATACCTTTCAAAAGGATACATCCAACAAAGATATATAGGTCTAAAAATCTTTATTTCTCGTACTAGATGAATCATTAAATGACCCATTATATCAAAAAAAAGTTGGAGGGAAATACATTTCCAATTGAAAAAGTATAAAAAATGCATCCTTTTCCAAAATGTTCAAAGTATTCACATCAATCACCTTATTACAAATTTAATAGAAAAAATAACATAACTTTATTATAGTATTTCTAACACGGATGGGAAACATTTCATGCAATCAAACTGGTAGAATTTGTTGCATCCTGGCGTGACAATCATGAGATTTCATACCTATCAACATCAAGTCCTTCAATGAGAATTTTTTTAAACATTTGGTGAATAATATTGAGGCACATTGTTATCATGATGATACTGACCAAATCTAATTTTATCCCTCTTGGATAATGTATGAAAAGTTGGGGGAAGAAATGTTCGTCTTCCATTAGTAGTGGGAGCTAAATCCAAAGGTAATCCCCTTTATAGTAAGACCAGTCTTGCATTCAACCCATCTTTTTTGTTTCCTTCAATATATAACGATGTTCCAATCAAACTATCACCAGTATTCTTCTCCATTTGCATGACATCAATATTATGTTTATCTTCATGATATCTCTAATATGGTAGCCACTAAAATATTAACCTTTTCTTCCAAATATGTCCATCATTACCAGATTTCTGTGTCTTTCCCAATGTCAAATCAAGGTTTTCCACCCTCTGAAAATATAGATCTGTGGATAATGGATTTAGAGAAATATCAAATCCTTGTGATCCATTTAATGTCTTTTTTAGTCTTCTATAAGAGTTATCCATAGGCAAAAACGTTCGATGACCCATGTACACTGTTTTCCTCCCATGATGCAATTGAACATATGAAGTTTGTTGTTCACAAATTGGACATGATTCATGCCCTTTAAAACTATATCCAAACAAATTTCCATATGCTGGGAAGTCATTTATAGTGAACATAAGAACTGCATGTAGTTGAAAATATTCCATTTTATAAGTATCATACATTCTAATACCATCCTCCCATAACAGTTTCAAATCATCAATCAATGGTGACAAGAAAAAATCAATATCATTGTCGGGTTGCTACGAACCATAGATCATTATACTCAACATGACATATTTTTGCATCATACAATCCTCAGGAGAGAGGTTGAAAATTACCAATAAAATAGGCCTTGAACTATGTGTCCTATTGAGGGTTCGGTATGGATTCATTCCATCTATACACAACCGTAGTCTAGATTTGTAATTTCATTTCCAAATGTAGGATACTGGTCATCAATTTTCTTCCATTGTGCACAATCAGCTGGATGGCGTATTTTTCGATCACATATCTATTCATCAACATGACATCTTAACCTTTTTTCATAATGTGAATTAGAAAATAAATGTTTGAAATGATGAATTATAGGAAGATACCAAAAAACAATTGAAGGGATCTTTGTAATCTCAACATCAGCCAGTGATTTTTCTTTCACCTTATACTGTAATGTCCCACATTTAGGAATCTTTGATAGATATTCAAATTCTTTATTATATATCATACAATCATTTGGATAGTCATGTATTTTCTTGTATCCCAATCCCATCAGGATAACATTTTCTTGGCCTTATAATGTAAATCTTGAATATTGATATCTTTTGGAAGAATATCTTTCATCAATTGTAGCAGATCTGTAAAACATTTGTCACCCCATCCATGTTATTCATTCAGGTTAATAAATCATAACACCGCTGAGAAAACCATAAAATCTGTACAACCAGGATATAATGGGTTTTCAACATCATTATATAGACGCACAACTATCAGTTCTATCTCAATTTGTTCTGTTGTAATATCGTGAATCATTTCTTCATTTCCATTGGAGTTACCATATTTCAAATAATCATTGTCATTATATCTGACATTTCATCTAGTTTAAACATGACAAATCCAAAGGTGGTAACTTAGATTAAAACCATGACATATCATATGATCTTTTATCTCTCTACTTTTCAACTTCTTTATATTCAAAATTTTATTTCATGGAATGAATAAAATGTCACTACTTGGAACATTTCGTTTGGAAAATTCAAAAAAGGCATCAACACCTTCCTCATATTCATTGATCATTATATGTTCCATAATCTAACATAGACTCATTTTTACCTATAACAAATATCAAAATTATACATCTTTTTAAGACAAGAAAAATATATGTTTATATGAAAAATATCATAATTTGAAATTAATTTTTTTTGAAATATAAAACAAATCTATGCGTATTTAAAAATATTTGCTTGAAAATGATTTTAAATAGAAAATATAGTTAGATATAACAGTTTTAAATCCATCTTGGATCCTTTCTTCTTAAGGTTCACAAAGCATACATCCTGGTGCAACGGGATACCAAATTAACCCTTCTGTAAAAAATAAATAAGATGTATAAATATTAAAATATGTATACATTCACTACTAAAAATTATACATATCCTAATGATTTGAAACCTCTGGAAAACCCTCCCACCCCTCTGGATAACCCCCACCCCCATGCACACCACCCCACCCCGTGGGACACCACCCCCACCCCATGGACACCCCTAACCCCTTGGACAACACCCCACCCCCTTGGACACCACCCCACTCCCATGGACACCACCCCCACCCCTGGACACCCCTACCACCTTGGACAACACTCACACCCCCATGGACACCACCCCCACCCCTTGGACACCACTCCCACCCCCTTGGACACCCCCTGGACACCACCACCCCCTTGGACAGTTCCCACCCTTCTAGACAACCCCCACCCCCTGGACAACCCCCACCCCTCTAGATAGCCCCCCACCCCTTTGGTCACTCCCACCCATCCTGAAAACCACCCCCACCCCCTACACCCTTGGAAACCCTTTGGACACACCCAACCCCCTAGACACCCCCACCTCCTTGGAAACCACCTTCACCCCCTTGGACACCCCCTAGACACCACCACCCCCTTGGAAACCCCCCCCCCCCCACACCTTGAGATAGCACCCCCACCCCCGGGACATCCCCCACCCATCATGAAAGCCACCTCCCCCTTGGACACCCCACCCCTCCGAATAACCCTAGAATACACTGATTACTATAAAACCATAAATTTAAAAATGACCAAACATCCCTAATAATATAATTACTGAATGAGAAGATGAAGTGTACGAAGAAGAAAAAAAGAAACAAAGAAAAAGGTAGAAGAACATGGAATAAGTAACTTATTTAAGGAAATAAAATTTCAATAGAATGAAAGAATCAAACACAATTGCCGAGGGAATTCCCTAGAATCCAAGAAAACCATGGGGCCTACAATGGATGATAGAAAATTGGATAAAATGGTGTAAACCTGAAAATCAAATCAAATTTAAAATAAAAACTCGGATGAAGAAAATCAAAGTGTAAAGCCTATCGTCAATGCACAATGGGGTCGGGATAACAACGTCTTTGAAAACCACGGCATGGTCTCCCCCATAATCCATAATTTTCTCATAGTCAATGACTAGTCAAAATATATAAAACCAAATAGAATCATATTGCAACGCCCCCCATCTTTTCATAATGCTTGAATCCCTAAAAATCATAGTGGAAACCTCAAGCTCCTTGAATATCCACAAATGTCCCCCCTAATCAATTTGAAAGAAATCCAGGCTACATCATAGCGCAACACTAGACACCATGATGGAACCACCGTAATTAATCAACAATAATAAATTATATCCTAATATCCAAGAAACAAACCAATCATCATGTCATAATCTCAAAAATAATGATGCAATAGTCAATCCCAACTGACACATATCCCCCACCCCCTTCGTCACCACTCCACCCCCTTGGACACCCCCTGGACACCACCACCCCCTTGGATAGCCCCCCCACCAATCTGGACATCCCCCACACCCTGGACAGCCCCCAACCCTCTAGACAGCACCCCCAACCCCTTGGACACCCCCACCCCTACCCTCGTGGACACCCCCAACCATCTGGACCCCCCGGACAACCCCCCAAACCCTCTGGATAGGGCCCCACCCACTTGGACATCCCCCAACCCCCTTGGATAGCCCTCAACCCCTTCGACACCCCACCCCTTTGGACCCCCCCCACCCACCTCCATGGACACCCTGGACTCCCCCAACCCTCTAGACAGCCCCATGAACCCTCTAGAGAGCCCCCCACCCCCTTGGAAATCCCCTTCACCCCCTAGACACCACCACCACCCCTTTGACATCCCACACACCCCCTTAAACACAACAACCTCCTTGGATAGCCCTTGCACTCCTTGGACACCACCCCCAACCACTTTGACATCCCCTAGACCCCCCAAACCACTAGATAGCCCCCCAAAACCCCCTGGACACCCCCACCTACATGCACAACCCCCACCCCCTTGGAAACCCCCTGTGTATGCACACAGACATGATAGAACACAAAAAAAATTGTAAACATCCATGATGTCACTTCCATAGGACTATTTTACCAAAAAAAGTATTATCATGTTATAGATGAACACTATGAAATGTACCATGATAACAACAACAAAGAAAAATAATATCTCAAAAAATTAGTTTCGGACATCGCGGAAAATAAAAACATAAAAAGAGTAATTTGAGGCCTAAATAAATGTAGTGAGTCAACCTGGTAGATCTGATGATAATAAATATAAATAATGATGTTGGAAAAATAGGGCTGGAGGGAACGACTTCAACGAGTCGTTTCTAGGTTTTCCATGAGAGAGAGACGAGTCGCAGGTCGGCCAATCACAGAAAACTGAATGACTGAATACGAGTGCGATAAATCAATCAAAATATTTATCATGTTGGGTATTTAATAACCGACATGTTAAACTATTTTTTAATGTTTATAAAATCAGTTATTTCATAACTGACGTAGAAAAAAAAATTATCAGGTCGGTTATTTTATAACAGATGTTATATATGTCGATTTATATCGACGTGATAAACTGTGGAGATTAGACTTATTACGTCGGTTTTTTTATAACCAACGTGGTAAAGCTTCGAGCTTTCCTTTATCATGTTGGTCATAAAATAACTGACATGAGAAAGCATGCCAGATTTTATTTTCACGGCGGTTGTACAATAACCAACGTAAAAAATGGATCTTTGTCGATATATCAGGTCGGTTATAAAATAACCGATGTGATATATAGATCATTAAATATTTGCACATCGGTTATATATAACCGACGTGAAAATTTCAGACTTGTTAAACGTTTTTTCTACTAGTGAAATCTTATACAGGCTTGGGTTGGTTTGCTACCTATGTGCATTATTCCTTAAAATAATATTATTTATGACTATGGGAACCTATAAACTAAATTTATAATAATATATTATTAAATTATGGATTCATTTATGTTTCAAAAAATTTTATAATATGTATTTAACTAATTATTGAAGTACAAATTTGGTTAAATAAAATAAAAGAAATAAGAAATTATTAATTTAGTATTCACAAAACAGAACCAAAATTTATAATTAATTGAATACAAAAATTTTAAATTATTATAATTCATATATTATTGAACCATAAATAATTTTCCAATTATTAAAATTTTACCATGTGATGGTTATTAGTTACTGTTGATTCAAATGTTATCTTTTGACTTCTATATTTTGTTTTGGAAATCACAAATTTCTTTTTAATCATATCGTACTGACTCTGTCAATCGTATCATACTGACTCTGTCAATCGTATCATACTGACTTTGTCAATCGTATCGTACTGACTCTGTCAATCGTATCGTACTGACTCTGTCAATCATATTGTACTGACTCTGTCAATCGTATCGTACTGACTCTGTCAAATGTATCGTACTGACTCTGCTATTCATACTTTCATTACTTCTTTTGATACTTAGTCAACAACACTTGTTTCATATGAATCGTACCATTGCTTATCATCGACATATATATTATCTTAACTAATACAATGTCGTTGAGTTAGTTACAAAATAATTCAAACGGTGTCATGATTTCTGTTTCAACATGACTGTTATAATGCCAGGTGTCCAAGTCCCTCCGAGTTTTTCAGAGAAATATGACCGTTGGAGGCAACATGACTGTTGGAACCCGAGGCCTATAAATTGGAGGTCATTTGAAGCTGAGAAAGAACAACGAATGAGACTTTGTGGAACAACTGTGATACTTTTCTTCAATCAAGATTCTAGAGAGAGATGCTGTGACTTCTCTCATGTTGTGTGCCTTGTGTGTCTGATCATCGTATCGAGGACTTTCAAGTGATTGAAATACAGAGGTGCCGATTACCTACAAAATCGAGGGCTGCTAGGGATAGGCAGATGGACGGACCGATCATCATATCGAGGGCTACCGGGGATAAGCATACAGACGTTCTGATCATCATATCGAGGTCTCACCAAGGTGTTGGTGAGACAGACCTTTTATCCTAGGTGAAAGGATAACCCTTCTCTTTAGGTTAAAATAATTTTAATTCTTTTACATTTCTGCTACTAGCTGTATTAGAAAGGAAATTGTTTTTGTTTACTTTTCTATCGATTATATATTTGTAATTGTTTCAATTATATCCATTCTATTACATATTGTATTGATTGATTCTATATGCTTTAAGGTAGAATCATTCATCTTTATATTACTCTGTTTATTGTGTTCATCTTGAATACAATTATTTTACATTTCATTAGTATTACATTACATCATACCTTTTATATTCAATAAAATTGTGTGTGTTTGTATTTGTATTAGTTTAAGATCATTTAAACTAATCTCTTCAGTGCTAAAACTCAAAAGGTTTTTAAACCTACAATTCACCCCCACTCTTTTATTGTTCCATCTAATAGACATACATATCTATATATTTGATCCAACAATTGGTATCAGAGGAGGTTTTCCACTGATTTGTATTAAAAGATTTATTTATTTCATATTACTATTTTTAACTACTTTCTACACTAACGTGTGGATTGGAAATTTTTTTGTTGTATTAGATAGCCGGAATGAATATTTGGTCAATAGAGAATCTGAATCCTTCTAGACCACCTATCATTGAAGGAAATGATTATGAGTATTGAAGAGATCGTATGAAGACTTATGTGATCAACACTGGCGTAGACAATTTTATTATGCTCACTGGAGGTTAAAAAATTCCCGACAAAGAAGTCAGTACTTTCACTAACCAAGAAAAGCAAGAATATCAACTGAATTAAAAGGTACACAATACTTTATTATGCTCTATGAACAGGAATATATACAGTAAGATATATTCATGTGAAGAAGCCAACTGTATTTGGAAGAAATTAGAAGTCACTCATTTTGGTACATCCAAGGTTATAGAAATAAGGAGAGAAATGCTTCAAGCAGAGTATCATGGATTTGTTTTTCCATATGGAGAGCCAGTATGTAAAGTGCAACAAAGGTTTATGACAATTGTCAACAGCTTAAAATCTATGGGAGAAAAATTTTCTTGATGATGAAGCTCTAGTTGATAAAATTATAGATATAATTCCAAATTAATGGGAGTCAAAAAAGACAACTATTGATGAAAATAGAAAAGTTTCCCAGATTTCTCTAGTTGAACTCTTTGGAACTCTTCTACAGCACAAGACAAGAATGAAGAGAGATGCTGATTTCAACAAGAAGAAGAATGGGAATGGATGTGTAGCCTTTTCTTCCAAAGCTAAAACACCTGAAAGGCTTACAGGATCCAAATCCAAGAAAGTTATATCTGATTCAAGTGATTGTGATCTTTCGGACAATGAGTTAGCCAATCTTGCTCGAAGGATGAACAAGATTGTGGGAAATAAACAATTCCAATATAGATTCAAAAATAAATATAAGAAGGATAAGAAAGATTCAGATGTGACTTGTTTTGAATGTAAGAAAGCAAGACATATAAGGCCCGATTCTCCTTTACTAAAAGGGAAAGACAGAAAGGAGAACCATTCTCAAAGATACAAGAAAATGTTTATATGACAAAGAAAGTATTGAAGGCAAATGATACCTGGAGTGCAAGTGATAGTGATTCATCAGATGATTCTTCAGAATATGAGTCCTCAAGACAGAGGAATATTGGACTCTTAGCCAGATTACCAATTGAAGATCATTGTTTCATGGCTAAGTTACATAATGCCGAAGCTATTACAAATGTCTCCTTGAATGCAATTTATACTGATAATAGATATTATGAATCATCAAATGATGAATCTTCATCATCAAAAGATGATACATTACATTCTTTTGAAGAAGTATCTAAATTTCCTAAATTACTTGAAAATGAAAATTCTAAACTCAAGAAGAGGCTTGAGAAAGAAAATTCTAGAATTTCAATCTTGACTAAAGAAGTATCAGATCTTTCTAAAGATCATGATGTGAAAGCTCATGATTTTGAAATTATTTTAAAAACCCTTGAGAAAGTTAAATCTGAAAAGGTTAAACTTTCTAAGGATCTTGAAACTGTAACTTCAAAGAAAAATATTTTAGATCCTAACTCTTGTTCAAATTCAAATGTTTTGGAAAATAGGAATTTGGATTTAAAACTAATGTCAGAAATTTTTTCCTTGAAGAAATGTTTGTCAAACATTACTCATGGAAAGGAAAACTTTGACAGGATGAATTCTCAAATTAGACCTTTGAGAAATCGTTCTGTTCTTGGTTTTTCTCATCCCAAACCTGTTTTTAGTAATAACTATTTTGTTCCTCAAAAAACCACTTTCTGTTCTAAGTGTCAATGTGGTGGACACCGGAGAAGAGATTGTTCTCTTAATAGAACTCAATCTTTAAGATTTCATAAAGCTCATTTTTCAAAACAAATGTGGTTTCCTAAAATTCTTTTATCTAACCCTTCTACATCCAAACAATTTTGGATTCCGAAAGTCTAATTGTTTCTTTTTCAATAAAACGAGAAGTGTACCAATAAGAATATTTGGTACATGGATAGTGGTTGTTCTCGACACATGACCGGAAATAAAGATCTTTTTGAAAAGGTTATCAAAACAAAATGTGGAAAAGTTACCTTCGGAGATAATGCTCAAGGAATGATTGTTGGTATAGGTAATATCATTTTTCTTGGAAAAGTTCTTATCTCAAATGTTTTGTTTGTTAATGGTCTTAGGCACAATCTCATCAGTATAAGTCAATTATGTGATGAAGGATACCTTGTGAATTTTATAAATGATAAGTGTCTAGTTCACAATTCCAAGGATGAGTTCATTCTATCTTCCCATAGGCAAGATAATGTTTACACTACTAACTTAGAAGACCATAGGAGCCAAGACGTACCCGGCTTAAGTGTAATAGAATACCAATCATGGCTATGGCATAGAAGACTAGGACACTGTAATCTGAGAATCCTTAGTAAACTCTCAAATAAAAGACATGTGAAGGGGCTACTGGACCTTAGATATGATTCTTCAAAAGTTTGTGATCCTTGTCAATTTGGAAAGAAACATAAAACTAGCTTTAAATAAATTAATGATGTTTCAACTTCAAATGCATTACAGCTAGTGCATATGGATCTTTTTGGTCCTTCACAATCTGGAAGCATTGGAGTAAAATACTATGTATTTGTTTTAGTTGATGACTTTACTAGATTTACATGGGTCTACTTTCTCACAAAGAAATCTGAAGCCTTTTCCTATTTCAAAACATTTAGACCCCAAGTTAAAAATGAGAAAAACCTACCATTGATAACTATGCATAGTGATCATGGTGGTGAATTTCAAAATTCCAATTTTGAAACTTTTTGTAGTAAGAAAGGTATTACTCACAATTTCTCAACTCCAAGAACTCTTCTCTAAAATGGTGTTGTTGAAAGAAGAAATCGTATTCTTCAGGAAATGACTCGAACCATGTTGAGTGAATACTCAATTTCTATGCACTTTTGGGCTGAAGCTGTTAGTACTGCCAGTTATACTATAAATCGTGTTTTAACTAGACTATTTCTTAATAAATCCCCTTATGAGTTATGGACTGGCCGAAAACCTAAAGATTCATACTTCAATGTTTTTGGATGCAAAGTATTCATTCTGAATACAAATGATAATCTATAAAAATTTTCACCAAAATCTGATGAAGGAATATTTCTAGGCTATTTTACAACCTCTAAGGATTATAGAGTTTTCAATAAAAACACTTGTACTATTGAGGAAACAATACATGTCAAATTCGATGAAACTAATCCGTTTGTTTTCAACCAATCCAATCCTACATCCCAAGATGTGTTTTCAAAAACTGATTACCAACCTTTGATAGAAGATCCTTCTGATAAGGAAAATATTCAAGAAGATACTTCTGAAACATTTACCACGGAAGATTTTCTACCATATGTTGATGAACAGGCTTTACAAAACCCAAATCAATTGTTTCTTAGGAATCATACCAGTGATAACATCATTGGTGATGTAAATCAATCTGTAAGGAATAGAAATTCCTTAAGAAATGAAATATAACATCTTGCTTTTCTTTCCCAATTTGAACTTAAAAGCCCAAGTGAGGCCTTAGGTGATGATGATTGGATCAAATCAATGCAAGATGAACTAAATTAATTTGTTAGGAATAAAGTATGGACTTTAGTTGATAGACTTAAAGAAACAACTGTGATTGGTGTAAAATGGGTTTTCAGAAACAAGTGTGATGAAAATGGAATCATTGTAAAAAATAAAGCAAGACTTGTTGCTAAGGGCTATAATCAACAAGAGGGGACAGACTATGAAGAAACATATGCTCTTGTAGCTATACTTGAATCAATTCGAATTTTATTAGCCTTTGCAGAATACTTTAATTTCAAACTATTTCAAATGGATGTAAAATGTTCTTTTCTAAATGGTTGTGTTCAAGAAGATGTTTTTGTCGAACAACCTCATGGTTTTCAAGACATAAAACATCCTGATCATGTTTTCAAACTTACCAAGGCTCTATATGGTCTTAAACAAGCCCCTAGAGCATGGTATGATAGACTTACATGATTTCTTTTACAAAACCATTATACAAAAGGTACAACAGATCAAACCCTTTTTATAAAAATGTAATAAAAAATTTGATTGTTCAAATCTATGTTGATGACATCATTTTTGGATTAAATCAGAAATCGTTAACCGATTCTTTTGCAAATTTAATGAAATCTGAGTTTGAAATGAGTATTATTGGTGAGTTAACATTCTTTTTAGGTTTTCAAATTTCTCAAAAACTAGAAGGAACATATATATCTCAACATAAGTATATAAAATATTTACTCAAAAAGTATGTATATGACAAAACAAAAAGTATTAGCACTCTAATTGGTACCTCAAATACACTTGATCTTGATGAAACTGGGAAACCAGTAGATCAAACAATCTTTAGAGGTATGATAGGAAGTTTGCTATACTTGATAGCTAGTCGACCCGACTTAATGTTTTCTATATACTTATGTGCAAGATACCAATCTAATCCAAAAGAGTCTCATTTAAAATCCGTAAAGAGAATCATTCGGTATTTAAAAGGCGCTATGGATTTAGGTCTTTTTTACTCTTCTGGGAATGATTTTGTTTTAAAAAGTTTTTCAGATGATGACTTTGGTGGTTGTAGAATGGATAGAAAAATTACATCTGGAACATGTCATTTCTTAAGAGATTCTTTGGTATCCTAGTCCTGTAAGAAACAACACCCAGTAGCACTATCCACTGCTGAAGCCGAATATGTAGCAGCTGGAAGTTGCTGTGCTCAAGTATTGTGGATGCAACACACACTCACTGACTATGGATTGAGTTTCTCCAAAACTCAAATTCTTTGTGATAATACTAGTGCCATAGCTCTTAGTAAGAACCCAACACATCACTCTCGTGCAAAACACATAGATGTTAGGAATCACTTTCTTAGGGATCACACACAAAAAAGACATATTATTCTACAATTTATCGAAACACAAGAACAACTTGCTGACATTTTTACAAAGCCATTACCATCCGATAGATTTGAGTTTATAAAATAGAATCAAGGAATGATTACATTAAAATAATCATTCATATATACTTCATGTTTTACAATTCTCCTAACATTAAATAACTCCCTTTGAAAGGGGGAGGTCATTTTTCCTTTGTTTCTTGTTATCTTATGATCTTTAATTGTTTACTCTCCTGGTATGTGTTTTTACTTTTCTGTTTATCGTATTGACAGTTTTATCATATCATTTACTTTTCTGTTTATCGTATTGATAGTTTTATCATATCATTTACCTTTCTGCTTATTGTATTGACAGTTTTATCGTATCATTTACTTTTCTGTTTATCGTATTGACAGTCCTATTATATTATTTACTTCATCGTATCGACCGATGATGGTAATGATTTCCTTTTCCATCATATCGACTGATGATGGTACTGATTTTCTTTTCCATCATATCGACCGATGATGGTAATGATTTTCTTTTCCACCGTATCGACCGATGATGGTAATGATTTTGTTTTCCATCGTATCGACTGATGATGGTAATGAATTTCTTTTCCATCGTATCGACCGATGATGGTAATGATTTTCTTTTCCATCGTACTGACCGATGATCGTAATGATTTTCTTTTCCATCATACTGACCGATGATGGTAATGATTTTCTTTTTCATCATACTGACCGATCATGGTATCAAGATTGTTTTCCATCAGCTTGTAAGTTCATGGTAACAAGATTGTTTTCCATCGGCTTGTCAGTTCATGGTAACAAGATTGTTTTCCATCGGCTTGTCAGTTCATGGTAACAAGATTGTTTTCCATCGGCTTGACAGTTCATGGTAACGACTTTGTTTTCCATCGGTATGATGATTGATAGTTTTATTTTATATCATACAGTTGTGTATTCTTTAATCCTAAAACCAACAACTACCTTACGTTCTCCAGCAGGTACTTTCCATATTTTTTCCTTTTTTCTCTTTTTCATTTTTTATCCTAACCATTGATCTATTTTCCTATAATCTTGACCGTAGAAGATCAATGGTCACCCCTTTATTGCCTATAAATATCCCCCCCTCCCCAAACCCACATTGGTTTTTTAGGTTTTGAGGTGAAGCTATGATCCACTGGTTTTAAATCATCGTACGATCTTTCATCGGCATCACCTTTCTGTCTCAATCCTCAGCTAACACTCCCACCGAAATGCCTTCAAAGACTTTTACAGAGAAAGGCTTTTTCAGATAAAGGTTAATTTCTCGGGACTTTTTTGATTCGTATGATTCCACAATCAGAAGATTCATTATTTTTCAAGGATGGGAACATTTCTGTGTTGAAAGACCTGTTTCTCAAGATTCGGTTCTCTTTGATGAAGTCAGTAAGTTCTATAAAACCGTATCTTTCGACAAAGACATGACTATCAATTTTTCTGTGTACGATAGAAAGTTTTCTATGTCTATGAAACAAGCGGCTCATTTTCTGAATTTCCCAATAGAAGGGGATTCTTTCTATCCATATCATAAACTACCAGAGAAAGTTGGTATGTTTAATAGAGAAAGTGCTGAAAAGTCTTTGTTTGTTATTAATGAAGAAAAGTGAAAAGTGGCTCATCTTTCTCCAGACAATCAGTTTGTGACTTTATGGATGCAAGTTTTTCTTATCCCAAGGAAAGGGGATAGAGAAACTCTGAAAGTTTCTGATATTATTATGCTTGACTATCTTGTAAATATGAGAAAAGTAAATCTCATGGGGTATGTTTTTGAAACCATTAAGAATGTCAAGACATGAGGGATTAAGTCCCAAATGATTATGTATCCACCCATCCTTACAATGTTCATTCTCGAGAGTATGAAGTTTTTCAACATTCCTTTGAGAGGAAACCCAATAGATCTGAAGCCATCTAGGATTAGTAAGAGTACGTTGAAAAAGCTGAATGTTTGTTTTGATCCAAATTCAAAAAAATTTATAAGAGATGTAGAAGCTGAATCGGCTCAAAATCAATCGGCACCTATGACAGCCAAAAAAACTCCTTCTCTTGTTGTTCCTCAGAAGTCTGATCCTCAAACCAGCTCAAAGCTGAAGAAGAAGCCTAAGTACAGTAAGGAAGTTGTAGCTAAGTGGAGAAAAGATAAGGAACAAAGAAAGGAAGGTGATCCAAAGTTTGGACTTGATCTAGCTGAAGACTTTGCTGAGAGATTAAGGGTTGAGGATACCTTTCAAGATGAAAAGAAGAAGAAGGTTCTTTTGAAAAGAATATCAAAGGAATTTGATGTCTCTAAAGTCTTGAAAGCAGTTGAGGAAGCTAGTGCTCAACTTACCAGAGAAGTGCATCAAGAGCCTATCGTACAGAGCCTTCCTGAGAAAGAAAAAGGGAAAAAATGATGGAAGAGATAGAAGAAGTGGAAGAAGATGAAGAAGATTTTCTTATAGAATTCCTTCAGAGTTCAAAGAAGAGTAGAGAGGAATCAGTTCAGAAGAAAAGTGAAGATATTCAACAAGTTCCTCGTGCCGATCAAGCATGAACACCTGATAGATTTTTGCCTCAAGAAAAGCAAGGTGCTCAATCCTCTCACACTGATAAAGTTGTTGTCATTAGAGATAAATTGGAAGAAGAAAGAAATAAGAAAGAAAAATCAAAAGTAAAACAGCCAGTTTTAGATTCAAGTCGATCAAATGAACTAGCTTCATACGATGAAGATACTTATTCAGAACATACAATCTCTCTCAAGAAGAGTGATTACATTGTCCATGTTTTGAGAAGGGTTGAGAAGACCATTCCATATTTTCCGAGGCTGGAAGGAAAGATTGATTTTATTACTGACAATCAAAAGAAGAAGTTTGGGTCTTTAAAAGAACTAAGAAAGAATGTTTTGTCAGTTGAAGCTGTTTTGAAAGTTCTTTCAGAAAGTTTGGTTGCTCATAAGAAGGCCTGCAACAAGATTACCAAGTGGTCGTACAAAACTGAGAGCTCAATCAATGATCATGAGATAGAAATTGAAGATATAAAAAGGTTTTCAAATGAGCTTGCAATTGCTTTCAATAAGCTTGACAGAGAAACAGTTGAAAGGTTGAATCTTTTGTCTTCCCAACGAACCGATATTACTTCAGTGAAAGAATTGCAAGAGAGAATGAATGCTTTTCAATCTTAATTCTTGAAGGTTTCATATTTAAAAGATGAAATGGTTTTATTGAAGAAACAAAATTCTGTGTTATCCAAAGATAACAAGAATCTGCAAGACAGAATTGATACCCTTGAAGAAGTAATCAGAGTCCAGGAGGAGACTATCAATAATCAAGATCAGATTTTTGCGGATCAATAAGAGCTTCTCAGAACTCAGGGTGAATCAATTTTTGAATACATGAAAGAAATCAAAATGATGAAAGTTGTTCTTCATGAGCTCATAAATAAGGAGAAGGAAAGAGAAAACAAACGACTGTTGTATTTTTTTCCTTTGGAACCTGTCTTTGTTTTGTAATAACTTTTATGATTCTTTTCTTTTGTCCTGCAATTCTTCTCTCTAATCCTTTCAGGCATCCCAAAGTAACCCCATTCTTTTTGTAAACCACAAAGGGGGAGAATGTTTTATAAAGGGTGAGAATGTTTTATAAAGGGGGATAATGTTTTACAAAAGAGGTTGGTTTAATCAAATATTTAGAAACCAAGGAAAATCTATGAATACAATCCTTAGGAAAGTGTACACTTAAGGGGGAGTTAGTTTTATTCAAATTCATATTCAGAATAGTTTCCAATAACTCAGGGGGAGATAAGTATTTCTTGTTATATTTACTTGGTGTGTTGTGATTTCCTAAAAGGGGGATATTATTGAGTCAAATGTTATCTTTTGACTTTTATATTTTGTTTTGGAAATCACAAATGTTTTTTTAATCATATAGTACTGACTCTGTCAATCGTATCGTACTGACTCTGTCAATCGTATCGTACTGACTCTGTCAATCGTATCATATTGACTCTGTCAAATGTATCATACTGACTCTTCTATTAATACTTTCATTACTTGTTTTGATACTTAGTCAAAAACACTTGTTTCATATGAATCATACCATTGCTTATCATCGACATATATCTTGTTTTAACCAATACGATGTCATTGAGTTAGTTACAAACTAATCGAAACAATGTCGTGATTTCTGTTTCAACATGACCATTATGATTCCAGGTGTCCAAGTCCCTCTGAGTTTTTCGGAGAAATATGACCGTTGAAGGCAACATGACCGTTGGAACCCGAGGCCTATAAATAGGAGGTCATTTGAAGCTGAGAAAGAACAACGAATGAGACTTTGTGGAACAACTGTGATACTTTGCTTCAATCAAGATTCTATAGAGATATGCTGTGACTTCTCTCATGATGTGTGCCTTGTGCGTCCGATCATCGTATCGAGGGCTTTGAAGTGATTGAAATATAGAGGTGCCGATTACCTAAAAAATCGAGGGCTGCGAGGGATAGGCAGACGGACGGACCGATCATCGTATCGAGGGCTGCCAAGGATAGGCAGACAGACGTTCTGATCATTGTATCGAGTGCTCACCAAGGTGTTGGTGAGACAAACCTTTTATCCTAGGTGAAAGGATAACCCTTCTCTATGGGTTAAAATAATTGTAATTCTTTTACATTTCCACTGCTATCTATATTATAAAGGAAATAGTTTTTGTTTCCTTTTCCATCTCTTATATATTTGTAATTGTTTCAATTACATCCATTCTATTACATATTGTATTGATTGATTCTATACGCTTTAAGGTAGAATCATTCATTTTTATATTACTCTGTTTATTGTGTTCATCTTGAATACAATTGTTTTACATTTCATTAGTTTTACATTACATCATACCCTTTATATTCAATACAACTGTGGGTGTTTTTATTTGTATTAGTTTAAAATCATTTACACTAATCTCTTCAGTGCTAAAACTCAAAAGGTTTTTAAACCTACAATTCACCCCCCTCTTGTATTGTTCCTTCTAATAGACATACATATCTATCTATTCGATCCAACAGTTAAAATATAATTAAATATATAAAAAAGAGTTAAAGTTATTAAATCGTTATGGTATTAATATGATATAACAAATTAATATAATCAATTCAATGATTATAAAAAAGGTATAATTTTATGATTTTTTATGAAATATATTTTTATTGAAGATATTTTTATAACACAATAGGTTATATTTCATTATGGGTAGTTAAGACAATAGGTAATGTTTTATCATCTCAAATTCATCTCTTCGAGTAATGTTTTGTAATGATCACCTAATTTCCCTTATATTGTGTATATAATACTAATTTCATTTTTTATATCATAGAATTTATTTATTTAAAAAAAATTATGATCAAATTTATCCCATATTTATGATGAGATTATGAATCAATTTATACCGAAGCCATAAGTGGGGTTTTCTATCTCAATTTCCATTCTTTTTTACTCATGTATTAATCACCACATATTTAATTTTTTGTGGTGAAAAAATTTCCGTTGAAGAATTTTTTTCATGTTACTGATTAAATATAAGTGAATTAAAATTTTATAATGACATTCTACTCTCATGATTCTTGTATTTAAATGTTTTCTATTCAATTGTGAAAAAATTAACATAATTTTTGTTATGTAAAAGTCTCTATAATCCGTAAAAAATAATTCCATAACTGGATACTAAAATATGGACACAACTGTGAAATAGATACACCCAATGGTATTCAACAAAAATAGTTGTCTTATCATTGTCTCAATCATAACAAAAATTCATGATGAGTGGGATTAATACTACAAACCCAATGAGACACTCCTTGTGGATATGCTGTGGAATATAATCATGATATTAATGAACCATAATGAAATATTTTTCATTCCAATTCAATGTTATCCAACCAATGAAATATATTGATTTTAATTACATTTAAAATATATAATCAATCATATTTTATGTTTCCCCACATCTATATTACCTTGATAAGGGTATCTTATATTACATTAATGGAAACCCAAAACTATAATGTTTATTAAGGAATGTCCCCCTATATATCCAAATTATTCAATTGAAGGGGGATTCATTTGATATATGTGTTTCATGTTTTTCTATGTAGAGGTGTTTTATTAAGTAATAGGTTCCTCTAGAATAGTATAAAATGTATTTTTTCTACTATTATAATGAATTAATTATCCTCCAACAAGTTACATGAGGGACCTAACATTACATTTCCCCTTAATACATGAAAAGGAATCATGAGAAAAAATATGATAGTTATTGTTGGATATATATTACATTAAAAGAAATTTTCCTTATAGAGAGGATTTAATATATTTTTTGTTCAATAATGTGAATTCCATAATTTTGAGATCCGAGATTATTTTTATCCATGATTTAATTTATTTTCACTGTCAAAATATTTTCATGATGTAACGCCCCAATCCCACTAGACCAGAGCCGATGAATTACATTATAATATTGGAATGATTAAGGGGAATCAAATACAGAATGAATTATCAGCTTATAAGACTTGAATAAACTAGATATATATATATATATATATATATATGCAAATAAAATTACATTGGTAATGGTAAAAAATACAATACCTAATAAAAACTAAAAACTGCATCCACATAAACTCAATAAACGATCTCCTCTTCATAACCTGTTGAAGGTAGAAAAATGAAATGGGTGAGATCAAATGCAAGGTAATTATTACAAATAGCAGAATAATGATTTAATAACAAAATCTTATACAAATTGGCATAGTCAGTATGACATGGTCAATAAATGAAAAACATGTGCCATTAATAAAGTGAGAATGAAACAACATCCATAGATTTTGACATAGTGAAAAACTCGTGGATAGAAATAAATGATAATGAATAAAGGGTATTCTTATTATTTTCACATCATGTATCTGGAAAATGATTCCATCATACCATCAAAATGTGTTATGTTTGTGGGTAGAAACCAATCTGATTTTTGGAAATAAACTCAAAGGGTTTGTTGCCTACTGATTGTTTCATGAGACCTGTTGATGCATCAAAGGGATCTATAAGGCCCCTCCTATCACTTCATGTCCAAATAATTCTTTCGAATTTTATTTAATACAAGAAAAACATTCCTTTTCAAAATCTTTATAGAGTAGAAGATAATGATTCATTAATATTTCAACAGTTAAAGCAATAGTCCAGATAAACACCATTTGTAAAATGGTATACAGTTTAGACAATAAACATATCCATGATATGAGAATATCAATATTTAATATAAATATAATTTCAAATGAAAACTAATCTCAAATGGGAAGTAGGTGAAACACATATGGATTATGAGGTGCACAATACAAAGTACGTCACAATGAAATGGAAGTAGAGACAACGTCCCTTACCTCAAAGTAATCAGTTGAATCATATGAACAAAACTTAATAACCATAAAATGAATCGTTAAATACCATGAATATAAATGTAGTCATGATATTAATTGACAAATTTATGTTCACATAAACCGTATTCAAGAAATAAGTGGCGAATAATGGAAATCTCACAGAAATGAAAGTGAGATGAGAAAACCCCTTACAAACATTTCGACGTGGAAACAAGTATTGTTTTGAGGGATTAATGAGAGGTAAAGGGATATCTCATTATATATATATAAATATAATAAGGGAAGTATTTGGGAGGTGTAAAAACATACCCCATCATTAGGAATAAAAAATAAAAGGGCCCAACATTGGGGGAATTATTGATCAAAAGATTGAGAGAGGATCCCTTAAAATGATCATATCATTATAGTGAGGATGAATCAGTGAAGTAATTTTTTGTGAAACATTATAAAACCACACAATAAAAGTGTATATATAGTATAACAAATCATAATCCATTCACATTTATCATTATAATAGCATAACCAATGACAAATAATTTTAACTCGTGGATGGAAATTGAGTTAAGATATCCTTTACTTATGCTTGAAGGTGTTCATAATTGTTCTTAACTACCTGAATAATAAAATTTATCTTCATTAATTAGTCATTATAGAAAAACTTAGAAATATAATTGATATGGTATATCCATATTAGGTTCATTCATACAATTTATGATAGGGTTAAGAGAACAACTTTTATTTTTTGGAAGTAGTTTCTTCGTTGGTTTTCATGATCTACATACATGTATTCAGGAATTGATGTTGATTTAATTGTAGTTATAAATAATGAATTGATAATATATATTTTTAGTGAAATTAAAAACATATAATTTATCTTATAATGATTTTGGATATATACTATTAGTATTAATCATTTAATAAGGTAATGATAAATGCTTGGATTTTTCTTGGTGGTTTCGTGTACAATGTAATTGTTTTGTATTATTATTCCATATTAGGAGTGTGTAAGGATTAATGAACATTAAAAAATATAAAATAAATATATTAAGATATTTTTCAACCATTAAAAATGTGTCATGACTACTATTGAAGATATTAATTCAAATTGAAATCATTCCTTCCTTGAGTGTGATAAATTGACACATCTCAGACGATGTTTGCATTTATAGTATAAAAAGAGGGGAAAGAGAGAGATGATGATGAAATATTACATTAGCATAATGATAATATAGTACATGTAATGTACTGGAATTATCCTACAATTTGGATGATGTGGGTTGAGAAGAGAGATACTAAATAATGGAACATTGTAAAATAATTCGAATGAAGAGAGAACAGAGGTTCGCCTCTAGAGTACTCCTCCTTGATAATATCCTTAAGGCCTTTATTTTTGTCATTTTGGTGAGACTTTAAATCCTTGGACGTGCGAAGAGGGCCTGGGAAGAGTATTTTGAAAAAATTAGGCAAGGATTCAATCTTAAGTGGTGTGGGAGGAAGAGGGGGTGAGGGGTAGTTTATATAGTGGATGGGGGAAGAGTTTTCTTAATATTATAATAATTAATTTATTATTTCTTCTCAAGAAAAGAAATAGTGATTATTCCATGACCTAGAATAGTAAAAAGATCGTCTTGAGTTTGATATTCGGGTGCATACATCACTCATGATTCTAGTAATAGTAAGTTTAATTTATAATGTATTTATACAGAAAATTATTGTATTTTACTATTCACTAAAAAATTCAAGTATATCAAAAAAATCTGAAAAATTCACCATAACCTTTTTTTGATATGTAAAATCCAAAAATAAACTCCATTTTTCAAAATTAATTTTCTAAATATGTTATTTTTAATTTTTCATTAAAATTTATATTTAATTGAATAAATATACACCTAAAATATTCATGTTAATTTATTTGGTTCCTATATTTATTTATACATTCATGGGTATGTATAAAATTCATAAGAGTCATATTACTACTCATATGGGTAAGTTATTAGTCATAATGGTATGTTACAATTCATAAGGGTATGTTACTATTCACCAAAAAATTATGTTAATTCAATGAAATTCTAAATATCATCCTGATCACAACTGTGAATGTCCGTTTTATAAAATTCCAAATAACAAAGTGTCATATTTAATTTTAAAAGATCGGTTAGGTCTATTTCTTAAATAACCAAGTGTTGTTTCAAGGAAAATCAATGATTTATAAAATATAGGCTATATAAAGAATATAATATATTTAAAATAAACATACTATAAAATGTTTTGGGTGTTATATTATTTCCTCCATCAGAAATTTTGTCCCCAAAATGTTTCATTTATAAATCCATTCAAACTAATGTGGGTGGTTCTTCTTCATAACATCCTCACTTTCCCATGTCGCTTCCTCCATATTATGGTTTCTCCAAAGAACATTAACTATTTTTTTTCTGATTTTTCAATACATTGTCTCTTGTGTCAAAATCTCGATAGGCTCTTCATAGTATGAAAAATCAGGTTCCTGTTCTATTTTTTCATAGGTTAGTACATGCATTGGTTCTGGCTTTTATTTTATCAACAATGACACATTGAACACATCATGAAATTTGGAGAGACTTGGTGGTATAGTTAAATGGAATCTAAATCAGCAATTCTTTCCAGAATTTTAAATGGTCCAATGTATATGGGGCTCAGTTACCCTTTCTTACCAAACCATAATACACTTGTATGGAGACACTTTTAGACAAACATGATCTCCAACTTGAAATTCAAAATCCTTTCACTGGTTTTCATCATAACTCTTATGACTACATTGGGATTCTTTAATATGGGCTTGATTTTTGTTTAGCTTTTCTGTGTTCTATTCAATAAGTTCTGCTCCAATTAAGGTTCCTCCCACCAACATCATCCAAAAAAGTTGGATTTCAACATTTCTTTCAACATACTGATTTATATGGTGCCATTTGAAAACTATAATAGAAACTATTACTGTATTATGATGCTAAAAAATGTAATTTATGATCCCACATTCCTTTAATGTCAAGAGGGAATGACTTGAAAAAGTCTTCTGGTGTTTGAAATTCCCTTTCAGACTATCCATTGGTTTAGGGTTGATAAGAAGTACTCATATGAAGCTTAGTATCCAAAGCCTTCTGGAGAAATTTCCAAAACTTTTATGTAAACCATGGATCTCGATGAGACCCAATTTATAGAGGTTTTCCATGAAGTCTTACAACTTCAATAATATAATGTATGGTGAGGCACTCAAGTTGTAAATCCTCTCCTATATAAAGGAAATGTTTTTATTTTGTGATATGATCAAAAATTAAAAATATTTCATCATTCCTTCAATGATTCCTCGGTATTCCAGGGATAAAATCCATCTTAATGTCATCCCACTTCCACATAGTAATTGGTAGAGGTGTCATCACCCCTCTAGAATTTAGTCTCTCTACCTTTACTTGTTTACATCCTAGACAAGTTGACACGTAGTCAACAATTTCTCACATCATATTATCCTACCAAAAATATTCCTTTAGATATCTCTACATCTTTTATCTACACAGGTTTATAGAGAAATTTGAGCTACGAGCATCGTCTAATAGTTCCCTTTTTAGTTCAGGTGATGATGGAACACATAACATCTTACTAAATTATAGAACTCCATCATATATGAAGTCCTTCAATCTCCCATTCTTAACAGCATTAATTTGGTTGTGTATATTTTCACTATTAGATTGAGATCATTTTGCCTCCTCTAGTAAAGAAAGTTTAAAAATCAGTTAAAAGAGGAAATATGTTTCCCCTTCCTTAAAAATTCCAATATACATTTTTAGTAGATCCGTGAATATAGGATCTCTCTCAATTCACATTTGGGTCAGAAGTCCATGATATTTATTTTTTAATGCATCTTTCACCTTACATTCCATTCTAGGGTGATAGTGAATTGAACAATCGTAATCCTTGAGTAAATCAAGAAATATCTTTTTCCTCATGTTGAGTTATTTTTGCATGAAAATGTATTTTAAACTCTTGTAGTCCATATAAATCTCACATCTCTCCCCATTGAGTTAATGTCTCAATATATTCAAAGAAAATATTACTGCTGGTAACTCATGATCATGAGTTGGATAATTTTTCACCTGTGTCATCAATGGTCTTGATTCATAAGAAATTACTTTATCATTTTTCATAAATATGAAACCTAGTCCTTTTTTTATGCATCATTGTATATCACAAATATGTCATTTCTAGATGGAAGAGACAAAATTAGATCATTGAATAGTCTTATTTAAAATTTTTCAATGCATTATGTACATTATTATATCTATAAAAACATAACCACTTTTTATGTGTGATCATGGATTTTAGGATAGCCAGTCGGGAAAAATTATGGATGAAATGTCGATTGTAACATGTTAATCCAATAAAACCACATAGCTTAGTTATGTTTGTTGGTGTGGGCCATTATTGGATTTCCTTTGTCTTTGTAGGATCAACTAAAATTCCATCCTTAGATACTATAAGAAAATGAAAAGAAACCGATTGAAGACCAAATTCGTACTTTCTAAACATTCCATATAATTTATTCCTTCTAAGAGTTCTTAGAATAATCCAAAAGTGATTCTCATGCTCTTCATATATTTTAGATTATACCAGGATATCATCGATAAATACCATAACAATGTTATCAAGATATTCTTAGAAAACTATATTCATTGAATCCTTGAAAACAAAGGGTGCATTAGTAAGTCCAAATGGAATCACTATAAACTCATATTCCCCATACCTAGTTTGAAATGTTTTATTTGGAATATCTTCCTTCCTCACACACAATGGATGGTATCTAGATAGAAGCTCAATCTTTCAAAAGTAATGTGCTCCCTGAATTTGATCAAACAAATTATCAATTCGTGGAAGAAGATACTATACATATTCTTTATTTTAATACTATTTATTTCCCTATAATCAATGCATAACCTCATGGATCCACCTTTCATTTCGAGAATGATGATTGGGGATCCCCTTGGAGAAACACTTGGTCGAATAAATAATTTTTCTCTCAATTCCTCTATTTGTTTCTTTAGCTCCACTAAATCCATAGTGGCCATTATTTAGGGAGTCTTTGATATAGGCCTTGAACCCGGAATTAAATCAATAGAGAACTTATCTTCCCACTCTGGAGGATGTCTTGGTAAATCCCATATAAATACATGTATGTATTCATTCACTATATAAAATTATTCAATTTGAAGATTCCTTTCCTCACCCATAGATATTGGGTTCCCTTTCTCTCCATGAATTGCATTAAATAGAGATACTAGGGGTGGATCATGATAAGAATCATATGGCGAAGATTATTCTCTGAGGATAAGGCATTCTACACCATTTTCAAAAATTGTGTCTTCCTTATACTTTTGATATATCTTCGAACCATAATTTGAATACAAATTCATACCGAGAATTATATCAAATTCAATCATTGGTCTGATGACAAGGTTAGACACTAAAGAGTGTTTATGTGTCATGAGAGGGACTAATCGACATGTATTTGGTGCAATGATAAACCCCCTAGGAGTTTTTTCTGAAAAATACATTATTAAATAAAACTGTACATGTTCAATTTTCATAGATAACTAGGAAGATATAAATTAATGCGATGATATAGAATAAAATAATTCATTGGAAAAGTATGAGGAAATAATTAAAGTACCTGCCACTAGGTCATTAAGAACATCAAGCTCTGTGGTTATAATTACATAAGAATTATGTTCATCTCGTGGTCATTTCTGAAGCAGGTTTCCATTTTGTATGGGATTCTCACTTGCATAATGTCCAATCTATATAAATTTTAGCGTTTAACATCATTTAATTGTTTATTACCCAAGCATTCATTAGATTTATGCCCCTTTTCTCCACACATTTACTAGACTCCCATGCCTTTCACTCATTTCCAGAAATGATTATTTCCATGGTTCTTACATAAAGGAAATTGCTTCATTACCTAGTACATATTTGGAACTTCACTATTTCCATGGTTATCAGAGTACTTCTTCTTATCATGGTTTCCTTTGTACAAATTTTATCTAGAAAACTCCGTTTCTATTTTGTTGGCACTTAATATAATTTCATCATATTATGGAACTGTTTGAGAAGAAAGTTCCCTTAGAATACTTGTTTAAAACCTTAAGAGAATATATATATATTTTTTGCATCACATATATAATCAATGGCATAACTGGATAGTCTTTTTATGGTATCCTCATACTCTACAACACTGTCTTCTTCCCTTTTATATAAGCCAAGGATATTCCTCTTCATTTTGGTTGAATGCTCACAAGGGACATATTTTTCAATGAATATTCCATTAAATTTACATCATTCCATATGTTATATTTCTTCTTCCTCTATGGTATTCTAAATCAAGGACCACCATTGATCAGCATCACCTTTGAGACAATATATTTCAAGCAACACCCTTTCATTTTCATTGCATCTTAATGCCATGAATTTCTTTTCAAGATAATTGATCCACTCCTAAGCTACAATCTAATTAATATTCCCACAAAAATATTGGGGCCTCTACCACCTGAAATGATCTAA